>OX243993.1:17500000-20000000 GCA_945859715.1 Apamea sordens
AAAATATTATTCAAACAAACAGATGTAACAAAAAACTTGACTAGGACCGTTGTCATGTCTATATCGTTGTCCCATAAATATGAATAGTAAAAGTTAACCAACGTATTCAATTTCCTAGTTTCAAATAACCTGAGAAATTTTCTAAAAACCATATTAAATTTTTTGTGGGTTTTTGTTATGGGATCCTTGCCAGAGATCGTCCGACCTATGATAGGCACTATGATAGAACCCGTTAGCTTTCGTGTTGGGCTTACGGCTTTTTATATAAATCTAATCAACAATGAATAGCATAATCTGCCTATAACGTTCCCACTGCTGGGACACTGGCCTCCTCTCTGTGGGAGAGAATAGACCGTAATCCACCACGCGGGCTGGTTGATGTCAAATGTCATCGAATTTTTGGTTTCCTCATAATTTTTTCCTCCACCGTTTCTTAAAGCAGAGGTGATGAAATAAATTACACAAAGTAATGAGGGGCCCGTGGCTAAATAATAACAGCCGCACAGGTCGATCGGTCAGGTTAAGCTACGCTTGCCGCGGTTGGTCTGTGGATGGGTGACCATCTTTACATACCGAGACCCCTCCGTGCCTCGGAAAGCACGTTAAGCCGCTGGTCCCGGCTGTCATTCGTGGATCTTTGACAGTCGTTACGGGTAGTCAGAATCCCGAAAGTCTGACAACCAGTCTTACCAAGGGGTATCGTATTACCCAGTAACTCAGATAGGCAGTCGCTCCCTGTAAAATACTGGTATTCAGCTGCATCCGGTTAGACTGGAAGCCGACCCCAACATAGTTGGGAAAAGGCTAGGCAGATGAATGCCTTCTACAAAAATCTGGCATGGTACCACTGGGACACCAATGCTCAGCAGTGAATATGTCTGGCCAAATGAACTACGATTTCTATAGCATTGTAATCAAAGACAAAGAAGAACAATAAGACATCAAAAGAAGAATACTCCACCAAGAAATCATAAAGAACATATTCATAACACAACTCGCCCGAACTAGAAATCACGATAACTTTAAGTGCACGAACAATACCGAACCAAAATTGGATACCATTGTCTTCACAAAGGGTTGATATCAATACAAATTCTTTGTATATTTTCAGCAATGTCTGTCTTGGTCAAGGGCTATTGTGTTTCTCAATACAATTGTGATTCAAAATCAAGTGTGGGACCAAATAAGCGTACATACATAGTAGACGGGTGCTGCCTTCTCGGAATATTAACAAGTTGTAAACCTTGGATTGTTTCGCGTTCGTGATCTAGATGATTATTATGTTATGTGTTAATAGTTTATTTATTAGCTTCACCATGTATGTCTTTTCTACAAATAACTTTATCAAATTCTGTAGCAGTTCCATCTGGGTCTTGAATTTTTGATGTTGTCGTAATGCCGTTGCGAAATTACTTTGCTAAGTACTTTTTGAGTAATTCACTTTCAGATGCAGTCATCGTTGCATTATTTAATTTGATTGCAATATTTGTAAGAACAGTAATCTTGGTAAAATGCGTAAGATACCTACTGGCACAGTTTTTATCTCGTCATTTATATTCGATCCACGTTTTATACTCAAACTCTGGTACAATGAAATGAGGATGAACTTGTTTGCTCACTCCTATTCACCATGTGCCACGGATTCTACGTTTTCTACCTATAATAAATTAATGACTATTCATTCCATCTATTGCCTTTTTTTCCTGATTAAATCTTATGTGGCAAAACTCTTAACTCTAGAGCAGTGATGGCCCAGTGGTAACGGCCGCGACTTATGAGTTGTAGGTCGTAGGTTCGAACCCAGATAGGCGCTTTACTTTGTGTAAATTATTTCATCACCACTGCTCTCAAAACCGTGAAGGAAAACATCGTGAGGAAACCGGCATGTCCTAGAACCAAAAATTCTAAGACATGTGACATCTACCAACCCGCACTGGGCCCGCGTGGTGGATTAATGGCCGACTCCCTCTCATCGAGAGGGGGCCTGTGTCCCAACAGTGTGAACATTATAGGCTGATTTTGATAACTCTTGGGTCTTCCCAATTTATCACTAGGTTCTGTTCATAGTCAAGGCCAAACAGCCTAAGCAGAGAATCAATCATGTCAGACCGTAAATGCTCACGACTAAACATGGACCTTCCCATAACCGCTACGATTATGAATGAACGGCCAAAATACAAATGGATTTGTGATCGCAGTTTGAGATTGACACGAACAAGTATGTAGTAGGAGGCTGCTGCCCAATGGGGATACCCATATGGGATACTATCCGTAGATACTATGTGTAACTGGATGTATACCCAGTAATGCATAAGGCTTTAAGCCCGCCTTTTCATCTTATATGTTGCAATAAGTCTCAATAATGACGAACACGATCCAAAACTGTAGTCGGGTCTGAGGGCCTCATATACATATAAACTCATTACCGATGTCTTAATAAATATGTACAAAATGTTTATTGCAAAATTAGTATAAGTTTGATGGTACAGGCTATTTAATTTTAAATAATAAATACTGCGGTGAGATTGGTGAAAACCATTGTTGCTATTGCGGGTAGAACCTGGATGATAATGGCACAGGAGTATGGAGATTGGCACAACTAAAGAGATACCTTTGCCCAGCAATTAGTGAAGCCATACTGTAGATGATAACTGTGCTGACGTGAGACAAAGACACTTTTTCCTAAGCTAATTATTCTATTGTTCCAGATGGGTCACCGAGTCCCAAGATACTCAAGCCTGATGTGGGGAGTCTGCATCCCCAGCTCTTGCAGCAGCTATGACTTGGAAGAGGAGCTATCTCAGAGATTGACAGGTCTCGGGATATCAGTGAAAGTGCACAACAATATGTGCTCAGTGATGAACATTAAGAGACCCTACTCTTTTGGGAAGACGCTTTCTATGTAAGTAATGTAGCAACTAAATACACCTCTTACCAATAAACACTGAGGGCTTTATTTATAAACCATGATTAAAGTTAAGTGACGTTCAAACGACAAAAATGTATGGTTAAACAGTCGCTAATCACTAAAGTTTATAAATAAAGGGGTATATACTTTTCAATGTTAAGCTTGTCGTTACTTTATACAGCGTTTATTTGTAAGGGGATATATAGATCATAAGCGTTGACTTGACATAAAAAATCTATGTTACGCAGGTCAGAAATTTTATCGTTTCGACTGCATAGTCCGGTCTTTTACTAGGAAGACGTAACAGTAAGAATTTTAGCTAATTATGTATACAGGGTGGCTGGGACATCGACGCGCAAACTGTCACCATGAATTCAGTACATGAGTTTAGACCCCAAAGCGTCGAAATTTTACGTCGGTTATTAAAAAAAATATTGCTGTTCCATACATTTTGACCACGTAGGTATTGCACTTTTCTATGAAACAGAAGACTTTTTAGTTGATAACCGACGAAAAATTTCGACGCTATGGGGTCTCACTCATGTGCTGAATTCATGGTTACAGTTTTCGCGTCGATGTCCCTGCCACCATGTAATTATAGCACTGTTTGACCTAAACCTGCACTTAAGTCACACTTTTCTGTGACTTAAGTAGTCTATTTTTCACAGAAAAGCGTGACTTAAGTGCGGGTTTAAGTCACATGAGCTATAATATATATATACGATACGTGTGAGTAAGTAAATCACACGTATAGTAATGTACTATTTTATCTTTAAAACGGCTACTTTATCAAGCAAACGCTAAACAGCAAATATATTGTACCTACTTTGTTAAAAGCTTAGTGGTTGAAGTAAGTTATGAGGTGTCTCGCTTATTACAAAGGTGACTCATTTTATCATCCTCAGTAAGTAAGTAGTAAAGGCACTCCCCTCACAGGCCCGTTATTTTCGGTCGATAATATCGGATGCCTTATTGTGATATATCTGTTTTCAGCACGTTTTTTATTAGGACGGCCACGAAGTTACACACTGCTGCGACAATAACGACGCAATAGAAATAGGACGCTTGCGTGCCTCCGTCCTGCGACATTCCGATATGAGTTCTTAGAACATTTTGTATTAGGACGCATACGATCTTAGTAACATTTAGTGCGGGCGAGGGCACCTGTAATGTTGGTTACAAGCCTACGTTAGAAATATCGGACGATAAAAATACAGCCGTGTGGCAAGAAATCGGAATGCATTATCGCAATAACGCATCCTGTATTATCGACCGATAATAACGCGCCTGTAGGGGAAAGCCTTAAGAGTGACATAATTTAAAAATCTGAGTATTGATGAAAAAAATAGACAATTTATGTATAAATTATCGAATTATACGGTGTTTCACTTCAATAATTTGTTACACACCATGACTTACGACTAATTACCCCTAACACTTAGTGTAATGAAGCGAAATGATTGCGCAGCTTAAGTTATTAATTAAGGATGATTTACATACTCAATGCACATAATTGCACATAAAGACCTCAAACTATGGTTTGATGATGTCATGGAAGATGTATGTGTGTTTAATTAATATTTAATAGTTGTTACTATAGTCCCCTCCGTGTCTCGGAAAGCACGTTAAGCCGTTGATCTAGGCTGTCCCTTTTAGATCTTCGACAGTCGTTACAGGTCGTCAGAAGCCCGAAAGTCTGGCAACCAGTCTTACGAATGGGTATCGTATTACCCAGTAACTGGGTTGTAGAGGTCAGATAGGCAGTCGCTCCGTATAAAATACTAATGTGCAGCTGAATCCGGTTAGATTTGAAGCCGACCCCAACAAAGTTGAAAATGCAAATGATGAGTTGCTATAGTTTTTTATTCACGTGTGTACCTACAGCTTTTCATGCGTGAACGGAATCTTAAAACTTTGTCTTGAAAATTGTATGAGTTTTTTTATTAGGTAATGACCTTAAATCATTGTCTGTGAAACATCGGACGTTCATTAGGTGCATACCAATTGTCAAACGTTCGCTGATCAACGTTTGCGATTGTTACAAACAAATGTCCTTGTCTCATTCACGTCTTTATTTCGTTCATAGAAGCCTACTTTTTTTTGTTATGAGCCTGTTTTGTACCACTACAGGACAAAGGCCTTCCTTCCCTTCTTACAGTTTACTGCAATTGTGGGTCAATCCTTTAAGAAGGAATCCAGCTCATCCCGCCATCTCTTCATCTCTTCTCTCAACTCTGGGCCTGCCGCGCGGTTTTTTCCTGCCATTTGGGATCCACAGAGTGGTGGGTATGGCATATTGCTGCTCCGATATGCGACAGATATGGCCAGCCCAGTTCCACTTTAGCCCAGCAGCTGTGCGTCCAGCGTCCGCTATTAGTGTTTTGGAACGAAGTATAGAGTTCTTATTGCGGTCTGTGAGTTTGACACCTAGTATACTTCGTTCCATAGCTCGTTGGCAGACTCCAAGTGCAGACTTCTTTTGACGCTTTGTTAAACATCATGTTTGAGCTCCATAGGTGAGGGTGAGAAGAATGCACATGTCCATGAGAAGCCTAATAGTAATCTTATTTAATAGTTATAAAGACGACGTTATAGGGTTAACTATCTGGCAGCCTAGAGCACACATGTTTTTCTTGCCGTGTAAAACTACGGTTAATTCGCCGTGTAGGTACGGTTGTCAGTAATAATAATAATAATAATAATATCCCTGGACATTTCACACAGCGCCATCTAGTCCCAAGCTATGCAACCTAATGCTTGTGTTATGGTAACAAGATGGCTGATAAACTACTTATATACATTTTTAAAAAACATACGTAAATACATACATATTATAGATAGAAAAACACCCAGACTCAGAACAAATACATGTAGGACTTACAAATATTTGTTCTGTGCGGGAATCGAACCCGCGACACGCAGCGCAGCAGTCCGATCGCTCAGCCACTGCGCTAACCGTGTTGTCAAACCGTCTTGTCAGTGTTGTATGGATCTCTATGGAAGCTTGTTGACGGACTCGTTTTTCTTCGATGCGATTTATCCGCCGTGTGTAGGCACGGTTCGTCAGTGTTGTATAGATCACATAAAAATTACAAATGATTTTACTAGTAGGCTGCTAGACAGCTTGACGTCTTCGTCTGCCCTTCAACTATCAGCATCCACCTATTACCTTTAATAATGAAGAAACGTGGGGCCCGTGGCTAAATAATAACAGCCGCACAGGTCGATCGGTCAGGTTAAGCTACGCTTGCCGCGGTTGGTCTGTGGATGGGTGACCATTTTTACATACAGAGACCCCTCCGTGCCTCGGAAAGCACGTTAAGCCGTTGGTCCCGGCTGTCATTCGTGGATCTTTGACAGTCGTTACGGGTAGTCAGAAGCCCGAAAGTCTGACAACCAGTCTTACCAAGTGGTATCGTATTACCCAGTAACTGAGGTCAGATAGGAAGTCGCTCCATGTAAAATACTGGTATTCAGCTGCATCCGATTAGACTGGAAGCCGACCCCAACATAGTTGGGAAAAGGCTAGGCAGATGATGAATGAAGAAACGTGGGGGAGGTTTATGGCGAATGATTAAAAGGTATCTAAATATTAATAGCAACTAAAGGCTGGCTTTTTCTCATATTCGCCACCTCAATGCCTCAGCATAATCAGCCTAAAATGTTCCCACTTGCACTGCTGGGCACAAACTTCCTCTCATACTGAGGGAGTGGGTTATAATCTACCACGCGGGCCCAGTGCGGGTTGGTGGATGTCACATGTCGTCGAATTTTTGGTTCTAGAACATTCCGGTTTCCTCACGATGTTTTTATGTGTGATGAAATTATTTACACAAAGTAAAGCGCCTGTCTGGGTTCGAACCAAAGACCTACAACTCGTAAGACGGCACCACTGGACCCGCGTTAAACGCCCTAAAGAAATTAATATACAAACCACATCAATTAATATTACAATCGAGTATATAAGTGATTAATAGTTTTATGTCATACTTGATGCAATATACCGATATACGACACGACCTTACACACTCTAGGTACCTATATACATGCGATAACATCTATAAACACTGAGTGAATAAATAAGTATTGACATAATAGGGAAACTTATGGTTTTATTGTCTATAATAGGTACGGTCTGCAACACAAATCGGTTAACACTTCGGTTGTTTAAATCTTAATTATTGTGCAAAATATTCTTAAAAAACATGAATAAATATAAATAAAAATATAATAGGTATTAATAAAAAATCATAATAGAATATTTAAGAATAATTAACTCTTTGCTATTACATGAAATGCTGAAAATCAATGTATCGCATCATTTTGTATCAATTTAGATGATTTGTAAAAGTAACAGAGTTAATTGACTTTTGTTGCTGAGTGTACACAGCAAGATAATATCAAGCTATACATTTCCAGTTTTAGCTGACCTCGCATTGGACAGGTTTTTCGAACTATGAGAAGTCAGCTTATACTGGAAATGTAACGTTTCTACAAGCTGTTATACATAATACTTATGACTCGTAAATGTAGCATTCACCGATAAACTGCCTTTTTTGCCAAAACAGTAGGGTAACATTGCGTAACACAGTAACAGTAGTAATGGCTTTAATTTTGACAGTTCAATAATATTCATTGCGTTATTTACGTTGTTGGGCTGACAATTTTTTCGAACATATGAAGCAATGGATTAGCAATATCCTTTAAAATGATTCAGATTTTGATTAAAAGTGTGTTACGCAATTAGGGTGCAGGTGAAAAATATTACGGTTATGAAATGCAAAGCAAGTTCTAAGTCTGAATTTGATCAAATCTTTAAATTCGTCTTACAGGCACTATGAGAGAAGACTAAATTATAATATAGAACAGCATAAACCTAGAATATACAGCCAGTATTTAACATAAACGTTTCATTGGATGCATCTGACTATCGGACACCCACTTAAGGCTCCCTGTCCATAGGAGCGAAGCAGCGCAGCGTAGCGTACCTGGATTTTTTTTATTTTACTAACTACCTGGTACTTGTTGACAGGCCTACACTGTCCTCCCATACCTACGTATTAACACTGTAATTTGAAAACATTGTAAATGCCAATTATTTTTAAAAGAGTAACCGTGGAGTTCCTTGCCGGCTCTTCTCCATAGGAAACGACCAATTGGAACCGTGCACCTAGCTTGTGACGTGTCATAAGTCCCCATGTAGGTTTACGTAAAATAAACCATTTTGACTTTGACAGTTCGGCAACATTCATTGTCTTATTTGCGGTGTTGAGCAGACGAATTATTTAAACACCTATGTAAGCATTGGATTACCAATTTTCTTCAAAATAATTCAAAAGTGTGTTACGAAATTAGGGTATTATGTGCATTCCGCTGTATCCAAGTCTGCTTAGCGAAGCGTAGCGGAGACAAGATTTTTTATTTTGAAATTCTGTTTATTTTACGAAATAAAATCATATTACTTCAATTAGACCATTATTAGCCAGTTGTGAAAGTAAAAAAATACAAAAAAAAAAGATAAATACGCATTCCAAAGTGTAGTTTCCTCTAGATAAGATTGGGCAAAAGAAACTCCAAGGGACTTGTTTGAATCTTTCAACGCTTTCCAATCCCTCCGCACAGCTTTGTTTCACTCTGCCTCAATGGATAGTCAGCCTAAGTTCGGCCTCAGTCTAGTTATGAATCGTATCCAGTCCCAATCTAACTATCTAATAGTTTCTAAGATATTCTGAGGAATTCAATAGATGGTTACATTTGTAGTATCTAAGCGGGAAACAGTTTCAAAAGCGATCCTGTTTGTAAATGGTTGGATAGTAAAGTTGGTGGGTTGGTATTCGAAGGTGGTATCTGGTATCAAACTAGTAGTTTATATAAACATGGGCAGTAAATAATAATTATATTTATTAGGTTTATAGTGGCATAGGGGCTTGTGGCTAAGTAATAACAGCCGCACGGATCGATTGATCACCGTGAATGGGTGATCATCTTTACATACCATGACCCCTTCGTGCCTCGGAAAGCACGTGAAGCCGTTGGTCCCGACTGTCATTCGTCGTTGAATTTTGACAGTCGTTACAGATCTTCAGAAGCCCGAAAGTCTGACAACCAATCAGTCGCTCCATGTAAAATACTGGTATTCAGACTGGAAGCCGACCCCAACATAGTTGAGAAAAGGCTAGGCAGATGATGATGAGGTTCATATTCGCTCAGGATCAAGTTGAGTGGAAAAAGGAAAGGGAGGCCTTTGCTCTGCAGTCCAGCAATACAAGGGAAGAAGCTAGTAATCATTACTAACTTCTGCCCTGTCTCGTTCACGTGGAAGTGTTAAGACACCACAATATACTAAAATAACAGCCACATTTCCCGCTTTCGTTTTCGCTTAGAGTTCATTTTGACTTTTTTTCTCTTTGCTCTGCTCCTAAGAGTAGTACAGGTACTTTTGAATTGTCAAAATTAAATAGTCGGTCAGTTAGTCAGAAAGTTGAAGCTAGTTGCCCATTCCAAAGCGTAGATCTCTATGGAGAAGAACGGGCAAGAAACTCCACGGACACTCTTTTAAATCAAGATATTTTTACAAAATTCAACTTTATTATTAGTATAGATTAGTATTGATAAGAAGACAATAATCCCCATTTTTGGCCTGAAATGTTTTATATGGCAAATATTGCAACGTTATAGTAAAGTTGGCTAATATGGACATATCGTTTTTATAGCTCAGCCTAGACCATTATTTCCAACTAGCTGCGCCCCGCGATTTCACCCGCGTAAGTTTCGATCCCGTGGGAATATCGGGATAAAAAATACTGTATGTGTTAATCCTGGTTTTAAACTATCTGTATCCCAAATTTCATCCAAATCTGTAATGTAGTTTTTGCGTGAAAGAGTAACAAACATCCATCCATTCATCCATCTGTACAAACTTGCGCGTTTATAATATTAGTAGGACTATAATGAGGCATCGATCACTTAACTATCTATTTTCGACCTAGGATCCTAGGAGTATCATTATTGTCTATCAATATTATAAATACTGGTATTCAGTTAGACTGGAAGCCGACCTCAACCTAGTTCTCAGTTCAACCTAGTTGGGAAAAGGCTATGTAGATACATTGCTTTTTTGTGTTGTATATCAATATGTTTCGCAAAAAAACTGAATTTTGTCTTTAAGTTACACACCGATTTTTAAAACATTTTCTTTTATTTCCAGCACATTCTTCCTAGCAGTAATCCTGCTTCTCAGTCTAGGCACAATCCTAGACGATGGAAAGGAAGGAGTCACGAACTTCGAGAAGCTTCTCAACGCGTTCTCTCTGAAGAGGAATCTGAGGAAAGTCTTCGACTTGTCTGACTCCCCCACGAGGGTGAAAGGAGTGGATGCATTTAGGGGGATGAACGCTTTCGCTCTGCTGATAGCGCACAAGTCTATGGCAATGGCGCACAGCCCTTTTGTTAATAAAGTCAGCTTTTCTGCTGTAAGTATTGAAAGCATTTTGATATTCTTTTGGCAACTGAATCTCTGTAGGTCAATTCTCGTAATTTAAACTGTTCAAAATCTAGTCGCAGTCTCATCTCGGCGACCAACAAATGTTAAATACTTGTCTTTGTCAAAAATGTAGGGAAATTAGAGGTATTTTTGACAGATTGAGACGGAGATCAGACTGTGAATATTCTTAAAATTACGAGAGTTGCCCCTCAGAATCCTGGTCGGTAACCAATCATAAAATTATATAGGTAGGTACTATGTGTGTGCAAGGGATTATGCAAGAAGAGGACCAGCTGTAGGTAACAGGTTCTGGATACGACCTTATACTGAAATCTAGTCTATTTGCTAAGTTTTTAAAAACAATACAAATAAATAAAGTTTTTGATGTCATTCGGCATAGGTATAACATCATTCAACGTCAAAATAATTTTTTTGTGTAATACATTCTTTGTAACCAAATTCACACTATGAATTATCATGTTATTGTCAACGTAGTTATATAGTGAAACTGTGAATACAGTAGTATTAGTACGGCAAAAACAGGGCAATTGGCTATCTTTCTTACTAATGAGCAATTCCGCATAGATGGTGCCGATACCAGAGATCATGACAATAAACAGTCTGCGGCCCTGATATGAGTAAAAATCCTTTAGACTTTGACATTCTACTAATATTATAAACGCGAAAGTTTGTATGGATGGATGAATATTTGTTACTCTTTCACGCCGAAACTACTGAACGGATTTTTATGGATAGTTTATATCCAGGATTCAAAATCAAAAGTCATTTATTCAAATTAGGCTGAAAATCAGCACTTTACGAACGTCAAAATTACCCCCCAAAAACGCCCGCCCTTCACCAATTCCTAGTGCTATCGCTGGGAAGAAGAAGTGGCGCAACAAACTCCCCAGCAGCACAGCTGTCTGTTCAGTTAGAAAACACTTGATTGTATACAATCCTAGGTACTTTGTTCAGTAATTAACATTACAAGACCAGAACATACCATTAAATTATTTGCCATATGTCAGATTAACACATAGAATACTTTTTATCCCGATATTCCCACGGAGTCGAAATTTATTCGGGTGAAACCGCGGGCCGCAGCTAGTTAAACATAAACCAAAACCCTCACGCCTGTATTTTGCGAAGGTAGGCGAATGTGTACCCTCCCATTTCACTAGTTGTATTTGTGGTGTGTAGTCTTTTAAAGATGGATAAGCCAAACATAATTAACTTTTACCCTCCTTCCAGGTATTCGGCATGCCATGGGCTGTCGTAGGACGCTCCGCAATTCTCTACACAGACAGCTTCCTATATCTCAGCGGGTTCCTTAATGCCCACAATCTACTCACAGACCTCGAGAGGAAAGGAACCATCAACTTAAAGGACCGCCTTATCGCCAGATGGTTTAGGTAAGAGCCTGAAACATTTATCGATGCCATCATCATTAACTAAAGATTGATTACGCTTTGAAGTGCAGAAAATATATCCTTTGTTTGAAACGGGTCCATTCATTAAACCCCCCCTTTTCGTCATTAATCTAGATTTGTACGGAATTGAAAAATATTCCGTCTTCATTCTTTGTTTTTAGTTTAAGTTGTATTGCAGAGTATACGAAGATAGTAACAGTTTTCTGTTACTCGACTACGTTATAGGGAAAACGGTGCAGGAAAACATAGTGTAGAAATCGATGTCCTAGATAAAAATATTCGAAGACAGTATAATAATTATGGCACATCATCTACCTGGTCTAAAACCGCATAGTTATGACCCACTACAGTGCGGTCAACGAGAGAATACGTTCTTGACACTTCTCAGTTTCATACAAACGATTACGTGTTTTACGAATTTGATCTTTATTAGCAACTAGAATTGTCGGACTTACTCGTAACTCTCACAGAGGAGGCCTATATTCTAGCAGTGGGGACATTATAGGCTGGATTACGTTGTTATAGTGAAAAGTTCGAAAAACGGCAAGACGAATCTATCTTGGAGCGTAATTATTTGCGGATTATATTTAAACTTTTTTATTGCCGTATAATCCTTATTGTATACCAGATAACAAAACAAAAAGTTTAATACTACGTAACATAAGTGATTGCGTGTGGACATAAAAATGGGGTTGATTTAATCATTCTTTCGATCTTTTCTTTTCTTTCAAGTTTAACTGTAACAATCTTCAACTTGCCAAAGTCACACACCATCCTAACACAAATAATTAAATTCCTAATGATCTCAGCACTTAAAACATAATCAAGTGGCGTGTGGATTTTTATCTACGTCGCACACGTGTCCAAAATTTGTGAGTATTACGAGTTTACGAGGCAGGTCGTTACGAAGCGATTATCTTGGACAGATAGGAGTAAACCCCGCTTGTTTGGTAAAGCCTACTGTTACTAATAAAACGATTTTTAATGAAGCGGGAATTTGACAGTTGGTAATAGAATTGTCTATTAGAGGATGTCTTGAAAATCCATTTCGTCTTGGGTTTTAGAGGATCATCATGAGGGATATCCCAGAATCATTGTTGGAATCTCATTAGAGATAACCCAAATAGTCGAATCTCATGAAGAAACAACTGTCCCTATTTTATTTATAACTAGCTGCGCCCCGCGGTTTAACCCGCATAAGTTTCGATCCCATGCGAAGATCGGGATAAAAAGTATCCTATGTGTTAATCCAGAGGGGCAATTCTCGTAATTTTAAGAACGTTCACAGTCTAATCTCAATCTCAATCTGTCAAAAATACCTCTAATTTCCCTATATTTTGTCAAGTTTTTGACATTTGTTTGTCGCCGAGATGAGACTGCGACTAGATTTTGAACGTTTTAAATTACGAGAATTGGCCTTCTGGTTATACCTAAACCATCTGTGTGCCAAATTTCATCCAAATCCGTTCAGTAGTTTTTGCGTGAAAGAGTAACAAACATCCATCCATCCATCCATCTATCCATCCATCTATCCATCCATCCATACAAACTTTCACGTTTATGATATTATAGTAGGATTCAATAAGTAATCTTCTTAATATTCTTATCTCCTCTCAAAGTGACCATCTTATCTCTTCACCTCCCTTGGTTTACTGGTAGGGAATGGGCTTCATGTAAATGATGCCGGAACCGCACCGAAACTGGACCGCAAGGTTGTGTATACGAATGAAAATCGCAACAATGCGGTGCACACGTGGTTCCGGCGCGGCGCCGGTGCGGCTGTGGTGCGGCAGCGGTACGACGCATTTACACGATAGTCATTCGTATATACAAACATACGGTCCGGCGCGCGGCGCCGATGCGGCTCCGTCGTCATGAACATGAAAGTACCGTGCGTGAAGATTAAATTTTAAAAAAGTAATTAAAATCTGGTCCAGGCTAGAAAATATTTGTATAGGCACTAATTCTCTGCAATAAAAAAGCCATATTGCCATGTTGACAAAAATCTTGAATAGAACAGAAACGTTTCAGATAGGTACTTCATCCGTCCGAGTAGCGTTGCCAGGCGTCCGGATAAAGCCGGACATAGGTAGGCTTTTTGATTGTGTGTCCGGCCAAAATAAACGGTGTCTGGCTTGTCCGGCTTTTGTTAGGCTTTTTACATTTCGCAAACGAGCGAGCGCCGATGACTGATTAAGACAATAATCAAAAAAGCTTGATTTTACATACAATTTTTTTGTCGTACCTATTAATACTGAGACAAAATCCTCAATAATGTAGGGTGTCCGGCTTTTCTACCCAAAGGTCCGGCCAAACTGGCTGGTCTGTCCGGCTATTAGGTTTGGCGACCTGGCAACCCCGGTCCGAGTCAATCGAGTATCGTAACTTATGTCGTTGTGCGAACCTGCACCCTAATTGCGTAACACATCATCAATCACAACCTGAATCATTTTGAAAGATATTGCTGATCCATTGCTTCATATGTTCGCAAGATTTGTTTGCTCAACAGCGTAAATAACGCAATGAATGTTGTTGAACTGTCAAAACGAATGCCATTCCATTAGTGTGTTACGCATATACCCCGCTGTTCTAACATTATGTCAACAACAAGTTATTCCTCTGCATAACCCACTACATACATACTTATATTCAAATTTTATTTACGAGTAGGTATGTTTCAAATTGACGTTATTTCAAGTTAATCAAATATCAACTTTATTTTAATAAAAATTAAGTTGATTTCAGAGTGACTAGCACTTTGAAAAAGTTATAAAAATGTTTGAAGTTGTAGCGTAAACTGAACTTTATTTTGTAGGAATTAAAAGTTATTTTTCCATAAACTAATATTTGTTTACAGTTTTGGCGAATGTGTCACGATATTAGATTAGATATTTCTAAAAGTTTCCAAGTGCATAGAATTCAAGCACACCAGAAATTTCATTAAATTCATCATCATCATCACCAGCCTATAGCAGTCCACTGCTGGACATAGGCCTCTCCTATTGCACGCCATTCAACTCGATTTTCGGCAACTCTCATCCAGCTGCTACCAGCCATCCTGCGAAGATCGTCGCTCCACCTAGCCTGAGGGTGTCCCACCTTACGTTTACCGATTCGCGGTCTCCACTCAAGAACACGTCTACCCCAACGGTCATCGTCATTAAATTAGTTCACCAATTTAATTTCCTCCGTCTTTTCCAGATTGTTCCCACTCTTCGTGAGTCTGATGCTGTTCTGCACGTACATCTTACCGGACCTGAACAACGGGCCCCAGTGGAACCTGGTGGTGGGTGAGCACAGCAGAGTCTGCGAGAAGAATATGTGGAAGAGCTTCCTGTTCATACACAACTACTTCGGCTTTGAAGATATGGTATGTTTATTTTAATATCCTCAAAGTTCTAAAAGACGTTCCTTTGCCAGCGGTTTCGCCCACATGGAAGTTATCCCACGGGAAGGTACTACCGTAACTAAAATCATTTAATCAAATTAGGCTGAGAGTCAGCACTTTTCGGACGTCAAACTTGAACAAGACAGTCCCCCAAAACGTCCGCCCTTTACCACTTCCTAGTGTTTTCGTTTGGAAGAAGTGGCGCAACAAACTCTCCAGCAACACAGCTGTCTGTTCAGATAGTGAAACTTGCTTCTATACAATAGTAAAAAGAAAGAAAAAATTGTTAAAAAGTTTTTAAAGTCTACATCCTAACCCAGATCATGGTCTGCCTGTACCGCAGTTATAATATTACTATACATAGTCTGCTTGAATCTGGAAGCCATCAATTTCTAGAGGATGGTGGAAAATAATGGATAGCAACGACTTATTTTTGCTGTTTCGTTTGCCAATGTTGGGGACTAGTTGGGATGGGATGTTGCAAAACACATTTTGACTACCAGCGCAAAAGGTAAGTGTTGCACTTACTTTTTGCGCTGGTAGTCAAAATGTAAGAGCAAAAGGAAAGAAAATGTCAGAATCGTAGCATGTGGTAGTTAGCTTCTGTCTACTCCCGATAGTTTATGTGGTCATATGTATTTTTTTACTGGTCGTGCATAAAAGTCTAGAAAACAGTACCAATATTTCGTATAGTTTCCCAATATTTATTTTACGTATTTTCAGCATTTTATATAAACACCGGTTTCAGAGATGACGTCTATGAAAACCGTTTTTTATTTCAACTATAACGTAGCAAACTAAATTGAAAAGCCTCGCTGAATTCAGCTTTTAAACATTTTAGTTTATTCGGTTCAAAACTAAAGTCAAAAGTATCGAATTCAATTTAGTTTTACTGTCTCTCTCCTTCTAGTATCTATCGCAAAAGCTTTTTCTAAACTAATACATATTATAAACAGAAAACATTCGATTTTTTTGTGTTTTTTCGTGCTAAAACGGTTGAACGGATTTGGATGAAATTTGGCACTTGGGTAGAGCAGCCGGTCTTTTCTGTGGGTACAAATCTCACAGTGAAAACAAAAAGGTGAAGTGAGCTGTCATTCCACCAGCCGATCGATTCTGTAAAAATATCACCGTGGAAAGTAAGGTGAAGTAAGCTTAGAGTAAGCTCTCAATAGTGTCAATCCCTAGCATTAGTTGGAATGACAACTCACTCCACGCTCACTTCACCTAAGATGATTGACACTATCGACAATTTACTTCACCTAAGTCTTCCCTGTGAGATTTTTACAAAATAGATCGACTGGATTAGGACATTTAAGATACTTTCTATCCAGATATTCTCATGGGATCAAGATTTATGCGGGTGGAACCGCGGGGCGCAGCTAGTATTTTTTAAAACGGTAACATCAACAGTTTCTTTCTGTAGACGCGCTATCTTCTTCTTAAAATTACCTTTATGATTTATCTAAAAAAAAGTTCGCTGGGTATCCGCTTACTATAATATTTGTGCATCAACTCTTACCAGCATTACTTGCCAGTATTCCCAAGGATAAGGAGTGCAGATGAACAGATGCACGAAGCACAGTTTCCCCATATTGTAATAACTCGAACATGGATAGTTGCCAGTTAACCAACGTCGGAAGCATGATTCCGATAGGCCACAGTTTTATTGTAATGCACCTGAAAGACTTACTTCAAAACATTGGAAGTTCTAATCAGAATATCCTTCTTTGTGTGTCAATGGTATTCTAAATTGCCCAGCTGTATGTAGCTACGTGTATTATCATTTTCGGTATTACGGATTTTTTCTATAGGTTGGTCAGTAAGTTCCATTGTTCGCGGGAATCTCATGTAAAACCTCCAGATGTAGTAAATTACAGCAATTATCTGCAAAAACACTCACATTATTCCATTCCCTTGGGAAGTTTGCATCATTTAATTATATTGATTCATTTGTTGACAGTAACTATTTACAATACCACTTCATCCACAAATAAATAATTATAATTATTATTCTGTTTGATCGTTTATTTTTCATAACGCGCGGTAATCAAGTTAATAGCGATAAATACGTTAATTTGATAGGCGTATGTAATTACTTTACAAAATAAATAACCGAAATATAATATATTTTGGTTATCAATTATTTATTCATTAGTGGACTAACGAAGCAGACATTTATTATGTTTTAATGAATTTCTGTCTCGTTGGTTTAGTGGTCGCAATCGGTACTGCTGAGCTTGAAGTCCTGGGTTTCAATTCCCAGGTCGGGGAAAGTGTTATTGGGTTCATCATCAGGGATTTCTCACGCACGTTAAGCCGTTGGTCCCGGCTGTCATTCGTGGGTCTTTGACAGTCGTTACGGGTAGTCAGAAGCCCGAAAGTCTGACAACCAGTCTTACCAAGGGGTATCGTATTACCCAGTAACTGGGTTGTGGAGGTCAGATAGGCAGTCGCTCCATGTAAAATACTGGTATTCAGCTGCATCCGGTTAGACTGGAAGCCGACCCCAACATAGTTGGGAAAAGGCTAGGCAGATGATGATGATCAGGGATTTTTCAGCAGCAGCTCGGGGTTTGGATTTGAGCCTGGTTGATGACAATAGGTTCGCCTCTGGGACTAAAACATAAATGGCGAAATGTGGATTATTGGTTCTCCTCTGCACATCCCTTCGGGGACTACAGCCGAGATGCTATGTCATGTTAAAATAAATAATTAAGGAAAAGCCTCTAAGTGTGCCTTCAATTAAAAAACCTATGAAAACTGAAAAGCTAAAAATAATAAACCTTTTTTATTTAACCTTAATAACTAAGTTCTTAAACTAATGTAAGTATACCTAAGTAATTTTGAATCGGCGCCAAACAATCAATAAACAAAGATCACAACGGCGCCGACTCAAAATTATTTAGGTATACTTAGATTAGTTTAAGAACTTGGTTAAATAAAAAAGGTTTATTAGTTTTTGCTTTTCAGTTTTTTCGGCGGTTTAATTTTTTTGTTAAAAAGTTTTTATTTCATAATTTTTGTGGCTAAATCTACTAATTGTTTGCCAAAGGGCAGCCAATATGTGGCACTGCGTAGAGTAATAATACACAACTCAGCATTCAAATCTGTGAGTGAACAATAAATCACCCTTATTTTCTCATCCTTAGGGTTGTCCAATAAAAAAGAATTATCAAAATCGGACTACTCTGTAAAAAGTTATGTGTGGGGAATACATTAAAATAAAAAAATAAATAAATAAAATATACGTCTCGACTTGAGAACCTCCTCCGTTTTTTTCGTCGGTTAAAAATATGTTAGGATCCTGAGAAACAGTCTTCATCTCATTGTTATTATTAGTTGTTATAAAACTACGATAAAGCATTACATCAAGAAGATGGCTAGGTGCTTTGTCTTTGTCTTAGTAACAAGCAGGGATGACCCCTGTGATTGACGACCCGATTGACGATCACTTATATGTCTCCCAAGTGATTGAAACGATATTAGACGATCCACTCGAGTAAGGCTCCCTGAACACGGCATGTTTTACGGTACGGCACCGCCTCGTAGAAGAAAACGTGTCTGTCAACAAGCTTCCATAGTGATCCACACAAAAGATTTCAACCCAATAGTACCCAAACTGTGGAGTTTCTTGCCCATTCTTCTCCATAGGTACCTACTACGCTTTGGAATGGACAACTAGCTTCATCTTTTTGACTGACCGACCTTGACAATTCAAAAGTGCCTTTTTTTTTTCAGGATGAGACATCATCTAATGACCCCTCCCGCTCTGGGTGGAGCAGAAGGGAGTGTCAGACTCTTACTGACTAAAACCCACCCGTGTTCCTTCCTTAACCCTTTATGTTCCAGGGCAGCGGTAACCCTTACGGACGATCCCGCTACAATTCAAAAGTGCCTGTAATTGGTTTATTTGAAATAAATTGTTTGAGTTTGAGACTCCTTAGCGTAGCATTATCAGCCTATAATATTCCCACTGTTGGGTCACTGGCCTCCACACATGTCTTAGAATTTTTGGTTCCAGACATACCTCACGATGTTTTCCTTCACCGTTTTGAGAGCATTGGTGATGAAATAATTTACACAAACCCAGTACAAACTCCTAAGTTTTTCATAAATTAATAGTAGGTACGTGTTTACTATTGCTAACAATGAATGGAGGCAATATACGGGGTGACACGGTAATCTAGTAATTCAGATTCCCATGATTCTTATATAACTAGGTATTACTAACATCATTAAACGTGAGTAACGAGGTTACATCGATCTTTATCGTGCGTTTTATTGGAGACTAGTTACGCGCCCCTGCTTCGCACGGGTGTAGGCTACTGATATGGCAACATCTAAATTAAATATCAATATTAGTTTTCACCCGCATATGTTTCGATCCCTTGGGAATATCGGGATAAAAAGTACAACCCTCTATTCATCCACCCATACAAACTTTCACGTTTATAATATTAGTAGTATTTATCATACACATAATGATGGCACCGCATTAACGGCATACCTAACTACGTAAATGTCTATGAACTGCTCTCAAATTACGGTGTTTATTTATTTTTCACATATTTCTTTAGACCTCTACAACAATATACCACTATAGTTTTTAATGAATACTAATTTCAACAATATACTTACCTAATAATAAAAATGGTAATGAATTGAGCAAAAAAAAAATTAAAGTATTTTTTTTTGCTCAATTCATTACCATTTTTATTATTAGGTAAGTAAAAAAAAATACTTTATAGTTGAAATAAACTAACAAGATATTTACATTAATTTTATTCGACTTTCTTAAAAATAAAATCAAAACCCTACAGAAAATAACATTGTAATCTCTAACAAAAGGATATATTATATTATTATTTTAACTTTCAGAGCCATTGAAAATTTAATGTCAATCTAATTTAATTTTGAACGATTTCACATTTTATGCGGCCTCGTTGCTAACTTATATTTAATTTGTTTTGAAGTTATTATTGGATTTTCATTAAGTCATTGTTTAACTTTCTTATCTGCATTTTGTTTTCATTTGTCTCGAGTCTTCGATCACCAAGTTTTTGTCGGAGATTTTAAATTCTCAACTCTCTGCCAGCGTCTGTGTTCCCTTCCACATAGAATAGAATAGAATATCCATTTATTTGCTCAGAATGTAGGTGTTTACAATAAGGTGGTTACAATAATATGAAAGAATCCTTGTACATTCTACCATTTTGGCATGCAAACATTGATGCAGTTCATCAACAAACATACAGACATTGATACAGCTAAAATTTTTCAGCTAGAAAAACCGACACGGAGTAGTAACATTTATTCAATAGAAGTGCAGTTAGTTTCTTTTTGAAAGCTGTTACTGGTTCCTCTTTTGGTTCACATTTATCCAGCTCCTTTCAAAGCAAGAGTGAACAGGCATCTTCTGAGCACGCTCGTTACATCATAAACCTCATCCATCGCTTTCCATCAGGCGTGATTGAAGTCAAAAGCAGACCCATTCAGCATTTTTTTTTTAGTTTTTGTAAGCCTTGTAATTTCTTATTGAGAAATAATCTTGTGAAAGTAGAAATCTAGGGAAGCACCACCATCATAACTTTTTCTGCAGCATTGCAGCTGTGTTTCAGTTCGAAGAGTAATGCTTGGGTGCAAATTAAACTACAAACACATTCAATCACATCGTGTCTTTTCAAAATCGCATCGGTTATATTAATTCTAGTGCTGTCTTTTCAATCAACCTTCCTTCTATAATGGTTGGAATAGGTAAAAGAGCCCCCTTAGCACCATCATCTAAACTAATATTATAAAGAGAAAAGATTTTTTTGTATGTTTGTTACGCTTTCACGCTAAATCGGTTGAACGGATGTGGATGAAATTTGGCACACAGATAGACCATGACCTGAGCAAGAACATAGGCTACTTTTCATCCTGATGGATTTCAGATGATGTCGCGGGCAACAGTGCCGTTTTCTTAGTGCCCTTCATCCAATGACCCGAAAAGATACCTCACCATCCAAAAGGTTAAGAGTTACTTGCTTGTCTACCTCAATAACTACAACATCAACGCCATTTTGTTCCAGTGCCTAACCCACACGCATCAAATCGGCATGGACATGCAGCTCTACGTGGCTACCCTACCCCTGATGCTGCTCATCTGGAAGTACAAGACCCTGGGATGGTCCCTCTTGGCTCTGATCGCAGTAGCATCTACAGCTTTAAGATACCTAGCCATATACTGGTACGATATCAGTATGTTCGTGTATTACGGAATTTCGTAAGTATTTCTTTTATATTCACTTTATTTACGTGGTCTGCTACATTTGATCGAGGAACTTCGTATGCTCAAGACTTTTTCACTTTCAGAACAGAAAGTGAAATGTATTAGTCTTTGTTCACGTATGCGGTCTGGGCAATAACTATTTATCAATAATACATGTTGTGGTAAAAATATTGGCCGAGTATTATTGCTCAGGGTGCACTTGTGGAGACTGTATATTTTACTACATCTCATTTTCTGTTTGCACGAATTTTATAGGCTTTTTCAACCCAATTTTCTTCATGAATGTTCTTGCTGGCTAAAAGCAACAATGAAAAATTCTGGAAAAACAAGAAAGCAGACCTAAAAATGTTTTGATTTCAGTCTTTTTTCTAAACTTTGCACAAAGCTAAATTACCTACATAAGAGCTGATAACTATGTGTCGTTAGGCGTATTCAATTACACAGGTTAAATTAGCCTCCGATTGGAATCTAGGTGTTAATTGTTTTGCGGTTTTGTCTCACCTTATGTTGCCGAAATTGTCTACAGGTACGGTCACCAAAGGAGATAAGTAGCCAGGATCATCGGATATAGTTAAAGCTTATTAAGAAACCGATGAATTTTTCAAATGAAATTTAATTGGATAGGTGAAATGTTTGTTTTATATTAATTATTATTTTATTTTATTCGAAATAATACAAATAAAATTAATAGAAAACAAACAGTTCACTTATCAAATTAAATTTCATTTGAAAACATTCATCAGTTTCTTAATAAACTTTAACTATATCAGACGACCCTGGTTACTTATCTCTTTTGGTGACTGTACATTAAGCCCCATTTACATGATGCTAGTTTCTTGCTCGTGGCATACAATAAAAAAAAACTTGAGAGGTTTCAAGGGACACCCGGATGGAACGAAGTTCAAAGAGAGAGAGAGAAAGACAGACAGAGAAACACGCGCTCGCCGCACGGCTTACAACTGTAGCAAAAAGTGTCGTTCCAACTTTTGGTCTTAATTTTTTCCGTCTAGCCTCCTTTCGCAACGCGCGATAAGGAACTTCGTTCCAATAACTTACCGTCGTCGTGCGAATCTAAAACTGCCGGTCGATTCTGTAAAAATCTCACCGTGAAAACTCAAGTGAATTGAGTTTGATGTGAGTTGTCAGTAGTGTCAATCCCTAGCATTATTTGGAATGACAGCTCACTCCACGCTCACTTCACCTAAGTTTTCACGGTGAGATGGTTACAGAATCGCAATGCAGTTGTTGCCACGCTTATGTTTAAAATAGGATATATAATTTTCTCGGGGTCTTCCACTACCCCCGCTGAAAGTGTCAAAACCCCACAGAGGGCGTTATTGCTCACGATGAAAACCTATGGTCTAAACACTGTTTAGACAGTGCAACGTTTATTGTTGCTGCAACTTATGGTAGATATGCCACAGACAATTAAATCGCATCGTGTATCAGGCTTTATTATTCACTTTAGTTTATTTATGACTAGAGGGAATGCCAAGATAATTTATTATTTAATCATTTATGTACTTAAACACATATTTAAACAGACAAGAAAACAAAACAGAAAAATTGGAACAAAGGTGATGCAATCGCAGTTTAACCTTAAAAATGTTCACGTTTACAGAAATTGGCCATAATTTCTTTAGATACATTTTTAATGGTTCAAAGTCAGTACGTTTAGTTGGAATTTGACTTTTGTTCTTGCAGTGAACTTGAATGAGCTTGCATTTTTTATTTGTTGATTATTTCCTGTTTTAAAACCTTTATTTAACTTAAACATTGCGAAGCGATGAACGGCGTTCTTGAGGGCTGTCTATTGTTGTTAAACGGTTAGAAATAATTTATAACTGAGTATAAACTATGCACAACAATGATATTAAGGATGGCTGATTCATTTAATATCATAGCTGCTAAATACAAATATAGTAAATGATAAAAAATCTGGAAAAGACTTTAGGCTAATTATCAAGTAAAAAAATAATAATAAAAAGAGAGAAAGTACTAAGTAAAAGAGTAGATGAAGAATTAATGAAATAAAAAATTAATTAATTAATAAAAGAAAAATGTGCGTCATAATCTCTTCTTTCTTTTGAAAGAGTGAAAATTATATCATATCCTTTTTTATTGTCGATAGGTAAATTTAATATTGAAAGGAAAAGTAGTAATGTATGTGTGTCAATGTCAATGATTGTATGAGTAATTTAATAATTTTATAATTAGTGAGGTTGACGAAATCAGGTCAAAAACTCGAGCACTTGCCTACCTACTACTGTTTACCTTAAATAATATAACTCGCCATACCTAGTTGTTAAACCATTTTCATAGGCCTACACTCTCTCTCTCTCGTTTTACCTTTTTTATGATAAATGGATAAATAAATAAATTAAAAGCTGATTATGAAATAATCTAAATATCTGTGTTGGAAAATAAAAAGGTTTAGTCAACTGTATCTCCCTAATCTTTGAAATATTTCCGACATTATATTTATTATCATATGCATAAGTTGATTGAATACTAAGCTATCTTCGTTTAAAAGAATAAGTTATCAGAAATAAGTATTCAGTCTCACAAGCTACATTTTTCTCAAATATCGTGCACATTCCCCGAATCTAATCCAACTAATATTATAAACGCAAAAGTTTGTATGGATGGATGTTTGTTACTCTTTCACGCCAAAACTACTGAACGGATTTGGATGAAATTTGGCACACAGATATTTTTATAATCAGGATTAACATATAGAAAAAAAAAAAAAAATAAAAATAAAAAAAAAAAAATAAAAAAAAAATAAATAAATAAATAGAATACTTTTTATCCCAATATTCCCACGGGATCGAAACTTATGCAGGTGAAACTGCGGGGCGCAGCTAGTCTAATCTAACTAGCCTGTATAGTCCCACTGCAGGGGAAAGACCTCCCTCTCCCTTTCCCACATAATTGAATGGTAGAATCCAAATATTATTTACCTACCTAGTATTAAGGCCCTATTTTGTAAATATTTATGTAAATCAATTATTTCAATAAACAATTCTGATTCCACGTCCCCGAATATGGTTAAAAAATCGACATGATGAAATATGGCCGTATGTGCATCCCTCGTCCTTAAACACTAAGAAAACATGGACTCACGCAAATAGCTCCTTAGCGCTATTTGCTAATCCCTCCAAGCGAAGGAATGAGGAAACACAAAGTCCAAGAATCTTCCAGAAGCAAATGCTTCAAGTCCTAGACTCCTTGACCATGCGATAAACACTTACTTAGGCATACATGCTACTACTTACTTAGCATGACATAACAAGAGTACACCTCTACCCATGGTACCTGCCAGTAAAAGCACCATCTATGTACTCACGGCTACACATCAAGGTATGCATAACCAGTATAAGCTGACTTCTGATTGTACGAAAAATCTACACAATGTGAGGTCAACTAAAACTGGAATGGCATAGCTTGATGTGTAGCCGTGTACACTATGTAGATAGGCATCTACTTGACAATCCATTACTTGACACAACACAGTACTTACGTATAAGTCCTTGTGTACATTGTTTAAGTTTTTAAGTATTCACATTTGTAACTGCTAATGAAGGCACTTGAAAAGTAGCTGCTTTAAGTACTTGTTTTAATGTTAACTCCGTCACTTGTTGAGTTTTCTTGAATGTAAATATTGTAACTTGATAGGTATGGTATCTTTACATAATGTGCAAACAAACTTTGATAATGTAATCTTCATCAATAGTTATAAATAATATAAAAAAATATCAGCTGATCCATACATTATGTCGAGTTATGCAAACATAAATGCCAAATTTCATCCAAATCCATTCAGTAGTTTTTGCGTGAAAGAGTAACAAACATCCATCCATACAAAACTATCACGTTTATAATATTAGTAGGACTAGGTTCTGCCTGCGGCTTCGCCCGCGCCAAATTGATTGTGCCCCCGACCCACCATGTCGCATCGCATCGTTTGCCCGCGTTAGTACTTTGTTTTCGTTAAGCGTTATTTCTGTTTTTTTTTTCTTTTTGTTCGGTTCCTGAGTGTCCTAGCATGATGTTAAATAGCATATAGCCTTCCTCAAGAATTAGGCTATCAAATGCAAAAGGAGTTTTTCAAATCCGCACCCTAATTGCGTAACACACGATCAATCGGAATCCGTTTCATTTTGACAGTTCAACAACATTCATTGCGTTATTCACGTGTTGAGCAGACAAATTTTTCGAACTTATGAAGCAATGGATTAGCAATTTGTTTCAAAATGATTCTGATTCAGATTCGGTGCAGACCGGTAGTTCCAGAGTTTAGCGCGTTCAAACAAACTCTTCAGATTTATTATTAGTATAGACAATAAGTAGATGTTTTCGAATCTTTGATTTTTCTAAAGGCTACACTAAAATGGTTTTGGTCACAGATTTACAAATCAACTATAGGTACGACATTGCTATTATGTTTTGAGTTAAAAAGTTCAGTTAGTTTTGGTTAACCAAAACTAACTGAACTATGTTCCAGTATCCTACTAGTGAGAACAAAAACTCACATTAGTTCTACCGTGGAACTGTTCAGTAGAACAAGTGGGAATAGAGATCTCAATAGTTCTACTATTTTGTTATACCTAATATCGTAGTACTAGTGAGAAAAAAAATTCCATTAGTTCTACCGTAGAACTGTTCAGTAGAACTAGTGGGAACAAACGTAATTGCGTAGCACATTTTCAATAACAATCCGAATCATGAAGGATATTGCTAATCCATTGCGTGCGTTGTTGAGCAGACCAATTAATCGAACATTATTACGATGATCGAAACGTTGGTCTGCTCAAAAACGTAAATAACACAGTGAATATTGTTGGACTGGCATGAAAAGCCATTGCTACTGTTAGTCTGTTACGCAATTACCCCGCATAGCATAGCATAATCAGCCTGTAACGTTCCCACAGCTGGGATACAGGCCTCCTCTCCCTCTCTGTGAGAGGGTACCAATAACCCGCAGGTACCATACATATTATACACAACCAAAAAGATTTTTATCTAAAAGTCTTAACGCCTAGTACTTTTAAGCACACTCGTAATAACTATGCAACATTTTGCCTTACTGGAGTCATGAGGCTTCATCCAACCGCCCAGAATTTCACAGAAGACACCTATGATGTATTAAGTGTTTAGATGGATGCCGCTGTCCACACAGCCGATATATTATAAGGTCCTGTTCGAAGCTGAGACCACAGATCGTACATCAAAGATGACGGATTGCAGGAGCAAACAATATTACTGGTGCTGCATTGCTCTGGCTATATTGTAGGTGCAGTTCACAAGGCAATCTTAAACTTGGAGCTCAACGGGGTAGTTACGTAACACACTATCAGCAACAATGGGTTTAATTTTGACAGTTCAACAACATTCATTGCGTTGTTTACGTTGTTGAGCACACACATTTTTCGAACACATAAAGCCATGGATTAGCAATATCCTTCAAAATTATTCAAATTCTGATAGTGTGTTACGCAATTAGGCCTAGTTTTGTGTGCATATAGGCATTGCATCGACTAGATAAAATCAATTAGAAAACAATTTGTTTTAAATAAACTCATCATCTGCCGATCCTTTTCCCAACTATGTAGCCTAACCGGATGCAGCTGAATACCAGTATTTTACATGAAGCGACTGCCTATCTGACCTCCACAACCCAGTGACTGGGTAATCGATACCCCTTGGTAAGACTGGTTGTCAGACTTTCGGGCTACTGACGACCCGTAACGACTGTCAAAGACCCACGAATGACAGCCGGGACCAACGGCTTATCGTGCTTTCCGAGGCACGGAGGGGTCTTCTTGGTTTGTGAAAATGGTCACCCATCCACGGACCAACCGCGACAAGCGTAGCTTAACCTGATCGATCGACCCGTGCGGCTGTTATTACTTAGCCACAAGCACCTCTTGTTTTTGTTTTAAATAAACTGCCAGATAATTTTACCGGTACCCATCCAGAGTTAATAAAACAGGCCGTGAGTCCTACAGAGAGATGGTCCATCATGAATGTATTTTGTATTTATGTATTTATTTTTGATGTATGTATTTTATTTTTGTATTATTTTAATGACGGTACTAAAAGTTTAAAATCGGGGTTTATGAGTTATGACTGAGCATAGAGCACAGTTCTATAGGCCGACCGCTTAACTGAGACGTTGCCTGAGGTAGCTCCGCGGTGCGGGAGGGGTGATAGTTGTCACAAGTTGACGAATCACTGAGCTCTCGCATCACGTCATCACACCCCTCCCGCACCGCGTTGCTACCTCATGCAACGTCTTGGGCTATAGAAGAATTCGCAATGGTACCTGCAACTTATCCCCTTGCCTCTTATTTGTCGCCCTGGATACCTTAAGGGACAGGGGATGGGTCATTCATCACCAGGAACTTAGCTTTACTATCCTTTATGGTACAAATTCTTTAAAGTTGATTTATTTTCTTTACAGAGTACAGAAACTACTAGACGCGGCCCGGTACTCCTACATCCTACCTACACACAGAGCCACCATCTACCTAATAGGGGTCGTCATGGCTTACCTAATGAAAACCAAAAAGTTGAACTTCACACTTTCAACCGTAAGTATTTTATTCATATTCATATCTGCTTTCGGAAACAACAACTGACAACCAGTCTTACCAAGAGGTATCGTATTTCCCAGTAACTGAGTTGTGGAGAGGCAGTCGCTCCATGTAAAATACTGGTATTCAGCTGCATCAGGTTAGACAGGAAGCCGACCCCAACATAGTTGAGAAAAGGCTAGGCAGATGATGATGATCTGCTTTCGGAAACAAGACTCAAATTCTGACTAGGTACTGATTATTTCATTGGCTTTTCGAAGAACATGAATGAAAATACAAAAAAAAATCAAATGAATTTATTTGCACAACACTGGTTCGATTTACTGAAACCGCGCCAATTCTCGTAATTTTAAGAACGTTCACAATCAGAAGGCCAATTCTCGTAATTTATAACGTTCAAAATCTAGTCGCAGTCTCATCTCAGCGACAAACCAATGTCAAAAATTTGTCAAAATGTAGGGAAATTAGAGGTATTTTTGACAGATTGAGACTGAGATCAGAGGGGCAATTCTCGTAATTTTAAGACCATTCACAGTCTGATCTCAGTACTAGATTTTGAACGTTTTAAATTACGAGAATTGGCCTTCAAATTGTTCATTAATTTTGATGAATCAAACGAATACGATAAAAATACAGTTATATCTAGTTGGTATAACTTCTTCTTTTTTTGTTTGTTTTGTTATCCTAGTATACTGTGTCCCACTGCTGGGCAAAGTCCTTCCCTTTTGCCTGCCAAATCTCCCTGTCTTGTGTGATATCTGGCCACGTTGGTCCTGCAAACCTTATCCGCCACACCACCTTCGCCGTGGTCTACCTCGACGGCGATGTCCTCCCTCAGGCGTCCAATGAGTGACGATCTTTGCCCATCTCTCCATATACAGGTTGACAGGGAAACTCGACGTATTCCTTGAAAGGGGTTATACTAGAAGTCATTAGCAACAAATGATGTCCAGTGAACTAGGGGTCAAAACAGGATAGTTAAAAATATTTATTTTTGCTATTAAAGACCTTGTATTTCTGAGATTATGTAAGTTTTGAAAGCATTTTTTTTTTTTAAATGATCCTTAATTTTTCAACTTTCAGAAATGTATCAATTAAATGTTTGGAGATGAATAGTTTTTTTCTCATAATAAATTGTTTTTGGTAACAAGTTAGAAAATTTCTAAAAAATTTAAGAACCGGCACAGCTCGGTAACCATCCAGTTTTAAACCCTAGTTAACTAGACTTTTGTTGCTAATGACCTCTAGTATAACGCCTTTCAAGGAATACGTCGAGTTTCCCTGTCACCCTGTATAACTAAAATTGACATCACTGATAAGTGATACTTAATATACAAGTTTGGAAGACAAAGACGTTTTGCACCGCCCATTATTAAATTGGAAAAGGAGGAAGATGATGGATTGTGGCTAATTATTAATGATGACGTAAATGATATACACTTCTATCCATGATAGCTTTTATAATGAGAGAGAAATTTAGAACATTTTCTCACTTTACAGGCTCAATCGAGACTTCTCTGGGCCTTCTGCTTTGCACTGAGTGCGGCGACCATCGCGACTCCTTACAAGTGGGGTCTGGAGGGTTACCAATACGAGAACTATGGCGCGGCTATGTTCTCTGCACTATCGCCAATATTGTGGGGGGTGTTCATGTGCGCGGCTCATTGGGCGATCGCTAATGACTATGCTGGTATGTGGACTTTGATACCCAATTTTGAAACAAATAAAAAGAGAAAATTGGTACAGACGCCAGCACGTCAAGTTACCCAAAACTGTCAAATTTTCCCAATCAACTTTGAACGTAATGCTTTAGCGATAACTTTGAAAATCTACTATAGAAATTTGACAGATTGTAGTAGCTTGATGTGCAGGCGTCTGTACCAAGAACGTTACCAAAACTTTGAAAGTCCAAACGTGTATTTAATAAACACCCTTATATCCACAGGTATAGGAACCTCATTCATTGAGTCGCGAGTGTTCAAGTTCTTCAACAAGATCGCGTACAGCGTGTACCTGACACAGTTCCCCATCTTTTTCTACAACGTGGGGGTGCAGAGAAATCCAGGGTACTACTCGCCATTACTTCTTGTAAGTATCCTTGGTTTTTCTCCTCGTTACTTGGCACCAGAAAAGCTTTATTCCTAAGCTCACGCTTTGTTGACATCATGGTCAGAAAGAATAATATGGCTGACTGTACAGTAATGTACACTTTGTCTCTTATTCTGCACTTGTTAGAAAGAGAAAGAAAGAAAGAAAGAAAAAGTATTTATTGTGACTCGTACAGGATCATAAACTAAACTAAACACAGTTAAAAATAAAACAAATTGTATAAAAAAGTAACAAAAGGAAAAAAAAATTAAACAGAAAGTCCTATACGAGGCCAAAAGGCTCCTATCTCAGCATGATGCTTCGACATTTAAAAAATAAATGTCGTAGCGCTGGTTTTTGACCGTTAAGCATCATCATTTCAAGCATTTCAAACGCCAATCTACATAGTTTTCACATGATCTGACCAGGATTATTTCTGGTCTTTAAAAGAGACTGTGACCTCTGAGTTTGTTTCGGCTTTTCTTCTCAGACTAGTCAGATAGGAAACGCCGAACTCACCTAGTTTAAAAAAAATATGATTGACGTGTAAAAGTGTTTGTACAAGCCTACTTACAGAAGATAAATCTTTTATCATATATCATCTTTCGCCATCAGTGGTGGCCCAGTGGGTAACCACTGGGCCGACCTTACAATTCGTAAGTCGTGGCCGCAAGGCCACGACTTACGAATTGTAAGGTCGTGGGTTCGAACCCAGGCAGGCGCATTACTTTGTGTAAATCATTTCATCACCACTGCTCTCAAAACTGTGAAGGAAAACATCGTGAGGAAACCGGTATGTCCTAGAAGCAAAAACTGAACTGAATAAAGGAACTGCCAATGGCAGGACATACAGACTTTTATCATCGGTTATAAAAAATCAGCTGTTTCATAGAAAAATGCAATACCTACGCAGTCAAAATGTATGGAACAGCAATTTTTTTTCATGTACTGAATCCATGGTAACACGGTTACGTGTCGATGTCCCTGCGAGCCAGCGCAACCAGCGCTGGGGCTCTGTCTCGTATAGGGTCTTAGCATTATGCTGAGCGAGGGCCGTTTTGCCTGAATGTGACGCATGTTTACCCCCAACTTGTTTTTTTTGTGTGTTTATGTCCTTTTTTTATGCGTCATGTTTGCCGCAAATAAATGCATTTTCTTTCTTTCTTTGCCAACTCTGGTAATAATACTATTTCTGTCATTTCAGGTGCACGTCCCAGAACTATTTGTTGTGACAGTGATATCAATATTGGCGACGGTGGCCATCGAGATGCCTTTCAATCAAGTCTATAGGATATATTTCGGTAAGGAAATGTTATATTCTTATGTGAACATTATGTTTCGAAACATCAAAATGACGTAGTGTGTTAATTTGCTTAACAAGGAATTTCCCTGACTGTACATCCTACCTTAATATTATAAATGCTAATGTGAGTTTGTTTGTTACGCTTTCACGGCTACACGGTTTAATCGAATTTGATGAAATTTGGTATGGGGATACTTTAAACCCTAGGGAAGGCTAGCGTTTAGGGGGGGGGGACTGTCTTTTGTAATTTTGACGTTCGAAAAGTGCTGATTCTCAGCCTAATTTGAATAAATGACTTTTGATTTTAATTTTATCTTTGTGGGCGTAATTTTATATTATGTATTAAAAAGGTTTTATTTTCTCTTCTTCACAGGACAATCACAGAAGAAATTAAAAGACAAATGATCCAAGACGAAGACTAGTGTTGTGCTATAGTTGTGTATAATTATTTAGTTTTAGTCGGACATCACGCAATTAGATAATAACTTATAACTATTTTTGTACTGTTATTATAAATTAAATGTAAGAAAATGTAAACGATAAGTTATTACAAATAAAAATCCAATGTGTGTAAAATATAATTTTATTCTTTTATTCATCCTCGTATAAAAACATTTTGGTTTTTTTTACATTTAATTTTGTTTATAAAAAGAAAAGGTAAAAAAAGAATGCCAGTGTAAATGCATAAGAATATTAATTATTCACAAAAAAGGTTTTAAGTAAAAGTAAAACCCCTTTATTTAATTTAATATCTATACCTCCCTACCTTAATAATATGTACCTAATATCGTATTTTTTGTCATATTACTAGGTATGTTATTTATGCATAAATTATTTATTTTATTTTATCTACATAACTAATATGTACATACAAATTAATAAACTTTGAGTCTCATCAGTCTTACCACTAAATATGACAATAAATTATGTATAAAATCATTTCATTTCTTGACAATCAGACATTTGGAGCCAATCAAAATGCACCTACAGGTTTGTATTCATAAAAATATAAATAACTGCTTTCTTATATCTATACTTTATATAAAGGGACGCACAACATTTTACCATGGATTCAGTAAATGATTCTGAACACCTATGCGTTGAAAATTTTGTTGGTTATTAAAACAAAAATTTGCTGTTCCATGGCACAGCTGATTTTTTTGATAACCAACAATAAATGCATATACATACGCTAAGGGGTCTAGAGTGCTGAATTCATGATTTAAGTTTGCGAGTTGGTGTCCCTGCCGTTCTGTAGTATACGCCTACAGGCACATCGACTTTGCTAACACAGACTTAGACTTAATTAAGCTTCCAAAAGGAAACGCATGTTTGTGTCATGTACATGGCAGTTTTACCTTCTGTCTGTCCTCACCAACATCAGTAGCGTGTGTGGCTGTTACAGGTTACACAACTACATGTTCTGAAGCGACCATTCCCTTAAGGGTATCGTTTATTCTGATGTGGTTGTTTTGTGTATGCGTGCACGCATCTGCGGGGTAATTGCGTAACACACTAACACTTTCATTTTGACAGTCCAACAACATTCATTGCGTTATTTACGTTGTTGAACAGACAAATTTTTCAACCATATGAAGCAATGGATTGGCAATATCCTTCAAAATGAATCAGAATGTGTTAGGCAATTAGAATACTGGACAGGCCGATCGGGCACATTTTCGTCAGTTCAAGTTGATCAGCAGTGCGATTCTGTAACCATCTCACCGTGAAAACTTAGGTGAGTGGAGTGAGCTGTCATTTCAACTAATGCTAGGGATTGACACTATTGACAGCTCACTCTAAGCTCACTTCACCTAACTTTACACGGTGAGATTTTTACAGAATCGATCGGCTGTTTTCTGCCTTTTAAATTCTGATCACAACTACACTTAAAGTCTCTTCATAGTATCTCTACGACCACTTCACTGTATCAACTCTTCACTTCCACCCTCACATCCTCTTCACAATCCGGCGGTGCCTTCCCAGGTCTGCACTTGCACCTGATATTGTTGGTATGGTCTCTCATGAGCCAGGAGTGTTCGGAACAGGGGCCCTGCGTATTCAGGATGTGGCAGGTGCCGTTGTACGGAGCTGTGCCCCTGCGAGTGTTGCAGGCTTCCACCTGGAATAGAGAAATATTTTCGAAATCAGTTTAAGCAATAAGTATCTAGTTAATTCTAAGCGGCAGACCCCGTAGAAGATGGCGGAATGAGTTGGAGAAAACAAACGACCAGTGGTCCACTTTAGCCCTGGATCGAAAGAGATGGAAGTCATGGGGAGAGGCATTTGCCCAGCAGTGGGCTGATGCAGGCTAACAGTAACAGTATGTCAGGGCTAGCTATCAGCTAAGCTTAGTAGGTACCCTCAATATTCCACAGCGTAGATGGTAATCATTAAGTAGAACTGTAACATTAAAATTCATAACAATTTAACTAGTCAGCATTATTCATTTTCAACAGCCTGTAGTTAAAGAACTGCAGTGCGATTCTGTAACCATCTCACCGTGAAAAGTTAGGTGAAGTGAGCTGTCATTCCAACTAATGCTAGGGATTGACACTATTGACAGCTCACTCTAAGCTCACTTCACCTAACTTTTCACGGTGAGATTTTTACAGAATCGATCGGCTGCTCATCTAGTTTTTAGAGCCACACACGATGCTGACTCAACAAAACAAAATATTTGGTTCCGATAAACCTTTCTACCTCAAACGCCTTATAAAAACTAATAGCATGGAAGTTTCTTTCGTCGTCTCGACAGAAGATAAACGAGGGGATATAACGTTCATACCATAGTTTAATAAGCAACGAGGGGATGCAACGTTCATACCATAGTTTAATAAGCAACGAGGGGATGCAACGTTCATACCATAGTTTAATAAGCAACGAGGGGATGCAACGTTCATACCATAGTTTAATAAGCAACGAGGGGATGCAACGTTCATACCATAGTTTAATAAGCAACGAGGGGATGCAACGTTCATACCATAGTTTAATAAGCATGACTCTATGCTGCTTGTTGTAAAACCTGATGGCATAATGATTTGTAGCTGTATCTACAACGCCACATTCGAATTACGCGTCATACTAACGTCATTGAAAATCCTGCATCTCGCAAGCAGAGTTTACCGCGCAACTAGTATAATACAACGGCCCGACATGAACCATCGGGCAGTTGCTCGCCAGACACAACACCCGTCTGGACGGAGGAATCCTCCCTTTGCTATGGAGGATCAGTGAACTTTACACCCTGTTCCTCATACGTCTATAGATGATGAAAAACTGACAATTTCACATACCTCTCGTCTACTACAAGCACCGTTCCCACAAGCACACACTCCATTATGGCTGAGACCGTCAATAGCTGGTCGGGCTTCAAAGTCGAAAGCCACTACCTCTCCCACCGGACACGGCTCTGCGGTGCCGGGCCGGTAGCAACGACGACGTTCCGGCACGTACAAACGACCTCTTGCACATGGCACCTGGAATGTTTTAATATAAAAATATTTTAGGTTATCTTGAGCAGAAGTATAAAGAGCATAAATGGAAGTGTACTGCCCAATACACATAAGCTGTATCTCGAATACAACGTATTTTGAGACGGCAGTCCGCTACTCGTATCAGTAGCATTGTCCTCTAAAGAAGTTCAAATATAATAATATAATAATAATAATATCCCTGGACATTTCACTCAGCGCCATCTAGTCCCAAGCTAAGCAACCTAATGCTTGTGTTATGGTAACACAAGCATGGTGCATGGTTGTGTTATGGTGCTTGTGTTATGGTGCTTGTGGTATGGTGCTTGTGTTGTGGTAGTGCTTGTGTTGTTGTTTTGTTGTTGTGTTGTGTTGTTGTTGTTTATTTTGTTGTAAATTCTGTTTGCAGTTAAGTTGCAGCAAGTATTAGCAAGTAGGATGATTATACCCTCTATGCATTCAGTATACGGTTGGTATGTAAATACACAAAAATAAAACCTTTTTTGAATTATCCACTTTATCTTTTATTTTGTCTTAAAAGCGTCATGTTTGTCTTGGTGCAACACGGAGTAGTAGTGACTGATAGTTAATGCCTCCACACGTATCTCTCATACGTGTGGAGGCATTAACTATCAGTCATGAACTTAAAAACACCATGGAACCTAGCCTACGGCAATATTAATTCTCAGAATCGGGACCCTTACCTTAGTACATCGACCACCTCTAGCGATCATCTCATCATGGGCACAGGGTCCTCTGGTATACAGCCTGTAGCAGACTCCATCAGCAGCTCGAGCATGGAACGACTTGCATCTACATTCAGCTCGGGAGCCATGAGGAGCCACCTCGGCGATGGAGAATATGTGGCCACGAGGACATGGGCCCAGCGAATCTGGTAATTGAATGGAAACAAATTTTGACCATCGAAATACGTGGAAGGATGAGTCCTTCTTATTTTCAGGATCATTTATCTGATAAGATATTTAGCAAGAGATCATATTTACCAACATGAGTTCGTAAAACCCAACTTTTCGTTTATTTTAAAACAGTGGGACGTTTAGTAAGATTGAATCAGTAAAATAATTATCGTAGAAATCTGTTTGACTAAATATCATCAACCTACAGCAGACTACTACAAGTCATAGTCTCTCCAATTGCATGCCATTCAGCTCGATTTTCGGTAACTCTACCGGGGTCCTTACATTTGCGAATACTCAAGAACACGTCTACCCCAACGGTCATCGGTTCTACGGCTAATATAACCGGCCCATTGCCACTTCAGCTTGCTTTTTTGAATATCGGCTCACTGGACAACAAACTAACTGTTGTAAAGAAATACACCTTCGAGTTATGCGAACATAAATCTATAGATCAACTGATTTTTTTCACGATTTCAGGGTTGGTCCCGTAGTAAAAGTTGTTCATAATGATGAGTACAATGACCCCTTTTAAGGATTAAAGCGATCAAAATTTAACGGTGTCGGTTTGTCGGTGGCGGGCAGATTCACCACATTGTGCAAATGGATTAGTGATGCCTTGCTGCCCATACGAAGGACAGAAGCACATGCTTTAACCAAATCGCATGGCAACAATTGGAACACGCAATTTTTTATTATTTACATTGCACAACTCCAGTTCTGTGCCTAATCCTGCCTCCTCAATTAGCCGTTAAACGTTTATGTACAAATGCTGCCCAATCTGCTATTTGGACCGTAAGAAATATATAATTTTCGGTGTAATTTCATCAATTTGTAGAATTACTCGTTTACAGTCATTTGCCAATCAATCAGTGAACACTAATTAACCAGGCTTTGTTTCAATTTGTGAAGCAATTGATTAAAAGAAATTGAGTTGGGCTACTAATTAAAAAATAGAACTCCACATTTTTTTACATTTTAAATAGCAATAAAATCGACAAGAATACTAAATGTGATGAATGACATAATAGCTACATTACAACAGCTAAATATAAATCAATTTCTTTAATGAATTTGTTGACAAAAATATAAATATGATGAATGACATAATAGCTACATTACAACAGCTAAATAGAAATCAATTTCTTCAATGAATTTGTTGATTGAAAATAATGTTGTTAATATCGGAGGGCGGAACTAAAAAAGAACTGCCGATCGATTCTGTAAAAATCTCACCGTGAAAAGTTAGGTGAAGTGAGCTGTCAATACTGTCAATCCCTAGCATTAGTTGGAATGACTACTCACTCCACGCTCACTTCACCTAAGTTTTCACGGTAAGATTTATACAGAATAGATCGGCAGTTAATCAACTAGCGTATCGCGATTCACTGCTGAACCGCTGCTGAACTGGCCGTTGAGAAAAGATTAGCCAGTCAAAAATATAGGTAGCAGAGCTGACCTTCCAGGGAATTGCACGGCACTTGGGTTGCCTTATTTAATGATTCCAAAAAGCTATGCCGACAGAAAAATCTACTCAGCCAATCGCAGTCCACTACTGGACATAGGCCTCTCTCAAGCTGCGCCACAACACCCTGTCGTTCGCCTTCCGCATCTGGATGCAGAAGGCGGCCTTAAATCCATCCATCGATCCATCTAGCTGGGGAGCATATCACACTATGCCTACCGACCGTTACCAATTAACAAAACAGGTCCTTACCTAATTCATAGCAAGATCCAGTCTCATTATGATAATGAGGAAGATGGCTGTCACAGCCACACTTCGGACCAGGTAGGAACAGCTGTCCCTTCTCGCAGGGACCTCGAGTGTAGTGTGGATAGCAGCTACCATCAGCTGACCAGTAGTGAGGACCGGAGGTTGCGCACTGGAAGGAGAACAGTTATGTTATAGAACATGATGGTAAATTAAACTATCTTGGTTTTCTTAGACATGATCAGTGATGTATCATGTGCCATACTTTATAATCAAGGAATTACAGATCAACACTCGTAGCACGACAACAGCAGTGCGATTCTGTAACCATCTCACCGTGAAAACTTAGGTGAAGTGACCGTGGAGTGAGCTGTCGTTCCAACTAATGCTAGGGATTTACAAAAAAAAATGTATATAAGTAGTTTATCAGCCATCTTGTTACCATAACACAAGCATTAGGTTGCTTAGCTTGGGACTAGATGGCGCTGTGTGAAATGTCCAGGGATATTTATTTATTTATTTTATTTATTTATTGACAGCTCACTCTAAGCTTTCTTCACGTAACTTTTCACGGTGAGATTTTTACAGAATCGATCGGCTGGTGAGACGGAGGAAACGAAAGCAAACAAAACAGTTTGTAAAAGGATTTCTAAGGCACGATGTCAAAAATAAAGAAAACCAATCTTTGTCTTGCAGAGTTAAGATATAAGTGGACACGCTACGCGTGCAGATGTAATAATTTCGCGAACAACTGAGCTTTATTAGCTCAAGAACGCACCATCAAGAGACTCTATGGACAAGCCTTCTTTGACAACGCACGCAGATGTCACCTATCAAGCGTCAACTTTATCAAGGTCTGTATCCAAATAAAGTGTAATCTCATTAACAAAAGTAACTTGCAAGTCTATCTTCACCAAATTCAAGTAGACACGAATTATCCTCGTACTAGTTTTATTTTTTTAAATTATCAAAACAAATAAGAAAATTAAAGTATCAATTTTAGCGCGCGCCCGATAAGCAATCTACCCAACTAGCAAAACAGTTGTATAATATTAGAATTATACAACTAACAGACATGTAAGGGCTTTATAATAGTTTTGCAGCAACTAAACAGTTGTAAAGTAGTATTCAGTTCGACGCATTAGTTATATATAATTTAAGTCATATTAATGTGTTTGGTAAACGTCATCTCAATAATTTATATGACAATATTATAACGTTAAGTCGAGTTAATGTTTCAGTCGGAAAATAGTCATGAGTCGCCATGATTTGTAAATTAAGAGCCTTTTACTCAACACTTAAATGACAAACTGTGATGTAACGATTTTATAATTAACTATTATAAGATCGTTATATTAGGTTGTATATTTCCACATTTAAGTAACGTTTAGCTTGAAACGTTGTTCTAATATAACGTGTATAAGTCAATTAATTGTTTAGATGATAATTAGTAACTTTTATATAACTTAGTCGCCATTTTTCATTAAATATAATACTATGGATTCCGAAAAGTGGAAAAGAATTAAGCGAAGTGGGGGTTTTAGAAGAAAAGTAGATAAAAATTGACAATTATTCAATACAACAACGATACCAACTTTTAATCTGAATAAAACTGGGCCCAGCCAAGAACAAAGTGGTAAAAATGAAAGTGGGTCCGTATATTTTTCAACATTTAATATGGTAAAGGCTGCATCCAGTCAGGACAGGACAGCGTTCTACAAATCAAAGTTGCTTTGCTCATCCTCCTCCGACCTCCGGCTCCGCGTCGTTTTAAATCTTCATTTTGTTCTTCTTCTGTGTCGCTCATGCTTGACATTTGAGTGACCTCTAATTCAGCACTTTCCAATGAAATAATTCCACTTCTTTTGACGACGCATTGTATAGATGACCAAGATGCTTCGGTACATGAAAACGGATTTTTTAATAAATCCTCCACTTTTCGTCTTGGTCAATATAAAATACCATTTTGTTCCCATTTTTCAGGTACCGCTGATAAAACAAATTTTCCCCTTTCCAGAGTTTGTACAATTTTGTAGGCCATTTCTAAAACAAAACATTGTTATGGTTAAATTTGCTATATTACTTAAACACATCGATTGAAAATCCGATCACATTAAGAATAAATACTAACTAAAGGTGTTTTTCTATTTTCCAACAGAACCCTAATTGCAACCGTCATGGTGGGTCCCTAAATTGTTTAAAAACATTTATAAGACCAATAGTTATATACAGGTTTAAATGCAGTCGCCCAATGTCTATCGGTAGTATGGCGGAGACTATTGACGACCATTAATTTATTTTATTTTTATAAACAATATTGAAATACAAAAATCATGAAGGCCCATTAAAATATTAACAAAGATAACCATATATTTCATCGAAAATTTTTAATTCCCAAGTATAAATCACCACTCTTCATCTTCCACCACAATAAGCTTTCTCTACATTAAATGAATAAATTATAATGACTATCAAAACGTTTGACTTACCTTTTTTCAAATTTCATTGCTAAGTACACAATAAATTGTCACACAAATGATCTAGCTTGCACCAGTATAACCAAAAGTATACGTCTATACGATGATATAGTTATGTAAGAGTATTACTAGAAACGATTAAAAACCTTACTAGTTAAACTTACAACGTCTATGTTATTTTTACCCAATATAATTGTCACTGATGCGACCGCAAAACGACCGTTACACGATTCAAATGTTATATAATCTGCGCCCAAACCTGCGTTATATTTACGTATTTAAAACTATTATAAAACCATATTCATATTGCTGAAAGTTAAATAAAAAACGTTATTGTACCATTTATATGACTTTATATTGCTACTTGGGTATTCATCGCAGAGTTCATTCACAACATGAAGCAAGTTGGCAACGCGTTGAACTAGTGGTATTTTACCTAATTTTTCCTGTTCCTACAAAAAAAAAAGGCGCGCGATGACTTTTTTTTTTATTGACAATGGGCTCACTCTTGACCTCAATCCAGCCCAGAGGCAGGGATGGGATCTACGGTGGAACGAGCTTGCCCAGAAGAAGCCTATTCACTCTCGCCTTGAAGAGATTCGGGTTGTATGAACTCGGGAATGCAGACGCAGGCAGACGGACGTTTGACGTTGCCAAATCGGTTGCCTACGCGCACGTATGTGCATCCAACATGCTCTAAATTGTGTTTATAACACGTTGAATTAGATGTTTTAATTTCTATTATGATGGAACTTACCGAGCAATTCGCGACCCCATCTACCCCGGCGTCCAGCACTGATCCAGGATAGCAAGGTCCCTGAGTATTTCTGTAGTAGCACTTGCCGTCAGCCGGCCAGTAGACCAAGGTCTCGTCAGCGCATTGTTGAGGTCTCACGCACATGCCTTGTCGTTCACTGGAATTAGTAATGGGTTTCTTAGTAAGTCGCTCGTGGGGTTTTCTTGATTTTGCAATGTTCGTGATAGGAAAATATATATGTTGAGACATATTGGTGATTTTGTGGAGACGTTGCTTATTATGGTGCAATTTAAAATACTGACCCGAAGGTCAATTCCCGTAATTAAAAACATTCAAAATCTAGTCGTAATCTCATCTCAGTAACAATCAATGTCTGACTTGTCAAAAATGTAGGGAAATTAGAGGTATTTTTTACAGATTGAGACTGAGATCAGACTGACCGTTCATAAAATTACGAGAACCCTCAGATGTATGAACCGTGAACGTAAATGAGGCAAAAGAAGTATGTAAGGATCGTAGCAGGTGGCGTTCAGTAGCTTCTGCCTCACCACATGGGAAGAAGGCGTGAGTGTATGTATATACAAATAACTGGAAATCCTAAAATATACTACACACCCCTGCTTCGCACGGTTTTTACAACTTGACAAAACATCAGGATTTCTTTATTATATGACGTAAATATAATATTAATGTATTATGCACATAAACCTTTCGGAATAAATTCTCTAGTCTAAGTGATGGTGAAAACCTCATCAGAATGAGTTGCGTAGTTTTGAAAAACAACGCTTAGAGACGGAAACGATAAGCGACTATTATTTATTATTATTAATGCATGCTTTGCCTTAATACCTTTTTATTTTATTTTTTTGTTAAGTACCTTCTCTGGTGCGCACACAACAACTTACCAAAGTTTCATCACAATCGGTCGAGCCACTTCTGAATTGTTTGCAATAACAACGAACGGTAATCTATTTTTATGTATGAAAGAAAGAAAGAAGAAAGTAAATACATTTATTTGCGGTAAACATGACGTAAAAAAAAATAAAACAAAAAAAAACAATAAGAAATGGTTGGGGGAAACTTGCGTCACATCCACGCAAAACGGTTATCGCTCAGCATTATGCTGCGACCCTATGCAAGACAGCCCCAGCGCTTTTTGCAGCGTTTTCAGCGACAGCCGGCAGTATATAAGAATAAGATATGTATAGAGTATCGATAAAACAATTCATCAAAAGGTGCGGTTAGTCATCGTAATATGAGTGTATTTTGTTATTAATATTCGTCTCAGGCAAGTAAAACATACCAAGAATAGATTAATAATTAATTAGTATTAACTCAATATTTACTCATCTAACACAATATCTTTTCGATCTACACCTCAAAACTCTATTAATCGTATTTTATTCGAATAATAATCCAATCGACCTAAATTCAATACGTAGTATAGAGATCTTTGAAATAAGCCAGCAGATAGGTACTATTTGTAATACATTTATTGCTTACTAGCTTCTGCCCGCGGCTTCGCCCGCGTGGATGTCGGAAATTATCCCACGGGAACGTGCTAACAGGATAAAATGTATGTGCTTCCCCAGAATGCCATCTATCTCGCGGGCCCTTTGTGGCTAATTACAATAGAAAACCAATTGTGTCTCATTAGTGGTGATTAAGAGGGCAGCTAAATGATATCTTTACCTAAGTACCTAACTAATTAAAAAAAAAACTCAATAACAGAAAATTAAATACCTACCTACCTAAATAAACCTATTTCTGATGATAACTAATCTAAACTCAATAAATAAGCAAAATCCCTAAAAACTAATATCTATACGAATGACTAAACCTACCTAACAGTATTATAAAATAACCTACGGTCACTACGTACACTATCAAATATACTACCTATACTTTAAAATTAAAATCTATAGCTACGACTTATATAAAAATAAACCTAAATAACTCTAAAAACTAAAAGGAATAAAAATGAACTCCACTGCGGGTGACCCAACCTACGACAAACTTAGTATTTGCGGTTGGTACAGTACAGACAGTGGTAATCGGGTATAGGGATCGAACCGCAAAATTAAGTTTGTTTTTTATTGTATATACTTTTCCGGGATAAAAAGTACCCTGTGTGGTGCCCAGGATATTAAAGAATAATTATACCAAGTTTCATCGTAATCGAACCGGTAGTTTTTGCGTGATGCCTGAACAAACAGACAGACAGACAGACAGACAGACAGACCGACAGACAGACAAAAAATTTTTTAATCACATTTTTGGGTTCGGTGTCGGTCTAGTAACACCCCCTGCCATTTATTTTTTGGATATTTTCAATGTACAGAATTATCACTTCTACAGATTTATTATAAGTATAGATAGCACCTCACCTTAACTTTTAAGCCTCTCGCAACCCAAGACCTCATTTACCTTTAAATTCAAAATAATCGCAGCCCTGCCAATTTTATGTCTTACAAGATTAGGTCCAATTCTCATTACATTGCAGCAGATCGTTACATACTAACTAAAGCACCATCTAGGATTTAAAGATGCTGCAATAATCTATTTAACAGTTATTTCTCAGTATATTATACTTAATTTGAATAGGAATGTTTAACACTGGCCTCCTTGAATATTTTATATTGTGACCACATAAACCGTGGTTCGTGGAAATAGATGGACTTCTAAAGCATGATAATGGTTTCCTAAAACCGCATGAAAAGTGATTCTGTTTTGAAATTATGTAGGTGTTAGATAACGGAAGATTGCATTAGGATTCATTCATTCTGCCTAGCCCTTTCCCAACTATGTTGGCGTCGGCTACAGTCTAACCGGATGCAGCTGAATACCAGTATTTTACATGGAGCGACTGCCTATCTGACATCCACAACCCAGTTACTGGGGTAACACGATACCTCTTGGTGAGACTGGTTGTCAGACTTTCGGGCTTCTGACGACCCTTAACGACTGTCAAAGATCCAAGAACGACAGCCGAGACCAGGGGGCCTACTCCGAAGTGCAAAGTGCGAATGTTCGGATCGGACCGACACATGGCCGAACCGAATATTATTGAAAAATGCGAAATAAATTCGGGTCGGCTCAGTTGGGTCGGGACCATAGTCAATATTCGAAAGAGTGTAGGAGTGTAGGATCGGAACCGACCGAACCAAATAGTAACTTCGTAGCAGGAAACGGCCGAACATTCGGCCGGTACAACTTCGGAGTAGACCCCCAGGATTATTCAGATAGGTATACTAGATTATATATCTCAATAATCACATGGATATGTGTACAGAGAAATATAACTTTGATTCAGACGAAATTATCTGATTTTCAATAATCCCAATAACACTGAATGGAAAACACTTGGCTGACACTTAAGGCTACTTGGCTACAACGCGATATCGATGGCTATAATCTTAGAAGTATCAGTATCCTATTCTACTATCCTACTAATATTATAAACGTGAAAGTTTGTATGGATGGATGGATGGATGTTTGTTACTCTTTCACGCAAAAACAACTCAACGGATTTGGACGAAATTTGGCACACAAATGGTTTATAGCCAGGATTAACATATAGGATACTTTTTATCCCGATATTCCCATGGGATCAAGAATTATGCGAGTGAAACCGCGGGGCGCAGCTAGTTCTACATAAAGCTTTGAATTTAAAAATCTCGATGCCCCTGGTTGATGACAATAAGCTGGCAATATTATGTACATCTGTCGAAATGTGTGTGTACTATGTAGGTACACATCAACCACCCGGTCGATTCTGTAAAAATCTCACCGTGAAAACTCAAGTGAAGTGAGCTTGATGTGAGTTGTCAGTAGTGTCAATCCTTAGCATTATTTGGAATGACAGCTCACTCCACGCTCACTTCACCTAGGTATTCACGGTGAGATGGTTACAGAATCGCACTGACCCTTCGGGGAACACAGACGTAATGTTATGTTTTTCTTGTCGTTTAATATTTTTTTTAAATCAGTGGACAGTTGTGTCTCGAGCTAGCATAAGCATAAGTATAATCAGCCTATTTATAATGTTCCCACTGCTGGGACACAGGCCTCCCCTCGGTGAGAGGGAATGGGCGGTAATCCACCACGCGGGCCCAGTGCGGGTTGGCAGATGTCAATGTATTCCTTCACCGTTTTGAGAGCAGAGGCAATGAAATAATATTCACAAAGTAAAGCGCCTGTCTGGGTTCGAACCTAGACCTAGACGTGGCCGTCTCAAACTAACTGCCAGTGAATCCTAAAAAGTCCTATTGCCAGGTTTTGCAACCGTAGCTAAGGAATTCGGTCTTAAGCCTGCGGGCTTTTACGACATTCCACGACAAGCTCGTATTTATACCTAACCCTAAACTATCAAAATTAAATTTATTTTAACTGTATTTTGTTAGTGAAAGTCGTACAACATTGTCCAGTTTGTTTTAACGGCTTTAATGGCGTCCAGGTGGTAATGCTGTAGAGGAAGTTAAAATAATGGCCACGGCCCAGGGGTTAATAGGCCTGGATTTGTGGCTATATCTGTGATATTTTTAACGGCCTGCAATGGAAATTCAACTATCTAGTAGATAGTTGAATTGCTCGTTCCACCGTAGATCTCATCCCTGCCTCTGGGCTGGATTGAGGTCAAGAGTGAGCCCATTGTCAATAAAAAAATTAAAAAAATCTAGTGGAAAAGCTTTTAAATTCAAGATCTCGGTGAAACTGAGACTGAATGGAATATTATGCTCAATGACGACAAAATAAAAATAAATTACGAGTACGAAAAAGGCTTCGAAGAACTAAATGGTTCTTGTAATTTCCGATTTACCAAACATGGTGGTTGATTCCTTCACTCTTAGCAGAAATCTATCAAAGTTACCCATTCCCGTTTTCTCTAACACTAGGTGACGTCTAAATGAACGCCTTAATATTGTTGCACTGTTCCATTTTCAACTCTGGGCGCTGAGCCGAGCATCGATAATTCAACAGTGTGCTCTTAACGATTCATGGACAGAAATGTATAAGAAATTATCCAACTTTTCAGCTAACAAGATGAGCCGTCAAGATGCTTACCTACCCTCTCTTGTTGAAAGACTCCTCGACTGGCGCGAAGTACTCCCCTGGCCTGCACGGTCCTCGCTCGAAGAGTTTGTGGCAGGTGTTGGTGTTAGGCAGTTGGGCTGTGCCTGGGGGACATTTGCACTCTGCGATGGTGCGACCACCCCAGCGGCCTGGACTTAGCTCTTGAGTTTCTGCACATGGATGGCCTTTCTGAAAATGGAAACATATTCATAAGTTAGCTGTGAAGTTTTGAAGGTAAAAGGGGGTATGGACAAAAATAAGTACTTAGTAACTATGAATTGGTTGACCCTGGGAATTTTACTAATTCTAAGGCCCGTCCAGAATCCAGCTTCGAACACTAATAACCAATGAGTAGACAGTCACAGCAATACTATTTCAATGGGCCTTACAGAGTAAGTAGCAAAAAACGTGTAAGTATTTCTGTATTAAAAACTCACAGATTCAATTGCACCGAAGTATACAAGGGCCCAGCGCATAAGGACTAGCTTCAATAAAAGAGGTCCTTCCCAGAAAACCAAAAAGGAAGGGTAAACCACACTGCGGCATCAAAAACGGCAAAGATTATGAAACATTGTATGTAGCCTTCGTTACCTGCTACCTCCATGTCAAAGTAAGATTAGCATGAAAGGAGCAGCAGATAAAATAATGTGAATACAATAAAGAGATTCAATCACATACAAGATCAACGAGTCGTGAGTAAACATCTAATACAATGTTTAAAATCTTTTTTCGCAAGCCCTTTGTATTCAACAGCTACAAAGCTTATCCTACATAAATGAATAATATGAAAACCTGTTATTTACTATCATGAATCACGAAACTTATTATTTTACACTTAATTTGCATGTTAGTAATTAGTCAAAAAACGTTAATAGTATTTGACTGAAGCAAAAACCTGTTATCTACAAGGTTAAAGCAATTTAGTTCTTACATAAAATTATACGAGTTTTTGATATAGTTGGAAGCAAAAGTGAGCAGAAGACAGTTCAAATATTAACATGATGGGGACTAAATGTTCTGGGGAGCAATTCCCGGATTTTCAAGAACATTCGCATTCTAATCTGTCAAAAATACCTCTAATTTTCATACATCTTTGACAAGTTTTTGACATTGATGGTCGCTGAGATGAGATAGCGACTAGAATTAACGTTATTAATTACGGGAATTGGCCTTCAGCCGGTCGATTCTGTAAAAATCTCACCGTGAAAACTCAAGTGAAGTGAGCTTGATGTGAGTTGTCAATAGTGTCAACCGTGTCGTCTCCCTGTAGGATCTTAAAACATGTCTTAGGTGACAAGGTTAAAGAAGTTTATCATACTAATAAGTAGGCAACATGGAATTACAAGAATGTCACTAAAAAGGTGCAACGCTTGAGGCGTGAAGCAGAGGTGCGGTGGTTCTGTTCTCCAAAAAAGTTGACCAAATCTTGGTGAAGAACTATAGACCCAACTCACTTCCAAGCCGTGTCCAAGCTGCTCTCGAAGGTCGTTACGAACTGCAACGCCAGGAGAATTGACCAGCAGTGCGATTCTGTAACCATCTCACCGTGAAAACTTAGATGAAGTGAGCGTGGAGTGAGCTGTCATTCCAACTAGTGCTAGGGATTGACACTATTGACAGCTCACTCTAAGCTCACTTCACCTAACTTTTCACGGTGAGATTTTTACAGAATCGATCGGCTGGTCCAGCCACCAGAACAATCCTGTTTGAAAAATGCTTCAGTCACGTGGACCAATTTTCTGTTCAGTATTCAATCCATACCGCGCAAGCAGTCTGTTAACACTTTTTATGGACAACTTAACAACATAAGTATCAATTATCTAGTAACGATGATGACAGTAGCCCCGTTTTAACTTAACCGACTTATGATCTACGTGGGAAAACCAATCGGAAACCAGTTCTTGTCAGCAATTTGTACCAACATGACAGTTTGATGTATCTGTGTCAGGTTTTTGTAACTTGAAGACAGTTGTTGCTTTACAAATGCGTTTGCAATTTTTTGTTGCATGTTTTTTTTTAAGATTCATTGCATGTTTCTACATTACTGATAATAATGCTATGCTATCGATCCGCTGTTTGTTGGACCATTCCAGCTAATTCTGTTGCAGGGGAGCAAATGCATGCATAGGCTTATACTGCTGGGACACAGGCCTCTTCTTTGTGAGAGGGAGTGGGCCACAATCCACCAGCGCGGGTTAGCGGATGTCACATGTCTTCGAATTTTTGGTTCTAAGACATCCCGGTTTCCTCACGATGTTTTCCTTCAGTCATCGATACCTATCGCGTCTGCGGTGTTTAGCTAGTCAATTCAAAATAACGCTAGTATATGTCAAAACTTTAAAAAAAAATCTGTATTTTATGTTTCAAGCAAGGTATTGTAATATTCCAGACAGCAGTAGTTAAGTAGGCACATTATGCAATGTAATTTTTTGTCAAGACATAAACCATTTTATGGCCCAAATTCTGTTATTTTTACACGCTAATTATGATTATTTTTGGCATAAATATTCATATGTGGAATTCATTAATATTTTACGAGCGTCTGAAATAACTGACAATGAATTAAGACTAATTTAACAACATAATTCAGCAATTATCTTCATAATTTTAGGCAAAAATTAGCATTATCCGCATATTTAAACAAAAATATTTATGACTTCTTTCAGTGACTTTATCAGAAGATATTACGTAAAGATAAAGCTATTTTATTTTGCAAATAAGGGTTGCAGTACATGGTGATGGTTGACTGGTAGAAAATGCCTCAGGCATTAAGTCCGCCTTTGTACAGGATTTTTTTTACATGTGCATAAAGTTTTAATAAATAAATAAAGGGAAAAAGGTTCAGCCATATTTTACCAGTAGGCATGCAAAAGTTACAAAAATAAAACTAATCCACTAACTAAATACTAAACTTTTACAAACAGAACAAGAAACAACACAAAACCAAACATAATAAACAAGCAACAACAGTCTAAGTTTAAAATTTTTTATCATCAGGAATTCTGTTACTTATACTATAGTATCGTTGAATTATGTATCTTCTCACATAATTCAAATTAATTTTAAACAATTTAGTCATTAATTAATTACCCATGCAGCTGGCAAACAACATTGCGTAACCGTCGGCTTCCATCTTCCAATAAAAAAAATCAAAATGCACTAATAATTAATTTATTATTATCTAGATTCCTAATATAGAAACCATATTGCACAACATTGTATGTTACATAAAAGTTGAAGAAATATATATGATTACATTACACTGTGAATCAATAATGTCAGAGCTAATGTCAATGTAACTTTATTTACGACAAATGTCAAGTAGCACAACACTTAAGCAACTGCAAGAGAAAGATGCAGGTATCAAAAATGTAGGACTTAGACTTAATTTAAGCTGAAGCCACATTTATATGTTTACACTATTGCGGAGTAGAACCAACTGCAGTAGCAGTGTCGTAAGAAGTGACATTTGTGGAGGTGGTCAATAGATTATTTCAATGCCTGTGCTGCGGCCCACATCCTTTCATCTATAGATGATAAAGATGTAATCTCATCATTCATTTTTTTTTGTGAGTCGTTCTTTTAATCTCATCATCATGGACTCCTATTGACTTAATCTAAAATTGTTTCAATGTTACTTCTTTCAAAATGCTTCTTCTTTCAATGTCACTTCTTCCAAAATGGTTCTTCTTTCAATGTTATTCTTTCAAAATGCTTTATCTTTCAATATGCACATTATTTTATTTAACCAGCTTTCGCATATCGCAGCTTGTAAAAATGTAGAAGAAAGAGGTCTTCTACACAAGATCTCAAAATAGTTTCATTGTAATTTTGATTTCACACGTTGTATCATTTCTTCATACAGTTGATGGATTTAACTTTGCACAGCAAGATTTTTGTCAGCGACTGCCGCGGACGGTAAAAATCTTATCTTCCAAGTCAATTTCATCATCATTCCGTTTTCTAAAGTCAGCCCGGACTACTAAAACTACACTCAAACTTTCCATAACTAGTACAATATGTCCTCTTCCACCAGAAGTCACGTTTGTGTCAAGTGCCGCCATTACTGCTTACTCGCCATTACATCTACTAATGGCAGCAATAGCGTGAAAACCTGACGGTTGCATACATTAAACTTGATTACCGTAAAAGTGATATTATGTACGTGTAATATTAGACTTGGTCTGACATATGAGCAATAAGCTCGTGGTGAACGGCTTTAAGCTGCCAGCCTTCGTTTAAAGGTTTGTGATGCTTGCCTATATATCTATCAACTCACCTACTTATATACGATACGCACGTATGGATAATCGTTGTCCTATTCTTTCAAGACTTCACATCCCATGTGCTCTTTATAAGCCGCTATATATCAAGCTAGTGCAATTATTAAAGAAATTCTACGGAATTTGAGCCAAATACAAAAGTTTTCTTAATGGATTATGGCCTTGTCAGTAGCAGCATAATACAGGTCATCGTTGTGAATGAATATTTATCAGTACTTTTGCAGTACCATAAACAACAATATGTATAAGCAACTCGAATTAAATTCTGCTTCAAGATCGACTCCCCCAGCTGGAGCCTATTATTCATCACTTGCTATTGTACTCCCTTGTATACCAAATTGACGTAAACTCAATACATCAAGTATATTTATGTGTTCTTCCGCATACACACAATAAACATCCTTTATTTTATACTCTGAACGCATCCAAAGCGTTGGATAACTTGCCTCATGACCCCTGAACTAGCTAAAGAGATACGTAATCTATGCCAAACATCACAAATTATTTCAAACCTTAACCTCTAAAAGTCATGGTATATGTTTGTAAAGCAGGCTTTCGTGGCCAAAGTTTGATGTCATTTAAATAAACTGAATTACAAATTCCATATTATCAATATTATACGGGTGAAATTATGCAGGCGACTTCGATTCGAGTGAGAAGTGGGTATGCAAGTCATGTGACGTCATAGCCTAAATATTGTCTGGCGCTTTCCCTGACCTGATATAAGGAGGTTGTGGCGGTGTGAGTCAGCTGCATTGCTAACTTATTAATCTCAGCCTTAGTGGAGATGGTCTACTTTTCAATTACAATGCCAGTTCGCACGTAGGCCTAAGCAGTGAGCACGTACGCCCAATTATTTTGGCTTTCGACCCTTGTGCAAAATAGCTTAAGCTAGCGATTTTTCCTTCTCCCTTCGTAACTGATCCATAATTATGAAGATGATAATTATGATGATGATTTATGATGATGATTTTGATGATGATTTTGATGATGATATAGTTATCATTTCAGTATAGTTTTCAGAGTAGTTGCTGGAAATCTCTTAATCGACTAAGAAGCCGTGGAAGAAGAAGGTGGGTCGCTGCAGGTACATCTTAGTCAGGTGGGGGTACTCCAATGAGCCACAGTGCGACTGTGGAGCCACATCACAGATGATGACGAATGAGACCATCACCTCTTGTCGTGCCCTCTCTGTAAAAACACCAGCACTATGGAAAACCTTTGCGAGGACAACGCTTAAGCTGTCAAAGTGGCCGAATTCTGTTCGAAGCTTATCTATATAAGCTTCGAACAGAATTCGGCAGAATTCAGGAATTAATAAAACTTGAGAGGTGTCAAAAGACTCCCGGATGGAACGAAGTTCAAAGAGAGAGAGAGAGACAGACAGAGAAACACGCGCACGCCGCACGGCTTACAACTACCTATAGCAAAAAGTGTCGTTCCAACTTTTGGTCTTAATTTTTTCCGTCTAGCCCCCTTTCGCAACGCGCGATGAGGAACTTCGTTCCAAAAATTATTTTAGTACATGATATAGAATCCTGGGGAAAATATAGTTATTTTCCCCGCAGCTTCGCCCGCCAGGATGTCGGTAAATATCCCCGATGTTTTCATATAACTCTATTGGTTTACGTGGCGCACGCTAGTAAAGCTCCCAGTCGGCATTATTTTTTACGACATCGTCAAAATTCATCGTAATTTTTCAACTAATTATACAGTTAAACCTTCCTCATGAAACACTCCGTCCATTAGTGAAAACCGTATGAAATTCCGTTCAATAGTTTTTGAGTTTATCGCGTTCACATCGCACAGACAGACGCGGTGCGGCGATGGAACTTTGTTTTATAATGTAGTGATCTCATTACAAGCACAATAAAGAATTATCTGTCTACCCATGTAACAGAATAACATCTCACACTATACTCTCCGTTTTGTCAGGTGACCTAGCATCATCTAACGAACGTCCATTAACCTGCTAACTACAAATTACTGTCAAACCCGTCATCTCACATCATACCTGGGATAAGCGGTAATTATATCATGGGAAATTGTTACTGTGACCCAGTAACATGTTATATAACGTACATTATGGCTAATTAAATATTATTATTCAAATTACTGACATAAGTGTAGTACAGACGCCAGCACATCAAGCTACAACAATCTGTCAAATTTCTTTAATAGATTTTCAACTTTATCGCTAAAGTATTAAGGTCCAAGGTTGATTGGGAAAATTTGACAGTTTCGGGTAGCTTGACCTGCTGGCGTCTGTACATAATGATGAGGAAGACTATAAGTTTATTTTTAAACAGGTCAGGGTCAGACTTGCTGCCGTAAACTACATCTCTTGTAAGATGGTCCTACTGTAACAGACAACCTTAAGGTATTACTTGCCGTTTAACCTTTTTTTGGGGTATCCATGAGGATTTCCCCACGGAAAACATCTGGGTAGAACAGAGGGTTATAACTCTTACCGACTAAAGCCCCACATTTCCTTCAACTATCATAAGTTGAGAGCCCGGGAGAACCTTGTACAGACGCCAGCACATCAAGCTACTACAATCTGTAAAATTTCTTTAATAGATTTGCAACTTTATCGCCAAAGCACTAAGGTTCAAGGTTGATTGGGAAAATTTGACAGTTTCGGGTAGCTTGACCTGCTGGCGTCTGTACATTCGTCACGCCCCCTAGTTTAACCTAAATTTTAGTTAAAAAAATAAGTATCGACTTATTTAAGCGATAGAATTTGTAGGATTTCTAGAGGAAGAATAATTCTCGCATGACAATTATTAATTATTCGAGCCAAATAAGAAAGCAAATAGGTTTTGTTGTATACAAACCAATATAGTACATGACGACACTACTCATCTCAGCTAGAAAATCACGATTTTGAAGAGTCGTGACCGATACGGACAATCCGTGTATTATTTGCAAAATGTGCACAAGTGAATAATTGCAAGTTTCTCAATCATTCATAATATGACCTTGAGGAAGTCGTGTGTAGAGAAAACATAGAACTTTATGAAACATAGAAGCATTTAGCACCGTTTACTTAACTTTTTGTTATGACTCAGGAATTCACTTTCTTTGCTTCTGGTAGACAAGGTCGTCATTCGACACAGAAACATATGAATAAGTGTTTTTTTTTGCTAATATTTCGACTATTGATCAAGTAGACAGGGATATAATATATGAACGAAATAGAAATTTCGTTTTTTTTTTTTTTTATTTACAATGGGCTCACTCTTGACCTCAATCCAGCCCAGAGGCAGGGATGAGATCTACGGTGGAACGAGCTTGCCCAGAAGAAGCCTATTCACTCTCGCCTTGAAGAGATTCGGGTTGTATGAAAAAATTATGAGGAAGTGGGTAGAAAATAATGCCGAAGAGTAAGTGAACTAAATCAAAATCGAGTATGATAAGCAGTACCGCGAGCATCCACCTTGGTGAAACAGATGTTACGGGAGAAGAAGAAAAAAACGCTTACTAATAATAAATCCTGGATCATTAGCAATTCATTAGCAATATGGCAAAACATAACATAATCGGCAATCAGTGGATTTTTCCATCTGGACTTTCTCAGTAGCAGCCTGGAGTCTGGATGGCAATACGAGCCTATTGCCATCCAGACTCAATCCAGACTCCAGGCTGCTACTGAGAAAGTCCAGATAAAAAAATCCCCCTGTTACATGGGCTTAGATATAACTAGCGAAATTTGGGGCACTATAACGGTACACCATTACCTAACCCTTTGGAGAATACGGGCGTGATGTTATCTTATTATAATTTCTCTCTGAGAGAGAATGACGATAATCCACAACGCTTAAACACAAAGCTTCAATGATGCTAAAGCTTAAAACGTAAACGCAAACACTTGACAGAGCATTGATAGCCAAACAAACATTGCTACGGTCAACGTTCAACAAATCATTAGATTTTCACGCCGATCGGTTTCATATGACATTCGGTTCCAAATGTTAAATTAATCCGAATGTCGTTACGTGATTATTCTGCTAGTTTCGATACCGTACTGGCGTAAAATGGTGAAGCTGACAGATTATTACGTTGTCCATAAAAACAAAAAGAATTGTTATTTTGGAAATCTCATTATTCAAGAGTCCATAATGTCGCCAGAACAGAAAATTTTGTTGAATTTTAAATACACACATATATGAGCTCAGAACGGTATAGCGAATCACTCTTCGCCGATGATACGGTTCGCCGAAATCACTCTTAGTCGACGGTTGTTTCCACGAATAAGTCCATCGCCGATAGAACTATTCGCCGAAAACACTGTTCATCGATCTCTAGGTCGATCTATCGATCGATCTAGGAAGGGAGTGAGCCGTTGACACTGAAAATAATACAAGTGCTGATCATCACTGATGCACTGACTTTCATAATTGCGTAAATATACCGCAATGTCAATAAGAGAGAGATTGCGCCGACCCCTAATCAGTGCAGTGTCCCTAATCAGTATATAAGTTCAAGGAAGAATTTAATGGTGAATGGTGAATACTGACTGATATACATTTTCTGAACCATTCTTCTTCTTAGCGTGGACTCGGCCCGGAATTCGGCCACGTGTTTGTTGCCATCACTAGCATCCATTAGTTCCTGTAATGTGGTAGACGACAGGACACACAGTTCACAAAATTAATATTCCGAATAATTGCTACACACCGGTTTGACTGAGACGAAACACTCGTAAAAGCCTCTACACAACATCTTCAGTCTCCAAATCTTTAATTTACGACTTCAACTTAACAACAATCAGTGTTAAACATTGTGATTCCGGTTCGGCGAGGTTTCGACTGCATTTGTGAAAGACCGTGACCGATCGATCTTGTTATGCCACACACTGACCCACTAGCGTTATATTCGTACATTTCACCATTTCACAATGATTCGTCAGTATTTATTGATTAATTGATTCTGCGTTTGGCCTTGAGTTTTTATCGAAGTAAAAAATGGTGTTGGCGCCAGTAGGAAATGTGAATTGCGATCTTTGGTAGTCTCCTTTCTGATTGGTAACTTGTTATACGTAGGTATGTGTTGTAAGACCTACTATCAAAAATATGTAAGAGTATATAGCTAATGCTCATTGCAATGTCTTTTTCATACTGATATCGGAGGGTATTATTTTTTTGTTAAGAACCCTCTCCGGCGCGTACGCAACTTACCAAAGTTTCATCACAATCCTTTTCGAGATTTTGGACTAACGCACGGCAATTGGTTTTAATATACACCGTCAAATTTTGATCGTTTTAATCCTAAAAAGGGGTCATTGTACTCATCATTATGAACAACTTTTACCACGGCACCAACCCCGAAATCGTGAAAAAAAATCAGTTGATCCATAGATTTATGTTCGCATAACTCGACAAAATGTGTGGAATAACTGATTTTTTTCTCTATTAGCCGTCATCTCAGCATTCACTTCCACAGAATTTGCACATGCATAATTAATCTTTTGAGCCCAAACAAAGTTCCGAACAAATTCATATAAACAGTCTTAAATCAGTTTTTGGAATACTATTAGAATTCCAGGTAATTGTAAAAGATGTATGTTCATTGTCTAGCTTCAGCGCCCAGTCCACCAGTCCTGCGCTCTGGCATCCAGCGGATTCCCACGACCTTCCGCAAATCATCAGTTCAGGTACTTTTAAAATCTCCTAAAAGGTTGCCAATAAAATCTCAACTTTCAAACTTTAGAGGAAATTATCCAATCCGGTACACATACTCGAATAAAATGTGTTGCCATGTTCTGCCAACTGTCACATAGTCCATTAATCAGCACACTACGCAATACGGACATGTCGAACGGCCAGCATTTATACGATTTTATCTCGAACGATTATATGTGTCTAGACTGTTTAATTAGTTAGCTCCTTGAAGTGGTCACCGAGAAGTGTTCAGTGACACTGAAGTACAGTACTAATCTAATTTGTTATGACACAAAGATAAACACGCAATTAACGCGACTGCAATATTACATAATCAGGCTGGATTTATAATATTCCCACTCCTAGTCTATAACGACTCCAACAACTCCATTCTGTTATAGAGTAGCACGTTGCACTAATGTTCAGTTTCTATAAAACAAAAACGAATCGTTTTGCCACGGTAATATTATCTATATTACCGTGGTTTTGCTAACCAATGGTAGCATGTTTTATTGCCAAACTGGGCATATAAATTCGTAAGCTAATTTTACCTGTGATAGCTACTTCCATATGGGAGGGTCTACTATACAAAGCTATTTTTTTTTTAAACGTTGCTTCACACTAGGAATTTCTCCTGTATCGTGGGCGCGTTTACAAACATTTAAACTCACATACACAAACAGCCAGACCCGGAACTACTACTTGTAGGCCTTACATATTAATTCCGTGCGGGAATCGAACCCGAGACACGCAGCGCAGCAGTCAATCGCTTAACCACTACGCCAACCGTGTCGTCAAAGCTATGAGCTCTTTGCTTATATTATTGGCAAAGATACAAAAGTTTTAACTTTTATCAATAACCGTCCATAAATTATAGGAATCGGCCATAAGCGGGCCGGTAGCTATGGTGGACGTCATTTGTCTCCGACTTTTTGGTTCTAGGACATGCATGTTGCCTCACTACGTTTTCCTTACCAGTTATAAAGCAATGGTGATGAAAAAATTGCAGAAATTAAAATGCCCGTCTGAATTCAGACGAAACAACACCGCACTATATGTATGATGGCACTTCAAGTTCATGAAAACCAGCGTCAGACAGCATCTGTCTGGCATTAATGCTGAAATGAACCTTTTTGGTGCAGCCGTGAGGCACACACTATTGTAGTTTAAACATTATTTGTATTTTGTGTTGTGGGAAGTTTGTTGCGCCACTTCTTCTTCCCAGCGATAGCACTAGGAAGTGGTGAAGGGCGGGCGTTTTTGGGGGACTGTCTTTTGTAATTTTGACGTTCGAAAAGTGCTGACTCTCAGCCTAATTTGAATAAATGACTTTTGATTTTGATTTTGTTTCACGAACTGTGTCGAGATAAACGTTAGTCTTTCTTTATTTTCTTTCGTATCAAGACTATTTGACATGATTATCCGATCCGAATTCGATACCCACCATTCAGCATTTCAGTATTAAAGGCTGCACTATTGCTTATCAAACAGGAAGAAATAATGCCACTTTACGGAAGATCTATCCAGCCAACCGCAGAAGGCAGTACGGTATACGATTACCTATCTTATTATATTACACAACACTGTCAGCCATATCATTCAAGTTCAATATCAATATTCATTCTCTGCCGCATTCATTCGAACGTCTTCAGGCGATGCGCCAAGTTTACACAACGGGACTATTCTATGGGAATATGACTACAGAGCTTAATTGTTTATTCAACAGAGGCACTAAAAGCTCCACGTATAACGTTACTACAAAGTATTCCCAAAACTATGTAAGTTGTTTTAACATGAGCGAGATGTTTTGAGGTCATAGCACTGCTGGTGAGGTTGCGCAATGACAAACGGAGAACACGGAATAGATGGGATCAGAAGTCTCATAGAGTCGTATCAAGATAATGTCATACGGTGCATGAGTTTTCGGTGTTTGTTGCGCCCCAACCGTTTTCTTTCCAGTAAACCATTAGGAAGCTGCGGAAGCTGGACTTTTTAGGTGTCTGTCGAACGTACCTAATATGTATGTTGCATTAAGTTCAGCATGATATTTTTTTGGAACGAAGTTCCTTATCGCGCGTTGCCAAAGGGGGCTAGACGGAAAAAATTAAGACCAAAAGTTGGAACGACACTTTTTGCTATAGTTGTAAGCCGTGTGGCGTGCGCGTGTTTCTCTGTCTGTTTCTCTCTCTCTCTCTTTGAACTTCGTTCCATCCGGGTGTCCCTTGACACCTCTCAAGTTTTATCGTCAAAACATAAATATTATGACAATAACCTATGTAAGATTGCCTAACGGGAATAGCGAAATGATCCCAATAGTGAAGTGGTTTTTAACGATCCACCAAAGCAAAACACAGTCGCTGTGATTGCTTAGACGAATGTTTTGGTCTACATATCCTCTTGTCTTCCTCCTTAGCCTACTCTAAAAAATCCCAAGAATAAAGTGGGTTCTCGTTCCTCTTTTTACCGGGAACTTTATGTACAAATAATAATAATCCTACTATAGTATTATAAACGCGAAATTTTATGGATGGATGGATGTTTGTTACTCTTTCACGCCAAAACTACTGTAGGGATTTGGATGAAATTTGGCACACAATTAGTTTATAGCCAGGATTAACACATACAATGCCTTTTATCCCGATATTCCCTCGGGATCGAAACTTATGCGGGTGAATCCGCGGGGCGCAGCTAGTATAATAATAATAATCAGCCTGTCTTGTTTCACTACAGGGCATAAGCGTCCCTTTACTTTTCCCACTCAACTCGATCCTGAGCCAATATGGACCAATCCCTCATATAGGCGTTTGCCGCATGTCGGATACATTGTGGGCTAAGACCACCACAGCATGGGTCTCTAAAAACGTCTAACAGCATCGCGGAAGACTCAGGCGTAGATGGCGGGATGAGCTTGACTTTATACTAAACAATCTTAAAAAAAAACTCTAAGAGACATTGAGAACCTTCTGTACTTCTTTACTCCGTGTCAAAAACTAGCATTTCATACGGTACTCTATGGTTCCAAATTCTTACACATTTTGGTAAATTATCAGTCATTACCAATCTTGGAGGTGTAGTTAAAAAACTATCAAGGTTTGAATACCGTTTTTCTTTCGACATTTTTCAATGCTAAACGTTCTTAGTTTTTTTCACAGGACAATGAACAATACTGACCTGTGGTGCAAGTGTGTCGAAACCGTTAAATGTTAGGTCATGTCGTGTCATAGACTTTTTGTAGGTACAAAATGTTAGACTTCAGTCACACTGTAACATCCGGTACCATATACCATATACAAGTTCCCACTTGGGATTGGAGATCCCTAAAATGGATAACAGGTGACTGGCTGAGAGTTCATTGCCCGTGAATTTCTTTAACTCGTCTGCCTGTTGATAAACAACGCTTAATTAACAAAAATAAGTATATTCTTTTTTTATTCGCGGAGAAATCCTCATGAATACCCTTCGTCTGGGAAGAACGGAGGGTTATGCCGGACTCCTACCGACTAAAACCCCACTGTTCCTTACAGTACCATGAGACAGGGGCCCGGGAGATGCTGGTACATTCGCCGCACCCTCGAACTAACTATACTCTGAAACTTGTTGATACCTAAAGCTTTGCCCCGCGACAATGTTCTTTTTTTGGTTGGACGCCCATAGTATATGGAATGACATAACAAATAAAACAGGCATCATATTCTAAAGTAACGGTCGTTCCAGGTGCACGATTTCAGCAAAAATATACATACACAGGGTAAAAGATAAAGATGTTCTTACAATATTTACTAACCTTATAAATGGTGTAACATTTTCCATCCTTAGGCCAGTACAGCATGAGCCATCCTCTGGGCAATGCTGCGCAAGGATTTCTCTTCACATCAGCCCATGGTGGTGGTAGCACTGCGGCCTGAGAGCCACACAGCAATGCTGCCAACCACACCCACGCCGCCATTTTAGAACACTCCGTATTCAGTTTGAACACTTTTTAAATCTTTTCATTTTTTTTTTACTGGCAGATACAGTTCTTTTCTTCATTCAACCTAGTTTTCATTATAGTTTTTTATCACTAACACTTTTTTTTACAGTTGTTCCATTATTTAATCTTAACTGTAGTTAGTCTATCTCCAGGAAGACAAAAAGTCAGTTATATTGTTAATAATCACTGAAGCTTTTAAGTAACAAAAACATGAACGGTTCACTTAATTAATGAACATAGTGATGAAGAAACATTTTAACGAAAACATTTTTTTTACAGTATAATTATTAAGTCAGTTACACACACTATTGTACTTTTTTCACATCGTTAAAAATTATGACTGTAAAAACGAATGATGATTCGATTAGATACACAAATTAGCATTACCCCTGGTTGCTCTAAAGACACTAAACAGCTTCAAGGCTCGCGCAGACAGGCGCGACACGACTCCAATAGAACAGTTTCCATGAAGTTTTCGTACAAATTGTTCCACAAGAGTCGCGTCAAGCCTGTCTGCCTGGGAGTATTTAATTTAGCAAGTCGCGAAACTGTAGCAGCCGTTACTATAGTTTTAAACAAAAAACATGATTTTTAAATTACGTAATTGTCTCATAACTTTCAGTGTGACACAGTTTCTTCGTTCCAAAGTAGAGAACTGTACGAGATTTTCTGTTCCGATAAAATATTGTATCTATTTTTTCGTGTTCAGTCGGTTAGAGTCCGGAGTATTAATGTGCAGTCGTGCGTCAGACTTGGAAGATGTTACGTTGTTTTGTAATAACTAGGCGTTATTTGCGGTTCTGTCTGTTATTAGTTCTGCTTAATAGCTGTGGTTTGTTATAGTTTTTATTGGAGTATGATAGATGGAATGTTTTATAGGAACTGCTGTAATGGGATAGCTTTCTGAGAAAAAAAACTTCAATCTTAAGTCTTGGTTGCAGTTAACAGCAGTTACAATTAAAAACTGCTCAGCTCTGGGTTTTTTTAATGTTCTCACGCCTGAGCCCAACCAAATCATCCACTACGTTCGTAAGATACCGTTACGTACGGTCACCAAATTAGATAAGCAACCAGGGTCGTCGAATATAGTTGAAGTTTAGTAACAAACCAATGAATGATTTCGAATAAAATTTAATTTAATTAATAGAAAACAAACAGTTAATTTATCAAATTAAATTTGATTCGAAAACATCCATCGGTTTGTTACTAAACTTCAACTATACATATAACTCGACCCTAGTTACTTATCTTTTGGTGACTGTTTTTAAGATGCCTTTGTTTTACGCTCTCCATACCAATGTAGCGGTATCTACAACGCCACATACGAACAACGCGTCATACTGACGTCACGCAAATCCTGCATCTCGCAAGCAGAGTTTACCGCGCAATTACCATAGATACAATTTCCCAACATCAATCGTTGGGCAATTGCCTGCCAGACACAACACCCGTCTGGTCGAAGAATCCTCCCTTTTCTATGGAGGTTGAGTGAACTTTACACCCTGTTCCTCATACCTCTAAACCAACATATCTCCATCAATCCAGTAATTTCCTCATTTTTTTCCTACTGAGCCCTGGTGGCCTGGTGGTACCGACCGCGACTTCGAGTCGTAGGTCGTGGGGTCGTAGGTTGGGACCCTGTCAGGCGCTTTACTTTTACTTTGTGTAAATCATTTCATCACCAACACTGCTCTCAAAACGGTGAAGGAAAACATCGTGAGCAAACCGGCATGTCCTAGAACCAAATATTCGAAGACATGTGACATCTACCAACCCGCACTGGGACCGCGTGGTGGATTATGGCCCACTCCCTCTCACCGAGAGGAGGCCTGTGTCCCAGCAGTGGGAAAATTATTTATTTACTTATTTTTCAACCTCTATGTACAGAATTCAATTATGCTAAAAAATTTTCATTTGTTTTTTACACAAAGTTCAATAATTTAATGAGTGTAACTCTGTCGTAAATCCAATAACGCTTAAATTGATATTTAAACTAGTCTAATCTAGAGACTTTCGCTTTTATAACGCTTAGAAAGACTTAGGACATACTAGACTCAGTCACTAGAACATAGTTGCTATAGGTCAAGTATTTACTTCCTTGTGTCACAAATATCTATAGAGATTGTAGCATTTATTATAATCCTCGGAAGAAGCCATCAATATGAAATACAATCACGACTATTACAAATTGTTGTCTATTCTATAATTTAAAATCTATATCTTCTATCTACCTATTTATATCTTCTATGTATACTAATATTAAAACTGAAGAGTTTGTATGTTTGAACGCGCTAATCTTTGGAACTGGCAGTTGGATTTGAAAAAATATTTTTTAATTTGATAGCCCTATTCTTGAGGAAGGCAATTTGCTGTTTATCATCACGTTAGAACCTTTAGAAGCAATGAGGAATAAAGTCAGAACGCTAAGCGAAGACGAAGTAATAGCGTGCAGACGATGCGATGCGATGGGGTAGGTCACGGACAGAAACGAGTAAATTTGAAAGATCAAAGAGGTATATTTTGTAAATTTGTACGCAGGATTTATCTTCGAAAGTACAGATCCGATTCAGAAAATCCTTTTACTACACATTTTAAACCATGGGAATCGACAGTATTGCTAATTTCACGCGGACGAAGTCGCGTGCTAGTGCTATAATATGCTGCGCTATTGTAATTACAATAAATCACAATAATGTTGTATCATTAATTCATTATCATTGGCATCGGCAAAAGATATTACATTTTTGATTAAAAATTTCTAATAATTTCTATTTAGTTTCTGTGAGTTTGATACTTAGGTACATCGTGAAATATAGGTAGGTATATCATGAAATATCAATCCTTAGAGAAAGAAACATCTTTATTTATCTATCGACTACATTAATTAAATTAGTAGGTATAGGTAATGCACGCAATGATTTTAATTGCATTGATTTCATACTGTAAACTGTTTTATTACTGTTTACAGTAAATCCAATCCAATACAAAAAACCATCACAATTTACAGCAAATTAGCTCACGTTAATGTCTTTAGACTATAAATCTGTTATTTCCATTATATGATAACGGGCGGTCATTACCTACTCGCACACATCTTACCACAACTGGGATCGAAGTAACGGTCTTTGTTGCCGTTCGCTGTGTCTGCGCCTGCACCGAAATGTCGAAACAACTACCTACCTATAATTTTTAACCCACTTACGTGCTGAGATTACGTCTTGTAATGTCGGTGTAAGTTATAAGCGGTAGCGGGGTGAAAGTTGTATCGAAGATGGCTCTATTTCGTATTCGTTTCGTTTGTCGTGTGTTTGTGTGATTTTTTTTAAACGTTGCCCCACACTAGGAATTTCTCCTGTATCGTGGATGCGTTTTACAAACATTTAAACTCATATACACAAACAGCCAGACCCGGAACAACTACCTGTAGGCAGTACAAATATTTGTTCCGTGCGGGAATCGAACTCACGACACGCAGCGCAGCAGTCGATCGCTCAGTCACTGCGCCAACCGTGTCGTCATGCGAATGATGATTATGGTTAGAAAGGGGGTGACTACCGAGATGACGACTAATAGACAAGTGTGGTAGAAAATTGTCTTTTTTTTTAATGCTAAATGGGCTTGCTCTTGAACTCGATCACGCCTGGTGGAAAAAGGTCTATGATGGAACGAGCGTGCCCAGATGATGCGTGTTCATTCTTGCTTTAAAGGCAGACGGGTCAAATCTGGGAAGGAACACAGAGAGTTCCAAACTTTGTGCGCATAATAAACGTGGAGGAGAAGCGCTGAGTTCCTAAGACTCGTCGGGATATCAACCAAGTGCAGATGGTGCGCTGCAGTACGTCTGGTTGTCCAGTGGTAAAAGGGCGATGGTGGGATCAGGTCGTGGAGCTCCTGCGCACACTCTCCGAAGTACAGTCTGTAGAAGATGTTGCGCCGACCTCAAATAAGTTGGGGTAAGGGACAGGAGAATTATTTTATTTATTTATTATTTATTTTATTTATTTATTTAAGATTCATGCACAACATTACAGAATTTAATCCCAAGGCGTTGTACAGCGCAATTTGTTTGTTAGACCTGGGCCAGGCATCTGGGCCCTTATTCACTATGACCTTCACTGTCCTTAACGACTCCTTACTTCGAAACCACGTCACTTCCTTACCTTATCACGACATCTGCTATTAACGTATTCTCTAAGACACAATGGCGTGGTTTGAATTGAACTGTCAAAATACATGATTTCCGTACGGTTGACATTTCAATTCCATGCCGTTAACCAGACACGATATTGATGTGGTTTACACGTGGTAAGATTGCGCGGGGAATAATACAGAATTGGGGCCCAGGAGGAATGACAGCTCACTTCAACTAAATTTTTACGGTGAGATTTCTACAGAATAGCACTACAGGCATCGCTCCGCTCTGCTTAAGTTTATCGATTAGACTGACTTATATTGTGGTGTGAGTTTGAATGATTATTACAAAAAGTCATTGTCTTTCTCAAAATAGCTTTCCTGATAACATCAAGTCTATTTCTAAAGTTAACTGAGAAAAATTAAATTAAGAGACATACTACTTATTCTATTTAAGATGACCAGCTATAATTGAAATCATCACCTGCCTGCCTTTTCCCAACTATGTTGAGGTCAGCTTCCAGTTTGACCAGATGCAGCAGTATTTAACATGGAGCGACTACCTATCTGACCTTGACAACCTAGTTGCTGGGTAATACGATCCTCTTGGTAAGACTTGTGGTCAGACTTTCGGCCTGATTAGTGGTTACGACTGTTAAAGGTCCACGAATGACAGCCGGGACCATCCGCTTAACGTGCTTTCCGAGGCACGGTGGGGTCTTGGTATGTACAGTTGGTCACTCATCCACGGACCAACCGCGGCAAGCGTAGCTTAACTTGATCAATCGACCCATGCCGCAGTTAACTTAGCCACAAGCCTTGTAGCTATTGATTAAAATAATAGACTAAAATTAACAATTATAAAATATAAGTAACACACCCAGACTGTGAAAGTTCTTAAAATTACGAGAATTGCCCCTCAGATTGGCGGAAAACCGTTATAGTTATTAAATATCTATTAGGTTCACCTTTACGGTTTATAACCCGCCCACGTAAATAAATTATAGTATAGTCCTTACAGTCGAAAATAAAATAACGGTCCTACCCACTAGGTTCTACTATACAACCTACTGAATGACGAAACTTCAGGCTTATTCACAATGAACAGTACCTACAATCCTACATGAAGTTTTTACCGTTAAAACAAGTGAAAGTAAGTAAAATTTATTGTAAAAAAACATAATATTTTCATCCGTATCTGATTTCTTCATTTGATGTAAGTATTTGTCTTGGGTACAGCCTTTTTTAACAGTTTATTGTTTAGTACTTACACCTACTGAAATTCTTTAGGGACAAGATCATATTACTGCATACAACATACGTAACAGAAATACGACAATTACGTCATTTTTAGAAAAGGAAAGAATGATTTTTTTATAACTAGTTATAAGTAATTTTATGTAAATTGTCACACAATAGCCACAAAATGATTCAGAAAATTAATAAAGTTGAAAGAATTAATTGAAACCTATGCAAAGATATAAAAGATGCTATATCTAAAGTCACGTCATTTTTAGAAAAGAAAAAAAAAGTTTTTTTTTTGGATTTCTTACGCCGTTTTATTTAGGAATACAGTGTTACAGAATAGCGGCTAAATGATAAAGTTGAAACAGAATTAATCCTTAACCATGCAAATATAAAAGGTTCCATAACGGTGTTCCACAACATATATTGCAAGATGCTAAAACGAATTATTCTAATTCAAGTCACAACCATAATCAGATCATTTGAAGTCGCACTAAAACAGTAGGTACAACACTAGCAAAGGTATTGATACAAAATGCTGTTACGTCAACCGTTAGTCGTGAGACTGATAGCAAAAACTAACAAGCATGGCGATGAGAATAAAAAACGCGAGCAAAGGTAACGCGCATTCTGTCTTGTGAGTTCCGTCGATAGCAACCTTTTTGTTTTTACAAGGAAAGAAGTTTTACACACGATCGACTTTTTTTTACGCTATATTTTTTGGAAGATACTTATAGCAGATATTAGTGAAATCTTGAGGAGAAAGCAAAGCAGGCAAATTATATCGAACTAGCTTCTGCCCGCGGCTTCGCCCGCGTGGATGTCGGAAATTATCCCACGGGAACGTGCTAACAGGATAAAATGTATGTGCTTCCCCAGGATGCCATCTATCTCTATGCCAAATCAGAAGTTCAGTGGTTTAGGCGTGAAAATGTAACATACAGTTTCAAGTTCAAATCCTCCCCTTAAAAACTGAATTACCCCTTTTTGTCCCGTCAGTGGTAAATTTTCGACAACTTTACTTACATATTATTAATTATTTTCTGTCAAAAGTATCAATACTGAGTTTCGAGTTACTCGGACCGCGCATTCAATTTCTTCCACACAAACTTAACACCCCTTTGAGGGGTAGTTTTGAAAAACTTATAATGATAAACTTTATTACTTACTAAGGCAAGTATTCTTGCCAAGTTTCAAGTTTATTAACTAAATTAATAAGATTTTTCATATAAACTGTATCCCCCGCTTTTCACCCCCACAGGGGTGGAATTTTGAAAAATCGTTTGGGATTATTCATAACTTGATTCAAAGATTATTTATACCAATTTTCGAGTTAATCAAGCCACGCATTATAATCCTCCCTTGTGAAATTAACTACCCCTTTTCAACCCGTTAGGGGTAGATTTTCGAAAAACCCTGATACATGTTACTCTTTATTTTTGGTCTTAAGTATAAACACTGAGTTTCGAGTTAAACGGACCGCGCATTCAAATTATTCCACACAAACTTCAACACCCCTTTATCCCCCTTTGAGGGGTAGTTTTGAAAAACTTATAATGATAAACTTTATTACTTACTTAGGCGAGTATTCTTGAAAAGTTTCAAGTTTATTAACCTAATGAAGAAGATTTTTCATATAAACTGTATCCCCGCTTTTCACCCCCACAGGGGTGGAATTTAAAAAAATCGTTTGGGATGTATTCATAACTTGACTCAAAGATTATTTATACTAATTTTCGTGTTAATCAAGCCATGCAGTAAAATCCTCCCCTGAAAAATTGACTACCCCATTTCAGCCCGTCAGGGGTAGATTTTCAAAAAACCTTGATACACATTATTCTTTACTTTCAATATTAGGTACAAATACTGAGTTTCAAGTAAATCGGACTGCGCGCTAAAATTCTTCCATACAAACTTTGAAACCCCCCAATCCCTTATTAGGGGGTAGTTTAGAAGAAAAAAAAATGACAATCTTCATAATTTATTTAGATAAGTATTCGTGCCAAGTTTCAAGTTTATTAACTCAAGGAATAAGATTTTTCATACAAACGAATTCCCCCCTTTTCACCCTCTTAGGGGTGGAATTTCGAAAAATCCTTTCTTAGTGGATGCCTACTCTTCACGAAGAACCCACCCTCCAAATTTCATGTCTCTAGGACCAGCGGTTTAGGCTGTGCGTTGATCTATCAGTCAGTCAGTCAGTCAGTCAGTCAGTCAGTCAGTCAGTCAGTCAGTCAGGACTTTGAATTTTATATATATAGATTAGCATTTCCGTTAGAATAGTCTTGCATTGTAGCCAAAGTAGGAAAAGGAAGATGACTAATATGTTTAGATACTTTTTTAAATTAAATCCGTATATTAAAAATGAATCACCGAAATGTATTTACAGACGCCAGCAGGTCAAGCTACCCGAAACTGTCAAATTTTCCCAATCAACCTCGAATCTTAATGCTTTAGCGATAAAGTTGAAAATCTATTAAAGAAATTTGACAGATTGTAGTAGCTTGATGTGCGGGCGTCTGTACAGTCACGAGCAAAAGTATGTATACACTTGGCTTTATTCAAAAGCGATTTACTCCTTTATTTTTTAATGAAATTTTATGTTGTTACGAACATAGCATTTTCGAACCCATAGGTTTATGTAATGTGTCGTATTTCAACAAAAATCTAAAAGAAAAGCGAAAAAATCGCAATTGAAAGTTGCCAAGTGTTGACATATTGGGGCTCTGATGGACTAGGCTGTACGCGCATAACTTTCGATTGACTGCACCAAATTGGATCATTCTTTTTTTGTGTTTGTTATTGTCAGGACAAGGTTTGTATACATAGAAGAAAATTAAAAGAAAGAAAAAATGGCGGTACGTGGTTCGCCGGGTCAGCTAGTTACTAATAAATCCTTAGAAACTGTTGAACTCCAGGGAAAACTATTGTCTAGGTTGGTTGGTTGGTTGGTTGGCTGGTTACACACGGCGACATATCAAGCTACTTATATAATATATTTCTAGTTTTAGCTGTCCTCGCATTGTATAGGGTTTTCGTAAAAACGAGAAGTCAGCATATATTGGAATTCATAACGTGATACGTAATACGATACCCCTTTGTAAGACTGGTTGTCAAACTTTCGGGACTCTGACTAGTGTAACGACTGTCAAAGATCCACGAGTGACAGCCGGGACCAACGACTTAACGTGCTTTCCGAGGTAAGTAGTTATATAAACGGATCCTTAACCAACCAAGTACGTTTCCCATAGTTTTCTGTATTTCTAATTAGATTGCATTATCTTAAGCGAATGTTAATCTGCTTCTTACTTAACATTAAAAGCACTGTTGCGTAATCAACTGTAATATTCCTGATGCAATCTAAAAAGTCCACAAATATTAACTTTGAAATTGAGAGCAGTCTAAGACCTAGAAACATCGAAAGCTGTCTTTCAGATTGTGATACTATATTTGTAGTATTTGCTTTCGATCGGTACCTAATACTAATTGAAGTTGAACAAGCAGACTCTTACGACTTAATTAATTAAGATACCTACGATAAAGATGATTTATTTATTATTTGATCGCGGCAGGTGATTGACGGTGGGATGAGCTGGACTCCTTTCATAAAGATTGGGTCTTGGCAGCTCCAGACAGAGAGAGATGAAAAGAGAGTAGGGATCTCTGCCCATCAGTGGAACATTAACGGCTAATAAAAAATAAAAAAAGATGATTTAAAAATCCTAGGAGTAAACCCAGCGGTGAAGAAAGAAAGATGAACAGTTTAGGTATCTTAAATTATGGTTGAATGTATGAAAGTCACTATTCGAGTGATTGTAAATCCATTGCACCAAAGCAAGCAAGAAGATCTGATCAAAGTAAACAATTGAGAAAACTACTTGAAAAAACTAGCTAGCAAAAATGAATGCCTATTTTGAAACCTGCCACCGCATCTGCATAAACTGAGTGCATGAGTTACCTTTCGACAGCTTTACAATAGCAAAGATTTAAGCTAACCTGTTATCTCTTGCGGCTGACACACTTTACAATATTACAGATAGTATTGAGTAACTTTAAGACGTATAGGGTGCATCTATTGTCTAGCCATATAAGCTTCAGATAAGGATCTGGCTCTACCTACGTATCTACAGTCCAAAAAATTTTAAGTGATAAATGATTTTATTTCTGTAACTATGTTTACACAAACACTTTTACACGTCAATCATATTTTAAAAACTAGATGAGGTCGGCGTTTCTTAGCTGACTATTCTGAAAAGCAATGAACAAGCTCAGAGGTCACAGTCTCTTTTAAAGTCCAGACATAATCATGGTCAGATCATGTGAAGACCTTCGCCAGTGCCAAGAGCAATGTTCCGATATTCACATGGGAGCTAGCATATGTATTGAACCTTCGAGGAATTCAGGATTGATAAGGACACGACTGCGTTCTTAAAGATCCAGTTTTATTTTAACTATTGTGAACGTGAAGACGTGGGTCATTTTATTTATTTTTTTGTTTTTCTTCATTCTGTTAGTTATTGTCATGGTCTGGCAGTGTGAGTAATCTCGAGTGTGTGGTCTCGAAGGTTCAAATACTAGCTCCCATGTGAATATCGGAACATTCCTCTTGGCACTGGCGAAGAAAGAATATATAAAATGTCATAGGATGTCAGCTTTTCCTGTTGAGCAAAAATCAAACCGCAAGAGGAAATAATGTTATTGTAAAAATAACACTAATATGTAACACTGACAAAAGATTGGATTTCTGTTATTGATATTGTAACCACCGATCTCATCAACTGTTGAGCACCAAAAAGTGATTTGAGGAAATATATTGACACGAATTGAAACTGCTACAAAGCATAAAGGATTGTATACTATGTAACATAACATCTTCGATGGACCTTACATAAGGAACAACAGATATTTACCGAGTATATACCGACCACCTATTGTGTGCAGGAGACTTTAGCACGTGAGAATAATTCTAGTGTTGCATAGCTACATATTTATATCCGCAGGCAGCAGCCGATCGATTCTGTAAAAATCTCACCGTGAAAAGTTAGGTGAAGTGAGCTTAGAGTGAGCTGTCAGCTGCTGTGAGCTGCTGTGTGTGGCTGTGTGTGTGCATGCTGCACTGGTAAACGTCATCACGTCAGCGCCAACTGCCGCTGAAAACAAGCGCTGGGGCTCTGTCTCGTATAGGGTCTTAGCATTATGCCGAGCGATGGCCGTTTTGCGTGAATGTGACGCATGTTTACCCCCAACTTGTTTTTTCTTTGTGTGTTTATGTCCTTTTTTTATGCGTCATGTTTGCCGCAAATAAATGAATTTTTCTTTTCTTTTTCTTTTCTTTCTGTCAATAGTGTCAATCTCTAGCATTAGTTGGAATGATAGCTCACTCCACGCTCACTTCACCTAAGTTTTCACGGTAAGATGGTTACAGAATCGCACGGCTGATTTGCCTTGCCCCCGATAGCAAACAACTGCCGGAAGACTATCGGTCGTCTATTTGATATAAACTGAAAAAAAAATCGCGTTTTGGACTTGTAAACAGCGTTTAGAGGTCTCCTACGGTAACATTAATTAATGTTCGATACAGTAAGGAAGCTTAGTCTATGTGGAGCGACGATCTTCGCAGGATGGCTGGTAGCAGCTGGATGAGAGTTGCCGAAAATCGAGTTGGATGACGTGCAATAGGGGAGTCCTACGACCAGCAGTGGACTGCTATAGGCTGATGATAATGATAATGGACGGCACGGTTGGCGCAGTGGTTAAGCGATTGACTGCTGCGCTGCGTGTCGCGGGTTCGATTCCCGCACGGAACAAATATTTGTATGACCTACATGTATTTGTTCCGAGTCTGGGTGTTTTTCTATCTATAATATGTATGTATTTACAAAAAAAAATGTATATAAGTAGTTTATCAGCCATCTTGTTACCATAACACAAGCATTAGGTTGCTTAGCTTGGGACTAGATGGCGCTGTGTGAAATGTCCAGGGATATTATTATTATCTTCGCAGGATGGCTGGTAGCAGCTGGATGAGAGTTGCCGAAAATCGAGTTGAATAGCGTGCAATAGGGGAGTCCTATGATCAGCAGTGGACTGCTATAGGCCGATGATAATGATGATGACAGTACGGAAGCGTGTCGAGTGATTGTGAATAGGTATGCTGAAGATCTGAAGTGACATAAGTATTGCAACTATTAAAAAATTGGGCAATTGCCACTAGAGAATGATAAAAGACTTCAGTTGCTTATTTCTTGCGTCAGGAGTATGAGCTGACTAAGAATCGGGTCAGTGTGTTGCTTGCAAAATGTATGACTGATAATTTATCATACACACTCGTACATTACTATTACAATGCCTAATTAATCATATCACTTCATAATTTAACCTGCAGGCTAACAGCGGGCACTGCATTACATGGGCTAAATAAGCACCCTAATTTCTTAACTCAATTAACCAACTTAGCATATCGCATCGACTGCAGGTTACCATCCTAATTGGGTAATACACTACCCATCACAATCTGAATCATTTTGAAGGATATTGCTAATCCATTGCTTCATATGTTTGAAAAATGTGTCTGCTCAACAACGTAAATATCGCAATGAATGTTGTTGAACTGTCAAACTGAAAGGCTTTGATACTGTTAGTGTGTTACGCAATTAGCTCGCCGATTGTTTTTGAGTTACGCGGTTTAATCAAGAGATCATAATACGTTTTACTAGCATGACTCACATCATAAATTTAAAACAATGCCAAGAGAAAAGATGAACAATATTGAGTAACACAGTGACACATAAAATTAAACCTTATAATTTAGACAGCAACTTTACCTCGTTACGTAAATTATTAAGAAATTTGGAAAATCAGCAAGAAGGACCATTACCTACGGTTTTTGGTCCTTAGGTACAGCATACAAAGAACAACATTGCGGTTGTTGTAAATGATAAATGATTTTATTTCTGGAAGTGGGTTTTTACAGACACTATTACACGTAAATCATATTTTAAAAACTAGATGAGGTCGGCGTTTCCTATCTGACTACTCTAAGAAGAAAAGCCGAAACAAAACTCAAAGGTCACAGTCTCTTATAAAGTCCAGACATAATCTTGGTCAGATCATGTGAATACCATGTAGATTGGTCTCTGAAATGGTCCTTTGAGGAAAGAACCACACAGGTTGAGTGGACCTGTCCAGTCACGCATTTGTCAGTAATCAGTAAAATGTAATTAGCTGTATCTCTATGAAACAAACAAGAAATAAGAATACCAACAAAATTATCAACCGTACATAAATTGCCACTTAAACTATCTCCAAACTAGAACCATTTATGATAATGTCCACTAACTATTTAAACGAAAAGGTCATTAGTGTTGCCAGTTCTCATTCAACTTAACAAAGCGTCTGCTGAAAAAGGCTTTTTAAAACTTTTGTGAGCGAGTTCCATCTTCTAATTAGACCTTTTTGTGTGGCAGATTTAATAATGGCCGCATTCTTGGGCAGTTGCTAAACAAATGTTGGGTAATCTCTTTTTTTGTGTGCACTTTTGCGTTAGCGGATTTCAACATTAGGTCCCGAAAATAGCGATGGTAGAATACAAATACGTTTTTTTTTTAATGGTATCTCACAGTTCAGCTGGAGAGTGGAGTTGGAGGTGGTCGTCAGCTTAACTGAGCTTGTCTCTGGATGCCTCAATAAATTAAGGCCTCCGGCTAGGGCTTAAAAAATAAAAACTAAGCGACTACACGCTAAGGGCACCCCCTTTGTGGTGCGGACCTCGGCTTAGGGCGTCGCTGGGAGAGGGCAGCAAGGGACAGGTTGAATCGGAATTATTTAGGGACGGATTTAAAACTACAGGCTCAGCGGCGCGGCCTGGCTCGAGCAAGGGTCGTGGCGGAATACAAATCCGTGAGAAATTAGTAGAACCTATCCTTCTCTTGTGCCGATTCAGCCAAATGTGAAACCGGAAAAGATCGTAACTTACATAATACTTAAGAAAAATGTGTTTTAAAAGACGTGGAAAAGATTAGCAAACTTGTGATTATTCCAAGGTTGGTCTGTTCTTGAGCTAATTTAGAGTGACCTTCCTAAACATGTGCTTTTTATACGTAACACATGTTTGACGGTCATCCACGATGACGCAAAATAATTCTTATATTGTCGCGAGTTTCAAAGCCCTATGCTAGTTTCGTTAGCAAATTCTATTATGCATAGAGCGCGAGAGATATAGGTACAAAACAATGTGTGTATTATGTAAGTTTCAAGTTTTTGGTAGGATTCTGCTACCGTATAACTTGCTCTACTTTTAAAACATTTATGGTCATATATGACGTCTTATGGAAACTTATTTCATGAGCGATATTTTCATTATATGTACTACATACCTTTTTCAATTGTGAAGCCACATACTTTTATTTTATTTATTATGGGACAATAAACAGCTACAATATAAAATGTTTACTAATAACAATAATATAGGCTCATAAGTAGTGTTAACAGTATTTCATTAACCGCATTTTAGTCTTATAACAGTTGTCTAGTACGAGATTTGTTGTTTAAATAAATGAGTCTCTCTCCAAGTAGATATTCGACTAACTATTTATTTTCATTTGTTCACAAAAGAGGAGTGAATTGCCCTGCACACTCTCTGGCAATCAGTTCCGCTAGCAATTTTGCTGACTAGCTTATCTTATAGGCACGACATGAGCTATTGTCGTGCCGACACGAGATAAGCACGAGAAGCAAGGACATTCAACCTTGTAGTTTTCACTGAAGACGCAAGGCTGTGATAATTATTGCTAATCTGACATTCAGGGGAAGTTCGTTGCATCATGCTATTGCAATGATATTTAATGTCGTAGACGATCTTTAATTCTTCTTTAATTCCGTTATGTATTAGAAAACCCAAGGCCAATTGGTAAAAATGTCATCATGAGTCAAGCCAATTCCCAACTATGTTAGGGTCGGCTTCCAGTCTAACCGGTACCAGTATTACATAGAGCTACTGCCTATCTGACCTCCACAGCCCACTGGGTAATATGAAACCCAGTTACTGGCTAATTGGTAAAAATGTATCATGTTTAATCAAAGGATAATCCATAGACTGTGATTCTACTGCTGACATTTTACAGTTTTTGACATGCTCGACCATAAAACTATGGTTTTATTTTGGTCAACCCTACGAAACCTGAAGATGGTTGCCGGTAGAGATATATCTAGGAAGACGGAAGTGCATTACAGCATGATTTAGGAAAAGCCTATCCTATATAAGACGACAGACAAATTGCTTTTGAAATTATTTGTTGTGTAACACCGTGGCGTCTCGTTGCACCAGATTTTAATGAAATATGCACTGTTGGATGCTGAGAGGTAGATTGTTATGAAATTAATCGGAATTCGGAACTTACAGAATTAGTGAAGTCAGGAAATGGAAATACGGTATTGGACATCGGTATTTGTTTTTATGCATTCGTGAGAGCTAATTTGGCACCAATTATAAATATTATTATTTTATTTCCAAACAAGATATTGACATAATATGTATAAGCAATATAAATGTGCATAATATAAATAATATAAATATCGGACTCGCGTACGAAGGGTTCCGTACCATTATCTATAAAAATCACGTCTGTTGTATGGGAGCCCCCGTTAAATGTTTATTTTATTTTGTTTTTAGTATTTTTTGTTATAGCGGCAACAGAAATACGTAATTTGCGAAAATTTCAACTGTCTAGCTATCGCGGTTCTTGATATACAGCCTGGTGACAGACAGACGGACGGGCAGACAGTGAAGTCTTAGTAATAGGGTCCCGTTTTTACCCTTTGGGTACGGAACCCTAAAAAGAACATATATTTATATACCTACATGCATAATTAATAATATTATTTTAAGGCTGTTAGATTATGTTATAAATTAAGCCGTTCATTATCTAAGATGTTTAATCAAGTTAGGATATTATATTTGTATTTTATTCCTTTATTTCAATAATAATAGCTGCGCATGGTTTCAACCGCATAAGCTTGGATCCCGTGGGAATATCGGGATAAAAAGTATCCTATATATTAATCCTAGTTATAAACCATCTGTGTGCCAAATTTCATCCAAACCCGTTCAGTAGTTTTTGGGTGAAAGAGTAAAAAACATCCATCCATACAAACTTTCGCGTTTATAATATAAGTCGGTCTATATTTATATATTACTATCTATTCGGATTGCTAGTGAAAATATTTAAATGAGACATGGTGCCAATCTAACGTCTCGGGAAGATTGAAATGTTAGCACGCTCTATAAAATACGAGAAGTGCGAAGTCAATACCAAAATTACCATTCAATTGAAATTTACTTATCCTAGTAAACATCGTAAAACGCATCGTATTTTTCTTTTATTTGCTTGATTTTTTCAGATTTTAAACAAACTTTACATCACATTTTTATATTCCACGATTATGGCAAATTAGCAGATTTATAGTTTTTTTTTTTTTTAATTAGAGACATTTCGTAGCAACTATTACAAGTTTCATATTAAATACGACTACAGTACGGAACGGCTGTAAATTAACGTGTGCATCTAATTTTACTTTTAATTCCGTGAAACATGACAAAACAGCTGAAATATTACCTAGTCTCTGAATTAAATACAGTTAAAAAACGCAAACCATAATGTTTAAGTTGCAAATCCTAAGAAAACACTGAACATTCGGGGGCGAGTTAGACCGCGATCGCGAACTCGCGCGTTAACGTTGCTGCGACTGTCCGCGCTCTATCCCGGCTCGATTACAACTGAAAGGCTTTAGAGCTTTCTGACTCGATACAACCTTGGCGCCACTACGTACGCTGATAGCAAGTTTTTTGAGCCCTTATTTAGGGGTAAGGGGCATAAGGGGTAGGTATTGTTATTCTTAAAATAATGATGTTTAAATAGTGTAAAATAAAATGGTTTCCTATAGAAATTAACAGAAACAATTAATTTTGTCTTTTTTAATAGGTACATAAATAATAATTTAAAAAAAGTAATTAATCACAAAACTGTCACGAAACCTATTATTTTGATAAAGTGAAATCTCATAGCAATAAATTCACTTCGAATAGCGATTCACGACTACGTAATACGTGTGTTGAACTGTTTTTAAATAAACAATGATATCTCATGATACTGAACATTGTTGTTTTTGACTCCTAAAACTTTTTGGGTTTACACGCATTAAATAAATGTTTATCTTTTTAAAAATTACCCCTGACATCTTTGGGTGCATATTTATGTTCAAAAAATGAATGATGATGATGAAATGTTTTTAGAAAGAAAAAAAACACTATCTACTTATTTATTTAAAATCAAGAAAATTAGAAACCCCTTAGGATTTATAATTGTCAATAGAAGGCATGTGATGAAGATCGCTAGCGAACAAAATAAGGATTTTCCTACACGAAAACTAAAATTTTCATATAGGTAGGTATTTATTCTTAAAGATCATAATAATGTAATTTAATTGCGCGGAAAATTCGCATGTAACCTATAATCTGTTTCTTGAAAAAAAAAAAATTCTAGGAATATTTTGTTCTAAAATTAGATAATAATTGGTACCTAACTTTCCGGGGAAACCTAAGACGCAAAATTTACCGCACAGATAATTAGACTCAAGAAAAACATCTCAAACTCTTTCCCAAAAACCGACTTAACTAGAGCAGAACTAATACCTATCAAGAAAAAACCGTAACTACAAAAAATCTTTAGCTGTATCAGTTTCCGGTTATCAAGAATGATGTAAGCCAGTTTGTAGTGCATGGTGCCCATGACTTGGTTTACCGTTAAACCAAGTTGATCGACCGCTATCATATAAAAACTACTACCATACGCAGCTACTATGGAAAGTCGATTTAGAATCGATATGAATCGGGTGATGTTTCGATTCGATTTGGTTCGGAGATAAGATACTTACGATAGAACTGAGAGTCATATTTTCCATGACAAAACTTCATGTCATCTTCAATCATTGCGGAGTTTTTGAATAAAGTGACTAAAAACATGGTAAGAAAAACTACCAAACAGCTGATGCTCGAAGGACCAATTTTCTTTTTTATCACAAGTAGGTAATTTCGGAATTACTCAAGTACTATTTTTGTTTTGCTCACTAGTAATTTCGGAATTATCCAAGTATTTTTTATTGATTTTCTCACAAGTAATTTTTCAATTATTTGTATTGATACTTATGGGTATACCTAATCTTAAAACAAAACTGATGATCAGAATATAGGTAGGTACCTACGTAAGCCCTCTTTCCGTCACCCGATTAAATAATAACAACCTCCTATTAACATGTCAAACACCACCCGTTTATCGTATCCAAATTGTGGAGAGAATACTTAAAAGTCAACATAAACTCAGTTACACACTTTGTTTAATAAGCGATTAGTATCTGTTACCTCCGTTTCCGTAACGCGTTTCTACCTGCGCCTGCGTTTCTACTCGGAGACTGACATTATGACATAGATAATGTCAAAGATGCTCGTAAATTTTGCAGCGTTGAGATAGAAATAACTTCAACAGTCGTGCAGGCCTCGAGGTTTATGGCCCCTCTGATGTTGCAGTTTCTTATCCTAGAACAAATGAGTTTTTAGATGTCTTCGAAATAAATCGTAGGCTGAGACACACCACTCACAGCCTATAATGTTCCCACTGCTGGGACACAGGCCTCCTCTCGGTGAGAAGGAGTGGGCCGTAATCCACCACGCGGGCCCAGTGCGGGTTGGTTTTGTCTTTCTGTAGGAATCAGCGCTGTCTTTTATGAATGAAAGATTATGGATAGGTATGGATAAGAAAGCTATCATCATCAATCAATACTCGCTCAAGAATCAGCCGTGTGTATCACCTACTAATCCTTAGCTGAAGACCACGAAAATAGTTAGTTAACCATCAGTATAATTAATTTACTTATGGTTAATTAACGATTTGGTAGAATACCGTTGGCAGACCAATAATAGCCAGGTGGGTGGACGACCTACAGAAGACTGCTGGAAAGTCCTGGTTGAGACTCGCACAAACCAGCAGGGTACTTGCGTAACACACCATTAGTGGCATTGATGTTGACAGTTCAACTACATTCATTGCGTTATTTACGTTGTTGAGCAGACAATTTTTTCAACCGTATGAAGTAATGTATTAGCAGTTAGCAGCAATATCCTTCAAAATGATTCAGATTGTATCTGATAGTGTGTTACGCAATTAGGGTGCAGTATGAGACTCTCGCAGACCAGGGAAGCATGGAACAAAACGGCACCCTAATTGCGTAACACACGATCAATCGGAATCGGGTTTAATTTTGACAGTTCAACAACATTCATTGCGTTATTTACGTGTTGAGGAAACAAATTTTTCGAACTTATGAAGCAAAGGATTAGCAATTTGGTTCAAACTGATTCAGATTCCGATTGATCGTGTGTTACGCAATTAGGGTGCGGATCAGGCCTATACAAAAAACAAACTCCATCTTGTCAAAGGCGCGGTCTAGTTCTAACAGCATCCTAAGTATGTTGATGGAAAAATACGACGCACCTTGGTTGTCGCACGCTGTGGAGGTGCTGGTCAGAAGACCCCTCAGCTAACCTTGCAATTTTATTTTATTTTTCTTTTTTGTCTCTGTGTTTTTGTTTACTAACAATAATTGTTAAGAACAATGTTAATAACAATTGGGCTTAGTTGCCATAAATAAACAAATATTATTATTATTATACTCAGCAGTGGGTGGAAGAAGGCTGCCATCGATGATGATGATCATAAATTATATAACATAGGCCCTTTTAGTGCACGATAAACAATCGAGTTTAAATAGTAAGTAAACAATTTTGCATTCTCAAGCTAGAACAGATTTTACGGTCGCATACGACGAGACCGCTGTTTTTATATAGCTTTATTAGCATTACATAATTATGTTGTAGTGAAATATGCATTTTGTAGTAATGTTACATAAAGCCTGTGAATTAGGGCCTTTATTTGAATTTTAAATTAAAGTGTGGTAGCACGAGTAATTACATGATTGAAAACAGATAAAATGCCTAAAACATACATTTATCAAAATAGGTATTATGTATTACAGCATAGGTAGACGGTAGGCTTATATATTAGTCGTTACTGGTCGTCAGAAGCCGGAGTCTGACAACCGTTCTTACCATGGAGTATCGTATTACCCAATAACTGGGTTGTGAAGGTCAGATAAGCAGTCACTCCATGTAAAATGCTGGTACTCAGCTACATCTGGTTAGACTGGAAGCCGACCCCAACATAGTTGGGAAAAGACTAGCCAGATGATGATGATGAGGTATTACGTAATAAATACACCTTCATTTTGATTGACAACATAATTTCAGGATTGTGTAATTTACAGTGTGTACCTGAAACAACTGGTCCTTTTGTAAGGATAGGTTTGCCTGAAATAGCGGTCATCTCATCTATATTTACTCAGCTGTGAAACTTTAAAGACTGCAGGATACATTTTCATTACGACGGACATGATTTTTTTTTTAATACTTTCTATATAGGTATACTACATTGTACTTATACAAAATCACAGTAAAAATTATTTGAAATAAAATATAAAATTGTTTGGTTTTTTATAGTCTATATAATTTTATGTTATTTTGCAAAGCATATATATGTGTATGGCCCATGGTAGTCAGAAATAAATGTTTTATTTTATTTATTGGATAAATACAGCTTACACAACTGATATTCGAATAACGGAACACGTCAACGTAAAATCTGTATATTTATTTTTAAACACAATATAATTCTCTTCCTTCTCACATGAGCCAGTAATTTATACAATTTACAAGCATAATTTACATTTAAAACTAAGATTTATGCATGAGAGGCAGTTAACTAGATCTTCATAAAAACAGGTCTACATCAGTCATACCTCACTTAGCCCAGGTGTAATGGTTAGAATTGCTATTGAGGAAGCCATTATAAGAATCATCATCGTAAACATCTTTACTTGCTATTGGCATCCAGTACCAGTAGTTTTAAACGCTTAGCAACTAATGTCAGAATGCCGACTTCAATTCGAGCCGTACATGTGCACTGTAATGCAGAATAGTGCTCGCGCATGCAGTATAATTTTATCGGTGTCCTCACCGATTTTAACGGTTACTTGTCGACCTGTTATAATCTTTATAGACGTTTAATTTAATTTTATATGGTAAGGGCAGCGTAGTTCCAGTCGAAGCCGACATCTTAGGAGACACGGATTTGCTTCTAAATCTCTTTTATTATTCTAAAATCATTATGACCAACCTAATATATCGTTAGCATTCCGTAAAATGTACGAATATGTTCTATGCATAGGTACCGCTCCGCTACAGTGAAATTTCGAAGAGGAAATAGCCATAACAACCTGGTGGATGAATCAGCGTTTCCATTATTGGATTTTGGAGTAGACAGGATGATTCTCAATTCTTTGACGTTCCTCCATAATCACATTTTGAGAGATGACGACACGGTTGGCGCATGTGGCTGAGCGATCGACTGCTGCGCTGCGTGTCGTGGGTTCGATTCCTGCACGGAACAAATATTTGTATTGCTACAGGTAATTGTTCCGGGTCTTGTTGTTTGTGTATGTGAGTTTAAATGTTTGTAAACGCACCCACGATACAGGAGTAATTCCTACCGGGCAATGGTTGTTTAAAAAAAAAAATTATATACCACACATTTCTAAAGTGGAAGGGATCCCGTCATACTTACTATGTCATTTCCGGATACCCAAATAAAATCATGTGTCATCCATCATAGATTCAACAAATCCTCAGTTTCTGATTACCATAATATTATGATAATTAGATACTGAGGATTTACTGATCAAAATGACCAAATTAAATAAGCAACGACATGCAACAAACATGCGACATGCATGAAATAATCCTACTAATATTATAAACGCGAAAGTTTGTATGGATGGATGGATGGATGGATGTTTGCTACTCTTTCACGCCAAAACTACTGAACGGATTAGGATTAAATATGGCACACAGATAGCTTATAACCAGGATTAACACGTAGGACTTTTTATCCCAATATTCCCATGAGATCGAAACTTAGGTACACTGAAATCGTGAAAAAAAAATCAGTTGATCCATACATTGTGTCCAGTTATGCGAACATAAATCTATGGATCAACTGATTTTTTTTCACGATTTCAGTGTTGGTCCCTTAGTAAGAGTTGTTCATAATAGTAAAAGTTGTTCAAAATGATGAGTACAATGAGCCCCTTTTGAGGATTAAAACGATCAAAAAACGGTGTATGGATGAAACCGCGGGGCGCTGCTAGTAGATAATGATAAATGATGATAAATGATTTTATTTTTAACCGACTTCTAAAAAAGGAGGAGGTTCTCAATTCGGATGTTTGTTTTTTTTTTTTTACCGACTTCTAAAAAAGGAGGAGGTTCTCAATTCGGTTGTTTGTATTTTTTTTTTTTTTATGTTTGTTCGCGCATAACTCTTTCGCTTGCCAACCGATTTGAAAAATTCTTTTTTTGTTGGAAAGGGTATACTTCCCAAATTGTCCCATAGAAATTTCATCAAAAACGGTTCAGTAGTTTGGTTTTTAAACCAAAATTACTGGTAAAAATTACAACTTAAAAGTGAAAAATAAAAACTTTTTTGCAAAAAAAATCAACCGACTTCCAAAAACGACACTACAAAGTGAAAAATAACTTTAATTTCGGAAGTCGGTGGCAAACAACGAAAGTGTGAACCCAACGACACCGACTTCCGAAATTAAAGTTATTTTTCACTTTGTAGCGTCGTTTTTGGAAGTCGGTTGATTTTTTTTGCAAAAAAGTTTTTTTGTAAGTAGTTTTGTACAAACACTTTTACACGTCAATCATATTACTATTAACTAGATGAGGTACTTATAATCAGAATTACCCACATTTCTAAACAGTATTATAAGATCGCGTTTATAAGTACGCAGACCCTTCATCGTTAATCATAGAAAAACGTTTTCCGACACGGCTACGGCTTCCCATCTCAAAAACGTTGTAACCTCATTGTGGCAGACCAATCAGAAAATTCTGTCACACAAATCGTTGGCACCTCTTTAAGCGTTATCTTTGGAATTATAATAGTGCGACTATAGCCTTATGTAAGGCTATGACAAGTTGCTCAACGCTAACCGCCGCCGTGAATTTGATATGCGACTGATTTGGCAATAATGATCCAAGATATTGCTCAATAGAATTTGGTCTTTATATGCTAGACTTAAGGCTTATTGTATAGAACTTAGTGGTATAGCTGATCGTGTATCGTTTTGTTTATAAAACAGTAAGCATGCTTAGGACCTTTGATGTGATTGTGAACTGCGCGGTGTCTTGTATTGCAAATCAAGTACAAACTTCTGATCCGCAATTTTATGCGACAAAATGTGTCAAGGCTATTCATACCTAATCCTGACAAAGTTATACCTACTTGGTACGCTGGAAGTCAAATATTACTTACGAATGAAATTACTCCTGTTTACTACTCCTTAACCAAAGAAGGCCTTGTCACAGGCAATCGACGATAAAGGCTAAACTACCTATACCTACTAAGTGTATAGGTAGGCCTATACAATTTTAATATCGGTAACATTACCGATCATAGCTAAATAAGCAGTCTCCTCTACACAGCAATCGTATTTTTCTAAACTCAGCTGCTACCATGAAGTAGACATAGTAAAATATGATATTTTATCATAATCACTTGGCTCCCTTAGCCGCATATTCACAACTGTTCGAAACACTTCCGTGCCGAATCGAACATAAATCAATGGTTATCAAAAGAGTCTTCTAAAGGCTGTTCACAAATTCTAAACAAAAAAATGTTGTCAGTTTAAATCAAATAGACGACCGCCATTCTTCCGAAAGCTATTTGCTTTTGGGGGCAAGGCAAATTAGTAACTGAAAATGTCTCATTTTCGATTCGACAACCTGTCGAATGGTTGTGAATAGCTATGCTATTATCCTTTCGCTGGGTACGAGTAATAAACTGTGGTCCTTTGAGCCGAATGCGCCACATTAGTATTAGTCCTACGTGTTCTCGACCGGGACAAATCGAGATTTTATCACACACAACACTTGGAGTAATCCACTACCGCGTATAGGAAACTTGTGCTGCATCATTGGTCTCTTTATGTGCCCGCCAGCGCTGCCAGAGACAAAAATCTGTTGTCTTCTTCTGGTTAACATAAAAAGAAGAAAGAAAGAGAGAAAATACATTTATTTGGCACAGACTAAAATACACACAATACACCAGATACATACATCAGATAAAAACAAACAATAAAAAAAGATGAAATAAAAAGTGTTAAGTTCGATGTAAGAAATTAGCAGGAAAGTGTGCCTCACGACTGCGCCAAAAAGGTCCAGCACCCTAATTGCATACCTAACACACGATCAATCGGAATCTGAATCATTTTGAAGAAAATTGCTAATCCATTGCTTCATAAGTTCGAAAAATTTGTCTGCTCAACACGTACCTAAATAACGCAATGAATGATGTTGAACTGTCAAAATGAAACCGATTCCGATTGATCGTGTGTTACGCAATTAGGGTGCAGTTCAGCAAAAATGCCAGATAACTAGTGCCTAAAGCTGATTTTCAACTGGACCTGCAGTGCGATTCTGTAACCATCTCACCGTGAAAACTTAGGTGAAGTGAGCGTGGAGTGAGCTGTCATTCCAACTAATGCTAGAGATTGACACTATTGACAGCTCACTCTAAGCTCACTTCACCTAACTTTTCACGGTGAGATTTTTACAGAATCGATCGGCTGATGTGTAAGGTGGGTGACGGATGTAAATCAGTTTTATACTGCAACGTGACGTGTGTATGCATACTTATATAAATAAATAAAATAAAATTGTGTTAGTTAACAACAGTAACGAATATGCAAATATTTCTAAATAGTGTGATATTGACATTGCAAAAAAAAACAAAAATACTGATAAATAAATAAGTGAGATGGCCGCATAATAGACTTCAAATGCAAATAAAGAGATTCCTCGAAACGAGTCAGCAAAAAAACCTGTTTTACTGAATACAGAATATTATCTTCAGAATAATGGATAAAAAAATAAATATGTGCAGTTAATTGTGTTGGTCTTATTACACATTCTTCACACTTCTAAAACATTACGCGAAAATGTAACATTTTTAATTACTTTCAACATGTACCTAACGTGCTGTAATAAAACAACTGCGCATGATATCACCGCTAAATATGTATAATTAGGTGTACAACTGTAAATTATATACGGACAACTTAATAATAGGCATAAGTTAATTTAAGTATACAATCTGGAGTTTTATTACATCACACTTTCATTTGTATTATTTGATAGTATTGGGCGCATAATTCACACGTCACGTCACTCATTTTTCGACACTATTAGTAACCTATTATAGGACCACCCTAATTTGTAGCTCTAAATAACTGAGGATTGTTAGTAGAATACCTTATAACGATGATCATTGGTAGCGCGCTGGTAATTTGTTTCTGGTACTAAAATGACGTTTGATAACTCCACGTATTTTTAAACATACATAATCACGTAAGAAAGATCGTAAGTCTTACTTCTGAATGCAACAGCGCCTTCATACATCCTCAAGGCAATAGTTACTCACTAACGAATATAACGGTTATTGACACCGCAACACCATCGGAAGATAGATATCTGAGCAACAGCGGTCTCGCCTCTTCAAAGACATTAGCATACAATGAAATCGTTAACCAACTAGTATTTTCTAGGTGACTGATCGGAATGTCCCATGTTTAGAAGTTCAATGCACGTTTTCATGGTTTTGTAAATCACTTCCGATTTCAACAGTTTTATGTTTTAATAGGAACCTATTCTGGGTTGATATTGTGTATTTGGCAGCTGCATGGATAACACCACGAGATGGACAGTGGACCCTGGACCGGTGAAGGTCGCGGGAATCCGCTGAATGCGCGGTGCGAAGGTCCTGTCTTTGTAGCGATGTCATGGCTACATACATTCTCCGATATATAAGTTACTCTATGGCTACATACACATCACACAAAGTTTTTGTGTGTGAACGATGGAACGGCCACCCCATTTCAGCACATACAAAAAGTTTTAGGAATACTTGCGTTGATTATGCGTGAAGCCGAGCCTGGAATTCCCTGCAGGAGTCCATAGTGGAAAAGTTATTTTTCCGAACTTAATATTTCAAATATTGGAAAGAGAGTAGGGAGGTATTTGCCCAGCTGTGGGACAATAATGGCTAGTAAAAAAAGATTTCAAACATTTTCCAATTTTTTAATTGGTCGCTATTTTTGTTATCTGTTGCTTAATGTCAAAGTTCTGTCAAAACAACCGCAATGTGTCATCCATCAGTCAGTGTCATTGTCTATGTCTCATTTGATTTTGCATGATGTTTTGGCAGTTTTGTACCACTTGTTGGAGTTGGAGGTAATTTTAATTAAAAAAGTGAAATAGACATTATTAATAAGTTCAAACGTGGTAATGGATCGCGACAGAGGTAAAGATGCCTCTGAAGGAATTGTGGTAAGTACAACGTGTAACACTAAACTGAAATTTTATTTGCAAACACGACAAAAATTTTTTCATGGTCAGCAATTTGTTATTAAGGTGTTTTATATAGGATCAAGGTCAAGTTCGAACCGTTGAATCCAATACTCATTTAAATTTTGATGTTTGGGTGTGTCGATTGCAAGATCCGTAATGAACATGTAAAAAGTTAAGGAAATTATTTGTTATCCATTGTTTCATAGGAATATAACATCCATGGTAAGTAATTGTATATCGTTTCTCAATCTACAAACAGACTCAATTAACCAAGATCTAATTTTTTTATCGTTACAGCCGATGGGCATACAGGCACTGAATGAGACGGTGCTCAGTAATCAGCCAGATGCTCGTTATGAGTGTCCCGTGTGCCTCAACTGGTTGCGCGACCCTGTCATTACAACCTGTGGGCATAAGTTCTGTAAGAGCTGTATAACTTCATGGTTGCAGTAAGTTTTGTACTATACTATAATATACTAGTCAAAACAAAATAAAGGCCACCATATATTTTCTGTATTCTAAATGTATTGGGTTTGAGGGTAGATAAATAATTAAATTGAATTAGCTAGCTAATTTTATGCAAAAACCTTATAATTAAATTTATTGATAGACAAAAGAACATCTGATTAGGTATTTTGTAAAAAATGCTATTTCAGCAAAAACACTTAATGAAAAAGGTTAAAATAAAAATGTCGAAAGATTTTTATCTTTATTGCACTTTGTATCGTGTGTCCTCCTCTTTTTCCAACACATTCTTGAAGCCTGGACGGCACAATCTCCGCCAGATGTCACACTGTCTTCTGAAATTTGTTCCCAGCTTGACTTGAGCATGTTAATGAGTTGTCGTTCATTATGTACGGGTTGGTTTGTGTCCCGGACACATCTTTTTAACAAATCCCACATGTGTTTCATGGGGTTAAGGCCCGGACTGTTAGCAGGCCATGGTAAGACACGTAAACGAGCGTAGTCTAGGGCTTCCCTAGTGGCTCTAGCTGTATGAGCGCGGGCATTGTCGTGAATCTTGCACCAATTCTTTGTGCAAATAGCCCCACATGAGGTCTTATTACCTCCTCAATGTATCGCACAGCAGTTACCGTGCCTCTGCTGAGTATTGCGAGTTTGGTTCCACCTGATAGAGAGATTCCTCCCTATACCATGACATTAGGACCCCCAAATTATGCAAGTGGTATCCTCACATTATGTTTGTTAACACTTCAAGAAATACCACACAAAAGATTATGTTGTTTAAGAACGCTTTAAAATAATTAAACCAGTCCCGATGTTAAAATTCACAAGTGGCCCTTATTTTGTTTTGAGTAGTATATAATATCCAACTATTATGTGAAGAAATATAATAATTTGTCAGCTTTAACTAACCCAACTTAAATTATTGTAAGTATTTAATGAGGCTTGTTAAGACTGACAAATCTTCTTTGACATTGTGGGATGTCCATCAGAATAGCCTTTCATACCTTTGCAGCTTTCCTCTTGATCTCACTCGGCCAACACCTGGCTGTTTAAGCATAACATGTTATAGTATAAAGAAAGGAAAACATGATGAGAATGTTATTTAAAATGTTTTAAGTAGTAACAATGAAAGTTATATAAACCCTATATTATTTGTCATCAATTACTTGTCAAGTGACTGTGTGATGGAGCTGGCTCCTTGCCAATGTTACCTTTTTTGTGAAGGAATGTGTAGTAATAAGCATTCAACTATTGCATGATGAAATTAGTAGTCAAACTCTATTACATTTTAAAACAAAAACATTGGCTTTTTTAAAGCGAAAAATAATATGTAACAATCACCAGCATTTTTTCAAAGAGTGTGTTAGATAGTGGTTGAACACTAGGCTGTCATATAAATTAGATTTTATTAGAATAAGAAAAAGCTGTCAAGTCTTTCTTCAGGACAGTTTTCAGTTACTAAGTAACTCATTTATATTGAATTTCAGGAACAGTGGTCACTGCCCCATCGACAATATAAACCTAAGTATGAAGGTGGATATATTCCCTGACAACTACACTAAACGGGAGATACAGGAACATAGAATGAACTGCCCATTCTCTACTAAAGGTTTGTTTTAATCTAGAGTTTTATTAATGTCTGCAAAGTAATTTTTTTTTTTTAAATCTGCTTGCCAGTTTTTATGGCTGGTTTAACCGTATAGTTCGGTAGCGCCCCCGAATGGACCCGAACACACGAACCTCCGCTGGCTCAGTAAGGGGTCCCATTGGACCTTGAAATGACGACATACGACACCCTTAATGATAATGTAAATATTGATTATGCTACCCATCAAATCTTATGAATGTGCGTTAATTAAGAGAGTTGGATAAAAATCTCATATGTTATCGCCATTCAATCTTCCATATTTAGCGCGCAAGTTTATTAATTTACCTTTATTAAATTCAAGTCTGTAAATGCGATAATCGCCATTTTGATGACAGTGGTGGTCGAGGCTAAAAAACATAAAAATTGGGGATTTCGAAAATCCAAACTCCACCACAGGGGCAATGAATAATACATGATTTAATTATTTGACGAATTCATCCATTGTTCATGTTAAATAAGTAGTGGTAATGTAGTTTTTTGATATCTAAAGTCGAAGTTTCGCGCCAATCGTGCGTGTTTACATTTTTACTTTTCACAAAAGTCACACACAAACATGTAGATAAGATGTAAAATGTGAAAAATATTATTACAAATATTATAAAAAACACGAAAATGCCCAAATCATAACGTAATATTGAAACACAGGTCCAATAACACGTATTATTCATTACTACTACATAATTTGTGTTCAAAATCGCCGACCATTGTTGTTTTTTTTTATCGTAATGATGTGCGAAAGCGATTATGCCAAACGATTTTTTTTTTTAATTTCGATTGACCCGAGTAATTAATATGACGAATGTCAGAAATCGATTCTCAGAAATTGAAATAAAATTATTTTAAGCATTAAATACAACAAGCATTATTTATAATAATGATTTATGCTTTCCTAATGTAATTTTAATCGTTTTTTGGACATTATATTGAAACTGAGTCAATAACAGAGGACCTATGACCATAGATAGTCATTTTAGAATTGTTTCTATATTTGAATTTATATTCGGAATACGCTCGCTATTCAAAATTATTTTTATTTATTGTGCAATTATTAATTTTTGATACTTTCTAATAGTTTGCTACAGAATGCCCAGTATACATTTTTAGATAGGCTTAGCAAAAGTTTGGGAAACCGCAAACACTTTACATTTCATTATGTTTTGTTAGCTGTATGAGCTTGGTAGTTTTTATTTATATTAGTTTACTTGAGTAATAGAAATTGATTACTTTTCGTGGTAGTTTCCCAACAAAATTAAAAAAAAAACTGGCCAAGTGTATGTCGGACCATGCACAGTGAAAGGTCCCGTACTTGGGATGAATATTTACGCATGCACAGCGCATATCATTAATTTGATCGACTGCAGAAATAAGTTAGTATTTCATAAAAGTTCTCTAAAAAACTGTAAAAAACCAAGTTAATTCTACGGTTTTAAACGAAAATATCTCATATCTCAAAAACGATTGACTTTAAAAGTTAAAGTCAATTAGAAACATCTTTATAATTTTAATTATAAGTTCCAACAATACCTCCCACACGCTTGTGTTGTACGTGTGATGTACCCGAGGGTTGAATAAAATCTATGCGATTTTATTCAACCCTCGGGTACATGCATGGGGAATGCTACCTCTAATTATGTTTATCGTAATTTTACTACACCATTTTGCGTGCATAGAATACGAATACGATATAGTGTTATTAACACTCGTTAACGTCTACGAGTAAAATGGTTAATGGCATTGACATCCGAACGCACGCACAGACTGATATGACGAAATTATGGGTTCCGTAAAAGTATTTACAGATCATTTAAATTAGAAATCAGAAAATTACAGTTCTTAAAATTTTATCCCAAGCTACAGAACGGCAGCTTGGGACATAAGGAGTGCCTACTTCGTCCCACAACGCGCGTCCGCGAAAACGCCCGCGTTAACCCCTTGTAAGAAAGGCTGGCCGGTGCAAATTGGTCAAAATCTAGATTTTACGGTTAGTTTAGGTTTGTACAGACGGACAGAGAGGCAGACCGACCGGCACATAGACAGACGGCCACATAATTTTTTGTTTTAGTTATTAAGCAAATATATTTAAAACCGCCACAACAAGCCCTTTCATTTGATATGTCACACGGAGGTACAGCAAGAATTTTTTTTTAAATTTTCTACTTTGCCCCCCAAGAGTGACCCCATATTCAAAATTAATATATTTACGTTACACGTCCGTCTTTGGGTCACAGAAATTCATATGTGTACCAAATTTCTATTTAATCGGTCTAGTAGATTCGAAGAAAATAAGAAAAGACAAGATCCACAGACACGAGTGATCCTGGAAGGGTTCCGTTTTTTCATTTGGACGTACGGAACCATAAAAAGTTACACACCTAACCACACCGTACGTGTACATACACGTACGGTAATTAAAATGATTAATTAAAAAAAAAAACAAAAATAAATTAATTCATGAAAAATATACCAAAGAGTTTTTATACAGTTTCTACACCTTTTTTTATTTTTTTTTGCAATTTCCGATTATCGATTAGGCTTTATGCAATTTTTGAATCGAAATAAGAAAATTGGGTAGATGGTCAGCACTAAGAAGTGTCATGTCGATGCACATTTTTTTGTAATTTTTATCAAGATTTAATTGCGTTTTATAAGTAGTTTATGTAAGAAAAATAGTAAAAGTAAGAACGCGGAGAGAATGATAATATATTTATTTTTCCCTTTTGCATATTTTTAGCAAGAGAATAGGTTGTATATGTACATATTTCCAGCGAGTTTAAGGTACCTACCTTTTGGATAGGTATAGTAATACCTATTTTATACAACTTTCGTAGTAGACTAACGAAGTTTGACCGACCTCAACAAATAATTAAAGATATTTGCCACAAATATATTGTATAAAATAAGCGCGGAAACATATTTTTCTTAATAAAATTGAATGTTGAAAGTTGATGTAATTTCCTGAATTTCATGACGTAATTCGCAACATCCCGTCGAGTCAGCTGATATGTCATATGTCAAAATCTAGTCGAGCAGAGTGGTTAAAGACGCATATCTTTAGTCAAAAGTTAATACATAAAACTCATGATTTGAATATTCAAACTTTGCCTGGTTTAACCATCACTCATGAGTTTAATACAAGCCAAAAATATGATGAAATCAATTCTTTTCAACTGCCGTAATTACAGAAACAATTAAAAAGCTTGTGTATCTCGCGTGGATCCATGTTCGTGGATTCAAATATCAACATTGCGTTCATGAATTTCAGCAGATAGCAAACACTACTAAGGGCTTATTTTTCCAATGCCAGATAATTTTAAAGGGGGAATCATTTTAAATTTTTGACAGTTGTTCCATACATAAACTGTCAGACGTCAATTTTATTCGACAAATAAAATTTATTTGTCGATTGAAAAATCAGCCCTAAGTCCACTATTATATTATGTTTCCAGGTTGTACAGTAAAAGTAACACCGTTAGATCTAGATGCGCACATAGCAGCCTGCGAGTACAACCAACCAGAGACATCCACGCAGCCTGAGATCAAAGTGCTATGTTCTTTCGAATCTGTGGGGTGCAAGGAGACGTTTGATAGCCACGAAGGCATGAACCATCATGCCCACACTGATGTGCAGAAACATATGAGCGTAAGTTAATAATAATAATAAGATTTATTTTTTCACCACAATATTACAAACAAATATTTATATTTTATATAGTATAAGAGTTGGAAACACATTTTAATATTGTGGGAGACTGGTTACTTTCCCTTACTTGCTTTTTTATTTTAATTCAAAATCTAAGTTGGAAGGAAGTAAGTAGGAACATAAACTAACTTCCAGTTTCTGAATTGAGAATTTGAAGTTGAGAACGTCCTAATCTGTACTTAAGTATAACTTAAACATTTTTTCGTTTCTGAATTAAGTTTTTTTAAACTCTAATCAAGATTTGAGTAATTTAACATCATTTACTCAAATTTGACAGAAAGCATGCTTAACTCATGCTTAAGGTCGTCAGTTGCGTTTCTGAACTAAGAAAAACGTGTTTGACAATACTCAAAGCATTATCATTGTCAAGATAAGCAGTTGAAAGTTGACACACCAATTTCGGCTACTCAAACTGTAATCAGCTATAGTAACTAGTGATTTTGTGAGCGATTTCTTCAGAATGAGTGACGACGATACTTCCCTGTCGTCTTTGGAGATGCCTCAACGCAGAGAACCACGCAGAAGAATAGCAGGACAACGGCCTAACTTGTTCATCACGCTAAGCGATGAACAATTTAAGAGTCGGTTCCGCTTTACAAAAGAGTCGGTTAGGTTTATTTTTAACAAAATAAAGCCTAAACTGACCTGTCGTATTCAACGGCGGGACTGCATTTCTCCCATGTTGCAGCTGCTAATAGCTCTTAGGTTTTACGCGACTGGTAGCTTTCAAGCTGTTGTGGGGGACACCGTGAATGTGAGCAAGGCGACATTGTGCCGCGTGGTAGAGAGGGTGACTGGTGCGATAGCATATTTGAGACGACAATATGTTCGTATGCCCACTGCACAGGAGAGACCATCAGTGGCGGCACGATTTTTTGACATAGCTGGATTCCCTAGAGTCATAGGTGCTGTAGACTGCACACATATAAAAATAAATTCACCAGGAGGGAGCAGAGCTGAGCTCTATAGGAACAGAAAAGGTTTTTTTTCTATAAATGTCCAAGCCATCTGTGATGCCAATTTACAAATAACTAGTGTCATTGCACGTTGGCCAGGCTCCGTACACGACACCACTATTTGGAATGACTCACCACTTGCAGCTCAATTTGAAGTTGGCAGATTTGGGTCATACCTTATTCTAGGAGATAGTGGTTACCCATGCCTTAGGTATCTCATGACACCCTTTTTGAACCCTGCCTCTCCATCCCAAGAAGCCTATAACAAAGCCCAGATAGCATCACGAAACACAATTGAAAGGTGTTTTGGAGTTCTTAAAAGAAGATTTCCATGCCTACATTCAGGAATGCAACTAAAACTTCCAAAAATATTAAAAGTGATTGTGGCGTGTGTTGTTCTTCATAATATGACTCTTCATCTTGATGACTACATCGTGGAATATGATGAACATACAGTACAAGAAGAAAGTGATGAACCATTACCTCAAGTGTCAAATAACCAAAATTTTGCTGTCAGGACATCCATAGTACAAAACTATTTTTCTCAATAAAAGTGTAAATATGTAATAAGAACAATAAAAACAGTTGATATTGTAATGTTTTTAATTACTCCTAGTTTTATCAGTTACATAGAAAATTGGAGCGGAGTGCCAGGTCCCCTCTATGTTGGTGAATCATTTGGGTTAGGTTTGGTCAGAACAGTGATCATTAACGTGCGAAGTCGAACGAGTGAAGCGAGCGTGCTGCGGGAGCGGCGTGACGTAGTGCACGTAGACCGTAATCTTGTCTGCCCTAGCCCTAGTGTTATTTAAAATCGCGTAGATGCGGAGGGGCGAGGCGGCCCGCGAGCTGAGGAGCAGTTGGCTTTAACCCTCGCCGCGGCAGCTTCACCTGCAACATAATGAGTAATTAGTAATTATGTTTGATAAAAGTATAAAATGAAACCATTATATAAAAATGAAACTAATTTTTACTATCAAGAAATATTATAATTTATACGTAACCTACCTGTACCTACTAAATGAACACAACACGATATGTACTTGTACTGTACGATACTTAACTAATGAAGGTAGGTACTACAGACAGATCGTCTAATGAAATGACTAATCAACATTAATAAACTTTTCTAAGAACGACAAATTAAAAATGATAAACATTATTTTTTGTTCAATGCGAAAGTATTCTGACGAACTACAGCTCTGTTTATAAATATATCAGTGATTTCTTCAAGGTCTAGATCATCTGCTATTGCCTGCCTTGTACTATGGAAACCAGGAACAACGAAGGTACATACCACAAACACCCAGACCCAACACAAATATCTGTTTCATCAACGAACATTTGTGTGTGTGTGTGTGTGTGTTGGTGCGGGAATCGAACCTGCGACCCTTGCGTCTCAACCGGCGGCGCTCTAAACCACTGCGCTAAACGGGTCGTCGGGTAATGAAGAAACGCCCGTCCCTAAAAGGCGATTACTGATCTGTTTCTTGATGTCTATTCTCAGGGGTGCTCGGCACCCACTGTTTATTTCTCATGGGTGCTCGAGCCCCCGAGTACCCACGGAGTCGGCGCCCCTGCAAACATCTAAATAACTAATTTGTTGAAACGTAAAATGGTATTATGGTAAACATTATAGGTTATTATGTACTTACTTTGTTATTATTGAAAGAAGATGTTCTTTCTCCACTAGATTAGAGTTAGGCGATCTCTTTTTCCTATTTTTATCCATTTAATTGGTACAATAGGTAGTATAAGTAAAAATACTAACAGAATAAAATTCCAATAAAACTTGTGTTTATTTACTTGCTTGCAGTTTGACATTCACGGTTCGTTTCATTTTTAATTAATTTAATATTTGACGTGTTTCTATATGTCAAATATTGAATTGCTAAAATATGCATTAGCAACTCTACTAACATAAATTTGTTGAAATTAATGCCGTTATTTAAAATTACCTTACTTTTTAAGTCTGTTTTAAATTTATAAGAATAAAATGATTTAATATTATGAGTATTTGAAAAGTACCGGTTTTTTAAAGTACATTGGAACGTGTTAGCTTTGATCAGGAATACTTAGGTAAATGATCAGTTGATTAAGGTTTGACAAAACTCGATTTTAACTTGTGAAACACAAAAAACTTAAGCGCATACTTATGTATTTGAGAATAATCAGTTGAGATTTGCTACTTTTCTCAAATCAGAAACCGGGTGTATGGGCTGATTTTTCAATCGACAGATAATTTTTATTCGTGGAATAAAATTGACATCTGACAGATTTTGTATGGAAGAACTGTCAAAAATTCAAAATTATTCCTCGGATACAATTATCTGGCGTTGGAAAAATCAGCCCCTAATGTCATACACATGACAAAGTTCAAATTCCTTTGCAGCCAACAAATGTTGGCTGCATTATCCAAAATAAATATTTTGGATAATTTTTATTACAAATAGAGCCGATTTTTCCATCGCCAGATAACTTTTATTCGAGGAATAAAATTGACGTTTGACAGTTTTTGTATGAAACAACAACTGTCAATATTTCAAAATTATTCCTCGAATAAAGTTATCAGATGATTGAAAAATCAGCCCTTAGTCAATCAAAAATCATTTTAGACTACATAACTCTAAAATAGATAGTTCATTAAATGGCAATACATGTAAATTATCACAAGGTAATAACACTGCTGATTATAAAAATTGAATTCAATCTTTAAAAACTTTTTGTAACAATAATAGAAGCTTAGAACATCTTTTTGTTATTCTTGCATGTTTGCCTTGCGTGTCACGAACACGGCCACAGGCATAGTCAGATCACCATGACCTGAATTGCTGCTTCACCTAAACAAGGGCTATGTTAAGAAGTATCACTCACTCTACTATTCCATAATAAAATCATTGTTTCCAGTTGATATTACTTCCGCTTAGGGCTGATTTTTCAATCGACAGATAATTTTCATTCCTGGAATAAAATTGACGTCTGACAGGTGTTGAAAAAGTCATAAAAATTATGAAATTGTAGAGTAAACTGGACTTCATGTGTGTGGGAATTTAATCTGCATTCGCCATTTATTTGCCAAAAATGTAAACAAGTATGAGTTTATGGAAAAATAACATTAATTCCTACACAATAATGTTCTGTTTACGCTACAACTTCAAACATTTTATAACTTTTTCCATAGTGCTAATCAGTCTGAAATCAACCTAATGACCATTAAAATAAAGTTGATATTTGTTTAACTTGAAATAACAACAATTTGAAACATTAGTTTGAATAGACTTTAAGAAACTTAATAATTGTGAATGCAGTATATAATCTCTGCTCATTTCCCTTTTGTTCATATTAGTACTGCTTAATATCTGGTTTACAATAATATTTCCAGCTCCTTATGAATGCCTACTCTGAGATGAAGATGAACAACGACATGCCAAGCACGAGCTTAGACGCTAAAGAACAAGAGGCGATGACGTTGTGGGAGGCGCCTGATAAGGACGGCACCCAAGCTGCGTCTGCGCCGCTTAATAACACTAGTGCTCTTATAAGGTAATTAAATAGCATTATGGTCTGTGGCATAAAGAACTAATACAATTCTTATAGAGATGATACTGGGCGAATCTTACGCTCAACTGTAGTGGAATAATAATAATAATAATTTATTGAAACCAAAACTCAGTTTACAGAAACTCTTTGTTCGATAACAACTGCATTAGTATAATACTGTGTCGCAGTCATTAACGCCCACCTCCAAAAAGTCGAGACAAAAGCAAAACTAAAAGACTAAAAACTAAACAAAATATTAAAACTTAGAACTTAAAATTAAAGCAACAATATTTCCACTAGGTATGTAATTTTATGTGAGATTGTGTGTTTGTATGGAAGGATTGTGTGTTTTGTGCGTGTAATGTATATGTGTGTTTGTGAGGGTGCAGGGGGTGTGTTTGCACATTTTACTAAGGGCTGATTTCACCAAAGTAAGATAAATTTATCCTCGGAATAAAATTGAAATCTGACAGTTCTAGTATGAAAAAACTGTCAAAAATTCAAAATTTATTCTCAGTATAAGACTTATTCTACGTATAAAAGTTTGGTGGAATGTGGCCTTAGTATAGAAGATTTATGCTAAGTTATTATTAATACTGTTTTCCTTTTTTATAGACAAATATTAAACAAAGCAATGCTACTTTGTGGCAGATTGAGGTTGGGTGATAAAAGATTTTTTTTTTATTGATTCAAAAAATACTTTCAGACGCCAAAAGGTCAACCGAGTGACAAAAAGTTCTCTTACTACTAAAACATAACCAACTACAATCAATAAACACAGCCTATTAGTCCACCTAAACGCCTCAAAAATTCAAAGTCCAAGTAATTTATTTGACAGAAATACGTTACATAGGAGGTACAGTGCGCCTGCGCCTTCCTCATCTAAATATATCATAATCTTCCTATTTCAGAGCCCTATACGAAAGAGTAGTAGTCCTAGAACAAAGGAACCGCGAACAAGATATAGTAATATCCAACATGTCCAATCAACTGTCAGCCATCTCCATAGCCAAGATGAAGCAGAACAACGATATGTTGCTCCGGTACTGTATGGGCAACTATATATGGAAGATTGATAACTTTAAAGCGAGGTTGGATGCTATGGTGAAGGATCACTATAAGATGCTGTATAGTCCTGGGTTTTATACGTCGCCTAATGGATACAGGTAAGCTGTTGTTATGTTATTCTGGTTTCTGTCTGTATATCGTGTTTGGGTCATGTTTTCTCGATACAGTGTGTGTAATTAATGATATTCTGCAATACTTGTTGACAATTTGTAAAGGATATGGCGACGTTTAGCTGTTATTCGGAGACGCGCGGTAGATTAGGGGTCCCAAGAGCCCATTCTTTTCGACTATCTATGGTCCTTCTAGTTTAACTAAAGTTAGTTTGTGTTTACTATCAAAGCGGTGCCGTAATTTTGTGTCAATCGTCATGATAATGACAAGTGTTTCACATTATAGTGTCTATAAACGCTATATTTATGAACGACCGTTATATTACGACACTGCTTTCTTAAGAAATCTAAGTTTTAGCTCTCTTTTAGTTACGTCACAACGTAAAAGCTGTACTTAAGTTCTTCGACATCTGATAAATATTTCCAAAAAAGACAATAAAACAAATACTAATATACATAAATATATCCTCAGATTCTGCGTCCGCCTCAACATCTCACCACAGAACCATCACTGCTTGGCCCTCCACGTGCATCTAATGAAGACAGAAAACGATGACTGTCTCGACTGGCCGTTCAACGGACGTATATCCTTCTCCATGATCAACCAATACAACCCAGAGTTAAGCCAGAAGGATACTATGATGTCAAACTCCTCATTAATAGCCTTTAGGAAGCCATCATCAGAGATTTGTGTAAGAGGGTTTGGCTATACGCAGTATGTGGAGGTCTGTGAGGTTCTAAGTAATGGATTTGTGAAAGATGATGTGCTTATTGTGAGAGTCAGTATCCGGTGTGTATGACAGGAGGAGTAGGTTTTTGTTATATGTATTTTTGATAGACTGGACGAAATTACCCAATGTGAAAAAAAAAACGAAACCTTTTTATGTTTTCGATTAACTAAGATTTTGATCATCTATGATCTCTTCCAATGATAACTGATGAAAGTGTAAACAGACCCTGTTCCGGTTTATTAAATTCTTACGCAATCATGTGGCATCCACAGGTGTTTTCTGTTCCAATTGTTTACATTTTCAGCAGATTATTTTGGAACAGACTATACCTCTAAGCGTAATGAGTTTTTCTATCACTCTATCTGCATCAATTCTCAAGACTTCATTAGTCCAGGCCCGTATTACAAAACCTCCCTCAAAACTCAAGCATTACTTAAAACTGGTTTAAAGCCATTTGGATTCGGATTGGTTGAAACTATTACTCTGTCCACAAGGTTAACCGTTTTTTGACAGCTGGAGTTATAACGTAACTATTCCAGATTACGTAAAAGTTAACTTTAAAATGCGTAATATAGTAAATACAGGCTGTTAGTGTAAACACCGTTATCCTTGAAACCAGTGGTTTGGTTTCACTAATAGAACGTAAATTCAATGAAAAAAAATATCTTTTTTTTTTTTTAAAGTAAAGTCTCAATTTTTCTTCAAAATTATTTCACCCTATACAAGTGCACGCAAGGGCAAAGTAGACGGAGCGCGGGAAACAGCGCGTCGTCAGTACTTCCCTTATCTATGCAGGGCGTGCCGCAAGTGCCCGCAAGCCGGCAAGCGCATGAATTTACGGACGGTGTCGGACAGAAACTTTCTTACATTTTTGAAATAAAATAACGTTTATTTATTTTTAAATTCAGATAAACATTTTTATAATTAAGTCAACTACCTATGGTTTTAGTGACAACGGTGTTTACACTAACAGCCTGTATATGTCGGAGTCATTCGTTTGACTATTCGGAACGCCAGCGCCATCTCGTGGCGCTCGACAGAGTCTAGCCTGATTTTCTGGGGGAACGAGAGCTACGGCTACAAGAACGGTGTGAGCAGAGCTCTCGGGATCATCGAAACATTGGACATCGTACGAAAAACATGTGCTTAGAAATTGTCTCGCGTTCCGTATCGTTGAGTTGTGTACCTACAGTGTGTGATTCGCTAGTGTGACTAACTTGTTCGTAAATTATAATCTGATTTGAACTGCAAACCATTTATCTATTGTGCTATAACCAACACTACCCATAGTACGCCCACAGTCATTAAATTATGCCTGATGTTAACGAGAGACAGACATACCTTCTCCGACATATATAAACTGCCTAATCTTATTGAATTATCTTATTTATGACTTCTTACAGACATTATAATACCGTACGTGTATCAGTTTTGACAGAAAACATATAATTGCTCACTAGTTCGATCTGTCAAAAAACGGTTAACCTAGTGGACAGTGTATCTGTTTTAAGTAATGTCTTGAGTTGAGTCAGTCATCATCATCATCTGCCTAGCCTTTTCCCAACTATGTTGGGGTCGGCTTCCAGACTAACCGGATGCAGCTGAATACCAGTATTTTACATGGGGCGACTGCCTATCTGACCTCTACAACCCAGTTACTGGGTAATAATGTTAATTTTTTTTTTTAACGTGGCCCCACTCAAGGAATTTCTCCTGCAGTGCGATTCCGTAACCATCTCACCGTGAAAACTTAGGTGAAGTGAGCGTGGAGTGAGCTGTCATTCCAACTAATGATAGGGATTGACACTATTGACAACTCACTCTAAGCTAACTTCACCTAACTTTTCACGGTGAGATTTTTACAGAATCGATCGGCTGTATCGTGGATGCGTTTACAAACATTTAAACTCACATACACAAACGTCCAGACCCGGAACAACTACTTGTAGCTACAAATATTTGTTCCGTGCGGGAATCGAACCCGCGACACGCAGCGCAGCCATCAATCGCTTAATTAACCACTGCGCCAACCGTGTCGTCAACGTTCAATTGCTAGTTAACAGTATTATTTACGAATCTGTTTAAGCTCAAAAAGTTGTAAGTAAAGTCTGTTATGTTATTTATTTGTTTAAGAATCTTTGTATTTCTGCATTCCGTTCAGAAACTTCCAGTAAAAGTAAAGTAAGACTTAATTCGTTTACGGGAAAAAATATTTGTCCAGGCCGCGTCCTAAGCGAAGCGAAGCTCATTTATATAATTATGACGTACTAAACGACGTCGAAATTTATACAAACGACCGCGTATTCGCACGACAGTCTCTTCTGGTTAGGACACAGGGTCAAAGTCTTGTACAAAAACAAGAATCTCAATGTTAAAGAAACTGTATTAAAATATTACGTAAGTTAAAAGAAAAAGTGTGTTAGGTACCGCATGTTAGTATGTGCATACGCCAGCACATCAAGCTACTACAATCTGTCAAATTTCTTTAATAGATTTTCAACTTTATCGCTAAAACATTAGGTTCAAGGTTGATTGGCAAAATTGGACAGTTTCTGGTAGCTTGATGTGCTGGCGTCTGAACTTAAATATATTAGATTTTATACAGTACTTATTGAACTCAATGTATTTACACGATATGGAATTTATTCCGTCCACGCCCCAGATAATATTTAAAAGTAGCTAAGTATTAAGGATAGAAAGTTACTAATCGTGAAGCTTATGGTATTTTCAAGCAATTTCATAATTACCGTCAAACGGGGTGAATAGGGGTGCAGGTGTGAATCGAGACGAAACTGTAAAATGGATTTTAACATTGAAATAATGTTAAAATCCCTTGCAAAAAGGAGTCAATGTGTTTACTGTATTATAATGAACGATTATTAAGCGTCCTTGTTGGCAACAAACTATATTACTTCAACGTTAAAATTTATTTTAAAGTTTGTCCAGATTAACTCCGTTTGTAGGTACTTATTCAAAGGTCTTAAGGCGGTACCCCGAGCTAAGTGGCGCCCTCATTGAATAAAAAATCGTAGCATAACATAGAAAACAAAAATAAAAAAATTGCTTCTAGGAGTTTGTTACAAAGAGGATAAAGTATTTTTACGTTGTTAAAACAGGACTCAAAATGTTTCGTATCCAAAGTAGATAGCAAAACTGTCAAAAATGGCCGCTTTTGGTACTTTTGCTATCTACTTTGGATACTAAACATTTTGAGTCCTGTTTTAACAACGTAAAAATACTTTATCCTCTTTGTAACAAACTCCTAGAAGCAATTTTTTTATTTTTGTTTTCTATGCTATGCTACGATTTTTTATTCAATGAGGGCGCCACTTAGCTCGGGGTACCGCCTTAAAATATTTTCATTAGAAGTGTGAATATATCAGTTCGAAAATCAGTATTTTCATGTACTTACATTCCATGTATTGTGATAAAATGAGCAACTGTACTTTTTTTTATATGCATATTTTAAGTATTCTAACATTATAAACGTTTGATTTATACATTATATTTATTCATTTACTACCTGAGATTGGTGCCTTAAAAGTAATTATTGTATTATGTTTTGTTTGTTTAAAATAGTAAAAATATAAATGCATTATACAGGTAAAAAATCTTTTCCATTATTTTTCCATAAGAACTTAAAGGCAGCCTCATTGGTCTAGAGGTCGCAAGCGCTACTGGTGAGAGGTCCTGGGGTTCGATTCCCGGGTATGGAAAAACAATTTTCCATCCATCTGGATCTGCTCAGTGGCGGCCTGGAGTCAGGATTTGCGCCCGATTGATGGCAAGAATAGCACGCACAAGGGACTTACAAACAAGATAGATACGACTCTGCCTAACCCTTCAGGGAACACAGGTGTGATGTTATGTAAGTTAAAGCATAATCAGCCTACAATGTTCCCACCGTTGGGACACAGGCCTCCTCTCTACGAGAGAGAGAGTGGGCCATAATCCACCATGAGGGCCCAGTGCGGGTTGGTGGATAAAAACTCGAGAGGTGTCAAGGGACACCCGGATGGAACGAAGTTCAAAGAGAGAGAGAGAGAGAGAGACAGACAGAGAAACACGCGCACGCCGCACGGCTTACAACTATAGCAAAAAGTGTCGTTCCAACTTTTGGTCTTAATTTTTTCCGTCTAGCCCCCTTTCGCAATTCGCGATAAGGAACTTCGTTCCAAAAATGTGGGATGTAAATTAAAGGCTAAACAAATATTTGAGAGTCAATTTATTGGTATTCATGTCTTACAAACGTAAACTTTTACATGCTAATTGTCTTAATAAAATATAGGAATTTAGCTTACATTTGTAAATATTTCTACGGCTAGCTAACTTATAGCCTTATCACATCCAACCATCACAATAATTCTCTCCCAAAAACATTAATTTGTCACTTTAGTGAATTCACACGATTTTCATAATTTTGGCGATATCCACTCTGATTTTAGGCTAGTCACTGACAGGAATTACTCGTAAATTCACTTTTACTGGTCAAAAAAATAACAATACTGAGTTTGTGTAATAAGTTAGCTCTCAAGTTTAAGCCAAAATTATTATATAGTTGTCAAATTAAGGGCTGATTTTTTTATCGACAGATAATTTTTATTCGTGGAATAAAATTGACGTCTGACAGATTTTGGGTAGAACTGTCAAAAATTCAAAATTAGGCCTCGGATAAATTTATCTGGCGAAATCAGCCCTAATTTGATCTAAAAACTTATACACTTGTATCAGTAAAGCATACTCATAATTTTGTAAATTATTACAACAAACAGCAATGCAACAATTAGTACTAACAATACTAACTTAATTGTAAGCTAATATTGTTGCTAATATATACTAACAAGATATGGATTTTAATTATCTGAAATAAATTATTCTATTATGTTCTATTACAATGATTCCTGTCAGTAACATCTAATACTATTACACTTTTTCCGAATTACTATTGAATCATCATCATAATTTGAAAAATATTTTTGACACGCTATATTATAGCGTATACCAAATGACTACAATAATTTTACAGTACTGACTACCTCGTTATGGCCTGAAAACAAGACTACCCTCGACTGCAAGCAAAATAATTTTAACAAATATCTATAAGAAAAATGCGTGTAGAACCGTACACGTGACAAAAGTGAAACTTCTTAAAAAAATAAAGAATAAGTGAGATTATATCTTTCTTCTCTCTCATATTATTGACTCTCATGCAACGAAATATGCCTAAACGTGACGCGTCCTTGAAATTTAATTCTCGTCCAATCATCGAATAATCGCCTAAGAAGTTTCACTTGAAAACACAAATTATTTTTGAAGGTACAGTCAGATACATTAATTAAAGATTTTAAATTCACGAGCAAGTATAAAATAATAAAGACAAGTATATAGAGTAAATAACAACTTAGGTCAATATAAAAATGCAGTTAAGTATATTTTTAGTTTTATAACGATACATGTATCGAACTGTACCTTTCACATTTCAAACATGCAGTCAAAGTGACTTCTGCCACCGACAACGCCGTGGAAGTGGCAAAGTTTTAGGAAAACAAGATTTAAAATACATTCGTGCAGCGACACGAAGAAGAACATTTAAATTTATAAAAAAAACGTATAAAACAAACAAGTGCGTAAGAATAATTATTACGAAATATACTTTGAAAAAAATCCAGGCCTTGTTTATTGAAAGTTTGATAAACTTGCAATGGTGAACGGAAAAAATAACAAAAACTATTCTTACATGAAACTTGTTCTACAACCAAAGGTGCTCGATTTTTTCACAACGTAGTTTATAATAAAACTCGATTATAAAGCCTCTAGTGCGTTCATGAATCACACAGTAATGGTAACCTGAGCTAATCAAGTTTTTTAATTAACATAAATCAAAACAATATCAAAGCTCTCATGCAATATTCGCTATATTAAAACGATTGAAGACATCATATGTTTATCGATACAAATGTGACTTCCCATCTCCTGTATAAAATGTTCTTATATTACTATGCGTGGTAAGCTTTTTATATGCACATTTCTAGGCAACTATTGAAAAAAAAAACTATTTTTCTAAACCCTATTTTGTAGTTATGATAATCGAGAAAATTGTATTAAAAGTATTATTAAGTAAAACGCAATTCGAAGTGTAAATAAACCATTATATCGCGCATATTAATATCGCGTTTAGTAATAAAATATTTCAATTAAAACGAATATTTAAAATCCCAAGAACAACTATAGTTTCCTTTAAAGTTTCGGATGTACAAAATCTAACCCGGTGGAATTCAAAACGTTTATTATGTCAGTCTAATTTTTGGGAGTTTCATAATCGCACACGCATTCGCCAGTTTTAATAATAATTTCATATAAAAATCTTTTTATTTCAACCTACCCATTAAGCTACCCTAACAAAATATTGTAACACAGCTAATACATCTATGGACTACCAACCATCCCATCCACCATACTAAGCCCATTTTACTCGCTCCGGGACCCGGTGAAAAAGTGTATGATGAGACCTTTTATTGAATGCACAATTTACGCATCGTATCGTGCGCATAAGCGCGTTGGGTTGACGATATCGTCAGTCGCAGGAAATACCTGGATGAGAGACGCACAGGGGGCCTAAAAAGGCCACTTTAAGTAATACCTCTAAAAGCTATTCATTTCCCGAATTCCCAGAAGATCATTAGCAATTCTTCTAATTTTCGTAAAATTTCATTTCATATTTGGTGTAAACATTGCCGCATGAAAAAAATAAAAACCGTAATTTTATCGGTAAATTTTTCATTATAGTTTTTATTAATCAAATTGGTTTTTTATTTCTACAGTTTAAATGTTATTTCATTGTGATATGAATTGTCAGTGTGTGACCATTTTACGATGTTTAATATGATTCATATTGCTATCCTATTATGATTTTGCCAAAGTGGCCTTTTTAGGCCCCAAGAACCGGGAAGTATGGCAGAAAAAAGGGGAGGCCCAGCTGTGGGTAATTCCGGGCTGAAATGATGATGATGATCCTATGCTGATACTATCAGAGCCCGTATTCCCGTAATTTAAAACGTTCAAAATCTAGTCGCAGTCTCATCTCAGCGACAAACAAATGTCAAAAACTTGTCAAAATGTAGGGAAATTAGACGTATTTTTGACAGATTGAGACTGAGATCAGACTGTGAACGTTCTTAAAATTACGAGAATTACCCCTCTGATAATTACAGCGGGTGAAGATTAGGTGTCCCCCTAACATGAACCATAGAAATATCAGCTGTATTAAATACCCCAAAACTCTACACAACTAGATAAACCAGCAATAATAATAGATAAGTACTAAACAGTTAATCGTTAGCCAATTACAATTTTGATGTTATTATAATAATTAAAAATAAATAATAATACACTCGCGCTTGATTCTGATAAAGGGACCAACCACACTTTTTTGAGCTCTGTTCAGCTTTTGTCCATCCGTTCAGAATGGATGCGTACGCATTCCATACAAAACAGTTGTTTTCTGTGGACAAACGCTGAACAGAGCTAAATAAGTGTGGTTAGTCCCAGAACCAAATATAATAATGTTCACTAGTCTGTATAGTATTTCATAAGCTATTCTGTTTTCTGTATTAGGCGAGTATCACATCTCCGCCGCGAAACCGCAGTATATAACCGCGATAACTTGTCCGTTGAACGACAAGCGATACGTCATTTTTTTTTTTGTAAAATATATGTTGATTTTACAGAAAATCTAATCTAAGAGGTCCGAAGTAGACTATACTGTATAAATTGTCGAAATCGACGACATTTTGCTCCGATTGCTACAATTCAACTGACTCTCATGATGTTCCGCTACTCGAATCGGGAGTTCGGGACAAATATAGTAATGTTTCTTAGCGGAATTCGTTAAGCGTTTTCCCATAATTATTTTCGCAGCGGAGTTGTGCTAAAACTCTGAGAACCTGCATTAAATTACATCACCAACATACATAAATATATCATCATACATTTTCTGCTACATTCATTAAAATATACTTACAACTGCTAATTTTGAATTTTCTCACAGTAAAATACTCGGTTTAACAAAAACTTATACCTAATATTTAGTCACTACTAGATAATCAAAATTACTGTGACCTCATTTGTAAGTTAGTTAGTTAGTAGCCCAGACAGTCGGATTTTTTGAAATTATATTCGAAATTGTTATACCAATTACGACCTTATGCAAAAGCTGTTAAGATTCATTTTCAACTGTTACTGAGTTAGCTTCGTTGGTCTGGGCTGATACTGACGTCGATATTAATAAAACAGAATGTTGCAAATACAGCATGAAAACGGCATACATTAATTAAATACATTTATACCCATTAAGCCGAATGGAAAGTTTTTGTTACCAAGGAATCAATAAATTAGGAAGACAGTTGACGGAAGCGATTCGATCCTACTCTAATCTGATACGTTATGTCGAATTTGTGATGATGAGCTTCGAGAGGGTTCATTCTTTGACGTCAGACTGGACTAATACAGGCAGACAAATATCGACCTTAAAACTTATAACATTAGAACTTCTATTTCATTTGAAATCACTGTCATCGCAAAAAAACTTAGCTTTAATTCTGAGTTAGTAGACGCCTAAATTACTAATATACTTGCTTGAGCGATTGTTCAAACTCTACTGATGACTGTACTACAAAGACTGGTGTCAAAGAATTTACTTCCCAAACAAAATTTACATGTCAAACTATTTCATGAATCTAACCTTAATATGAGCTATAATTTCCATTTAGTTGAAGGTCACAAGCGTTAGCAGCTTAGGACTTCCAACTAGCTGTTAGGGCTCATATTAAGGCCCCACGGAATGTATAAATAACAGAATGAATAACGAAATATGCGAGTGTAAAGGTGCTCTGCGGAAGGCGAGCGCAAGCGCAAACCGCATGCGGTAATGTCGCCCTTCGAACAGACCGCAGCGAATTGACATGCAGCAGTGGCATTTCGCTTCTTCAGTTTCGCGACTGTCATTTGTAACTGCCGTCTGTCACTCTCCTCTCTCTGAGAGGAGGCCTGTGTCCCAGCAGTGGGAACATTATAGACTGATTACCTATGTATGCCTATCATTGCGACTGTGCGAAATTGTCGCTTGCAGTTTGCAGTTGCGGTCTCCTTCGGAAGAGCACCTTAAGGAGTCTTCGGACTCATAACAGATAATGTTTCCAACGGTTACCCTACGCAAGCTCAATAATTTCTACAATATCACAGTCACGGTAAACAAATGCAATAAGAATCACACGATCCCAAATATTGAAGTTAAATGAATGATTATTCTAATGTGCAGTTGAAGAATGGCATTGTAATAAAATATCGTAAAGATCGGCGGCGGAGAGTGACATGCCTTTTGGTTTTCTAAGAAAGCGGTAATCGGTCACACAGTAACGGCTGAACAAATGCAGAATGTTTTTTGACACCTTAATGTCAAATACTGGTAAAATTACAGATTTTCATGACGGTCGTTATAACATGACGGCCACCGTTCTTTTATGAAACCAATCTTGCATCTCTTGGTACCCCGAAGTGATGTTTCACATCAATTAAATATGGCGAGATGATATTAGAGTCTCCAATACTTTATTGTCTTGATAGACATGGTATGGTTTTATAAATGTTTTTACTGCTCAAAATGCAGCTCTAAGTGACCTATAATATAACTCAATCTTCAACTGCAAGGGGTTATAAAACTTAATAGAAACAGTATATTGTTATTGTGATGCGAATCTTATACTACCATGCACAGACGATCTAGTTATTAAGTAAACAATGTTTGAATCATTTAAATCGTACAACAAGAAGCATATAAAAAGATTTTATAATTCACTAAACACATTAAAAACTGATACATTCAGACACTTAAAACTAACATTTATGTTTGAAAAGTTGAAACTTAACTCTAAATTACATCAAATATTAATAATATAAATAACACATCGATTTAAGTATGAAGATCATTATAAAATTGCTATATAATTCTAACTTTGTGATTATTTAATTTATCTTCTTTCTTTTCCAAGCCAATTTCTAGCACGCGTAAGCCAAATCTAAATACATTTCTATTTTTTCCTATTCATAATCTTGCAAACGAATCTATATATATTGTCGACAACTTACCTCTCTAAACGTGTCTACGAATATCAACCTTATTACAAAGTGGCAAAGTCGATATTAGCGTACACAGTTAGTTCACCTTACTATAAAAATTTAAATCGATCTCTCGATATCGTCAAGTCTTAAATCATTTTTAATCGAATTTAAGAATTCTAAGCCATAAGTATAAAAATCCTTAGGTTCAAGCGCAACTTAACGCATCTAACCATAATAGAATAGTAATTTATGAGAGACACTTTTTGTAACCTTTATACCGGTAAAATAAGGTTCTAATTCCAACGTTCCCACTAAACCGCGTTACTTCATCTGCCGACCCACAATTCGGTAAATTAGGTTGGATGCGTAACAAAGTGTCGCATGACAAATTTTGGAGAGAAAAGTTCCGTTTGCTGATCAAGCCAAGAGTGCTTCTACTAATTCAGTTCTTCCCCGTGGGGTTCTCATACAACTCATCCAATACCTGCGTGGAAGGATTGTTTAGCGATGGTACTCATTACAAACTGTCTTGGTAACGATTCCAATGGCGGAAGAAGGATGGGAACCATGCTCTACTGTGTAGCTTTACATCAAAGAAGTGGTGCCTGATCTAGTGTTGCCTTCTTACTGAGACTGAAGACTAACAAGTTGGTACATAAACTACCCTCTTTTGATATAAAACCTTTGTGAAGGCAATCGTACAAAAGATTTTAGTGCTATGATAATACAAATAAGACATGAGTGCCATCACTAAACATTGCTGGGAATAACCTCAGACCTTCTATACAGAGCTACTGGAATCCCCTGGGAAATGAAGCTGGTTGTCACCGCCGCAGCTGGGCGTCGGCGACGAGGGCGGGTCGAGCGAAGCGCGCGATGCTGAGCTGAAACTGCTCGAGCTTAGCTCTTCCTGCTCCGCTTCGTAGCGGCTGGTTGTTGTGACAGCTGGAAATTAAGGATAAACAGAACTGAAACTTACTCCATTAAACACAGGGTTATGAAAAAGAAATCAGCAGTACATTTTGATCGTGTAGTTATGCACTTTGTATGACATAGCAGATTTTTCGTAACGAATGAATAATCATGCTGAACGATGTCCCTTACACCTGTATAGTAAACTTATGGGTGAAGTTTTTCCTGATTGAAATTATGAATCACCAGTTGTATGATATTTGCAGGTTACTGAACTAACTTCGCGCAAACCTCATACCATATGTACAACTGAGGGGCAATTCTCGTAATTTTAAGAACGTTCGTAGTCTGATCTCAGTCTCAATCTGTCAAAAATACCTCCAATTTCCCTATATTTTTTCAGTTTTTGACATTTGTTTGTCGCTGAGATGAGACTGCGACTAGATTTTGAACGTTTTAAAGTACGAGAATTGGCCTTCTGGTGTAATTTAATTTACCACTTTTTACCTAGGTAGAGTTTCAGCTGCCAAAATAAAACTACAAAAATGTTGTTTTTGAATTCTCATCTTTATTATGTATGATACTATCCTGTTTTTAAAACACTCCATAACACTATCAACAAAACCATACAGCCAAAGTAAAGGTACATTACACGCGCGAACATTTAAGCCGAAGACATTTTTAGCATACAGCCTGGGAAGTGGGTCACTTGACCCGCGTCATAAATCCCATTGTTATTTTAAAAGACGATCACATTTCAAGCCATATGAATTAACTTTTTATTTTTACATATAAATTTTCGTAATTCAACAATATACAAAAAAAAATTAAACTATTTTTTTTTTTAAGATCTAATATAATATTCAAAAGAGTTAGAATCGTGTGTAAGGTTCTGGAAAATAATAGAATCACTATAAGTAAGACAGGTACTGCCGCGACCGTAAGTGCGGACTTCAGTCATTTACGGACTATATTGGCTTGCGGATGAAGACATGTATATACGAAAGTTCTATTTGTGAGCCGAGCAAGTCATCGCATTGGATTATTTCGCACTTACGAACCCGACTGTATATATCATGCTTATAATAAAGATTTTCTTAACGGCTTCCTACATCAATAGCTTTCATACAACCTTTCCTGCACTTAAAACGATTATTATTAAATGTACAAGAAGTTATTTATTATTATGCTTGAGTTCAACATTTTTTACTGCTTCTAAATATTACTGAAGAAAAAAGTTGACAATGCAGATCTTTATGAAATACAAGGTCTATAGAAGTATTAGATTGAACTATTATTTACATTGATTTATCGTTTAAAAGTTTAGTAGATTCGTGATTTGGTCAATATAATCAGGAGGAATCATCCAAAATATATTAAAAACAAAGAAAATATTAATTCCGCGTGTAAACAAATAGGCAAGCTAAAGACGATGAGAACATAATTTTGACTACAAAGCTTAAAATCCCACAATAAAAAAATATAATATCCGAAAATAAGGGTTTTTTTTTTCTTAAACCGACACATGTTTTAATCGACAATATTATTTGATTTGCAGAGATCTAGAGTTCATCAGCTGCCGTTAGTAATTGTCTTAAAATAAAAACGAAAAATAGAATTGTGATACGTAATTATTAGACTATGTAGCAACCAAAATGATTGGTACATTTCAATTTTGTATCCCAATATAAGTAAAAATAACCAAAATAAGTACTAACTATCAGAAAAAAAGATTAAACTATTATTTTATTCGCACCCTGTTTATGGTCAGATTGAGTCAAACCAATAAACTATTTACGGAAACATGCTGTCTATGATTTAGAGCACTTCACAAGAAAATAAATAGTCTTACAACTTGAACAAGTTTCTAATTTAGATCTTTTCTGAAGACACCTACATTATAATTCTGGAGATCGTAATAACCAATTCCTTCACAACAATAATTTCATAATTTCATTTCATTCATTTACTAAAAATGAATTAGTCTTTATGATAGAGGGCAAATACGACCACAAAACTTATTTATATGTCCATGGAAACTAAGAATAAAGCGTTACCCTTAAAAACTAAAATTCATCGTCAAATAATTTATAGTATTAGGCACCAACTACGTATGTTACATTTACAACTAAGCGAAATAATTCACCAAAAAAAAAATGATCACGCGTAATTATATAAAAATAAATATTTGTCATGATTCAACATATTAAAGCTAAATAAAATTAGAATAAAACATTGGTTAATAAATAATACTTGTCGATAGTTACGATATATTTGTACACGAAGACAGCCGTACGTGTGAGAAGGTATCATATACCGGGGTGACTAAGTCATAAGCGTTGAGTTGCTTCTGAATTTGACCTCACTGAATTGCCTAACAGCGTTTAAATTAACCAAGCACATTATTCGCCGCACAGTAATAGATATGGATCTAATTTTTAGCACGACAAATCCTAACCTAACATAGGTTTTTTGGAAAATATACTCAATCAACTTAGCTAGACAAATCGACAATTTGCATTGAACGAGTTTTAGAACAGCCACCCAAAATATCATGGTAATCAATTTAGGTAACATTCATATTATTTAATCTTCCTTTGGCTTTTTAATCGAATCGAAATACCGTGTTGTCGAATCCAGAAACAGCTGTTGAGGCAAAAAAAAGCAACACAATAAATTAATACTGAGGTACGATCGCAATATAATTACATTTTAATCATTAAAATGAGCCTCAATTATATCAAGGTCAATATTAACGCCTCCAAGTTCTGCAAAAGCATTGACCTCTAATGTAACTGATTGCACAAAATATATAATATACTGTGTGTCCATATACTATGGTCAAGCTTTAATTCTTATATGACAGGTAAGCAAAAGTTCTGTGTATACTGGCCTTATAAAAGATCTTGCGTGGCGCGTAGAAAACAGTGTTTAGTTTTTTTTTTCAGCTTTTTGTTTCCACAAAGTATGCAATTTTATTCATCTACACCTAATAACTAAATAAACAAGAGATAAGTACTAAAAGGAGTAGTTTTACAAAAAAATATATAAGGTTTTTTATGAAGACCGCTGCACCGAATCAGGATTCGATAATATCAAAACTTTGCACAAAAACTAAAACTACGAGTATATATTAATTATTAATACTTTACGAATTTGTAGGAATTTTGAGTCTTCATAAAAAATCTCATATGGTATATTTTTGTGTATTTTGCTAGGTTTTTACATTTTTATGTTTATTTTTTTATATGACTTAAATACCGCTACTGAACGATAAAAGGTCATTGCCCAAATAATATTGTTAGGCTTTAGTAGCAAATATTTTAAAATCACTTTTTTTTATAAACATTTTAAGTTTTTTTTTCTTTTACCTGTGCTTAATCACATTAATTGCATTAACTTAACTAAAATTACTACAACAGCAGCAAATGTTTGATTCTATTCGCGTAAACTAGACATATTCAGCTAGCGTTAAATTAATAAGTATTATTTTCTATGGAGCTACCCCAGAACACAGCTTTAGGTAATGTAAAACTGTATTCTTCATTCGTTACAGGTTAACATTATTAACCGAAAACCAAACATTTTTTATAAAACTTAAATGTTAGTATACTTCACACATAATAAAGATACCACGCAAAGAAAGTTAGAAATTAGAACTACAATAATAATAACATATATTAAGTAAATACTCTGCGCAAAACTTTAAACTGTTTAATATGGTAGTATTTATATTTAGTAAAACATACCATATTGTAATGTTGTTAATATTAAAGTTATTTACTACTTTAAAATAATATATATCAATATAATTATTATGTCATAGTCAAATGTCGCTAGTCTCTTCCCGGAATGACTGGTTTATCCTAGGTTTGAACAAAGCTTTCGGGCAAACCCCGAAATAAATTCCAATTTCGGCCTTTGAATAAAGTATTTTTAGTCAAACCTAGAAGTTCCTAACTTTTCAGTCAAACTTCGAAAGTAAAATAATCTGTTTCGGGCTTTGTCTACTCAATCCTAGAAGCGACTGGCAGACTCGGTCAAACGTCGACTTGTAACATGTTAGCACACTTGGTGCAGACTATGAAGGGAAGGAAGTAAAGTAACATGCATGCGTTGTGCACAGACAGAAAATAAAAAAAAAAAATAAAGAAAAGGCAATAGAAGGTCTTGAAGCTCAGGCTAATGTTATGAAACAATTATCTGGACAAAAATTTCCGCTAATCGCAATTGGAAAAACAGTAACCATACCTATTCCTAGCTTCGACAGAGTTAAAGGAGACGCTCGAAATGTTTGAGGCATCATACAAGATAAAACAGTTAATGGTTTATACAGGGTGGGGACGAAACACGGAACGATAAACAGTTTTTTCGAGGAATCAAATAAAAGAATGCAAAGAGAATTTTCTTAATTTCAAAGATGTGCCCGACGTTAAGCTGTCTCTAAGTAATAAGTGCAAAAGATTCCAAATTTAGGGACCAAGGGTTTGTCCAAAATTATTTAAATGTAAGAGATCTAACGTATTTGTCATAATGCCTCACCATGTATGAATAAAGACTATTTTTTTTATATTTTAATTATGACAACATTATTAAAACAATAAAAATAAAAATTAAAAAAAAATCTTTTTATTACACCTAATCTAACAAACCAAGTCATTCTAATACCTAATTGAAGTTTGACTGGTCAAACCCCGATTTCATTAAATTGAGTTTCGACGTTTGCCTGACCAAATTAGTTTCTCCTAGGTTTGACGAAAATTCTTTAGTCAGAGGCTGAAAAACTTCATTTGTTTGGGCTTTGACTAAGACTTTTAAGTCAGACCTGAAGATTGACTAGTCAAACCTAGGAGCGTCGAGGTTTGACTATAAAATATACACTAAAGAATAATCCTGATATCAAGTTTAAAAAAAAGTTGCTGTTAAATGGCGTAACGTGAGCTGAATATGTCGTCAATTTAAACTACGATAAATATTGCAAAAATCGAAACATTGAACATTGATATCTCTGAACACATTTTATTACTTTTTCTTCTTACGCGACTTTTTAGATTTAGACGATTGCTTTGTCGAAGGCATGGTTACATTAGAAGCACCAGTTGATTTTTTATCATCCTTGTCGCTATCTGTGGACACTATCGGTGACGTATTGTCATCGTCCGAAGACTTATCCATTAATTCTATTTCTTTATCCTCAGACTTATCTTCCTCAATCTTCACTTCCTGAGTTGTTATCTTATCATTTTCAACTACGCTAAACCCTTTCTCCCTTTTTGACGGAACTTTTTCTAAATCAATCAGGTTGAACGCGCTTGATTCTATTGCTTTATTTGTAGTTTCTTTTATGGTCGACAGTATATTATCTATGTTTATCTTGCATATAGGACTTGTTATACCTCCATCGTTCATTTCTAGAAGGCTGTCTCGCATGACCTCTAGTTTGAAGTCGTCCAAACCGAAATCTAAAGGTTCCAGTGGCGGAAAGTCGAGGACTGAATGATGTTCTTCAACGAAGTTTAACTCTGAAGGCGCATCGCATTCGGCTACCATTATATCAGTTCTCTTGCAGAGCTCAACTAGTTTTTCTTGCAGCGACACCTGTTTGGAAGACCCTGCTTCTTCATCTAAATCTCCAGTTTCAATCACCTTTTCTATTTTTTCTTTCTTTTCTTTTTCAACTTTTTCTTCAACGACCTTTTCGTCTTTTTTGACGTTCTTAGACGCCGCAATAGAGCTCCAAGATTTAATGGGTCTCTCAACTACTTCTACCTCTTGAATTTTTTTCTCAGGTTGAGGAGACTTCTTACGAATCTTGGTGCCTTTAGTAATCTGAATTTCAGGGAAGTCATCTTTCATCGTATCTATCACATACACATCTGTAACTTCTGTTTCATAACGTTTTTCTGTTGACTTACGGTCAGCATAAGGCGATAGAGATTTAGTTTTCTTGGTTCTTGGTGATTCTTTCAATGGCGGGATACTTTCGCCAGTTCCTTCAAATACTTTAAGAGTATCTGCTTTAGGCAAATCTGCTGCTAATTCTTTAGATTTAATTTTTGGGCTGGGTTCAGGCATAAACTCATTTACAACATCATCAATAATTTTAGCTTTAGGTTCGGAAGTAATTTCTGGTTCATCGAAAGGCCAATTATCTCTGGGATCGAAGAGATTCTTTCTTTCTGGGGTAGCACTTTTAGATGAACGCGATTTTTTAGATTTAGCTAAGTAAGATATAGGCTCAATATCTTCGTACGGTGTTGAAATTGAAACTAGGTCGCCACTGGAAGGCTGTGGTTTGTCATCGATGGCATGTATTTCGACAAATGTATCTTCATCTTTCATCTGAGCTTCATCTTGAGACTTTTTACCTTTACGACTTTTCTTGGATTTCGGTTTGGGTTCTTCAACAGTTTTTTCATCGACCGGTGGTATATTATACAATACAGGTTTCTCTGGCTCATTCAGGAGCATATCCCAAGCTTGCTCTTCAGTTTTAATAAGTTCTACAACTTTTTCTTTCACAGGCTTTGACTCGGAAGATTTTTTCTTAGACGATAATTTTAAAGTTACGGCCATTGAGGGTACTTCCTCTTGAGTGTCCACGGTAGCTAACGGCTCTTTCAGAATTGGATCCTTTGGAACACGTTCCTTCATAATAGGCTCCTTTATAACTGGTTCTTTAACAACAGGCTCTTTTGAAACGGGTTCCTTTGGACCCAATTCCCTTGAAGCAGATTTTTTCGAAACAGGTTCTTTCGTAATAACCTCTTTAGGGACAGATTCTCTTGAAGCTGCCTTCTTTTGATCATGTTCTTTCAGAACATACTCTTTTGGTATAGATTCCCTTGAACCAGCCGTCTTAGCAACAGGCTCTTTTGGTACAGATTCCCTTGAACCAGCCGTCTTAGCAACAGGTTCTTTTGGTACAGATTCCCTTGAACCAGCCGTCTTAACAACAGGGTCTTTTGTTACAGATTCCCTTGAACCAGCCGTCTTAGCCACAGGTTCTTTTGGTACAGATTCCCTTGAACCAGCCGTCTTAGCCACAGGTTCTTTTGGTACAGATTCCCTTGAACCAGCCGACTTAGCAACAGGCTCTTTTGAAACATGCTCCTTTGGAACAAATTCTTTCTGAACAGGCTCCATCTTGATAATTTTTTCTACTTTAGGAGTAGACTCCCTACGCTCTCGTACCTCTCTTGACTTCGAAGCCCTCGCGTCTTCATCGCGACGCTGAGGGCTCTCTCTAATTCTACTAGATTTCTTATCCCTAGAACTATCGTCGCTAGCGCGCGTTTCGCTATCCGACTTGGGGGTGGGAGATCGCCTAACTCTATGTCGGGCGGCCGGCTGAATATCACCCGACGGCCGTTTTGGCAGTGAGTCGGGAGGCGCCTCGCACGCTCGCTCGGCAGACGCCGAGCCCCTCGCACTCGCTCTCGCATCCTTCACCTCTCGCGTCGCCTCCTCTACGCTATACTTATCTAAGTTAAAACTAGGTGCGGGCGGGCAGTCGTCGAAGGTGAGCGCGGCCGGGATGACGACGGCCGTGGACAGCGCGCGCAGGCGCGGCGCGGGCGCCAGGCCCCGCTCGCGCGCGCGCTGCGCCGGGATGGTGGTGGAGCGCGGCAGCGGGCGCGGGTCCTCGGGCCGCTGCTCGGGCGGCGCGGGCGCGCGCAGCACGGGCCGGAACGTGGCCTCGTCGCAGTTGCTGGCGGCGTAGGGCTCGGGCCAGGCGCCGGGCGGCGACGCGGGCGGCGGCTGCACCACGGTGCCGAGCGGGCCCACGGCGCGCGCCACGCCGGCCCGCGCGCGCCCGGGGCGCCCGTCGGCGCTGCTGTCGCGCGCCGCCCCTATACGAAACCGAAGGCAACCGTTACTACATGTGCGGAGGAGGTCGGAGCACGCAGTGCACAGGTACGGGAGGACGGCTCCATACTAGCGAAAACGCACGCACACAGACGCATGTCTACGTACGGCGAGTGCGAGCGCACCCGCGACTTTCAGATGGTTTAAGATCACTGTGCATATGTATGTGTGCGTGCGCCAGTTTTGGCTCGATGTATGGAGCCAGCCTTCCGTACCTACGTACTGAGTGGTCGGAGGCTGCGCGTCAGAGGAGAGACGTGGCCAAGCGTTCAGCCATAGAGGATGTTATCTGGCGGTGCCTTTGGCTTCAGTATAGGGCCGACGCCGGCGGCGGTCTGACGCGGCGTCCGTCTGGCAGCTCCTCCGCTTGTAAACTTCGCTCTTAGATATTCACTCGATAGTAAACGAATTCCAAAAACGTTACACTCGCGAGACATCATTTTAATCGGCGTATCCGCGTAAATACTTTAAAGAGTTACGTTTATACTTGCCCTAAAATATACGAAATTTCTCTAAGAGTTAAAAGAAAAAATTAAGTTCGCGACGTTTGAAATCGTAAGAAACAAAAATACTAAACTCAGTTTCAGGGTTAAACTAAGTTAACTGACAAAAAATCACAGACGTGACGACTATAAATATGAAATCAATATAAAACAAAAAAAGTATTTTTTTTTAACTTATAATTCATGCAGCTGTAATTATTTAAAACCTTATGGTAATAAAATCATACTCTTACTTTTTATATCTGTTTTTTATCGATACCTGTCAAATCTGTGAAGTTTCGGTAGTTAATTTATTTTGACTCTGTTTAAATAGATGCTAAATGTAATTCGATAAAAATAGGCCGAAAATTATAAAAACTGCGGCACACTGCACTCGATGAGTAAAGAAAAAATAAAATACAAAAAAATTTTCTTAAGAATTATGGAACTAAACAAAATTCTTAAACCTTGTTTAATTAACGTTTCTAATGTGATAAATTAAATTATTTTACTCGTCTAATCTCATTTACTACAGACGGAGCAGTAAACAGATAGACAACAGGTCAGATACATATAATAAGCAGTAAAAGCATCGACATAAACAATGGGCCTATATAATATTTATGCCAATACACAGGATACATTTCTAACCCGTGCGCAAACTCTATCCATGAATGGAGTAGAAACGTTTCATCGATTATAAATAAAAAACTTGAGAGGTGTCAAGGGACACCCGGATGGAACGAAGTTAAGAGAGAGAGAGAGAGATAAACACGCGCACGCCGCTCGGCTTACAACTATAGCAAAAAGTGTCGTTCCAACTTTTGGTCTTAATTTTTTCCGTCTAGGCTAGACGGAAAAAATTCGCGACGCGCGATAAGGAACTTCGTTCCAAAATATCCGCTGTTTCATAGAATAGCAATACCTACACGGTCAAATTTATGGCTGAGCTAATTTTTTTTTTTTTAATAACCGTCCAAAAACTTCATCTATGCACGTTTGCAGTTTGCGCACTAGTTAAAAATGTATCCTGTATAATAAATATTCATGCGATGAATGGCAATTAATACACCCAATATAGGTACTTTATTTCCCCGATTTTGCCGACATCGGTAGTCTCACGAGGATATCTTATTTTGTCATTACTACCCAACATGTTCTCAAATTAGCGAGCGAAACTTCAGACGCTATGGGTATCGATATGTAAACAAAAACATGATTTAGGTAACATAAAAAAAAAGATTTAAATGTTTTTTTTAAAGTCAACGACCGCAGAAATCGACGACTGTCAGTAGTTATTTGAAGTATGAGTTTAGTAAATCTGTTTTTCCTTTTTCTTTTATCAAGATACCCAATCACGTCTGTAGAATTTCGCTGGCTAATTTAATTTGATCCTATATTGTACTGAAAATTACCAAAATCACGCGAATTTTGCCCCACAAAGACCTCTCAATTAGTCTACAGCCCCGCCTCCAACTAAACGTAACACACAACGTACCGTGGTCTTCCTTCATAGCTTCGGCTAGGTCCTCCCTCAGTTGCACGTCACACACAGAGGCCGCACGTCCACTCTCAGCTAGCAATGACTTGCGACGGAAACTGTCCGACGGAGAATGTTCTAGAGAACCTGGAGACAAAACACGATATGCTGTAGTTGGGTTTTAAAATAAAGTGAGAATCACGGGATGCATCACCACTGCACTGGACTAAAGTTCGGTAGGAATTCTGTCTGTTTCTGCGTCATTTGTAGGAAAAGAGCGAAGCACATAACTTTCTGCTTAGGGCGAAAGCGTCAGGGTTGCCCGCGAAATTTTAATTTTATTACGTTTTTTGCAATTTTCAGGTCAGTATCAGATTGTATGTCTATTTAAATATGATTCGCGGCCGTAACAAATATTTATTTATAAAATTATAATCATAAAAATCATCAATAACTCTCATAAGTTCATATTACCCTATTGAATGACTATTTCATGAAATTATGACATTCGAGGCCAATTCTAACTTAAGGAGTTGTACTGCTGATTCTAATGATTATAATTCTGTAAATTCATAGCCACTGACATGCAAATTGCAAAAAACGTAAGAAAATATTAATTTCGCGGGCTAACTTAGCGCATCCTCCTTAATCCCCAAGTCATAATAGTATTCCTCGCAAACCTTTTTTAATCGAAAAGGTTTTGAAGACTTACGATACATAATGAGCAAACCATTATTTTATGGCATGACACGTCTGTATCTTGGGGAGCAATATGGAGGGTTTACCATAAAAAAAAATACTGTATTCCGTTGTAAAAAAATGGCAGGAATTATAACGATAGATTACTATGAGGTTACTCACTGGCTGACCCAGAGTCGATGAGTACAGGCACGACGGGTCTCACTCCTGGCATGTTGACCGGATTAGAACGAGCGACGCCACGTGCCGCACTTGTGTCCACTTCTACTGTCTCCGCCTCGGATAGGGACGAGTTTGATCTGTAGGCAAAAGAATAGGATTAGCAATTAAGCATTACAAGATAAGCACCGGACAAAAAGATGCACGTCTTATCTGAATCAGTCTAAATCAGAATCGACGTCAGAAATCAGTTGATCGCTGACTCAAGTGTCCATGGAGTTTCTTGCCCGTTCTTCTCCATAGGTACCTACTACGCTTTGGAATGGGCAACTAGCTTCATCTTTTTGACTGACCGACCTTGACAATTCAATAGTGCCTGTAATTGGTTTATTTGAAACAAATAGTTTGAGTTGAGTTCAAGCAAATTACATAACCACAGGCGGCACTAATGTATAAACAGGATAAGCTAGTTCTGTCTAGTTTACATATTTGGAAGTGTGTAAATAAGAGGCGACACTACACAGATTAAGTGAAGGTAAAAGATGATTTACAGAGATAGGCAGAAGTTATAGATAGAAAAGAAACGATTTTACGTAAGAAGGGTTACAATATGAAGTTCATTAGGACAGCATTTTTTTTTTATGATTTAAACTAGTGATAGACTGCGATCCCGGCCGATGGAAAGCAGTGATGCAATCGTTGATGGTAAAGCGCACTAATTAATTATGAGCCTATTCACTCTAGCCTTGAAAACACTTAAATTATAATCGCACGGGAAGACCACTGCAGGCAAATTGTTCCAGTCCTTCGATGTACGCGGTATAAACGACGAGGCAAAACGCTTCGTCCGGATCGCGGCGGTGTCAACAGCGTAACGTAACGTAATATGAAACATGGAATTACGGGAGCTATATGAAAATATGCGGTAGCGAGCCAAAGCTACGAGGGTTCGCGTCGAGGGCTTCTAGCTGACTAGCGCATATTTTCATGTAGCTCGCATTATGTTCATAGACCTCATCCATAGCTTTCCATCAGGCGTGATCGAGGTCAAGAGCAAGACCATTCAGCAATAAAAAAACATGTTGTATACGTATATCTTAAGGGACTAACCACACTTATTCAGCTCTGTTCAGCTTTTGCCTATAAAAAACAACGAATTTGTATGGAATGCGTACGCGTCCGTAAAGCGAACGGATGCGTACGCATTCCATACAAAATCGTTGTTTCCTGTAGGCAAAAGCTGAACAGAGCTGAATAAGTGTGGTTAGTCCCTTAAAACGTTATTGAACTCTAACTCACCCCGTGCTATTATAAGTTTTGAAGACGAACTGCGGGCCCATCCACAGTCGTCGATGCGGCCCCGCGTGTGTCACGATCTCTACTTGGGACAGCCAGCGCTCTTCTTCGCTCATACACATGTCTGCGCATCTCTGTAACAAATGTTTGTATTAAAACAGTGGGTCCCGACTGCAATAAAATTATACTGTTATAATAACTAAGGTTTTTTGTGTTCTTACGCTCACTTGCACCACAAATCACTATACAGGGTGACAGGGACATTGACCTGTAACCATGGATTCGGTACATGATCTAGACTCCCTAGTGTAGAAATTTTTCGTCGGGTATTTTAAATAAAATTGCTGTTATACATTTTGACCGCGTAGGTATTGCATGTTTGTATGAAAAAGAGCAGTTTTTTTTAATAACCTAATTATTTTTTTTTTAACTAATGGTTACAGTATGATATCTACCAACCCGCACTGGGCCAGCGTGGTAGATTACGACCCACTTCCTCTTACCGAGAGGAGGCCTGTGCCCCAGCTATGGGAACATTATAGGGGGATTATGCTGTGTAAATATGTTTTGTTGTGCTTGCAAGTATTATGACCGCGGCTGCTACAAGGCTTGGGTATCAGAAGGTCAATTCCCGTATGTTTAAGATCGATTGTAATCTCAGTCAATCTGCTGCAAAAAAAATGTAAGTATCTAATTTTTGAAGTGAAAACTCCTTCAGCGGCGTTGTGCACTTTTGTTGTGATGGGTAAAAAATGTTAAACTCGCGTCAGGACGCGTGACCTGATCGAAAATTCGTAAGACGGAGCTCGCGTCAGGACACGTGACCTGATCGAAAATTCGTAAGACGGAGGGAGAGTAGACCGCATTCCAAAATATCAAAAATGCACCACGTTAATATTCAAGTTTTCACTTCTGCCGGCACTCCCGGAATGCAACCCGTTTATTTATTTTTTAATTTACTGTCGCCGTGATGAGATTGTGACTAGATTTTGAAAGGGGAATTGGCCTTCAGGTATAGTAAGTAGCATAGTGACCCTGCAGGCCTGCGGCTGCAGCAGCGGGTTGGAGGGCGGCAGCGGCGCCAGCAGGTCGGCGGCCGCGCCGGGCCGCTGCAGGGGCCACTGGGACACCGGCTCCACTTCTAGCTCAATGCTGGAGTCGTCGCATATCTTCTCCTTCGATAGACCTGGACACACAATATCTGTAGTTATAGTAGCTGTTTTTTACCTAGTAACTGGATTGTGGAGGTGAGGTAGACAGTCGGTCCATGTAAAATATTTAGGTTGGCCTTGGCATACAGTTAGACTGGAAGCCGACCCTTACGTTCACTCCCGGACTCCTTAATCGAGCCACCGTGCATTTTTATTATGTTTAAAGGCCTAAAACATCAAAATAACGATAAGTTAGAGAAAAAGTTTTTATGCAATTTTAAGCTGACATACTGGCCATCATTTCGGTATCAGTATTGTTCCAAATTTTAATTCACGAATTCAAAAAAGTAAAGAAAAACGGAATTTAGTCGCTCTTAAAGAAGCAACAAGCTTTAATTAGAGCTTTATACTTCAATTGTTATTTGCTTTGTTTTACATAAAAAGAGTATCGAAATAGTTTTTTGAAATGAACAACAACATGTCGAACATGTTGTACAGACACATGAAATTATGAAATGTATAGCAGAATGAAAAGATTCAGTCATTTTTCCCCAACTACGGCAAAGCCTAACCAGACTATAATTTTAACAGGCTATGTATGTTCATCAGCCGATCTATGCTGAAGATCTCATCGTGAAAATTTAGGTGATGTCAGCTTAAAGTGAGCTGTCAACAGTGGCAATCCCTAGCATCAGGTGAAAATGACAACTCACTTTAAGCTCACTTCAAAGATGCCTTCTCATTCTCTGACTGTTTGAGCTATAACTTACTGGACAGCGGTCGTGGGTGCAGCAACAGATGTAAGAGCGACCCGTTGGCCGCCATGAGGTACAAGGCGGCCACGGGCGCGGCCGCGCGGCCTCCCGCGGCCGGCCCGAAGCGCGCGCGGGCCAGCAGCGGGGCCGCGATGTTGTCCTCGGAGAGAGACGACAGGCGTTGACGACCTGCGGGAGAAGGGCACTGTTAAGCTGCGGGTTGGAAAAATAAAGAAAGAAGAAGTATTTATGGGGACTCGCAAAAATATATTTTTAATATATTTTTTTTAAACTTTGCCCCGTGTCGTGGGTGCGTTTACAAACATTTAAACTCACATACACAAACATCCAGAAAACAACATAAAACAGTAAGCCAGCCGGTTTGCTAAGTAGCCCAAGGGCCGTATCATGAAGCCATTACGATACCGTTGTGAAAAAGGGATGGTGATATCGATCATGTCATTGCTCCGTCTATCTCCCGCATTGGTTAAATATTGACATAAATACGGCCTCAGTTCGTAAGCTTTTTAGAAGACGGCCAGTTGCATAATTTGGATTATACATAATTAAATTTTAATATAATTTCAAAATCAGGACAAAACAAAAAAAAAATTGATAATAAATCATTTTTCGTAGGCCGTGAGTACTAAAATTATTGAGCTTGGAAATATTTTTTTACTGCAAGCAATTTTCTATTTTTACAGAATATATATCATTATGTAATGTGACTCACCAGAACTGTTCCTAGTGATGGTATGCGTGGGTATGTTGGCAGTGGGCCGCAGCTGCGCCAGCGGGGACAGAGTGGTGGGCAGCGGGTAGGGCGGCAGGCGAGGGTTCGGGAACCACGCACCTTGCGACATGTTGTCAGCCACCTGGGGGAAATACTCTTGTTATAGTAGACTAGCTTCTGCCTGTGATTCCGTCTGCGTTTAAAGAGAATGACCAAAAGTCGTACCAAAAAATCTCATGCATCAAGGTCAAAATATTATAGTAATTATTTTCATAATTTTTTACGACTTGATTTTTGAACAGGGAATTTCATTTAAAGTAAAGAAGTATTGATATTGTTTTATTCCCTTTACATGACGTTCCGTTTCAAATTAATATAACCTTGAATTTTGAAAGTGAACACGTCTTTCAAAAAACATGAAAAATGAAATTTAATTGAAAAAACCTGACAAATGGCCTAAGTATTTAAGCCTTACTAACCGTAGCAGCGGAGGCCCGCTTGTGCGCGGCGGCGTGTATGGGCAGGCCGGCGGAGCGGTGGAAGCGCGACAGGCGGTTGACGACGCGCGGCTGCGTGTGCGTGCGCACGCCGATGGCGCCGCCGTACGGGCTGATGGCGAACACGTGCGTCGTGCCGCGCAGCGTGGACACGGCCGCCCAGCGGGAGTCGCAGGAAATTGCTATGTCCTGCCAAAGAAAAAAAAAAATATAGCGGTGTTCGAACTCCTCCGTTCTTACAAAACTCCGTGGCGGGCCCTATAATACACCCTGACCAGCCCCGGAATACACCCTGTATATATATATCCCTACCTGCACTTTAGCCGTCGTATCCCCTCTATGCAGTATATACAGATGATGCACAGACGCTAAGCTCGCCCCACAGGGATGCGGGTTGATCCTGAACACATGGAAGTCGTGGCCGCGTCGGTCGGCCGTCATCAGTAGCATGCCGCTTGCGTCGAACTTCAGGGCGATGATCGCTTCCGAGTGCGCTACGAAGTGAGCCACGATTGGGTCGCAGGGCTCTTCGCTGTCTTGACCGTCTTCTTCCTCGTTACCCTGGAAATAAATTAGTTGTGTTAGGTTATTTGATGGGAGACTTCCCATAAAAGTAAAAGTAGGTGAGTTTTGTATAGAAAGATATCCTACTAATATTATAAACGCGAAAGTTTGTATGGATGGATGGATGGATGTTTCTTTGTTACTCTTTCACGCAAAAACTACTGAACGGATTTGGATGAAATTTGGCACACAGATGGTTTATAACCAGGATTAACATATAGGATACTTTTTATCCCGATATTCCCACGGGATCGAAACCTATGCGGGTGAAACCGCGGGGCGCAGCTAGTTTAATATAAATATGTCAGGGTGAAAAGAACTTTAACACATTGTTCTAAGGGTGAAACTTCAGTTCTAACAAATAGAATGCATTTGATCCTGAAGAACTTTCATCAGAGTTTGTTCCGTCGGATAAAATAATTGTTGATAAAACTGTCGCCCAAATAAATCAAACATCCAACAATTGTCAGCAATCATGCCTGCACGAAAGTCATTTCGAATCGGCACAGACTTCAGGTAGATTTCAAAGAGTCTAATTTGGTAACAACTGAAACACAACTTTAATATCTTCTGCATACAGCCGAAATTGCTAACGACATTGAGAGACCGTGTAATTTTACCCTTAACATTTTTTGAGGCCCTTTTACGAAATTTTTTTCCTTAGATAAACTCACCTCAATATCCAATATAGTGACGACTCCTGGCTGCTGTATGTCAGCATTGGGCGGTGAAGGGGACTGCGAGGTGCTTCGTCCTCCAGCCAGACTGTGTGCCACGCTCTCTCCAAGGCCTCGTAGGCCTTTGCTAAGGGACTTTGCAGCGTGCAGCACTGTTGCTGTGTAGCTGGTAACGCCTTCGCCTATAATTAAAGGTGTAAAAAGATTGTTAAAAGAACATTGGTACAACAGTCACTGATAATCTTTGCTTAAATTTTCATGGATTAATGTGGGTGCACTATTGGTCACTACTCTCTTATCCTTTGAGGATTAAAAGCGTGATGTTATGTTATTTTCATGGATTACCCCTAAGCCTTAACTAATCACGTAGTGCTATCGTCATTTGCCATCTGCCTAGCCTTTTAACAACTATGTTGGGGTCGGCTTCCAGTGTAACTGGAATCAGCTGAATACCAGATTCCCTTAGCCCTATATTAAAGTTAAACTTTGCTTATGCGTATAGGATGCAATAATAATATTGTCCATTAGCAACTGCCTGAAACTCTTTGTCTTAAAAGTGTTAGTAGTGTTACTGAAAAATTATAGAATTATAGAAGTACTTATTCGACATGACTAAAGTCAAATAAAAATCTATTGTTCTAAGTAAAAATATCGAAATAAAAATTTAAGAGTGAAATCATTCTCGAAATCCTTAAAAAAAAATAGAAATGTCTAGTTCTGAATAAAGTAAATAAATTTATTTCAGAAAAAACATTTTTTTCAAGTAAAAATAGAACGTTTCAGAAATAAATGTATTATTAGTGCCCTCCTAACCGCCAAAAGGCCTCCTTTGTATCTTTTCTTTAAATAAAAAAGATTATGAAAAGGCCCGCTCACACACTCCTTACAAACTATCACAAAGGCACTCACACAAGCACAAGCGATTAGTCACGCTCGAGCATATTATAATATAAAACAATGATAATATGCAGTGCTAAGGTCAATAAAATTAATACACACATACATTGTAAATAAGTCAAGAGACGCTCGCAATTAACAAAAGAATTTAATTAATGTTTGTTCAAGAGTAAGTTTATCAATATTTTTGCTAGAAATATTGGCGTATCGAAATAATTTTGCCACATGATTCCAGTGTCTGAAAAAGAGATGGTGCTATAAGAAAGAAAGAAAGAAAATACGTTTATTTGCGGTAAACATGACGCAAAAAGAACATAAACCACAAAAAAAATAAGAAAGCGTTGGGGCAACATGCGTCACAGCCACGCAAAATGGCTTATCGCTCAGCATTATGGTGCGACCCTATGCAATGTAAGATTTACTGTAAAAAAGTTGTACAAGTTTCTGCAATAAACATTTTTATTTTTTTAAACAAGACGCTGGAGCCCAAGAGCCATCGTTCATTCTGCTATCGGTCATGTATAGCTTAGTCTGTCTGTCGCACTGGAGTCATGATGGCATTACAACGTCATAATACGGCTCCAGGTACCTAAAGTTCGCAATCCTTAGACAAATCTTCTAGAAATGAGTAGATAGATAATTAATATAACAATAAAGATTTAACAACAAAAGAGGATCCTCTTTTGTTTTAGTTTCAACGCATGGCATTTCATATTGTTCGGCGCAAAAAGGACGGACGCAGCTGTGGTTATCGTGTGCACGGGATTTTGTTTTCAAAATCGTCAGATATAGCTTTTGGCGATTGTACACTAACAAGTACACACATATCGCAAGTTCTTCCAACATGTAATTTATAAGATGTTGGTTGTTTTTGACTTGAACGAGCCCCACTCTAAAATTCATCAGGCAATCGACATTCGCGCTTTTCGATTGATTGAGGGCCCTGATTTCTTTATATAAAAACAAAATAGGTTTCAAGAATTCATACTTTCATTAAAACTAAAACACGGAAGTATTACGGTGACTTTGTGATAGGTTAGTTTAGTATTAATTATAAGGTCTGTTAGTATAGTCACGCAATCCATCGCGTGCTCGAGTTAATAGCTACTTATAATTTAATGGAGGTATAAATGGAACAATGTTTATATTTAATTAGATAACCCCCACTATAGTGTGCTAACCTAATTAATCTTTTGACTGTAAACTATTCCGCCTGATCCCTTCTTTATACCTTTTAGCTCGTGTTTACTTGCCAGGATGAAATAAAATGAAATTGTTTTTTCTGTAAATAAATAGGATATCAGAATCACTTTTACATGTCATATTATACGAAGTACTAGCTTCTGCCCGCGGCTTCGCCCGCGTGGATGTCGGAAATTATCCCACGAGAACGTGCTAACAGGATAAAATGTATGTGTTTCCCCAGGATGCCATCTATCTCTATCCCAAATCAGAAGTTCAGTGGTTTAGGCGTGAAAATAACATACAGTTTCAAGTTCAAATCCTCCCCTTAAAAACTGAATTACCCCTTTAAAAAAAAAATCGTAAATTTTCGACAACTTTATATACTTATTATTAATTATTTTCTGTCAAAAGTATCAATACTGAGTTTTGAGTTACTCGGACCGCGCATTCAATTTCTTCCACACAAACTTAACACCCCTATATCCCCCTTTGAGCGGTAGTTTTGAAAAACTTATAATGATAAGATAAGATAAGTCTTTATTTGCCTTAAACATGGTATAATGGTGTTACAGTCTTATTTAAATACAATGTCCACATGTTTAGCTATACAGAATATGTATCAATTGCATGCAAAAATAATTATGATGTCAAAATAACAGTAAGTAGTAATTAAATAATTCAAATTAATAGATATATTATAAATGTATGTCAAAGAAATCCTTAATGTCATAGAAATTATGTCCATTCAGCCATTTATACAGCTTGTTTTTAAATGAATTAGCATTATTTATACATTTGAGTTCATTAGGGATATTGTTGTATATGCGTACACACATCACAAGGCAGCTTTTAGCATACTTGGCTGATTTGGGATTATCCTTTGTTACAAGTCTGTGTGGATCTCTTGTTGGACGAGTGATTACCTCATATACTTTTTTGAACAATCCCTTATTACTGTAGACAAAGTTACAGATTGCGTATATGTAAAGTGCAGGAAGTGGTAACAAACCCAATTTTTTAAAAAATGATTGGCAAGATTCGTCAGGACGAAGTCCGCAAATGGCCCTGATGCACTTCTTTTGTGCAATGAATGCTCTGTCTTTGTCCGTACTGTTCCCCCACATAATAAGTCCGTAACTTAAAATTGATTCAATATATGCATGGTATGTAGTAATTGCCGTTTTTACGTTTGTTACGTTCTTTACTTGTCTGAGGGCGTAAGTAAATTTATTAATTCTATTGCATAAATCATCTAAATGTACTTTCCAATTTAAGTCTTGATCTATGAGTACACCCAAGAATTTGGTTTGCGTTACTTCTTTGAGTCTGTCAATGTTAAGTTTAAAATTGTATTTGGCATGTTTTGATTTATTAAATTGTATGTAATTTGATTTATCTAAATTAATTTTTAATTTATTAATATGTAGCCATTGTAAAATTTTGTCTATAGTGTTATTAATGTCAATTTCATGATCAGATATTGATTTTTTATCAGATGTCACGATAATTGAAATGTCATCTGCAAATAATATAAATGTATGATTAGTCACCAGTGGTATGTCATTTACATATAATAAAAATAATATGGGACCTAATACACTTCCTTGAGGGACGCCACATTTATTTACCCTAGAGTTTGAACAGTAGGAAGTAAGTAAGTTTTCATTTACTTTGTCTATAACAACGTATTGTTTTCGATCACTTATATAAGACGAAATCCACTGCAGTGCAACTCCTCTTATTCCCAGGATTTCCAACTTTCTCAATAATACGTCATGCGCTACAAAGTCAAAAGCTTGTGACAGGTCGAAAAATAGACCTGTTGTTAATTTGTTATTGTTTAAGTTACTCAGGATATTACTCACAAGAGTAAATATTGCTTGTGTGGTTGACTTGTGCTTTTGGAATCCAAACTGTTCTTTTGAAATAATATTAAATTTGCTACAAAAGTCGACAAGTCTCTTGAGCATACATTTCTCGAAAACCTTTGACAGTATGGGAATAAGTGTAATCGGGCGATAGTTTTTGACGTCATTTTTATCGTGTTTTTTGTACAGTGGCTTCACGACTGATAATTTTAGAGCATCAGGAAAAGTACCTGACGAAAAGGAGAGGTTAATTAAGTATGTCAAAATAGGAATTAATTCTGTACTGCACGCTTTAACTATGTTTGTACTTATTCCATCATAACCTTCAGAGTTAGTGTTGTTTAACCCCGTTACTTCCTTTTTAACTTCATCTTCAGTCATGGAGCTAAGAAACATGGAGTTAGAAATTGATATATAATTAGTGGTATTATAATAATGCTGATTTTTGGATGTCAAGGTATTAGTCGAGTCAATAAAATAATTATTAAAAGCATTCGCTATGTCAGTGGGATTTGTCAGTACTTGCTTATCTAATCTTATTTTAGAAATATTATTAATACATGAACTCGCATTCCCAAATTCATGATTAATAACCGACCACGTAGCTCTGCATTTGTTTTTGCTATTTTTAATAAAATTAATGTTAGAATTCATTTTTGATTTATAAATACATTTTTTCAATATGTTTGAATATTGTTTATATCTTATTTTGTATGATAATGTTTTATTCTTGTAATAGTGATATCGCAAAAATCGTTTAGTTTTGCAACTATTTCTAAGACCCTTACTTATCCATTTTTGCTTAAATGCATTAGATTTTTTAATCTTTATTTTTATTTTTGGGAAGCATAAATTATATAATAAACATAAAAAATCATGGAATAGATTGAAAGCGTTATTTGGGTCAGTTTCTAAGTGGACATCTGACCATGATATATTTGTTAGACATTCTTTGAATTTTTTTATATTTCCGTTGCAGTAATCTTTCCTATAAATAAAGTATGATTTACACTTTGGACTTTGCTCTTTTACCGGAAATTCTAACAGTTGTGCTGTGTTATGGTCAGATAAGTGAAGAGGCAAGACGTTAGAAGATGTAGTCTTGATGTTACTTAATATGTGGTCTATACAAGAGTCTTTACGAGTGGGGACATTAATGTGAAGTTGCAACTTGTACGTATTACATAGATCTGTTAGATAGGTAGTGACTTTCCCTGGTTTCAGAGTATTTATATTAAAGTCACCAGCAATAACTACTTTTACACTTGACCCATATTTTTTGAGTATTTCACACATTAATAGGTCCAACTTATTCAGGAATACGTTAGGGTCAGACGTTGGTGTTCTATAAACACACACTATTAATAATTTATGCAATGGGATTTCAATGCCACAGGCCTCAAAAGACTTTAGCGTTGAATATTTTTTAACGCAAGTAAGCTCATTACAAGTAATGCCCTGTTTTGCCAGTATACAGGTTCCCCCTCTCTGTTGGTCTCTACTAAATGCAGTGGCCAAGGTAAAGTTATTTATTTTGAGAAATTTTTCGTTTCCGGCACGCATAAAAGTTTCAGAAAAACATAAAATATCGGGTTCGTTACTCGCGTCTCGTAATTCTAGCAACGTTAGTTCTAAAATTTCTTTTTTAGTTAAAATGCTAACGATATTTTGGTGCAATATTTTAAAGGTCTGTGACTTACGACTGTTTTTCACGAAAAAGCTTATTCCTGCCTACAATCTTAAAATAGTAAGGTATAGTACCCATTTTTGTAGCAATAGGGTTGTCAATACCGGGTCCATTTGTGGCATCGTGTTCAGACTGTTTTCTTGCGAAGTAATATGGGATTGTTCCTTTTCGACAGACTTCACATTTATTGGCAGATTTTTTGTGATTGGGTTGGTGATATGATAATAAATGATAATGATAACCTTTATTACTTACTTAGGCAAGTATTCTTGCCAAGTTTCAAGTTTATCAACTAAATGAATAAGATTTTTCATATAAACTGTATCCCCCGCTTTCTCCCCCACAGGGGTGGAATTTTGAAAAATCGTTTGGGATTATTCATAACTTGATTCAAAAATTATTTATACCAATTTTCGAGTTAATCAAGCCACGCATTATAATCCTCCCTTGTAAAATTAACTACCCCTTTTCAACCCGTTAGGGGTAGATTTTCGAAAAACCCTGATACATGTTACTCTTTATTTTTGGTCTTAAGTATAAACACTGAGTTTCGAGTTAATCGGACCGCACATTCAAAGTATTCCACACAAACTTCAACACCCCTATATCCCCCTTCGAGGGGTAGTTTTGAAAAACTTATTTAAATGATAAACTTTATTACTTACTTGGGCGAGTATTCTTGAAAAGATTCAAGTTTATTAACCTAATGAAGAAGATTTTTCATATAAACTGTATCCCCGCTTTTCACCCCCACAGGCATACCACAGGGGTAGAATTAAAAAAAAATCGTTTGGGATGTATTCATAACTTGACTCAAAGATTATTTATACTAATTTTCGAGTTAATCAAGCAATGCAGTAAAATCCTCCCCTGAAAAATTGACTACCCCATTTCAGCACGTCAGGGGTAGATTTTCAAAAAACCCTGATACACATTATTCTTTACTTTCAATATTAGGTATAAATACTGAGTTTCGAGTAAATCGAACTGCGCGCTAAAATTCTTCCATACAAACTTTGAAACCCCCCAACCCCTTATTAGGGGGTAGTTTAGAAGAAAAAAAAACTAACAATCTTCATAATTTATTTAGATAAGTATTCGTGCCAAGTTTCAAGTTTATTAACTCAAGGAATAAGATTTTGCATACAAACGAAATCCCCCCTTTTCACCCTCTTAGGGGTGGAATTTCGAAAAATCCTTTCTTAGTGGGTGTCTACTCTTCACGAAGAACACACCCTTCAAATTTCATGTCTCTAGGACCAGCGGTTTAGGCTGTGCGTTGATCTATCAGTCAGTCAGTCAGGACTTTGAATTTTATATATATAGATGATGAGGTCGGCGTTTCCTATCTGACTACGCTGAGCAGAAAGGTCAAAACAAACTCAGAGGTCAGTCTTCTTTTAAAATTCAGACATAACCTTGGTCAGATTATGTGAAGACCGTGTAGATTGATGTCTGAGATGTTCTTTTGAGGAAAGTACCATACAGATTTGAGTGGACCAGTCCAGTCAGTGCAAGCATTTGTTAGTAAGCATGTAGTTCAACTCAGAACTTGAGGGGCTCTGATTGGGCTTCAATTAGTAGGCAGTACCTACCTTGTGAAACAATTGCTACATGCATCGTTAAAAGTCAGATTAGTCCTCATGCACGAAATACTAACCATTTCATCATCATCATCATTTAAGCTGATAGTTACACTGCCAGTGCTCCATCCCATCTCCATTGTGCAGAAGCACAAAGGCTGTATCCATAATATATGTATACAAAGGCAAAGCAAATGTTTGGCATGAACCTTGCTAACAAAACTATAGGTTCCATTCCTCTCTGTGACAATCAAAGAAATAAAATCTGCTTCATCAAAGCTTCTAAACAGCTTCTTTTGTTCTGGAACTGTTTATTGTACAAAGTGCAGTGCACTTAGCAACATGCCGTCCGCACCGCTTGAATATGGACGTGCTAATACATTATTTACCCCTCTGTCGGTAACATTGAGTTGATATGAGTATATAGGTGGATACGTGACTGACTGCAATGCGATATGAATTAATAATGCGTTGATGGTACGGTTCAATTTATGATACTTTGACATGCTACTAGCACTTCTTATTAAGTATAAATAGCACAATAAGGCTAAATTTTATTTTTTAATACTGTTTGGCAGGGACATTGACGCGCAATCTGTTACCATGGATTCAGTACATGATTCTGAACCCGTGAAAACGTTAAAAATTTTCGTCGGTTTAAATAAAAAACAACTGGTTCATACATTTTTATTGATTACCTACGAAAAATTTGTACACTACGGGATCTAGGAACATGTGCTGAATTTATGGTTACAGTTTGCGCGTCGATGTCCCTGCCGCCCTGTATGTACAGTTTACTAAAGGAATGAGTATGCAGGCGGTCAACTAAAATTTATTTTTAAAACTATATTCAGCATAGTCAGCTCTTTGGTATCGCTCGGTATTTCTACCTGCATACCAAACTCGTTTGCTTTAAAAAATAAATAAAAGAAAAACTAGACATGGAACAAGAACTGCAGGTTGAATAATTGGCAAAAAAAAACTTAATAATTATGCAATTTGTTATTTAAGAATCGGCGACGACAAAAACTACGTTGAAAACAAAATCCGGTATAGTACACCACAGACTACCTCCAGTATGTCTCTCCTTCTCCTTTTTAATCCACACAAAGGTTGTCTTTAAAATATCGCTCTTAGCGATGTGTAAAAATTCTAGTATATTTGTCTGTAATTTATATGGTGTACATAATGAAGAGTATTCTATTCTTATTAGTATTCCGGTCTACAAAATCGAACTTTTGTAATTATTTGAATGACAACCCAAGGGTATTTTTAATTTAATTATGCCTTTGTATATCGAAATGCAGAATTGGCACGCCATAGAATATAATTTAGTCGGCGTGGGATCAATAGAAGTCATAAATAAAAAGTATTTAGAAATGCTATTTGTTGCCAAAAATATGTTGTCAATAGGTTGTTGTCAAGTCATAAGAAAATTTCCCTTATGACATGTGTATCTAAAAGGGTTTGCAAGCCCTGTCACGCGATATCTAATTGTCTACTATTGTATTTTTTTTTCTTTCATAGCTACCGCATACTATAAATGTGTACTATAACTAATATAATGATACTATAGTTACCCGTTCGACGTTATCTCCTAACAACAATAGGTAGGTATGTGTCACTGAACTTAATTATATCATACGATTTTTTTCATGTATAATTAATTCGTCGCATAGTAGTTAACTCATTATAGTGTTCTTGATAAACGTTCATTTTACTAAGGTAAAATGGGATCGGTTTCGTCAAGTATAGCTACGTTTCAAGTCACGACCACTTTGCTGGACAGCCCATCACCTTAACCGTTGGACTATGACTGTTTAGTTGATATTCAATCATTTGTATAACTAAAACCTATTTATCATAAATCTATGTGTTGCCCAATAAAGACTACAGTGCGGCCGATGAGAGAATGCGTTCTTGACACCTGTCTGTTCGACAATTGTCAAGAAGGCATTCTTCGACGGCTGGACTATAGGCTAACTAAACAAATGAGTACTTATGTACATGACCCTGTTCGGATGCAGCTAGTAACGTTTAAATGAATACATTTAAGGCTTATCCAGTTCAATACTAGACTGACATAAAATGGCAACAACTGGCTTCTAAATACCTAAACAGTAGTAACCAAAATTCTTACCTTCACAGCCTCCACTGCTCCTCTTCGACTGATTAAGTTTCTTATCAGCGTAAGCCAGCCAGCGATCACCCAGCGCCAACGGGTTTATGGGCAGACTGCCTCCTAAAGGACATGGGCAGGGGTAACAAGTAGTGACGGCGATTCGGTCTTCTAGAGTCGCGGCATCGAAGACTGCGAAGCGTTCGGAGAAGGAAACCACCACGGATCGCTTGTTTGCCAACACATCGAGAATGGGGTTCTTGAATTTTATGCTTTTTACCTGTGGGAAGAGAGTGGTGTTTGAGTTGTGTGAATGGTTAAGGGATTAGCGAAATTATTGAGAGGGAGCATTTGGACTATCAAAGGGGTTTTTGCACAAGAATTCAAAGTGTAAATAAAATATTATCAACACTAAACTATTCACTATCACGAAAAAAAATGGCTAGATTGTAATTAATTATTAAGAACCTGGTTCTTTTTAGCAAAGGACAAAAAAAAGAGTTCATAAGAAAATGTTCGTCGATAACCTGGTGGGGTTGTAAAGTAAACGAATTTTTGGGTGGTGGCAATGCAAATACCATTCACATATGTTTCATCAAAAAGTTACAATGGCGGAGTTTTTGTTATTTGCTGTCTTTTTCTTTATCATCATGACTGAACAAAAGACCATCAAGAGAATCTCGTAGAGCTCTTATTCATATTTTTAGAAGACCATATTTAAGACACGCCTCCATAACGACGTCATAAAAATAGCATTTAAGCTCATTTGCCTCCGGCTTCTGATAAAAGCTTATCATATTCAGTTTATTGCCCTAATGTAACCGTAGTAGAGGCGATAATGTTTTGTTTCCCGTAGTATTCAGCTAAGCAGCATTATTATGACCTACATTGATATCGGAACCCTGCACGTGTAAGTCTAGGTCAAAGCCTATCGTATCTGCCTATTTATTTATTCAGAATGAATATTAATTGGATTAATGAGTTCAAGTTACTTAGTTAAGTTACAGCCCGATTCAAACTTTATGGCGGTTGGGAATAGGTATGAAGTGCATCGCTGCGCAGTTACAAATTCGCCTTTCAGCGGAGGTGAGGGATGAGGAAAGTTTAAATTGGACTGTATATTGAACATGAATAATGGCAACAGAATAAAAATTGTTACCAGGAGGCTGCACTGCTTTTTTGTTCTATTTCTTAGTACAAAAAAGCAGTGCAGTTCAACTTCTGCCCTGCTATAAGAGATGGTGGTAATCCCCCAGTACTGCTTGCGCTGTAAGACGTGATTTTAAACGAAAATAAATCATTTTAATTAAAAAAAATATATATTTTCATACACTAATAAAATGCATGTTACAATATTCGATTGTCACGCTGTTGACTTTCCAAGCTACCCCACCACATCGACTTTACGTAATAAAAAAAAAAAAACGCTAAACTACATAAGCAACGTGTTTTTCAAAATTATGATTTAATTTATAGCTCACCTGTTCACCTCCCCTAATAGAAATAAAGCTGAGCGAGCAAAACGACGGGCCAGGGCTGACAGAGTCACACAAGGCGATGAGGGGCCTCTTCGATGCGAAGCAGTCGCCGTGCTGCGGAGTAGGCAGTATACGGAGCACCCTCACTGTGCCTTGTCGCCATGACAACACCTCCTGGGCCTCCCCAGTAGGGGGGATCAGCCAGACTTGTACACCGGACCCGTAGCCCAGGATAAGGAGTAATGGGGAGACGTCATTGTCGCTGTCTCCTTCTGGTGTTGGCTCGTTTATGTCCGCTGTTTCGAATCTGTTTAAACAACATATTCATCAGGTACGATATTCCACGTAGGCACAAGCACTTGTATAAATTATAGTACAGACGCCAGCACATCAAGCTACTACAATCTGTCAAATTTCTTTCATAGATTTTCAACTTTATCGCTAAAGCACTAAGGTTCAAGGTTGTTTGGGAAAATTTTACAGTTTCGGGTAGCTTGACCTGCTGGCGTCTGTACCTACATCTTAAACCTGCCAAACCTACCTGTTTTAACAAGTTTATTGCTAGCTGACTTGCAACAAAGTTTATTACTCTTTATGTAGGTATATGAGTATTACTGAGGGCGACCCCAAAAGGGTTCGGATGGATTTCGAAACTGCAACGGTTTTTTAATTTTATTTGTTACTCGTGGAAGTATCAATAATTTATACAGCTAACAATTTGTAGAAGGTATGGCGAAACGGGAAGAATTAATGTGAAAGCACGTTAATCATGTCTCTGTGTAACAGTTTCGCAAAGTATTGTATTGAAACCGGATTTCATTTACAGCTCAATAAGTAATAACCAGTGATCGGAATAAGGTGAGTGTATTTACCTACAGTTCGTAGAACAGAGACAAAAATCGGAGACCTCCTTACAACTAAAAATTTTTTTACCGGTAAATTTTTTAATTTCCTACGAGAAAACAAAATAAGTCATGGTACTGATAATGACGACACTGATTTATGATTTGTTTTATTTTTCTAGGTATTTGATTGAATTATAGTTTTAAAATCTTTATTTTAAGAGACAAATTGTTTTTGTAGTTCATATTTCTATTTGTTTCATTGATGTTTGATTTGACAATAAATGAATGTAAAGAATTTACAGTCGAATTTGTTTTATAAAGTGGCTACCTTTTAACCTCAATGTTTTTCGTGCAATCAAATTGTAAAAACAGCGCGAAAGAAAATAGCGTGATAGAACCCAAAACCAAATAAAAAAAAATTAGGTACATATCGCCGCGAGTTACATAAAAAAAAATACAGTGTCACTCACGACACCTAAATTCATTTGGTAGATCAGGAGTTATGGTGGACTAACGAAATAAAGATCACGTGAACCAAGAAAACGCTCCTTTTTTAAGCAGTCGTTATAAAACGAAAGGTATTCATAATTTAAATATTAATAAGATGTTAAAATTCACATAATTAAAGTTCTAGTAAATTTACCGGTAAAAAAATTTTTAGTTGTAAGGAAGTCTCCGATTTTTGTCTCTGTTCTACAAACTGTAGGTAAATATACTCACCCTATTCCGATCACTGGTAATAACAATCACTAAGGGCGTACGCCGAACCATTTTGTACCTGCACTTCTTTCGTTAGAATTGTTTACCTGTGATTCTTAAAAATATTGTGTATTAGATAGGTTACTTAAATTGTATTCTATGCAGTACCTAGTCATTAATATGGTAGTTTCAAAATGTAGAAAATAAAATGAATATTAAATAAATTCGGCACACCAGAACTTTTTTACTCAGACTGTACTCAGGTGTGCTCAGGTAAGTAATATCTACAAACATAACCAATGTATATGTAGCGTTATCAAACGGGAGCGCGTTACCAAACGGGCGCGACCCGGCGAAACGGCATGAGCAGGCACATCAAATTCAACATTGGTTTACCAAGTCAATAATGGTCCTACTCTTATTTATTACAAGCCTCCTCACACTGCCTTTGTAGGCAAAGGCAGTGTGAGGAGGCTTGTAATAAATACCAACACAAATAAAAAATGCATGAAGGGGTGATACTGGTAAAATTCACCTGCTTGCTTTCACATGAACATGAAATTATAAACTGCAATCAATAACAGACAAATAGGCATACCACTTTACTGGTCACTATGGGTTCTTTACAATGGTTTAGACGTTTAAAGCAACAAGGCATATCATTATAATAATAATACTCTTGCCACTCAGGCCCTAAAGTATGAATGTCGATTAAGTCTAAATTGTGAAATGTTTCTGAACCAATGTTCCGCAAGGCACTTGTAGTCTGCAGTGCGGGTGCACAACTCATCATTACTATCAAGGTCTATAACAAGACCATAGGTTGCGTTTTTTGCAATCTTACCATTATATGGCTGTTGTATAATCAGCATAAAATGTGCTCAACTGCTCACTGCTGGGACACAGCCCTCCTCTTTGTGGGGGGGCACAGGATGAAATAATTTACACAAAGTAAAGTGCCTGCATAGTGCATGACGTGAAATTGGAGAGGCCTATAACCAGCAGTGGACTGCTGGAGGCTGATGATGATCAATGTGCCTGCCTGGGTTCGGACCTACGACCTTCAAGTTGTAAGTCGCGGCTGATACCACTGGGCAACCATTGCTCTGTATACTGTAAGCTGTTGTACGTTCTAGTAATATTACCTCGCCCACTGTATAACATCCTTAGGATCTACGGTCGACGAGGAGGAGAGCGTGACGTCGTTAATGAACCCCGAGACCGCGTCGATGATGCTGCGGTCGCTCGGCGGCTGAGACGGCACGGTGAGCGGCCCCCCAGACCGCACGTGTCGCGGCGAATCCGCTGACATGCTGTGTGAGCCTCGCCTGCAGGAATGAGCTAGAAATTATTGCTAGCTAATGCTGAGCTGGTGGGTGGTGGGATGAGCTCTTTAATAAAGCAGTCCACCTTTATTAAAAATTGGTCCTTGAATTCTAAGACAATTCTAAGAAGTGGATCTTTCTTCAAAAGACCATCTCAGACATCGATCTACGTGGTCCTTATATGATCTGACCAATATTATGTCTGAACTTTAAATAAAAGAGACTGTGACCTCGGAGTTTGTCCCGGCCTTTTTTCTCTGACTAGTCAGATAGGAAACGCCAACCTCAACTAGTTTTAAAACATAATTGACCCGTAAAAGTGTTTGTACAAACCTACTTACAAAATAAAATCATTTATTTTTCATTGAAGGACAGCAGGTAGGCCTTTGCCATGAACAGGTATAATGGAGCGTGTATTCAAAAACACTACAACATGAATACTGAGGTCAATAGTGTGCTAACTTTCAAGCTCAATAGTAGGTAACTTATTTTTTTGCTCATACCCTCTATTGATGACAAATAATATTTCATTCCAGAACTTAAGCCTGTTTTATAAAATTTTATAGAAGTAGACAATGACCAAAGAGCTGTTTAGAAATTAAATCTGACTTTTGAGCCTGACAAGCCCCCTTAAGGGCTTGTCAGGCTTTTCAATGTTATGACATTGAAAATTTCAAATATTCATGATAAGAAAACTGGCTGATATTGAAACTGATAAATGATAAGGCCATAAACAAACAGTTGTGTGGAAGAAAACAATAACATTATCTGAAAAAATCTATACATAACTCATTGTACAAATCTTACAAAAGAAAGACAAATCTTGACATTATTATTGCAATATACAGATGCAATACAAAAGGAGTTGATGCAATAGATAAGGAAAACTTTATTTAAATACAAACTTACCTTAGCAGGCTGACTGTAAAGAGACCTTGACCATTTTATACTAAAAACATGTTTTGTTTATGTACTTTGAACGCAATGATCAGGTTTATGATATTTTCAACAATTGAAAAGTTTGATTGAAGAAGCTCAGTGAATATATTAATAATTAAGTCCTAATTTACAGACAAAGAATATTAATAACAATATTTTATAAAATGATTATTTTAGAAATGTAGACAAAAGCAAGAGAAACGAAATGGATAAATCATTTGAAGGTAGAACGCGCGATTAGATCGAAAAAAAATCTATCGATGTTACAGATTACATAAGTTTAAACAAAACAATATCACAACACCATAAGATTATTCAGTCATCAAAATAACAACACGAAAATGTTTATGTTGTTTCGAAACAGCTGGTAGCACTACACTATGTACACACTAGGTATATACTTGGAACATAAAAGGGGACCGAGGACAAAGGAAATCGATGAAGTCTATCCACCCTACGTTGTACGTTGTGGCCAAATCTAACTATAATAATGCGTATTAGGAACATAATATGCGTCTTACATAACACACTTACCTTGTTTACGAAAACAATTCTCATTTTAAATCCATTTTCGAGTAAAATGCTATTGCGTCGTACTGGCAGTCGAAAACAATGACGTCACACGTATAAAAACAAAAACCCTAAACAAACATAACTCACTCGCGCACTCAAGCAATTATTTCATTAATACAACTCTCATTTAATAAATAAATCAAAAATAAATTAGATTTTATGTACAAAATATACAACAATTTACGGAACAGATGATTTGAATGACAATACCCTAACGCCCACTTGTTCGTTTGTAGATGTGTGTGTGTATCGTACGACAAAGCATTCATTCCATTCGTATACAAATGCACCTAATGCACACACTCACGTATTGTCACTGTGTGGAAAAACACCACGTCAAACACAATGTTACTTACAGATGCGACAAAAATTAAAATACTGGAAACAAGCAGTTATTTATTAAATTAAGCAAAGTATACAATACTACTTATCAGAGATAATAATGAATAGAATTACAAACTTTAGAATTTATCGAAACCTCGGTCTCTGTAGGGTTTAGTCAGATTGAGATATTTACCTTCTCAGGAGTGGGCGAAACAAATCGTATATAAATACAATATCCATGTTTCTGCACAATATCCAATACCTATTTAACAGATGGCACTGAATCTATATATCAGGTATCCGCGTACATAAAGCGAATATAGCGACCTATATAAATAATTGATAAAAATATAAATCTAAAAAACACTACCAAACAATACATTCACTGATTTCGAGTAAAGAGTTACAAATAAGATACAATGATGTACAGGAATCGAACAAAACCGAAAACTAAAAATCACAGTACCACTTTCGTTTCAGAGTTCCACACTGATCTAGCCGTAGACAGAGAATGCTATAGACTAATTGATATCTTTGGTCGCATTCACACAAGAAAAAGAGCGACTTACGCCGATGTCGTATAAAGAAATGAAACAGAACGATGAGATTTTTTGTTTCACGGTGCGTGCCATGTTTTTCAAGGTTAGCATACTGCTTTGCCAAACAAAGTTTGACAGTTAACGTGAAGCTAGGTATCATCTTTCTTTAAAATACAGTTTTATGTGCTTTAACGTTAAATAATGTATGGTATATTTTGTTGTGAACAATGTAGACATAGTATATAAACCATTTAAAAAAAAACATGGTGCGTTGTAGCGTTAAAGGGTGTAAAAGTGATAGTGGAACGAAAATGCCAGACTTGTCTTTTCATTCGTAAGTATACCGCTCTGTATCAATTAATATATGATGATAACATTTTATGGTGTTCATATATTGTATTTAATGTACCCTAGACATAAATTAATCGACAAAAAAGCACAATAATATCAATTATTAATTCTAACCTATGAATTTTAGTGTTGCCAATTTTTCTTTAAATTAATACCCAATATTATGGGCAATGTGTGTTAATTATATAGTATCTGAAAGATTTAATGACTTGTTGCAGTTTTCCTGAACATGATAATTTACGTCGGATATGGATTGTAGCTACAGGACGAACAGATTGGACACCAAAACGGTCATCAAAAATTTTCAGCAGACATTTTGAGAAAAAAATATTGAACAAAAAGAAGAAGCTATTACCTAAAGGACAATAACGTGCTAAACCAATAAAAGCTAATTAAAAATAAACAATGTTGTATTATTTACTCACAAAGCCAGAACCTTCTATCACAAAATACACGCTTTGACGTGGAGTTGCGGACACCAGCCCGCTATACAATACAATACAATAACATCCATCGTCATCCTGCCCTCATCGCAATTTATTAATAGAGTTCGGCAGCACTTCCATACACCTTTATTATTCCTCCACATCACATGCCTATACCGATAATAATCGATAATTATAAGTGTTATTTTCAGGCTCTCTTACATAATAATTTCTAATTCTATCAATTCGTGGAACACCACCTTATTTAGAATCACACAAATTGTGGAGTAAATTTTTCCTCACACGGTAACCCTAAATATGATGACGTTATTTTTTTTTGTCTCTTTCTGTGACACGCTTTGCAGGTGTCTAAAGCATTCTCTGTCTACGGATCTAGCCAATATTATAGGTATCACATCTAGAGCGACGATATTATAGATGCGATATCCGATATTCTAAACCGATACATAGATACGATTTGATATAGTGTAAAACCCATGCCTCTTCTACAAAAAATGCATATTCTTTGACCAAGTACTCGAAAGGAATGTTCCGTTTTTAGCAGAATTTCATTAAAGTTGAGTTTAAAAATGTCTAGTAATGTGATCCATATATATTTTAACGTTTCAATTATCTTATTTATATGTCATTGTTATAGTTTTGATAAAATAATTATAAAGAAAATTTCAAAATTTACCCCAACAGTTATTTTTTACGCTACTACGCTTAACGTTCCGTTCTGAGTTAGTTCATTCAATGTTATCAAATTGAACACTGCTAAACTGAGTTAATGAGATTTGTAGAATAGAATAATCATGTCGTTTACAGTGTTTTCTTTAATTATTTCATTTTTAATTTTACTAACATGTTCTCAGTCATACTCAAGTGCAAGAAAGTATAACATTTTAATTATTTGCGTGGATGACTTGCGCCATCTTTCGGATGAAACAATCAACTTACCAAATATCAAAACACTGGCGGGCGAAGGTGTTATTTTCAAAAACACCTTTGCGCAGGTAACTCCATCATTATTGAATAAGTACATTTGGCCATTTGATCGATTTGCTGCATACTGCGTTGTATATTTCGCCGATTTTCGCTTATATAAATAACAAGGTAGTTTGTTTCAGCAAGCTCTATGCGCCCCCAGCAGAAACTCGATGTTGACCGGTCGTCGACCCGACACGCTCCGTCTATACGACTTCTACAACTACTGGCGGGATACCATAGGCAATTTCACTACCCTCCCCCAATTTTTCAAAGAAAATGGCTACGAAACTCATTCTATTGGGAAAGTCTTCCACCCTGGAAGTAGTTCAAACTATTCAGACGATTACCCTTATAGCTGGTCCAATTACCCTTTCCATCCTCCAACAGAGAAATACAAAGATGCTGCCGTCTGCCAAGATAAGAAGACTAAGAAACTTCAAAAAAACCTTATATGTCCTGTAAGTGTTAGGGATCAACCTGGAGGAACTTTGCCAGATTTGGAGTCCTTAGAACATGCTGTAAATTTTCTTTCAAAACGGAATAGCACTCAACCATTCCTACTTGCTGTTGGGTTTTATAAACCTCACATTCCAATTAAGTTTCCTGGACAGTATTTGGGTAAGTCCTGAAATTATTTTAAACTTTATTTATACATTTTTAAGGTTTAAATTAACATAAGTTTTTTGAAAAAATATTTTACCTAATTAATTTCAAAGCTCGCGTCACGGGTTTTTGATATGCCATTTTTGTTTTCCTTGTCGCATTCCTGATAAGCATTTGCTGTGCATTATAGCATTTACTACTATCAGACAACGCAGTATGGTTCGAAGACTTTCCATGTTGATTGGAAACCCTATCTTGGGAAATTATAGGCTCTGAGATAATGATGAATGTAGCCTCTATCTACATTAACTCTGGTATAATTTAGCATCTTACATTTTCAGAAAGGATACCAATGAACAAAGTGAGGCCTCAAAAACATCCGTACATGTCTCCTGACATACCTCTAGTATCCTGGCATCCTTGGACGGATGTCCGGCGTAGAGACGACATTGTCAGACTCAATATATCCTTTCCATTGGGAATTATGCCTTATGATTGGTCAATAAAGATCAGGCAGAGTTACTATGCGGCTGCGGCGTATGTCGACGACTTGGTCGGCGAATTAATGAACTACGTTGATAAAAGGAAGACTATTGTAGTTTTGACAAGCGATCATGGTCAGTATTCCAATGACTGTTAGTCTAATTTTCTTTATTTACATCCTCAATTTCATATTAAATGTTAATGTTTTTGGTTCCAGGGTGGTCTTTAGGCGAAAATGGATTATGGGCTAAGTATAGCAACTTTGACGTAGCTTTAAAAGTACCATTGATATTCTCAGCGCCAGGAATATCTTCAAGGAACATCCATACTCCTGTTGAATTAATTGACATATTCCCGACTTTGGTAGAACTTAGTGGATTGTCACACAATATACCTAAATGTGGGGTTAAGGATAAAACTTTACTATGTTTTGAAGGGAAAAGCTTGAAACCACTAATGATGGGCAATTCAAAATCATTTGGAAACTATTTTGCCTTTAGCCAGTATCCAAGACCAAGCGTTTACCCTCAGAAGAACTCTGACAAACCCCGCCTCAAACACATCAAAATAATGGGCTACAGTATAAGAACAAAAAGATACAGGTACACAGAATGGGTTTCTTTTAATAACACATTATTTACAGTCGATTGGAACAAATTATATGGCTTAGAACTATACGATCACTTAATTGATTCAGACGAATCAAACAATCTATATTTGGTACATAAATATAAAAATATTAAACAATATCTCTCTAGGTTGTTAAGATCACACGTTAACATAAATTATACAAATTAGTGTTAAATATATTAAAATTATTTAAGTTATGACTAAATTATAGTAATAATTGCACAAATACCATAAAGGTGAACGCACACTATTAACCAGTTTCTACACAAAAAATGTACGTAATTTTTTTGTGTAGGTAGGTAACCAGTAAGTATTGTATGGGCATTAGTAGACTGAAATAACAACGGCCAATAAAATCACTTCAAATAAGTTTAATTTGGCATGTTGTTGATTAGATTAGTAGGTATTTTAATACCTAACCCGGTTATGGCCTCATTTTCATTACTCTAGTAGCAGCACATAGTGATTCTGGGATTAGTTGACTAAGGGCCGATCTTTCCATTCCACAGAGAACTTTTATTCGAGGAATAAAATTGACGTTTGACAGTTTTTGTATGAAATATAAATAAATAAAATATATATAAAGTTATCAGATGATTGAAAAATCAGTCATTAATCATTAGATCAGCCTAGATTTGAAATGCTTTTCAAGTTAATTTTTTTTTTTTTTTCTATTTATTTATATTCTCTAGTAGCAGCACATAGTGATCTGGGATTAGTTGATTAAGGGCCGATTTTTCCATCGCCAGATAACTTTTATTCGAGGAATAAAATTTACGTTTGACAGTTTTTGTATGAAATATAAATAAAGAAAATAAATAAAATATATATAAAGTTATCAGATGATTGAAAAATCAGTCATTAATCATTAGATCAGCCAAGATCTGAATTGGTTTTCATGTTTATTTTTTATTTTTTGTTGTTTTCTATTTATTTATATTTCTGTCGGATTTTAAGACATCGACACATGAAAGGATTCACAGGACAGACGACATTAAAAATAAAATGAACTATGTAGGCATATTAAAAACAAAGTTTAAGTAGTTTCGTTGGTTCATATTCATATATTTATTTGCATTCCATTAATTGTTCTCATTTGATGAACGTATATGTTCTGCATTGAACGTTTCTGAGACGCGTTCGTGTCGTGCGGAATTAGGGGCTCGTCTGCGTTCTCCTTAAATAATAATAATAAATCTTGTATAAATTAATAATTCAATTTTTTTTAATGCGTGTAAAATGCATCAGTTTTCGTTCAACAGCACCAGCAACACCAGCACCCTCATTGCGTAACACACTTTCAATCCGAGGGTTTTTAAAGAAAGTCCTAATTCATTCACAACGTAAATAACGCTATGAACGTGGCTGGACTGTCAAACTGAAAGGCATTGCCATCGATTGCCATTGTATGTGTGTTACGCAATTACCTTGCTGGTTTCTGGAACGGAAATCCAACGCATGTCAAGTGATCTGAAGGCCAAATCCCGTAATTAAAACTTTCAAAATCTATTCGCAATCTCATCTCAGCGACAATCAACGTCAAAAACTTGTCAAAAATGTAGGGAAATTAGAGGTATTTTTGACAGATTGAGACTGAGATCAGACTGTGAACGTTCTTAAAATTACGAGAATTGCCCCTCTGATTGGCTGTTGATAATTCAGTCAACCAATCACAGCAGTTGACACTCGGTTGACAATTCGTTAGCTAAATAATTTGTGTTGATTTTAATATTTTTCGTTCCAAAAACCGAGCGATAATAGCTTGAATCAGCATTGTCTCAGGCTTTTTTAAATGGTTCATTTCTGTTTAATATGTACCGTTTCTAGTATTTCTATGTTATGAGTTTGGTTTGAGCACTTCTTCCTTCAAGTGGAACATTGTGCGTGTTTCTAGTCTTTTAAATGCATTTTGTTTCATAAATGTTAATGAGGCAATACGGTTCATAATGGAATGTTACTTAGATTTTCGTTTTGTAATTAAATAAGTAGTATTAAATTAACTAGGAAGACATACTTGAAGTAATAGCTTATATCGTAAAGACATATTATTCGAAATAAATGCTGTATGACATAAAACCTATATGGTTCTTGTAATTTCATTCAAACATTACTTTTAACTTACACATAAGCTGACCATGAAATAGATATATGTAATCAATCGATCGGCATGTCAACCAATTAGCTACGAGCCTTTAAGATAGATGTAATCAGTATCGTTATCCTTATCAGATCTTTAACAAAACACTTTGTTTTACACAACATAATTTTATGATATAGGTACATAATGTCTTACAATACATACACAGTGAAGTTTAGATTAACAACAAAACTTGCAGAAATTGATTTCCGCAAGCAATTATTTAGCTACGGTTTCTTAGAAGAGCGACCATAGTGACGGCTGTCATGAAAATGTTGACAGCGGCAAAGATTTAAATCGTTAGATTCGCCCAACCGCGTCAAGATAGTCGCGTTTCCGTTTCGTTTTGACAGCTCTGACACACAAGGACGCAGTGGCTTGGCTTGATTGTCATGGAAACGATATTTACTGTGAGCTCACTCTTCTCAGTATATGGTGAGAGCAAATCTAGCGATTTAAATCTTTGGGCGGGTTTGAATTAATGTCATGTCATGTCATATAACTGATGTAAATGACAGATTTTCATGACGGCCGTTATAATAAAACTGAATCGCTTTCCAAGGAAACGAAAGCTTTACCGTGTAAAAAATAGCGGTAAGTTCACTTCCGCCAATTTTCTGAGTAAGAATTGCTTGCGGAAGTCTTACGGAAGTTAACATCTGCAAGTGTTGTTTCTAATTAAAACTTCGCTTCACACAAAAACTGCTACAAAGCATCACCTAAAAACACTACAGTCTTTGTTAAGCTTAAGAAAACATCATACTGTGCTGTGTTTCTCTTCAAGCATTGTTTTTCGGGAGTTTTGCTCCATTTCTTGCTGTTTGAACCGGGCGTAGAGGCAACTACTGGACAGCACGATCATGTTGGATGTCCACCAGAGAATGTTCTTGGTCTCATTGTACCATTGGGTTGCTATCACGGTTTGGGCGCACGCTTTCGCTGTGCCTGAGATGTTGTGTGTCAGTGGGGAGGTGACCTGAAATTGGTCATTTGCTGTTTTAGAATAATGTACAGACAACAGCAGGTCAAGCTACCCGAAACTGCCAAATGTTCCCAATCAACCTTGAACCTTAATGCTTTAGCGATAAAGTTGAAAATCTATTAAAGAAATTTGACAGATTGTAGTAGCTTCATGTGCTGGCGTCTGTACTTAAGAATTTGTGTAAATCATTTCATTAACACCACTCTCAAAACGGTGAAGGAAAACATCGCGAGGGGGGACCCGGCATGTACTAGAAACCAAAATTCAAAGTCATGTGACATCCGGCTACCAAGCTGCATTGGGGTCGCGTAGTGGATTACGGCCCACTCCCTCTCGCCGAGTGGAGGCTTGAGTCCCAGCAGTGGGAACTTTATAGGCTGATTATACTATATACTTAACAAAACAATAGCTATGTTAAATTGAGTTATTTAATTCATGTATAACATTCGTATCTTTGACAAGTGAAAATTCGAAGTAAATACGGCTGTTCTAGAAATTAATTACAGTTACATTACAGGTATGTAGATTAATGAGTGGATAAGGAGTATAAACGAGTAAAATAGAGCTCACCTTTATCTGTAGCGACGTGAAGTAACCAATAGCGAATCCACACATACCTCCTATAAACATTTGGAACCAAAAATAGGAACTATGAAAGTTGGTATAATTTAACAAGACAGACAATTCCCCATTGATTGTAATTAGAGGCAGGAATAATATTATAGAATAGGCGTTATTATAATAGGATAACAACCAAACTTCCTGGTTTACACTGGGTAAAACCTTTTTTGTGTAGATGGAGTATAGAGATAGCATTAGAGATCCGATTACTCCATATATTGTGCCTATTAGAGAAAATGAACCTGAAACAAAAAAAAATATATATAGATAAATGCCTGCCTATATTAACCCGCATAAGTGTCGATCCCGTGGGAATATCAGGTAAAAAAGTATCCTATGTGTTATTCGGGTGTATAAGCTATATTACTGTAAAGTTTCTTCAGAATCCGTTCAGTAGTTTTTGCTTGAAAGAGTAACAAACATCCATCTATCCATCCTCACAAAATTTCCCGTTTATAATATTAGTAAGAAGTAGAATTGCATATTCGATGGTAATATACAGGGCATAATTCAAAAGAATCGTTGACATTCGAAACAGTTTTGGAAAAAAATCCCTTTGCAAAAACAAAACTAAAGGAATTAATTATTAACTAGCTTTTGCCCGCGACTTCGTTCGCGTGGAATAGTGACTTCACCAATAGATGACACCGACTCTTGACCAATAGATGGCGCTGTATGTCCGGAATAAATTTTATTTTTTATTTTATTTTTTGTAATAAAAACTATCCTATGTCCATTCTCAAGTTCCAAACTATGTCTGTACCAAATTTCACACAAATCGGTTCAGTAGTTTAGGCGTGAAGCAAAGACAGACAGACAGACAGACAGAGTTACTTTCGCATTTATAATATTAGTTTGGATTAATTACAAGCTGCGCCCCGCGCTTTCACCCGCATAAATTTCGATCCCTTGGGAATATCGGGATAAAAAGTATCCTATATATTAATCTTGGTTATAAACCATCTGTACCAAATCCGTTCAGTAGTTTTTGCGTGAAAGAGTAACAAACATCCATCTATCCAACTTTCGCGTTTATAATATTAGAAGGATTGATACCCACTCACGGAGAAGTTATTTTTTATCACCGGATGTAATTAAATTGTAGTTATCTATGCCTACTATTGCGAAGCCGGTAAATGCGAGCAGATAGTAGACGGGAATGGGGGGCTAACTGTAACTTGGGCAAGTGCTAGTGCCATACCGTCATTGCCAATTCAGCTGCTTGTGTTGCAATTTTTCCCTGCAGTTTTTTATATTTTATGAAAAAATACACTAATTTTAATTAATGGCAGGACTGACCTCTGGGGTAATTGCGTAACACACTATCAGTAGCAATGGCTTTCATTTTGACAGTTCAAAAACATTCATTGCGTTATTTACGTTGTTGAGCAGACAAATTTTTCGAATATAATGAAGCAATGGTTTTGCAATATCCTTCAAAATGATTCAGTTTGCGATTGATAGTGTGTTACGCAATTAGGGTGCTGATTTTATTGGGTAAACTATTTGCGAGATATTTGAATGTGTATTAAGATTGATAAGAAGTACATTCAGGGCCAGATTAAACCATCTAAACACCCATTTCTGGGCAATATAATAGGCTAGATGCCTAAAAAAATCTAATTAGTCCGTCAGTTAGATTATCAAAAAATATTGGACCCGTATTTTTTCTTTTGTCAATTATATAAAAAATGATGAAGATATCGCCCGTTAAAGTTCCGCGTGACCCAAACGGCCAAACCCCTTACTCCCAAATTTTAACGCGCTTTATCTTTGTCATATTTTGTTTGATTGACAAAAGAAAAAATACGTGTCCATTATTTTTCGATAATCTAACTGACGGACTAAATATAATAATCATTTTTTACCCAGGCCACTACCCTATTCTGGGGGTCACCTATCTAACAGTTCTTTAATTAAACTTAATTTTACTGTTGTATCCACACGATATCGCTCTTGCTCTTGTTTGCAAATGTCTTTTAATTTCTTTTGGCTTTGTATTTGGGAAGTAGATGTAAAAAAATACACGCCGGAAAATTATGTAGCACTATCTACTCCACAAAAACGCGGAATACATTGTCTAATTGTTTTTATTAACAAGACGGAAATGTCGTCTTCAATTTCCGCAAGATCGCACGATTTGATCGTCTAGTTTTTTGTGCGAAGTTTTTTCTGAAATTAGGCCTCTATGAGAATAAGCCAATGACCTTGGCAGCCATAAAAGAAAACATTAAAGAAGTCAGGTTCATGCTAGATGTGATCCTAAAATCGACCTGACTGACTAGCATCCAAATTGCGTTCCTTCAAAATCCTTGGGGTTATGATATAGAGTGTATTTTTTATCATAACTCATAGCTCAATAATATTAAGTTTGAAAAATTCATCTGCTCGATAAACGTAAATAATGGAATGAATGTAGTTGAAATGAATGGCATTGGGATTGTGAATGTGTTATGCAATTATCCCGCTGATCAGAGGGGCAATTCTCGTAATTTTAATAACGTTCACAGTCTGATCTGTCTCAATCCACCACACCAACATGTTTTAAAGCAAATAAATATATTCTATTCTGTCAAAAATACCTCTAATGTTCCTACATTTTTGACAAGTTTTTGACATTTGTTTGTCGCCGAGATGAGACTGCGACTAGATTTTGAACGTTTTAAATTATGAGAATTGGCCTTCTGTTTGATGAGAACACACAACACGCAAGCGAAGCCGAAAACTGCGAGTATATCATAGAAGTGCATGCTGAAACAAAAATATTTACCTAATAAACTCTCCTGATCTACTCCAAGGTAGAATCCAAATATGATGAACCCACAACATAAAATGCATCTGGAAGAGGTCTTTTGACCCAGTAGCACCCAACTGAATACAACATTGAATACTGTGGTTAGAGATCTTCCTACGTAGTAGAACGGCACTCCGACATACTTCAAACATAGATTATTTGTTGCTATCATTAACGTGAACATGATCGAAAGGGGCATCACCTGAAAATAGAAACATACTTTTGGTTAAAATGGGGATCATTGGATAAATATTTAACAGCATAATCAGCCTAAATTTTTCTCACTGCTGAGACACAGGCCTCATCTCTACGAGAGGAAATGGGCTGTAATCCACCAAGCGGGCCCAGTGCGGGTTGGTATTATGTCACATGTCTTCGAATTTTTGGTTCTAAGACATGCTGGTTTCCTCACAATGTTTTCCTTCACCGCTTTGATGAATTATTTACAGAAAGTAAAGCGCCTGCCTGTATTCGAACCTACGACCTAGAACTCGTAAGAGCCCAGTGGTATCGGTCTCGACTTACAAGTTGTGGGTCGTAGATCTATAATAGATCCTTTTCACAAAATCATTTATGATAGAAAACATTTGAATTTTTTTAATTGCAACTCAGCATCATTATTATAATCAGATCAGCAAAAAAAACATTGTTAATTAGCTGATAAGATTACCCAGCTACATGATTAGGTTCAGAAGGTATTTCGATATAGAAACAGTGCCTACTATACCTTGTACTGTTAATTAACGGCTTTAAAACCATACAGTGTCCTTGATAGTTATCGTGAAATTAGAGTGTCATACAGCATACTACACGCTTACATACTACACGCTTTTGCGTAAGTTACGTCATTACGGTGTCCGAAACGTGGCTCTCAACGTAATAATTTCTTATTTACATAATAGGGTCCAATGTGTAGATGTTAATGGCGCGAAATCTTCCGGGCTACCAGTTCAGTTAGGTGTTCCGCAAGGCTCAATACTGGGTCCATTTTTGTTCTTAGTATATATCAATGATTTACCATTCCATTTGAAGGGCATCTGTGACGTTGTACTGTTTGCAGATGATACCTCTCTTATTTTTAAAGTAGACAGGAATAGACAAGATTTTGACGACGTAAACAGTGCACTCTCAATAGTTACAGATTGGTTTACGTCAAATAACCTAGTTCTCAATACCAAGAAAACGAAATGTGTAAAGTTTGCCTTACCGAATGTCAGAAATCTAGGACCCAACATCGTCTTAAATAAAGAGGTGCTTGAAACAGTAGGCTCGGCAATTTTTCTAGGACTAACAGTAGATGCCAAACTTCAGTGGGGACCTCATATATCAAGTCTAGCAGGAAGGCTCAGTTCGGCTGCCTACGCCGTCAGGAAAGTAAGACAATACACTGTCGTTGATACAGCTCGTTTAGTCTATTTTAGTTATTTTCACAGTGTTATGTCCTACGGTATTCTGCTGTGGGGCAAAGCCGCTGATATCTATACTTATAATAAATCTGTAGAAGTGAAAATTCTGTACATTGAAAATATCAAAAAAATAAATGGCAGGGGGTGTTACTAGACCGACACCGAACCCAAAAATGTGATTAAAAAAATGTTTGTCTGTCTGTCTGTCTGTCTGTTTGTTCAGGCATCACGCAAAAACTACCGGTTCGATTACGATGAAACTTGGTATAATTATTCTTTAATATCCTGGGCACCACACTGGGTACTTTTTATGCCGGAAAAGTATATACAATAAAAAACAAACTTAATTTTGCGGTTCGATCCCTAGACCCGATTACTGTTCCAACCGCAAATAATAAGTTTGTAGCCACAAAGGGCCCGCGAGATAGATGGCATCCTGGGGAAGCACATACATTTTATCCTGTTAGCACGTTCCCGTGGGATAATTTCCGACATCCACGCGGGCGAAGCCGCGGGCAGAAGCTAGTACAAAATATATTTGTCCTTCAAAAACGAGCTGTTCGAGCAATTTACCAGCTAGGTGCCAGAGTTTCTCTAAGAGATTTTTTTAAAGATATTGGTATTCTCACGGTTGCATCACAATTCATCTTCGCCAACATTTTATATATTAGGCAAAATTTGCACTTGTACACTAAAAACAGTGATATTCACAGTGTTAACACTAGAAATAAGGACAAACTACGTGCCCCCTTTCACCGGCTTCATAAGGTTCATAACTCATTTGTTGGGCTTGGTATAACCTTTTATAACAAGATATCCTCTTCTTTGCTAGACTTGCCTTTCAATGCGTTTAAAGCTCAAGTAAAATCTAACCTTTGCTCAAAGGCTTACTATTCCATCAACGACTACTTACACGATAAGAATAGTTGGTCGCCCTAATTAACTCAAGACAATGTTCATGTTCTTTCTCCAGAATCAGCTTACTGACAGGTTATTGTTATTAGTATTAACTTATTTATTTATTTTACTTCAATGGTCCTAGTTTTTCATCTGTGACTCAAGTGACAGCTATGTGACCAGAACCCAGCTATGCATAAATATGTAAGCTGTCACGCCCTTTATGCCTGGAGGCTTTTATTTAGGTAGTAAGTTTTTATTTCCATTTGAATTAATTATTTTTCAGCTTGAGTACGTATAGTTTTTATTATATTTGTTGGTATATTGGCGTGGCTAGCTGACATATTTTATGGCAAATAATTTAAGTTTCTTGTAATGTTAATGACTGAACATAGGTTCCTAGTATTGTATACATGCACTATATTCTAACTGAACAGACAGCTGTGCTGCTGGGAAGTTTGTTCCGCCACTTCTTCTTCCCAGCGATAGCACTAGGAAGTGGTGAAGGGCGGGCGTTTTTGGGGGACTGTCTTTTGTAATTTTGACGTTCGAAAAGTGCTGACTCTCAGCCTAATTTGAATAAATGACTTTTGATTTGACTCTTGTCAAATGAGTACGACACATAGCGCCGGTTGTTTCAAACTGTTGGTTAATTTAACATACGTACAGTCAGCATCAAAAGTCAATTAACACTGTTACTTTTACAAATCATCTAAACTGATACAAAATGATGCGATACATTGGTTTTCTCTATTTCATGTAATAGCAAAGAGTTAATTATTCTTAAATATCTTATTAATATATGTTTTTTAAGAATATTTATCTCAATAATTAAGATTTAAACAACTAAAGTGTTAACCGACTTTTGATGCTGACCGTACGTTAAATAATAACGACTACGGAATCGTAATTATTTGACGTAAGTTAAGGCAGTAATTTTGTAATTGTAATTTTAAACAACGCTTTTTTTTTGGTTTGATTATAGTTAGCGCTATTTTTGACGTATACGCGTGTGTCAAGTGGACGTGAAACAACCTGCCCTTAGGGGTTTGTTTTAAAATATAGCAATGTTTATAAATAAAGGGGTTAATATTGAATTGGAGTATGCAGTCTGCATCAAAAATAAATAAATGGAATGATGAAAATAATCATTTAAGGAGTTAAATATAATTTTAAAAGAAAATTTGAATTTATTAGCGTTTTGTTTTTTTAATTATTATAATTTATTTGAAACTTCCTTTTACAATTACTGCTTCATATCTTGATTGACTAGCTCATATCTTTTATAAATCTATTACAGCATTAGTATAAATTGAAGATATCAAGAATTTATAATTATTGGTTCCATTATATTTTAGTTATGATAAAATACAAGTGTTTAATGTTAAAAGATAGGTATCAAGATATGATCTAAAGAGAATATAAGTGTTAAATTAACTACAATCTGATAGGCTCAGTTATTTTGAGTGGTTTACAATCCTACTGAACAAAGAAAATTAAATCTTGTATTGTATGTACAGTCGACCGCATAACAGTGGTAACATTGACATTACCCTTTTATTGCAGCAGAAAAGGTAGTTTTCATACTGATTGAATTTGCAGTTGACTGTACCTATCAAGACTATTTATTTACTTAATTTAAGGATTATTACCAACGAGATACATTAGAATTTATCTTTAACAATAATAAAACTTTTTTAATAAATACATTATCCTGTAATGTACACTCAACACACTCAACAGGTAACCACAGCACTACCACAACCACCACCGCCACCACCAACATCACTTCACCACTTACAACTTAACAATTGAAACCTAAACTTTTCGATTAACCAACAAGACTGAACACGGTAAAATGGAATTTACATCAGAGGGGCCATTCTCGTAATTTTAAGAATTTTCAGTCTGATCTCAGTCTCAATCTGTCAAAAATTTGTCTAATTTCCCTACATTTTACCAAGTTTTTGACATTTGTTTGTCGCCAAGATGAGACTGCGACTAGATTTTGAACGTACAAGAATTGGCCTTCAGATTTGATTCAGTTTTAAAAAGAACATATGAAATAAGTAGTATAAACTTTTGTAATTACCTTTCTCATAACATCCAGACTCCATGGTGTACCCTTAGGGAATGCAAATATACCTGGTATTCCACCAAATCTGCTCAATGTGTAGCATATACTGAAGGATACAATGCATTGGAACCATGTTATAAACAATGGTGCTTCTAATGCAACCTCCTGGCTGCTAAGTAAGGCTTTATTGACGAAGACTGTTGCTATTGATACAACCCTGTAAAAAAAATATTAGAATTTTAATTTTGGCTATGCTTAGCGGAGGGAAATCAAAGTAGACAAGTAATAGGAACAAAAAATCCTCACTACTAAAATACTTAAATTCGTTAAGTATTTTTTTAAACCAATTTTTTTTAATAAGTATACAGTATTGTTGTAGCAAGAAAATATGGTTAGTATTAAAATAATATACATTATTATAATTTTTACGACCGGCAAATCTGTCGTCACGGCCAGGTAATGTAGGTGGTACGCATTCTGCAGATTCGGCCAGATTGTCTATCAATTACTAGTAATAGGGAAATATAAATAACAATTTTTAATACTAACCAGTAACAAGAAACCACAATAAATATCGTAATGTATCTTGAACATAAATCTGAACGTCCATCCTTCATTTTAGCTGCAGTAATTGTGACCAATATTATTACTCTTTGATTGTGACTAACTATTGTATAAGTTATTTCGCTCTTCTGTAGACCATGTACACTTACACTTACACTTCGAGATGCTATTGAAAAATAAGAAAGAAGCCCCCTATTTATTAGTATACTCTTTGGAAAGAAGCCGCCTACTACGAACACGAATTGTTTGACGCGCGCCCGCACGTCACGTCAATCCAGTAGTGTCAAATTGTCAATAACAATCAGTGTTGTCAACTTTATTTTTACCAAACCACTAAATGAGGCCATGTTAACCACCAGAAAACCACTAAACTTAAGGGGCTCTCAAATCACCAGGATTCCACAAGAAAATACCTACTAGAAAGAAAGAAAAAAAGAAAGTTCATTCAAGAAGTTCATATACAATTTTCGGGGAATCCCCGACAGATTTGAGCAGAGTTGCCTACATAGCAAAATGTTCATGTAATTTATGTTATTTAACTTTTATGTATGTATACAGAGCATTTTACGAATCGTACTAGTGGTTATATGACGCAACTTACCACTAATTGGAACAATCTAATCCACTAAAAAATCCACTGGCCACTAAAATCAATAATTTCCCGCTGAAAGGCATGTCTAAACTACCAGATCTAGTGGAAAATCCACTAAGTTGGCAACACTGATAACAATCGAATGTCAATGTTATCAATCAGACTTTTTTTGTTTTATTTTGTGATAGTATCATACCTTTAGCGTTCAATAAGTCATTTATTCGCATCCGAGTGCCTCAAATATCATACATTCTCAATTTTTGAAACTGTAAAACATGAAAGAGTTGATTTAAGCTTAAAATCCAGAGAAGTATGTATTCCAGAAACCTGGTACGCATTTCCAAAAGAAAACTACTCATGTCCTAAGGTATTTAAAGCTTTATCAGAATTGTTTAAAGACTATTTTCAATGAGATAGAAACATATTTTTTTTAGTTTGACATTCATCTGGTAGTGTTGACAGCAATATAACAAAACATTGCTGTTTTAAAAACTTTGTATCCTTTTTATACGATGCCTTTTGTGGTGAAAACGTGTAGAGTTAGAGTTGTTAGTTTTATTTAAGTATTGCTCTATGTGGCAGTTACTTAATATTAGTAAAATCTTAATATTTTTATTCTGATGAACATTATACAACATTATTGTATACTATGTCAAATGAAATTTAATATTTTTGTGTGCGACAACACAACACATAAGTTGTCGCCTCGCCGTTGCCGGAACGCTGACGTCAGTGATTTTAGTATTTTACATTTGCGAATGGAAATAGTTTTCTAAAATTTATACAATTAACCCCTTTAGTTGAGGCACCGTGTTAACACTGTGTAAAATCGAAAATGGCATCAGCCCCGGAAACAAAATTGCCGGAAACCGACAGCCCAGACGCGGGTTCTAGTTTCTTAGAAGAGTTTTATAGTCCCGTAAATTTGATTATAATTGCGATTATCTTTGTGTTGATGTATAAAATATACGCAAAGTTTACAAAGGTGCCTGCAGAAACACCGGCGGTGGAGTTGCCAAAAATTCGTAAGGATATGACAGTTGCAGAATTGCGTCAATATGATGGTAACCAAGCTGATGGCAGGGTGCTGGTGGCGGTCAACGGCTGGATATTCGACGTGACGCGAGGACGCCGCTTCTACGGGCCCGGTAAGTGCATCCGCACCGCTGTTTATAAATAGAGTTGACATTACCATGACTCATTAATTATCCATTCAAAATGCAGACTGTACCTTGAGTAACCTTTTGCATTACAAAAACATTGTTCATGTGTTGCTTGCATAATTTTTAAATGTTTATAAATATTGATACAGGCAATAGATATGTTTCTTATGTTTATACAAGACTTACATTCAGTTATACCCTTTAATTATTAAAATTTAAATATAACAAATTACTTAAAACATTTACAAAAATCCTTAACTCAAACAATTTTCCATAGGTGGACCATATGCGGCATTTGGAGGGAAGGATGCATCAAGAGGTCTTGCCACATTCTCTGTGACGTCATCAGACAAGGAATATGATGACCTCAGTGACCTGAACTCAATGGAAATGGAATCTGTAAAGGAGTGGGAAGCTCAGTTCAGAGGTATGTGTAACTAGTTAAGACTCTACTCAATTAAGAAATATTAATGAATGGACCAATCACAGGAACTCATTCATACGGTCATTGATGAATTGCATCATCACCGTAAATGCCTAGTCTGTCTCTGCTCAATATCTTCTGATATCCTAATATAATATTGTGAAATGCATTTTTTAACAGTCTGGTACTCATAGCCATGTTCTTGGCTGACGCAATTTATATGGCCATACACGCTAAGAACAATGGCACGTGGCAATCGCGGTGGCATGGCCATCAACATGCAAATTGCAAGCATGAATTCTGTAAATCATTTTCGACCCCCTAGCATAGAAATTAGCTGTTTTCATAGAAAAGTGCAATACATATGAATTCAAAATGTATATAACAGTAAATAAAAATCTGATGATAACTTTCATTGCAGTAGGGTTCCGAATCATATACCATGGTAATAGGTTTAATTTAATGTTGATGTATCCATAGGATTGCATGACTGATTTAATTTTCAATTCGTATCCCGGGTTTGAAAATGAATAATAATTGAGGACACACATACACATGTCATAACATCACATGTATAGTATCACTGCGTGGTCTAGTGGTTTCAACCGCTACTGCTGAGCATGAGGTCCCGGGTTCGATCCCCAGGTCGAGCCAAGTGTTATTGTATATTTCCAGCTGGAATTTCTCAGTAACAGCCCGGAGTCGGGATTTGTCCCCGGTTGATGGCACTTGTCCTGTACTGTCCTGTTACATGGAACTTAAACATACCTTGTGAAATTTGGGTGTACTATGATATAGGTGCTCCTCTGCTTAACCCTTTGGGAAATAATGAAGTAATTTATACACAACGTATTTTTAAGTTAATTAACAAATTGGTTGAACCCTACTTTTACCCTATGTAGATTGTAGGCAATGTTCCAATAAAATTTTGAAGTATTATAGTTATAATTTCAATCACAAATTAATATAGTTGTTATACATGAAGCACAATTTCTAATTGAAACTGGTAGTATTCAAATATCACTGCTATGGTTAGGTTGTGGATGTTAGCATGAACTGATGGGATCCGCTAGGGCCGATGCCTGCCAGGGCCGCGGGTTGTTCGAAACCGTGGCCCCTGGCACAGGCAACTGAGGGAATACGGGTGGGTTTTAGTCAGTAAAAGTCTGACACGCCCTCCCACTCCGCCCAGAGCGGGAGAAGTCATATGATGATTTCCACCCAAAAAAAAGGGGATGATATGAAAAAAAGAGGAGTGAATGATAAAGTGACAGCTGATACAGTAGAATGGAATAAAAAAGCGTTCTGCGCCGACCCCAAGTAACATTGGACAAAGATAAAGGCTTTCAGGTCTTTGGTGTTCCGTCAAAAGATTTGAACTCGTTCCCACTGACTAAACTACAAGCAATTTTGGCCCTCACTGTTCTGGAGCCTGCTCTTACGTAAATAAACACTGAGCTCGGACGGCCCGGGTCCCGACGGCCGTGACCCGTAACACCCTGTAACTATGTGGATAGACTTTAAATCACTCAGCTCACGGAAAAACAAAACTAATGAAGTGTGAATTATTCGCACGAGCAAACTGATAATTTGTTTACTTCGCCGACTCAGGACTGAATAATTTTCGTCTGTTTTCAATGCGCGAATCAGTGTCTTGGTTATCCGGATGTATCTGCGATAAAGACGTGGTATGAAGGTGTCATAATAATATAGGTACTTTGTCTTAAGGTGCGTCCACACCGCGATAATTCGCTTGAAATGAATAAGCATACGGCTTCAAGTATACGTGTAGTGGGTATATTCGTTGGCCTCGTGGTCGCATGCGTGACTGCTGAGCGCGGGGTCCTAGGTTCGTTTCCCGGGTCGGGCTAATGTCATTGAGTTTTTCCACTGGGAATTTCTTAGTAACATACCGGAGTTTGGAAGTTTCCGTGCCTCGGAAAGCACGTTAAGCCGTTGGTCCTGCGCCTGATCTCTCTCCGGTCGTGTCAGATGGCCGTCCCATCGGACTATGAGAGTGACGGAAGAGAGAGTGCACCTGTGTCTGCGCACACGCTGGTGCACTATAATATACCCCGCGCCGAGGGCTAGTCTCCGCTGAGATGGGCCGCCATGGTCGAAATTCGGTCTGGAGGACTTTATTTATTTATGATGAACTTAAAATTCCCGAGCTGAAAGCAAATGCTAGCGCTAAGGACGCACCTTCCTTCAATACATTTTGGAACGAAGTTCCATATCGCGCGTTGCGAAAGGGGGCTAGACGGAAAAAATTAAGACCAAAAGTTGGAACGACACTTTTTGCTATAGTTGTAAGCCGTGCGGCGTGCGCGTGTTTCTCTCTCTCTCTCTCTCTCTTATAGAAAGCAAGCCAGTTATACTTCGTTCCATCCGGGTGTCCCATGACAGCTCTCAAGTTTTTTTATCTATTTAACACGCCCTAAACACTTGTCTTGTTTACACTCCACTAAATATGAGCGTGCACAGACTTAATATCTAAAGTAAATATAATATTCCAGAAGCTCACCCATGTTCATGGCGATATAAATTGCGCTAGTGTGGTTCGATAAAAATAAAATACATAATAACATCTCATTTACATACAAAATGCATTATTTCCAAACATTGTACCTAAAAGACGAAATTGCACCTGTGCAGTGCTAACAGCTCTATTGTGTTTAAACATTTAATTTGTGTGGAAATATGTTCTTTATTATTACATAGCTAACGGCTTATTATAGGTACTGGTATGGATGCCAAATGGATTGCCTGGTTTGATCCCCACACCCATTAGGAACCAGGTTATCGCAATGTTCATGTTATCACACTTATCACCTTATCAGTCAGTGTAAATCGATCAGCTACCCCCATAGCTAGCTAGTATCTCGTCTAAATGTATGCACACTATGCACAGAAAGATATAAATGGCAGTACAAAATCTAGGAAAGATGAAGAACACTTCTAATTAGTTATTTTATATTATTTTCTGACATCTCATCATTCTCCTGCCCTTATCACAATTTATTTGTGGTCGGCGCAACATGTCTTTTTCTTCCATACTTCTCTATTAGCCGCCATCTCGACAGTCACCCCCTTTCTAACCATATCATCATCGACACAGTCCATCCATCGTTTCTTCGGTCTTCCCCTACTCTTACAGCCATCAACATTTTTCTGACATCTGTTGGTCGCTAATCTAGTTGAAAACCAATAAAAGTAGAAAGAATCATTTGATAAAAATCTAGACAATATCAGGAAAAAAAAATTAAGTCTTAATTGGCATTTGAAACTAATTTAGGTACATGTTGTGGTTTTTGGTGGAATATTCCACCTGTTTTTGTTGTCATTATTTGAAACGATGTTAGGTTTCTGATGGAAATAACTTTATTACCAAAGGCGAGTAAAGACTCGGTCTTCTTCGCGAGTTCTAAAGTTCTTCCGAATATTTCTTTCTTTTCCTCCAAGTCAAAGACTTCAATATTTTCAGCTTAGTTTAGGTGCTGACCAACCGAATCGGTGCCAGTTAGGTCAGTACCAGTAGCGTGTTTAGCTGTACTAAAATATTCAGAAGTAATCAGATAAAGGAACATAAAACAACAAATAATTCACAATCAATAGGTTTGTTGAAGGTCACAACTTGCGTAACCTATTTGCTTATTTAAAACTGTTTAGTTGAGGCTTTGATGCATGAGGAAAGCCATGTAATTCCCCATGAGTAGCGTAAGATATGGTGGATTAATAGAGCCGAGTGACGGTCTCATAAATGTTTTTCCAGCACACCCTAAACATTCAGTCACGCTATCAACTATGGTCGAAAAGTTCAAGCCGACACTCTCCACACCCCTAATTTCTACGTTCGTCGTCAGCTTTATTTTCAACGGGTTTTTTTTATTCCCACGTTGTAGAAAAACCATCCCTCTAGCTATTTCTTCCAAGACCCCACTCTTGTTTCGATAAATCCCTTGAATGCATCAAGTCATCAAATTAAGGCAAGTAGGACTTTGTATGAAATACTTGTAGTTTATGTGAGAATAATTATATCCATAACAAAAGGCCACACCTCTTTACCAGGTTTTGGCCGGTTTTGAAGGGCCACATAACATAATATATGAGTTCTCTTTAGCTATTATCAATTTTGTAGCGTGCTTTTGAGTAATAAGCAATCGCGAGTTTAGTTTTTAAATCGCAGCGTAGCTTAGCGGTTAATCTGCTCATTGCGGCACTGAAGCCTAGATAACTGTTCCGTTGAAGTTTAATTAAATCTATTACTTCATCCCGGAATGCTTTATCTACTCAACCATGAAAGGAGGAAGTCACGCGTAGCAACATGTGGAGGATCAGAGATCAACGTTACGTATAGGTAATTAACATGCTAATGCTAAGCGCTAGGTGTCTTGATCACATAGCGTCTACGCCCTCCCCTCGCATTAGAATTACTCATTCATAAACAAGTGACATTGAACCTGCTGGACTTTGTTTTCATTATTTTGATCTAAGATAATCTACTCGTATGTTTTCTGATGATTAGAACTTTTTTCCGATATCAGCCTGACTTATTCACTGCACAACCATTAATTGGCTCTTTAAAAGGGCTTGTGCCTAAGTAATAACAGCCGCATGGGTCGATCGATGAGATTAAGGGCGCGTTCACATATACGTACGTTTTTACAGGATCCTTTTTAACGGATCCGTCGCTACTGGAGATAGTATTCACACAGCATTTATAGGATCCTTTTTAACGGATCCGTCGCTACTGGAGATAATATTCACACAGATTTTAAGAGATCGGATCAGTATACTGGATCCGAAATACTGTATTATGTGTGAACTGGCTCATACAACTAACGCTAATAACACTTACGTTTAAACGGACCTGTAAAACGGATTGCTGCTTATTTTGTCGGATCGGTATTTTCTACTGGATCCGGAATACTGTATTATGTGTGAACTCGCTCATACAACTACATATGCTAATAACATACACGTTTTAACGGACCTGTAAAACGGACGTTAAATGTGAACGCGCCCTAAGCTACGCTTGCCGCGGTTGGCCCGTACACGGCTCTGTCTTTATGTAAAGGGTCTTGGTATGTACCAAGACCCCTCCGTGCTTTAAGAAGAAAGCACGTTAAGCCGTTGGTTCCGGCTGTCATTCCTGGATCATTCAGTCGTTAAGGGTCGTCAGAAGCCCGAAAGTCTGACAACCAATCTTACCAAGAGGCATCGTATTAACCAGTAACTGAGTTGTGGAGCTCAGCTAGGCAGTCGCTCCATGTAAAATACTGGTACTCAGCTGCATCCGGTTAGACTGGAAGCCGACACCAACATAGTTGAGAAAAGGCTAGGCAGATGATGATTCATTACTTGGCTTCTGATTTACTGCTACGTACGCGTAGCGTCACACCACGCTTGCACTGGCAGATCCAGTCCAGGTGCTGGTCGCGACTGGCTTCTTTTAGGCCTTCCTCTTTCCTTCGAAATGAGGCACTGGTCATCTAGTTATAAAAGTTGCTGTTTTCTACATGAGGGTATTGAGATTCCACCCTTGCGAGAGCGTATTATCTCGAGACTGAAGACCAGCTTAGCGAATTGGCTACCGTATAAGCATTTGGCCGGGTTCGGGTTGGTATGTCCGAGAATCCACCCTACCCTAAGCCTATAAATTCCGTGGATAAACGGAATAGCTGATCTGTATATTGCACGCAAGAAGATATATGGCTGCCATTAATCTTGAAATACCTTTAAATCCCCACAAGTAAAGAGTACTCAAAGTCAACATAGTTTATTTGCTTCAAAGGCGGTAAATAAATATTCTTGTGCAATGACACAAATAATAATCGTGAGGAAACGCCGCATGCATGACCTAGAACGAAAAAAAACGGGTTGCACTCCGGGAGTGCCGGCAGAAGTGAAAACTTGAATAGTAACGTTGTGCATTTTTTATATTTTGGAATGCGGTCTACTCTCCCTCTATGTTACGAATTTTCGATCAGGTCACGTGTCCTGACGCGAGCTCCGTCTTGCGAATTTTCGGTCAGAAGGCGTATTCTCGTAATTTAAAACGTTCAAAATCTAGTCGCAGTCTCATCTCAGCGACAAGTAAATGTCAAAAACTTGTCAAAATGTAGGGAAATTAGAAGTATTTTTTGACAGATTGAGACTGAGATCAGAGGGGCAATTCTCGTAATTTTAAGACCGTTCACAGTCTAAAAAAAAAAATGTTAAAAGGGTAAAAAATGTTAAACTCGCGTCAGGACTCCTGACGCGAGTTTAACATTTTTTACCCATCACAAAAAAGTGCACAACGCCGCTAAAGAAGTTTTCACTTCAAAAATCAATGACTTGTGACTTCCACCAACCCGCACTTAGCCCGCGTGGTCCACTCCCTCTCAAGGAGAGGCTTGCGTCCCAGCAGTGGGAACATTATAGGCTGATTATGACACATTTCGCGAATAGAGCGCGGGGCGTGGCTTACAGAATTCCAAATTACACGCCAAACATCAACATTCAACACTTTCCTAGTAAGTGAGTTTATCGCAAAATATTTATTCATAATAAATAACAGTCGTTATCTGCGTATTCGATAGGTGCAGCGGTTTATCAGCTAATAAGCGCCCCCTCTAAATATAGAACGATCACATTTCATCGCGTGTTTGACGGGATTCATGTTTTGCTCAGTTTTATAGCGAGGAACATGTGGCACAGATCCGGTTGATATTAATATGTTACCACACTTCTGCTAATACTTGCCAATTTATAGCTATTAATCCATCGGGGTAATCTCGTAACACAGTAACAGTAGCAATGGCTTTCGGCGAAAAATTTGTCTGATCAACAACATTAATACCGCAATGAATGTTGTTGAGCAGACAAATTTTTCGAACATATGAAGTAATAGATTAACAATACCCTTCAAAATAATTCAGATTGTGGTTGATAGTCATCATCTGCCTAGCCTTTTCCCAACTATGTTGGGGTCGGCTTCCAGTCTAACCGGATGCAGCTGAATACCAGTATTTAACATGGGGCGACTGCCTATCTGACCTCCACAACCGTGACTGGGTAATACGATACCCCTTGGTAAGACTGTTTGTCAGACTTTCGGGCTACTGACGACCCATAACGACTGTCAAAGATCCACGAATGACAGCCGGGACCAACGGCTTAACGTGCTTTCCGAGGCACGGAGGGGTCTTGGTTTGTGAAAATGGTCACCCATCCACGGACCAACCGCGGCAAGCGTAGCTTAACCTGATCGATCGACCCGTGCGGCTGTTATTACTTAGCCACAAGCCCCTATGGTTATGGTATGGTTGATAGTGTGTTACGTCGCACGGTCTCTTGAGGCATTAATGCGACAAGCTACATCTTCTCTTCCTTTCTTTGCCTATTGTGTCCTTCTTTTGGAAAAACAACTGCTTCCCTTCATTTCTGCCATGGTCTCACGCTACGTTGCAGTGTCGAGAATTCAAGACACCATGTTTACTTACTTATTTTTTTACTAGCCTAAGCTGTTCCACCCCTGGGCAATGGCCTCCCTCTGCTTCTTCCATCTTTCGCGAGCCCGCGCGTCCTCCTTCCAGTTTTGATGGAACCTATTTAGCTCGTCCCGCCATGTCCTGCGTGGTCTGCCGTGACCGGCTTATCGTCTCAGGGCGTTCTGTGCTATTTGGGCCCCACAGTTTGTCCGGCTTGCGGCAGACATATCCTACCCAGACCCATTTAAGTTGGGCAGCCTTTTGAGCCACATCAGCTATCTTTGTTTTGGAGAGAGCAGTATTGTGTTTCGAAAGAGTCCTGGGGGTCTACTCCGAAGTAGTATCGGCCGAATGTTCGATCATTTCCTGCTACGAAGTTACTATTTGGTTCGGTCGGTTCCGATCCTACACTCCTACACTCTTTCGAATATTGACTATGGTCCCGAACCAACTGAGCCGATCCGAACTTTTTTCACATTTTTCAATAATATTCGGTTCGGGCATGTGTCGGTCCGATCCGAACATTCGCACTTTGCACTTCGGAGTAGGCCCCCTGGAGTGATTTAAGGTGAGGTTAGCCTACAACCTTCCTCAAGAATTGGGCTACCACAAGCAAAAATATTTTTTTAAACCCGATTAGTAGTTCCAGAGATTATCGCGTTCAAACAAACAAACTCTTTAGCTTTATTATTAGTAGCTACATAATATATAGATATAAACGGATTATTATGATTAAAAGAATTGCGATTGCGATACTAACCAAATGTTATTATTCAAACAGAACGTGTTTCGAATACAAGCTCATCTGTCAAACTTTTTCAGATAATAATACGGAGTCTGCACGTGCCTCCACACGTGAAGGCTCCGCATACTCGAGATAAAAATAGTCAACAAAAAGTTATTTACATACATTTTGTATGAGTAATGTGCTGTGGACCATAATAAAAAAGAGTATTGAACTGTTTGAACTCCATTTCGGTCAGTAGTACAATGTTTTAATGTGTTTTCTTTACCTTTGCCAGGAATAAGGGCAATATTATGTAATCTTGTTCACTTATTATGTAATTTTTTTGCAATATTGGCGTGTCTTGGCTTCTCAGTGTTATGCGCCTGTTATCAGACTGGCCTTGAACGATAACTTTAAATACGAACAATACATAATATTTAGGTAGGTATACTTTAATGTTATCATTAAATTATGTAATGAGGGAATGATATCTTTGTTTATCAAAACTTATTGGCAACACCTTTCACCTCGAACCCTCTATTTATATAAAACTGATTTAATGACCAGCATCCTAATTGCATAACATGATAACACAATTTCAATCAGAATCTGAATGATTCTAAAGGATATTGCTAATCCATTGCTTTTATTTTATTTATTTTTATATGTTCGAAAAATTTGTTTGCTCAAATGACAACGTAAATAACGCAATGAATGTTGTTGAACTGTCAAAATGAAAGCCATTGCTATTGCTAGTGTGTTACGCAATTACCCCGCAGAAGTTATCCGTTAAATAATTATTTAAAAAAATTCGGGAGTACTGTATGTATTGGTTTTACTAATTAACTGTCCTACTATATTTTGTACTGCAATGCAGCCTAGTACAATATTAAATATAAATAAATAAATAAATATAAATATCCCTGGACATTTCACACAGCGCCATCTAGTCCCAAGCTAAGCAACCTAATGCTTGTGTTATGGTAACAAGATGAGGAATATTAAATCTGATGTTGGTCGATCGCAAGCCTGTAGTATTAATGTTATGTTTTCCCGTTACTGTCCTGCACCCTAATTGCGTAACACACGATCAATCGGAATCGGTTTCATTTTGACAGTTCAACAACATTCATTGCGTTATTTACGTGTTGTGCAGACAAATTTTTCGAACTTATGAAGCAATGGATTAGCAATTTGCTTCAAAATGATTCAGATTCCGATTGATCGTGTGTTAAGCAATTAGGGTGCAGGACAATAACGGGGCTGTCCCCGTTACTGTAAAGGCCTCTTTTAAAACAGAAAAGGCACAAGACCACGCACGCTAACCTTTTTCCTCTTCGTGATCTTCTCATGGATTGGCTGGGCAGGGGGCTGAATGCAGGGTACTGTCATGGTCTTAATCTCGACATAAAACTCCAAGGTGTTCCTCTTGCCTGCTACAATGACTCGACGAGATAAACAGAACCTTGCCCCACCCGTTGCTTTAAATTCGGTCAGCATTATCTTTGGTAACACTATTCAGTGGGGAAAGCCTATAATCACTAAATTCTTAATCGCAGTGCGGTGTAGCATATTGCGTAAAACGTAGCTGACGCATCGGCTCGCGATCCGTGCGCGATTCATTCGGTCTGGACAATAAGATTTACTCGAGAACATCACTTTGTTTAATGATTGTGGAGCTGCTCAACTGCCGTCAGTGTTTACTTTGTTGGGTAATTGCTCGTCGGCTTAGATACTTTTGTAAATGAGCAAATGAGAGGGCATTAAAGCAGTTTTCAGTCATACTTTGCAATACAGAATACATTTGCTTATACAAGGTTACGTCCCGCCATCTTCTTCATTATGTACACACGGCTACACGTCAAGCTATACAAAACCAGTTTGTCTTGGCCTCACTTTGTATGATATTTTCTCACAATGAACGGTCAGCCAATACTGGTTTTGCATAGCTTGATGTGTAGCCGTGTGTACACCATATAAATTATAGAAATTTGTACAAGTGGTGACACAATGGGCGGTCTTATTATCTTACATACCATGCTATTATTATTTTTTCTGTGTTGATATCCAATATATTGTGTTCGACCTTTCCCATTATCTGCCTAGCCTTTTCCCAACTTTGTTGGGGGCAGCTTCCAGTCTAACCGGATCTAGCCGAATACCATCGACGTCCATCCTTTGTCCCACCCACATCAGAAAAAAAAGATTGTATATGCTAGGACATCAATACAGCTAAATGAAAAATATTAATATAGATATCTCATAACGTTTCAGTCTGTAATAAAAAAAGTAATAGGTAAAATGAAATGTTTCAATCTCTCTTACATACTCGATATTGTTTAGTTCAACCTACGAAATACACTTTTGTAGCTATAATTATTACATTTCTAAGTCTATCGGAAGCCGGTTTCAGTGGGTCATGTTCGGTCCACTACAGTGTAACGGTAACGATACCACAATTCACTGGTGTTCCACTTTCAATAGTAAAGCCTCTTTGGTTTTGAGTGAAAGGTTTTTACACTAAGCCTGCCCCTTTCTGTAAAGCTAGGGTTTCCTAAGACTGCGGTGGCCGCCACACAGCGTCCGCAATTTACCGTCGAATGGTGTCAGTGCAACGTTATTTATGAAATTAGGCTGAGAATCAGCACTTTTCGAACGTCAAAATTACAAAAGACAGTCCCCCAAAAACGCCCGCCCTTCACCACTTCCTAGTGCTATCGCTGGCAAGAAGAAGTAGCGCAACAAACTCCCCAGCAGCACAGCTGTCTGGTCAGTTAGAAAATACTTGATACTTGATTGTATACAATACTAGGTATTAAGTAATTTACATTACAAGACAGAACATAAAATTAAATTATTTGCCATACCCCCTTAGTAAGACTGGTTGTTAGACTTTCTGGCTTCTGACCATCCGTAACGACTGTAAAAATCCACGAATGACATACGGGACCAACGCCTTAACGTGCTTTCCGAAGCACGGAGGGGTCTTGGTATACGTAAAGATGGTTACCCATCCACGGGCCAACCACAGCAAGCGTAGCTTATCCTGATCGATCGACTGTGCGGCTGTTATTACTTAGCCACAAGCCCCTCACATTCCAACATGGTCCACTTGAAGAACTAAGTGCGGAAACCAAACCCGTAACGTAGAACATTCTAACACATGTAATCTGAACAAAATATTTATATTCATGCATGCATTGTTTGAATCGTTAATCGATTATTCGTGTCTGAAAATAGAATGAAGCCATGTGGGTGGTTTTAATGCATAACAATGGGATCGTTCATTATACGCCTGTATTTCCCGAAAGAGTGAGCAGAGATATGTATATCTAAGATAATATATGTAGGCACAGGTTCTGGGTGTACAGTCAACAGCAAAAGTAGATGATCAAAATCAGAAATTCAATACTAATTAACGGAGTTTGCAGCTATATGGCAGCTGTACTAGTAGTAAATGTTTGGTATAATTTACAATCACATACTTTGGAATCACTTCGACGCCACACAGTTCTGACGCAAACTCCGTTCATTAGTATTGAATTTCTGATTTTGATCATCTACTTTTGCTGTTGACTGTACATTTAGCCAGTTACGCAAAACGGCCGTGCCTATTGCCACAAATCGAGCAGGGGCTGCTGAGATTTGCGAAATTCCTAATAACGCAGATCAAACCCAAAAACCTTCAGCATTCGCATGGCCGCTAAACCAATGAGACGGTCATTATTTATTTTACTACATTATTATTTTAATGATGCTTTCATGTCTGGCTCGCAGCCCAGATTTAAAAGCAAATAAATAAAAAACTTAACTTGTGTGTCTGATGACCACTCGAGACCATCAAGTCGTCTGAACTTGGTCACTTAAACACTTAAGTATAATAAAAATCGACCGACACACATTTGTAAGCGACTTGAACTAAATCTTAGCATTCTATTTGTAGTAACTTTTTTCTTCGTAGTGTTCAGCCTGCACTATAATTTTATACTACCTCGTCCGTCTAGGGGTACAAACGACTTGAACTTTGGTTCCTGACTTCTGGTTATTGGGGTTTTACAACATAACATAACAACGCCTGTACTCCTCGAAGAGGAGTCTGTCTGTCTGTCCGCGGTTTATCTCAAAAACTATTGGTACAGTCAGCAACAAAAGTCAATTAACACTGTTACTTTTACAAATCATCTAAATTGATACAAAATGATGCGATGCCTTGGTTTTCTCTATTTGATGTCATAGCAAAGAGTTAATTATTCTTAAATATTCTATTACTATATGTTTTTTAAGAATATTTTGCTCAATAATTAAGATTTAAACAACTTAAGTGTTAACCGACTTTTGTTGCTGACCGTACTAGAAAGTAGTAATTTGGCATGAGTATACACGTTAATGGCGCCGAAAAAGTGGTAAAATAAAATTTTGAAAAAAATAATTATTTAGGGTACCTCCCCTACACCTAAAGTGGGGATGATAATTTTTTATTTTTTCGTCCTTCCTATTTTGTGGGCCATCGTTGGATAGGTGTTTCAAAAATATTAGGGGTTTGGGAAGACCGTTTATTGATTAAGTAAACCGTTTGAGTTATCAAGCTTTAAAGTACCAATTTTCGTTAGAGTCAATACTCAATATATCAAGTGTGTATCCCCTCTACCAACTAAACGGTTGTAGTTAGAAATTCAAATGTCACGGCAGTAGTACCTATATAAAACGAAGTTTAAAGGAAAACTATCACACTTAAGTGGGCTTTACAAGTTTACGAGTAATAGTCGACCAATTGTAATAAACTCGAAAATTTTGAACAACTCCATAGAAATGACGATAGATGGCGCTAAGCGTCAGTTGTATCGCGCTATTGTTTCATTCCTTAATAAGTTTTATAAAAAAAAAGCAGTTGCTACACCGGCTATGACAAGTCTTATCCAAATCTCGAAAAAAAAAAACAACTTTCTGTTCAAAATTGTCGGATCAGGTGATGATTTGTATAGGAAGTCAAATTAGGCAGGTTGTCATGTTTGGCTTTTAGTTAGAGCATGGTACGAAACTATCAGTCAGCGAATACGACCCGCACTTGGCTGTTATAAAAACTACGGAACCCTACACGGCGCGTGGCCCGACACGCACTTGACCGGTTTTTAATTACGAGAATTGGCCTTCAGATGTTAAACTCAGTTCTTTTCTATCTTTCCAGAGAAGTACGACCTCGTAGGGCGGTTATTGAAGCCGGGTGAAGAGCCTATAAACTATTCAGATGAGGAGCCAGAAGACACCGACACCTCCACACCCTCGCCGACAGAAGACAAGAAGGAACAATAAAATTACTGAATAACTGGTCAACTTACTAGGAATCAAACAGTTTGGACAGCAATCAAATATATAGGTGGGGTTTTTGAAGTATGCAGTTGGATAAGGAATAAAAATTATATACCTAGCACTATTTTGACTGAAAGAAAATGTAAGAATATAAAGAAAGCAATTCTCTAAACTCATCTTATCCAGTAGTTCTCTCCTGTAATATGTGATTTACGCTCATTTTCTAATCATATCTCGTAGGTTACAAATACATTTTTGCTGGGTCATTAGTTTAATGTGGATTTGTGGCTAATTTCCATAATGGAACGGGCTAGTTAATTTTGTGTAAGCAGTAATGACATTATGAATTTTATTGTTTATGTTCTACTGCGTCCCTTGCTGGCGAACATCACATTATGGATTAAGAAAGAAAATACTCGAGTTTAAATTAATTTTCTACTCTACTAGAGTCATAAGCGATAACTCTACTTACTTCATGATTCGTAAATGGTTAATTTAACTTATAAAAAAAACACATGGATTTTTTATAAGTTCCAAAATGTATAGTCAAATCGATAATATACTCATAGCTAAATAGTATAGTATTGCATCATATTGATGTGTCGTCCAAAAGTTGTAGAGTAATCCCTTCTCTAAGTCAACACATACTTCAAAAATCTAGTCGAAAATTATCTGATAGTGGTCTGTTAATTTGATTCACCTCAAACATTTGATTGCTGCCAAAAAAATTGAACCCTGCAGAATTGGTCGATGAAGCTAGGAATTTTAATTCTTTCACATAAATTACAGGCATTTAATACTTAGTTGTGATAGAATATGTTCGTATTGGGTCTATCTTAATTTGATTAGAGATCAATTAAACTTACCAAATTATATCCTGTTCAAATATGATAAACTTTTTGTACGTTTAGACCTAAAATCTAAAATGCCAGATATAAAAGTCGTAAATAATTAAAAGTCATAGCTTCTGTGACAAAACAAATTAACAAGCCTTGGAGAATAAGAAGGTGATTTTACTGTATATATGAAATCTATTGTATCATTTTCACTTATAACTGTTGCTTATTGCAGATTTTTGAATATATTATTATATATTTACAGTTTCACGAATTGAAAGACTGAGTGATGGCATATTAATTCAAAAATGAATGATGTAAAGGAAATCTAATCATTTATTGCACATTCCCAACATTATTTGGACAGCAAATTCTTTTATTTTGTGCCAACCAATGTTGAAGAGGCTGCGCGAGCGCAGTGATGCCATTAGTATTTAAATTAATATTATTGCCGCGGGAGCGACATGTGCGGCGACAATGAGTTTGTTTTTATGAGTTGATAAAAATTATTGTTACTTGTCCATCTTACATAAGTTTTACGGCAAAAAGGTGCCTCTAAGGACTTTACACTTGCTATTTGATTTTTATTTGTTGCTATCTGATGTATTGTGTCTTTTAATCTGTGCTAAATCATTGTATTTTCTTTCTTTTTTTTCTATAGAATGTTCGATAATAATAATTAAAGATAGATCGTCAATTATGTCGTTCGCCAGAAAAAATACTTTCGTTGATCGATAGAAGAACGAGTCACTTTGTAGGCACCTTAAAATTTTAACACTTCCGAAATGCTGTCCTTTAATTATATTTTTTTCGTTAATAGCTGTAATTATCATGGAAAACCTTACAGCTAAAATCGGAACTGTGAACAAACGACCTGGACAATATTCCAAATTTTAAGATTTATTTCATCCTAATTTATTATCTTATGATTTGTATTGATTGTGCATTTATATGTTTTGTAAAGAATGTGCGTTGACTGTCCAATGCCTATTTAACGCCAGGTCGGGTAATGTCTAATGTTTTTATTAACCAAGACTTTATGATTTAGGGCAGGTCTTTAAAATTATTTGTCAACATAGAACGCCTTGCCTGACTAGCATTGTGGTTGTTGGACCGTCACGTGATACCTACATTGGCTACAGCGACGACTGCGATCCTTAATGGACCCCACCTGTTATTCGGTACTTATTAGTAACACGGTATAAATTATGTGTTGCAAGCGAAGAAAAAAAAATACAAAAAATAAATAAGGAAATGTGCATAATATGTGTAATTAAGGATCTAAATAAATGAAATACTAATTTGTGGTAAAATGACGTGTGTGTGTTCGTTCCTTTAGTGTCGAGACCGATGGGATATTTTAGGCAAAATCATTTTATTTTTTTGTCGCATAAATTTTTCGTTGGCAATCATCATGTGCAACTAACGTCGCGTTCTATTTTTACTAAAGTACAAATAGTATGGTTTGCCTCAAATATCCTTTTCGCTTTTAAATTATTTTGTTGTAATCATACTTGTTCATTGTTTTTTATTAGTTTGTTTTAGCTGTGTAAGATCATCTGGTGTATGAATTATATTGGAATGGGATTATGGTTATTATTGTTAAACCTATGTATTTGAAAAATGCTTTGGAAAACTGATGTTAAAATTAAAGTGAGGCTTATTTTGCTTTGCCAAAGATTTTTAGAAATTTAATTATTAAAATGCTTTCATTATTAACATCAATTGTATGAATTATGTGTCTATTTTTATATCTTTACGATCGTAGTGCGTCGTCAATTGAAACTAATTTAGATTTTAAAGTAAAGCACGCATCAGTAACGCTTAAAGCAGTGCTAATAAATCGGAGATAACAAGGTCAGTATTCCAAAGTATTTTTTTTTTTAAACGTTCATTTTAAAATATGCAGTAGTATAATGAATTTTTTGCTACTTCGACCGAACAAGCTTTATCTATGTTTTGGTACGCGTTCATTTATAATTGGAAGCTTTATGTGGTGAGTGGATTAGAGATTGCATTTATGAAGTTATGACTATATGGAGAAATATATTTGTACAGGAGACTGCTTATAAACCCTAGAATATGTGTATATTTTTGTAAAAAAAGATGTGTATGATAATTTTGTTTCTTAATATTTATATTATTAGATTAACAATAACAATTTTCCATCCAAATATGCAACAAGATACATATAGACAAAGCCGATGAACACCCAGGCAAAGCACGTACCATCTTCAGTGGTGCCATCTGTATTTCTTTTTATGCTTTCAACAATAGTTTTACCGTCTTCATCGGAAATTAAAAAACTAAAGTGATATTACTCGGTTTATGAACAGTCTCGTAAGATTAGCATCTAAATTACGAACTGCCTTCAGGCCTAACGAGATGACATGGCATGTTGCTACCAACATTTACAATCTATACAGTGCATATTGTGATCTCACTGAAAGACTGCCGTTTCAGTTGCTAAACCGTGAAAGCTGATAGCAACACGTTCAGAATCACCGCATCTTTGGGCCTTATTTTAAGAATGGATGTGAACATAACAAAAGAATTTGGGAAATCCGTCGTATTGAATTTGGTCCCAATTCTTTGTAAGATAAAAAAATATAAAGATGTCAGAGTTATATTATATAGCAAGGAATGATTGGTGACAAGAATAGTTTCACGGCTAGTTTAAAATCTTCGTGTCGGTGGAAGTTATTCCTGTATCGGTTTAGAGTAAAATGTGGAGTATGATAATGTTCAGCACTGCAAGATGTTACTAATAACTAAAATACCTAAAATGTTTATTTTAACATTGTCACATGAATTTAATTAAAGCGTTTTACATATTTCTTTTGTTTTATTAATTAAGGTTGTTAACCTAAACTTTTGGTTTAACATACTGATACTGCATGTTACGTAAAAATGTCGACAGTACCTATGACAACTTTAAAACTCGCCACGCACGGGTTGATGTGGTCAGACGCAGATTGAAAAATTCGACACGGCATGAAAAATTCCTAAATTCTATGGATTGTATGCTAGAACAATGCTCACGTCATCAATCTCAATCACACTGTAGGTATTTGATACTTTGTCTTCTCTCGAGTTGAAAATAATTGAAGTTAGCTCACGTGGCGGTACCATTTTTTTTTTATTAAAAACGTTGCCCCACACTAGGAATATCTCCTGTATCGTGGGTGCGTTTACAAACATTTAAACTCACATACACAAACAGCCAGACCCGGAACAACTACTTGTAGATCATACAAATATTTGTTCCATGCGGGAATCGAACCCGCGACACGCAGCGCAACAGTCAATCGCTTAACCACTGCGCCAACCATGCCGTCAAGTTTTAAGTGGGTATGATATTTTACTCACCAAGCAGAGGAGTAGTCAACCTGTACCTATCTCTATTAACACTTTCGATACCAAGCAGTGTTAACAAATTGCCTAAGATCATAAATCATGCAATTTTGAATCTTATACAGTGACGATAAAGCTCACGCTAAAATGTTGCCATTTTGTATGTTTTTTCGTTTTATGTATATGTATGTATGCTTTTCGCATCAGTTCGCAGTTGAGAAGCATCATCTTTGTAACAGATGTTCTTATTCCGTCCCTCGTTAGTTTCCAGTACAGGCGCCAGCACATCAAGCTACTACAATCTGTCAAATTTCTTTAATAGATTTTCAACTTTATCGCAAAAGCATTAAGGTTCAAGGTTGAAAATTTGACAGTTTCGGGTAGCTTGACCTGCAAGGAACACATAAATTCTCTATTTACATAGGACACACGTTAGTTCGATACTCGCACACGCGCTGCGCGCCGCGTCGTCATCCGTTCGTCGCTTAGCATAAAATGAAGGCATTGAAGACAAAACCTTATTGCATCGTATTCGGCTGCTTAAATAATACGCGGTCAAGCGGCGTAGGTGCCTATGTTTCGGACGAAAAAGGACACAAAGTAATGCAAGTAGTTATGTTCTGTAATTTATATGCTGTACTTAATAAAGAGTATTCTATTCTAAAGTAATAACAACTCTCAAACGCGGCGATTAAGTGCAATTTAGCTTGCGCGTTGGCGGGACAGTGATTTTGTAGGCTATTAAAAAAGCGGCTTTCTTCCATATCAAAGGACATAATCTTCTGTACGTTAGTACTATTAGTAAGTTATTCTGTGGTAAAATATCATATTATATTATTATATCTTAAACAATACGAGTCCCTCATCTGGCGACCATAAGATGGGCCGACGGAATGCCCAATAGACATGCTAAATGTAGCTCACTGAAAAGTAAAGAGAGATATAGCTCTTTTGATCAAAAGAGCTATATCACTCTTTTAGCTCTTTAGCTCACCGAATAACTCTTTTAACTCTTCAGCTCAATTGACTTACTTGCGAGCTACAGATCAAATTGAGCCGCGCAAGTCAAACGAGACAACTAGCTCTGCAGTGGCTCTTTAAAACCTTTGAAGTTCTTTAGTTCATTTAACTTAGTTGCGAGCTATATATAAAATTAGATTCAATATGTTGTTTTATTTTTATTACAAATAAATATTAAAATTATGAAAGCCAATGATTTTCCTTCATACTTGAACAGGCTTAGGACTGTCAATCTAGATGAATAAATATTTAAAAAAGCTAATTAATTGACAGTATAATGTAATGAATGGACGTATATCATTTCAAAATCACAAACTATTATTCCCTAAGGATTTTCATACTTATATAAAAGTGCTTAAGCATTTTTACCTTTATGACAACGAATATAAGAGTTATTTTACTATGACATATTGAGCCGAAGAGTCGGTCAAGTGAGCTACACAATGCGAAATCGTTCACCGGCGAAGTTCGGGCATTGTCGGCCGCTGTCGGCGTGACGTCGCGTCGCCGTCGGTATCACTCTTTACTCGCATAGAGTGTAGAGTCAATGAGCTAAATGAGCTAGTGAGCTATTCCGTGATCCACTGAGCGACGGAGAGCTAGATTGTGATTAAAGAGCTAGTTCAATTTTATCTCTCATTCGCGAGCTACCCATGTCTAATGCCCAAACGAACCCATAAAATAATGGAGATATTGTACAAAGACAGAGCCATAAAGCTGTTCTGCGAAAGTGTTCGATGGGTTGAGCGTGGTGTTTTTGGGAATTGAGGGGACTGATGAGTTTTGGACAACCAGAGGCTGCGAACGTGATAGTTTAGGCAAGTTAAATTGGTAAATGCCAAGCCAAGAGGCAACGTCCAAGTGCGTTAGCTGTCGTAAGAAAGCGATTAGTAATTTAATAAGTTAAATATAGTCAAAGCTCAGATTAGACTAATGTAATATTTAGCGTATTATGTGTGTGTTGGTGCTACTGGGTGAGTCCGTATTTATAATAATTATCCGAAATAACACTTCTAAATTATCGTAATTAATCATTGATACTATTTTCTCTTGCATTACCCGCTTTAAGTCGGGAAAAGGCAGTTTAGTTCATGGGAATTCATTTGTTATAATGGTGGGGGGTGCCCACGTCTGGTGACGAGCTCTACAGGAGGCGGGGCGTGTTTATTTACCTTCGGGGAACCTACCTAAACACTAATATTTAGCATAATTAGAAAAAACTAACATTTTATTAGCCCAGGGTAATTTAGGAACAGCCATCGACGGAAAACAAGACATGCGTATTTGATGACACTGTTAGTAAGGTTCATAATTCATTGTCATAAAAAATCCTTTGTCAGAACAAAGGATTTTTGGAAGGAAAAAAAAACAACTCAAGCTTAATTCAGAAATTAAGCTTGGGTTGGTTTTTTTTGTCTAGCAAGGTTTACGACCTTTACTTTTTGCTAATCAGATTAGCAATTAACAGGAGAGGATCCGAGGTATTTTGGTAAATAGAAACAACAGTTTATAATGATCACATAATTATATTATAAAATGATTTAATTACAATAAACAGAATAAGTATCATAATGTACCTACGCTACAAACAACTTACATTACGCAGAAGCGGACAGGACATATTCCTCTCATATTTACATTTTGTACATTGAGCGCTCGTTTCGGTCATCGTAATACTTAATTTACGTCCCTCGCGTCGCTAACGACAACTCGATCAATAAATAGGGCGGGGAGACGAGCGAGGGCAGGTCACACGCTTGCGCCGCGGCCGCTACGCTATATGTACAGGGCCGCGCGCCGAGGCTATGTACACTACAACTGCTCCACGAACTTGGTGAGCTGGTCCTGCGGCGTCATGGGCGGCAGCTGGTCGTCCGGCGGCGCCAGCGGGGCGGCGGGCGCCGGCGACTGGCGCAGCAGCAGCAGCTCGGCCGGCGCGGGCGCGCGCGGCGCGGGCGCGGGCGGGGAGCGCGCGCCGAACGCGTAGCGCGCGCCCGCCAGCCGCGCCACGCCCAGCGCGCCGCCCGCGCCGCCGTACGCGCCGCGCATGCCCATCATGTTGCCGCCCACGCCGCCCTTGAACCAGCCCGCGCCGTGCGCCATGCCGGCCGCGCCCGCGCCCAGCCCGCCGGGCCCGCCCACACCGGACACGCCCTGGCGACAGAAGGCTAAAGTTACTACTTGCTTATCGCGACCCAGTAAACACAGAAATCATTCTAACATAATTGCAATACCTAGGCCAACACAAATGGGGAAAGATTTCATTGCTAAATATTTCTTTACAACATTATACTTTTTGCAAGCAGTTTACATTCATGTTTACAAGCTAAAATGCCATAACCGGTGTTACATAAACTGAACTTACTTGTGTCTGCTGTGGCAACATCTGGTGCATCTGCTGCAACCGCTGCTGCTGCTGCGGCTGCATCATGTGCTGTAGCTGCGGCTGCTGCTGCGGCAGACCCACGCCGCCTACGCCGCACACGCCGCCGACGCCACTCACAGCGCCCACGCCACCCACAGGTCCAACACCGCCCACACCGCCTGCCGCTTGTTGTTGATTCTGAGCGTTCTAGATTAGGCAAAAAAAAATATGCTCAGATGCTGCAATTTTCCTTTTATACCATACTTAAAAAAAAAAATTATATGTGGTTGAATAGTCAATTTATTTATTTCAATAAGACCACTAACAAATTATTAAGAAAGTCAAAATAAAAAAGTCAATCTCCGTAAAAAAAACAGGGGAAATCTTCGATAAGTGATCTATAGGATTGAGACTTCATGCTATCTCTGTAACCAAAAAAAGTTGGGTAACCACTCACTTGTCTTTGTTTGATGAAGGCGGCCATGAGCGGTGGATTGGACTTGAGTATCTGTAGAATCTCCTGCTGCTGGTTGTGACTGGTGGGCGAGCGTAACGTCGCCATCAGCTGCTGTAACGCCTTCTGATGGACTTGAGGTTGCGTTTGTTGCTGCTGTGGCGCGGGGGCTCTTTGCTGGAAGGGAAAATGTTCATGAAGTCCAACAAGCCTAAGGTATTTATGGAAATAAAGAGTTGCACAACATTGTTCCTTGGGGTCTACTCCCTAAACACGGAAGCCATAGTAACTCTGTATTATTTACGGACAAAAGATTAGTTCCGGGCCTGAACTAAGAATGAATGACAACAGGATTTGACAGTTATCCGTAATTCCTGCGTCATGTTTTTGTGTTGCGGGAAATACCAATATCATAAGTGATTGTAAAACCATTTCAATGATGTCGAAATCGAAATATAAGATGGCGGCCGTAAAAACCAAAACCGTAATCATTAATGACTGTTTCGTGTTGATGACTCATGGTCAAGACGGATATTATTTTGTTGGTTTTTGTGCAGCTCATGTCGATTGCACGCAGCTAGCGTTTGTGGTCCGAGCGTTTGTTCACTGAACAGGCACAGCAGTTTTTTCGCATCTTATTTTTGTGTTCGATAATTTATTAATAAAATGTTCTTCTTTATTACACGCTTTTACTGGCAGCATCTATAGACCAATTGTTATTGCCGGCCTGCATAATGTTTTGTTTCGTTGTCTGTAATTTATTTCTAAAAGTTATAACTCGATAACACTCTCATCGTTAGTTCATTTATATTTCTCCATTTCATCCATACAGTTAATTAACTACCTTTTTTTTCAGACTATCTTTGTTTTGCAGAAGCGAGCTGTTCGATCAATTTATAAATTAAGTCCGAGACACTCGCTCAGAGATAAATTTAAAGAGATTAATGTTATGACTGTGCCTTCTCAATATATTTATGAAAATCTATTATATGCCCATAAAAATATAAAATTGTTTAAAAAATACAGTGATATCTATGATATAAATACTAGGAACAAACACAAATTTGTTGTACCTACAACTAGGCTCAAGAAAATAGGTGGCTCGTTCAGATCGCAATGTATCGCTTTTATAAAAAAGTTCCAAACCCCGTTCGAGATCTAAGCCTTAATAAATTCAAATAATTCATTAAACGTAAGTTGTGCCAGAAAGCCTTTTATGCCGTTAAGGATTATATCGAGGACAAAAAGTTTTTCTCTCTGTTCTCTTAGTTTTTGTCATGGTCTGGCAGTTTGAGTAATTAATGTGGCCTACCCAAATGTCCTTTCTTTGGTATTGTTCGTCGAATCGTTGAGCTCCTTAAGAGCGGCCAACCCGTCGTACTTTTCATACAAACGCTCGTGCGTGATTATGTCGTTGTAAGGCATCTATCTTTGAATTTTTTGAACTAATAGGAATCTTGTGCACTATATCGAGGCTTCTATCAAAGCAAAAATAAAATATATGAAGAAACAAATTCAGTACGAGCCTCCAAAAATCTGCTTTTTTGCACCAATTTTACCTGAACTTTGGCCGTTCATAATGTACTCATAAATTGTAAAAGTAAAGAAATCATATCGATATAAGCCTTGCACATGTAATGGAGGTTCTAAATGACAAATATTTTTTCCAAAAACTTGTAAGGGTTATTAAAAAACACGTATTTCCTGGAACAAGTTTTATGAAATTTTCGAACACTATTTTTCGTTCAATGTTATCGCGTTCTCACTTATTCGTAGTCAACAAGGCGGTATGAGGTGCGAAAGTTACCGAATGACAACCAAGCGTTCAGGCGCTATCTCTCTTTTCGCTTTGCCTCTTTTTCAAACATTGCGCTGGATGAAACAACAAGCTTTTCGACTGTGCTCGCGTTAACGATAGATGCGCCGGGAAGGGCCCTCTTAAGTTTTGAGTTGAGCTGCACGATTTCTGACAAATGCGTGCACTGACTGGACAGGTCCTCTCCATCTGTGTGGTTCTTTCCTCAAAAGACCATCTCAGACATCTACCTACATGCTCTTCATATGATCTGGCCAAGATTATGACTTTAAAAGAGACCGTGACCTCCGAGTTTGTTTCGGCCTTTCTTCTCAGACCTAGTCAGATAGGAAACGCCGACCTCATCTAGTTTTAAAATTTATGATTGACGTGTAAAAGTGTTTGTACAAACCTACTTGCATAAATAAAATCATTTACCACATTCCACTTTTATAGTATACACTGTAATACTGTTTCACTACAGAGCCGCGTAATGTATAATGTATTTATTGATTCTAGCCGGTTTTTTATTTTCGGCGCATGCGAGCTTTCACTTGTCACAACAATGCCACAGAGTGCTTCTGACACTCAGGGCATGGGACAAGTAATGAGGTTACTTTTGGCGCGGAGTAAAAATAAATAATATTTGTTTTATTGCTAATATTTTACATAATTATGTCTATTTTATTATTTATTTATTACTGTGATTGCTCATGACATTACAGCGGGCCCTATCAGAATACCAGCGCTGCGACATTTATTTTTTAAATGTGGAAGCATTATGCTGAGATAGGAGGTTTTTGGCCTTGTATAGGAATTTGTTTCATTTTTCATTTTGTTACTTTTTTATATATTTTTTGGAACGAAGTTCCTTATCGCGCGTTGCGAAAGGGGGCTAGACGGAAAAAATTAAGACAAAAAGTTGGAACGACACTTTTTGCTATAGTTGTAAGCCGTGCGGCGTGCGCGTGTTTCTCTGTCTCTCTCTCTCTCTTTGAATTTCGTTCCATCCGGGTGTTCCTTGACACCTCTCAAGTTTTATTTTATTTTTTAATTGTGTTTAGTTTATGATACTGCATGAGTCGCAATAAATACTTGTTCTTTCCTTTTGATTCTATAGTGACATTAAAATCAAAATTGAAAATACCAGCCATATTAAATTTACAATTATGCGTCGTGGGTATCATTTCAATGGTATTTGGCAATTTGATAGAGAAAGCAAACCAAACAAACAAACACACAGGCATCAAACTCCAAGATGGTAAACATTAAAAATGATATTTTCATGATATTTTTGAGGCTTTAATATCGAATGTTAACTCAATTTACCAAATCAGTGATTTCCTTTTCAGTAATTTTGCATTTTTTTTTTTTCATTATAACGAAATCCTAGGTTTGAGTATTATTTGGAGCATTTGTTACAGGGCGAGCAGGTAGTTACCTGTAACTGCTGCGGCGCGTGCGGGTGCGGGTGGTGCTGCGGCTGCGGGTGGTGCTGCAGGCGCGCGTGGTGCTGCGCGTGCGGCGGGTGGTGCAGCGGCGGCGGGGCCCGATAGCGCGCGGCCCAGTCGGCGCGCGGCGGGCCCACGCCGCCCACCCCGCCCACGCCGCCCACGCCACCCACGTTGACCCCGCCCACCCCGACGCTGCCGGGCGGAGGACCCATCGCGGCTTGCTTGCCGTAGGAAGGTGCTTGTTGCCGCGCCGCTTCCTCTTGGACCTGGTGGAGGAAATCATTTTGTTATCTCAGTCACTCGCATGCGCGAAAGCTTTTGTACTGTCGGTTGACAGAGAAAAGTACCCTTCCTAGCAGTTTAATTGTATGTTTATTTCCGTATATCGACTGCACAGTACAAATGATTTCGCGTTAGTATGGGAATTATTTATTTTCAAATATCATCCTACAAATTTTGGTATTTATACAAATGTTACGAACCACCTGTAGCTTTGGCCGTTGTGTGCCTCTATTTGAAAGACTAAGACTTAAACATAACATTTCGGGCTAAAATCCTTCATAACCAATTTATATTCTTTGACAATTAGAAGACACAAGTATAGTATTCTATGTTTCAAAGTACATACCTGTTGCAACGCCTTCTGCACATTGTGCGGTAACGCGTGCGTGGCAGGTTTGGAGGGAGGCGGAGAGGCCAGGGAGGCCTGCGGCGGAGGCGACGGCGGCGCCGCCCCTCGCGTGTTCATGGCCGCCATACGTCTTCTTAGCAACTTGGCTTGTTGCACTCTCTGTTGGACCTGCTGCTGCTTCAGCTTCTGCTTGATGCTGCTGCAGAAAGGCACTGAACATTTCGTCTCCTGGCAGTGCTTCGCATGGTAGCAACACAACGCGATCAGCTGCTTGCAGATAGGACAGTCGCCCTTAGTCTTGCGGCGGCAGATCTTCGTGTGCGTGACGACGCGCTTCATCTTCTGGCAGGACGGTAGGCGGCAGTTGGCGTCGCGGCACTGGCAGGCGTGCACCAGAGACTGGATGCATCGCTGGATGGACAGTTTGCGGGCCTCCTGAGGGTTGGCTTGCTTCATATCGCCAGGCGAGGAGCCTACGTCGATATCGAGGCCGAGCTTCTCCATCTTGTGCGGGTGGCCTTCCTTCTCGTGGCAGGGCACGCACAGGTCGAAGTCGTCGCACACGGTGCAGTGGTAGCGGGTCTCGACGTGCGACTTGCAACTGTTGCAGGTGTAGACGAACTTGTCGGTGCCCTGGTTGTGCAGCTCGTAGAGCATGCAGAGCGTGGAGAAGCGCGCGCGCCTCGTGGAGGAGAACTCGTAGTGACGGTCGCGCGCCATGGTTAGGAAAGCGTCGCGCCCGTCCATCAGGTCGCAGTTGATCAGCGGGTCCGGGTCTCCGATCGGCTGTATAAAAAAAAAAATATTTTCGATCAAGAAGATAGATACGACATAATTTTTGCTTTGACATTACTAGATCATATTGAACGTGGGGTAACAAGAGATCGGAAAATTTTGGCGTTCGTATTAGTATGCCACGATGCGCTATTTATTTTTACATGCGAGCGTAGCGTAAAGAAATAAGCTTTGCAAATGGATATCTCAAGATATTTTATTAAAAATATTATTGTTTGAGAAATTGATTCTACAACACCAAAACTGAGTTGTTTTTATACAGCGCCAAATTAAATTAGCCGGTGGAACTTCACAGACGTCAATGGTTATGGATAAGTAGTCTAGATAAAAGAAGCATAATTACTCAAACTTAGTACATCTCACGGACGTTGGTCCCGCTGCGGCTGTAGTAACCTAAAATTATGAGCTTTATATTTTGTTTCATATTAGTTATTTATACCCATCGTGTGTGAAGTTTCGCCAGCTAATTTAATGTAACCCTGTAGTTTATAGTTATTATTAATTAATGAAACTCACCGCTAAACTGGCAGCAGATTGTGCGGAATGTAGCCTAATAACGAAGAACACTTCTTTGTGCTTCTCCATGGTGGCAAATATCTTTGCACTGAGATCACTGCCTTGCTGCTGGTCACTTTGCTTCTTACTATTCTTACGCTGCGCGGCCTTCGACTTGTTGGACTTCTTCGCCTTCTTCTGCCCTTTCTTCTTGCCATCAGGACCTTGCTCATTCTCTTCAGAGGACTGGAATATCTAAAAAACATGTTAGAAAATATTGTCTCATGCCAAACCCAAGCAATCATATTATAGCGTAGATTAACAGATCCAATACCAAAACCGGTGCTAGTTAAATAGATTTCAAAGTGCAAAAACTCTCGTCTTTCGTGCTTGTTAGATATCTGTGCAGTTTCTTATGGCTGTATTTAACCAATAAGGGCGAATTTCACCAATAAACTGAACGCGGTTTAGAATTATGCTGAACGCCAGCATAATTATAAACCGCGTTCAAGAGCTATCAATATTCCGCAACAATTTTGACACTGACAGTTCATGAACTCTGTTAAGAAGTGCAGCACCCTAATTGCGTAACACACGATCAATCGTAATCGGTTTCATTTTGACAGTTCAACAACATTCATTGCGTTATTTACGTGTTGAGCAGACAAATTTTTCGAACTTATGAAGCAATGGATTAGCAATTTGCTTCAAAATGATTCTGATTCCGATTGATTGTGTGTTACGCAATTAGGTTGCTGATCAGGTTCAGTTCAATTGGTGAAATCCTCACTTAGTTATCTGCCGATTGAAGAATCCGCCCTTTATGAATTTAGTGACTTAGTTCAAACACTCACAAATTAGGACTTGACTATTAGGGGTTTATTCATAAACTTTGCTTAAAGTTAAGTAATGATTAGCGACTGTTTAAGGCATTGACTACCACCGCGGGCACCGGTGTGACCGCCAACAATAGATTTTTTACTGTGTCTGTTGTCTGGCAATCAACATGTTAACCAAACATTTTTGACCTTTAATCGTCTCTTAACTTTAAGCAACATTTATAAATAAACCCCTTAGTGTTTAGTAACAAAACATGACCATACACGGTCTGGTGTTATTCACAACGTGCAAAAACCATTCCAACCATCATATACTTGATACTGACCACTGCCTCGGCGGCTTCGGCTTGCTTCCTCTTCTCCTCCTCCTCCTGATCCAACTCCTTGATGGACTCCTCAAGGACGTTGGGCCAGAAGTCGCCCTCAAAGTAAGGCAGTTCCGCCGCTGACGAGATATTGTCCTCCATAGCTTGCTTGAGTATGTCTTTATAATCTAGTATTATCCTCTCTATGATTCCCTTATCTAACATTTTCTTATACCACTCTTGTAACCTTTTAGGTTTAGGAATTTTTTGTTCGGGTGGATGGCAGTGGAAAATATAGTCGTCTCCTTCTGAGGGTGGACACGCCCAGATATGAGCCATCGTGTAGCCCAGTTGCTTGGCGTAGTCTAAGTATCCTAATAAAATCTCGTGGTAGACGGCAGTTCTGTACTGCCGCGGTTGGAAGAAATGTACAGAGTCTAGATATGCTATATAAACACGCCTCGTGTTGGGTGACGGACTCTCACTGCCGTATTCCTGGAAGAGAAATGTTTATGTTAAAATCTGGATAGAAAAATCAGACTGTACAGTTTCTGGAAATTTTACGATATAGCAATTTTTTATTATCAACAAAAAGTTTATTTAATAAAATAATAATATCCCTGGACATTTCACACAGCGCCATCTAGTCCCAAGCTAAGCAACCTAATGCTTGTGTTATGGTAACAAGATGGCTGATAAACTACTTATATACATTTTTTTTTTTTGTAAATACATACTTATTATAGATAGAAAAACACCCAGACTCGGAACAAATACATGTAGGTCATACAAATATTTGTTCCGTGCGGGAATCGAACCCGCGACACGCAGCGCAGCAGTCAATCGCTTAACCACTGCGCCAACCGTGCCGTCAATATACGCAATAATCTAATTAAGGTATAAAATGAACGGGAAAACAAACCCACAATTTTAGTAACAATTAGATACAAAATTAACAAAAAAAACCCAATATCACAGGCAAAATGAATCAACAATAGTTGAAATTCTTGTGTAATTAATTAACATTGATGACGTGGATGACTCACCTGCACGTGCATGCCAAAGAAACAAATGTCAGTTCCATCAATCTCTTCAAATGCAAACAACGCTTTAGCCCGATACGGGAACTCGGCGCACAATTCACCAGACTCTACGAATCTTGATCTCATCCCGGGTTTCACTTCCACCATCTGAAAAATACGAAAGTTTTAGTCACTGTTCAACAGAGATGAGTTGTGATTTGTGTCAATATTGCACCTACAATGTAATGAAACATTTTTGGGAGAATCAAAAGATTTCATGAAAACCACTAGGAAAAAGCAAGTTATGAACTATGATATGACATGAACAAAGCATTTTAGGTAACAAACAGCGAAGGATTAAGCCAGACTCATCACAACAGGAGAATGTAGGAAACGTGAAAAAGCTTCATAACAATGATGCAAAGATTAGTTGGAATAGTGAGACAATTGAAAGGTTTAGCAATTTGTATGTAAGAGTAATTAAAGTACATGTTTTGGATGCCCCTTACCTTATCAGACGAAGCAACCACCCTGATATGCACTTCGCCAGCGCCAGCCTCTTTTTTCTTAAGGAAATTATTGACTCTTGTTTCAATATAAATGCCAAGTTTGGAAGTAGGAAGTTTTTTAGCCGAGAATTTGTTCTCTTTCCGTTTAGCAGCTTTCTTTTTCAGACAATTATCACAGCAGAAGCCCTGAGGCCATATCGAATCGTGGTGCAATACACATATCTGGTGTTGCTTTCTACCACAGTCCATGCAAACAACAAATGGTTCTTGTTCTAGGTGATCATTCTTCATTTCTTTGAATTGATCCTTCTTGATTGCACTGAAATATTCACCGCATATCATTCTCCGCGTGAAAGTTCTTTAATCAAAGGTGTTTTTCAATTATTAGATTATTTGTTTACAAAATTGATATTTCATTGAAACTCAGATCGATAGAGATACTCACGTCTGTGGCTGCAACGGGTCATCGCCGAGCGTGACAGTGTCTCCTTGGATGTCATTGAAGCATTTCTGGCAGAAGGTGTATCTATCGGAGACAACCCCATACGCTTTTAGACTTTATTTCATAACGTCCATTGTAGCAGTAGTGATGTGAAGCGAGCGTGTACAGGAACATTGTGTGCAGGCAAGGACGTGCGTGGACAGGGCGAAAAAAATTTAGTAAGCAATGAGAACATAAAAGGGGTTAATAGTTAAGACAGTGGGCGGAGCGCACATGGTGGGTTATCGAAAGCCCGTGACATGAGACAGCAGCCCTTTACATAGACATATCAACCGGTAGTTCTCATTGTAAAAATTAGTTTGTTTCAACTTTGTATTAAAGTTGGGAATTATATTGAATGCTTACTTGAAAAATTAAATCTGTCCACAAATATTTAGAGAGTTTGTTCCAAAGTTACCACACAAATAAATACCATCTTCCTGTTAAATACATACGCATAGTTGCGTCCAACTCGGGCGAGCGCGCAGTAAAGCTCGCACGTCACCGTAGATTTCTTGATTCCAAATATTTAAAACCTACCGTTGTTGAGATGTCTATGAGCAAAATTTTGATGTGAAACCACCATTTCTTTTCCTTTCAGAATGTGAATTAATACACTTTATCGAAAAGAAATAATTATTTCAAACACATGATACAATCCAATCGTATAAGCAGCAGTAATTGACATTTAAAAACAATAGGGAAGAGAGCACAGAATGAGTGTAATACATATAATTGAGAACAATTAGTCCTACACTAAGTATCCCATCTAGTAAACAAACATAGCCTGCAATGACTATACAATGGATAGTGATAAATAGGTAACTGAACTGGTCTAGAGTACAATCAATTTAATAAATGGAATAATAATAAATATCGTACCAATTGGTTATTTTATTGTTGTGAGTTTGTTTAGAAGATAGGAAACTTATAGCTTGGCAGTCAGTATTATCTTTTTAGAATAGGTACTAAGATATCCCTACCTAGCTCTTCGGGGAACACAGGCGTAATTTTATGTTTGTTTATAATAAGGGATACCGGAGCAAATCGGAAATAAAAAAAGAAATATATTAAAAGTGTTTTCTTGTATGTTTATAGTAATTTGCAGCAATCAACGTGACCTTCTGGGGTCAAACAATATAAAATATCGACCATCGACACGAAAAGAAGATCGTAATTTGACAAAATCACTAGGGGTTAAGCTAAATACCGAGTTTGACTATCTTACTGTATCATTAACAGATCCACAGATGTTATTTATTGAGTGTTGTACAATAACAGAGAAAGGTACGACGTAAAATAATATACCAGCACTTAAAAAGTACTGATTTATGTGAAGCTTTTACTTTAATAACCAAACACTTATTTTTAACCGACTTCTAAAAAAGGAGGAGGTTCTCAATTCAGATGTTTGTATTTTTTATTTTTTTATGTTCGTTCGCGCATAGCTCCGTCGCTTGCCAACCGATTTGTAAAATTATTTTTTTGTTGGAAAGGGTATACTTCCCAAATGGTCCCATAGAAATTTCATCAAAAACGGTTCAGTAGTTTGGTTTTTAAACCAAAATTACAACTTAAAAGTGAAAAATAAAAACTTTTTTGCAAAAAAAAATCAACAGACTTCCAAAAACGACACTACAAAGTGAAAAATAACTTTAATTTCGGAAGTCGGTGGCAAACAACGAAAATGTGAACCCAACGACACCGACTTCCGAAATTAAAGTTATTTTTCACTTTGTAGTGTCGTTTTTGGAAGTCGGTTGATTTTTTTTTGCAAAAATGTTTTTATATGCCTACGAATTCTTGCGAGGTCGCTTATAATTCGACTTTATTTTTCATAAAAAGTGAATTTTTGTAAGTAAGAGTTATTCTAGCAAGATTTGCCTTAATTATCAACGTTTAGCGATCAGATTTCATGATACATTTTTTTTACCGAAGACAAGGTTCTAATTTTTTGGTTTGATTTTATGTTTTTTGTCGAAATCATAGCAAAACGGTGAATTTGACGTTAGATATGTGCTGATTTTCAGTTCATCTATATATATAAAAATGAATTGCTGTTCGTTAGTCTCACTAAAACTCGAAAACGGCTGAACGGATTTATCTTATCTTAGTCTTGAAATGTTCTTGGAGGTTTAGGGAAGGTTTAAAAGGCGAGAAAAAATGGAAAAATTGCGAGGAAGATAGTAAAAACGACTATTTCATTTTCCCATATAAACTGTTCTACCTACTTTCCTGTCAAACATTTGACGATCGTCCCTTCGGTACGGTAGACTCGGGTCCACTCGAATTGAAACAAGTATTAAATTAAGGGTTTTGAATAGTGTAGGTGTAGGGTAGGAGTAGGGTAGGTGTAGGGTAGGAGTAGGTTAGGAGTAGAGTAGAAGTAGGGTAGGAGTAGGGTAGGAGTAGTGTAGGAGTAGATTAGGAGTAGAGTAGGAGTAGGGTAGGTGTAGGGTAGGAGTAGTGTAGGAGTAGGGTAGAAGTAGGGTAGGAGTAGGGTAGGAGTAGTGTAGGAGTAGATTAGGAGTAGAGTAGGAGTAGGGTAGGAGTAGGGTAGGTGTAGGGTAGGAGTAGGGTAAGAGTAGTGTAGGAGAAGGGTAGGGGATAGGACACCACGCGAACAAAGTAGCGCCGGGCAGCTAGAAATAATTTATATGGCAAAACAACGTTTGCCGGGTCAGCTAGTTTTAAATAAATATTTTGAGATTTTGATGTTTCTTTATACTTTGCAAAGATGAGATTCAGCATGCCAAGTGTAATAAATTTTTGAATTATCGGCATTTAAACGATGCAACATTGAGACTAATGGGCAGCTTAAACCAAAACAAATCATTACTGAGACACAGAACATTTAAGAGGTAATTAGTTGCGCGACATTTGAATATTTATTTTTGGAGTTATCGTTCATGTTTTAGCCAGTCACTAGTGAAGTTAGTTTCAATTTATTATAGTTTTAAGCAGGGACGTAATCACTTCCATTAAAATATTAGCTGAACCTATTCATTGCATAAAGCTATATGTATACTTATAAAGTTAGCAACAAAATAAAGCATTGCCAGTGTAACATTTGAGAAGTATTTTACTGTTCAAAATTATTTTTTATGATACTAAAATGTAGGTGAATACTAAGTAAGTATGTATATTCGGTAATTATAACAAAAAAAAACAATTTTTAAAATTTTTGTATGTCTGTTTGTTCCGGCTAATCTCCGAAACGGCTGGACCGATTTTCATGAAATTTGGTATGGGGTTACTTTGAACCCTGGGGAAGGACAAAGAGGCTACATTTTTATCGACATACCACGTGGGCGAAGCCGCAGGTGGAAGCTGGTGACATTTACTTTCTTAAATTCGAAAACATGGCCAGTGACAACGATGGCTTATTAAATATAGAAACAAATGCAATGTCAATCGATACTTTCACAGTACCACTGTGTTTGTAGGGTGTGCTATTTACACAGCTCACATCAATATTGCAAAGAAATGCCTATTTTTATCTAAGAAAATCGATGGCGACCGTGTTATGGTAAAACCACGTCATTTTGATCGCCAAGGACCTGACCTCGCACACCGATGCATGTAGTAAAATATTAAACAATGTCAAATGAATTTGTAGCTGTTTATATGTTCCTATTTGATTTTTATGAGGTCAATGCAGACCAATAAGCCGGCTAGTGCTAATGATACAATATAATATTTCAGGGAGCTGTGACTTTGTTTTCTTGGTTGCTCTAACAATGTACTTACTGGTTTAAACTTTTAATTTGAGTATGATTAGTACCTAATAATATTAATGTTTTTTATTTTACCTAACCTACATTTAGGTACGTGTGTCACATTTATATGTAATATATTTTAGTTTTTAAATTGCAGTGTGAATGCCTTGGGATTATTAATTCTGTTGTGCACTTAAATAAATGTTATCCCATGTACAGACGCCAGCACATCAAGCTACTACAATCTGTCAAATTTCTTTAATAGATTTTCCTCTTTATAGCTAAAGCATTAAGGTTCAAGGTTGATTGGGAAATGTTGACAGTTCAAGTAACTTGACCTACTGGCGTCTATGCTATTATCCTTCTTTAAGATTTATACCTGAAATTGGGCAAACGGATCGTTTGTAGGAAATAGGCATATTTTATATCAAACAAACTATAGTCAGATATTATACACGAGCAAAAGCTAGTACTCTACAATACTAATAAAACGATCGTTTTCTGTATCATTCTATGGAATATCACTTTTGTTGTCTTTTTGTATTTCATTATATTAAAAAATCCTCACACACTCACTATCCTCACAATAGTGTAAAACAAAGACGTTTGTTTATCTGTAAATTCTACTTAGAGCCACCTTCTTTACCATTATTTATAAAAAATAAATTGAGGACGGTTTTAGTATCAATACACTCATATATTACGTGCGAAGATTCGTTGTGTCGCTAATTTATAATAGAGATTTATATTATAAGCGATGCTCAGTAATTTTTACAAATTCATATAAGTAAAACTTTAGTTAGTACCTACACATTCCCTAAATGGGTGTTCATTTACCGATGAATGCCGATCTCATATTCCTTTGTTCCGCGATGGATAGCAAGCAACGCTCAAGTTACAAAATCAACTAGATACAATCATTTCATCATGTATGCCACGACAGCTATACGGAGTTGAAACTTCTGGCTAACTTATTGATAGCAATGCATTTTATTGCACTTATTGAAGATTAGTTCAGCGTCAATACAATACGGTTTCTTATTTTCAGATTAATACGCACTACATTTGACTGACTTGTTTCGATTTAATATTATTTTAGTTTTTACGTCAATGTAAGAGATATACGAATCAGCAAAGTATTTTGATTTGTTATTGCAGTGAAAATGTTCTTGTAACAAAGTAAGCTAAATATACACCACAAGATGCAGTGGTCGGGACTTTTTGTAGCAATTACGTGATTCACCTGAGTTTTTTGTGACCTAAGCTATAACGTCTTGGTGAAGATAAATTCAAAATTAAAGGTAAAACCAGGAAAATATTTAAATAATGATTTTCTTGTCATAAAAATCAATAACAAAAAAGTTAAACTAAATAATTTTAGAATGCTTGTTGAAACTTGCAATATTGATCAATGGTCTAAGATTTTTTACACAATCCATATTAGGGTAGTAGGGCATGGGTTTATATAAGTTCGCACACGCCTGTGATAAAGAAAATAGTACATTTTTCTTTATTTGATTGTATAGCAAAAAGTCTAACCACTCATTCTTAACTTTTAGCACACACACAAAAAGGGTAGTTTAGTGACATTTCCCATGATATATGTATACCAAATAACTACATAAAAAGCTTGCGAAAGCGTTAGTCAGAGTATGGATAAAGCTATTGGAGGAGTATAATGTATGTGTATCATGTATTTAAAAAATAGTACTCATTAAAATCATCAATAAAAAAATTGGGGAAAGATATGTCAAGAATTTGAGATTGAATTTATTTTGCTGCAAAACACAGAGAACTGAATCAATGGAGTACTAAAGTACGTAATTGAATTTTAATCAAAAAATGAAAGAAATAATTTGAAATGTCAATTTGACATATGTTTGAAAAATGACGGGTATGGCGACATTGGAAAAGACGATCGCTCACGTTCACGCACTATGTCTCCATTCGTTTAGTACTCCGTGTTTTAGTAGAATCTTGGTCAAATATCCAATCCTAAATATTCATATTTCTCTATTGTCTGTACAGGAAAGGATGGGTTGTATGACACATATTATTCAATAACTTCCGATAATCAACAGTTCAGTTCATCACGACTTACATCTATTTTAATAATAATTTTACTGAATCAGTAAATAAGTTACTAACAATAGTATTTTAAGTGCAAAACTGATGGATCTCATAGTTGTCCGAAATAAAATTATTTTATTTATTATTATTTATAAATAAAACTTGTTTTTGGACGTGTCACACAAGCTATCCTAAAACGAACAGACTGTAAAGGATTTAAATTACACAGCTAATTAACAGAGTTGAACTATCAGTGTGTAATAAAATTATAACTCAAATCTTTTTCATAAAATAATGTGAGGGTTGTGCTTACCTATTCTGGTAACTGAAGTACTTGGCGTCCCGTGGTATTGTACACAATTGTTTGCCATAACAGCATAGCACTTGAGGGTTGAATGTGTACTTTCTACCACAGCAATAGCCTAAGCTTTGCATTACGGGATCAATCTCTAGCTCGAACACTTCCGATAGCTAAAACAACATACATGGTCTATGGTTAATATCATATTATTCTAGCTTTTATAATGGGTAATAGAAAATACGACAGCGTTGGTTTGAAAATTTCCAGCATTTACTGGACAAAACTATACAATTGTGCGAGCTTTAGGCTGTTAGGAAATGACAATAAGAGTGGATACCATAATTATTACTTATTATATGATAATGAAGATTAAATTATGTAAATTTTTTTTTTACATTAGAACGTTAAAAATCATCCACATAGCAAATATTCACGGACGTGATTGACGTCATTGGTCACAGAGTGTAAAATATTGCAACAGTAATCAAACTTAGAAGTGTCATTTATAATGAACATGATAATAATATGACATAAGACGGAACTGAAAATCAACTGACTTTCCTAACCAGATGCATTGAATCAGCATAACTTGACTCTAAAACCAACAGATGGTGGAGTAAATAAACCGCCTTTTTCAAAACCAAATTTTGGACCGCATTAACTTATTTTAGTAGTAAATAAAGGCGAAACTAACCTTAGTACAATATCTGTAAACCCTCGAATTCTTTCTATTGTAAAGCCATGCGTTTTCGAACATGAGCCAGACGTCGTCAACATATTCCCAGGGGTCTCTATACTCCCCTCGATCTAGCTTCAGTTTGATGGTCGACAAGTCAATAGGCTTGGTGACTATGTCGAAGTAGTCAGGGATGCCGAGCGCTTGCGCGTCGACTGGCTGTCTGAAGGGTAAAGACTCAGGGTCTTGTCGGAATAATTTCTCTAATGTTGGCATGAGCGCTACTCTGAGCTCATCGGGTTTAAAAACGAACGTCCTTCGTGCCCCTCTTTCCCCGCTCGCTGATTCTCCGACACTACCCACACTAGTCTCTCCCGGTTCTTCCTTCGCTTCTTGTTTGACCTCGGACTTGACTTCTGTTTTGACGTTGAAGTCGGGTCTCTCTGCGTCTTTGTCAGGTGTTTCGTCCCGCATACCCTTGCCTCCACAATCCTCGTCCGGTTCATCCTTGATCCGGACGTCATCAGAATCCTTGTTGTCTGGCGGCGGACTGTACGGAAAATGAAAATATCCAGTTTAGCAAGTTAAATATTTATTTTGTAATTTGAGTTAAAGCCATATTCAAAGACCGAACATGTCTAGTTTGATGTCGACCAAAAATGGTTTCACAAATTTGTGAAATGCATCTTTGTACGATTCGACATTGATTATAAAATAAAGTCGAGCTGATAAAATATAGTCGCACTCACCTGTCATCGATAGAGGAGGAGGCAGTGATGGCGGCGAGGTGCGAGGACATGGGAGCCACGCGCGCGGGCGCGGGCGACGGGTGCGCCAGCGGCGTGGCCGGCGTGCCCGGCGCGCCCGGCACCGAGGCCGGCGCGGGCGCGGGCGACGCCGCCGCGTCCGCGCGCCCGAACGCCGCGTGGTTCACGAACGGACTCTGCACCGCGTTGCTTAGTAACCGAACTTTCGCGTCCGGATGACCCGGCGAAGCGAGCGGCGCCGGCCCGTTCGAATGAATCGAAGGGTAGTTCGGCGCCGGTGACGTCATCGGCTGGCCGAACGGTGACATCCCCGGTGCGCCGACGCTGCCGACGCCTACGCTGCCACCGTTCGGCGTATGCGGCAATTGGTTTGGACTCGGACCGGGCGGGCCCACGAGGTTGGTCTGGAAGGCCATGCGGTTGGCAGGCATGGAGAGCGCGATCCCGGGCGACGGGATGCGCATGGCGGGTAGTGCGGGCTGCGCACCCATGGCGGGCAGTGTGGGCCGCGCCAAAGGACCGCCCACGCCGGGCCTGGGGCCTCCCACCCCACCCAGCACGCCGCCTCCGGACATACCGCTCACAGGTTGCTGTTGTTGTTGTTGCTGCTGCTGCTGCTGCTGCTGTTGTTGTTGTTGTTGCTGCTGCTGCTGTTGTTGCTGTTGCAGTTGCGCAACTTGTTGCTGCTGCTGCTGTTGTTGTTGTTGCTGCTGCTGTTGCGCCGCCTGTTGCTGTTGCGCTTGCAACTGCTGCTGCTCCTTTCGCTTTTGTCTCTTTTCCTCGAGTTCCTTCTGTATTTTGTATATCTTTTCGGCCAGCAAGTGATAATATTCAGATCGCGTACTCGCCATCTCATACATATCGCCTTCGACTTTCCTCGCGTATGCGACTAAATTATGCATTCGCTTATCTAACATTGCAGTAGGGTCCGGTGTGGGAAATATCGCTTGCACCCTGTGAAAATGCAGTCATTGAAATGTGTCTAAAGCCACAAAAACTTCATTTTGATGTCGATTTCATTTCGAAAATATAGCTTACAGTTTGTGTACGAGGTGGTTTCTGAGATCAGCCGTAATAGAATGATGCCACTCTTTGGTGCCGGATACTGGGTTGGCGGTTACGGCTCCGCTCGGTAGTTGCAGTGCGCCGCCCATCTGCAGGAGAATTAAAAGTATGAGACGAACATTGAACACAAGCGAACAGTCGAAGAGGCGCAGTAGACGAGCAGATAGACACCGTGACTCACCAACGCCTGCTGCTGCTGCTGCTGCATGTCGTTGGGCTGCTGCGCGAACAGCGCCTGCATGGTCTGCTGCTGCGGCACGTCGGGCAGGCCGGGGCGCGGCACGGGCAGGCGCGACAGCGGCGCGCGCGGGAAGCCGCCCATGCTGGACACGGACGTGGGGCAGGCGATGCCCAGCGCCTCGTAGGCGCGCTTCATGTCGGCGCCCTGCGTGCTGGGCGCGGGCGCGGGCGCCGGGGCCGCGGGCGGCGCGGCCGGCCCGGGCCCACCCAGCTGGTTCACCCCGCCCATGGCGTTGCCCGCGCCGCCCACCCCAACCACGCCGCCGACGTTGCCAACTCCGGGCACGGGGCCCCCGCCGCCAACGTTGCCGACGTTTCCAGTACTCACGCCCGCTGTTGAATGTTGAGTCACTGCCGCTGCTAAGATAAGGAAAACTTCGTCAGTGATGTACCTTCGAGGGTCACATAAAAAAGTGTACTAGTGAAAAGGGTTCCTTACATAACATACCGTTCATGTTTCTAGTCCTATCGGCTTGTTTTAGCGGCAAACAAACCGGACAGTCATTCTTATTGCAATGTTTCCAATGGTTAATTATTTGTCTTGATGATGAGCAGTGCGGTACCGCACAATTCTTGCCAGCCTGAAAGTTATTCACATTTAGAGACATTCTAACAGGAGAGAAATTTGACACTTTGCATTTGTTATGAATAATACAATACCTGGCATGACATCATATGGTTGAGAACACCCTTCATAGTCTTGCAGTGCGGCAGCGTGCACTGCCACGTCTCGCCGTTGGACTGGGACTCTCGTCTCTGGCACTTGTGTGCGTGTAACAGCAGGACAAGCTGTTGTTGGATAAGTTTCCGTTTCTCTGGGTCGGCGATGGAGCCGGTGGTGGGCGGTTGCGGCGCGGCCGGCGGCTGCGAGGAGGGGGCCTGCGTGGCAGCCTGCGGCTGGGACTGGCCGCCCGCGGGCGCTCCCGGAGTCTGCGGCGAGGGCGCGGGAGGCACGGCCTGCGCCGCGCCGCCGCCCGCGTCGGCCGGGGGCCCGAAGCGCACGCCCACCTGGCCGGCCGCGCGCTGCACGTGCGGCACGCCGGGCCCCTGCGCCGACTGCGCGTAGGGCGGCTGGTAGGGCGCCAGCGGGTGGCCCCCGCCGCCCGGCGCCGGCATGCGCGTGTGGTGCTGCAGCGCGGTGCGCATGTTGGGCGTGCCCATGACGCCGACGCGGCCGCTCAGCGGTCCGTTTTGCATCGCCTGCAATGTGCCATCGTGTTACTGTCGTCCATGTCTTGGATAGGAATTTCTTGGAGGCTAATGAGATGGTATCGAAATCCAATTGGATTGCTTAATATTTTATGCATATTTTTTGTGTAAAGTTCACAAGAACCCATTTTTTTTAAACTAGCATCATCATCAACTGTCGCGCAGTCGTTTAAAAACAATGTGACCGTGAATTAAGACTGCGGTTCGCGCATAAGCAGGCGATTTTTAGTCATGGAAAATAGACTCAATGTCGGGCGTAGTGATCAGCAGTCTAGGGTTTTGATTCTTTTTCAATGTGAAATATTTGACTGATCCTTAAACTTTTTGACGACTTTCTAAAGAGGTAATTTTTTTTAAATTAATGACCATCTTAATACTTCTTGGGCTTCTAATGATACAACTTTTTTTAATGAATGAGTCTCTTTTTTACTTTTTGTCCTTTTCTGTTTGTTGCAGTAACTAAGCTAGGGTACTCCGACCAAACGGGTTAGGTTAGAACTGTGACCACGACGCGCGAGCCGAATTCGTCGCAGCTACTTTTTAGTATTTTTTGGTCCCCAAAATAGGACTATTTTAGATTCACAAAAAGAGGCGCATTCATTATAGTGTTCAATAATATTTTTAAGAAAAGCAAAATAGGAAATATTTAAGGTATGGTTAAATACATGTGCCTTTACCAAATGGTCATAATGCAATAAAACAAAATTGAACTCACTTGGGCATGCGGATGGTGAGGCGGCGTCCCGTGATGGTTGGCGCCCATGATTGTGGGCAACTGCTTGTTCACGCTGTTGATGATCCCGCTCCCGAGCATACCAGCGCCCGTCATATTACTGTTCGTCACTATCATGTTCCCGCCGACATTAGCCACGTTCATTGCTCCTTGGATAGAATTCATCGGCATTGTGGGGTGCAGCTGATTTGGATGACTCGTATTTGGCATTAGTTGCGGGTGCATGCCACCCATGAGGTCCTTTGATACAGACACGTTTGGAGGTGACTGTAGGTTTGGACTCTTACTACCTAAATTACTCAATCCTAATGGATTGTTGTGGCCTACTAAGCCTTTGTTGCCCTGTGAAAAGACCAATACACGACATACTCTATTAATATGGCCTTTAAATAAATTTGTTAATTATTTCAAATATTTTTCTAAAATCCTAATGCGAACAGAAATTAATATACATTGTAAATCAAAAATAAATTTAAAAAAAAGCAATGTTATGATAAAGTACAAAATAGTACTCATTAAATCTTTTTCTGAATAGGACCTAAAAGCTACCTACTTTGAAATATAAAGTTATTAACAACATTATATGTAATAAAATAGTAAAAACTGTAAATTCAATATTTTTAAAAAAGATTGTATTGTGGGAACAAATTTGATGCCGAAAATATAGTTTTTAGAATTTTTGTCTGTTTATCTGAATGTACATTATGTTCCGGATTGGCGTAGACAAGGTAGCATTGATTTGGATTAAATTTGGTACACAGATAGTTTATAACCTGGATTAACACATACGGTACTTTTAATCCCAGTACTACGTTCCTATGGTATATTTTCTGACGAAAAGTGCGCAGCCGCGTGCAAAAGCTAGTGAACATTTAATCACACAATAACTTTTTTTTTTAATTAAGGCTGTGTGTGAATAGTATAATATTTTATTTCCAGCAGCAGTGAAAAAAAATTATTAAGGAAAAAAAAACATGATTATTTTTTTTCCTCTATATTTTATAATGTTTTTTAAGTAGATACTAGGTTACTCTGCATTGTCTTAACTTGATTTAATTGCCAAAATTGGATTTAGTTGTTTTATTAACTGAATTTTTAAACAAGACATCTTTTCTTAAATGGTTATAAAATTATCTTACTAGATAACTAAGCTTAAAAAACAAAAATAAAAAAGACAATTTTATGACAATTCCATCAGTCCCAGGTACTCACTTGTTGTATAAGATGATTGTTGATTTGCCTGTGCATAGCAGCCGTCGGGTCATCCCCGTTGAGCTGTTGCTGTTGGGACATTTGTCCCCCAGGACCTGGCCCTTGGGCAGGGGGTTTGGGGCCAGTGACCCCGGGTTGTTCCCCCCAAGCACCTCCCATCAACTCATCTGGGAGGTCCTTTTCGAGGTCAAACATGTCAAGGTTAGAGAACCCATCTGCTGAAACAAAACGGTAAGAAAAGATTATAGTGACTTTAGGGTCAAGTTTAACATTTTGTACAAGAAGGAAATTCTATAGTATTGGAGTATTGTTTTTGTAATTTCTTATTTATATTCAACAGATTTAAGAATTAGGCAAAAAAATCTGTTTATATTTTGTATACAACTATACTTTTAATTTTTTCCAATATTATGAATTTGTTATGTTGGTTGTTGTTTCTGTAGACATTTTTGGTCTTATATTTATATCAGAAACTAGTGTATTGTTGTAATTAAGAGTGAAATGTTAGTGTCTGTTGAAAATGTTTGGTTTTATAATAAAATGGTTTTGAAAAATGAATCATGAATGAAAAATAAATGAAAAAAATGAATGAGTGATTAATACACAAGTCCAAAGAAAATTTGGACATCCAACATTATAATTACTTTAAGTTGGATGTACAGACGCCAGCACATCAAGCTACTACAATCTATCAAATTTCTTTAATAGATTTTCAACTTTATCGCTAAAGCATTAAGGTTCAAGGTTGATTGGAAAAATCTGACAGTTTCGGGTAGCTTGACCTGCTGGCGTCTGTACTCAATCCAGAAAAATGTTTATCCCATAATTACTTTACGATTTTTTATTGTTTGGTTACAATAAAATGTATTATTTAACTTCTGTTTTATTTATTTTGCTACTTTGGTCTTTTTAATTGTGCATTTCTTCTACTTCTAATAATAAATTGGGGAAAATTGTATTCAATGGTACAATTTTCCCCAATTGTATTTTTCTAACACTGTATTTAATATTTAAACAAACTAGCAATTTATTTGGTCTTTCTTTCGGCACAATGACTGTTTTATTTTAGTGTAATGTGTATTTCTTATACTTCTAATAATAAATTGGGGAAAATTGTACCATTCAAACACATTACTAAGATACTGAAACAAATTAGCAATTTATTAGGTCTTTTATCAAAGAAGTTGATTTATGACAGCAAAACAATAACTTATAAATAAAATAATACAGAAATAAAATAAGGCAAAACTAAGACAGAACATGACAGCTAACAGAACATGAATTTCATTTACTTTATCTATTTTGAAAATAGTTTAAGTATTTTTATATGTTTCTAAATAAATTTAATTTTACACAAACAAGAACTATTTTTAAAACTAATGCATATTATCCTTTCATTTCATTACAGTTAAAATACAAAACATAAAAAGTTTTGTTACAATTCAGAACTAGGTATATCATTAAAAATTCAAGGTAATTTAGTGTGCATATGATATGATATGAAATTTGGGTATTATTACATACAATTACTTTTAAATTTTAGAATATGTTTGGTTTTTATATTATGGCCTTGCACTTTATTTTGTCAGCATGCAAAAAAGAGGTTATGTTCTTATCAATTTACACAACATTCAATAAAACATTACATGTGGATACACAATCAAATGTGGCATTCTATCTACATTTTTTCAGTTTGGATGAAAAAAGTATGTTATGTTACCAAAACATAATGTGGGTCACCAATACAATTTGTATGTCAGGCAATTTTTTGAATTAATAACCAATATTTCTAAAATAATTTAAACATTTTATAAACTATTTGCTACTATTCTACATTTGTTTTGTAATATTTTGTTCCCATATTCTACAAAATATATTTTTACTTGTCTTGCTGTCTAAGTAAAGCTAAGCCAAGCTAAAAAACAAGAACTTGATTTAACAACATTAGAATAATATATATTTCTGTAAAATCATGTACTCATATATAAAATCTAGTAAAGAATTGCTCTACATTACAAAATGTACACCCTAAAACAATGTCATGAAAGTTGCATTTTGTTCATAATAATAAATGAAATAACAGAAACACATTAGAATTTTATAAAATAATGTCACAAAATATCGATTAAAACTAATATTTTCTCATTTCATGAGCTAATACACAATAATACGACGCAAAACTTGCGAGGCGCTAACAAGAACGAAGGCAAAATGTCAAAAATCAAAGAAAGATAATATGACAGAACACTGTCCCGACACTTTGCAAACTCCGTGTAAAACAATAAAATACTCACCCGCGGAGTCCGAGGGACCCTGGAAAGGGTCCCGGATCATCTTAGGCCGCTTGTTAGGCGGCTCATCGGCCATGGCTCTGTTTACTAAACGTAAGCCGTCGTGAATATTTCGGCCCGCCGATTTAAAAAACACTTTTATGTCTTAAATCTTCAAGAAATAACATTTTAGAGCGATTTGTCATTCATCATAATGTAATTCACCCACATCGCGATCGTTCGATGTCCTTCGCACCATTGAAGGCACATATTATAATTTCTCACTCAAGTATTCGCCATTACAAAGCTCCGAATCGAAGAGCTACACAGACCCTCTCACCATCTTCCGTCGGAACTAGCACAATAAATGAAAACAATATCACCAGATTTTAGCTACTTTATGGAACTTATTTACGCTATCGAATAACACGATTTCACTTAACACTTTAAAATACACGGAATGGTAAAGTTTATGATAAAATGATGTAAGAAAAAACAGAAAATTTACACGACAAATTCCGAAATTCTTCTCAGTCTCTCCAGCGCAAAATGGCGGCTGTTGATGAAAACTTTTTCTACGCTTGTCAGAAAATGTCGGCCTCTATAGAGTATATGAAAGCGCTCTGATTGGTCCGCGCAGACCACGTGACTGCCGGAAATACCGATTTGACGCAGGATCGGTCCGATTATTCTGACGTCAAGGCGTACAAAGCCGAACATAACCGAAGAAACCCGAAGATGTTTTTTCCATGTAAAAGCATATTTTACATAAAAAACTATTCAAGTGATATTATTTTAGAATACAACTAGCTAAACAAAGTTAAGATCTAACTATTCTATACAATACATGACATTTTCAAGGCATACACGCGATAAAAAAAATGATTTAGATGTAAATTTTTGAATATTCCCTCCAAATCGGGAGTGGCCATCATCAATACGACGTGTCTCTAGACTGTCTATGATATAGAGGCGACCATAAACCATTCAGTTTTACTTTTAATATTTATTTGAGCTCTAGTACACTAAATATTTAGCCAAAAATCCAACGTATTGGTTTTATGTTTTTTTTTTTTAATATAGAACTTTGGCTAATAGTCTGCACCACATTAAAAGCTGTTCATGAGGCTATTTTTTTTACAGTTTATATAAAGTAAATATTACATTTGTACAGTCAACCGCACATCAGTGAAAACACTAATTGCACATGGCATAAAGGCGCCTTCAAATTGTTACGAATGATACAGTTGTAGACGGTACCTGTACTGTACTGATAAACTGGATAGAGGCAGTCCAGAGAAAAGGGGTGTCTTTTGATAATGGCACAGAGTAAGTTTTTATATAGAGAATGGATAATAGAAAATGATAAAGATTTATGAAGTAGTCAAAAGACGTCAGATAACTTTTTCCCATAGTTTTTAGATCGTATAATTCTAGGAAATTAAAGATTTCCATTCAACTTATTACTTATAACAAAACGTGGCGTTTTTTGTACAAGGTAAACAAGTTTTGGTTTTTCTAATCGACTTTATGTACAGACGCCAACACATCAAGGTACGGACGCCAGCAGGTCAACCTACCCGAAACTGTCAGATTTTCCCAATCAACATTGAACCTAATGCTTTAGCAATAAAGTCGAAAATCTATTAAAGAAATCTGACAGATTGTAGTAGCTTGATGTGCTGGCGTCTGTACTACAATCTGTCAAATTTCTTTAATAGATTTTCAACTTTATTGCTAAAGTATCAAGGTTCAAAGTTGATTGGGAAAATTTGACAGTTTCGGGTAGCTTAATCTACTGGCGTCTGTACACATACGCACAGCTACACATCAAGCTATACGTAACCATTATAAGCTGACTTCTGATCGTATGTACGAAAAATCTATACAATGCGAGCTCAGCTAAAACTGGAAATGTATATCTTGATGTGTCGCCGTGAGTACACCAATTGCTCCTTGATTATTTACTGGGCCGATTTATAGGATTCCTTTTCCACTTGATAGAAGTTTGCGTGGTGTCCCATATAATTTTGTACAAACTTTGCTTGGGTACAAGTAATACCCGTGGCAATTTTCCAAAAATGTATAATTCTTTCTCCATCGGTAGATAAAAGTTAATCTTCTTTGTGAAAAAGTTTAATTTAGAATAACTACAGCAGCATAAAAAAATAAAAAATAAGTAAGTACCCTTTTATCTTTCTTAAGTCGCAATATTTATAGTTATTGTTATTTTTTTTGGGAGGTGTGGTACGTCATGGAAAGCAAAAAAAAACCCGTACTTAACTGGGTGATGTTATTTTCTACACTCAAAAAGAAGAAGACATACTAACTCTGTGTGCTATACATACTAATTCCATTTTTTTTTTGTTAGCCTATTGTGGCCCACGCCCACCGCTGGGCAAAGGCCTCCCCTTTTTCCTTCCAAACCTGGCGTCGTGACGTCTGGTGCGATTTCTGATCCTCCCTAAGATTTTTTATAGAATCTTTCATATACCTACTCTATCTTATCTGTGATATATTCATATATATTCATAGAAGGATTCGGATCTTCTCTGATACGGATGTACTGATGTACACCACATTTGCCAATCGATAAAATATTAGAGGGAAATAGAAATAGCGGTTTACCTAATATTATTTAATTCAATTGAAATAAATATCATAATCAATTGATAAAAAATCCATTCAGATTAACATAAATATATTGTAGAAATAAAGGCGCATTTTTCAAAAATTAATCCCATTTCCATTGCACCTTCATCTTATCTTTGGTTTGATATTTAATGTTACAGGCTATAGGTTGCTTTGTTTTGTGATGAAAGTCGTGTACACTTGTAATTAGCATAGCACTAGCACCCATACCTGTTAACTTCATTAATTCATGTATGTACACTGTATCACTGCTTAAGCTGTTGGCGTACCTACGTATTTTAAATAAATATTTACGCAATCCGCCATGGTTATCCGTACTTTTATTAAGTTAAAAGTCCCTTAGCTAAAAAGGTACAGAAATAAAACAGGTTATAATTATAATATAGGTGTCAACAATTTTCATCTAATTAATTCAAAATTAATATCTAGTGACTATTTTAGATTTACATTTCTTTCAGAGGTCTTATACCCAAAATATGTAATCCAGTTTTAACAATTGTTCTAGCACAATGGAAAACAAGTAATCTTTGTGCTGCTAAATCTGGGCTAACATCCTTGACTCTTACTTCGTTAAACATTCTGTTGACATGTCTTGCTAGGCGGAATAAATAATTAACAAGAATACAAGCTTCATATTCTTCTAATGACCTTTGAAGAATGTTTTCAAATCTAGCTAATTCTGCAATAACATCGCCTATGACTTCTTCAGACAAGTGATTAGGGTGACAGGTGTCGGGTAAAGACACACCGCAGTTCTGTTCTAGGCTCCAAAGTCGGCAGTGAAGATATTGTAGTTTGATAGCACTGTCGCCTTCAGTTTGGAGCGCTCTGTCCCAGCTAAATGTGTAGTCTTTTTGCCTTCTCTGCTTCAAGTCATTGATTAAAACTGCTGAAGTGCCCAATATGTCACATGTCTCTTCATTCATTGCTCCAGTTCTGGTATCTGCAAAAGAGCAATGAATTGTAAGGTAAAGATAGATAAATTAATGAACTAAAAAAGAAAGTAATTGGACAGATTGAAGTGTGAAATGCCTCCCATGGTATGGTATGCTCAACTGATCAGTGTCAAATTTTTTGTAATTAAAACAATCATACTGTAGTTGCATGAAAATTGGTTGTCATGGTGCCTTGTGATACAGAGGAATGAGAAAAAGGTTTTGAGTATGAATGTAACTTTCCACTCAAAACTTTTTAGGGGAAGACGAAGAAACACTTGATAGACTGTGTAAATGATGATATGGTTAGAAAGGGGGTGCCTACAGAGATGAAGACTAAGAGAGAAATATTGAAGAAAAAGACATGTTGTGGTGGGCTAACTGAACAGACAGCTGTGTTGCTGGGGAGTTTGTTGCGCCACTTCTTCTTACCAGCGATAGCACTAGGAAGTGGTGAAGGGCGGGCGTTTTTGGGGGACTGTCTTTTGTAATTTTGACGTTCGAAAAGTGCTGATTCTCAGCCTAATTTGAATAAATGACTTTTGATTTGATTTGGCTAACCCTAAATAAAACGGGATAAGGGCAGGAGAATGATGACTGAAATCGGTAATCCTCTTGTAATACAAATTATGTCTGTTGCTCTACCCTGCACATAGTATTTACCGGGAAGGTAAGGTGATACACACAAAATGGAAATTATGTATAATGTGACATTACTCTTTGATAGAAGTTGCTTATCGTGAATTTTCCTCTTAGCTTCATCCAGGATATCATTCAAGAATACTACATTTCCCATTCTGGTGCTCATCCCTTTTAGTCTTCCAAACTTGATGTGTTCACAGCCATTGGTACATTTCTGGTTAATTTGTTTAACAACTTCAAACACGGCTGCAAAATGATCAGTTTGAGCATTATCAACTACGTACAGCATTTTATCAAATGCATATTTCTTGTATCTGTCCAATAAAGCAGCAATGTCCCTGGATAGGTATAGAGTTGAATTATCGCTTTTCAATACAGTCACATCTTTATTATTTATCTTTGTTATTTTCCTTCCCAATTCATCAGTTTGAAGAATGTTCTCTTTTTCTAATAAATCCATAACAGGTTTAATGGCACCACCATTGTAATCTGATTCCCAGTGGTATGCATCAAACTGTATCCCTAGCCTTTCATATACTTTTTTCAATTCCTGTACAGTTACTTCACGGATATTTTTCCAGTTTTCTAAACTCATTCTGCCTTGTTCTATGTCTGAAAAGTACTTTCTGGCTTCTTCTTGTACTTTGTCATCTTTTGAGGCTAATTTGTTAGCATGAACATAAACATCATACAATGTTTTGATTGGATCATTCTGCAAATCCTTTACATCAATATTTTTTGATTTTAGACCATATTGCAGCAACCCAAACTGTGTTCCCCAGTCTCCCAGGTAATTGAGTCTGATAACTTCATTGTTAAAATATGTATTTATGTTTGCAATAAAGTTTCCTATGATGGTAGATCGTAAATGACCAGCATGGAAAGGTTTAGCAATATTTGGTGAGCTGAAGTCTATTACTATTTTCTTTGGTTTCACTTGCTGTCTTGGCTCGGGTGAATTAAAGCTTTCTAGTATCTTTTGTATAAATGTATCTCTTTCCACATGAAAAGATAGGTCATTACTTTTGTTTAGATTTTGTCCAGTATCCTCGTAACTTGGGCCTGTTTTATTTAAGATACTAACAGTGTATTTATTTTCATTGTGTTTATAAAAAATGTTTACGTTTTTCAGGTTTCTTATGACACTGCTTCTATCGACAGTGTGTGGAAGTATCTGTAATTATATAAAGAAGTTATGAACTATGCCTATTTTTTGTACTTTCAGTTAAATTGTTAAAATTAGTACTAAATTTTTATCTCGAGTTGTAAATGTTTGTATGACAAACAGACAAACCTTGTCAAGTAACATGATTTTGGATTTCATTCCACTTTGAAGCTTAATTAAGGTTAATAATTACAGTGCTGTACAATAGAAAGTTGTAGTTTCAATTTATTTTATTTTAGAAAGTTGAACAACCTGCCGAGTGCCGAGCATGAGAGTGACATTTAATTTGACACAACTAATGTTGCCACTTACTATCTAGTCACTGCCATTTGCCATAAGTAAAAAAGGTGCAGATTTTATTTTTTTACTTTTTAGTTAGCCCCACACAAATTCATTCATGTCATAATAAAATTATCATTGCTTACTACGTGAATATAACAATATCATCAACATAGACATACCGGATTAAAAGCCTTTTATTAAAGCTAACTCAATTATACTCTGATTTAATCAAATTGATATAAGACCAGCGGGCATCTGGAAAAAAGAATCACGTAAATCGGTCTCATAATCACTGTGAAATCGGTCAACATACATGAAGAAAAAACGCGTGTGGAATACATAAACTCCTTCTTTTAAGTCGGTTAAACTTATACTAGGAGGGGGGGTCGCCAATTTTCGTACTTTACTACCTTGTAGGTGTACGTTAGGTTTTTTTTACCATTCATACAGAAATAGGATTTAGTTTGTCAAATCTTTTATGTAAAAAAAAAATCTGGATTTTAACAATATAAGATGCTAAAATTTTTGCACCGTTTTATATTTTGCATAGGTATGTACGTACGGGCTATTGAGCCATGATAGATCTAATAAAGGGCGATCTTCCTCTATCCCTCAAGAGAAGACTCATTGACATGATGTTTATTCGTTCCATCCTTACTCTCTCTTCTCTTCTCTAACATGATCTTTGACAATTCAGCAGAGGTCCACGCTCGATGTTTACCAGAGAGCTGTGGAACGAAGTATTCGGGGTATTAAATTTGTGGACCAGCATAGCTATTCACAACCACTCAATACGCTTCTGTGCCGTATCGAATATCAATCAAAGTTATCGTAGAAGTCCTCTAAACGCTGTTCACAAGTCCAAAACCTGAAAATATTATGAGTTCAAATCAAATACGGGCTGCTATTCTTCAGAAAGAAAGAAAATACATTTATTTGCGGTTAAAGTTTGTTTGTCTTGCCAGGGGCAAAGGAAATCAGAAGGTCAATTTTCGTAATTTAAAACGTTCAAAATCTAGTCGCAGTCTCATCTCGGCGACAAACAAATGAATTGCCCTCAGGTTGTCGAAATGTGTTATTTTCGATACGATTGCGTGTCGGGTGGTTGTGAACTTGTGAATAACTAGAAAGGTTTTATCAATCCATTCCATCACTAAAATAACTAAGACTGACACTAACAATTCTCATAATTTTAAGAACGTTCGCAGTCTGATCTGGGTCTCAATTTGTCAAAAATACCTCTAATTTCCCTACATTTTGACAAGTTGTTTACGTTTCTTTGTCGCCGAGATGAGACGGCGACTAGATTTTGAACGTTTGAGCCTTGATGTCACTCGGAATACCTACCGCAAACGACATCACGATAGGCCCAAACGGAGATGGCGGGGTGAGCTGGATACCTTTAAAAAGGATTGGTCCTTACTCCTTGGCAGCTAGACAGAGAGGAGGCTTTGGCGCGGGAGTGGAACATTTGCTAATAATAAAATAAAAAAAATTCGTACGGGGATTTCTTTAAAAAATGCTCCTCAAGCCTCCCAAACTACCCAGTACCAGGGGCTCTGGTGTGGAACGCCCCATGCTACCCCCCTATTAGTCGGTAGTCCACCAGATCGATACGCCGTACCTAAATGGCAAAACATGTAGCTACTTCCTCATTTTCAAGGCGTGTACTGTTCAGTCATGTTTTTACAAGATAAAATAACTATATCTCTTTATGTATAATTACAGCGCTTTATCGAATATTTTATTTAATTTTCGACATTATACTGGCAGCCCTAAAGTTAATTAATAAATATCAAATAATTATTTCTACTTGAATTTATAAGCAATTTTATATTTATAATATTCCAGAAAACAAAAATGAGCAGAAAACTATTTAAGAGAATTATTAATAAACAAAACTATGAAACACAATCAGATTTTGCGGATTTTGATCAGAAATTCAGAAACGTTCATTTTGATTAGTTGCCAAGCAACGAAATAATAACAACAAGTTTAGTCGACATGACAATTGGTCGACAACAAAAATGTATTTTCGTCGAATTCCCGTACATTGTAACTGAACAAGTGGCTTTATCTTCCTAGAGTAAATATGTTCCTTGGGCTATAAACTCCAAAAAGTTAAATACTTTGATTGGAGGATACAAAAACTGCACAGAATGACGACCCCTAAAGTAAGTATTTGTTTTCTAATTCAGCTGTCTTACACACCAAATAATTTGTGAAAAATTCTTGAGTTGATATCAACCACTCTCAGATGCTAAGAATTTCACAGCGGAACTATTCCGAGAGTTTGTGACCCCTCACGATACAATTCGTTGCCCTCTTCATCATTCTCTTGCCCTTTGGCGCAGCATGACTTCGTCCATACTTCTCTTTTAGTCGTCATCTCAGTAGTCACCCCCTTTCTAGCCAATTCGTTGGAGTCTTGTTTTCCCTAAAATTTTAAAACAATTTCCAAAATGTTTCCAGTTGCTTTATACAATAGAACAGCCCCATGGGATGGGTGAGCTGTATTTCCTGTGGCAGAAGGGTGAGTCACACTCATTGCTGGCCACAACTGGAACAGATGCTACGGTAGCCATACATGACAGAACTGGCCAGCTTATGGAAAGAATGAAGCTGCAAGGGTGAGATTAAAATTTTAAATTGAATACAAACTATGACTGTACTCTATTTATTCTTTATAGTGGGAAGTGGCTTGTTTGAGGAATTATTTTAGCAGATAAATGAAAAGTCTGAATCAAATTATATATTTTTTTTGTTGCAATCAGTTGGTAGACAATGAGCAGATGAGATGAAGTCATTGTGGATTTCATCAGAGCAAAATCAACTTTGGGAAAAACTCTATGTTTAACTCTATGTCTCTGTGTTATGTGCCATTTCAATATTTATAGATATAAAAATCAATTGTTGTGTGTTAGTTTTGCAAAAACTCTAAAATGGCTTAACCAATTGTGATGAAATTTTGACATTGCAACACATGCTGGGCATTAGCTAGTAAATAATAAATTAAACCTAATTTTAAACTATTTCAGTCTATGCGCAGGCATGGAATGGGACCAGGACGGTGACTACTTAGCAATCATCACACCAAACAGTAACACAGTTTTGTTATGGGAATGCCATGCTAACAAGCGCATTAACATAGAGACAGGGCTCCGTGAGCCACCCTCCTGCATTGCATGGGCTTACGGAGAGCCTTTGTTAGCTGTTGGAACACAGAAAGGAAATCTGGCGCTGTATAACCATCATACAACTAAGTATGTATTTTTTTCTATAACATTTTAATATACCGGTCTACTTAGCAGAGTCTGGATTTGTGCTCTATTGATGGCAATATACCTTTGCCTCCTATTACACAAAACTTAAACATTACTGGTGAAAACATGTCTGACTTCTCCTAAGCAGATTATACTCCTTTCTCATCTTAAAAGATTTTTCTCCTTTCTCCTTTGTCTGTACAAAACCCTAGTTCGCTCTCAGCTCGAATATGCCGTATCTATCTGGAACCCATACTACGGTAAATACATTGACATGATAGAAAATATCCAACGTAGATTTCTCCGTGCAATGCACTACAGGTGTCACAAAACGTATCTGCAGTATAACCAGTTGCTCAGTAAATACAAGCTTTTGATGCTCAGCTCTAGACAATTTTGACTGTATAAATTTAAACAAAGTATTGTGCTATGCAGTCCCCAGGAATAGGTTTCGTAGCCTTTTGTATGAGACGCTTGAACTCTTAGACTAATTATTGTTTCTTGTTTTAAAAATACTGTTTTTTTTTTATTATTATTTTTTCTATTGTTTTTATAATATTAGTGTAACTGTCATGCATGAACAGTTCACCTCCTAGTGACTAAGGTTTTATTTATTAATGGTAATCTGTGAACAGCGCTGTGGGTTACATTATTACTTAAGTAACTTATGTTTTTCTGTTTATAATATTGCATAATGTAGCTGTTTGTTGTTCCTATTTAATAAAATAAAATAAATGGTTCTGTATGCTAACAAGAAGTGGCTTGTCAGCGTACAATGGTTATTAAAACTCAAAATTTGTAGTTGTATCAATTTCTAATCCATATAATCCATACCAGTCACAATATTTGGTTTTTAACTTTCCTTTTACTATTAATTTCAGGAGAATACCAATAATAGGTAAACACACAAAGAAAATCACATGTGCAGAATGGAACAAGGACAGTATTCTAGTCTTAGCTTCAGAAGATAAGAGTTTGTCCATCAACAACTCTGACGGTGACACATTGAGGATGATATCTCTCAGGGATGCACCCAATGATCTGCAGTTCTCTGAGATGAAGACTGATCAGAGAGTGGCTGGAGAAAATACTGTGAGTCTTTAAAGAAAAGAAACATCACTCAAGTTTCATAATTTCTTTATCTAAAGCAGCAAGCCATAGATTTTTTTTTTGTATTGTGTGGACATAGACGGAGGTTTTGTTTGTATGCATGTTTGAAAGGCTTCTGAAATTCTTATTAGTTAAATCAAATTCACATTTTAATAAATCTTATTGTGGCTGTTTAGTTTGCAATCAATAAAGAAAGAAAAATGCATTTATTTGCGGCAAACATGACGCATAAAAAAAAGGACATAAACACACAAAAAAAAAACAAGTTGACAACAACAATAAAACCTAAATCTCAAAAGTGAACATGAGTTTTGAAGGCAAATGAAATTGTGGCTCACAGAAATGGATATAGTATTTTCTAACATATTTAAATTGCTTCATTTCTTCAATATTATCTTCTTAATTAATCTAATTTTATTTCCATCTTTTCAGATAAGCCTAGTAGTCGGCAAAAGAACTCTATACCTCTACAACCTCCTGAATCCGGAGAACCCAATAGAGCTAGCATTTCAACAGCGCTACGGCTCCATAGTCTCATATAAATGGTATGGAGATGGCTACATTCTCATAGGATTCAGTGCTGGGTTTATCATAGCCATATCCACCCATATTAAGGAGGTTGGTGAAGAGTTGTTTCAAGTAAAGAATCATAAGGAGAGTCTGACTGATGTGGCGGTTTGTAATGGGTTGGCGGCTTCGTGTGGAGATGGGCAGTGAGTTGACAAGAATTCTGTATAATTTTCATTTTCTAATTATCTTAGCATCCAGGTAAAACGGGGTTTTTTTATATGATAAAGTCAAATAATGGAATCAAATGGCAGACTGGGAACAAGTGGCTTATATTCATGATTAAAGTACAAGTAGTTATCTAGCCTTGGGGAAAGAATTTTGTGTAAAATCAATGGTTTGGAGAGTGTATCCGCCTTTTTTTTCTAAGTAAAAATGTTATGTATTATCTTATCATACATATCCATGAAAACCTTTACTCAGTATCTATCTTTATTTGCATAATAATTTTTCTGATACAAGCCTTCTTCAATTCCAGACTAAAATTAATCGCAATATGGAACAATGGCGAGGTGTCCGGCTCAGTAATGCCTACAGGCGGCGCCGAGCGTTGCTCGTGGAGCTCAGACGGACGGCTGCTCGCCACAGCCGGCCGAGCGTATCTGAACGTCTACGTGACTGCCCTACCACCATTATATGCAGCCTACGGCACCAGGGTCATCACACTCACTAGTCTCACTGAAGCGACTGTTTATCAGTGTATTGCTGTTGGAGATGAGCCGGAGCCTGTTAATAAATGTAAGCTTTATCTGACGTAAACTACTGTTTTTCTGACTGGTTTTGAAATAGTTATATAGCAGCCCTGTTGCTGTTGCACTTGACTATAGTGAAGCAAATCTCGTATAGTAACGAAATTGGACGTATCATACGGCCCGATGCCGAACGCAATATGTAGAAGACACTCGCAGTTGAGCCGAATTCTGTTGGAATAGGTAGTAATAGGTAACAACTCATGTGCACTTGCGTTAGTAGCATTCAGATTGTTACCATTGAATTACACAATATTCTTCAAAATTCCAGCGGAACCAATAGCTCTAGCCACCTACACGCTACCTACGGAGCCCAGCGTGATAGCCTTAGGCGGGTCTCACGTGTGCTGCGCGAGCGCCGCGCTGGCGTGGTTCTACCCGCTGGCGGGCGGCGCCGCGGCGCGCAGGCAGTACGCGGCGCCGGTCGACGTCATCGCGCTGGGCGGGGACTACGCGGCCGCGCTGTTCCAGGGACGGGCTATGTTGCATGCGGTACGTACAGACAGAAGTCTTTTTTGTTATGTTAGCGGCCCATCTGAGCTCTAGACATCCAAAGTCTAGTACAAGAGGACTATCAGTTCCAATGCTAACTTTAATATCAATATTTCGGAAGACGGATGACGTCTCGGTGCAGTACAGCTAAATGAACTGAATCTTTCACTGGATACAGAGCAAAAAAATTACATTCGGTTTTTGGTTATCTACTTGGAGAACCAGAGCTTATCTAACAATTTCTTATAGCCGACCAAAGTTACACTGTAAACCTTTTTACACACAGATCGATCAAGTGGACCCGGCACAGCCGGAGAAGGAAGCCATATTGTTTCCTGAACCCCACATGCAAGGAGCCAAGATTGTCGATATTCACCTCACTAGCGACTTCTTCATATTCGTCACTGATGTAAGTACCATCTAATTTTCATTGGTTAGTCCTCAGTAATTCAGTACTGAGTAATCTTAACTATTAAAATTGGTTTTAATCTATATTTTCCTAAGAATTTTGACATCCTGTTTGCAAGATGCACTTCAGTTTCAATAGGTACATAAAAAATACTTTTTTAAGGGACTCTAAGAGTAGAAGTGGGTTTATGATAAACAGCAAAATCAATCAATCAGTCAATCTACTCAGCCTATCGCAGTCCACTACTGCACATAGGCCTCTTCCAGTCTGCGCCACAATACCCTGTCCCCCGCCTTCCGTATCCAGTCCGTCCCACCCAACAGTCCCGAACAGTCTCCATCAGGATTCGTCGACAGCAAAATAAAGCGATCAAATGAAACATGAACTCGATTCTGGTGAACTTTAACAGCAGTTCTGGGCAAAACCTGCTAGTTTACCCGTTTAGCTGGGAATTCTACCCGATCTCAGCTGTGTTTTATTTTGTCGCAGATCCGTTGCATTTTTGCTCCTCCCAGTAATCACTAATTTGATGAGTCTATAAGTACGTGTCCCCCCCCCCCCTCCCCCCAGCAAGGCCACATCGAGTACTTCGGCGTGGAGGAGTGGCGCACGTGCGCGCGCTACCGGCACGCGTGCGGCGTGCGCGGCGTGTACTGCGACATCGGCGGCGCGCGCACGTGCGTGGCCGACGAGCGGCGCCGCGTGCACGTCTACTGCCCCGCGGCCGACGACGTGTGCGCGCTCACACGGACTGCTACTGGAGACGTCAGGTAAAAGGCACCACACCAGAAGGCAAAGAAAGGCTCAGAAAATCTACTAATTTACAAACGTTGAAATGAGATCTCCATTGTGATAATTATTTTGTACGGAAATTCTGTCAAAACTCACAATTGAGAGTCCATGGCAACATTTGTAAATACTTTCTGATAATAAAAGATGCTTTCCTTTTGTTTCCTTTTAGGAATTATTTCTAAGTTGTGTACTATGTTTGCCGCAAATAAATGCATTTTCGTTCTTTCTAAGCGGTTTGTATGTTCCTTCGTTACATACTTACCGTCAATTACCGTCGATATTTGATACTAACAAAAAATTCAAAATAAATCGAAAATATCATTGAAATCGAAAATCAGGGTTAGGATTTCGACTACATATTTGCCACAAACTAATTCTAAGTCCAAACCAAACACGAACACCCAAAATCTCAATTTCCAGGGGCATAATCTGGGACATCTGTCTCTCAGACCGCAACGTGTTCATAATCTACACGGACGAGGCCATAGAGACGTACTACTACTCTGCGAACTCCATCAACGGCTCGCACGTAGATCTAGTGCGCACGACGCCGCTCATGGCCGGCCATGTGCCGCTCATACTGTTCTCTGGAGACGTCTACTGCTACGCTAATGGAGGATCGTAAGTCATTTTAGGATACTTTTAAAGAGTTTTCTTAGCTTGGAGTCTCTCTGAGGGGGAAGAACAAAATTAGTTGACATAGCCCTCGAAATAAGCAAGCTGAAGTGGCAATAATCCGGCCATAAAATTAAAAGCAAAATATAAAAAAAAAATATAGGTTTTTTTTTAATAAAAAATAAATGTATTTTCTTTTAAACCTACATGTCATAACGGTTAATATCCTCCACAGACTAAAAATAGTGGCGCCGAAATGAAAAATTGTGACAGTTCAGAAATGTAGCAGTACCTAAACGCATTTGTTAAACAATATTCAACTTAGTCTCCTTTTCATAGGGTTTAATATCCTTTACAGAGTAATAAAAGTGGCATTAGACTCTCACAACACGAGTGGTCTAGCCGACGCTGACACAGAGAAACGTCTAGCGAACCAACGCCGCCATATTGAAAAGTTGTTGACTTTGAGACGGTTCAGCGAAGCTTGGCTGTTCTGTGATGCAGTAGATGAAGTGGATCTATGGAGGAAGATGGGAGAAGCTGCTATAGCGGAGCTGAATGTGGAGTTTGGTGAGTTTTATTGTTCAATAAGTCACCACTCACTGCACTTCGAAACTCTGAAGTGACTTTGTATATAATCATTAATCACAGTACCATATCACTGTATTATATACAGTACTGTACTGTTGTATGAAACAGCTGATTTAAAAAAAAATCCGACTGATAATTTCTACTCTGGGACGTAATTGTGTGCTGAATTCATGGTAATAGTTTGCGCGTCGTTGTCCCTTACACCTTGTATATTTGATCCATTTACTTGATATGTCAATTTGTAGCGATTCGTGTCTACACGAGGCTGAGCGATGTTGCGATGGTCTGGGCGTTGGAAGACGCTTCACATATCGAGGATTTGTCCATATTGTGGTGAGTTTTATTATAAGCTTTCTGTAGGATATAATTTTGATTTTTATTATGTTAATGATTATTATCTACTCATATCAGTGTCAAGGTGGTCCGGGCTCTGAGCCATTCAGAATTATTGTTCCATTGTCCTGGTCCGTCATGTTTTGGAGTATAGCTATGACGTAAAAAAGAGATTGCTCCGGACGGCGTCCAACCCGGAAAGCTGTGAGTAAAGTTTATCCATCCACACGTTTACTCTCCAGCGGCATGCTCTGCGCGTGCCTGTGCAAAGGCGAGGCCGCCGCGCGCTGGCTGGAGAGCTCGGGCGCGGGCGCGCTGCACGCGCTGGAGCTGCACGCGGCGCGCGGCGACTGGGCGCGCGCGGCGCAGCTGGCGGCCGCCTGCTGCCCCGCGCGCGCGCCCGCGCTCACGCTGCACCGGGCGCAGCACCTGGAGCTCACGTACGTACAGCTGCACGCGCTGGAGCTGCACGCGGCGCGCGGCGACTGGGCGCGCGCGGCGCAGCTGGCGGCCGCCTGCTGCCCCGCGCGCGCGCCCGCGCTCACGCTGCACCGGGCGCAGCACCTGGAGCTCACGTACGTACAGCTGCACGCGCTGGAGCTGCACGCGGCGCGCGGCGACTGGGCGCGCGCGGCGCAGCTGGCGGCCGCCTGCTGCCCCGCGCGCGCGCCCGCGCTCACGCTGCACCGGGCGCAGCACCTGGAGCTCACGTACGTACAGCTGCACGCGCTGGAGCTGCACGCGGCGCGCGGCGACTGGGCGCGCGCGGCGCAGCTGGCGGCCGCCTGCTGCCCCGCGCGCGCGCCCGCGCTCACGCTGCACCGGGCGCAGCACCTGGAGCTCACGTACGTACAGCTGCACGCGCTGGAGCTGCACGCGGCGCGCGGCGACTGGGCGCGCGCGGCGCAGCTGGCGGCCGCCTGCTGCCCCGCGCGCGCGCCCGCGCTCACGCTGCACCGGGCGCAGCACCTGGAGCTCACGTACGTACAGCTGCACGCGCTGGAGCTGCACGCGGCGCGCGGCGACTGGGCGCGCGCGGCGCAGCTGGCGGCCGCCTGCTGCCCCGCGCGCGCGCCCGCGCTCACGCTGCACCGGGCGCAGCACCTGGAGCTCACGTACGTACAGCTGCACGCGCTGGAGCTGCACGCGGCGCGCGGCGACTGGGCGCGCGCGGCGCAGCTGGCGGCCGCCTGCTGCCCCGCGCGCGCGCCCGCGCTCACGCTGCACCGGGCGCAGCACCTGGAGCTCACGTACGTACAGCTGCACGCGCTGGAGCTGCACGCGGCGCGCGGCGACTGGGCGCGCGCGGCGCAGCTGGCGGCCGCCTGCTGCCCCGCGCGCGCGCCCGCGCTCACGCTGCACCGGGCGCAGCACCTGGAGCTCACGTACGTACAGCTGCACGCGCTGGAGCTGCACGCGGCGCGCGGCGACTGGGCGCGCGCGGCGCAGCTGGCGGCCGCCTGCTGCCCCGCGCGCGCGCCCGCGCTCACGCTGCACCGGGCGCAGCACCTGGAGCTCACGTACGTACAGCTGCACGCGCTGGAGCTGCACGCGGCGCGCGGCGACTGGGCGCGCGCGGCGCAGCTGGCGGCCGCCTGCTGCCCCGCGCGCGCGCCCGCGCTCACGCTGCACCGGGCGCAGCACCTGGAGCTCACGTACGTACAGCTGCACGGCGTCCAAATGCTCCCTCATTAGCATAATAAGCATAATCAGTCTCCGCGTTCCCCCTGCTGGCACACTGGCCTCCTCTCTGTGACTGGAAGTGGGCCATCAGTGCGGTTGGTTGATGTTAGAGATCGTCTAATTTATGGCACGCCCCTCCACTGCTTGTTACATACACATTTAAAATGTTTGTATCTTCGATCAATAATAGTACTAGATTAAGGATCAGGAACAAAAATCAGTCGCTCAAGTGACCACGTTTGCACACACGTACATAAACATCTACATTTAGAAAAAAGTTTAATAATATTAACAACTTCAGTTTATTATAAACCTTAATGCTTAAACATAAAGTTTAATAACCATTGCAAAATATATTTAAAATGTCGCTTGAAAATAAAATCATTCTATTTTTAAATTTTCAGTCATTTATTCTAAAATGAAACATAAAGTCTAAGTAATAAGGTTAAAAACATACTAATTTGAAATAAATTTGTGGTCTTATTTTTCGGGCCGTTTTTGAAGCGCTTATCGGGAATCTAGTACTATTATTGATCAAAGGTTTGTATAGAAATTTTAGTGGAGGGGCGTGCAGTTTTAAAATAGACGATCTCTACACGTCTTCGAATTTCTAGCTCTGGGACATACCGATTTCCTCACAATATTTTCCTTTACCATTTATTGTAGACAGAATCGAAATTATACAATCAGCAAAATACCAGCGTTCTTCGACCTGTTGTTTTGCGGATTTTTTCTGTGATATAAGTATCCCCTTTTCACTTAAACAGAATCACACAATGATGTGATTTTTGTGGAAGGCAGAGGGAAGGGAAACGAGATATCTGGTAAGTCTGATTGGTTCTTTAATAATGACTTGTTAAGAACCAATCAGACTTACGAAATATTACGTCTCTCACTTTTTTACTAAATTACACCTACAATACTATGTGTTTTCGCACTCAACAGAGCTGACTACCACGAAGCCCTAACAAACTACGAGAATAGCCTTATAACAGATAACGCAGATGACATTAAAATCAAAGAACACAACGACAAATGCGAGGCAGGGATCGCACGAATGGCGATACGATGCGGTGACGTCATGAGAGGCTTAACAACCGCTATGAAACATTCTCATGACATCATGCTGGTTAAAGAATGTGCCCAATTGCTCGAAGAAGAGAAACAATACAGTCATTCAGCAGCTTTATACGACCATGTAGGGAACACTGAAAAAGCCGCATCCCTATACATCAAACTCAAATCTTGGCTCAAAGTGGAAGCGCTACTACCAAAGATCAACTCTCCAAGCATACACATACAGTATGCAAAAGCTAAAGAAGCTGAAGGCAGGTACCACGACGCGTTAAAGTCTTACCTAAAAGCTCAGGACTACGAAGCAGCTATACGTCTAAATCTGGATAAACTAGACGATATAGACGAAGCTGTAAATCTAGTTCAAGAAACGAAATCAATACAGGGCGCGAAAATGGTCGCTAACTATTTCCAAAACAGTGATGACCCGACATCTGCAATAAAGTTCTTAGTAATGTCCCTTTGTTACGATGAAGCATTTCAGCTGGCTCGAAAGAATGGGAAACTACATTTGTATGGAGAAATACTAATACAGACGTCACAAGCAAGACCTGAAGATTTCAAGAGTTTAGCGTTACATTTCGAAGGGGAGAAGAATCATTTGCTTGCGGGCAAGTTTTATTTCCATGCGGGGGAATATAGTAAGGCGATGTCGCATTTGTTGAGGAGTGGGGGGTCGGAGGAGGAGGAGAATGAGGCGATTAGTATCGCTATTGATGCAGCTGCCGCGAGCGATGATGAGAGGTTGAGTAGGAGGTAAGGGGCGATTCTATTTTTGTACAAAATTTTATTCTGCTTCACATGTTTATGGATTTTTCGGTCAAATCTTGCAAGCTAATTTTGGACATCGTCCTCTTCGCTCATTCAGTTGTGACTTGGTATACTCGCTCCGTGCCGATGACAATACAATTTTTTCACTTACTGTTACATTTTCAATAATCGGTTCCAACGCTGAGTAAATCAATAGGGTAGTTGCCTGGGTAAAAAAATGATTATTATATTTAGTCTGTCAGTTAGATTATTGGAAAATGTCAATCAAACAAAAAATGACAAAGATAAAGCGCGTCAAAATTTGGGAGTAGGGGGTCGTGACGTCACGCCTTGCTAAAAAGTGTAGCAAGGCATGACGTCACGCAGAACTTTAACGGCCGATATCTTCATCATTTTTTATATAATTGACAAAAGAAAAAGTACGGGTCCAATATTTTTTGATAATCTAACTGACGGACTAATTAGATTTTTTTAGGCATCTAACCTATTCCATGCTCAAACGCAGTAAAACATCCTGTGTGAGCTATAAGATAAGGCTTAAACTAACTTATTTAGCAAATAAGGTAAACCAGAACGTTTACTAAGTAGCTAAGCAGTCTAAGTGTGCATACACACGACCGACACGCATTCACTAATGGATGTTTCTTAATTATTATTACAGATTGATAGAGTTTCTACTGGGTGAGACAGATGGTACTCCGAGAGAACCTCGACATTTGTTCCGACTCTATATGGCCAAGAGACAGTTTGCTGAAGCTGCGAAAACTGCGGTGAGAATATTGTTTTGTTCTGCTTACGTTGTTTCTAAACCTATTGGAGAGAGTGTAATAATATTTTTATGATGATAATTGCCTGTGGAAAGGTTCAAAACTCTTTTGGAAACTCCAATAGGACACAGCATTGACATTCGGATTTTTTAACAATTAACAAAAAAAAACTTGAGAGGTGTCAAGGGACACCCGGATGGAACGAAGTTCAAAGAGAGAGAGAGAGACAGACAGAGAAACACGCGCACGCCGCACGGCTTACAACTATAGCAAAAAGTGTCGTTCCAATTTTTGGTCTTAATTTTTTCCGTCTAGCCCCCTTTCGCAACGCGCGATAAGGAACTTCGTTCCAAAAATCTCAAACTTTTTCAGTATTGTATTGCTTTTTTAGGGTTCCGTAGCCAAATGGCAACGGAACCCTTATGGATTCGTCATGTCTGTCGGTCTGTCTGTCTGTCCGTCCGTATGTCACAGCCGCTTTTTTCCGAAACTATAAGAGCTATACTGTTGAAACTTGGTAAGTAGATGTATTCTGTGAACCGCATTAAGATTTTCACACAAAAATAGAAAAAAACAATAAATTTTGGGGGTCCCCATACTTAGAACTGAAACTCAACATTTTTTTTTTCATCAAACCCATACGTGTGGGTATCTATGGATAGGTCTTCAAAAATGATATTGAGGTTTCTAATATAATTTTTTTCTAAACTGAATAGTTTGCGCGAGAGAAACGTCCAAAGTGGTAAAATGTGTGTCCCCCCCTGTAACTTCTAAAATAAGAGAATGATAAAACTAAAAAAAATATATGATGTACATTACCATATAAATTTCCACCCAAAATTGGTTTGAACGAGATCTAGTGAGTAGTTTTTCTTTAATACGTCATAAATCGTAACGTAACGGAACCCTTTATGGGCGAGTCCGACTCGCACTTGGCCGGTTTTTTGTAGTTTTCGCATAATTATAGTTTGGTGTTACTTTAGGTTTAAAATGTCTTTACAGATAATAATAGCTGGAGCCGAATGCCGAGCCGGCAAGTACCGCGAGGCTCGCGACGTGGTCCGCGCTATGTGCGTGTCCCTGCGCGCGTCACGTATGCCTGTGCCGAGGGACATGAGGCATGCCATCGCGTTACTGCACAGCTATATACTGGTCAGTTATAGTTTTAAAGACCAGATAATAAAAGGGCAAGCAGATTTTTGGAGCGATGAGGGGCCAGATAGACTGGATAATCAACATTATATGCGGGCTTTTAGTTCAACCACTCGCTCTGCGGTCGGTGTGTGTATGGGGCAGCTATGCATGCGTGCAACGAGTAATGCATGAAGCGCTTATGTGAGCTTGGTGTCAGATTGCATTTGTTTGTATGGTCTCCCATGTAGGCAAAACTTACAAGATAAAAAAACCTATCCAAAATTACCTCTGACTCTTTACCCATCGCATCTGGCTATTGCCGATCATTTTATAAGTGTATAATAAAATAAAATTAATCTTTAGGTACGCACCCATGTGAAACGCGGGCGTCACGACTTGGCTGCTAGACTTCTGCTGCGCACTGCCGCTGACGTCACATTCTTTCCCACACCACAACGTAAGTTCTAAGAAGTCTACCTTTAACCTTATAAGTTCGACAGCTTTTTGTAGGTTCCATAGAATTATTTGAATCGATGAATTTGTATGATATTTTATTCGATGATTGCAGATCAAGTATCGATACTGACATCGACGGTCATTGAATGTAGCCGCGCTGGTTTGAAGCACCAGGCGTATCACTGGGCCAGGGTGTTGATGCAGCCTGAATATCGGTCACAGGTATGTCTGGTACCATGACCACACTATTTTGTTTGATGATTTACTAGGATTTTTAATACTTTAAATAGCATTTTACGCTGGTAATAATACATACATTTGACATAGGGATATTGCATTTTGCAGTGAAATATTTTGTCCAGTGACTTATGGAATAATTAAAAGTAAATCGTGCTTAGTTAAGACAGTAATATTATATTTGGCTGGCGGGCTGAATCACCAGTTTTGACCAGCAGTGCGATTCTGTAACCATCTCGCTGTCATTCCAACTAAATGCTAGGGATTGACATTATTGGCAGCTCACTCTAAGCTCACTTCACCTAACTTTTCACGGTGAGATTTTTACAGAATCGATCGGCTGATTTTAAGTTGTGCAAATATACACAACTTAACTTATTGAAATGCTATGCTGTGTGAAATGTCCAGGGATATTTATTTATTTATTATTTTATTTTATTTATTTATAGAAAAAAAATCAATAATTAATTTAAATAAACATGGTAACACAGTAGCTCATGACGGACGGTACTGCAAAACATTTTGATTATTCACCGGGTACGAGAGTCACGCGCAAATCAAATCAAATCAAATTTATTTCTGAACCAAAGAGTTTTACATTAGTTGGTGATTGGAGCCTCCTGTTAAGCAAGTAATGCCTGTGTTAGGAGACTCCGCTCTTCCACAGCAGTATACAATTTCTTTTTATTTTTTTGATCCTTAGATATAATCAGTATGGGGGTGAGTGTGGGGGTGTGTGTGTGGGGGTGTGTTAGCGCGTGCATGGGGGTGTGTGCATGTGAGTGTGTGTGTGAGAGTATGTGTGTGTGTGCATGTGTGAGGGTGTGTGGGGGTGTGTGCATGTGAGTATCATTTTGCGTGTTGCAAGAGTTCCTCAGTGTCTGCATAATTTAGTGTCTTTATCCAATTTGTTAGAATTTTTTTACACTCGTGTAATTGTTTATTGTGTATATATATATATTTTTATTAATCCTATTATAAAGTTGACATGATAGTTTACTGTACTGAATGGCAGCCAATTTAGTTTTAGTTTGTGGAACCTGTGCTATGAGATCTTTACGTCTTCTTGATATATTATTCGGATCATATGGTAGATTCTTATGTTTTTTTTAGAACGGTGTTTCTATTGTATAATTTTCTAACAGAAAGCAGTCCACAAAATCAATGAAACTTGTAATAATTTGTAGCCGTGCGCAGAAAATGTACGTCTTATGAAGTATGTTCACTCCAATAACTCCTTTCCTCACCAGATTGATCCCAAATACGTGAAGAAGATAGAAAGCGTCGTGCGTCACGGCGCGCGCGAGGCGCCGGGCGCCGCGCCCGCCGCGCCGTGCCCGCACTGCGCGTGCGCACTGCCCGTGGCCGAGCTCACGTGCGCGCGCTGCGAAGTGGACGTGCCTTTCTGCTTAGCCACAGTAAGTTACATCACTAGATAGAAAGCGTCGTGCGTCACGGCGCGCGCGAGGCGCCGGGCGCCGCGCCCGCCGCGCCGTGCCCGCACTGCGCGTGCGCACTGCCCGTGGCCGAGCTCACGTGCGCGCGCTGCGAAGTGGACGTGCCTTTCTGCTTAGCCACAGTAAGTTACATCACTAGATAGAAAGCGTCGTGCGTCACGGCGCGCGCGAGGCGCCGGGCGCCGCGCCCGCCGCGCCGTGCCCGCACTGCGCGTGCGCACTGCCCGTGGCCGAGCTCACGTGCGCGCGCTGCGAAGTGGACGTGCCTTTCTGCTTAGCCACAGTAAGTTACATCACTAGATAGAAAGCGTCGTGCGTCACGGCGCGCGCGAGGCGCCGGGCGCCGCGCCCGCCGCGCCGTGCCCGCACTGCGCGTGCGCACTGCCCGTGGCCGAGCTCACGTGCGCGCGCTGCGAAGTGGACGTGCCTTTCTGCTTAGCCACAGTAAGTTACATCACTAGATAGAAAGCGTCGTGCGTCACGGCGCGCGCGAGGCGCCGGGCGCCGCGCCCGCCGCGCCGTGCCCGCACTGCGCGTGCGCACTGCCCGTGGCCGAGCTCACGTGCGCGCGCTGCGAAGTGGACGTGCCTTTCTGCTTAGCCACAGTAAGTTACATCACTAGATAGAAAGCGTCGTGCGTCACGGCGCGCGCGAGGCGCCGGGCGCCGCGCCCGCCGCGCCGTGCCCGCACTGCGCGTGCGCACTGCCCGTGGCCGAGCTCACGTGCGCGCGCTGCGAAGTGGACGTGCCTTTCTGCTTAGCCACAGTAAGTTACATCACTAGATAGAAAGCGTCGTGCGTCACGGCGCGCGCGAGGCGCCGGGCGCCGCGCCCGCCGCGCCGTGCCCGCACTGCGCGTGCGCACTGCCCGTGGCCGAGCTCACGTGCGCGCGCTGCGAAGTGGACGTGCCTTTCTGCTTAGCCACAGTAAGTTACATCACTAGATAGAAAGCGTCGTGCGTCACGGCGCGCGCGAGGCGCCGGGCGCCGCGCCCGCCGCGCCGTGCCCGCACTGCGCGTGCGCACTGCCCGTGGCCGAGCTCACGTGCGCGCGCTGCGAAGTGGACGTGCCTTTCTGCTTAGCCACAGTAAGTTACATCACTAGATAGAAAGCGTCGTGCGTCACGGCGCGCGCGAGGCGCCGGGCGCCGCGCCCGCCGCGCCGTGCCCGCACTGCGCGTGCGCACTGCCCGTGGCCGAGCTCACGTGCGCGCGCTGCGAAGTGGACGTGCCTTTCTGCTTAGCCACAGTAAGTTACATCACTAGATAGAAAGCGTCGTGCGTCACGGCGCGCGCGAGGCGCCGGGCGCCGCGCCCGCCGCGCCGTGCCCGCACTGCGCGTGCGCACTGCCCGTGGCCGAGCTCACGTGCGCGCGCTGCGAAGTGGACGTGCCTTTCTGCTTAGCCACAGTAAGTTACATCACTAGATAGAAAGCGTCGTGCGTCACGGCGCGCGCGAGGCGCCGGGCGCCGCGCCCGCCGCGCCGTGCCCGCACTGCGCGTGCGCACTGCCCGTGGCCGAGCTCACGTGCGCGCGCTGCGAAGTGGACGTGCCTTTCTGCTTAGCCACAGTAAGTTACATCACTAGATAGAAAGCGTCGTGCGTCACGGCGCGCGCGAGGCGCCGGGCGCCGCGCCCGCCGCGCCGTGCCCGCACTGCGCGTGCGCACTGCCCGTGGCCGAGCTCACGTGCGCGCGCTGCGAAGTGGACGTGCCTTTCTGCTTAGCCACAGTAAGTTACATCACTAGCACAGACGTCCTAGCTCGATATATCGAGCTGACGAAACCATCTGCCGACCGTCATCTTCCCTGGCGTCTGCAGCGTGTCACACCCGCTGCGGTCGTGGTCACAACAGGCTGAACCAGGAGAATACTGTACTACTTCCAAGGGAATCTAAGGATTTTTTTTGACCATAGCCCCACATAGCACCCCTTTTCTTCTTTTATAAAATTATACTTTTTTTATGTTGACACTACGAGGTTTCCTTTCATCTCCACTACGTTAACCACGTTACTACGTTTCGTTTGGCTGACTGTTTCTTTCTTTCTTTCTTTAACCTTTTCCGTCACAATAGATGCAAAAAGGAAGACGCTTTTTAGGAGATTTTAATGAGTAAGAGGTGCTTTTGCATCTGACGTTGATCTAGCGAAGGCGTTCGAAGAAATTACACGCAGTGTAGACCATGCTCTAACATTGACGATACAACATCGACGTCTACGCTGGATTTACTCTCAGTGCGAAGACAAGAAGTAACGCTTCCGAAAATTATTGGGGAAAAGAATTTAAAACCTATCAGAGATATAAATACAACTGCAGGATATAAAATATCCATACTTAAATGAATGGCTATTATATTGCAGGGTCTCCACATAGTGAAGGACGATCTGACTGCGTGTCCAGAATGCGACTTTCCAGCTATCCTCACAGAGTTTATTGAGTAAGTATGATGTTGCTTGTAATAAATCAATATAAACCGCCTATAATGTTCCCACTGCTGGGGAGATAGGCGTCTTCTCGGTGAGAGAGAGTGGGCCGTAATCCACCACGCGGGCCCAGTGCGGGTTGGTAGACGGCTTCGTAATAACAGCCGCACAGGTCGATCGGTCAGTGGCCGCGGTTGGTCTGTGGATGAGTGACCATCTTTACATACCGAGACCCCTCCGTGCCTCGGAAAGCACGTTATGCCGTTGGTCCCGGCTGTCATTCGTGGATCTTTGACAGTCGTTATGGGTCGTCAGAAGCCCGAAAGTCTGACAACCAGTCTTACCAAGGGGTATCGTATTACCCAGTAACTGGGTTGTGGAGGTCAGATAGGCAGTCGCTCCATGTAAAATACTGGTATTCAGCTGCATCCGGTTAGACTGGAAGCCGACCCCAACATAGTTGGGAAAAGGCTAGGCAGATGATGAGAGTGTGATATTAAATATAGCATTATTTCCTAATCTTCATCACTAACAACATGAATTTCTTTCCGTTCAGGATCCTTCAAGAAGAAGGCAAGTGTCCAATGTGCGGTGAGAATGTCGATTATCGTCGGCTCGTCAAGATCGACGATGTTGCTGCCTACATGGACTTTAACACCTCAGAATAGAGTTCAAATTAGTGCTACAAGTATGTGCACAAATTCATATGAGCTGAATTTCTTAAGATATCAACAAAAGAACATTTTTGTTTAAGAAAGTAAACCTTAATTTAATAAGAAGGCCATCTTAGAAAAGGCTATCGTGATGAGATAGTAGCCTGTATACAAGTTTTTCTGGATAAGGGACTTTCACTCACTACGCGGCAACGAGAATGTCAAGTTTCCACGGCGAGGTGTCAAGTAGTGCGCCCAGTTGGTCAAATTATGACCAACTGGACTCACGACGTGACGTCTGACTTTTGGTTGCAGCCTAGCTTTGTGTACTTTATGTCCGCATCTTGGTCTGAGCTTCTACTATCAAGTTTGCGACCACGGCCAGTCGTAGTCGTGGTCATGAAGTGCGCGAGGTCCCTAAATCAACCCGTAGAAAGAGCCGCTAAGATATGGGAAAACCCTTGTTAGCAGTAGACAAAAGAAGTTAAAAACGTGAATAAGTGTTTTGATTTGATTGGAATGTATAAAATGTCTTCTTCAACACATGTATTCACGCGAGGTCGCATTAAACAATCGAGTTCTCAACACAACACGTGATATCAAACTCAACCTTATTTAAACCTTTATAAGGTTGAAATTCGTTTGCTCCGTCCATTAAAACAGTAATTGTAAATTAATCCTTAAGGGAAAGACATAAGGTTAAAATTAATTTCCTCCGTCCATTAATGATAAGCTTTACGAAATCCCACCGTTATCTTCAAGGTTAGTTAATTTGATTATTGTCTTCACAAACGCCTTGAGATAACACTTCGAGGACTGTTTTATTGTTGTATAATGATGATAATTTTGTGATTAAGTAATCGTCCGTCCAATTTGCGGTTATTAATGTTAGTTTTAGTGTGAGCTCTCTTATAGAATAAGATTTTTTGTGTAAAGGTTTTCCTAGGTTGCACAGTATTCAATGAATTATATACAACAGAATTAGGATGTATTGGTGGCTAGCACCGTGTGGGAGGGGTTTGTGGCTAAGTAATAACAGCCGCACAGGTCGATCGATCAGGTTAAGCTACGCTTGCCGCGGTTGGTCCGTCGATGGGTGACCATCTTCACATACCAAGACCCCTCCGTGCCTCGGAAAGAACGTTAAGCTGTTTGTTCCGGCTGTCATTCGTGGATCTTTGACAGTCGTTCCGGGTCGTCAAACCCAGAAAGTCTGACAATTAGGCTTACCAAGGGGTATTGTATTACTCAGTAACTGGGTTGTGGTGGTCAGATAGTATTTTACACGGAGAGACTGCATGTAAAATGATGGTATTCAGCTGCATCCGGTTAGACTGGAAGCCGACCTCAACATTGTTGGGAAAAACAACACAACTGCAACTGCAGTGAGCTGTTCATTTATACTGGGGTGAACATTCATAACTCATGTAAATTCATTATATTTAAGCTGTTGAGTTTCCAAATAGTAAAATAAAAGGCTAGGCAGAAGATGATGGTAGATAGCACCGTTTTATACATTTCAAAAGATTTCGTAGATTAAAATGAAAATCAAGCGGAAATGTGTTTGTTCAAAAAGTTTTTTTTTCCATTTTTTTTAACTATAAGTATGATGAAGTCTTGTTGAGACAATGTCTATGATATGTTCTTTGTAATGTGCCTTATTTATGTAACGTTAAGGAAAATAAAACTTCAAAAAAATAAGTGATGAAACATTTAATTTTTCATTTGAAAGTATACCAAGTTGTAGTTACACGTCCGATACTGAGATTCAAATGAAACGCGAAACACAATTGTATTATACAAAACCACAGCACGTTGGGAACTGTCGCTTATTTAACTAACCCTATTATATTACGAAAAGAAAAAAAAAACATTCACCTAGTGGTCAGTTATTATTATTATTATTTATTATTATAATTCAAGAAGTTTGAACGTGGGAACAGTGAAATTTTCAGATTTTACTTTGAAATAGGTAGTGCATTTTATGTATGTACAAAGTATTTTCAGGTGGGTATTTAACAAATGCATTGAATATTTACCTATGAGATTTATTTTACAAAAGTATTTAACAGAGTTCTAAAGGGATTTTTTTGATGTTGAGTTAACAGCAGCGATTTTTTTTTTGTGAGCAGTGAAATGAGCAACAGTTCCAACGCGCCGCCCCCTCTTACCGACCGATACTCTACAATGTAGTATTGCCCTAATAATTACCACTACCTATCTATGCCTTAAGTAGACAATACATTTATACAACTTAAAATAATGACAAGACGATTATAACAAAATAATACAAACGTTAATAAACAAATTAATTGATTGTGCTAATAATACACGTGGAGGCTAACGTCGACTACATGCGACTTACTATTTTAAAATTCAGCTAAAATTCTGCTAATTTTAACTTTGATCGCCTCCTGTTTCCTTACCCCATTAAAGATAAAATCTAACATTTCTTTATCTGGTAAATAGTTTCTAGTGTCTGGGTGTCGCGAAACAGGGAGCTTAACTTTCGGTAAAAATTCTATGCTACTAACAAACAATATAAAACTTAACGTCAATGAACATAAGATCCAGAATGGCTTCTCGTATTAGGCTGATCGTTATTTAGGTAGTGTTTGCAACTTGTGTTACTTATTGATTAACAGATACCATGACAACATGGAATGTTTTCCTTAGTTCACTCTGTCATACATTGGCAGGTATTAATATAAATATCAGGTAAGATTTCGATACACCTCTTATTGGGGCTTTAATATTAAAATCCTTCTTCCCTTTTCATGAAGGCAAAAGGGTAAGCGATTTGAAACATAAGTGAGAGTTCATTTTTTCGGTTATAAATTTTTATAAGATAATTTCGAAGTGTCACAATTGCAATTTTTGCAAAAATGATATCTAAAGTACAATAGAATAAGATACAAAATCGATTAATGAAATATAAAAATTGGTGTTACACTCTCTTTGCGATATAAACTATTTATAAATGACGCACGGATGTATTTCGATTAGTATAAAATCTTTACAATGGAACGGATGAAACGCTAGTGAGTTTGGTTCAAGCGCTAGTCTTCTATGAGAACACATTCAATTCTAATAATCGCCTTCGCGGCCATTGTAAACATAATAATTCAATAATATGGCGTCAAAAGAGTGGACCATCTCGACGTACCAATGGACGAATAATGAAAACAATAAAATGATAACGAGCGATCGTAACACAGCACAATATGTTCCATATAAATATATATATCAACGTTCATAAATACCAGTGTTTAATAAATAATCTGATTTTTTAAATATATAATATGTTGGCCGGATACTTTTGTATTTACGCGTCTGGGCCACTCTTTTAACTCGAAAATAGCTCTCGTAAAATATTTACAGATTTATACTATAAAAATATATTAAAATCATAGACACGATGGCACTTGGTTGCGTTGTAAAAGGGTTGAAATTATAACATAGAATTAAATAAATTTGCTACAACAAACAGGATTAAACCGCTACGTCGGGATATAACAGTAAAGTAATACCAATAATAATGATTCGTGAAACGCATGTTAATACTAGCTTAATAAGGGAATGTATAAAAATTAGTTTCAACTATATCAATGTTAACTCCTCAACAATAAATACTATAAATCTTTGGTTTCATTTAGTCGCTCGATTACAAAACGTTTCTCGTTCATCGCGCCGACCGGCGAGGCGCGGCCGGCGACATACGGGTTTAAGCCTACGACGAGGGTACGAAAAGTGAAGATTTATTATCTAGGGTTCATAAGACCGATCCCGTCGAGCGGGCTCGCGGACTTGCGCAGGCGCCGAGCGAACGTAACGCAACGTGCAGCCTGCCTACTGCAGGTGCGCCAGGCGCTTGGGCAGCGCGGCCACGACGCGCACGCGGTCGCTGAACTGCGGCGGCGGGGCCAGCACGGGCGCGTGCTCGGGCGCGGGCCCCGCGCTGGCGGGCGCGGGCCCCGGCTCCTCGGGCGGCGGCGGCAGCTGCGCCAGCAGCGCGGCGGCGCGGCCCCGGCGGCCGGGCGCCTTGTCCACGTCCACGCCCAGGCGCTCCGCCGCCGAGCGCCCGGCGCCGCGCAGCAGGGCGGCCGTGGCGCGCTTGCGGGTCAGCGAGTTGTGGCGCTGCATGGGCGGCGGCGGCGGCGCCAGGCTCTCGCTGGACGAGTGCACCGGCTCCGTGCTGATGACGTCGTTGGACGACTTCACGGTGACCGAGGAGCAGAACGACACCTTGTCCCGTCGCGGGGCGGGCCTGGCCTGCGCCTCCTGGTCGGACGACACGCCGGACGACGAGTTGTCGCCGTCGTCGCGCTCCACGCCGAGCTCGTCGCCGCAAGACTTCGAAGATTTGAGACGAGTGCGGATCTTTTGGATCTCGTCCACGGAGAAGGAATGCTGCATCGAACTTGAACCCGAGCTGCTGCCACTGAAATTGCATAACCAATTTCGTTAGTCACCTACATGATACTACCTTATCTTGAAAGTAAACTCATAATCCCAAAAATCCAACATTCAATTCTAATAAATTCCTATTAATTTCACATAAAAACCAACATTACCCACAGAAGACAAAATATTATCAAATAAACAAACGTGTAACATAAATTCGTAAAATGATAATGGTTAAAAAGTTAATCACTGTGTACCCTGTGTGTAATGCCCTCTACTTTCTATCTATTAGTGCGATGTGTTTTTTTTTCTTTTCTATAAATATTTCTAAGTATTTTGTATAAACTGAACCGCCACGCCGGTCACCATAAGTGCCCCCAGTTCCCCTTTTGTTGCGAATGAAAAATTAACTGTATTTTATTATTTTGATTTCGTGGACTTGCGATCAATTCTTTTGCTAATATAAAATTGCAAAACAATAGACAAAAATGTAATGACTTTCTTACTAATGAGACAAAGTAGGACATGTGAATCTGTGTCGAGACAAATGAGTTTTTTATGTGATAGTGACTGTTTACAAACACATAAGCGCTTTCCCAGCGACACGTAATCCATTGACAATTGAAACTATACCTTATTTGTTAAGAATCAAAGCTCAAAATTAAATATTTATTCCGCATCATTCTCAAATATCGTTGCGTATATTGGTATCCTGAAAATGTTAAGGTTTATTAGGACATGCATTATTTCGTGCTGTTTGTTACCAATATCTTGAAGAGCCTACGACATAGGGTTGTTACTTATTAACAGAAAAAAATATAAACATACAATATATTACTTTATACAGTAGCGCGCACAAGAAACAACATATTATCTTCTAATTTGGCGCCACCTACACAGGGTGGCAGTGGCAGGGCCATCGACGCACAACCTGTTATTCAGAACATGATTCTAAACATGAATCGGTTTTTTCTTTTTTAAATCTGCTGTTTCCTACAAAAGTACAATTACCTACGCGGTCTAAATGTATGGAACAGTATTTTTTTTTCTGTTCGGAATTATGTACTGTATCCTTCGATCAATAATAGTACTAGGTTCCCGATAAGCGCTTCAAAAACGGCCCGAAAATTAAGACCACAAATACTTTTGTGGTCTTATTTCAAATTAGTATATTTTTAACCTTATCACTTAGTCTTTAAGTTTCATTTTAGAATAAATGACTGAAAATTTAAAAATAGAATGATTTTATTTTCAAGCGACATTTTAAATATATTTTGCAATGGTAATTAAACTTTATGTTTAAGCATTAAGGTTTATAATAAACTGAAGTTGTTAATATTATTAAACTTTTTTCTAAGAAATGTAGATGTTTACGTGTGTGCAAACGTGGCCACTTGAGCGACTGATTTTTGTTCCTGATCCTTAATCTAGTACTATTATTGATCGAAGACTGTAACCATGTAACAGGTCGTGCGTCGATGTCCCTGACACCCTGTATATTGCCCAAACGTTTTAATCAAATTTATACATCCCAAATAATACTGAAACTTATACTGAGCCGGTACCCCATATCTTAAGACTCACCTTGCGTTGCTATTGGCGCTGGTCTCGGCAACTGCCACGGGTTCGCCCTTAGGTTTGGCATCCACTTCATCATCAGATTCCGACATACTGTAGTCTGGTTCAGGGATTGGCGGCGCAGGAGTTGAATTCTGGAATAGTCGGTTTTAAAGTTAGCAGGCAAGCAAAAGGTAAATCTCATCATAGATAAGTGGATTGAGTTACTTTAACTTTCATTACTTTCCATTTTAATGTTATCTTTGACAGATCGAGGGGAACGAAAATATTTCTTTGATATGCACTCTGCCTCTCTCGTTCAGAGGGGCAATTCTCGTAATTTTAAGAACGTTCACAGTCTGATCTCAGTCTCAATCTGTCAAAAAATACTTCTAATTTCCTACATTTTGACAGGTTTTTGACATTTGTTTGTCGCTGAGATGAGACTGCGATTAGATTTTGCACGTTTTAAATTACGAGAATTGGCTTTCAATAGACCAGCACAGCTATACACAACCATTCGACAGGCTGTAGTGTCGAAAATGATACTTTTTGATAACCTAATTTGCCTTGCTACCGAGAACCAATAGCTCTCGGAAGAATAGCGATTGTCTTATTTTATTGAAACTGACAAAATTTTTAGGTTTTGGATCTGTCAGCGTTTGATGGATATTCCATTCGGTACGGAAGCGCTACGTATTGTTGCGAATAGCTATGCTGACCAGCACCCTAATTGCGTAACACACAATCAATCGTAATCTGAATCATTTTGAAGCAAATTGCTAATCCATTGCTTCATAAGTTCGAAAAATATGTCTGCTCAACACGTAAATAACGCAATGAATGTTGTTGAACTGTCAAAATGAAACCGATTCCGATTGATTGTGTGTTACGCAATTAGGGTGCTGATTGAATATGCGATCGGTTCACGATGTGGTAGTATAATAATGTCGTTACCTGTCTAATGAAGCCCTTATGAGTGTTGAAGGGCTGTGCATACTGATTGCCAGGCTCGTCTGCTGACTGAGGTCGGTTGGGGCCCGCCCACGATCGCAACGAAGTCGCTTTACGACTCTGTAACGTAAAATTGTGATTTATGAGAATGTAAAGATGTTTATATGAATTGCTTATACTCTCAAATGTATTTTGGCTTTAGCTAAAAAACTAAATATTTTTCGAAATATGACTAATTTGACTATAATAATTTATGAAATGTTTGTGCGCAAGTATCGAAATCTATTATATTTTTTGTTAGTGTTTCTACTTTATATTAACAAAAAAAAAACCCTTTCATAATCTTAGTTGGGGTCGGCTTCAAGTCTAACCAGATGTAGTTGAATACTGACTAATGTTTAGAGCATTAAGGTTAGTAATTTTTGTAAGTAGAAATAAGAGTTACGTTGTGCGAGTTGTCGTTCCCGCTGGCGCGGTAGGCCACGCTGCCCAGGTCGCGCGGCGACGCGTACAGCTTGGCCGGCGCGGCCGGGCGGAACGTGGACGCGGGCGCGCCCGGCGGGGGCGGCGGGGGGTGCGCGGGGGGGGGCGCGCGCGCCGCTGGGGGGGGGATGTTGTTATGAACATAACATTTTTGAACCCATAGGTTTATGTAATTTGTCGCTTTTCAACGTTGCATTCGTTATTTCACTAAAAAATCGCAATTGAAAGTTGTCAAATGTCGACATATTGGTGCTCGTGACTGTACACAGCGTAAACGCGGCGTCAAAGTTGCGTCCAGACGACGCTAGTGCCTACGGCCGCATCTTAACCGAAAGCGACTGTTGCACGACTCACGCGTTCATGCAAGTCGCGTTGTACGTCATAATTCATCTATACGTTCGCATAATCGCGAATTCGCGCGGCAGTCGCTTTTAGGTTAAGACACAGGGTATGAGGTGTTGACGCGACGTAGATCAACGCCAGATGCAAAGGCAACTCTAATTTAATTTACGAACTAATATTAATATCACGCTAGATAAAATAATTCTGACAAATCTTTCGGTACTAAAACAAATAAAATAGTTTTTAGTGCTCATACCGTGTACATCTTCGCTGGAGCGCGTTCGCGGTGGGTGCGCAGCGTGTTCAGCTGCTAAGTCAGGCGTCGAGTGGAAGTCACGACGTAACGTGCTGCTACTCGACTTACTCCATAGCTGTACACAAAAAGAATTTAATTATTAAAAAAACTTAATACCTGAAGACCAATTCTCGTAATTTAAAATGTTCAAAATCTAGTCACAGTCTCATCTCGACGACAAACAAATGTCAAAAACTTGTCAAAATGTAGGGAAATTAGTCCTTGTTTTGACAGATTGGCAGTGACTACTGAGATCAGCTATGAACGTTCTTAAAAGTACGAGAAGTACCCCTTTGTTTTTGATCATAAAACTTATTAATATTATAAATGGGTTGAATGTTTGTTACTCAAGCACGGAAAAACGGCTGAAGGGATTTGGATGAAATTTGGCAGACAGATAGTTTATAACATGGATTAATATATCATATAACATATTCATAGGATACTTTTTTTTTTACGTAGGATAATTTCCGACCTCGACGCGAGCGAAGTTGCGGGCAAAGCAAAATTAGGTTTTTGAAAAAGCTTCTGGGGGCCTAAAAAGGCCGCTTTGGCAGAATTATAACAGGATAACATTTGATAACATGATTCATATAATCATATTAAAAATCGTAAAATGGTCACAAATTGACAATTCATAATATGATCTGTGTGCAATTCATATCACAATGAAATAACATTTAAACTGTAGAAATAAAAAATAAAAAAACAATTTGATTAATAAAAAAATGTAATGAAAAATTTACCGATAGAATTACGGTTTTTATTTTTTCCATGCGGCAATGTTACACCAAATATGAAATGAAATTTTACGAAAATTAGAGGAATTGCTAATGATCTGCTGGGAATTTAGGAAATGAATAGCTTTTAGAGTACTGCTTAAAGTGGCATTTTTAGGCCCTCCTGGTATAGCTGGATTATCTGTTTTGCAAAAAAATACCAGTGTGTTATTTTCTTCGAATATCATCCCTTTATAGATGTTTGTCTATAAAAACTCCTTACCTTTCCACGTGACCTCTTCATCTCAGCGACAGACGCATACACTCGATTAGGCGCGCGCGCAGGCGAGTAGGGAGGCGAGTTCGAACCGCCCTGGAACGCCGAGCGAGTCATCATCGCGTTGTTGCCTAGGCTGAAATGTTACAATATTGATTTTAGTGAACGAAAATTTCTAAATAGCATGCAATGAGAATCTTTCCTTGCCAAATGAACATCCAATTCATGTTTATGTGTGAAGAAAAATACTTCAGGGTGTCTTGTATAAAGATTTTTTTTACAATTTAACTTTTTAACCGATTTCTCAAAAGAATTTGATTTGTCGTCACCGTGGAGTCTCATGCTGTCTTTGTCATATTTTATAAACTTCGTGACTGTGTGTCGTTAGATAACAAAAATAATTAGTGTAGAGAGCCAAAAGTAAATTTTTTCAAAGTTATTGGTATTATTATTTTACTTACATGGTATCAGCATCAGCCTGCCTTTGGAACAGCTCCTCCAGCTCGGCGGCCGTGATGCGGCTGGATGCAGGGCGCGCACGGATTGACGCCGTGCGCGGCGCTACCGGCGTGCCCGACACGGGCGTGCCGGCTGCGGGAGGGGTGGCGTGAGTGTGGATTTGGGTTATAGTGGAGTATTGAGAAAGTGGGTACAGTCAATAGTCTTATTGTATTCAAGGAGAAAAAACAATGTGTAACTGAATTAATGCACTGTTTGTTGAGAGAATCCTTTACTGAATCGATTTCTGTCATTTTTAATATAGGTATTTTTCTATCCCAAAAATAATTATAACCACGTAAATTATTGTCACACGTCCGCTGCACAGTCAAAACAAACCAAAATGGATGAAATACCTACTACGCTAGACCCTTATACGTGTGCGACTGTGTGCATGCGCAGATTTGTAAATCGACCACATTTTTCTGCCACAATCAGGATAACTTATGTAATAAAAAAGCAATGTTTTATACATAATAATAAAAAATCAGTGTATGCACTATGATTATAATATAATATCCTAATTGGGATGTTTGGTGGTGTGCGTTAATTCCGGGACATCTTGTATAGAGGGAGGAATAACAGCCTTGATCATTACGCACCCCCGGTGCGACACTGTCACTTATGCAAAAATGTAGTTTTTCAGGAGAAGCATTTTAAACTTTGACACCTCACCAAAACAAACGAAAACGGCAATGAAACTCACGCCCTCATACGGAAACTATGCGTACTACAAAAGTAACGTTATTGCACCAAGTAAAGGGGTACTTTAGGATCATTTTTAGATATTTAACTAATTTTTGCATTTTTTGCAAAAGTGACAGTGTCGCACCGGGGCGGGGGTGCGATTAGTCAATCTTTTTTTATTTTATTACTAGCCTACGCTGTCCAACTCCTGGACAAAGGCCTCCCTCCCCTCCTTCCATCTGTCGCGAGCCCGCGCGTCCTCCTTCCAGTTTTGACGGAACCTATCCAGCTCGTCCCTCCATCTCCTACGTGGTCTGCCACGAACCCGCCTCACTGTCTCCTGGCACCAATTCTGTGCTATTTAGGCCCAAAGTTGGTCCGACATGCAGCAAACATGTCCTGCCCAGTCCCATTTAAGTTGGGCACTCTTTGGTCAGTCTTAGAATACTTATCTAACAAGGTCGAATGCGAATTGCAACCAAACAATTTTAGAGAAAAAGAAATACTTTACTATTTCGCTTATATTTATTTATCCTCACACTGGAACGCCATACGGCAATTACACCAATGGAGCAAAAAATCACTTCATGTGCTGCTTTCAATCCATCCTGTGCGCGCTGGACATCGAACGAGTGGCCATGGTTCGGGCACGCTTACGCAGCGTGCAAGTACATATTTGAGGTAACAAGAAAAAATACTAACTGTTACTGCCGCCCGGCAGCTGCACCGACTCGGCTGATGACGACTTGCCTGCGACGCTCAATGGTTCACAACTCTCTTCCTTTTCACCACCATTCTCTGTAATTCCAAATTCTACATTATAAACAAGAAATTAAAAACTTTTTAGAAAAAAAAACATTTTTATTTTTCACTTTTAAGTTGTAATGTTTACCAGTAATTTTGGTTTAAAAACCAAACTACTGAACCGTTTTTGATGAAATTTCTATGGGACCATTTGGGAAGTAGGTATACCCTTTCTAACAAAAAAAGAATTTTTCAAATCGGTTGGCAAGCGACGGATTTATGCGCGAACAAACATAAAAAAAAATACAAACATTCGAATTGAGAACCTCCTCCTTTTTTAGAAGTCGGTTAAAAAGAAAAAAAATCCGTTGTACGCTTTAAAAAACGTCAAGAATTTTCCAGGAAATATTTTTTATGGGATCCCTTCTTTTCGCATAATGTTCTTTGTCCTAATATACTTCGGCATAACGATTTTGGCACAATTTGTTTTGGCATAATGATACTTCAGCATAATTTTTTTAGGCATACATTTTATGTTGGCATAATCATCTTAAAGACTAATTTGTTTTGGCATAAATTTGATTCGCATAACGTTACTAGGCCTAATGATTATTAGCATAATAATATTTGGGCATACACTTAATAGAAATAACGGAAACAAATTTGAGTTATTTTTACGTATTTATTTTCACTCGATTCTGAATCACTTTTTCCAAGAGTCGGGGTGCCCCAAGGTCTAACACATCTCGATTTAGTAAAAAGGCAATGAGAACTTAGGATGCAAGAGCGAGCGAAGCGAGCTCGGGAATTGGGGCACCCCGACTCGGACAGGTTAGGTTCGAAGGGGATGACGGGGGCTCAAGTGAGCGAGCGGAGCGAGCGAACGAGCCCCCGTCATCCCCTTCGTGTTAGGTTCCTTTAAACCCTGCAGACAGAAATAGGGGCCCCGCGAAGCGGGGCTCCGTCGACTACGCCTTATTATTATTGTTATGCTTAATAAAGTTATGCTTTAGAATGTTATGCTTAATAAAGTTATGCTTTAGAATGTTATGCTTAATCATTATTATGGTTAGAGAAATTATGCGTAAAAAAATTATGCGTAAGCTGTTATGCGTAAATAATTTATGCGAAAATATAATTAGGACAAACAAAAGTATGCCAAGTTATATTAGGTCTTAAAATTTTATGCAAATGGATAGGGAACCATTTTTTATTAGCGGTATATTTTCCTTTTTTTTCTAGCCTAGTAATTGAGTAAGGTAGTTACCAAGTCCGGCGACCATAGACTTGGCCCTCGCTCGCCCCACGCTCAGCGTCGTGCGCGGGTCGCGGCGTGGGGGCGCGGGCGCAGGCGCTCGGCCTAGAGAGAAAGGTATTATCATTGTTTTGACATTTAATTGAAATATTTTTTTCATCGTGCTTGTTAGTGATGCTAAGATTTCCATTGCTTTTTTCTGTTTTTACCCGTGAGAACCAGTAATTGGCTCTGAGTTACGTATATTACTGTTATCCATATGTAAAAGCTGTTGATTCTCCTGTACCTAAATAAATGAATAATATTGAGATGTTTGTGGCTATCGATCGACACAAACATAATATTATAATGTGTTTTCTTACTACAAGAAGGAAACTATAACAAAAACATCCGATTTGTTAACAGATTCACACATTGCTTTAATAAAATGCACTTGTAGGTACCTAAATGAAATTTACCTCCAGCTCCCTTCCTCGGTAAGGTAGCGGCGTAAGGGCGACCAGAACTCGACAGTTGGTTCTGAGACTTGCTTGTGGGCACCGTACACATGTTGTTCTCGTTGTTACCTGACAAAAAGGAAGTTTCAATGTAGTTTTACGTTACAAATGTGAGCTTGATACCCCACGAGCGTGAGGGTCTGATAGCAAATCGATATTCCTTGACAATCTATCTAGTTAAAACATTTGAAGCATTGGCATGGCCAGCAGCATTTTCGGCTATCATTTCTGGTCAGTTCTACCTTCAAATCTATCTGACTGACTTCAAACAAAATCCGTTACGTGTGATGCTGTTGTGGCCTCAAGATCTACGTGCTTACTACGCCGAGGGTCGAAGCGACCACTACAAAGCGACAAAGCGACTTCTGGTCAGTCTCGTCAAAAAGTTGAGATTAAAAAGTAACTCACCATTATGATTGTTCAACGAGACAACAGTCATGGAGACGAGGGCCCCGGAGCTGCGGATCAGCTCCACCACGTGCTCGTGCGACGCACACGACACGTCCTCGCCGTTTATCTGTATAGGAGTGAGAGAGAGAACAGATATGAGACATAGGGCACAGAAGGTCAACAAATAACAGATATGAGACAGAAGAAATTGTGTGTGATGAACATTAACAACCGGTTGAATGCCGTAATTACAGAAACATTAAAAAAGCCATTGTGTCTCGCGTTCCGGAGAACACGAAGGTATATGCAGAGTGAAAAGTAACCAGATAACGAAGTGTCAGAATGGCCGAAATCCTAGGTGGCGAATCCGAAAGAGTAGTGTTTAGAGTTCATTTTAGAAATATATTAAAAAAAAAAAATTACGTGTGAGATGATGGTATACCGACGTAATTTATGAGCTCAATCGAGCTGCTCGAGGCGAAATGAAAACCTTTTTTAAAGCACTTTGATGAAGGGAGATTCAAGAGATGGTCTAAAGTTAAAAAAATAGAAACGCAGAAGGTATAAGAAAGAACCCAGAATGCAGAATTCTAGTCTAATTAGTTTTGCTAGTACAAAATTATAAATTAATGTTATTTTCACAAAATCAATCTCACATAAATCACAGTTACTTTTCTATAGCTGAGGAGCACGGCCATGTCGGCCATATGTATATTCGGCAGTGAAGACTTGACTAGAATGAAACGATTTTCGGAAACTTGTTTGCCTAATCCCAATGTGTTTGTATGTTTTGTAAAACAACGTAACAAGAAACTGAATATTTTCTGCATAGTTTACCTAATTGCGTTGTTTGTCAAAGCGTAGTAAACATTTGGAGTTTAATGTGCTCAAACACGCGCAGTTTGACAAAATAGCTGCATATGTCATGAAGGAATTCCCGAAAGAAATTCCAAAGAATTAGAGATGCAAAATTAACTAGGATGATGAGGTCTTTTCTGATTATTTCGTGGGATACGTCGCAGCACCAATTGCTATGAAAGATGACATATCTTTCTTATTACATTTTTGTTTTATTTTCCGTGGTTTTTGGTCCCATGACCAATATTCTCTTTTCCGAATATCGTTGTATGAAAGTTAACTTTCATTATGACGATATTTTAATTTTAATCCTATCTTTCTGAGCCCTGCTGGAAATTCTGGGAGTAACTCGCACAAGACCACCACGTTTGAGGTTTTAGATTAGTTTTGCCAAAAAAAAATATTTTGCCGTCTCACTAAAATAAAGTGTCACTTACCGCCACAAGAAAGTCTCCCTTCCTCAGCCCCGCGCGGTCTGCCACGCCGCCCGCGTCGACATCATCCAGGTACTGCAGCGCGGGGCAGCGCTCCGAAGGGCGCAGCTCCATGAGCGGGGACGAGGCCTTGGCACCGCGCAGCACGAAGCCGAAGCCTCGCCGCGCGCGGTGCAGGACCACCGTGCGGGTCTCCATGTTGCCATAACTGGGAGAGAGCGCATGGTATTAGAGAATTATCATCATCAGGATTTAGTAGTCCACTGCTGGACATAGACTTCACTAATCACACTCCATTTTGCTCGGTCTTTGGCTACTCTCATTCAGCTGTTACCAGCCATCTTGCGAAAATCTTGGTCTAGCGAGCCTGAGGGTGCCTACCATACTTTAGTAGTATCAGAGGGAGGGTAGGGCTTGTGGCTAAGTAATAATAGCCGCACGGGCCGATTAAAAGTTAAGCTATGCGTGCAGAGGTCGGTCCGTAGATGGGTTACACATAACCATCTAAGATAGTTGGGAAAATACGTAGAAGATGAGTATAGCAGGATAGCTGGGATAGATCTGAACGGCGGAATATGTGGTGTTACTGTTAAGTGTATTAAGAAAACTTGGGATGTTCAATAAGTTAGTGGTCCTGACTGGTCCTGCATTGATCAGTTATCGGTTTCGTTTAATAGGCGAGAAATATGCAAATAATGATGATATGGCTAGAAAGGGGGTGACGGCTAATATAGAAGTAGGTATACAAGAAAAATCATGTTGCGCCAACCTAAATAAATTGGGTAAGGGCACGACAGTAATGACTCAAATAATGAAAATACTGACCCGAACAAAAGTCCCCAAAAGTATCTCGCGATTTTCAATTTCATCGCTAACAGCGGTCTTTTCACTTCGCCCGTCTATTGGGGATGATAAAAACACTTAGGACAAAGTGCAATGAAGATCTAAGATAGAAAATGCTTGCTTACATCTTTTTTAGTTTTAAGGTTAGCTCTGCGAATTCCTTATTATAAATCCCCATGACTATTCAATTCTGTGCCACCCAGCAATGAACAATTTAACCCTGCTGGGTGACACTAGTCAAGCCTCGAAATATTGGCACTTATTTTAAATAGCTTTTTTTAAACCACTGAGAAATCATGTCTATATTAGAATGAATGAAACACTAAAACAGAACCGGACTTGTCAAGGTTCTCACAGACTAGAATGATACCAGCTCCTACATTGTCACTCTCACTTCTCAACATGCAGCCGACCTTTGCTGACTGATCGACATCATGTCTGTATTATGTTTGCAATGTTTGAAGCATTGTCCATTGTCATCCTGTTTATAAGTTTGTATATCATGATGTCACCGTTTGCATCTGTTTTGATTGCTCTTATAGCTAATTAGGCAGGCTAAATTAACAATAGAGCCAATATAAATATGGGCAAGGCTACGATGAGTCAGTTTCGTTACATTTTAGGTTACAATTTGGCTCGAATATCTGGCAACCTATATTTCAATTCAGAATCTCAGATAATTATTCAGTTTTGGAATAATAAACTCTATGTCAAACAAAACAAAGTTCAAATTCCATTGCAGCCAATATTTTTTTAGGATCTTTTTAATAAAAATAGTCATTCAAAAATCAACTTTAGAACACAACCCTAAGATAGATAGTTGAGTAAGTGGCAATAGACGTAAATTATCTGACATTAAGAACTGAAGTATATGTACCATTCACTATCTAGTTGATCATCATCATCATCATTATTATTTCAGCTGAAAGACGTCTACTGCTGGACATAGGCCTCTTCCACGTGCCGCCACTTTGACCGGTTCTGTACGTCCCGCATTCAGCGGATTCCTGCGGCCTTCACAAGGTCATTGGTCCACCTTGGAGGCCTTCTAACATTACATCTTCCTTGCGGCCCCCATCGGTCATCTGTTCTGAGAGCAATGCACCCTGCTCACTGCCACTAAGTTTGGCAATTCTTCGGGCTATGTCGGTTGCCTTGAGTCTCCTGCGAAGCTCTTCTAGTTCAGGTTTACAATGGGAATACTTACGACTTTTTAATCCTAGGCGCGGTGGCGCTGTAAGTCTTGCTGAGCGCCATCTCCCGCCTGCCCGTCACCCGGGAGTGGTGGATTGGTCCTGATGCTAACACCTGTCAAGTCATGGTAAGATATAGTAGTAGACAAGCAATGGAATGAATGGAATAGAAAAAAGAAAGAAAGGGCTGACGCAAAGCCACTCTGTTAGAAAACAGCAGATCTTTCTGGCCATTTCTTTAACATATTTTTCTCATTCTTCGGCATGGTGTGAGGATTTCATAAATGTGAAATCGGTGAGTGAGACATCCAAACATACGCATTAATCTGACTCGACACCTCTGGATTTATGTAATTGGAAGTCGATTATAATAACTACCAATCCTAGATCGATAGACGTTGATCAGGACTTCTTTGAGTTCTATTTTTGAGAAGTATTAATTTTGGACATACCTGATGTAGATGCTGTGTGTTCTGTCGAAGGCGTACTTCTTGGACGCACTGCATAGGGAACAGTCCACTGGCTCCCGATCCTCGCACTGTGCCTTCCAGTAGACCGTCATCTGTGGCTCCTGTCACTGTTTGTTATAGGATAACGTTTTAACACCCAAAATGATAGAATATTGAACCCTTTATCATTAACGGACTTTGGGTTTAAAATCTCAGATTCTATATAGTTTTCATAGTCTTAAAATTGGTTTTCGCAGTTTTAACTTAAAACTTTTCACCTCGGAACCATGTTATGAAATTGGAACTTTCAGCTCCTGAACTTTAGTAACAGTCATGCTGATGAATGAATTAAGTTACTCACATTGTTTTCGGTTAAAGTGCAACCAATGATGTTTTATTATTCATATTTTAGTGTATATGAGGACAAATGACATTAATAATGGTTTGTAAGTACCGTATGGAATCCCAGTGTGATGACTGAGGACTTCTTTTTGAAAGGACTTATTTGGGAATAAGACTTTAATTTCGAATACTCACGAAATAGATACTTGCTAGAACTAATTTAAGAAATATCGCAACTGTCGCGCGCTTGTCTCTTCAGTGTCAGACACTGTTAAGACACAATTAGTGTCTTAGACTGTACCTTCGACTTTTATCCATCTGCTTGATGTATACTTGTCCAGCAAGTGAGCAGAGTTTAGAATATAAAAAAAATGTCGATAAGTGTCTGACGCCTTTGACGATGTCTCCCTAGTGTGTCTTGTTTGTCAGTTCCTAAAAGCATAGCTTATGCCGCGATTGTCACTCGCTAGAATGTCTGACACTCTACCTTCAACGATATCTCCCTGGTTGAGGCGCACGTGGCCGGGAGAGGCCCCGTCGTAAGGTTGCAGACACACGACGGTGGCGCCGCCGTGCAGCGAGCAGGTGGTGTCGGAGTTGCTGGTGCCGACGCCGCTAGAGTCCGATATGATGTCGCTGGTATCGCCCGCGCTTTTATCTGTTGGGGTTAGTGTCGCTCAAAGGTCAGTCGGGTTTGAATCAGTGTCAGATAGTCTCTCGTAGGTACACTTTGGGTCCAAAATTGGGATCTTTTGTTTCGTGAGCTTCAAGGGGGACGAGTAGGGTTAATTACAGTGTAGTGGTTTAGTGCCAACTTTACAGTGATGGACACTTGACATGTTGGATACGGGGACTTAAGCGTGTAGTGTTGTGAACAGGAAACACTAAATACAAGTTTTACGGATCAAGTTGTTAATAAAGTTATGTCATTTGGTGTCTGAGCGGGGCAAGAATTTGTTTCCAATTACCTTAAAAATAGGACTGCATTAAAATTAACCATATTTCACTAAGAACACAATATCCGTACATCCTAGGTCTAAAAGGGGTATAAGGTGGAAAAATCATAATTTTGTCGTAAAAGGAAGCGAAGAAGCGTTCGATGGGAAACTACATGACATAAAGGCACATAGAACATGCAACGAAGTGGACGGGCGATGTCGGTGCATGGTGATGGTTGTCAGTCGTCATGGTGGCCGTGGTGCCGTGTCCACAACCTTGGACCACGCGGTGGAATGTAACGGTGTAGATACGACTACTAAGTGGGTTATGCAGACATCAACTGGTTACTTGTGCGATATTAATTGTCTGTGAAAGATACTTTTATTGCACAACTTTTTGGTGTGTTTAGTGGTCGTACCTACGTCTGTATCGTCATCTTCCAACGCAACTCAACCTCCTCAAGTTTACCTGTGAGTATACTGGCATCGTCCTCGTGGCTGGGATGGCTGGCGTCACTAATGCTGGAGGACGCCGAGGAGAAGGGTCTCTCCAGACTGCAGGGCGAGGCGGTGGGCCCGGCCTGGCGCCGCAGCAGCGTGTCTAGCTCGGCGGGGATCCGCGTGGAGGAAGCCAGTGACGAGCGGTCCCCGGCCGTCCACCACCCCCCCCAAGCCGCAGAGCGTCTCTTCGGATTGTACCGAGGAGGACCACGGAACGGCACTGAAATATTTTATTTAGCAACCGAACAAACTAATAAAGGAATCGTGCTTCAAACAAATATTGAGAACATAATCAAACATCAAATTATCTGACGGTCACAAGTTTTTTTTTAATATAAAAAAATAATAGTGCGGTAAAATATTCGGGAATAATATTTAGTGGTATCGATATTCGGTATATAAATAAATATATATTTTTAAACCCTTTACATATTAGTGTTTGCTGGTATATATAATCTAGGTTCGGTTAGTGATATGTTCAAATATTAGCGTAGGTATCCAAAAATACAACCATCACCATTATGATATTAAGCAATGGAATAGAATAGATAGAACGGATGACGCATGCAATAATAGTAATTATAAAATATTTACACAGATACTACTTAATATAAATAGTATGGTGTGTCATTTTGTATAGGTATATGTATTGCGGTAAACATACTAAAGCATTGCACATAAAATACTTAAATTTTGGATTTTTGACCACATGGATTCTTAAATCTGTTTTTCACAACGAACTTTTGCAATATTCAACTTTTGGATATAAGTAAAATGAAAATGTTTCAAAATATTTTATTTTAATCATGCTTGGTTTTAGCATCATTTGTATTACGAGTATAATATCATCGATTGGATAATACGGTATCAATTATACAGGATGAAACATTTTTAAAAATTAAAGTATGCTCTCATTTTGTGCTAGTATTTTTTTTTACAATTATTATGATTTAAGAACCCATGTAATAAACACATAGGGCGTATATGAAGCTCCAATCAAAGCCATGCAGTACACAACCGGGGCTGGACTCACCGACTTCTTCTGCTTTGTAGTTCTTTATCACTTCTGCCAGATCTAAGTTGCCTGCTATTACTGCCACCTGAGGATTTTAAGCGTTGTTTATGAGAGATTATTCATATGTTTAGGTGGAGGTTTTGAATGTGATAAAGAAAACGACAAGGTATTTTTTCTTTTGCTTACTAAATATACATTATCTTTTTAATGTATAGTCAAAATATAATTGTTGAGCAAATTGATTTCCACCTGAATTTTTTCTATATTCAAATCTCTTATTATTTGACAGTTTTTTTGCGATAGCTATAACACGGCAAATTATGACGTAGGGTGTCAATTTGCTTAACCATTAATCTCCCTCACAGTATTAAGGTGAAAATATTCTTTCTTATACATTAGATAACTTTTAACACGTCTGTACGTAAAATTGACTATAGTTCAGTTATATCAGACTATATTCGTCAAGTTCAACAGGTGTTTGACTCCTTTAAAGAACACCAGTTGAACCTTTCATCTAGCAATCTAAAAACATAAAACCTTTATTTACCTGATAAGGCGTCTGGTTAGCGAAGTTCAGCGCCTCCTTGTCGCATCCCCTGAACAGCAGCTGACGTGTGCAGGAGTCTTGCGCGTTGACAGCGCACACGTGGAGCGGCGTGTTGCCCGACGCGTTGCGGCTGTTCATGTCCGCGCCGTAGAACAGGAGGTGGTCTAGATGCTGGACGAGGCCGTTGCGACAGGCCTGGAAATGTGAGGAAGGAAATAATTATAGTTCAAATCCTTAAATACATTTTATGTATGTTGTTGTATGGTGTGTTTTTGGATGGTGTTTTGGTTTTTATGGTGGTGTTTTTTTTCATCTTGTGTTGTTTTTTTTTTTTTTTACTTTTACTTGAATAAATATTTTTATTTTTTTTATTTATGAGTATTTTCTTTATCTTTATACATGGTGGCGATTTAGTCACCTGTATCCGTCAAGGGGGGTCTGTATTCTCCACGTCATTCTAAACAACTTTCGCTATGACTGACACTCATACCGAATTGTAAAAAAAAGACATATAATATGCATCGAAATGGTCTGTCTACTGTTGTATAGGAATTAGATTTTTTGTTTACGAATCGGATATATCATTTTCTGTTGCAGAATATAAAAATGAGATGCAGCTATTTCTTAAGACATGTAAATGTAAAACAGAGGATGAAATTGGAAAGCGATTTCTAAAGTGAGTGAAATATCTGCTTTATTCAGACAAAAAAAAACCATACCTACTTATTTTTTTATATCAGGTTTTTCACCCATTTTCTATCAGTAGCAGCTCAAACATTTTTTAACTGTCTAAAATGTGTGATAACCGTAAGCCAAATAGCAAGGCTCCGGTTATCCGGTTTCTTAGCAGTAAAATATAACATTGCGATAGACCCACCTGATGCACCTCCTGCCAGCCCTGCAGATCATTAGCCCCAATCGTCGCATGATCATGTAACAGGGTCTCACACAGCAGTGGGTCAGTTTTATTCGTCACCGAAAGATATAACGGCGTCAATCCCTTCCCATCTTTGTAATTAGGCGATGCTCCTAACTCCAGCAAAGTCTTTACAGCTTCTAGAGAGTTCTTCTCGATAGCCCTATGCATAGCTGTGCTGCCATCTTTGGTCCTATAGTCTAGTAGTGCTCCGCCGTTCACGAGGGCTATTAGAACTTTGCCTGGTGTCTTTAGGCCTGCTGCGATTGTGAGGGGTGTCTCTGTAATGCAAAAAAAGGGTTTAAGATTAGGCACAGTTTCATTTTCATGGTGGTTTGGATCACCAGGATTAGATCAGCACCCTAATTGTGTAACACACGATCAATCGGAATCGGTTTCATTTTGACAGTTCAACAACATTCATTACGTTATTTACGTGTTGAGCAGACAAATTTTTCGAACATGAAGCAATGGATTAGCAATTTGCTTCAAAATGATTCTGATTCAGATTGATTGTGTGTTACGCAATTAGGGTGCTGAATCATTTTGAAGGATATTGCTAATCCATTGCTTCATATGTTCAAAAAGTCTGCTCAACAACGTAAATAAGGCAGTAAATATTGTGAACTTTCAAAATGAAAGCCATTGCTACTGTTAGTGATGTGTTACGCAATTACCCCACAGGTCAACAACAGTGACAAGATTCAAAGGGTAATTGAGAACAGTAATTATCAGTGACGGGTTCACTACTACAGTGCGATTTTGTAACCATCTCGCCGTGAAAACATAGGTGAAATGAGCGTGGAGTGAGCTGTCATTCCAACGAATGCTAGGGATTGACATTATTGACAGCTCATTCTACGCTCACTTCGCCTAAATTTTCACGGTGAGTTTTTTACAGAATCGATCGGCTGTTTCTAATAATTATATTACCTACTCCTCCACCTTTTAGTGATATTTATTTTAGTAATAGGTATGTACAGTCACGAGCACCCAATTTGTCTACACTTGGCAACTTTCAATTGCGATTTTTTCGTGAAATAACGAATGCAACGTTGAAATACGACATTATCTACATAAACCTATGGGTTCGAAAATGCTATGTTCGTAACAACATAAAATTTCATAAAAAATTATAAAGGAGTAAATCGCTTTTGAATAAAGCCGAGTGTATACATACTTTTGCTCGTGACTGTACTCGTATGTATGTAAGTATATTCGCATATGATTATATTTAAATTAGAGATTTTTTATTTTATTTTATGTATTTTGTTTTTCCTTCTACTCTTACACACGTTGGAAGACATTTCTTTAGAAATAAGCATCATCTTTGTACCTACGTATTTTTATGGTTAAATAAATAAAATTTCTGATTAGGTACAGTTATTAATTAACCCACCTGATGAATGTCTTCAGATTAAAACAACAGCCTACAAATCTGATTGTTGCCATATCGTTGCTAACAACTAGAAATGATCGAAGCATAGTCATTTTGGTAGGTATTCAAAACACGTAGTATATTTAAACGGGTTTAAATCGGTGACACAGCACGTTTTACGTTGCTCTAGATGTGATACCTCGTAACTGCAATTATTGGTCAATTTTACATTTTGATGCGAAATTGTCCATCACGCAATTTTCCATCTTTCTGGTGATACCGTGTAGGTATGTACAGGAGGTACTTCACTTAAAAACTGACTTTTAATGATGTCTCGTAAAAACCTTGTAAATTTAATAGACACTAAGCATGCCAAGGTGATTTTTTATGTACTTACAAAAAAACATACGGTAGGTATTTTATTTAATATTCAATAAAATAACCAAAAGCATGCAGTATACTTAATCATCAAAACAGTTTTTTGTGTCTCCTGGAAAATTGACAGGTTCGTATTTACGAGGTGTCACATCTAGAGTGACGATTAGGTACTTACACCAATTAAAACTTTTCAAAATCTTTGCTACGCTTAAAATATGTTAATCTTAAACCATATTCCGAATTTAACACACCTATATGACGTCGTTTAAAACAATGCCCAGTTTTACGAGAGTTTTACGTAAAGAATGGGACATTTAAATCACAAATGATATATTAGTTGTTCGACAGGAACAAATAATTCAACTCGCTTGAAGGACTGGCGACGTTTATCGCAGATTATCCACGGCTCGGTTGATACGCCTCTCTTACAATAGCTAAGGCGTGTTCAGACGTTCAAAGCAGCCTTGAATTGGATGGCCTGAGATGTTTTTGGAAGTATTTGTGACGATATGATAAATTGGACTGAGAATTTGGTATGCATTTATCATTTGGACACGAGTTACGCTAGTTGAACGAAATTGCCGTAAAATAAGCGTCTTTTTTCAAAGATTTCAACGATTTGCCCCTAAACGTCAGAATTATTTATTGGAACGAAGTTCTTTAATGCGGCTTGCGGTAAGAGTAAACTGGTAGAAATCGTCACGAAACGAGAAAGCGTTATACCCCCTCCATGCGACTTTCTCTCTCTCTCTCTCTGTTTCTTCCTTACCTGTGTCGGTAAGGGGTGCTCAATCTTTAACAACTATTAAAATTATGATAAAAAACACTTACTCTCTTCTTAAACATCATCATTATGTTTTCCTTGCTCGTTAAATATATATTTATATAGACTAGTATAATATGTTTTATATGTATGTATTTATTATATTATGTACTACCTAGACTATTGCCTCTCCTTCCCCTTTTTAATCCATCCAAAGGTTGTTTTTAAAAGATCGCTCTTAGCGATAAGACCGCCCATTGTGTCAACCTTTGTAAAATTTCTACATTTATATTCTATGTGATATATATGGTATAATAAAGAGTATTTTATTCCATACTATTACTTATATTTTATTTTTAAACCAGGTACTATGCCACAATATATGCACACAATTTATACGCACACGTCAGCAGTGCAATAGCCGCGCAACTTGTGGGGTTTGAAATCCCCCGTTGATCATCATCGTTTCAGCCGTAAGACGTCCACTGCTGTACGTAAGCGTCCCCCAAGACTCACCACATCGACTGGAACCCTTGTTCACTAACCAACATAACTAACTATGGGCTAATTTTACCAAAGTCAAATATTTTTTATCCGTGGAATAAAATGGACGTCTGACAGTTCTAGTATGGAAAAACTGTCAAAAAAACAAAATTTATTCTCAGGATAAGACTTATTCGGAAGCCGACCCCAACATAGTTGGGAAAAGGCTAGGCAGATGATGATGACGATGATGATGATAAGACTTATTCTAGGTATAAAAATTTGGTGGAATTCGCCCCTAGGGCTGATTTTTCAATAGTCAGATAACTTACAATAGCTGTCAAACAGCAATATTTATTCATGAGATAAAAGTTATCTGAATATTGAAAAATCAGCCCTTACTGTACTAAAAGGTGACATTTGAAAGAAGCTTTTAAACATTTCCTGGATTTATTAATAGCATACACTCCGGAAGCAGATAAAGCCGCGGGCACAGCTGGTCCGTTTCATAAGCATAGACACTACACGACCTAAATGCAGATAAGCGTTTGTCCTTTCAGAACAACTTGCCTTGAATAGGTAACTGTGCCTCCGACTCAGATTGACGTAATAATAACCGTCTCATAACGATTTATGTATAAGGTTAGGGTACATCTAAGGTTTAGCCTCTGTGACGTCATAAAGGCAGTTTAAAATAGAGGTACCGCTAATTAGTTCTATAGAAATATCTAGACTGAAAAGACGTAATATCAAAGAACTTTATTGTCTCTCGGAACAAATGAGCATCGCCTAGGTTTCGGAGAAAATTGTCTTGGGATCGAATAACGTCAACAAGGTGGGCAGTATTGTTCTTCTGTATGCTTTTAAACTTAATAGTTCTATAGGAGGTGGAAATCTTTGGGAGGCGTGCAATTACGAGCTACTAAACAGCTTTGATGCCTGCGTTTGAGCGTGTTTTTGGCAGGCGTAAAAAAAAAACGTAATATTTTTCGTTCACCACATCGTAAATCGAAACCCAACACGTCGACGGCGTTCCGGTAACATATTTAATTTTATCCTGTATATCCTGCCTTTAAAGAATCTTTCATTCATTTTCATGCAAGTAACTTCGATAGTAACAGAAAAAGCTTTCAAATCCCTCAAAACGACCATTAAAGACTATCTTATCTACTTCTATCTTTCCAGAACATTTCATAAACCACATTTTTTCATCAACCATACCTAGTTCGTAACTGTGTCTGCACACACCCTTAATACTATTTTAGGTACACGCAGAACAATAGCAGATAATAATCAGTATGTAAATGAGTGTGGCCGTATATCAGGCCGCGTTGCCAACTTGGCAAGAGAATGTCCGAGCCATTCATGGCTGATCCTAAGTGGATGAATGGGTTTAATATCTGATCGCGGATGTAGGAGGTCAGTGTGGACCGAAGAGGTGTGAAGTAAGGGAATTAAAAGATGTTATGAGCGGAACGGATGAGTTCCGAAACAATTTGAGAGCAAGTGGTATGTTTTTGTTTTGGTGAGGGCGTTTATTGTTTTATTGTATGACTGTTATCAGCTAAATCACTATGCTCGGAGGTGTCCTTGTTAGTAATACAGAACTCTGCATAACCGCACCGAGGGGTAGCCAAGCGGTGATTTTTTAGAAGAAAAGGAGACACTCTTCACTCGTCGTCGTCTCGTCTCTCGTCGTCTCGTCGTGTCACGTTGTCGTTGAATATTGCGTAAGTGTAACGTATTTATACTCGTGACTGTACCGTACCCTAATTGCCGTACTTTCACATCACAATCTGAATCATTTTGAAGGATATGGCTAATCCATTGCTTCATATGTTCGAAAAATTTGTCTGCTGAACAACGTAAAAACGCATTGTATGTTGTTGAACTGTCAAAATGGAACCCATTGCTACTGATAGTATGTAACGCAATTAGCCCGCAGGTCTGACCTGACTTCCTACAGCTGGAATTATTAAAATTAATCGCTTCTATTTAATATTATTGACAATCCTTTGGGAGCCCTATGTCCAGCAGTGGACAACTTTCGGCTTAAGTGACGGTAATGATGTTGATATCTTGATAATATTCAAAAGAAGGTAATTGTTTCTTACCGCCGGTCTCCTGACAATGGAAGTTAGGATCAAGTCCCTTAGCGCACGCCTTTGTGATCTTGTCGATTTGCGCATGCGTCACGTGTTCGATGAACCGCCGCAGGTTTGCGCGGGAGTGCAGCGCCTTCAGCGTCTTCTCGTCAAGCTTCAGCATTTTGTAGACCCGCCGCTTGTATTTTAACTAGAAATAGTTTGTGAGTGGGTTAGTTTTAAGTTAGGTTGTTAGAGTATACACGCATTCGTCACAAGGTCTGATCCAGATCTTTACCATAGCCAGGTTGGCTATTGTAAAGCCCTGGACTGAGCTGTTACATAGAACACTCGCATAACAATAATAAGGTACTTAGCACAGTAGTACAGACGCCAGTAGGTCAACCTACCCGAAACTGTCAAATTTTCCCAATCAACCTTGAACCTTAACGCATTAACAATAAAGTTGAAAATCTATTAAAGAAATTGGACAGATTGTAGTAGCTTGATGTGCTGGCGTCTGTACATAAGTGGTCCTGAGACTGTTTCAGGTTACAAAGAGTGTTCATAATTGTGAACGTTTACCGTCTGATCTCAATCTGTCAAAAATACCACTAATTTCCCTACATTTTTGATAAGTTTTTGACATAATGTAGATTGTCGCTGAGATGAGATTGCGACTATATTTTGACCGTTTTTAATTACGGGAATTGGCCTTCAGGTTCGCAGAGCCTCATACCTATGATTCTTATAGAGTGAGCCAGAAGCTTACAAACAGAGATCCACCGAGGCCTTATCGTCATGCGAGTGATGCGAGACGGGGGGTTTGAGGCAGACCTATACCTAGCTACCATTAAAGGCATGAACTACAACAGTTTTGCAATCTCCGAAACAACTTTGTTATTTAGGAAAAGATTTTCACGTAAGGTCTGAATTTATGTTTCCAATTTATGTTATTTCAAGTTAAACAAATATCAACTTTTTAAGTAGATTTCATAGAGACAAGCGTTATTTAAAAAGTCTTAAAAATATTTGAAGCTGTAGCGTAAACTGCACTTCATTGTGTAAGAATTAAAGTTATTTTTACAATAACTCATATTTGTTTACAAGTTTGGCAAGATAATCGCGAACGTAGATTAAAGTTATAGTAAAGAATAAGAATTTATTTCCTACCTCAAGATATCCAACAGGTCCGTTGAAGGGGTAGTCTCCGAGGCGGCGTTCCTCGTCCAGGAACTTGCCGGCCTTGCCGTTGACTGGCGGGCAGAACAGACCATAGTTGAAGCTCTCCTTCAACTCCTGGAAACAAAGAGAAATAGCACATTAGTTATGGTACCAAGTCTGGCTGACAGACAGCCCATCCGTCTGTCAAAGAAATAGGCAATCACATTTATGGGAGCCCATAAGGCAAATAAGCTGGTAAATGGAAACTAAAACTACTCATGTCCAGCCGGTCGATTCTGTATAAATCTCACCGTGAAAACTCAAGTGAAGTGAGCTTGATGTGAGTTGTCAGTAGTGACAATCCATAGCATTATTTGGAATGACAGCTCCCTCCACGCTCACTTCACCTAAGTTTTCACGGTGAGATGGTTACAGAATTGCACTGCTGGGCCCCAATTCTATATTATGGTAATTATTATTCCCCGCGTAATTTTACCACGTGCAAACCACGTATGGTTGTCAAGCGTGGTATTTTGACAGTTCAAACCACGCCAACTTCGCGTTTTTTCGTGCAGCCGGTCGATTCTGTAAAAATCTCACCGTGAAAACTCAAGTGAAGTGAACTTGATGTGAGTTGTCAGTAGTGTCAATCCCTAGCATTATTTGGAATGACAGCTCACTTCACCTAAGTTTTCACGGTGAGATGGTTACAGAATCGCACTGCAGTTTCGTTTATTGTGTCATAGAGAATACGTTGTTATTAGCAGATGTCGTGATTAGTGTCGTGGTTTCGAGGCAAGGAATCTTGAAGTGGTCTTATAGAATTAGAGCTGGGTGGTGCTGATCCACGCGTCATGTTCGTGAACGGGCGCCATCTGTTGAGACTGGTCATCTCTTAACTGCCAGGGCTTATTTTTAATTTTATATTTTAATTTGTTTCTTTACATTGTTCTCACATATAGAAGCAACAAGAATAATGTAACCAGGATTTTGTAAAAATGTTTTGATTTAAAAGAGTGTCCGTGGAGTTTCTTGCCCGTTCTTCTCCATAGAGATCTACGCTTTGGAATGGGCAACTAGCTTCAACTTTCTGACTAACTGACCGTCTATTTAATTTTGACAATTCAAAAGTGCCTGTAAATGGTTTAATTGAAATAAATGATTTGAGTTGAGTTTGAGTTAGAGCTTAGTAGTGCCTTTCGAATTGTGACTGAATGTAAGTTACAAAATGAGGTTTCTGTTACTAAGCTAAGAAAGATGTTTGTTTATCTTCCACGTACTGCACTGTTGTACCTGTCGTGTCGATGATGGCATCCTATGAGTTTATGTTCGATGCTACGTAAGTTTAGCATGAAAAGTGAATTCTCTTCTGCTGGACGAATACACACAGTAGACCTATTAGCATTTATTTATTTGCTAACATGTAAAACACTGGTTAGTATGTATGTATTCAAATTTCATGACACAGTATTAAGACATGTACTCTGTGAGGGCACTGCAAATTTTATATATCAAATTACATAATATTTTTTACTGTTAAAGAGGTAAGATCAAACCGCCTTATTTTAGTGTAAAAATAATTGTCTAAAAACGTTAGAGTGCAGATTGCTAAAACGATGTAACCATCTTATGAATAAAGCACTCTCGTGTCTATAACCGCTTAGGGACCAAGCCGTCATTAGGAAATTGATAGAGGCGACCTTGACATCGAACTGTACTACCGGTATCACCCCTTTGGGGGTTAGAAATGGGGCCATTTCCATGTTTGCTCGCTTCGTACCTACGTACGTAAAACGTACGTAGTTACGAAACGGCTACGTTGAAAGGCTCTAATAAATGTATGGTAGCTTTAAAAAGATATGGGTGTACCTACTAGTACGTGGTGAAGTGTGAACAGCCGTGATGCTATGTCATGCTACTTTGACAAGCTCTATGTTGATGTAAAATCAAAATTTGTTTATCACCTCCACAACCCATATTCAAGCAAACACTATGATTTTTGTTAATAATTTCATCACCACAGCTCTCAAAACGGTGAAGGAAAACAACGTGAGGAAACCGGTGTCCTAGAACCAAAAAATCGAAGATATGTGACATCTATCTACCAACCTGCAGTGCGATTCCGAGACCACCTCACCGTGAAAACTTAGGTGAAGTGAGCGTGGAGTGAGCTGTCATTCCAACTAATACTTGGAATTGACACTATTGATAGCTCACTCTAAGCTCACTTCATCCAAATTTTCACGGTGAGATTTTTACAGAATCGATCGGCAGCACTGTTAGATTACCGCCAGGGCTGCGGGATATTCGAAAGAGGTACCGTGGCCCTTGGCACAGGCAACTGAAGGAACACTGGTGGGTTTTAGTCAGTAAAAGTCTGACACTCCCTTCCGCTCCGCCCAGAGCGGGAGGGGTCATATGACTTCCCACCCAAAAAAAAAAAAAAAGCACTGTTAGATTAGCTAAATCCCTGTCCCTCTCGAAGAGAGAACGCCTGTCCCAGCATTGGGAACATTATAGCCCAGCATTGGGAACATTATAGGCTGTTTGAAACCATCATGTGTCTCCATTTGATTTAATCAGATGAAACATTCTAGAGAAATTTATAAAATGCTTCTTTATTTGGGTGTACATAGTTGTAAACGGTTTTATCTGGCATCCATCTTACTTTAAAAATGGCCATATTAGTGGCGTAATTCATCAAAATAATAAGAATATTTTCTCTGTCACAAATTCTTCACACACAAGCGAAAAAATGCTCTACGTCAGTAGTAAATATACCACGATAAAATCTATTTTTATCCTTACGCATTTGCAAAAGCTTTTAACTTAACAACGCGAATTCCATTACAAGACTTCGAAGTAATAAATCACCTGTCTTAACTACAATACATTAATTATATTCTTAAATCATCTGGAGAAAATTAATAGTGCACAGGATAGAGAGATAAATCTCTGCGGTTGCATCAATTGCCTTACGATTTATCAGGAGAACTAATAGTTCAGTAGTAGTGGTTGGTTGAGAAGTATCAATCTCTTAATTATAATTTAAACAACTTAACATGATATCTAATTATCTACAGGTTAGCCATTTAAGTATGTCGATATTTTTTTATATTCTCAGACATATCCGTGATTCACCTAAACGCAAATTTTTTCCGCAAAAATCAGCACTTTAGAAGTTGTGATTTTTTTAAATTATTTTCATAAAGTTTATACTTTAGTAGTATACCAAAAATCCTCATTGGTTGTTAGCTGTATGTCTATAGTTCTTACTCACCAAATTTGATTCGATTTAATGCAATAACTTTCAATCTAGATAGGATTACATGACCAAAGCATATTAAAAAAAAAACAACTTCTTTACTACTTATTTTCGCGGAACATACATAATATATGTTGCGTTTATGTGAATCATTGGGTTGATCTAAACACAAAACACTAAGGGGCTTTGGGCTGATTTTTCAATCGACCGGTATATTTTATTCGTGGAATATATCACATAAAAAAAAAATCTATCGACATTTTTAAAATGCAGTTTTTAGTTTTGTTTAGTTAGCTTTGCATCATGATAAAACGTCACTCTTATTTAATAGTGAAAATGAAAATAAAATAGTACACATTTCTGCTGAAGCAGAAATTCAGAGAAACAGAATAAAATGGATTCATGCGAATGTCAACTGAATTCATGCGAATGCTTTTATTCCAAAGCAATATCAACGAGTACAGGGAATCGGAATTAATTCCAGCAAATCCCGCATGAGAGGAGAAGCGTTAATTATATTTCCAATTAAATATAAATTAGTGTAAGGTATAATAAAAAGGACACCCAAGCCACCAAGCTAAGAGTGATCTTTAAAACCGACAAAAGGTTTTTGACAACTGCACTCAATCATGGACAAAGTTAATTATAAACGCTAATGTCTCGGCTCTAGACTCAATTCAGTCTATGGTGGTGTTTATGACGTCATAACTGGCCAGTTATGACGCCACAGGCCGTGTGTTTAATGATCTGTCGTTTTGCACGCGGCATTCGATTTACATCAAAAGGATGGACCGAATGACTGAAGCTATTGGAGGTGCAAAAAATGATGGGTGAGTTGTAAAGATTATAAATGATGGCAAGTCTGGGATTTATGTAGATTTGGGAGAGGCTTTGGCTTGCGTAGAAAGATAAGAATTTTTGCCATTATTAAAATGAGATGAATGATGCAATAAATAACGCGTAACACGTACGTAACACGTAGACACATTTCGGTCATCACACAAGCAGAAAACAGTTAAAAATGTAGAGCAGAACTCTCTGAAAACATTTCCCCAAATTGAATAACAAGTTCAAACCCCCAATTAGTCACAAACCTCACAAACAAGCGAAACACTATTTTTGGAAAACTTATAACGAGCTTCCAATCCAGGCAAACAAATCACTGGTCTGACTGGCTCCACTCTAACGACGCAAGATATATTAGCAGAGACACCAGGATTGATAGAGGAATGCCAGCCGGAACTGATGGCTGCAGAACTGCAGGTCAGACTGATACCCGCTTTATAAATGAACTGAAGCAAGTTATTTATGGAGTTAAGAACTTAGGACGTTGTGTGATGATAATGTTGTTTCTAATTGCGCTAGAATTTCGTTCAGATTGAGCTATCGTGGAGTTTGAATGATGTGTTTAAAATGGTTGGTCGTAAATTCTGAGCTTGTGATGGTTTTATTGGATTTGATTGGGTTTTCAAATTGGATTTTGTTGAATTGAATGACGTTGTTGTTATTAAAAAAGAAGCGGTAACCACCTTATTACAAAACAAGGTTTTCCTTTAGATCATAGATACATGGATTTAGATCGGTTATTGAATTAAGAATCTAACTGTTATAGAAATGCAGTTCTTTATAGAAAAATAACAGCTTAGCGCGGTGCTAAGTTGTTATTTTGCCTTTGATAAGTCGTTGTATTAAGAATTTTGCATACATCGAAATAAAGTTCGGAATACAAATACTTGTTCAAAGGCAAGAACTAAGGTTAGTTTTCGTTTTGTGAAAAGACGCCAAAAGTTTTTGAATTCAAGTTTCCAAAACTATTATTGCATAGGTTGTAGTAGGCACTCAATTAATTTCGACATGCGTTTTAGCAAAATATTAAATCGCATTGAAGAAAATACAATTCGCTTGAAATTATTCCATATTTTTTCTTATTCCCCGCGTGTAGAACTAATTCATTTCCAGTTCACAATAAAAACGCAGCAATCCAGTGATGGATTGTACTTTTTTCTGGCACACAGTGTACACAGAACTAGTTAAGCCACTGTTTGTGTTTGGAATACAATGCAGTGCAGATTAAAGGCATGATATATCGCTGAAGCGTCTAACGTAACAAGACTGGGATAAGTTATGGCTACAGAGGAATCACACAGCGCGAAGTTAAGAAATTGTTCCAACATGAACATGTTATTATGATAGATGTGCAGAGTTCGTTGTGTAAATAGTCGGGAATGGAGAAAATTACTTGGAAAACGTGATGCATATAAGGAACCGCCACAAGTGACGAGATAGTTACGTACGGTACGGACGCCAGTTTTCTCCCTTTTGTAAGTTATTTAAACTCAATTAATGCAAATCAACGAATCAGAACGAATCAGCTAGAACGCGTTTTGGTAAATCTTTTAACCAAGGCAAGATTGTTCTCGAAAAGCTTACTAGCTTCTTAGCGACTCCATCCTCATGTTTTAACACAAAATATCCAATAGCACTCGGCAATAGCGTAGATTTCTAACAGTGGCAGAATTTTTGAAATCGAATCGCCCGCGTACTTTTGATGATTACTCTACATTATGTAAATATTACTTCTTTATTTATAATATAAGTATGGATATCGATGCTCGATTCTCATAAGAAAGAAGACTTAAAAAACTTTGTTAAGAATATCTCAGAGAAATCCTACTTCATTTTCTTCAAAAGTTTTGTATGCTATTCTTAGTACTTACTTACATAAGTTTGTAGGACTTGTAAACTACGTGGGATAAGGTAAGAAGCCCACACTTAGTTAATACTTAGTGAATGACGTGGTGTGTATAGCAATGTTCAGAACTTGTTGCTTGCTACTGAATAGGCTTACAGCTAACAGTTAGGCAGCCTGATTTCTCCTAGTTCTACAAGTTGAACGTGAAGATAAAGTGCTAATACAATGTTTCTCTAAGACTTCTTCGTGTCGCTGGCACGACTGTATTTTGAATCTTTTTTTCCCAAAACTTTGCCACTTCCACGACGTTGTCGGTGACAGCGCAGAGATCACTTTGACTGCATGTTTTAGGACACAGAGGGCAGGATAGAAGGTGGAGCATGGTTTGTGGCATCCCTGATGACGCGTGTTCGCGACGGCACCAACAGTATTCTCAGTGTGTTCGCTGATCGGTGGGATTCCCCGATGTTGCGGAGGTGGATGCAGCTCCACGCTGTGTTTTAATTGTATGTAAATCTGTGTCTGTAGCCTACTAACACTAGAAGGTAAGTAAAATTGTTACTAACCCTATGGACTCCTGTCTGAAATAAAAGATTTCTATTCTGTAGCTCCACAATCACACCCTACTGCCGTTTCATTAAGGTACTGTCTTTACCAGGGGGCCTACTCCGAAGTGCAAAGTGCGAATGTTCGGATCGGACCGAAACATGGCTAAACCGAATATTATTGAAAAATGCGAAAAAAGTTCGGATCGGCTCAGTTGGATCGGGACCATAGTCAATATTCGAAAGAGTGTAGGAGTGTAGGATCGGAACCGACCGAACCAAATAATAACTTCGTAGCAGGAAACGGCCGAACATTCGGCCGATACTACTTCGGAGTTGACCCCCTGGTTGGACTTGCATCTTGCCACTTGTATCCGGAGACGGTTCTTCGGAGTCTTCCAAGTTGACCACGGAAAGTTACACCCTAAGACTGAGATATTTGAATAGACTTAGCTGGAAATGTAGTATTAATATTTTATTAACGAAGTTAAATAATAACAGCTGCACGGGTCCATCGATGCTACGCTTGCCAAGGTCGGTCCGTGGATGAGTGACTGATCATTACATATCGAGATTCGAGTCGTTACGGGTAGTCAGAAGCCCGAAAGTCTGACGACCAGTCTTATCAAGGGGTATCGTATTACCCAGTAACTGGGTTGTGGAGGTCAGATAGGCAGACGCTCCATGTAAAATACTGGTATTCAGCTGCATCCAGTTAGACTGTAAGCCGATCGAATCGAAGTTTAGGAAAATCTGTAGGACGCTCGAGACACTAAATGCGGGTCTAGCAAATTGTTACCTATATTTTATTTTTTTCTCTTTAGTGACTGCCCCTCAGCCAGGTTCCCGTAACCTAAGGTCTTTTTTCATTAGTCCTAAGCTGTTTCTCAAAAACTTTTCTAATAAGTTAGGATTACAGGAGTAGGTAAGTTGCCAAGATTGTATTTGAACAAAATAAGAGAAAAATTCTGACCTATTTTTCAAATAAAGATTGGTTTTACAATATACCTCCTCGATTTTTCGTTCGCAGAATTTAGAGGGAATCTTGTAATACCGTTCGACACCGTATTCGAGTAATATTGGCCAAGCGTGGAGGAAATATCGGAAAAATACCGGGGTGACGTCACGGGTAGGTATTCAGCAAGGCTTACGAGTCGAAGGAGGCGCAATATCTTAAGATTAAAAATGATGTTTTAATACTTGAGTTCTAAAGAAAATGCTGCTATTTAGATGTTTTGAAGAAATGAAATTGGTTCTTTTATTTGGACTTCATTTTCTAGTCAATTCAGCTCTTATTGACAGAGTTTTTTACCGATGGATTTCAGGGGACGTTTTCAAATCCATCAGGAGTATTGGGGATATGATCACGCAGGGATGTTACGTTAAGGCGGAATATTGACTTTTTAGAACCTTAAATACCACATTTGACACGAGCATTATGTGGTCTGTATTTCGCTCTCATTCATTTAGAACCTTTTGGCCCCATCGGCCATCTGTTCTGCAAGCTGCCCACTGCCACTTAAGTTTGGCAATTCTTCGAGCTACGTCGGTTACCATAGTTATCCTTAGTTACCTGCAGATATCTTCATTTCTGATTCGAACACAAAGGGAAACTCCAAGCATAACCCTTTCTATTGCCCATTGGCTGACTATTAGCCTTCCAATAAGGACCATTGTGAACGACCACTTTTACTGTCATGCATGCACATTAATTTATATTTAAAACAATTCCCCTAACATTCTTTCGTATGGTAATTCAGCGCACATCATCACTATAAATAAGATATCCTTGCTTTTATCAGTAACAGATAAAATATGGACACTAACTAGCCAATATTGGTCAGAATTATAACTCCCTATCTTACGCAGATAACGGAGGATTAAGCCAGATATTGGATTAACGAGAGATTAGATATGAAAAGTAAAAAATAATCCTTATGTAGATATAGCCATTTATCTCTATTTACTATGTGTAGTAAGCAAATGTTGATATAAGCCAATGATAGATAGTGCGGCTTAGTTAAATATGCATTTATTATTTGTATTAAGTTTCTTTGCATAGCAACTAAACTGATTTAATAAGGTAGGTTTACCTAAATCAGTTTAGTCCGACAGAATTTCGTTTTTGGCCGAAATAACCGCTTTACGCCGAGAGTTTGAGGGAAATGAGATGCGCGGACGGTAAATTTTCTTGTTATTTAAGTTTGTATTTCTTTTACTTTTGTTTTAATTTTGCTAAACAAAAACTAAAATCCTAAAAAATAATTTAGATTTCGGTTTTGGGCCTAAAATACAAATCAGGCTGAATTTCGTTTTCGACTCTAATTTGAGTCTTTAAAAAAGATTAAAATGTCTTTTATAAGCCAATAAGTAGCCGCGACTCCCAGATTAACTTATCACGCAAAAGATCGCACCTACTTATCTAGTGATACAGCAAAATCTATACGACTTTGACCTCTAAAGACGTAGTCAACAATAGAATTCCCAACTGGAATTCCTTATCCACGGATGACGAAGACCCGGATTTTCACACGTAGCAAACAATATCTTGCTTCTAATTTATGATCAATTTACTAGTTCCGTTATACAGATAAAAGGCTACAGATAGTACTAAGTCTACAGAAATGAGCTGTGCATTATACAATACGATTAACATTCATATAATTTAGAGTAGGTTTACTGCCTACTCTCCTGACAGATCGTAGGTGTTCCCGCTACTTGTTAATTGTATAGGGCTGGCACTAATATTGCGTACTTGCGTCATCTAAAGCTTACTGTGTTTTCGTATTCGCAACGTCATCAGTGTCAATTAGTGTGACACCCGAAATCAATGTCTGTTTTTTTTTTCAAAAGAATAGTGAAACTGATTTTGGGAAGAGCTTATTGATTGCATCTGATTGAAATGGATTACAAGTCATAGATAGTGTATAAAGTAAACAAGTAGGTTACTGAAAAATAAGCAAAAAGCGAGAAAGCTGAGTAATAAGTAATTTCATTAAGTAATTTAAAGCAAAAAAAAAATGTTGGTAGGTACGCACGGCTACACTGAAAAAGCTGACTTCTGGTTCTTTGAAAAACCTATCCAATGCGAGGTCAGCTAAAACTGGTACATAAACGATTACTAGGTACACAAACTAGTAATCGTTTATGTACTACAGTTTCCAATCACAACTAAATAAGCCTCATTTATAGGTATATGTCGTCACGTCTTCAACATCCTAATTAACATTAAAACGAAACTACAAAGCGGAACCAAAGCGCTCGACAACATCACAATTAAACCGTAACAATTACATCTCCACAATGTTTCGCAATTCTCGTCTCTGCGACACCCCTGTCAGTCACACACGCGACAATTAAACCACAGTTTAGCATACAATAGAGTTGTCTACAACTCTACAGTTCGGTTTGTAGGTCACTGGATTGATTGCTTGTTACCCGTTGTCGCTTGCGTATCAGTATTTATCTATTTACACTAGTAATAAGTATAAAGCCCGGAATACACATGCCTGTAACTTGCACAAAAGTATGCAAGTAGCCTGCATGCCGTGTGCCATAACAACTTTGATTGGTAAATACCATATTGGCATGCCAGATACTTGCATATTTTTGTGCAAAGTACAGGCATGTGTATTCCGTGTTTCATAAAGCTGAAGCGTTTGTTTGTTTAAACGCGCTCATATCTGGAACTAACAGTTGTATTTGAAAAAATCTTTTGGCTTTTGATAGCCCAATTCTTGAGGAAGGTGGCTATTTAACACCACACTACGACACTTAGAAGCCGAGCATAACTAAAGAAAGTCAGAAAAAACGCTAAGCAAAAACGTGAGATAATTTCGCGCGGGCGAAGTCGCAGGCAAAAACTAGTTGACAATAAAATGTTGAAGCTCGGTTTGAAGTGGTTAGGTGTCGTCTGTCGGTCAACGTCGAAGATAGCGTTGAGTGAAAGATGTTTATTAATGTTAGTAATTATTGTGACATTAACTGCTTGTTGAATTAAATAGAACTGATGTCGCAGACGCACGCAACTTGTAGTCTAGTGCCCAAGATAGAACCTAATTAGGAATCAGTACTTGTGTTAACTGTGTTGTTGATTTTGATGATATGAAATTCAAACAAAAAACCACAAGGGTGGCAGAGACACTGATGCGCAAACTGTAACCATGAATCGGCACCCTAATTGCGTAACACACGATCAATCGGAATCGGTTTCATTTTGACAGTTCAACAACATTCATTGCGTTATTTACGTGTTGAGCAGACAAATTTTTCGAACTTATGAAGCAATGGATTAGCAATTTGCTTCAAAATGATTCAGATTACGACTGCTCATGATTTTAGACCCCCTAGCGTAGAAATTTTTCTTCGGTTATCAAAAAAATCTGCAGTTTTATACAAAAGTGCGATAGCCGATACCTACGCGGTCAAAATATAAGTAACAGCAAATTCTTTTTTTACTAATCGACAGAATCTTTCTACTCCTAAGGCGGTGCCGTTACCACTGGGCCACCACTGCTCAAATCAAGCTTTATACTTGCCAATTTACTGACGTGATGTTCAAGCCTTACAATCCTTCCAATTTACTGACGTGATGTTCAAGCCTTACAATCCTTCCAATTTTCTGACGTGATGTTCAAGCCTTAAAATCCTTCCAATTTACTGACGTGATGTTCCAGCCTTACAATCCTTCCAATTTACTGACGTGATGTTCAAGCTTTACAATACTTCCAATTTACTGACGTGATGTTCAAGCCTTACAATCCTTCCAATTTACTGACGTGATGTTCGAGGCTTACAATCCTTCCAATTTACTGACGTGATGTTCAAGCCTTACAATCCTTCCAATTTACATACATACATTCCTTAGAATCACAACCATTCAATAATTAGTCCCAGTTACTGCCGCTTTATTACAAGCGAACGTGACTGCCAACGTACTCGTATTATCAGTACGCTATTAGTATTTAGTACTCGCACGCTAATAGTAATACATTGTGTTGTATTATTAGTTCAGCTAAAGGTTGGAGTAATAAGATGGGGGAAGAAGGGGGAAAATTGATGTGAATTCAATGGGGTAATTGCGTCATCATAATCAGCCTATGTTCCCACTGCTGGGACACAGGCCTCCTCTATGTAAGAGGGAGTGGGCCATAATCAACCACGCGGGGCCAGTGCAGGTTGGTGGATGTCGTCTTCGAATGTTTGGTTCTAGGAGATGCCGGCTATTGCATCACACACGTAAAATGACAATTGATCGCAATGTCTTTCTTTTTGACAGTTCAGGCACGTTCAGTGCTTTCTTTACGTTGTTGAGCGGACGTTTTTTCAAACCTATAAAGCAATGGATTTGGAATTTCTTTCAAAACCTTTGAATTGTTATTGAAAGTGTGTTAGGTACGCAATTAGGGTGCTGGTGTTTATTGTTCTCTAGTTCTCGTTGGTTTTCGATATATATAGTGATTTAAGGGAGTATCTTTTATCAATGTGTCATTCAGTGCTTATTAGGTTGGTATATCTTTGAAGTATTGCCATTTAAATGTAGCGAGATTTCAAGGTTTCGTAACAATGAAGGTGATTTCTCCAGAGAGCCAAAAACACTACAAATCATGGTTGAAGAATCACCAATATCTTTATGCATAGTGGATAAGCAATGACTCGGGAAACCGTCTACTTGAAGATCCACCCAATTAGAATGAGAACTTAAAATATTTCTTCCATTCACCAGTAGAGTTTGCATCTAAAGGCAGCATAAACCATCCCTGTCAGCCGAGAATTATCTCCACCCCGGAAAGGCAACAGAATACTAACATATGTTACGAACTACGATATAATAGTGACGTGGGGCGTTTATTAAAGTTTCGAAGCGCTAATGGGGCCATTTGGAGTAGTCGAAGCAATCAGTTTATAGCGGTCCGCGGCTCGAAGTTATTGATGTGCGGCCTGCGCCGAGTTGACGGGCCCGAACGGGCCGTGCTGCGTTTAGATTTGATGGTCACTTGAGCTAGTAGCTTACTGTTTTAAAGAGAGCTTGAAAAGTTAATTGAATTTAAAAGTTACCATGTTTACGCATACAGGTTATGATGACGTTATCCTGAACTGGAAGGATATTTTTAGCTCATCTTCCATTTACCAGCAAACTTCAAGACTTAATTTGCAGTTTCCAAGGTAATGGGTTCGCCATAAAATTGCATGGCAAACTTAAGCTCCTATTCTACATGCTTGCTATCTAGGAGTTTGGGTGATATTGTACCCTTAATGAGCTATTCCCACGCTTCATGTATGAGGGTGTGAGACCACACGTATTGATAAGTCTTGGCGGAAACGAGTCTTTTGTTCAACGGTTCCGTTTACAGCTTTTATCTTCTTAAATACATCCCTCCTGTAACTGGTATATGTTGATATTTTATAAGGATGTTATGGTAGAGTCATGATTTCAACTAATTGGAATGTTAGGTGATGAAATGACATGAGTCAGTTAATAACCTAATTCGTTTATCATGAGTACCTGATACAGGATATTAAGTTTGTTAGTTTTGTTAATCACTTTGACTTTATCACTAATTTCATGACGCATACTTAATATTGTTAAAATAAGTCAACGTAGCATCTAGTCTAACATGAATCATTAAGATTTTAAGACTTATCATCATGTACGTTACTTTGAAGAACTTCACTCTTTAAAATAACTTAAATATACCATGAATCTTTCAAATATGAAAATCCTTGAAAAACTCTTGAAAACCGACTTGAGCCAGTAACTGTCCCATCAAAACGAGGCTCTAACACAGCCTAAGTGGATCATTGGTCAGCTGATAGATGTGTTTTGTCACATCGGCGCGAGCCTTGGATACTGCGGTGCTGCTCAAGACACGGCGTGATTATGGGTCAATTTGTACCACACACTGAACGACTCGGTCTTAGGGTAGTAGTCACGTAACTGTGGACAACACACATAAGAACTTACGATGTATGCATTAGGTTTAAAACAGAAAGTAATAATATGACTTCCTATGTATCAAAAAGGCGTTAAATTCCCACTTGAATGTTTCAAATCACATGTTCCGTGTCACAAGTTTTTTCTAATTGCATTCCAAGAGTTATTCGTTGACATGAATGCGTTCCTAGGGTAGTTAAGTTATGTAACTGTGGATAATACATGTAAGAAAAAGAAATAAAGATAAACATTAGTTTGAAGTTGAAAGTGATTTTATGACTTTCTCTGTATCAAAAACGCGTTAAATTCACACTTGAATCACACATTTCGTGTCAGGATTTTTTCTAATTGCATTGCATGCACATCCAAAAGTTGTATCTAAAGATATTCAGTCCGTTAAATACCTTTGATATGAAGGAGTATCTAGGGTAGTTAGGTTATGTAACTAATACTATATGTAAGAAGTAACACTTTACAGATGAATATAATATTAAAACTTATTGTATAACTTTCTCTGTATCAAAAAGGCGTTAAATTCCCACTTGAATGTTTCAAATCTGATGATTTGAAAAATTAATTTCGATATTTTCTACTTGCATCGCGTACACATTAAGAAGTATACGGTATCCAAAAATATCTTGTTCGTCGCATACCTTTGACATGAATGAGCATTTTCCATCAATGAACGCTACATCCGCGTGTATGCGTAGATAGAGAAAGTCGCGTGATGTATCAGATGTGGTAATGTAGTATCAATGCGCATGTACCTACGCATGTGAGACTTTCCATGGCCCAAACTGGTATGGTGTGAATTAGGATTGTATTGTGAGACTATTGTGTTCTAAATATCTTGTACTAGCGACCCGCCCCATTTTCACGCGTTTCTTGTATGTGCTACATCGAATTTTTGGAATAAATGCTCTTAAGTAATAGTAAAAACTGCAGCAAAATCCATTGAGTAGTTTGGCAGAGCTACGCAGTCTCACAAAGACAGACAAGAAAAGCGACTTCGTTAAATACTACCTATATAAAGGAGAGAATGTCTTCGATATTGTCTTGTATAGGTTTGCGAGGAGTTATGATACCACGTGGGTATCAACAGTTCGTTATACAAGTATCTTTATGTTTGATGGCGTGGTGAGGCTCACAAAAGGGCATTAGATTGACCGTATTTCATCTCCCATACATCTAGTTAGGTGGTTTCGCAACTAGAGCAGTTCGAAAGAGACTGTTTTCTTCGTTGATTTCAGGTATCATGACGGATTTAAAAATAATGAAAAGAAAGTACATGCTATCTTTAGTGTGATAGTAAAACACAGTTTAGTTGTATAGATCGCGTGCTATCGTCCAAAAATTCAATCGATGATGTGCACACATCATCACATTTATAAATCATTTAAGTTACTGACAAAAATAAGTTATTGAAACATTGTTAGTGCTTGTAAAAGATGTTAACGCCCGTCTTCGACACATAAAACAACAATTTAACCTTTATTCTATCTATACCCTAAAACCAACATTGTAACAAAATGTCCCTGTCAAGGCTATCAGGAAAAGTTTACAACTTAGATATTTAAGTAAACCCTTCGTCCTACTTAACGTCAGTATAAAGTAAACTGCTAAACGGAGAAATGGGGGCCTGTAAACAGTTAATGGAATACCATACTTAGGTATTATAATGTATGGGACACGACATTGCTGTTAGGTACACCATATTGGGGAGATATTTTAGGATATAATTTAAATTACTGGTTTAGTTGTATTTATGGGGCTTGTTTTCTATTAGGGTGGGGTTATTTATTTATATTTATATATACTATTTAGACGCGAATTGAATTAATTTTGAATATATCTTTAACATATTTAATTGACAGATGATTGCTTGGCAGAGTTTAGTGGTAGCCCAGGGTGGGGGGATGCCTTAGAAGGACATATAGTGTACTTTATTGGTGATGTTCTTTAGAAAGGGTGCGTACTTGCCACCGGCGTGCGTGTATGACTAGATGTATGAACGAAAATGAAGCAAAGGAGTATGTAAGGATCGTAGCAGGTGGCGTTTGGTTTCTACCTACCCCCATGGGAAGAAGGCTCGAGTTTATGTATGTATGTATGTATATTTACTTGAGAGAAAATTGCAAAAGATAAATAACCTTCCTTAATTTAAATAAGGATGATTTAAATTCGATACCGTAAAGTTAAAACTAAGCTTCCTTATGCTTATTTCACACAGCGACTTGAAAAAGTATCTACGTTTTTGTGACCTTTACCATCTTGCCAAATATTACAAGAAAAACCTTTTCACGTTAATTTAAAAACAACAATAGTTTTTGTGCTAGTGCTGTACTGTTTACGGAAGAATATGTTAAACATGTAAATTACTTCGTTAAGCACTTAAAGCGTACTTACTGCGCACTATGTAGATGATTTTGTTAGATAATGCTCTTGCTAATAGTCATCTTAGTGTTTTATTTTCCATAACGATAAGATAATAGTGGAAAACTTATAATAACATCCGAGATTAACACGATTTTTTATCACTTCCTAGCCTTTTTCCAACTATGTTGGGTCTGTCTTCCAAAATAACCCGATAGAGAAAAAAAAAACTACTGTACTAGAAGAGGAGTTTTTACTCGATGTTTATTCTTAAAAATATTTTTTTTTATTATTTATAACCATAGGTTAAATAGGTACCTATATAAAAGAATTTAGATAAGTATTTCAATTTTCAAGTTAAGACAGCCGTATAAACAAACCTTTGATTTTCCTAATCAAAACTACAAACCAACAAAACCCTTTATAACAACAGCTACCTATAATTAAGTTACACACCATAATATAATTACAAAACCTAACAGTTAATTTAAATTCAACCCTAATTCACGACAGTCTCTCTAACTCCATTCGCGTGGTAACCCTAATTGCTTTGGGTCGTAACAGGCAAATAATAACAATAACGGTGCAGGCGGTCTGCGCAGGCGCATGGCATCGCATCGCCTAGATTTGATAACCATCGTGACGTTCGATTTGCACGAGCTCAATTGTTTTGTAGCTGAAACTGTTGTTGATATATTATGGCTTGATCTTCAGTCGTAAAAGTTAAGTGGGAACATTAGCGTCCTAATGTTTCGACGGGAATACTGTAATAATCACCGTGCCTGTCCAATTGATTGGTCATCGTAGCATAAGTACGTCATCCACAAATCAGTGGTATACTTTGACCTTGAGCTGGCCTAGCGTAATACGAAGTTCAATGGAATAAGAAAGAAAGAAAATACATTTATTTAGCACAGACTAAAAGACACACATTACACCGAGACATACATCAGATAAAAACAAATAAAAAATTGTAAACTCTGATGTAAGAAATTCGCAGTAAGAGATCATATTATTATACTGGATTTGTTCGGCCATGCTGCTGTAGGTACCTTTATATATAAAAGAAAATTTATGTGATCAGTTTTCCGGATCTATTCTGTAAAATTCTCACCGTGAATGATTTTTACATGATAGCACCGCTGCACCCTAACTAATTGCGTAACACACGATCAATCGGAATCGGTTTCATTTTGACAGTTCATCAACATTCATTACGTTTTTTACGTGTTGAGTAGACAAATTTTTCGAACTTATGAAGCAATGGATTAGCAATTTGCTTCAAAATGATTCAGATTACGATTGATCGCGTGCAGGTCATCCTGACATCTGACATCCTGTCATCCTGACATCTGCAATACCAAAGACATTGCCTGTACGCTGTCCACTTTTGAGACGTTGCAATTACTTGTAATTAAATTCAAAACCAGCAAATTCTGCTTACCGCTAGAAATAGGCATGGTGGTACGGTGGTACTGCCCTACTTAGATTAATTCAGTATTGGAAAAACTGCTATTAACTTCAAGGTTTCAATAAATTGCGTGCAAAAAACAAAACTATCGCCATTGATAAAGTACAAGCAGGTTGTATTGTCCAAGTTAATGGCATTTACAAGAGGGAAATCTCGGTCGCAAGTCAGTGCTAAAGTTATAATTGATATCTGACCCTCAGGGCCGTGTTCAACTAGGCGACTCTGATACAAGTTCTTGAGTTCCTATTATCAAGCCAGATTATTCCTAGGAGACTGGAATAATTGGAAAAAGAAGTATAAGAGTTGAACTGTCACAAAATAATGAGACACAGTTACTTTTTCTATTCATCATCTGCCTAGCCTTTTCCCAACTATGTTGGGGTCGGCTTCCAGTCTAACCGGATGCAGCTGAATACCAGTATTTTACATTGAGCGACTGCCTATCTGACCTCCACAACCCAGTTACTGGGTAATTACGATACCCCTTGGTAAGACTGGTTGTCAGACTTTCGGGCTTCTGACTACCCGTAACGACTGTCAAAGATCCACGAATGACAGCCGGGACCAACGGCTTAACGTGCTTTCCGAGGCACGAAGGGGCCTCGGTATGTAAAGATGGTCACCCATCCACAGACCAACCGCGGCAAGCGTAGCTTAACCTGACCGATCGACCTGTGCGGCTGTTATTATTTAGCCACGGGCCCCTCCTATTATTATTATTACTTTTTCTATTGTTACCGAATTTAATAAACTTGCCTAACCTTATCGGAAATTATATTTTCGAGCTGGCTGGGGTTGAAGCCCTCGGGCCGTGGCCGTGCTATTGCGTGTTCAATGAAATCTCTAAACGGCTGGTTGACACTTCCCGTGACCCAAGGGTTGGCTTTTACCTTGGCTAGAGGCTAAGCATTGCCATACAACGTGGCAATGTAGTCAGTCTCTTTCTCTTGGGTACATTACCAGTCGACAGCGATGCGGAGGAATATTTCGACGCAATATTTTAGTTTCTTTTTATAGTTTTAGTTAGTTTAGGATATTATAATGTTATTTTAATAATTTGTAGTGTATTTACGTATTATGGGGTAACGTAACGTATTGCTCTAACTAGATTATAGTATAATTATTCAAGACTTCTAGACTAGGTCTAACTAGAATAAACTGATTGGATGACTAATGTTTTGCTTCGTAAAAAATGCGATATCTGAAACTAGAAAAAAAAAAAAAAAATTGCAAAAGAGACATCGGTATTCAAACAGATTTCTAATAATTCATTACCTATGAATATGCACCTCATGGCTGGATAGAAAAGGTCAATTTCAGAATGTCCGCTAACAATACTATTAATTTTCCGTGTATTTTTCAGTTTCCAGAAAGCTTTTCGAACCAAAGCTGTGTGTCCATCAAAAAAGGTACAAGCAAAAGCTTTTTAACTTTTTATGGTGTTATTCAGTGGCGTAGCTATACGCGACCATTGGCCCCGGTGCGAAAAAAAGTTGGGGCTCTATGCAAACTGGTTAGGTTTTATTTTTTCTAACCTAACCTTTTTTTTTGTTCCGTGGTGGAAAATCCTCCGCCCGGGGGGGGGGGGGGGGGAGAGGGTCTTACTGACTAAAAATCACCCCAGTGTTCCATCTCACACCTACGCCGGGGGTACCTCCAGGAACCTACCACAACAGAAATAAATTATTATATTTATGTTCTGAAGGTGGAAGAAGGTTTTTGCTAGGTCAATTCGAGGTTTACTGGTCAGGGGCCGAGGGGCCCCGGTGCACGGCACCGCCTAGCCCTCCGTTACATATTGAGACCTCTCCGTGCTTCGGAAAGCACGTTAAGCCGTTGGTCCCGGCTCTCATTCAGATCTTTGACAGTCGTTACGGGTATGCAGTAGCCCGAAAGTCTAACAACTAGTCTTACTAAGGGGTATCGTGTAACCCGGGTTTAGGAGGTCAGACAATTCATCAGGCAATTCTCGTAATTTTAAGAACGTTCACAGTCCGATCTCAGTCTCAATCTGTCAAAAATACCTCTAATTTCCTTACATTTTGCCAAGTTTTTCACATTTTTTTGTTGCCGAGATGAGACTGCGACTAGATTTTGAACGTTTTAAATTACGAGAATTGGCCTTCAGATATGCAGCCACTCATACACATACTCTGAACATAGTTAGGAAAACGCTAGGTAGATAGATAATTTATTCGGGTACATAAAGGCGCTCCCTGAGGATACAAGTAAAACCGCGGACGAAACTACCACAAACGTACTTACGTACGATACTTAAAACAAAGTACAATTAAAAAGAAAGAGATTGTTAAATATTCATCGCATTACCACAAAGGAGTCAGCAGGTCCCTTCGCCACAGGCTAACTAATTAAGTGTTCCCGTCGCTAGGGATCGGAAACTTTTAACTAGCTGGCAGTAATTAGCTTCATAGAGAGAAATGTATTAGTATTGGTGTACTGAGAATACTTATAATTTGTACTCTTTGGCTTTTGTCTAGAATTGTCTATGAGGGTCGTGAGGGCGTTGTACTTTAAAAAAGGTTTACTTATATTAAGTGTTATTAAGTTTACTTTAGTACTTCAAATAGAGCTCTTTTAAACAATTTAATAAAGAAAAGTATCAGTCAATATTTAAAATGAAAAGCTATAATATTTAACCCCCCATGCAGAAATGACGGGGTGTGCGTCGGGAACCGTTACTATTTTAAACTTTAACAGAACGTTAGGCTAATAATTAGAGCGGTCCCCTGACGATACGTAAGTACTTACTTACTAAGGTCATAATTTCAGGGTTATTTTTTTCATTTTATAGTTTTAATACTAAACCAAATTGAGTTAGGTTAGGTTACGCACTCATTATTTGTTATTAATATCAGGAGTTCATAAGCAAAATGCTTCCATAATAATGTAGACTAGAAGGAAATGAAAAGGACTGTTTTTGGTAAGTAAACGTTATTTGATTATCTATATCTAATTATGTTTTAAGACCAGTATGTTTTTTTATTTATTTGTTTAAAATGTGTATACTGTAAATAGACTTTAATAATGAAGCATCTATTTTCCTGAAACAACTATTCTCTCTTGTCTTTACATTTACAAAAGAAACCGTAACAAATCGTAAAATACCCTCTAAACGTAGGTTTCCTATACATCGGTAGACAAGACTTCGAATCCAGTGCGTGACAAACGAAAAGAATAGTTGCTGTTGTTGATTGCTTTTTACTTTTATAGTGTTGCGTGGAAGAATGTTGAGGCATACCGGAACGGACACACAATACGTACAAGTGATGGAGGGCGAGCGTTCTATCTCAGTAATACGATATTCTTCGGCCTTCAGAACTGTGTAAATCAAAAAGGATTTGTGCTAGGAATATACCCCTTTATTCATAAACGTTGCTAGGGCTAAGTAATAACAGCCGCACGCGTCGATCGATCAGGTTAAGCTACGCTTGCCGCCGTTGGTCCGTGGATGGGTGGCCATCTTTACATACCAAGACCCCTCCGTGGCGTCAGAAGCCCGAAACTTTGACAACCAGTCTTACCAAGGTGTATCGTAGTATACAGTAACTGGGTTGTGGAGGTCAGATAGACAGTTGCTCTATGTAAAATACTGGTATTTAGCTGCATCCGGTTACACTGGGAGCCAACCCCAACATAGTTGGGAAAAGGTTAGGCAGATGATGATTCATAAACGTTGCTTAAAGTTAGGTAGTGAGTAGCATACATATTTTTTTTTTTCTATTGACAATGGGCTCACTCTTGACCTCAATCCAGCCCAGAGGCAGGGATGAGATCTACGGTGGAACGAGCTTGCCCAGAAGAAGCCTATTCACTCTCGCCTTGAAGAGATTCGGGTTGTATGAACTCGGGAATGCAGACGCAGGCAGACGGTTCCACTCCTTAGCTGTGCGCATCAGAAAAGATGATGATATTACACGCATTTGCCATACATTTTTGACAATTGAACGTTACTTAACGTTAATTATCGTTTATAAATAAACCCCTATGTATCTGGTAAAAAACCTGTTATTGCAAAATAAGATGCCCAGTATCTTGTTTAAATAACTCATTATTTAATTATTTATTGTTAAATGGGCCTGCTCTTGATCTCGATCACGCCTGATGGAAAGTGATGGATGAGGTCTATGATTATTTACATCATCATCATCACATCATCACGCCCGTTATCACCTATCACCGAAGGGTTCGAAGCTAGAAGCTGGAAAATGCCACGGTTGTTCTGTGGTTCTGGTTGAACGGCTAATTAATTATTGTCACTAACTATTAGGCTTGGATTCTTGAAGGCCAACTCCCGTAATTAGAAACCTTCAAAATCTAGTCGCAATCTCATCTCAGGGACAATCAATGTCAAAAACTTGTCAAAAATGTAGGGAAATTAGAGGTAATTTTGACAGATTGAGACTGAGATCAGACTGTGAACGTTCTTAACATTACGAGAATTGCCGCTCTGATTCCTACTGAAAGTTACATCATGTAGTTACCCATAGGTATAAAATGTTTGGATGAAATTCAACATTCAACGTGAACAGTACGGACTAAGGAGAATTCACATGAATTTTGATTTCGAATTGAAAATAATTAATTTTCCGTGAAATATCGAAAGTTCTGCGAACAAACATTCATGGACGAGCTCGGACATGGTTCGGTAGAAATAACAACAAATTAAAAATAGTTTTCTGCCCACAACTTGAAATGTCTGTGCGTGAAATGTCTTGTTCCTCGCCCACCTAACGGGGTGGACGGGAAACAAGACATTTCACTAGCAAAAAGTAAAAACCAGTCAAGTGCGAGTCGGAATCGCGCACCGAGGGTTCTGTACAAATTTGTAGGTATGTAACTAAAAATCTACGGTTTTCGCAATTTTTCCTTTATGTGTGCTATAAGACGTTGCTTCGTACCAAATTTTAAAGTTCTGAGTTCACGGGAAGTACCCTGTAGGTTTTGATTTCCTTGCGAGTGTCGAAAATTTGCGGAAATTAGCGGCATAAACGGCTGTATCTTTTGATTGCGTTGGTTTTGAAGTTTGATTTTTTCACAGCTCCAAGGGTCAGTAGACTTGAGTATTTGATATAAATTCCAGCTAGATAACTCTACGCGTTCCTGAGAAAAAGGGTCTTGACAGACAGACGGACGGACAACAAAGTGATCCTATAAGGGTTCCGTTTTTTCCTTTCGAGGTACGGGACCCTAAAAAGTCAGAAAACCGTATAGCTATAGCCTAGGATGTTAAACAGCCTATAGGCTTCCTCAAGAGAAAACCCTTTAGGATAACCGGTGTTCATTAAATACAGCATCAAAGAACAAATCAATGCAATATGGGATCAGAGAACTACAGAACTTGCACAACTATGCATCGACAATAGGACCTAATTAACCTTGAAGAACACCAAATAAAATAACATCTTCATTACGAATCGATTAAAGACAAAAACTGCGTGTGGCCGATCAATCTTGCATAATTTCTTGGCGAATTTCATCCAATGATTGATCTACTCGCCGCCTTATTCGACACTTTACAAACGGATCCCATTACAATGTTTGTGACCAGCGGCCATTGGCAAAGATGGCGTCTATTGCAAAAGAAAACCGGTTTCACAAACTTTGACCAAATTGGTCGTAGAGTTGGTTTGAATTTCTATGTAGGACGAAAGGTGTGTTCTGATGAGTTGATGGAGAAACATAACATAACATCACGACTGTATTTCCCCAAGGGTTAGATAGAAGTGTATCTATAACACTCACATTTCGCCAGTTATGTTCAATACTCATGTAATATCGGGGCGAGCATATTATCGTCAACCGGGCGCAAATGACTCCTGCTCTCCTGCTACTAAGGAATTGATGATGGAAAAAACCCAATCAGATTTTGCCCGACTTGGGAATCAAACCCAGGACCCCTAGCTTAGCAGTAGCGCATGCGAGCACTAGACCAACGATGCAGTCTTCGATCAATAATAGTACTAGATTCCCGATAAGCGCTTCAAAAACGGCCCGAAAAATAAGACCACAAATACTTTTGTGGTCTTATTTCAAATTAGTATGTTTTGAACCTTATTACTAAGACTTTAAGTTTCATTTTAGAATAAATGACTAAAAATTTAAAAATAGAATGATTTTATTTTCAAGCGACATTTTAAATATATTTTGCAATGGTAATTAAACTTTGTGTTTAAGCATTAAGGTTTTTAATAAACTGAAGTTGTTAATATTATTAAACTTTTTTCTATGAAATGTAGATGTTTACGTGTGTGCAAACGTGGCCACTTGAGCGACTGATTTTTGTTCCTGATCCTTAATCTAGTACTATTATTGATCGAAGGATGCAGTGGAGAAAAATTTCAGTGATGAGAAATGAGTTGTTTGTATCCAGTAGGTAGTGCTATTGCCTTGTAACTTTACCATTAAACATTTAGGAAGAACAAGCGCCCAAACATCGTGAAACACGAGTCTCTTCATAAACGCTAATGCATAGTCGTTAGAAGACATTGCCATAAATACAACGCTTGTTATACAAATTGGTGTTGCCATTTTCTCTCGACATGCAACATATGTCTTCAGTCAGGAACTTCGCGGTAACTTTACCCACTTGATAATTTTGTTCAAATTAAGGTTTAATAACACCCAAATGAGACTTAAATGGGCATATATTCATTTAAAAAGTCCTCGTAGCTGTCTACGAGGACTTTTTAAATGAATATATATATAAAATATGCAAAGACTGTTCTTTGCATATTTTAGTCACTCGCTTCCTTAATTAGATAAACATACAGTCTTTTAAAGGTCCTTATGTTCCTTAAAGTGAACATCATTAGGCACACATGTCATGCGAATAAATCTGCTTAATTTACACGTTTGTGAGTAAATGGGGATAAAGCCGGTCTATTTTGTAAAAAACTCACCGTGAAACCTTAGGTGAAGTGAGCTGTCATTCCACCCTGATGCTAGGGATTGAGAGCTCACTTTACCTAAAGTCTATTCAAAATAACGTTTCAAGTTGATGTAATTTCAAGTTTAACAAATATCAACTTTATTTTAATGGAAATTAAGTTGATTTCAGTGTAAATAGCACTATTACAAAAGTTATAAAAATGTTTGAAGTTGTAGCGTAAACTAAACTTTATTGTGTAGGAATTAAAGTAAATTATTTTTCCATAAACTGACATTTGTTTACACTTTTGGCAAATAAATCGCGAATGCAGTATAAGTTTTAATTCGACGCTTTTGGCTGCTTTATAGGTTTAACACGAAGCCTTTGGCTACATTATTAGTGTGTGTATTTTGTCATTTTTTTCGTAATGTGCGTTTTGTTTGTGCTGAATAAACATTTTTCACGGCAGGTGTCTGACATAAAACAGCGTGGTACGCTACATCAAGAGATCGAGCAATAAGATGGCGGAGGTGCGAATAGTTGTAATTGCTCGAAAGTTTTACTATCGATACCACGACCGACCTCCATAAATCGGAAAGTTATTTCGTTATATCTTACAGTGTGCTTAATGAAATTCTATGGGTTTTAGAGCGTTTTGCGTTTAAATAATAAGTTAATTTTTCTGTAACAACCGTGTAAGAAATGTGTGTATAAAATGATAATATTAGAAAGCAAACTAACGGTCAGCAAACTGAACTGGCAGTGGGTTGGCCATGTTTGACGAAGGACCGATGGCCGGTGAAGCAGACGAGTTCTAGAGTGGAAACCGCGTATCAGCAAGCGTATTGTGGTGAACGTGGCTGTGTGTGGCCTCCTTAAGAAGGTGGCTGGGACAGACTGGATGCGGAAAGCGGAGGACAGGGTGTTGAGGCGCTGCCTGGGAGAGGCCTATGTCCAGCAGTGGATTGCGATAGGCTTAGTTGATTGAATTTTAGAAAGTGTCGAGGACAGTTGAGTAGCCTTTGGAAAGAAGTTCCTTATCGCGCGTTGCGAAAGGGGGCTAGACGGAAAAAATTAAGACCAACAGTTGGAACGACACTTTTTGCTATAGTTGTAAGCCGTGCGGCGTGCGCTTGTTTCTCTGTCTGTCTCTCTCTCTCTCTTTGAACTTCGTTCCATCCGGGTGTCCCTTGACACCTCTCAAGTTTTTTATACATAAAAGCTGATTTTCTGTATGTTTTATATTTTATACAGTTGAGGGCTAAAACACAGTGTAATAAATCATCTTCACCATTCAACATTTTTATTGAACCTACTCACTATAATTACGACGTCAAACCCAAAGACGAGCTAGCAGAAAAATGCGAAATATTACGAGAATATCAATTACAGTGTCGGAATGCAAATTGGCACGAAAAGAATAATTCACGGCGCATCGTCGCACAGTAATGGCACGATGCATGGGTAATAAATGATAATCGGGCCCTGGGGACGAACTGGGCACACCGTACAGCGACCGGCTTGTGACTGGATGTGGTTAGGGACATGTAGTGATAATAATGCAGTGATGTAAAATGTGATAATTTGTGGTCATGATGGATGTTTATTGTACGATATTTGGGAATAAATGTGTCATGTGTTGTGGCTTTATGAATTTTTATCGCTGTCAATAACGGGGAATGAAATGCATTGACGAGAGACTGTTTTTGGTAAGTTTAATTTACTTACTTGGAATTGCTCGAGTAGGTATCTGCAATGTTAACCCCAAAAAGGTAAATGCACGAGAAATATTCTTTATTGTTCCATGTAAAATGTTCAATTAATGTTGAACATTTTATAACGTCAGAAGCCAAAATATCACAAAAAACCCGCCAAGTTTCGCGGAATTGCAGAGCAGAGAAAAAATACTAAAAGCAAGAAGAGGTCTTTCATTCTCAGTGGTGGAACACATCCAGTTACTTTTAGATCCATGTACCGTGTTGTCACGCGCTCATGTCAGTCCCGCTCCAAGATTGCAGAGATGGTCACTCAGCGTCCGCACCTCGGGGCAGAGCTGGTCCCATTAGACTATTACCTATCGACCGCCGACCATGTACTTGTGGAACACTAGAGACCGCTGAAATTACTGGATTTTAAGCTTTTATGTGGTAAAAAAAGGGTTTTGTGTTTCACGATTGTATGGAAATATTGTGGGAACAACACTAAGTAATACCACAGATTACTAAATACTAACTTCATAATACACGCTGTAATGAGAATATATGATTAAATTAAAACTAACTCGTGATGGTTTAGGGCTATCTATACAGGGTGGACATCGATGCGCAAACTGTAACCATGACTTCAGCACATGATTCATGGTTCGTAGAATATTTTCGCCGTTTCTAATTTTTTTTGTATGAAATAATTTTTAGCACCTTAGTGCTCCCCTTCGTTATAAAAGTAACTATTGAGCGAAATTGTATGCTTCTAGACCCAGCGGTTTATAAGGCTGTGCGTTTTCTGGCAATGAATTTAAGATTATTATTAAGAAAATTCCTAATAAAATTTTGTACAACTTCAAAATTAAACTCATCCATACCAACCTACCTCCTAAACAAATGACAAATGGTTACCGAGAATCGAATACACAATCGATTGCCATTCTCACCACATAATCGATTCCAATAATAGCATCAAACGATGATTAGCACTGCATTGTACGAGTGAGCACATACGCCGCGCTGTGACAAATGAACGTTCATAGACGCGGACGGGCAGACAGTGGATGTTAATAATAAATTGTGCTGAAAACAACTAATGTTCGCGTTGTTTGTTATGGGCGCAAGTTATGAGCGACATGTGTAATATTCGTTGTGATAGGATTTTTGTGGGGTGTATGTAAATGTACTGAAGAGAAGTGGGAGGTTGTATTTGAGTGGTTATACATAGAAAATGTTTTATTTTTTCACACACAAATCACAATTTTTTTTTATATATTGTTGCCCCACTCTACGAATTTCTCCTGTATCGTGGGTGCGTTTACAAACATTTAAACTCACATACACAAACAGCCAGACCCGGAACAACTACTTGTAGGTCATACAAATATTTGTTCCGTGCGGGAATCGAACCCGCGACACGCAGCGCAGCAGTCAATCGCTTAACCACTGCGCCAACCGTGTCGTCAAGACATTACGCCTGTAACTCACCGAAGGGTAGACAGAGGCGTAGGTACCTTAGCAAATACACCCACATTTCGTCACTTATGTTTAGGTTCCCTGTCAAAGGGAACGATGCTATTACCATCAACCGGGCACAAGTTCAGACTTCGGACTGATACTGATAAATTCCTGATTGAAAAACCCAATAACTTTTCCCGACCTGAGACTCGAACCCGCGACCACTAGACCAATGAGGCAGTAATTTTTTCAGTTGCTGATAAAATGACAGGACTGGGACTATGTAATTATTTATGTAACTATTTAATTAAATAAATTTCTATTTGCATGCCGCTGTGTCGGCGAGTCATGATGATCCTTAACTACTTTATTACATCTTTGTACACACGGCTACACGTCAAGCTATACAAAACCAGTTTGTCTTGGCCTGACTTTGTATGATATTTTCTCACAATGAACGGTCAACTAATACTGGTTTTGCAAAGCTTGATGTGTAGCCGTGTGTACCGTGTTTCTGGCAAATAAACGAATTATTATATTATTATTATGATAACTTCATATAGGATCTTCTAAATGTTAATATTTCATCTTGAAAAGCACATTTACAACAATTACACTTTTTTCAACTGTCACCCTTGGATTTCTGTTCTTTGCAGTACCTAAATCGCTGCTGTTTTATTTTGTACCACACCACATCTATCTGTAGCTTAATCGTATAACAGAATTAACTATAAACGGAATGTTAATTTATGCACATATAATTAAATAACAATGCTTTACTGTTTGTGTATCGAAGTGTATACATTTTACCGAGATTATCCTATGACCACAGGATTATGTTAATAAAACTATCTTTATCGAGACAGTGGTTAAGAACCCCTAGACGTATGTGACGTCAGGTAGTGAGAAATTGTTAATTATGCATAATATACGGGTAAAAATACGATTTATAAATGCTGCTTCTAAAGATGGGTGCGGAATGTTGCAGCATGCAATGTAACCAGTCATGCAACAAAGTTTGCTGGATTAGACTGTAGTGGGGAAGTGTAATTAGATTGTACCTTGTGTTATAAATAGGTATCTATTAATAAAATAGATACCTATTTATAACACAAGGTACAATCTAATTACTCTCCTCGTCTTTTCTTGAGGTAGGTACGTACTATACGGAGAATGTTTCAAGCCGTGGTAGAAAGTCATTAGACTAAATTAAACTGGTCGACACAACCTTTACACGTTGGCCTGAATTACATGCCCACAATGTGTATTACCTCAATTCACAATAGCCTAACACAATGACCTATTGCCTCGAATTAGGGGCGGTATACAATACATATAGAACAGCCCTACCCCATATCACTGAGTCGTATTGTGTGGACGGACTTACAATAATATACATAACTAGCTTCGTTTCGCGAATTCGTCCGTGAAAAATATCTTGTTACCCACCCCGTCGCATCATCATCTGCCTAGCCTTTTCCCAACTATGTTGGGTTCGGCTTCCAGTCTAACCGGATGCAGCTGAATACCAGTATTTTACATGGAGCGACTGCCTATCTGACCTCAACATCCCAGTAACTGGGTAATACGATACCCCTTGGTAAGACTGGTTCTCAGACTTTCGGGCTTCTGACTACCCGTAACGACTGTCAAAGATCCACGAATGACAGCCGGGACCAACGGCTTAACGTGCTTTCCGAGGCACGAAGGGGCTCGGTATGTAAAGATGGTCACCCATCCACAGACCAACCGCGGCAAGCGTAGCTTAACCTGACCGATCGACCTGTGCGACAGTTATTATTTAGCCACGGGCCCCTCAGCTTTATTATTAGTATAGAATATAATTATGTCCATGTTGCATTACTCCAATAGCTACATTACACGTTGCACATGTCTGTATCTAAGGACGAAATATCGCCTATGATTCGAAGCCTTAGTACTATCGATTAATGTGTAATTTCATGGTATTTATGTCATAAACATATCCTCATTATCATGCCGATCTGGTAAGAAAAATTGCCGTCACCCGAGTGCCTTCACACGCGAGTAGTTTGAATTAACTGAGGGAAACTGATTACTTAATAACGTAGGCGACTGACTTGAGAAGTTGCAATCCATAATAATTTTATTGCGAAATTAATGTCAATCAGTAGATATCAATATGTGCTGGTTACGTGTTGGTAGTTTATTAGAGACTAGCTTCTTACCCAAGAAATGTAAAAAAATTATATCTATGGTAGGACCATAGATATAATTTTTTTGTGCCCCTGCTTCACACTGTTTTTACGACTTGACAAACTGATGAAATTTCTTTATTATATGTAATTTTAGTTTAATTTGAGTGGAGACCGCGAATCGGTACACGTAAGGTGGGACGCCCTCAGGTTAGGTAGACGGACGACGATCTTCGCAGGATGGCGTGCAATAGGAAAGGCCTATGTTCAGTAGTGGACTGCTATAGGCATCAGCCTAAATTACATCATCATCATCAGATGATGATGTAATTTTAATATTAATGTAAGTATTATACTCATAAATCTTCCGGAATTAATTCTCAAAATTATGGTGAGAAACCGCATTAAAATCCGTTGCGTGGTTTAGAATAACAACGCGGTCACACGTCACACAGACACACGAAAAGCGACTTTAATTTATAATAATTATGTATCGAAGTGTAATGAGACTAATGATAATATTTCCTTTAATAATCAAATTCAACAGTAAGGGCTGTTTAGAAGCAAAGAAACTGTAAGAGTTTTATGAGAAAGTTTTTCGGAAAGCATCGCACCGTTAAAAAAATAGCTTACCTACATGTAAATAAAAAAAAAACTAATTCCTGATATTCCGGGCCCAGTGCTGGTAATCATAATATTCTTATGGCTGTTTATAAATACCGCAGCCGACCCTATAAATTCAGAAAAAAATAAGCGGGCCTTGTAATTTTTTCTATTGGTGCTAAAATTTTACGAGTCTGGCCTCAGCTCATCCTGAGCTAGCACATAGAACCTTTCAAGTCAAAGACCGCACATTACCATAAAGTAATGGTCAACTCGTATATTCAGGTCCCAGATTGTGTTATCTGCCTACCTTCCCTATAAGGCACAGTAGGTATTCCGATGACTTGCCGCGAGGATAATTAATTGAATAATTAATTTGTAGGCGCTCCGTTCTATGTATAGAGATAGATTGGATAATTATGGAGTCTTGTCTAAATTAAGTAGAATAAGTAGGAATTAAGTGGAATAGGTTTTAAGATAGTTTTACATTTGGTTATGAATTTTATAAATTAAGTTACAGCAATGTTTGCATTCTTGACTGATTGTTAAAACAGTACTGTATGTATAAATAATCACGATAGTTGATATGATGTACGATAAAGTACGATTGTTTGATAGTTTCAGGCACAGAGCATAATTATGAAGATAGTCAGCAGCCAAACAACAAGCCTTTAGAAATGCAAAAAATGGTTCCATAACTCCAGAGAAACGTAACAACAAAATAATTGTAATAAATGCCACCATAAATAAACCTTAATGGAACAGAAAACAAATAGCCTCAGATACAAGTCACCTTCCACATTTAACTACCTAGAAACACAACATTTTCACTACATCTAGTTCACAAATGGCGGCCATCTTTCTTCTGGGAACAGGAAAAGATCAAAAATAAAAGGCACGAGTCCAACAAATCTGCACCAGGAAGTACCGTCGTGACAAGAGGGACAATTTCACTAAGAGGTGCGCGGGCGCATCCCGGTGAAACAAACGAGGGCTCGCTAGCGCCGCGAGCGCACACAATGCATTGACTGAGCTACTATTGGTCACTCACTCGAATGGTTTACTGGTTTTGGTATTGCTGTCAATTTGCTTGTATTTTAAGATGAATTAGTTTGGTGGATGAAGGATGATGTCGAGAGGCTTTCAGTGTTTTGATACGTGTGAACTGTTGAGCCCTGTTCACAATTGAGTTGAAAGTTATCACCACGTTTGTGACTCAATGATCAAAGCGCCTATGTCTTATCAAGTCACAGATAATGGACTGATGATTTCACGGTATAATGAAAGGAAAAGCCTCAATTTTTTTTTTAAAACTTAGAAAAAATCCACCACGAAGGCCTAGTGCAGGTTGGTCCACCCACTCCCGCTCAGAGAGAGGAGGCCTGAGTTCCAGCAGTGGGAATATTATAGATTGATCATGATTATGCCGGAAAAATTGTATCAAAAGTTGTTTCGAAGAGAAGTACAATAAGTAAACAATGATGACACGACAAACATGTTTTCTACCTAATGAAGAAGCACTTCCTAATTATAAACTTGTGTGTTGAACATCACAGTCTAATTGAAGCACAATTTAATTAATTAACTGCTAAAGCTGGAAGCTACACTGGCGACATTACTCGTTTAACTCAACTTGCCATTTCGTTAAATTCTCGGAACAAGATCTCAAAGGACATTCAAAGAAGCGCTACCTTTATCATTTAGAGGACGGTGACACTTAATAATAAATACTAATATAATATCGCGACATATTCGCAAAAAATGTAAACAAATATGAGTTTATGGAAAAATAACTTTAATTCCTACACGATAAAGTTCAGTTTACCTACGCTACAACTTCAAACATTTTTATAACTTTTTCAATAGTGCTAGTGACTCTGAAATCAACTTAATACCAATTAAAATAAAGTTGATATTCGTTTAACTTGATATAACGTCAGTTTGAAAGATAAATAAAATTTTAATATGGTGGACATGACAAACGAGTAAATGACAAATATTACATAATATCACACCTTGTTTTCCCGAAGGATCAGGCAGAGGTGTACCCACGTGTCGCCTGTCATGTGAGCCTTCTGCCATAAAATGGGCACAAATCCACACTCCTACTGAGAAATTCCAGATAGAAATACCCAATAAAACCATGAATGCATAAATATTACCTACCATGCATTTCCAGCACTAAGGCCTTGCCAGGGTAGCGGGATCGTCCGAAAGGGTAACCGCTGCCCTGGAACATAACGGGCTAAGGAAGGAACACGGGTGGGTTTTAGTCAGTAAGAGTCTGACACTCCCTTCTGCTCCACCCAGAGCGGGAGGAGTCATTTGATGATTTCCCATCCTCAAAAAAAAAAAAAGCCTTACAAGGAAAATTACTTTAGCACTTGTGAATTACCAAGAATTCGATCAGCTATTCAGACAGTTTAAGCTGGTTATCTGTTCCAAAGCGTATGATGATTCCTATGAAAAAGAACGGACAAGGAACTTTATGTTATTGGTTACATTGCTTTCGTGTCAAAAAAACAAAATATACTTATGTGAGATCTGAAATACATTTTATTTCCTCCATCTTTTTTTATACTTATATTTTTTTACTTTATACTTTTTTTACATCTGTTTATGAAGTGAGAATCGAGTGAGATGATAATAGTGATATGGCAGTCGTGATATGCCCATAGATTAGTCGTGATTTGTGAGCTGTGCCCACTGGGTTGGACTGAACTTCAGACGACCAATATAAAAATGTATAGGTCTAGGAGAAATATAGATCTGCAAGGTATCACGAATAGATATCGACTGGGGATTACATCACTTTATCCGACTAGGGATTCATAAATTGTAAGGATGTGCATATCATATCTGTAAAGTACAACATATCTAGGTATACATGTAAAACGAACTCCGGACACAGATTTTACTCGAGATAAAAACTCAGATAATTGCAATTGAAGAGGTGAAAGGCAGTTCAGTACCTGACTCAATAGGCCAAACAGTTGATCACACTATCCATTCAGGAATCAAACCAACATAGATCCAACAAGACACGAGTCTCCATAACTGCTTGGGAAATCTGCATCGTATACCCAACGTTGCGTGGCTGAATCAAGTGGGACATTCTCGCAACAACAGCTGATTTCCATTGTTTTTTCATCAGCAGTCTTCTACGTTGAGATCTGGTTCTCAATAGGCGGATGGATGGCGTAAGATACATGATCACATGTGTTTCTGTCACTATTTCGTGATTTGTCGTGATTTATTTGTCGTGTTACATCATTACATGTCTTTTTTTGCTTTACTGTCTCAACACAGCTCCAATTGATCATTGCATGATGGGAAATAAAAGATTCATCATTCACGTATGTTGATTGTTGATAATCATAGCCAATGTTTGGTTACAGAAGATTTGGAAAATCATGTATAAGAAAAGAAAATAGGTACGTTTCTTTGCGGCAAACATGACGCAGACAAAGAACACAAACACAAAAAAACAACAAGTTGGGGAGAACGCAAAAAAAAGACGCCTCATCATTTAGATGAATGATGATTCTTCGATCAGTTCATGTTCAAATCGTTTTCATAAACGTTGATTACCAAGACGACCTCAGCATTAACACACAGTAATTAGTTAAGTAAGCCAACATAGTCACACTTCTTAAATTACTACGCAAGCATGAAACTAATTGGATAGATACATGCAAAGATACAAGCGATTAATTTGGTGACGGTGGGTGAAGAGCAATTGGATACCCATTGTTTAATGCTATCCTTCCATAAGTGAAGTCAAGCTTTAGGAAATTTCCCTATTGTTCTTTTTTGGGTAAAGGTAATTCATCTTTTAAAATATGGTTTACGTTAAATTGAAAACCATGGAAACTGGCTGTCTCCTAGCTTTGTATCAGAGGTCAGTTGTAGGTGTGGATGTCTTAAACAGTAGCTATGTTTAAACCCTTCCTTTAGTTTCCTTAAATTGAGCGAATAAAAGTAAACAAACTCTAAACCTCACCGTATCCTCGCTCCTATAAAAATGATTACTTCTAAACGACTCTTTGGCGTTATCCCGTTAAGTCCATTACAAGGGTCCGTTTTACCATCAAAACGATTGTTATCACATTTACTTTCAATTTAACCATCGTTTGGTGTAGTAACAGCATAGTTAGCGATAGCATCGTCACGGACGATGTCACATGGCCGATCAGCGGATACCGCCAATTATTTCATTAGGCCCTATTACTGTGGCCCGGTGGCGCAATTAACTAAATTATGAATAACTTTCTCGCGTTTATTCGAGTTTGTTTTGTTTTAAATGTCATTTTGGGTATCGTGAGATATTTTATCCTTGAAGTTTTGTCGTCTACATTACGACTTGTTTATACCGTTAGTAGAGTTTATCATTTCAATAACATTATTTCTATTTCGTCTAAATGACTATTTTGTAAGTAGGTTCTTGTAGTTTTAAGTACAAAGTCAATTTAGATAAAAAGAAGCAAACAACTCTAGGATGTTTGTCTAACGATTAGTTGATGACGATTTGGAGTTTTTTTGTGTCTATTCTAGAGCCATAACACGATAAAAAACGATGCTAGTAAAACTATTAGACACAATAAAATATAATTTTATCATAATTTTCCATTTTTACCATTACCACAGAACAAAGAATAACAATATTTAAAACAATACGAGAACCCTCTTATACACTTACTCCTTTCACCCCTACTCCATTTACCCAGTTAGAAAAATAAAATATGTCCCCATAACTCTTCAATATATTCGCTCTTCACGTCCAAAGTTCCAGACCAGTCCAGTGGAATAATGAGGGGGACATAAAGAGAAACATAAGCAAATACATCGGCCATTCCTCGAGACATCTTGGACGCTGGCCAAATAACAAATATGCAGAGATTGCGGACATAATATCTCCATAAGTCTGCAATATATATAGAAAGGGGAATATCTGTCCTTTTATGATATACTTTTCAAAAGGATTTTTCACTATCATCATTTACCTAGCCTTGTTCAAACTATCTTTGGGGTCGGCTTCCTATCTAACCGGATGCAGATTTTCATGGAGCGACTGACTTGCACAACCTAGTTACCGGATAATTCGACATCCCTCAGTAATCTGCAACGCATGACTGACCTTAGCATCTTTTTTGGCCAAAGCATCAGCATTACCATACAACGTGGCAATGCTGCCAGTCTTTTAGGCACTTTTCCTATAATTATTGACAGCGATGCGGACGAATTTTTTGATGCCCTTTGATGTTTTCCCTTCCTTTTAATATACATATTATATTAAGAAAATTGGAAAGGATTCGTTATCTTTACCTTAAAATACATTTTTATTTGAGTGAAGCCAAATTATGGATCAGATAAATCGGTTTTGATATTAGTATTCCGCAAGCTGAGAGCTTATCGAATACGAAGTGGCTTCTTCAAATATTACAATTTATGCCTCACTTACGTCAGTCACGTAAAATTTTTATTGCGTTCATCATTTTCAATAAGAAATTAAAGTTTGCACTTTAAACCATATAAAATCTTGTTTACTTCGAAAGGGCCTTGTAAATTCATAAAAATAATAGTACAAAAATAGCCTAGCCTTTTCCCAACTATGTTGGGGTTGGCTTCCAGTCTAGCTTAATACCAGTATTTATAAGTACCAGTTTGTATAAAGTATAAATAAATTTTACATAGAGCGACTGCCCATCTGACCTCTACAACTCAGTTACTGGGTAACACGATACCCTTTGGCAAGACTGGTTATCAGACTTTTGGGGTTTCTGACTACCTGTAACAACTGTCACGTAGTGGTCTATAATATGGTCACCCATTCACAGACGTTGCGGCTGTTATTATTTAGCCACGAGCAAAAAAACAATAAAAATAATAGTAGAAATAATATAAAAGGACTTCGAAGTTCCAATAGTTGTTAGCAGGCAAGTTGCCGTATCAGAAGTCAGAGACGTGGTGAGAGCACCAGTTAATGGTGCTGTCAACATGCGATTTATGTCTTTATTGTGCGCCCGCAATAAATAACTTGGTGGTACTATATTAAACATTATGTAGTAAATCAAAATGTAATTGGCTGTCCTGAAATCATTGTTAGGTAGGGTAAATATTGTGTAGTAGATTGGGGATACGGTTTTATTGTTTTGTGTTGTAAGGTCTTCGGTGGCCAATAAATTAAGTAAGGCGATTTAATAGTATTTCAATTTATGTTGCAATGGAATGTTGGTATCCTGAATTTATAGATTGCAAAGATAAAAAAAAAACTTCTAAAAACATTTTTTTGCAATGTTAATTTAAAAACTAAAACATTTAAATTACACTAGTACAAAAAACAAAAACTTGGCTACACACTACCTTATATTATCATTATCACTGATAAAGATAACCCTTCCTATTTCAATATAGTAAAGAAATAATTACAAAAATACTAACTAACAGAAGCATCTCATCGACAGTTAAAGTCAAAAACTTGTCAAAAATGTAGGGAAATTAGAGGTATTTTTGACAGTTTGAGACTGAGATCAGACTGTAAACGTTTTTAAAATTACGAGAATTGCCCCTAAGCATAAAACTTAAATTAATATCTCAAACTTGAAGTAACAATGAGACATTACCTTTCCCGCTAATTCCCATAACTCGACACTTTCCATTTTATATAACAGCCCGGACAAAGCTTTTCAACTCGGTTTGAGAAGAGCATTCAAAACGTGAAATATTAAAACTAGCAACTAGTTCAACAGTTCACCAGTTCACCTGAGTGAAAAGTTTTTGTGGGAACTGCCGACAGCTCTATCACATGGACTGGTGAGTCTGTCAGTTGTGTAATATGTTTTTGTAAATTAATTTTAAGTTTTGTTTGTTTATTTCACTGATTTAAATTAGTTTGCGTCACTTCCGACTTTCATTTGAAATGACAAAATGGAACAGCTACGTCGTATAATTACAGTAATCCTAATGAGGTTTGTTTTATTTCTGGATGGGTTCTTAACATGTTGCGAGACACTAAATGCCCCCAGACGTACCTAATAACAATAAAACTTCGGTTGTCTTGTTCAGTGTCCTACAATTAATGAATTCACGAAACCAAATACTAGGTCCTTTTATATTATTTCCAAACATTTCTTTTTTGGTTCAGTGTTAATTTCTAACTGCTACCAAAGGTTTTTTTGACAACTGCTTGCAATCTCCAATACAGAGTTATTTTTTTAAAATGCTTATTTTGTTTTTGACTATTTCAGTTCCAACTGAAAAAATATGACGTGACATCTTTCATAGCTAATCAATACCACCATATCATATCACATAGCATAATCAGCGTATAATGTTCCCACTGCTGGGACACAGGCTTCCTCTCTATGAGAGCGGGCCATAATACACCATGCGGGGCCAGTGCGAGTTGGTTGATGTCACTGTCTTCGAAATTTTTATTCTAAGACTTGGGTGTCCACTGTCCATGTGGTGCGATGTCCTCACGATGTTTTCCTTCACCATTTTCAGATTAGTGGTGATGAAATTAAATAAAAAGTAAAGTGCCATCCATATCACAGTACCAGTACCTACTAATAAGTAATAACAGAATTCTTCCGCAAAATAGCACCACATTATTACCATACAGATGTTGATACTAATGAGTGTGAACATTGTAACCATTGTGAACATCCTCCAATTTAGCAGCTCCGTGTTACCCGAACGTGAGAGTGTAAATACCCGGCGGATGTGAGGTGTCACGGGGCCCGCTCGCGAACCCCGCTCTACAAATTGGGTGTCAAAATGTTTAGATAAGATAATTTGGACAATTTGTGGTGGAGTTGATAAAGTATGGTGCGGTAGTGTTTTGTTTATCTTGAATGTGTTGTAATGTATTGTTGTTTAGATTTGGAATTGATTGTGTCCTTTTAAGTATGATGGAATACATTTTTTTCTTTACAGAAGTTCAATTCTCGTAATTTAAAACGTTCAAAATCTAGTCGCAGTCTCACCTCGGCGACAAACAAATGTCAAAAACGTGTCAACATGTAGGGAAATTAGAGGTATTTTTGACAGATTGAGACTGAAATCAGACTGTGAACATTCTTAAAATCACGAGAATTGCACCTCAGATGTTTGCAAGTGGTGAAGGATGGACGTTTTGGGTGACTGTCTTATGTAATTTTGACGTTCGTGAAGTGCTGATTCTCAGCCTAATTTAATAAATAACTTTTGATTTTGGATTTTTGGTAAGATGAAAATGTAAAGTAGAAATTCGCACGGAGACAGCTCATCAACATCGATCTCTACTGGAGAAGTATGAGAAAAGTAGTTTCAATCAGAATAAAATGATTCTCAGCCTAATTTTAATAAATGACTTTTGATTTTAGATTTTTGGTAAGATGAAAATTTAAAGTAGAAATTCGCACGGAGACAGCTCATCAACATCGATCTCTACTGGAGAAGTATGAGAAAAGTAGTTTCAATCAGAATAAAATGATTCTCAGCCTAATTTTAATAAATGACTTTTGATTTTGGATTTTTGGTAAGATGAAAATGTAAAGTAGAAATTCGCACGGAGACAGCTCATCAATATCGATCTCTACTGGAGAAGTATGAGAAAAGTAGTTGCAATCAGAATAAAATAGGGCAATATCATCCCTTCCTGAAAAAAATAAATTTAATTTACGACAGCTTTTAATACGAGTAGTAAATCATTTCTTTATTGTTTCGCTCATAATCCCGTTTTTTATGAAGATAATTTACTACCTATAAAGTAGTCGCATTTTTATCATTTTTAATAGACGCGTAAATTGTTTTAGTAAGTACTGCAATAAATAAACTAGAAACTACTGATAGTAGCCGTTTAGTAATTTGGACAGTATCTTATCAAGGGACAAAATATATGACCTTATTAGTGTAATTAACACATCGCGTGATCATTTAATACAATCGACTAGCGAAATCACGACGTTTGTCTATTTGGAAGCTTCGTCTTCGCAGTCTTAAAGGCGTTTGCCAAGGTTTCTTCGCTTACTCGAATAACAATCGATATTCACCCGAGTAATCGATTGAAATAAAGTTTTATTTGGCGCCGGGATATCGCGGTAGTGGAATCTATCGGCCGTTATCGACCCCCGGGATCGGAACAGGCGGCATCTAGCGGGCATTGGCGTGAATCAGATGGAGTGCGTCTTTCCATTATACTGAACCATCGTTATAGATAACCGGGGACCGAGATCGGAGTACGGTTCGGTGTCGGCCTGCATTATTTACTTTGATAAAGTAACTTAGTTGCTGAAGTAGAACTTTGTTTATAGCGATTTTGAAGGGACACGACAATTAATCAGCGTTATAAATGGTTGTGTCTTTTCTGTTCAGACTTCAGACAAATTGTTCGCGTTATACGAATAATATTTTAAACATAAAATACGAATAGGTGAAGAAGATAATGCAGGCCTAAGAAACAAACTAAGTGGTATGCAATGACGGCGTAGGTACAGAAGATGTAACTTAACAAATATTATTCCAATACAAGGACCAGATAAATGTAAGAGTTCAGATAGGATCTAAATGTAATAATAAGACCGAGGGAGGAAAATAATAAGAAACAGGAAGCCAATATAGAAAAGGAAGCTGTTAATTGAACATTGTACCTATATATAGTTAATTAACAACATAACAACCAAATGATTAATAATAAAGCTGTGACTATCAACACAATCAATAAACTTTGTATCAACACACAAACTGAATTCACGTATTGTATATTCAAAAATAAAACAACCTGAAATAATTACGCAGACAAAGTTGTACGTAATGTTCGTTAGCCATCATATTACTGTAGTCGTGAACAGCGGATCGGAATGAAAACATAATTGAATGGCTTTTATTCGGAAACATCCCGATATGAAACGATTTATTTGTGTACCTTCCGATATTATTTGTATATGAAATTGTAATTTTCCATATTTACCTGCCTTGTTGGACTTTCAACAATGTTCCGATGTTTTGTTAGTTTTCGGTTATTGGCTTTCCTATACTTAAATGAATATATAAACGAATTTCTCATCATCATCCATCATCTAGCCTAGCCTTTTCCCAACTATGTTGGGGTTGGCTTCCAGTCTAACTGGACGCAGCTGAATACCAGTATTTCAGATGGAGCGACTGCCTATCTGACCTCCATAACACAGTTACTGTGTACAGTCATGAGCACCAATATGTCAACACTTGGCAACTTTCAATTGCGATTTTTTCGTGAAATAACGATTGCAACATTGAAATACGACACATTATATAAACCTATGGGTTCGAAAATGCTGTTTGTAACAACATAAATTTCCTTTAAAAAATAAAGGAGTAAATCGCTTTTGAATAAAGTCGAGTGTATACATACTTTTGTTCGTGACTGTACGTAATACGATACCACTTGGTAAGACTGGTGCCAGACTTTCCGGCTTCTGACGACCTGTAACTACTGCGGTTCCTATAGTTAATGATTTAAGAGTGGAGATGATTTTATTTTTGAGTGATGGGGCTATGGACAACTGCTGCACTTGCACGCTGCGTGAGCGTGCTCGAACCATCGTCATTCGTTCGATGTCCACCGCGCACAGGATGGATTGAAAGCAGCACATGAAGTGATTTCTTGCTCCATTGGTGTAGGTAATTGCCGTATGGTGTTCCAGTGTGAGGATAAATAAATTAAATAGATTTATGAATTAATTAGTGTTTCACTTGGTTGCTGTTCATCCAGCGGGGTAACTGCGTAACACGCTTACCATCAGACAAAGCCTTTCATTTAGACAATTCAATAATATTCATTGCGTCATTTAAGTTGTCGAACCGATTTTTTTTTAAACGTATGAAGCGATGAATTTGGAGTTTCCTTCGAAATACTTGGGATTCTGATAGAAAGTGCGTTACGCAATCGAGATGCAGGTTCTATTTTTTTAGTTTTCTGATATCAAGTTACAAATGAAATAGCAAGACATAAGAATGAAAATTAATTAGGAGATAAGTATTTGCTTCATGCTAGCAAAACGGATCATCAAACGATCCCAGTGAAAGGACATAGTTCTAACAAGAACACGGTATTTGGAAGAAACGTATAATATTGCAACATGGAACGTATGTACATTTATTCAAAGTTCATTATGTATATTTACGTGATTCTAGAGTTGATTTGGTAACATAAAATTACTAGATGAATTAACATGATTACTGACTGACTTAACAATACCTGTTCGCACGTGATTATTGCAAACTGTGATCCCTTGAACTTTTTGAACCTTTTTATCAAATATAATTTTGGATTGAAACTGTTGTAAATTTACGCTATTGCAACATCACCTTTATGGCTTTTGGAATAAAGTTCAGATTTATTGCACAATGTTGAAGCTGTTCTCTTTAATTCAGAATGTACAATATGTTTGATCAATAGATCACCTCTCATTACTCTACTGACCGACTTGTTGCGAAGTCAATAATCATATGCTGCACGGCATGGGCCAATGTTGGATGAGAATCTTGCCTTGTTATAGTGTGGCCAATATTACCAATAGTTTGGTAACAATATTCCATGCAACCTCTTATGGCAAAAATACTGAAAAATATAATTTCATTTATGAGCTCTTTTGGTACATGCAATTTGAAAGTGAGTTACCGACATATTATTGCGTTATCTAAAAATGATTTATTTTTTTATTAAAGAACTCCTTAAAACTTAAGGCAGTGAGGAAACATATAAGGTAAAACGTACTTTGCCCATTATTGCTAGAGGTGCTGGAGGTGTTATTTGCTAAAGGTGCAAAATTATAGAGAGTTAGTCTTATCAATGAAATGCATTCTCTTTCCAACAATTTGTTCAAACATTTGACCCAAAGTTAAGTCCAATCAGCTGGAGAGGCTAGATTGCATAATGCACTAGTAATAGTAGGTAAGTACGAAACTTCTCTTGGGTAATCTGGTCTCGTTTAATCATAAGCCCGCACTTGTAATCGCCTTTTGAGACATATTGGTTACATTTTCCTTCTAATAGTGCCACCCGATGCACTAATGTAACGAAACTTGTTAACTTTATGTTTGTGATCCTTTTTAATGCGATAAAGAACAAGTAATGTGATAAAACAAAATAGTAATTTTAAAAGAAAACTGGTTTTAATTTATCGTTTGACCGAAAACTGGTGCATTCACCTTATGTTTTCAAATTAAAATTGTAAGTGTCCCAAATTTAGTAAGGAACTTGATAACAGTTACTTAATTAGTAATATCGCCTTTTAAGAATTCTAAGTAAGTACTTACATATTGATGTTTGTACTTGTTACTATTTGTATCTAATTTAATCATGGATTCGGCATAAAGGCTCCCAGCAGAGAGGTGCGACGCGACTTTGATGGAACTATTTATATGAAGTTTCCATATAAATTACCTATTTAGGATTTGTGTTAAACTAACGTTTAAGATTAAATCTTTTTTGTGAAGTCACTGGTACTAAATTATTTAGGTCGCTTATAAAGGCTCCCGCAGGCAGGCGCGACGCTTTACATAGTTCAACAATTTTCATGTAGATTTCATGAAAATTGTTATACCGGAGTCGCGTCCAGCCTTTCTGCGGGAGCCTTAACATTTCGTTTCAATTTCGCAGTAAGTGAATTATTTAATTCAATACCAAGTCCGCATTCGCTAAATAATTTAGCGGATTGAGTTCCAGGATCATTTATCACAATTTCGCTGCGAGCCCATTTAAAATCTATTCAACAACAATTTATGTTCAATAACACTACTACGACCGGTTCCAACGCCACAAAACAACTCACTCACTATTAAATCAGAAATAATTCCGATAATTCTCTTATTTACTTAATCCTATTTAATAAGAGAAAATATTGTCTGGACGAATTCGCAGTTTATTTGCATTGTATTAAGGTTTATTTTTTATTAAAATTGGAATGCTACTGTGTCAATTTAGGGTAGGTCTCATAGTAAGCGACTTATCAAACAATTCATAAATATAATAAATATTACACATATTATTATTTAATAAACGTTTTCTCGCACCAACACACCATATCTTTTGGTATTTAATTATTTATTTCATTCATTTTGAAGTCCGTATAAACCTTATTTCAAATATATTTTGCAACATAGTTGCCTATTTATTGGCTCCCTTTAGGAGACCGACAAGAAACTAGTGACAGTGCATTACTATTCTATCTTTCTTTACACTCGACGTCCTGCTGTGCATGAATTCATAAAATACCTCCCGGAGCTCTGACTACTACGAAAGGAAAATGACCGATACATATTTATTTTTACTTAATACGGCTTCATAATAAATATGGTACAGACAGCACATCAAGCTACTACAATCTGTCAAATTTCTTTCATAGATTTTCAACTTTATCACTAAAGCATTAAGGTCCAAGGTTGATTGGGAAAATTTGACAGTTTCGGGTAGCTTGACCTGCTTGCGTCTGTACATTCACGGTGCACACTTCAAATACTAATCGTGTCTAGCTCGTGCTATGGTTGCTCTGTAAGGTTTTTCTTCCCGTAATGGGAAAATATGTAAGCAATACATGGGTATCGATAACTTTATTTCCTTATTTTGGTAAAGCAGTATCTGTTCAACATTTCTTTGACTAATTCAATGTTTAAAATTACTCGTGTCAGCACTGCACCTTGATTACCCCCCACATGATAAATATACTATTAGTTGAAGATGGAATGCTCTTCCCTACAACGCGATACAAGTGCCCAAAGGGCTAGTTTGCTGAAAGCTGCGCCGCAAGAGCGCTGAGTGTTTGTCACTTCTCAAAGTGATCTTTAATGAAAAGCGAGCAATCGGCGACAAGACAAAACACTTAGCGCCATATCACAGCGAAGTTTTGACAAGGAACTCCATTGGCAGCTGAATTAAAGTGATAAATACTTAGCGCCATCTACGCGGAACTAATTTGACAGTTTTCTTCCCCATCCATTTATGACTTTAAAGTCTCCCATGTACCCGCTATATTCTCCGCTATCCGCTTACACAATCACTTCGCCTTTATATAATACAATTTAGTTGCAATATTTGCGTTCGGCGCCGCTCCTCGTTAAATTGATTGGCTAGATCTGTCATGGCGTCGCAGATACGAATCGGCAATCCGGACAAATAATGAGGAAGTGTAGGGCTATAAATGTGTTAAGAAATTCGATAGAAGTTTACTATTGATAACGTTATCTATAAAGGGAAGTACTCGTAGAACACGAAGTACCTACACAAACTTTTTTTTACTAATCGTTTTGATATCATCAAGGAAATTAGTGTTTTGTGTAAAGCATTGATGGCTATCTGTTAAGCCTTGTAGTTTTGATAATTCTTTGTTCCTTTGTTGTTACGATGACTATCTTTACATGTTTACAACTTTACAAGCTTCTTCTATGTAGTTTCTGTTAGATACAGATTATTAGAATATATGTGGGGCTCACTGGGCACTGAATCAATAATCAGCTGCGCGATTCTGCAATAGAATGACTTCCTTCTTCTGGCTTTGCCGTAGTCAAGTATAAAAGTCAATATCGAGCTTCTATTTCGGCAGTTTTGATACTGAACCGCTTAGTGCTGATACATAAGTAAATTCCCTAGTAAAAATTTTACACGAAGCCAAAAAGACGAGTATATGCCTGCCTACGAATATTGACGAAGAAAATCAGCTGTACCGTACAATTTTCCTGTATATGTATTGCACTTTTGCATGAACAGCAGGTTTAATGCCCGTAGTCACCACAATGGGCAAGCGGGTTATTAACCGTAGAGTCAACACTACCTAGATTATATTCTAGTTAGATGGACCAACTACTATAAAAAGGTGACTGGGACAGACCGGATGCGGAAGGCAGAGGACATGGTGCTGTGGTGCCACAGCAAGCAGTGGCTTGGGATAGGCCATGTCCAGCAGTGGACTGCGATAGGCTGAATTGAATAAGATAAAACAGACTTTTTTTTAAATGACTCTGTTTGTCTAAGTCTGCCAATATAGAAGAAAATTTTCAGTAGGTAGATGATTCCAGGGAATCATGAACTAAATTCTAAGTAACAGTTTACGCGTCGATATCGCTAATAACCTGTATTTTATGATATAGCCTAAAGTTGACAAAAAATAAAAGTCCCGTTTTGACATTTGAGAATGCGTTCTTGACACCTGTCAGTTTCATGCAAACGAATACGTACTAATGTTTGGCGAATTTGATCTTTATTAACTACTAGAGGGGGGGAGTGGCCCGTGGCTAAATAATAACAGCCGCACAGGTCGATCGGTCAGGTTAAGATACGCTTGCCGCGGTTGGTCTGTGGATGGGTGACCATCTTTACATACCGAGACCCCTCCGTGCCTCGGAAAGCATGTTAAGCCGTTGGTCCCGGCAGTCATTCGTGGATCTTTGATAGTCGTTACGGGTAGTCAGAAGCCCGAAAGTCTGACAACCAGTCTTACCAATTGGTATCGTATTACCCAGTAACTGGGTTGTGGGGGTCAGATAGGCAGTCGCTCCATGTAAAATACTGGTATTCAGCTGCATCCGGTTAGACTGGAAGCCGACCCCAACATAGTTGGGAAAAGGCTAGGCAGATGATGATCTTTATTAACTACTAGAACTGTCAATTTCAAAACGGGCCTTTTATTTTATGACAACTTTAGTTGCACCATAACTCGTTCTTAAGACAAGAGTCACGCATAACTTACTAATAAAATAGAGGGAACAAAGGCCCTTTCGCTTTCCCTGCCTTTCTCCAAAGCCTTACGTTAATGTCTCATAATCATATGCGGCGGTATCCTTGGCTCTTGATCAGTTCGCAGATTTATAACAAGCTGTAAATAGTCTAGTTTAAGACCGGAACTTGTAAATATTATATTTAATATCATTGGGGTGCATGGAAATAGCCTTCAGAGGGCTTAGATAAGTGGCAATGGCTTTTAAAGTGTTTCGTATTCCTACAACGGATTTCAACGGGATTTACATTATCAAATATATCTTTTCGGTAGCTTGTCAATCCAATACATTTTTAACTTTCCCGTCATCATTATCGCTGATAGAATACAATTTGTTTGTCAGGAGTGGCGATACGGAAGCGGACCTGGCTTGAAATATTATGCCCCGCTAGCACAAAACTGAATGGAAAATATTTTCATTTTTAATAAGGTGAAAGCGTCAGGGCAACCCGCGCAATCAAAATATTTTTTATTTGTAGAATTATAATCATATAAACAACTCTGTAAGTTCATTTTATGACTTTTAGAGTTGTTTTATTACCCTATTGAATGCCTATTTAATGAAGTCATGAAATTTTGTGCCAATTCTAACTTCAGGAGTTGTATTGCTTTCTAGCTATATGTATATTTGAGTTATCTAGAGAGTTAAGGGTTGATTTTTTAATCTTTAAATAACTTTTAACTGAAGAATAGATATGGTAATTTGAAGTATGTATTTTCAATACAAAAGGTGTCAATCTGAATTTTTTCGGTATTTCTCGGATAAAAGTTATCTGAAGATTGAAAAATTGGCCCCAAGTTAGATACTGATACTAGAACGTCTAGACAGCTAGATAATTATATTCATTAAAGTAAACCAGATCCATAAATACCGGTGCTAAGTCGTTCAATCAGTTCTAATCATAACGTACCTTATATTAACGACCTGTATCATTGAACGTCACATATATTACGAAGTATAACTACTTAATCAATATTAACATAATTTTAATTTAACAAACCCATTTTCGATACCTTAGCAACTACTTGTAAATATCACAAGGTTATCAAGTTCAACTAAAAAGAACTCGATGTAATAAAAACGTTAAAATTCAACATTAATATGTGTGCCATTAGAAAAACTAACGTAATTAAACAGTGCTTAATTAAAATAACCACTGGCTGCCATCTACATAGCGACCTGAATGGAAGACACTAATTATTGGTTTTTGCTCGTTTATTCTTTAGAAAAGTATAATAAGAATATAGGGAAACCCTAGCACCGTAAGGAGGGAAAGCCAATATTTACCTACGATCTACGAGTATACATGTTTTGAACTTTAGAGTTCAAAAGTGCTGATTCTCGGCATAGTTTGAATAAATGACTTGATTTTATACTATGAGAAACCCATTTTTATTTATAGTTAGGATTTCAGAGACAGGATCCTCCTCTGACAAGCGGCCGTGTCGAAGAAAACAGCTTTTTTCATGAGATGTCTCAAGTCATAAGATTTACGTCATAACGAATTTATTTTCATGAAGGTTAGTTTTTAAACTTAGTTAAAATATCATTTACTAGCTGCGCCCCGTGGTTTCACCCGCATAAGTTTCGATCCCGTGAGAATATCGGGATAAAAAGTATCCTATATGTTAATCCTGGTTATAAACCATCTGTGTGCCAAATTTCGGCCAAATCCGTTCAGTACTTTTTGCGTGAAAGAGTAACAACGTCCATTCATCCATCCATCCATACAATTTTTCGCGTTTATAATATTAATAAGTAAATAAGATAACAATGTAGAAGTGTAATTTTCGGTCGCTGAATATTAGCGTTTATGTAAATAAATTGTCCGCAACTCTGTGGGCAATTTGTCTATTAAATTAGATCGTGTCTAACCAAATAACACTGTTCGCTAAGCCTTTTTGCTAGATTGCCGCAAATTCACCCCTTTATGAATTTATTTAGAAGCGGAATATAAGCTTAGTTACCATGAGTGTTGTTAATAGCTACTCCGGGATCTTTAAGGATCATTACAAAAGGAGTATAATCTTTCTGTTTACTTTTATCAGCTTGACATTCAAAATCTAGACGTAGTCTCATCTCAGCGACAAACAAATGTCAAAAACTTGTCAAAATGTAGAGAAATTAGAAGTATTTTTTGACAGATTGAGACAGATCAGACTGTGAACGGTCTTAAAATTACGAGAATTGCCCCTCTGACTGAACATTCTTAAAATTACGAGAATTTCCGCTCTGATCTCTTTCATTTCTTTGGCAAGGTTGGCAATTGTTTTATCTTACAGTAGGATGTCCACTATCGCTATAATGCTATAAGTTCTACCACCATTAGTCATTTGTAGCTTGTCAATTGTATTTTTGCCTATGCACTATCAGTGAACAAAATTATACAGGTTTATATGTATAGCCTTTTACTAGATAGTTGACGTCAGCTTTCAGCGACAGTATCACCCTTCTTTTTTATTTACAGTATTTCATAATACTATTACTAAACACATTGATAGATTTAATACAATACGTGATGGAAGCCATTATGCCTTGCGGTTTGATGACGGAAATTAAAAGAATGGCGGTTTTGCAAGCGGATTCATGGCAGTGTATACCGCAAGAGATTGTGTGTTAACTACCCGATTACGAGGTGAAAACGAAAGGGTTTTACCGCATAGGTAGGCAAGTGAATTAGATTTTGCATAAGGTTGCAAAGATTGCAATTGATTGTACTGGTATAAGATTTCATCGAGTGGAAATCATAATTATAAAGTTATCTCAAACCTTCATCATCTGCCTAGCCTTTTCCCAACTATGTTGGGGTCGGCTTCTTGTCTAACCGGTTGCAGCTGAATACCAGTGCTTTAGATGGAGCAACTGCCTATCTGACCTCCCCAACCCAGTTGCTGGGTAACACGATACCCCATGAGAAGACTGGTTGTCAGATTTTCGGGTTTCTGCCTACCCGAAACGACTGTCAAAGATCTACAAATGCTCGCCGAAACCAACATCTTGACGTGCTTTTCTCAAAACTTGAATAAAAGTAAATATTTTTACTTCTGGAACCGGATGGCACTGGTTGGCTGTTAGAGAGTGCCCCATAAGGTTTTAATTCCGTCTATGTAGGTATCTTTTTGTAGTACCAATAATTGTACCCTTTACAGAAGATTAAACTTTAACAAATAAGATCAAGGAAGCTGAAATAACTGTCCGAGGTATGTATAAAACGAAAAGTAAAAGCTAAATTCTATTTTATTGTGTACAAAAGTGGCAGAACTGTCCATCAATTAACTTTTACCAAACGAGATGTCAACTTGTCCCGCGTAAGAAGCGAGGTTTATTTTTTATTTCAAGATATCCATTAACTTACCCCTTTATTAAACGCTGCTTAAAGTTAAGTAGTGACTAGCGATTAATGTTTAACCATCATTTTTTGACATTTAAACGTCACAGAAATTTAATCATCGTTTATTAATAAACCCCTTGATGTTTAAGGCCCGGTATTATGCCGTTGCCCTTGCTCAAATGGGCGTTACCGCTGAAAATGCCCCGCGCGCCCCTCATCGTACTTACGCGCGAAGCGGACACGAAGTTTCTATTTTTTAGGGCTAGCTGCCATAGTGTCAGACGCGCGACGCTCACATATAGGTAGCTAACAGCATTTATTGCAGAGCAGTGGTGTATATTTATATTTTTTTACAAACAAAGAACTCGTAATATTAATAAAATAGAAAATATTATCAATGTAACCGGGCGGCAGAATTTAGACAGTTATTATTAAATTAGCTTTTCCCTACAATTTCGCTCACAAATAAAAGTGAATAATATATAGTACCTACATACTTTTTTTTTTAACGCAGAATAGATCGACTGGAAATTCTGAGCAATATACATATCTGCCGGCCGAAGATCAAATGCCATATTGGGTTCATGGAGCCCATGAACCACAATGCGCCCTATATCGATACCTCGGGGCTCAAAGAATGAACACGACTTTTCACGAAATCCATTATATCGATACAGAAAGAAAAACTGAATAAGATGGTGTAAATAACTCTAATTGGCCAAAATGTGCTATATATACGCCCTTTGAGCCCCGATGTATGGAATTATGGTTTGTGGGACCCGTGTATAACCCGTGACTCCCAATTTAATTTATTATCCAGAAGTTTATCTAGAAGCCACAAGCGGTCGTGGGCTCGAAACTTTTTAGTTCAATAAGGCCGGCCACATACGGACGGAATTCCGTTTCAAAATATCGATTCGGCATTTTCGAAGGCAACGAATTCATACAAAATCAAGGAACTACCTCACACGTACTTACAATAGTTCTCCATTCGAAATTTTCTGCCTTCGAAATTATTTTGTATGGATTTGCTGCCTTCGAAAATCCGAATCGATATTTCTGAACGGAATTCCTATTTTGCCAGCCGAGTAAAGACTATACAGGGTCCAATTTTTAGTTTGTAATGAAAGAAAAAGAGAAAGAGAGCGAGAGTGAGAGAGAAAGTGAAAAAAATTGTGAAAGTGAGAAAGAAAAAAAATCAAAATGAGAGTCATTTATTCAAATTAGTCTGAGAATCAGCACTTTTCGAATGCCAAAATTACAAAAGACAGTCCCCAAAAACGCCCGCCCTTCACCACTTGCTAGTGCTATCGCTGGGAAGAAGAAGTGGCGCAACAAACTCTGCTGGGGAGATTGTTGCGCCACTTCTTCACGCACAGCTGTCTGTTCAGTTAAAAAATACTTATACAATAATAGGTATGTTAAATAAATTAACATTACAAGACACAGAACATTAAATTAAATTATTTGCCACATGTCAGTTAGCCACGCCAATATACCATCAAAGATACTAAAAACTATACTAAGATTGATGTAGGGATTAATTTTGTTCAGGTAAGCGAACATTGGCGCCGATTCCCGATTCGAATTTAGTCATCAACCTGACAAACGTGCAGATACGATTTCAATTGACTTTAAACCGCAGTCTAAAGGTCCGGCTTGATATTTCTTGGAGTGATTTAAAAAAATTACTGATGTTTACTTTACGTCCACCAATCGATAATTTTTCAGTTTCCCTAAAACAAAGTAAAATATAAAATTCAGTTGAAGTACTGACGGCTTAGAAATATATATAATATTCAAACAGGCAGGTTTTGATCAAACAAAATCCACAATGTTGAAAACTACCTTTCAGCTTCATAGGTCGTTTGATCTAGTTCTTCGTGTAAATTTACATCGAAATCAAAATCACAATCAAAAGTCATTTATTCAAATTAGGCTGAGAATCAGCACTTTTCGAACGTCAAAATTACAAAAGACAGTCCCCCAAAAACGCCCGCCCTTCACCACTTTCTACTCCTAGTACTATCGCTGGGAAGAAGAAGTGGCGCAACAAACCCCCAGCAGCACAGCTGTCTGTTCAGTTATAAAATACTTGAAACTTGATTGTATACAAACTGGGTGTTAAGTAATTAACATTATAAGGCACAGAACATAAAATTAAATTATTTGCCATATGTCAGCTAGCCATGCCAATATACCAACAAATATAATAAAAACTATACATAGGTACTCATAAAATAATTAATTAAAATTAAAATGTAAATAAAAACTTACTACCTAAATAAAAGCCTCCAGGTATAAAGGGCGTGACTGCTTACATATTTACGCATTGCTGGGTTCTGGTCACATAGCTGTCACTTGAAGTCACAGATGATAAACTAGGACCATCGAAGTAAAATAAATAAATAAGTTAATACTAATAACAATAACCTGTCAGTAAGCCAATTCTGGAGAAAGAACATGAACATTGTCTTGAGTTAATTAGGGCGACCAACTATTCTTATCGTGTAAGTAGTCGTTGATGGAATAGTAAGCCTTTGAACAAAGGTTGAATTTTACTTGATGAACACTTTACTTTGATGATGACATCGAATTCAATAAATGATGATGGCTTTTCAGTAGGAGGACTGCAAAAAAACCACAATTATTTTTTAAAATAATACAATGTATTCTATGATAGGTATGTTTATATCTATTACTTTGTCATTTGTTGTCGGATACTAAGTTCAGATTTTATTCAATAGATTGATCACTAAATATTTCATTAAACCCTATAATGTCTTAATCAAGATGTTGTAGTGATAGATCACTAAATCCCACAGGACTAGAACAATAATACGAAATTCGAAAAATCCCTTTTTTTCTTGAAATGCCTTTTGATTTGCTTGAATATTGTGAACAATAGATGATGATGGCTTTTCAATAGTAGAACTGGAAAAATACAATATTGATTTAATATACACTAGCTTATGCCCGCGAATTCATCCACGTGAACGTATAAAAGGTATACGTAGGTAAGTCAAAAACAAATATTCAATTCCGAACCGATATTTCGAAACGGAATTCCGACTGTATGTGGCCGGCCTAATATTATTACTCCGTATTTAACAGTCTGGTAGTTATGAGTAATAAAACAATAATACAGAGTGAAATTAAATTAGCTAGCGAAACTATATAATATTTCAACACGATAAAACAGATTTTATCAACTTACACTTCAAGTAACAACAATAACAGCGGTCATTGACCCCAAACCAAACATTTTTTTTTTATTTTGTCGTGTTTAGTAGATATCGATACCCATCATGTCTTGAGACAAAATAAAAAAATAATGATTTTTGGGGTCATTGACCCCACTGACCTGAGACCGCTGTTATTGTTGTTACTTGAAGTGTAAGTTGATAAAATCTGTTTTTATCGTGTTGAGATATCGACACCCGTCTGTAAAGTATACAAAAAAAAAAAAACGGATATTTTAATTGACTACACTACCGATGGTGGATGACCCCAAAAAAGTCCTAGCCCAACTAGAAACAACACCTAAAGTTGTTATTCCCCGTGGGAATCGAACCCGCGATCGAGAAGATATCCCTTTCTCCACTAAACCAAGGAAGCATTCTATTGTAATGAGTAGGTAGGTACTTACTCATCATCCAATCGAGAAGCAGTATCATCCAGTTCTTGAGTAGCAATTTGCTTATTCGCCAATCTAAAATAATAAAATCATTGAAATACAATTGGAAGCACAGCTGACCCTACTGTAGGTACTTACTCTGTGGCCTTCGGTGAGTCTCAAGTCAATCAGGTGATATGATTCGGAAAATCAATTTCAACTTAGTAACAATGCCTATAATATAGTGTACTCTATATCTATAGGCATTATTAATTACTAAGTTAGAAGTATTAAATTCACGAGAAATATATTTATTTTTATCATTCTTTATTTAGGTAGGTACATATAATAAAGTTTCTTACAGTCTTCGTGCTATATTCTGCACACTCTGGAGTAAACGCTTTCGACGAGCAGCTTTCCATCTCTTCCCACTATTATATTTATTTCCCATTTTTATTTTCACGGTACAAAACGTAAAAATTCCACTGCGGAGCAAAGCGACACAGGTCCGTTCTCAACAACGTTCCAAGGAACACTGGCGCGGTGCAGGCAGCAAGGAAATGAGCAAGCGTATGTCGTAAAAACGTTTATAAAATCGTATAAAATTAGATATTAACTATTTATTAAAAACTACTCGATCACTGGATGCAGTTTGGCATTAGAAATTTTATGGTATATTTTTTATTATAATTATTGTTGTTAATAAAGAGATAAACTGCTTTTAAAAACAAAGAAGAGGTTTGTTTGAAGATTTTTTTGATGCATTAATGTATGTTTAATTATGATTTGGGCTCGATCACTGTATTAAAATAAGACTTGAAAATATCATACTTTTTTTTTAGGTCCTAATTATTTACGGTTTAAGAGATACACTGCTTTAAAAAACAACTTTTTGACCGTTTTCGAGAAATCTGCGCCTTAATCTAATTCTGTATAGTTATTGCTACGTGCCTTAACACCGACTGTTCTGAGGGTAGAGAAGCAATTTAATATCGTACGTACGCACGGCTACAAGTCAAGCTATACATAACCAGTATAAGCTGACTTCTGATTGTGCGAAAAACCAATACAATGCGAGGTCAGCTAAAACTGGAAGGTATAGCTTGATGTTTTGCCGTGTGTACGAGAAATTGCTACAAACCATAGAAATGCTACAAACCTTAGGCTGTTAGGTTTTGTATTTGGGAGATGTTCAGGTAAACAAATATAAGCAGACGACTGGTTAAATAGGATATTACCCTGTAAAACACTTTCCAATCCAAGACTTTCTGTTTTATTTTTCTTTTTGTTAGGTACTTTATTATTATTGTTTTTATTTATATAATTTGGTTTTACCTACTTTAAAAAAAATATATAATATGGGTTTTTTTTTATTTTAGATTGTGTTTAGTTTTATGATCTTCCTGTGCGAGTCGCAATACTCGCAATAAATACTTTTTCTTTCTTTCTTTTTTCCAATGTTTACCTTATATATGAAGAAAGATATCTAACACTCGTATCCGTTGTTCAAAATAAATATCATGGAATTTGGGCTAAAAATATCTTGCTTTTACAAAGAAATGTTTTGTTTGATTTATAAGGGTACCTACGATCTAACGAACCGATTCGATGGAAGTGAAAGAGATGCTCAGTCTTCGATCCCTCGTGGAAAGAGGGCGAGGGTACAAAGGTTAATAAAATGATGAAGTGTTATATCCTTTATACAGCAGCTATAATATAATAATAATAATATCACTGGACATTTCACACAGCGCCATCTAGTCCCAAGCTAAGCAACTTAATGCTTGTGTTATGGTAACAAGATGGCTGATAAATGATAAATGATTTTTGTAAATACATACATATTATAGATAGAAAAACACCCAGACTCAGAACAAATACATGTAGGACTTACAAATATTTGTTCTGTGCGGGAATCGAACCCGCGACACGCAGCGCAGCAGTCCGATCGCTCAGCCACTGCGCTAACCGTGTTGTCATCAGTTGCATACAGGGTGTTAGGTTAAACTAGAGACACACTTTAGGGGCTGATAACACCTACTCATGAAAATAGACCACATTTACTGTGGGACCAAAACTGAAGGCCAATTCTCGATTTTTTCGTTTTTTTTTTTATTTATCTTCTTTGAAATAAGAGAGGAGAACAATCTTATTATACTAGATTTTTAACGTTTTAAATTAAATTAATAAATAATAATTATTTATTAAGTTAATTTAAATCTTATTATACTAGATTTTTAACGTCTCCTCTCTTATTTCAAAGAAGATAATTAGTATTTATGCTGGGTTTTGTGGCTATGTCGATGTTGAATTGGGAAAACCATCAAAGAATGCTTTTTTTATATTTTCATTTACAGTTTTGTAATCATAATCATAATCATAATCATTTATTTATTCGTAAACATAGGTAGTAATTATATACAAGATCTTAAAAATTAGGTAGTGCGCTATGTTTTGTCAATTGACATACAAATTATTAAGAAAAGAAATATATTATACAATTAAAATATAAACTCATCACATTATTATTATGCAAGCAATTAAAATTTATTTATTAAAAATGTCAGGTATAAATAAAAAATTATATATGTCAAGTATAAGTAAAAATATGTCAATAATAAGTAAAAATTACAATATTTTAAAGTTACAGAGATTCATCATTAAGAAATTCACCTAGAGTGTAATAACATTTCTCAAGCAGCAACCCGTTAAGCGTTTTTTTAAACTTCTGCACTGGCATACATTTTATTTCATCGGGTATTTTATTATATATTTGCGGTGCAATTCCAAAGAAGCTTTTCCTCATAAGAGAAGTTTTACATTTCACAAGGCATAAATCATTAATATACTGAGCACGCATAGGTGTTTTCTTTACAGTTGAAAGTTTCTCAAATAAATGTGGATTCATTTTTACAAATAATGCCGTTTCCAGGATGTATAGAGCCGGTAGAGGTAATATTTTTAATTTTTTAAAATAAGGAATGCAACTATCTGTTGTTTTTAAACCACACATACATCGTAGACATCTTTTCTGCATTCTGAAAACAAGTTCTCTATTTGTTGACTGTCCCCAAAAAACAAGACCGTATCGCATAACCGAGGCGACAAGTCCATGATATGCGATCAACAGTGTATCAATATTAACTTTTTTGGAAAGTTGAAGTAACAAATATGCTGATTTACTTAATCGCTTGCAAATTTTTTGACATTTGAACACTAAGCTTCGTTTCAGGGCTGTAATAGCGTGACATTATATACCAACACACTTATTGCGTAAGAGACATTCAATTACAATCCAAGGGTTCTGAAAGAAACTAATTAACTTGCTTCATTATGTTTGAAACATTTTTTTGCACAACAACGTAATGAACGTGGTTGAACTGCCGAAATGAAAGGCATTGCGATCGATTGCCAGATTGCCATTGTTACGAAATTACCCCGCAATTTTGGTTGAAATAATACACGCTTATTAGTATCACGTTTTATTCGGTACTATCAACAACCTTAACTCCAAACAACCTCAAGTTAACAATCACAAAGATGATTACATCATACAAAGAGCAAGTCTGAACTCCTCCGTTATCTAGGGCCCAATCTCTATGACCTATTACACTGGTTGGATCATCAAGCAGTAAAAGCGCTTTCTCCAAGCGAACTGGGTTTCTGTGTTGCGCTGTACAGTTCGTGTAATAAGTCTTTTATATAATAATAATACTTGATCGTAGGTATAATGATTGTTGATGATCGAATTGCTGTCATAATTACGAATAATTCCCTTGAACTGGAACTGGGTCGACGCGGGTCATTTGTTTCTGTTTGAATTTTCTTTTGTTTTTTTGGTGAGAGATGTTCTATTACATATACATATTTGGGTGTCATTTGTTTTGATAGTATACCTTGTCCATTAGGTAAACCGTTTTTTGACAGATAGAACTAGTGATTGCAGCAAAACACAATACATTGATTGATACACGTTCGGTATTATAATGTCTGTAAGAAGCCATAAATAAGATATTTCAATAAGATAATAAGGCAGTTTATATATGTGTATTTATTTTATTACGCATTTTAAAGTTGACTTTTACGTAATCTGGAATATGTAAGTTCTAAGATAGCTGTCAAAAAACGGTTAGCATAATGGACAGGGTATACATGTGTGAGTATGTTTACAGATATTTTACGAGCTACGGTTCTGTGTCTGACGGACAATGGACAGCCATAACTATTGAAGAGAGAAAGAACCATGAGGAAGATTATACTGCACTAGAACTAAGTACATGTTTTCCTTGACTTATGGACAATGACAGTCATATTTATTGAAGATGTGAATATGAGAAAGTTTAAGTATAGTGCACTACTTAGGTACCATTTTTAGGGGTCCGTGCCTCAGAAGGAAAAACGGAACCCTTATAAGATCACTTCGTTGTCCGTCTGTCAAAACCCTTTTTCTCAGGAACGCGTGGAGTTATCAAGTTGATATTAATATCAAATACTCAGGGCTGCAATTCCTTGAAGCAGTGAAAAAATCAAAGTTCTAAGTAAACGCAATCAAAAGATACGGGCGTTTATGTTCTGTCTATGCCGCATATTTTGACACTCGCAAGGGAATCAAAACCTATAGGGTACTTCCCGTTGACCTAGAATCATGAAATTTGGCAAGAAGCATTATTATGTAGCACAAATAATGGAAAAAATCTGAAAACCGTAATTTTGTGGTTACATACCTACAAAATTGTACGGAACCCTCGGTGCGCGAGTCCGACTCGCACTTGACCGGTTTTTTTTTTAATCTTCAGTTTTGAATGTAGCAAACGGGGGTTGAGATACCTGCTTATTATGTATGTAATCTAAGACAAGGGCAGTAGACATAGTTGATTGGTATTTCCATATGTTTATGAGTCGAATTAGATATTACTTATTGGTAGTCAATCGATTGCAGATGTTAGTAAGCTAACTCCGTCCTTTAACTTGCTATCTAAGAATAGACGTGTGATGCCTCAATAATAGCATGATAGGACTATCGTCTACCTTTCGTTCACCGTATCAAGTGTGAAGGTATTTGAACATAAGGAGGCGAAGTTACTACAGTATTTAACAGCAGTTTAATAGTGTAAATCAAGTTTATTACTGTATTTAACGGCTTCAATTTAACGTTACCTTAGTAATTACTGTTTCCATAAAGAGTCAATTAGGCTATATTAATTGCGGTGTCCTAGGCAATAAAGACGGTCTATTGTTTTGATACGAGAAGGACTTTTTAAATCACCGATATTTTGGACCAATTGAAGTAAATGAAAACCTGAAACGGGTTCTGAACAATTTGTACTATGGGACCTACCCGGAAAATGCGAAAAATATAAATTTGTTCTTGTCTACATTTTGTTGAGTTGCGAACATACATAAGGGTTTGGTGCTTTTTTTTGCGGTTCAGTTCAATTACACCTTGTATTGGCTAAATAATAACAGCCACACAGGTCGATCGATCAGGTTAAGCTACGCTTGCCGCGGTTGGTCTGTGGATGGGTGACCATCTTTACATACCGAGACCACTCCGTGCCTCCTAAAACACGTTAAACCGTTGATCCCGGCTGTAATTCGTGAATGTTTGTCAGTCGTTACGGGTAGTCAGAAGCCCGAAATCTGACAACCAGTCTTACCTTGAAACGTCGTAATTACTTACCCAGTAACTGGGTTGTGGAGTTCAGATAGGCATCGCTCCATGTAAAATACTGGTATTCAGCTGCATCCGGTTAGACTAGAAGCCGACTCTTATAACATAGTTGGGAAAATGCTAGCTAGGCAAACAAAGAGATTTAAGATAGGTACAAAGATAATTTAATGTCTTTGTAGGCAAATGATGATAAAAGTCTTTCCCTGACATGCATAATGTTAGAATTAGTGATGGTAACTATACCTAATCACTTTGCAATGTTGAAGTCTAGGTTAAGAAGTTCGTGGGATAAGAGAAAGATTGCAGGTCGCAGGTGCAACACGAGCGGTTGTGTAAGGCGTGATAGGTTGCTTTTGTTGCGAATATCATGAAATATCCGAGTTTCCCATGATTATTACGTATAGAATGACTTGCACCAGACTATATACTTCTTTCTGAAAAGCCATTAAAACTCTATTGTAAGATCTCATGTCAAATTATTGGTTAACATGTGATGCGGAGGAATGGGTTTTGACGTGAGGTTAGTTTTAAGTATGAACGTGGATGGCTATTAGAGCTGGGGAAGACCAAAGAAACGGATTAAAAAGGAGGTGACTGTGGTTACTGTGATGACGATTAATAGAAAAAAAGAAAAAAAAAGAAAAAGTCAAAATAAAAAAATTAAAAGACATGCTGCGCCGACCCAAAATTAATTAAGTTAAGAGCAAGAGAGAAATGCTTTGTTAAAAACAATACATTCAACACCATATTTACTAACTTGAACAGAGTATCCAGATGACTCACTGTCCTTAAAATAACTTACTAAATGCAAAAGCAGAATTGCAATTTTCAATCAATATGACTGTCCCAGCCTGTATGTCTAGTCGTCTTTACAATAAACAATAAACAGCGCTCGCAGAAAAGCCACAGGTCACAACTGCTACTAAATAAACAATGTATTACCTAATCGATTACTTGTACAACAAATTGAAGGTGTGGGTTTCACAGTACAGTGACTATATAAAGGAATATGGGTTGCCTAATCGTGTAATATATAATACCCAGCCTATTACTGTCCAACTGTAGGGCAAAAGCCTCTTCTCATTCAGAGGTGGCACGTGTATTGATCACCACGCTTGGTCAAGACGAGTTAGCGATTACAGACTTTTATCCAAACTTTTTGGAACGAAGTTCCTTATCGCGCGTTCCGAAAGGGGGCTAGACGGAAAAAATTAAGACCAAAAGTTGTAACAACACTTTTTGCTATAGTTGTAAGCCGTGCGTGCGTGTTTCTCTGTCTCTCTCTCTCTCTTATAGAAAGCAAGCCAGTTATACTTCGTTCCATCCGGGTGTCCCTTGACACCTCTCAAGATTTTCCTTCACCGATGTCGGTAATGTTAAACTTAAAATACATTTTGTGGTAGGAAGAGTAATGCTTGTAGCGGAATTATGATCCAATAATAAGGCAATAGCAGTAAATCAATGTTGGTAAGTGCTAACGAGTGGTTAGTCGCTAATCGAGTTACAGTGTTAACGTAAACGGTTTAGTGTTAATGGTAACTATGGTGTAATCAAATTAGGGTTTAGAGGCAGTTTTTTTGCATAACCGCGGGTTTTGATTTGTTTGACTTTACACTGTGGTTCGGTTTTTTCTGTTCAGCCAGTCTATTCTGTAAAAATCTCACTGTGAAAACTTAGGTGCAGTGAGTTTCAAATGAGCTGTCAAGCCCTAGATTTATATGCGTTAGGTAGATCACTTCAAGCTCACTTCACCTAAATTTTTACAGAATATGATAGGGAGCTTTTATCATCATCATTAGCAGCCTTGTTCCATCCACTGCTGAGTATACTTAGGCCTCCTTCCTTTTCTTGGCTTCCCTGATCTGTGCGAGTCTCACCCAGGTGTTCCTCGCGATCTTCGGGTTTACTTTATTTAAACATAAATAAAAGTTACTATTAAAAATGTATTCTAAAATGTTGCTTTATTTTTTTTTTCAGCCATAAGAACCTCAATTAAATTCTGAAGTGATAATTCATTACCATGTTCTATTTGATTATGCTTTGTGTCCTCATGTTATTTTATTTATTTATTTTTAGCCTGTGTTTTCCCTTCAGAGGGCTAAAGCCTTCCTTTCTCCTTTCCAATCCTCTCTGTCTTGAGCTAGTGTGAACCAATCCAGTCTGTAGGCGTCAAGCTCGTCCTGCTGTCTTCTCCTGAATCAGCCTCGATGTCGCCGTTCTGGGATAGAAGATGGGGGAGGGGTAGATTTACCCTATAGCTCATTCGACATGCAGCAAACGTGTCCGCCTTAGGGTTAGTGGTTTAATGATACAGCTAAACCAATAACTCAATTTAATTACCATTTTAATTATGAATTATAGCTGTGCAACTTGGCATATTAATACGATTGATTCGTCCAGTCATTAAACCCTTTTCCGTATAAAATTTTATTGGTCATTTCCCTTTCCTATTTCCCCTGTCTTCATAGTTATTTTCAGACGATTTATTACATACAAGTGAAGTGTAAATTGACGGTCTGTTACAGCTATTGCGCTAACTGTTCCTGTGCAATGTGGTAATAAGAGGATACCCTTCGATCAATAATAGTACTAGATTAAGGATCAGGTACAAAAATCAGTCGCTCAAGTGGCCACGTTTGCACACACGTAAACATCTACATTTCTTAGAAAAAAGTTTAATAATATTAACAACTTCAGTTTATTATAAACCTTAATGCTTAAACATAAAGTTTAATTACCATTGCAAAATATATTTAAAATGTCGCTTGAAAATAAAATCATTCTATTTTTAAATTGTCAGTCATTTATTCTAAAATGAAACTTAAAGTAATAAGGTTAAAAACATACTAATTTGAAATAAGACCACAAAAGTATTTGTGGTCTTATTTTTCGGGTCGTTTTTGAAGCGCTTATCGGGAATCTAGTACTATTATTGATCGGAGATACCATTGTTTCTCGCTACCAAGACTGTTGCATCCATAATTTCAGGAGTTTACTGTAGGATCTACCTACCAGGGAGTTGGTTGCGCCACTTCTTCTTCCCAGCTTTAGCACTAGGAATTGGTAAATAGTGGGGCGTTTTGGGGGACTGTTTTAAGTATTTTTGACGTTAAAAAAGTGCCGATTCTCATCCTAATTTCAATAAATGACTTTTGATGGTTTTAAAATCAAATTGACAGCGTGGCTACAAAATAGCTTTTATAGCCTTAAGGAATTTATAGAACATAGAAATAGTTGTTAAATGATGAATTAATTATTATTTATTAGGTAGTAATTGGGCAGAGAATTGTATATAATGGTAATTTTCATTGAATAATTATTGTTTTTTTTAATTGTATGGAAATTTTTAATTTTAATTATTGACATTTAAAATTGTATTGACTTTTTTATTTTATTTTTTGTTAATTTTTATAATCGGACAATTTAAAGTACAGACGCCAGCTGGTCAAGCTACCCGAAACTGTCAATTTTTTCCAATCAACTTTGAACCTTAATGCTTTACTGATAAAGTTGAAAATCTATTAAAGAAATTTGACAGATTGTAGTAGCTTGATGTGCTGGCGTCTGTATATATATTGAAATGCATCAATGTTATTTTGGTTTGGTCTGTATTTTTTTTAAATTGATTTAATGTTTATGACTTTGATTGTATGTCATGATAGGTGAACGTTTGCTAAATTCACCTAAAATTGCTTTTTAAAACACTTGAATAAATTCGTACATTTGCCTTTTGTTAAGTCCACAGATGTAGGTACTTCTGCCGATTTTAAAAGGATTTTGTTTTTTTTTTGTGGTTTGACAAAACACGCAGTAATTTTATTTTTAAATAAATCTCTTCCGTCATAACATTTTCCTTTTATTTGTTATCCGTTAATTTTATAAATTCACAATCGAATACGAACAAAAACTTAACCAAAGTTATGAAAAGGAGCTCAGTGTATTGTGAAAACTCTTCAAATAGGTTTACGTATGTCGTACACGTAAACCCGTTTGTTTTGCGAACCGTACCAAATTAAATTTGCATATAATTCTCCGTTGTTGTTGACGTACGAATTTTCTTTGCGTCAGATGTTACTGTAGGGTTAGCAACGAAATAAACTGCTGTTCGGTCTTCAGAGAAACGTTTCATGATTTTATAAATCTCTGAAGAGTAGTTATTTTAACTGAAACTTTAATCCTAGATTGTAAGGTAAGATTTTGTTTTACTTATTGGTAAAAGTAAGCATTTGGATATACATTACATATAGTTTGGTAGTATTTTTGGGGATTTCCGCACTAGTTTCGACTAGAACGAACAAGTTTCTAAGTTGTGTGTATATCTACTAGCCAAAGGAAAAAAAAAGAAAAAGATTTTTTGTAAAAATTTCAGCAGTTGAAGCACTAAAACCTCATAACCCAAAAAGTCACGTAATTTAAGATCAAAATACTCCAATATATAATTTATTCTTACGACGAGCTATTGTATGGTTACCCTGGAAACACATGTGGCGGTGTTTTCACTCAATAATCGCCTTCGTCGTGAATTAATACGGAATCACATTGTGAACGCTCCAAGCTGCGGAATAAATACATTATTTTTGGAAACCAAAATATGAAACAATCTTTTTATGTTTCCAGGTGGTGTTACAGAAATTTTCACCTTTGAAGCGCGATTTATTGAAACCCAAATTGAGATTTCAATTTTTCTTTTGAAATCTGTCATAACTACCTAACTGTTAGCTCCGAATAAAAGTACCTGCGAGTTTTTTTATACCATTTTCACATTTCAGTATTCAAGAGTCCTCGAGGAGTACTTCAAAGGCCAGAATTGCCAGACCCTCGCTTTAGAATTAATTTTAATATTTCATTTATTGCTTGCTGAAGCAGGCTGAAGCGCGGTATAAGGCTAATTTAGGATTGGGTAAACACAAAGGTACCTACGTAAATTCATTAGCAGTCAGTGACATTAACAAAAAGGTCAACGAACCCTCACAACCTCTACCGTGTATACCTATCTATCTCTAAGACAGCTTACATAAAAACGTGCAGTAAATAAACACATACTACTAAAAGTTTCGAAGGACCTTCCATTAGCACAGGTGCACGTGCCTGAGTTCCATTACGGGACACGTGTTTGTTAATTTTAAACAGAAGTTCGCTTCTAGCCGGGACCTAAACAAATGACAATGAAATGTGAGGTTTAGTGGGGATTTTGATGAGTTTGTGGAGGTAAAAGGTACAATGCAGTGGTGACTACATTTTACCTTAGCTGTGATGGAACAAACAGGAATAAAGCGTAGGTAAGTACTGGGACATCTCAAATGAATGAAAAGATCTGGGTAACAGTACCTATTTGGGCACTCTAATGACCAAATACAGTGTGTGTGTACAGTGACCAAATAGGCACTATTTTCCAGATAGTAAAAATGATTTCAGTAATGTCAAATTAGTTGGTGCTTTTAATAAAGGATCAATATTTGACTGTATAACACTGATACCATTATTGTTTATACCAAAACCAAATACATCTAAACTAGTAGTAAATAACTTACAATCCTCAATTTCTTGAAGTCTACTTAAAGCCTTAATTGAAACATCAAGAATTTCTTTTAAGTTATTTCCTTTAATATAGACATTGTTTATGAATACAATAGTGTTTGGAATCTTATCCAACTTTTTAATCATTAATCTCTGAAATGAACCGGAACTAATCCGAAGACTAAAACAAACTGTAATAATGTTAATCGTTTAACAACAAAACAAGTCAGTGTGTTTGACAAAAAGTGGAGTAAAAAAGTTAAATTAATTGCAGAAAAAATGATTGATGCATATCGATGGACAGTTCATAAAATATTTAAAAAAAAAAAACTGACACTAAGTACCTACTTCGTTTGTAAGACGTTATGATTTAATACAAAACGTCGTTAGTATGAAAACATTTTTTCAATTTTCCTAAGTGCTTTGGGTAAGTTTAAGATTATTATTATGGACCACTACCGTGGTATGTAGTAAAACATTAGAGCCCACGTTTCACTTAAATACTGACCTTGTTTTTTTACAATAACTGTAATACGCAATTCATGCCCATATATGTAGAACATAAGAAAAATTGAGTCACCCATAATATCAGATTCTTATCAAAGCAGTTTACATACTCAATGAATGTTATTATAACAGAAACATAACAATCCATAGCTTTAATAAAAAGTTGACAGCAATATAAGAAGCAGTTTTTATAAAAAATGAAATCTAATCAATTGTAACTCTGAAAAGTATAGCAACACAACGTCATCCATCACTCAAGACTGGATGCTGGCAGGACAAAATACAAGTTGCCATTTAACAAAAAACAAAATAGCTTTGTGGTTTCGGCATTTCAACTAATGACATAAACTTCGGATATGTCGTTCCATTTTCCAAAATTTGAACTTTTAAAGCAAAGGAAATAAGTTTGGATTAATAATTAATTATGTCGTACCCAGTTGTTAATTTACTTTGCACTAGCTTTTGAAAATAAATTCGGTACATTCAAACTCGGAGATTATATACGTACAGTCTGTCATCACAATTATCTGACCCACCCTAAAAACAAACGAATTTGGACCCTCTGAATGTAACATTAAGGTTTATTCAATTTATATGAGCTTAACAGACAAGTGCTCGAGCACTCTAAGGACAAATACAGTAAAAATACAGACACGCAAATTTGATCTTTAACACGTAAGTAAGGTTAAGGTAAACCCACCCAACATTGTCGGAGCCACCGGCATTATATATCATTTTGTTAAGCTATTTTAATCATTATCTCGTTGAAATTAAAGTTGAAAAGCTTTTAAGTCACACTACATAATTACAACCCAATCATTAATTTCGCGTATTTCCAACAAGTTCTTGTGGCTTAGCGGTTTGATGCTGGATTGGCAAAGAACAACATGTGGGTTCGAAAATACAGTCCACCTATATTATCAGTTTCTTTTTTAATTTGTTTTCATTTCTACAATATTGCTTGCATTATTAAAGAACGACCAATATGATTTACGCCTAATAACTTATCTTGTAGACAGGTGGGTAAATTGAAAAACTTTAAGTTCACAGAATTTATATTTACCAAGAATGTTTGGAAACGAAGTAAAAAATATATTTGCTTCGTGAGGTAGATAATAAATTAATCTAAGTGACAAAAGTTACACTACGCCTAATAGCAGTGACTGCGCTCACACATTTGTAAATCGTTTCACATAACTCGATAAGTATATTTAAGCAATTTGGTGTTACCAAACATAAAATCATATTTTTACATGAGTAGAATGTTGGAATTAGAGAGATTGGTCATCGACTTAATATAGCAGTAAGTGTTTTTTTATACCTATTTTATTTTATTGATTGTGATTAACGAACGTGTAGTTGGCTATTTTACCATTACATTCACTCCTTACAAGTTACATACACGGTTCCAAAAATGTTTTTTTTTTTGTTTTAGAGAAATACGGTCAGTCTATGCCTAAGACGTTATGGAGACAATGGAAATATTCAGCGGATTCGTCCAGGAGCAAAAGCCATCAAGTATAGTCCCGAATTCGAACGCCACCGTTGTTTCAAGTCAAGTTGAAAATCCATTTTTTGCCCATTCGTGTAACCGCAATAAACCACAATATTTCAGTGGAAACAGTGAGAAGGCATTTACACGCTGCTGGGATAAGGAATTATAAACCGGCACAGAAAATTGCATTGACACCTGCTCATCGCGAAGAAAGGGTCCGTTTCGCCCAGGAATATTTAAATTTTATTTTTTTTATTTTCTATTTTTAAACACACCATGTAAGTAAATGCTCAATGGATTGATTGTTAAACCATTAAAATGTTGCAGATTATGTGGTGATGTTATTGTTATAAATAGATTGTTTCTATTTAAATAACATGTTTATTCACTACATATAGGCAGCTATAAATCTGTAAAGCATTTCACACATGAATTAATTTTCTCGATAACAAACTTTTAAGCATAAGCATGCCTTGTTTAATGTTAATAAATGGTTAGATTTGATTATGGCATATTAATATAAAATGTAGGTATATTAATTTGGAAATATATATGAGCATTTACTTATTTTATCTTACCTAAGTGTTTTAATGAAATAATAAACATTTTAAACTTGCAACTTTTTAATTTTATTTCTATACAAACTGCCCGTTTAAAAAAACAAGATCCTACGTCGTCCATTAAAGAAATGTAAAAAAAAAAGTGTAATAAAATAATAAAAAAAAACAGCTGAGCAAAAAGCTACATTTAGGTTAAACTCGGTTTCGAACGTAGACAACGATGAACACCGCACTACCTTAGTGACCACAAGACCAACTCAACTCTTATAAGTAGCATTGAAATTTGATCTTAGTTGTTATGCTAGACGCAATATTCTAAAGAATTTGAACCATATAGTATACTTTCATAAAGTTTATTCTTGCACAGCACAAGCAGCCAACCTTTTCCTCGTGCAAATAGATTATTTTGTATTTTAAATAATCACTCCATTGAGACATGATAATAAAAAAATCTACCTACAAAATAGAAAATAAAAAATGGTAAAGAGACGTTGTTTTTGTAATTTAGTAAGACAAGGTCAAATATGTTTGAGCGTAGTCACTGCATACCCTTAGTAGCATTTGAATACCAGTTTTATAATAAATAATATTTATTTTTCAACTACCCACTTATTACAAGTTATGCGAAAATATTACCATTTTACAAAGTTTATATTTGAAGATTATCCGTCTATAGTTCTTTATAATAATACAAGAAATAGTTTTGGAATAAATTCTAAATTGAAAGCAAAACAATATCATCGTCGCAGGATTTGATCTCGCACCTTAATTTTCTCAGTCTTATACACAGACCACGAGACCAGGGGGCCTAAAAAGGCCACTTTAAGCAATACCTCTAAAATCCATTCATTTCCTGAATTCCCAGCAGATCATAAGCAATTCCTCTAATTTTCGTAAAATGGTTACACATAATAGCATAATCACCTACAATTCATTTCATATCAGAATCATATTTGGTGTAAACATTGCCGCAAGAAAAAAATAAAAACCGTAATTGTATCGGTAAATTTTTCATTTGAGTTTTTATTAATCTAATTGGTTTTACATTTTTTATTTCTACAGTTTAAATGTTATTTCATTAAAATATACTTATAACTGTTAAAAAGACCGCAGATAAGCCCTGAAAAGGGAAATTAGAAACAATAAAAACGTTATAGGCTGGCAACGCGTAGAAGGTAAGGAGTACTTAGTTTGTAAACATCAACAAGATGTGTTTATAGTATAAATAAAACATAAGACAAGTATTTCGTATTTTCGTTCTAGTAAGATCGTTTTTAATAAAAAGTAAGTGCATAATTGTTTGACTTAGATCAATATATAATCGTATAGCTGTGCAAAAGTATATAAATATACGTAATATTTTGTAGAAATGGGAAGGCGTGCAGCTAGTGTCTGAGACAATGGAACATTCTGCTCAACTTTCTACACTTGTGTAGTGTGTGGAAGTGGAAGCGCTGTCGGTGTTGACCCCCTTATCAAATCACTGCAGCCCCATGTTCGGTCAGACTCGTCAGTCAGCACCAAGCCCTACCCTTGCCGATGCAACAACAGTGCTTCTGCCCCGTCGAACTCGGCAAGCGAGATGCCGCAGTAAGTGGATTTTTCTAACCCTACAGCTATTCATGTTGCGGTTAAGACCAATGATGACGATTGAAAACGATTATGGTATTTTTATTACGTTTTTAGGTCAGCCTCTTGTTGCACTAGATGAGGCTCGGAGAGTTTTATCTCAGATGGAGATGCAACATGCTGCAGCTGATATGGCAAATTAATAGTGCAGGCAGAACCTTCGGAGGCTTGCTGATGCAGTCGAAAGAATATTTATTGATTTCCCATAGAGGTAAAGTATGATTTTTTTGTACATGCAATAAAAAAATTAAGTAAGTATAAAATTAAAATTCATATAATATAATTATAAACAAATACAAAAAAGAAAACATACTACATTTTAACATTTAAATAACACAAAAACTTTTCATGAAGGCAAAAAGGTATCGGGCTCTATGTCCACTGGTGGTGTCTTCAACGTTGATTTAAGGGCCACCTGCGCCTGGACTGCGTCACCTGAAACATATTTATTTGTTATAATAGGTAGTCAAATTAAACAATGATGTTTGTAATTTCATTTTATTTAAAAGTTAAGTATTTTAATTATTGACTGATGATTTGACTTACTTATAAACCACAAATTTTCTTTTTCAGCCTGGTGGAGTTGTTCCAAGTGGGTCCTAGGTGGATGGTGATTCCATAAAAAGGAGGCATGGTTTGCCCCTCCACAGCTAGCATCGCCACAAATCAGAGTTGCAAACCTAAATGAAAAAAAAAGACTAATTCATTATTATGTTTCTATTTATTTTTTGAATAATATAAGATGAAAATTGTTAATATATACAAGTAAAATATTTCAACACTATTGTTTAATTTTAGTAAATGATATAATGTACCTCCTATCCTCTTATATTTAATAAAATTGAAGTACAAATTATGACAATAAGAACCTGAAGGGTTCGGCAGAGGTGTACTTTTAGTACACCCACATGCAGTCCCATGTGGTAAGCAAGATAACATTAAATATACATAATTATGCTAGCAAAAACATTTGGTAACTGAAGGTATTCACAATTTAAGTGTTTATGGATATGGAGTGGTAATAGTTTTCAGTTAAAAACCTCTTCTTATATTGGGAAGGCTTAACAATAGCAATGTGAGTGCCACCAATATAGCCAAAAACATCAGGCATTTTAAAATTCCCTATGTTTCCCTTTGTTTTTAATAGATGTGTGCACCCAATTTTAGTCCTGCATGATAGGTTCCTTCTATAGTTAACACCGGAGGAGCTGCCTATCCCCACAATAAATTATAATCAAGTATTCCTACTGTAGGTATTATAGTATAGTCTTACTTACCCAGTTTTGATTTTGATGGAGCTAGTGTCACAGCTCTCACACAGATACACTAACTTAGTGCATCTTATGATATGCACTTGCTCCTATAAATCTCTGGTATGATCCAATGCATAAAAACTAAGTGTACTCAGCACCTAAAATGTGAATAGAAGATTGTAGTAAGTTGTCATGTAGGCATATGATCAAAGTTTTTATTTCATTGAGAGGGTGCAGTACAGAGTAAACCTCTATGTTACATGCTCTGTGACCTCTACAATAATATATGATAGTGTCTATCTGGAACTACTTAGTTAAAACACACTACTGTCATCACAAACAATCCTTTTACTTGCCTTGGAGGTAGTTAGTACTTGTGCCATCGTGACGGGTACAAATGTATGGCTCCAGCTCATGAATAAGACCATGAAACACGTTTAACGATCCTCTAAACGCCAACAAACTCGAGGTCCGGCATTTCGAAGACTATGTTCATTTTCAGAGGAGCTACACTTCGTCGGCGATTTATAATGGTTTCGTTATGGGTGCGCGTGCTCCAAATTGTTTTTTAAAGGCCTCAATCTTCCACTATAACAATATTTCTTCACAAAACCTCCCATATGATTTGTGAGATGTTGCTATTGACTAACTTCTTATGAATCTGCTATTTGACATTAAACTTCAATAAAGCAATTCATAATTTGTGGACCATTTTACGAATCTCCATACAAAACTGTCAAATAGATGAATTACGTGATATGAATTGCACACAGATCATATTATGAATTGTCAGTTTGTGACCATTTTACGATTTTTAATATGGTTCATATTGTTATCATATAGTGATTCTGCCAAAGTGGCCTTTTTAGGCCCCCAGAATTACTTGAACGCAATCATTAAAATAAGCTATTACACTAATTATATTATAACAAGTAGTTATAACATATAACCTAATGCTAACGTTATAAAGATGAAATTTGCGTGTCTGTATTGATTGTAAGTCCTCGTGCACTTGTCTGTTAAGCTCATATAAATTGAATAAACCTTAATGTTACAGCCAGAGGGTCCAAATTCGTTTGTTTTTAGGGTGGGTCAGATAATGTTGACGAGGAACTGTACCTACACGTTATTTTAATTAAACTAGATTAGGTATTATTAAATTACATTTTTTCAAACAAACATTTGCAAAAACCTGTAAGGAATACAAATTACCTTTAATGATCACTATTAGCATTACATTTTATTGGTTATAAAAAAAGTATCTACATACTCATAAAGTCTTGAAATCACATAAGGAAACATCAATTACCGGCTATTAATGTAATATGACATTAAGTGTTTTGACAGCATCAATTTCAAGATGGCGGATGACATGTGCCACTTGTGAAGGCTGCCGAGATTTCGCATCGTGTTGAAGGCATTTTTATTTGGTAATAGTTCGTTGGGATTACTTTTGTTTGAATCGATTCTTTGTAAGTATTATTTTTGCTTACACCGAGATACAAAAGGAGATATCGTCATTATCAGATGGTTAATTTTCGACAGGCTTGATCCGATTTAAAGATTTATTTAATAGCTGCATGATACAGTTTTTATTTGATTACAATGGCCAGTATTTTTTCGATTTTATCAATTTAAACTTAAACATTATATAGTAATATTCGTATTTCAACATTGTAATTTTCGTAACTTTATCTTGTTTCTAATTTCAGTTTAATCTGTCAAGTTTAGCCGCATTCGATATCTTATCAGAGGCTTTTCAAAGTGAAGTTTTTATTACTAAAAAGTAGTACCGACAACAAAGTGAACGAGTAATACTAGTTTCTGCATTATTGGACTAACAACGACCCAATTCTGTGAGCGAATAATGAATTTTGTCGTTTTGCTTTCACAATTGTTAGTTGATCTAAAAAACTACTACGTCAGTTCGATTTTTTGTCTGCTTTCATTTAAAGCACGTGTTAATTCGAGATTTCTGGCCCCTCAATGTCATTCGTCACTTCAGCTATCGAATCGAAATTTCTCAGGCAACGAGTAGAAAATTAAGAATCGAGATGGATGAGAAATTGAGGATAGATTTAGACCTGTCTAAATGTCATTTAGGTATCGAATGAAATTCTTTTTAGAAGCATCCAATTGAGGCCTAGATTTATAGCCTGTCTTATCGATGCTGGGATCAATTTCGAAAGACGCCACGACAACTTAGCGGCGAAAGAAAAGTAATCGCTTCTAGATTAAGTTTGAGCTCTACTGTTGGGGCTTAGCATGGAATGGATAAGTATTCGATACAGCTACTGGTATTCCGGATTACACCAAGATTAGCATGAAGAATTAACTGAAACTAGATCACAAAGGCGACGAAATTACAACTTGTTCACACTTGCAACATTCTAATCTTTTGGCTAAACACGTTTCTGTGACACTTGCATTAGAGCATTGTTTATTTCGCAAATCTGAAACGGATAAGGAAGCGTTACAGTGTGACATTATGTGCTCATGTCTGTCAACCTGATTTGTGTTGGTTAATTTAATCGTGGAAGAGATCTGCAATAGTATTGTTTATCTTTAATCATTTATTTTTATAAACCAAGGTATACAACGGTGTTAAATACAGGGTAGCAAGGTCGACGCGCAAACGGAAACCATGAATTTTGTCGGATATAAAAAAACATCTTTTTCATAGAAAAGTGAAAGCCGACCTACACGGCCAAAATGTATGGAACAGCTAATTTTAAACTATAGAAGCTACACTCATTTAACCATCCATCCGTCCATTGCCATTTTTTTATAAAAATAAGAACACAAAATATAATCTTAATCTAATCTACACTATAACATAAAAAGAACATCAGTATTTTTGCAAATTCACTCAAATGGCATGTAAAGATTATTATTATCATTATCACATAGTAAGACTAATTTATTTTTATCTTTATACTGTCGCTAAGCGCTCTTTAGTTAATTATTTCAGAGCTAGTAACACTACATTGCACGTTGCACACCTGCACAGGCGTGCATAAACTAATTAGCATTCGGAAACATTGTTGGAGCTGCTGAACATTGAAAAAATCTATCTTTGCATTGTATAAATTCAATTTCTTAGTATTGTATAATTGCATAGCACACGTGAGAGCACTATGTACTTTCTATAAAGCTACAATTTACTGGGTACGTCTTTCATTGACTTGAATGTGCCCTGGCGGCTGTGAGTATGTCATGCTCACTCTAATGTCTCGCTGGTGGTGGTGTGTGTGTTGGATAATTAAGTTCCCTTCAAAATGGTTAAGCTGAATGGTGCTGATCCATTCAGCTTAACCATTTTGAAGACATCATGTTCGTGAACTGGCGCCGTCAGTAGGGACTGGTCATCTCTTAGCTGCCACGGCTTATTTAAATGTTTCCTATAACGGCCGCTTTTAACGTGCACGTCTTTCTACATCGTTCTCACATGGATAATTTCAACACGAATGATGTAATCAAATATTTTGTAACAATTTTATGATTTAAAAGAGTGTCCGTGGAGTTTCTTGCCCGTTCTTTTCCATAGGTTCACGCTTTGGAATGGGCAACTAGCTTCATCTTTCTGGCTGACCGACCCTTTGACAGTTCAAAAGTGCCTGTAATTAGTTTAGTTGAAATAAATGACTTGAGTTTGAGCACAAATCTCGTCCAATATTTCATTGATAAAAACATCAAAATCATGCACCTCCCGTGTGTAAAATAACATGTGCATAAAATTAATTGCACTTGAATGAAGTTACGTATCGTAGTTAAACAATCGCGTGAGCATTAATTGGCTTTACGAATGAACCAACATGCGCGTGCGACAAAATTTTGTCGACACAAGGCATGACTATATGCGTACACATTCCCATAATTATTAATTATCTCGTTTGGGCGCGACTAAATGACGGCGACGGCAAAATTTTGGGTTAATTCCGAACCTGACCCGAAATCCTAACCCGGTCGCGGGTTAGGTTAGGAATTTGAAAAAAATTATAATGTTGGTATAACACGGGTCAGGTTAGGAAGAGGGTTACGTTCGGAACAAATATTATCATTTTTTTCAAGTTCCTAACCTAACCCGCGACCGGGTTAGGATTTCGGGCCAGGTTCGGAATAAACCAAATTTTGTCGCGTTATTCTGAAGGTCTTATTAGGAATAATTTGAGTAAATTATCGAATTCACAATGGCTGGAGACAAAGCACGTTATTTTTGTATCAAGGTGAAGACTACCGTCATTATTTATTGTTTTTTCGACTATTACTTGTAATATGACGTCAAGTTACTGCGTGGGTTGTTAATGGTCACTCAAACGGACCGTACCAAGGTTGGAAGTAAGATAGGGTTGTTACTTCGAGAGGAAGTACCTACATGAAATGCGTGAAGAAATGATGTTTTATAAAGACTCTCGTGTCTGAAAAAGGTAACATGGGTTAAGGCTAAGTTGCATAGTTAGAGACTGTGGTTGGAGACAGTTCGTGTACCATGGATGGAGAGGAAAGACCGTACAACTCCGTGGATGGATAGCTAATTCTTAAATAAAAAGTAACCATATAGGTATTATCTTATACAACATGCAACATATAAAAATAATAAAGACTGTGCATGCATTACCGTACTAAACTTCTTAAAAAGTAAAGAATAAGATAGATTTAGTTAGTGAGAGACAGAGAGAGTTATATCTTTCTTCTCTCTTATGTAACGAAATTTGCCTAAACGTGACGCGTCCTTGAAATTTCACTCTCAATTCTCGTCCTTATTATGAAATCGCCGCGTAACAAGTTTCACTTCCAAAACTTTTCGTTTATCTGTTAGAAGCTCACAGAATAGCAACTGAGATCTTAAAACCGCATAATTAGAATTTTCGTTAAGTAGTTAACAGAATTAAACAAGCCTTAACTTCAATTGTTTACCAACAGGTTTAAATCCACGACCTTCCAACCAGGACAACAATTATCTCCAGTACCAAGCACTGTTGCAATCTCATTTGAATATTTGATTAAGTACAATGCTTTCTAATTAAACTTATTGAAATGGGTCACTAGCACCAATTAACACAACTTATACAACCGGCTGGTCTAAACAAAGCGGTTAAATTTCATAATGATTCATTCGATAATTCCTTTTATTAATTACAGCGGTGTAAATTATCAATGTGACGGGAAATCTTACGAAATCAGATACAAAGACAGAAATTCTCGGGAAGTTGTGGCTTTAAGTTTTTGAGGTGAGGTTATACAGAAAGCGTGGGCGGAAGCGGGGGATGTAATGCTGACATTCGACAACCGGCCTAGTGGATAACACTTCCTTATTAATATATTCTTTGACCAACACTAAGATTTCTTCTGTATAGTTAGTAAGTATTCACACGGAAATAGTTTTTTTGCATAAACGCCAGAACCCGGATCAATCTAGAAACTAGTCTGTAGGCTTCGATCAAAATAATTTTTAATAATTTTTTGTAGGACTTATAATAATAATTAATTAACTCTGTAATAATTAATCACTCATCACTGCACCAATCAAACTGTCATTAAACACCTGTCTATTATTTATTGGATCATACTATTTAACTAGGTGATGCGGTAATAGGTATTAAGTCTCAGCCTTCTTATAAAAAAAACGCTTTAAAATCTGACCATCCGTTTGGGAGCTACAATGGCACAGACAGACACAGATACACAGAACGACAGAGCAGGCAAACTTAAGAGATATAATAAAACCCCTCTTTGTGTGTCAGGGGTTAAAAATGTTGTTATTATTTTCGGTAGTACCTAAGTAATGCAAAGCAGTCGGTGAATTGGTAATTTTTTCATATTTCATTCTTTGATCTGCCGCTATCCGCGTTCTACGAGACCTGCATTGTCCGATACCTCTACCGCTCCTCGCCTTCTATGACACCGATCCCAAGTCGAGTTGTTTCGATGATTTGGTACATTTATCTAGATCAAGACAAATTGAGATATTGCGTGCTGGAGTGAAGCAAGATAGTTTGTTAGTCTTGTGTTCAAATAGCTTCAGTTTCAACTGCTGATTGAACTAGTGTTTGTTATGGTATCTTGCGTGTACTATGTCATGTTAATGATGCACGAATGTGTTGGTAATGAGCCTGCAATTTGAGCTTTGAGGTTACACAAGGCGGAGTATGTGGAGACAGGCTTAAGAGCGCGTATAAAGCAAAATTACCAATCTTATATTTGATTTTACATGAAAAATTCCGGACCAAATCTTAAAATAAAAATGTATGAATAACTACATGATATTTCCGAGGGTTCACTTTGATCAAAAACATGAAATAATAACATTTCCTCTATAGAAAAAAATCACGAAGTAACCTCTAATTCTCATATTTTTCCGTTTTGTACTCAATACGGTAATGCCTATTGCGACAAAAATTTGATAATTAATTATATTTATACAAGAGTAAAGGCTGTGCTTAGGCATTTTATGTAATTCCTTTTAGTTTTGGATTTATACGATATAACAGTTTTGGCGCATACTACGTTTTTTTTTTCTATTCTAAAATTTTACTGGCTTTAGGCGCGCTCTTAACGTGCTTTACGAGGCACGGGTGGATCTTGGTATATAAAGATAGTCACCCATCCAAGAACCAAACACGGCAAGCATAACTTAACCTGATCGATCGACCCGTGCGGCTGTTATGACTCAGCCGGAGTTCAAAAACCAACATTACAATTAAGCCTAGCCTTATAATTAAGTCTAGCCTTATAATTAAGTCTAGCCTTATAATTAAGTCTAGCCTTATAATTAAGTCTAGCCTTATAATTAAGCCTGGTGTTAGTGAAATTATAGTTATTGGTCATAAACTACTTTAGGAAAGCTTATGAGCTATGCAACTGTTTGTAATAAGCTATTTTACTAATCGTAATTTTAGTCTCAGACCATTAGTCCGGAAATGGTTTCAGAGCAAACTCGGCCACATCAGCTCAGTATAAAACCGTTGCTATGTAAGTTAGTTTTGAATTCGAAACAAACGGGAGCAGACGTTGATGTAACTCACGTTTTTGTTGATCGAATATTACAGAATGATGTGACAACTCAAATTGCAGTGGGCTATCAGAAGCAAAATCAATAAAATGGGTCAAAAACGTCACTAAATGGTATCCGAGAGAGGGCAAGAGGAGATGCGGAAGACGTCACTAAGTGTCATCTGAGAGAGGGCAAGAGGAGATGCGGAAGACGTCACTAAATGGTATCGGAGAGAGGGCAAGAGGAGATGCGGAAGACGTCACTAAATGGTATCGGAGAGAGGGCAAGAGGAGATGCGGAAGACGTCACTAAATGGTATCGGAGAGAGGGCAAGAGGAGATGCGGAGGACGTCACTAAATGGTATCGGAGAGAGGGCAAGAGGAGATGCGGAAGACGTCACTAAATGGTATCGGAGAGAGGGCAAGAGGAGATGCGGAAGACGTCACTAAATGGTATCGGAGAGAGGGCAAGAGGAGATGCGGAAGACGTCACCAAACGGTATCCGAGAGAGGGCAAGAGGAGATGCGGAAGACGTCACCAAACGGTATCCGAGAGAGGGCAAGAGGAGATGCGGAAGACGTCACCAAACGGTATCCGAGAGAGGGCAAGAGGAGATGCGGAAGACGTCACCAAACGGTATCCGAGAGAGGGCAAGAGGAGATGCGGAAGACGTCACCGAATGGCATCCGAGAGAGGGCAAGAGGAGATGCGGAAGACGTCACCAAACGGTATCTGGAGAGAGGGCAAGAGGAGATGCGGAAGACGTCACCGAATGGCATCCGAGAGAGGGCAAGAGGAGATGCGGAAGACGTCACCAAACGGTATCCGAGAGAGGGCAAGAGGAGATGCGGAAGACGTCACCGAATGGCATCCGAGAGAGGGCAAGAGGAGATGCGGAAGACGTCACCGAATGGCATCCGAGAGAGGGCAAGAGGAGATGCGGAAGACGTCACCAAACGGTATCCGAGAGAGGGCAAGAGGAGATGCGGAAGACGTCACCGAATGGCATCCGAGAGAGGGCAAGAGGAGATGCGGAAGACGTCACCGAATGGCATCCGAGAGAGGGCAAGAGGAGATGCGGAAGACGTCACCAAACGGTATCCGAGAGAGGGCAAGAGGAGATGCGGAAGACGTCACCAAACGGTATCCGAGAGAGGGCAAGAGGAGATGCGGAAGACGTCACCGAATGGCATCCGAGAGAGGGCAAGAGGAGATGCGGAAGACGTCACCAAACGGTATCTGGAGAGAGGGCAAGAGGAGATGCGGAAGACGTCACCGAATGGCATCCGAGAGAGGGCAAGAGGAGATGCGGAAGACGTCACCAAACGGTACCCGAGAGAGGGCAAGAGGAGATGCGGAAGACGTCACCGAATGGCATCCGAGAGAGGGCAAGAGGAGATGCGGAAGACGTCACCGAATGGCATCCGAGAGAGGGCAAGAGGAGATGCGGAAGACGTCACCAAACGGTATCCGAGAGAGGGCAAGAGGAGATGCGGAAGACGTCACCGAATGGCATCCGAGAGAGGGCAAGAGGAGATGCGGAAGACGTCACCAAACGGTATCCGAGAGAGGGCAAGAGGAGATGCGGAAGACGTCACCAAATGGCATCCGAGAGAGGGCAAGAGGAGATGCGGAAGACGTCACCAAATGGCATCCGAGAGAGGGCAAGAGGAGATGCGGAAGACTGGTGCGAACAGTGGTGGCCCAGTGGTAACGGCCTCACCTTCTGAGTTGTAGGTTGCGTTTTTTTCCGCTTCTTCGTAGCAATCTTGTCAGTGCGGTCGTGGTCCTCATGTCTCTTGCCTAGGGGCTGATGTGATTCGCGTCACGGTTTCTCGCCACTTACTCTGATTTCTAGTATTAAACAGCAGGCGGTTTGCTTTGTGTAAATAATTTCATTACCATTGCTCTCAAAAAAAAAAAATCGTTAGGAAACCGGCATGTCTTAGAACCATAAATTCCAAGACATGTGCCATCTACCAACCAGCACTGGGCCTTGGTAGATTATAGCCCACTCCCTTTCAAAGAGAGGAGGCCGGGTCCCAGCAGTTGGAAAATTATAAGCTGATTATGCTATCTGCTATGGTAATAAAACCAAATAATTATTGGTAAATAGTATAAGTTTTATTTGAAGTAAGTTTTGACCTCGAAACAAACGGATCGTACGCGAAACGGGAGCTTACTGTTGACGTAACTCACGTTTTTGTAGACCCATCGTCTGCGAGACTACGAGAAATCGTAACCCATTTCCCATACTATAAAACTTCCGTAGAACGATAAAAATATGCATTCTATTATGATAATTATGTGACTTCTGAGTAATTAAGATAATATTAAATACGAGTAAGTAGAGAGAAGTAAGGGAGGTATAGTTAACAACAAAAGGCGATCAATTTTTCTGTATGTTGAAATTAATAATTACAAATGATAATAAATCTACCTAATTATTATTTAAGAACCTTTCAATTGATAAAAATGTTTTTATACATTCGGAGTAATCATTATTTGCTTACTTATGACGTTGATCGTACATAATTAGATACTAAATATGTTAATAACATTAAAAAAACTTCATTTACCCCTAAAAGCGTTGTCAGGCCAGTGTGCGCGATTCAATTTCCTGCTTCATTAAATCGATACAAATTTTTTCGTCCGCTAATTACTCAATATCATCGATAATACAGCCAAGCAGCATTGCAAACAACAACACACAGTGTCTTAATCGAACTATCAGTTGTATTGCATAAACATATGAACACAACTACATAATAGTGGTTATGTAAAATGCGTAAGGTTGGCATGGCGTGGCGTGAGACTCGTGGCCCACGTGGCCCACAGTGGGTCGGGGAAGGCTTTGTCACACGACAAGAGAGTGGGATATGCTTGCGACCTACGTGTGTAACATGGAATTATTATAATCTACAAGTAGGTAGGTATTTCGATGGATATGTAGGTACGTATTACGTCACTGTACAGAAATGTATGCTGTTAAGATTGGAATATCCGTCCTACTAAGCCAGAAATGTCAAAAGTTTCTTATAATACAGATAATTATTTAGAGCACACAAATAACAAAAAAAAAAAAACATTAAACTTTCAAGGCAGCCCACAAAGGTTATCAAAAGTGGTAATTTCCAACTTATTTACACCGAGGTCAAACGATAAAAGGATATCAAAAGCATGGAGTCAAAGTTGTAACAACTTTTGTGCCTGTCAGGTTTGGCATGGTCTTATTACAGACTAGCTTCCGCCCGTGGTATATAGATAAAAAGAGCCTATTGCCTTCTCCAGGGTTCAAAGTATCCACATACCAAATTTTATTAAAATCGGTGCCGTCATTTCGGTGATTAGCTGGAAAAACTAGACAGACAAAAATTTTAAAAATCGTTTTTTGTTATATAAGTACCGTATTTACTTTCATATGCATTTGCATCAGCTGTTATTTTGACATACCAACAGACATTTCAGTTTTATTCATTTGTATAGATGATTAAGACCATAAACTATCCTGCCAGGGTAGCGGGATCGTCCGAAAGGGTTACCGCTGCCCTGGAACATAGAGGGCTAAAGAAGGAACACGGGTGGGTTTTAGTCAGTAAGAGTCTGACACTCCCTTCCGCTCCACCCAGAGCGGGAGTCATAAGATGATTTCCCATCCTCAAAAAAAAAGGCCATAAACTATATCCTATGTTATTTAATTTGGCGGTATTAAAAGCTATGAACAAATTTTATCCATAAGTCGATCAACATGTTGCCAAATATTATCATACATTTTAGATCACATAACTTCACATCCTGTTTAGCTACAATAACTACAGCTACAAATCATAAGCAATTTCACATAACTATATAATTTCATGTATTTGTAATTCATATCTTCAATTCGCAGAGTGTGACGAAAGCTTTAGGTGATTGTATCGTGGACATAAGTTGCGACCACACGGGCACTCACGCGCACATATCGTGGTACCTACTAACTAGAGTCGTTATTAATGAAGCGATCAATTACAATGCTTATCTTATATGAGAGTCAGTGTACAAAAGAACTTATATAACAGTCGAGGTTATAAAATTCTTGGAGGAATGGGCACAGGTGTGCATAACATATGCACCTACTAGCTTCTGCTGCGATTTCGTCTGTGTGCTCGTTAAGCTATGTATGTCATTTACCGGGATGACACTCTTAAATGTCAATATTTTGTTGGTCAATATTTTAAAAACTAGATGGCTGAGGTATTTCCTAGCTTACTGATCCCTGAGGATAAATGCCGAAACAAACCCAGAGGGCAATGTATTTTGTTAATCCAGGTTATAAACTATATGCGTGTCAAATTTCATCCACATACGTTCAGCCATTTTTGCCTGATTGAGTAACAAACATCCAAACTTTCACATTTATAATATGAAGTAGGATATAACTTATGAGGCCTGAAACATTTCAGTAGTTAGCAAGGAAATTAATTAAGAAAGAAAGATCGATAAACCCTAATAGCTAGAAACAGATAAACAATAACTAATTAGCGTTTAGAACTGAAATAATTCAAGTAACTAATTAATTCCAGTTTATATAATTGCATTAATTGCTATCAAACAATTAAGGAAACGAAAATAAACTGGACCGCTGCATCTAGATAATTTAGTAACAAGACATGTCATGTCACAGATTTTATCGAATTTTGTACCTATGAATGTAATCCGCCTGGGTATCGTATTACCCAGTAACTGGGTTGTGGAGGTCAGATAGGCAGTCGCTCCATGTAAAATACTGGTATTCAGCTGCATCCGGTTAGACTGGAAGCCGACCCCAACATAGTTGGGAAAAGGCTAGGCAGATGATGATGATGAATATAATCAGCATATGATGTTCCCACAGCTGGGACACAGGCCTCCTCTCAGTGAGAGGGAGTGGGCTGTAGCCGCAATGCACCACGCGGACCCAGTGCGGGTTAGTAGATGTCAACTGTCTTCCAATTTTAGGATATGCCGGTTTCCTCACGATGTTTTCTTTCACCGTTTTCAGAGCACTGGTGATGAGATAATTTATACAAAGTAAAGCGCCTGACTGGGTTCGAACTCACGACCATAAGTAGGGGCTGTGGCTTGTGGTCCAGTGGTATACCACTGGACCACAAGCCACAACTGCTGTGTGTGTTATCATTTCAGTTTATCAGTGAGACAAATCATGCAGAACGTTTTATTATAAACATAATGTAGGTATATTAGGCTTATCTTTCCTATTTCCTATGATTGAATGTTACTGGCGCAAGAAGATTTAATATTTGATAGCAGAATGTTTTTCTTCCACTGTTAAATTACCATACAAACTGCGATGTTTTTTTCTTTTCAATTTCTACCTAGAAATACGAGTAGGTAATAAAATACATAGACGCAGTTCGCAGAAGTTGGTTATTGAATATATATGAATCCGTTCATTCGCAGAATGAAGAGATGGACTTTTTATTTTTTGCAATATTCTTGTGTTTTAGTTTTAATTTCATTGGTTTTAATTCTTAGGAAGGAACGATTATGTTGCAAAAATATTGATCTTCTTTTATTTCAATAAGTTCGCGGCACCCGGAATAACAATATTAAACAAAAAGTATAGATCCTCATATGAATAATGCATAAGTATCTACCCAGTAGATAAAAACTAAAGAAACTGGAGGAAAAGCCAGGACAGACGATGATGCCCGCTGGATAGATGTGATTCTCAGAGACATTACAACATGTAATGTTTCCAACGCACATCAAGGACAGAAAGCGATGGAGAAAAAAAATTTAAAAAAAATTGATAGGTGTCAAGGGACACCCGGATGGAACGAAGTATAACTGGCTTGCTTTCTATAAGAGAGAGAGGGAGAGACAGACAGAGAAACATGCGCACGCCGCACGGCTTACAACTATAGCAAAAAGTGTCGTTCCAATTTTTGGTCTTAATTTTTTCCGTCTAGCCCCCTTTCGCAACGCGCGATAAGGAACTTCGTTCCAATAAGAAGGGCTGTACCCTACCACCACATGAGATTCAGATACATTTGGAGAAAAAGAAAGGGAGAATAAAAAATAGGTACCCAATTGCCAGAACAGACAAACCAAGACTAACTTGGCGCTGAAAAGTGAGGAGACCCGAACCCAAATAACGTGACAAGGGACGAAAGATAAAGATCGAAAGCCATGGTTAAGAAGACACAATCTATTCTTGAGCTTAAAACCTATTTCTAATTATACCAGAACACCAATCAATAAATACTTAATGCAAAATGTCATTACCATTGTTATTATATCTCACAAATCACCGTAACAAATCCATTAGTTTCGTACGCACGTAAAAGGAGACTCTTAATTGATTACGAACGAATCGCGTGCGATCGACCGGTGATTGTACGCGCTGCGTTCGCGCATGCCAAGCGAACTCGCCCGCTGATCGGTCAGAATAAACATCTGACTTATGTAGGTTAGTATGTAAGTACGATTGATACTCATAAGGCGTTTTATGTCAGTTATACTTAGTTGTATCTACTGTAACATTTATGTCTACTTGGTTTGTTTTTGTTGGTCGTAGTATTGGGGGTATCATAGTAGCAATTAAACTAATTGGTACCGGGTTAACAGATCGCTCAGAAATAAGATATTTGTTAATGATATGTGCTTGTTGGACTGGTTTAGCTGTTCTAGAATTGTCGATGTTAGGAGATATAGTCCTTTGTGCCTGGCTTAATTTAAATTCTGTTTGAACTGTTGTACACACGGCTACACGTCAAGCTATACAAAACCAGTTTGTCTTGGCCTCACTTTGTTTGATATTTGCTCACAATGAACGGTCAGCTAATACTGGTTTTGCATAGCTTGATGTGTAGCCGTGTGTACATTGGTATCATTTACGCTCTTTCTTTTTGTTAAGCTTTTTGATACCTACTCCTAATGATTTTGATCGTCATCCATTGAGTTGTTTTGTTGAAAATGTTTATAAGGTGGTAAACTGAAATAAATAAAAAGGTGTCAGTGAAGTATACTACCACTGTCCGAAAATCATGAACGATTTCGTACAATAAAACCATTTAAAAGACACTCAATGGTTCAATAAAGCAGGAAATCCAAATAAAGCAGAAGTAAAGGCTACGAATAAATTGCAGATCACTTAGTGTGTACCGTAATGGACATGTAAGAAAAACCGCAATACAATGGGCAAGCACGTGCGTGCGGTTACACAAGGCTGTGCCACAGATTAAATACTTTGTATAATCTGTGCTTGCAACTGTGAATCACAAGCCACCTGGCGAAGAGAATTTGTTAAACTTCATATTTGGCAACACTATGAAATACTAGATACGTAATTTGGCGAATGTGAAATCGCGCATGACATAAGCGATAAAGGAACTATCAGACCAAAAGTTCCTGTTGCGTAATATGTAATGTAGATTTTCCATAATCCGTGGTTACAGTAAAAGTCCAGAATGGTGTTTCATCTCCCTAGATACAATGCAATTCTAGAAGTTTTAATGGAATCCTTTCCATATTAGCAACTTTGTCCCTGGTGACGGCTTTTACTGCGCTCGTATATCCTGTATATCCAATAGAAAAGTCGGACTTGGAATCTCATTTGGCCGTATATTCACACCTAGCAAAAATTAAGGTTTTACAGGACGCTAATGGTAAGACTAAAATAATGGCTTCGTCCATAATGATCCCTAGTCCCAATCTCCCCGATTCGTATATTATCTACCTACATGTATAGCTAGCTAAAAGGAGCAAAAGTACTGATGTTGATGCACACACCCTGGACATGAAATGTCAGAATGGAAAGGACTCAGCTAACGGTCTAGCAGCTCTAAAGTCCGAAGACTTGAATGATTTATAAGCCCAGCTGATGCATAGTCTTATTTTACTCGCAGATCAGCTCGAAGTAATGCTGATTTTATGTGTAATCAATTCCGAGGTTAGTGGGTGTGTAGTGCTTAGCCTTTGGTTACAGAGTCCACGCAAATTACCAGGTCTGTTTTCCGTGTTGCGAAATTGCTCGCGAAGAATTCAAAATATGTGAGGTATAGGAAATTTGTGTGGATTGATCACGATTCTCTCTGTTGCAGTGTAAGTGACGCTATTATCTGGATTGTAGAAAGTATTTGTTGGACTGTCTTTGATATTTCTTATAATGTCTCGTTTAGTGGGTGGAGATTTTGCATAGTCTTCAATATTGGAATGAACAGAGACAATTATGCTTTTATGTACAAGGTGTGGCAATTAAGTTCCAGGAATTTGTCAATAAAATACATGCTAATTAAGTTACGAGCAAAATTTTATCGTCGACCTTCACAATAGTCTAAGACGTAAGCACGGACGTAAAATTTCGCGGCAGGAATTTTCGCCCACTGCATTGTCAATGCACTGCATACCGCCGAGAGTTGACAATCGTACAGTGTGGTTTTTTGACGCGCTGGGATGCGCTCTGCGATTCTCAATACTTGGCTCAACACCGTGAGTTGAAAACAGAGTGCGCGATAAAATCCGCCGCGATATTTTTACGTCCGCGCGAACGTTGGCTATCTACACAACGATTACCGAAAATACCAAATCTCTTCCATATAAAACCGTTTGATATTAACTTAAAATCCTAATTTCCTTTAACATGTTATACGATTTCAAATAAGCAATCACGATTTGCTTTGGGAGTGTGATTATAAGCTTCAGTGCTTATAAAACCTTTAATTTCAAGAGTTCCTACTATATACAATGTGGGGATGACAATATGATCATAAATGAAACTTCGTATAAGTCATGATATTCCCAACCTGCACAAAAAAAATCAAATGAATATATCCAGTAGTTTAGCCACAGGACATTATTTTTCATTTTAAGTATTTTCTACATGATGTATTGTAAACAGGAAAGCACGCGACAAGTTAACGACACACGTTGCCAGCTCGCTACCAAGTAATCTGTGTCGCTACTTCAAAAACCTACGCCTTTTCTTTAAAATTTATTTTCTCAATGCAAATTATACTTTATGCCTGAGCCCTAAGAGTCATAAAAGCGTATCATCACAACTAGATAAAAAAATGCATGCGGAAGTCATAACTTTCTGTTACGCACTCATGTCAATCGCAAAATATGTATGTGCGAAAGAGATAAGTAAGTTTGCTTGTTTCTACTTTGCCTGCTTGTCGAAACCTGCAGGTTACGCGGTCAGTGTGTCACCGGACGTCCTTACTGCCTGTGACGCGTTTTGTTCCGCTCTGGAATTTCGGATGCGCCCGCGCCCGTTTGAAGTCGCCGCGCGAGTGTTATCGTATCTTTGTTGTTGTGTTGTGTTGTGCGAAATTTGACGCTTTGTTTTAATAGTGACAGGACACATAACGTATTATAGGTACTTAGTTAAATAGCTAAGTAAACTTTGCGAAATTAGACGCTTAATACTTGGTGTTTAAAGGTTTTATTATTAAATAACCATGCCTCGTTACAATTACACAGCTTCGGAGTACACCGATATGATTTTAGTGTATGGGGAGTGTCACGGAAATGCCGCTTTAGCTGTACGGACATACCGTGAGAGGTATGGGAACACCCGTATGTGTCCGACCCACGGGCGCACTATTGTACAAGCTGTCCAGAGGATACGGGAAAATCAATCCTTGATCCCGCACGTAGATGGTGCTCCTCCACGTGCAAATGTGATTCCAGACGAAAGAGTTATTAATTATTATGATCGCAATCCGATGTCCAGTCTGCGTAATGCAGGTCGACATTTTCGAGTAAATCACAAAACTATTCAAAAAGTTTTGAAACGTGACAAACGCAGACCTTATAAGTACAAGAAAGTACAAGCATTGTTACCGAGAGATAAACCAATAAGAGAAACTTTCTGTCGCTGGTTAGAAACCAAACATCTCGAGAATCCTGACTTCCTGTACAATGTGATGTGGACTGACGAGAGTACATTCACAAGGAATGGTTTATGGAACCGACAGAACCTTCGGTACTGGAGCCGCGTGAATCCGCATCTAGTACGGGAGACTTCGCACCAGTACAGATTTGCTGTCAATGTGTGGGCTGGCATACACAGAAATACCATTATTGGTCCGATATTTATTGATGGCAATTTAAATGCTGTAAAGTTCATTGAACTCCTCGACAGATCTGTTTCCGAGTACACGGACGAACTTTCGCTGGACGTGTACAGACAGATGTGGTACCAGTTAGATGGAGCACCAGCTCATTCAGTGGTGTCTGCAAGAGAGCGTTTGACTCAAATGTTCGGACAGCAGTGGATTGGCCGTTTTGGACCAGTGCGGTGGCCAGCGAGGTCACCAGATCTCACGCCCCTGGATTTCTTTCTGTGGGGTCACATAAAGAATGAGGTATACTCAACAGAAGTTAATACCGTTGAGGAATTAAAAAATAGAATAATTATATCCTTTAATAAATTGAAAGAAATGGCTGCTAATGGTGGCCTATTATCAAGAGTGAGAAATAACATTATACGTCGGTGTAGTTTGTGTATTCAAGAACACGGCGGACATATTGAAAATAAAAAAATTTAATGACTGGCGACATAACTAACTGGTCGAAAAGTGATTGTGAATAATAAATTGATTAGTGAATAACTCGCGGGTGAATGATGCCCGACTATTTGGTTAATAATCTGTGATTTGATATAATTGAGCATTACCTAATAATAATATTAATAATGGCGCCAAAACATTCCGTCGCTGCGTCGCCGCGCAACCCCGCGAGCGGCCGCGCGCTGCCTCGCGCTTTATAATGAATGAAACCACGCGGCGTTGCCATTCTTACCGCAGGTCAGTGTACCAATTTTATAAATGGTGTTTTATTTTGTTTGCAGTTTTAAGCTATTTAGTTTGTTAGAAATTTTTGTTTTTTTAATTTCGATGTTCGGATATATTTGATAGTTGACAAATGTTTCTATAAACCAGTATTGCCAGTGTTTTCATTTAAAGTCATATTGTCATCTCCACATTGTATATGTTTGCTAGTATATATTACGCATCTCTTCTTTTAAAATTATCGTTTCTCAAAGATATTGGTTATGTTGAGGATGAGGTAGAACCAAACATTTTAGGTGCCATAATTATGTTTTACAAGTACGTCGCTTCTATCAGTCGTCATCTCAGAATTTACTTTACGACCTTTCCATATGCATATCACCTCTGCAAGTATCTTTATTATGTTTTCCTTTAGCTTCTTTGGTTTACCTTGCTTTCCAACCACCTATATTTTACTAGTCCAGTCAATCGGACGCAATTAAAATAAACATTTTAATCCAACTAACTCATCATCAACTGCCTAGCCTTTTCCCAACTACATATGTTGGGGTCGGCTTCCAGTCTTACCAGATGCAGCTGAATACCATAGTATTTTACATAGAACGACTATTTATCTGCCATCCACAACCCAGTTCAGTAACTGGGTTGTGGAGGTCAGATAGGTAGTCGCTAGGTAATATACCCCTTGGTAAGACTGGTTGTCAGACTTTCGGGCTTCTGAATACCCGGAACGACTGTCAAACGTCCATAAAGATTTCCGAAGCACGGAGGTGTCTTGGTACGGTATGTGAAGATGGTCACCCATCCACGGACCAACCGCGGCAAGCGTAGCTTAACCTGATCGATCGGACCGTGCGGTTATTATTACTTAGCCACAAGCCCCTAAAGACAACTTTTTAATCCAACTGACTCGAACAAAAAAGCTTTAAGATATTTGCGATACGCCCACACACCTTCGTACTAGGAATTAACCGTCCGTCTTAAGTTACAGTTAACTTGCCTAACATGGATGTCACGCATTCTCTTAGACTTAGGAGATTAAAGTGACACGGTCGTAAACTTTTAATTGACGACCGGCGGGTATACGGTCCTTGATACCAACTAAGTAGTAGAATCGTTAGAAGACAAAAAAAAAATGCCGAGTACATGGTAATTGAATGGATTGTAAAGTAGGTTTTCTTTCTACGTGCTGTAAGTTGGATTAGGTTCAGTGATAACAATTTTAGTTGTGCCTAACTTAGGTAGTTTTTTGGCTGTAAGCTTATTGTTCCCAAAAGTCATTTTTATCGACATTACCTATGGATTTAAGTTCAATAAGGCTAAAAGCATTAATCATCGTTTTCAGTCACAAGACGCGATTTTCAGTCGCAACTTCGATCAGGTTTGTGCTTCTCGCATCCAGCGGATTTCTGCGGCCTTCACCAGATCACCGGTTCATCTTGTGGGAGGCCTTCCAACGCTACATCGTCTTTTTCTATGTAAGCATTAATTACTTTGTTAATCACTTTTAGACTAGATATGTCTTGCACCCCGTGATATGTAGCTATCGGTTTCAAATTGTTGTTTATATGGTGTAGGTCCTATAAAGGGTATTCTATCTGACGATATATCCATTATTTTTAGATGTATTGGCACTGTGGTAGCCTAAAGGTTTGTAGACTCGCAAGTCAAGCGCAATTAGGCAAGCTTTCGACTTGCCTGGCGTATTGGTAACATATTTATGATCTGTTAGACCTATGTTAGTCTTAGTTCGTTATCGTGTACAGCTAGCCTTGTCCATTTATAGTTTATTTCATATCCTATCAAAGTTATCCACCCACGGCTTTGAAGCTCGAACGGTTGCAAGCGATAAGTTATGTTTTTCCTACATCAGACACGGATGTTATTGCTACCAGTAATTGGTTAGTATAAACCCGAATGGAGAAGTCGATTCTGCACCCTAATTGCGAAGCACACTAACAATCACCATCTGAATAATCATTTTGAAGGATATTGCTAATTCATTGCTCCCTCTCTACAGACACACGACACGCATCACACACTCAACACACACATCACACACTCACACACACATCACATACTCTTACATTTCCTACATCACACGCACTTACTCACACACTATTGCTGCTGTTACACGTTTTAGCCTCTCGAATTATGTAAAATAATCTTATACGGACGAATGGATGGCCCCTATAACACAGGATTTTCCTAGCATCGGGGTCATTATTCACAAAAATTGAGCACAACTGTAATAACTTACTAATGTAACATGCATTGTATCTCTTCTTTTTGCCAAATAAAAATTATTATTATTATTATTATACATATGTCCGAATTTGTCTGCTCAACAACGTTAAAAACGCAATGAATTTTGTTGAACTCTCAAAATAAAAGCCATTCGTACTGTTAGTGTGTTATGCATTTACCCCGCTGTTCTCAAAGGACCCTAAATTAAATGGAATATGTAAAGTGTAGTGATTAATCTCTAGTTTGTTTTTCTGTTGTTGTATTTCTAGTCTAAATTAGGGCACTCAACTCAATATGATCTGGTAGTCCAACTTTATAACAATTGAACATACACAACGTATGTACAATTATTATAAATTTGGACTATTATAATTTTATAAATGGTGTTTCAATACCTAAGTGCAATATATCAATATAGTTCATTATAAGTACCAACCACATAACATCTAGATCCTACTCGTGTCCAGTTCACCTGGAGTAGGCAGGTGTGTATGTCCACACGAATCAGATTTATCCTCTCACCTCAAACAAAGCCATATTATTATGCAGACAGTGCATGTTATAGCGGTATGCATAACGAAATTCAATAAATATGTCGACGCGCTCACAAAACGAACACATGCTATAAGCTCTTGTCAGATTTTGATACAGCGTGCAGCGTAAATTAATTCTATACGGTTGCAGTATTTGTAATGAAGGTTTTATATTTATTGAAAAATCTATCATATTTTGATAATCATTTAATTGTTTGGGTTTGGGTGGAAAAGGGAACAGGGTTATACTCAGCAGTGGGTGTCAATGAACAAGGCTGCCAACGATGATGATGATGAAATGTTCTAATATATTTACTGTAGGATATAAGAAATGAAGAGATCCGCAGGAGAACCAAGGTAACCGACATAGCCCGAAGAATTGCCAAACTTAAGTGGCAGTGGGCAGGGCACATTCCTCGCAAAACAGGTGGCCGATGGGGCTGAAAGGTTTTGGAGTGGCGACCGCGTACCGGAAGACGTAGCGTTGGAAGGGCTTCCATAAGGTGGACCGACGACCTTGTGAAGGAACCCGTTGGATGCAAGAAGCACAGAACTGGTCGAAGTGGAGGTGCTTTGGAAAGTAATTTCAGCCGAAAGACGTCCACTGCTAGGGGGGGGGGGGGATCTTTCGGCAGAAATGATGATGAGACAGAAAATTCAGAGTAAAGGATGACCAAAAAAAACCGATGGATGAACTTGATGAAAAGGGGTGAATAGTGAATACTGAGATGCCAGCTGATGTAGATGTACGGGAGAAAAAGAAGTGCTATTCCGACCCAAATAAATGGATAGTTATTATGACAAAGAACGATGAATATTATGAGCTAAATAAAAGTTCTGTTTTAAATAAATGAAGTCCAATATGATTTGCGTTTGTGTTTTGTTATTGGCAGTGTATTGCAGGACGGGACGGACTTAATCCAATAGTATGATCTCTATAGACGAGACAGTGTGAACAGTGAAATTGGATTGCCTGACTGTCAGCAATATAATCTGGGATATTGATGCTGTGTGTGTATTGCTATGCTGATGGACAAACATACAGTAAAGTAAACTTTATTTTATTTTTGGAACGAAGTTCCTTATCGCGCGTTGCGAAAGGGGGCTAGACGGAAAAAATTAAGACCAAAAGTTGGAACCACACTTTTTGCTATAGTATAGGTAAGCCGTGCGGCGTGCGCGTGTTTCTCTGTCTGTCTCTCTCTCTTATAGAAAGCAAGCCACTTATACTTCGTTCCATCCGGGTGTCCCTTGACACCTCTCAAGTTTTTTTTTATTGTTGAATGGGCCTGCTCTCAACCTCGATCATGCCTGATGGAAAGTGATGGATGGGCTCTATGATGGAACGAGCGTGCCCGGAAAAAAAATAGTACTCCAGATTGTTTTCGGTCATGGCGGCTAATCTCAACTGAGACACAGGTGCACTCTTCACACTGCACTCTTCAGGTGTGCTCTTCTCTCACTCCTCATACTCGTAGTCCGATGGGACGGCAATCCGACATACACACACAAGTCTGCTATTACAATCGTGTCAGAATGGTCTATCATTGATTTCGTAATTGTTGATTTTGACAAGTTTGGTAATCTACTAACATAATGGCATCATTATGACTTTCCAGTGGTCAACCACTGACACTCCATTGAAAGAAATGGCATAGAATGGTAATCTCGTACACAATGATAAATGAATGACTGACTTACATAAAACACTTGACTTGTATAAAACACTAATAAATAAATGTAAAAATATATATAAATGAAATCTGGCATAAATAAAGAGTGGTAGTTTTTCGAAAATCATTTCTACTAACGGGTTTTATAATAATGGCAATACGGCAATGTCATTATGACACAATTCTATTACGAGACCACTGACCGACCAATGATCGCCATTAAGAATTTAGCAGATTACGAACTGTAAGCAAAATGACAATGGGATGGGAATGGGATCGTGTTAGAATGACGAATTTATAAAAATAGCAGACTTGTGGCCCAGAAGACTAGTAAGCGAATTTTATGTCAACTCTGTGATTTGTTGTTGTTATTTCACAATTGCTACCACGAGATTTGGCAAAAGATCAGGCAACCAAAAACTGTGGGTGGGCTTGGTAATTAGAACCTGTACATATCATGTAACCTAACTCATGTAGGTTAATTATAAGCTGTTGAGTTTCCAAATAAATAAATAAATAAGACAGCGTAATGTATCACATAATCAAACGCCAAAGATTGCAATACGCTAACAGTAAATGTAGTAATTACACGAATAAACTTTAGTTCCCCGCTGTGATTCGAATCAAAACAATTTACAACTGTAATCTTAGCATTGAGAGCATTGATTACAATTAAATTGTTTACGATTGTGTGCTACGTATTTTAGTCTCATATATCAGTAGTTTCATCTGTTCTAGATTGATTCAACGAGGCATGGCTGAGACCGGGCATCACGACAATGACCTGAAGACTTCCTATGTACGGACGAAACTGAAAATTCCTTCTAAGTAAAGGAAAACGAATACACATCATGGTTACCCATATTTATTAACGATGCTGAAAGTTAAGTAATGCTTTGCGACTGTTTAACTATACATGTAGGGGTTTATATATAAACGACGATTAAAGTTAAGTGACGTTTATATGTCAAAAATGTATGGTTGATCAGTCGCTAATCACTACTTAACTTTAAGCAACGTTTATCGGGTTTGACGCTTAATCATCTCTTAACTTTAATAAATGTTTTTAAAATAAACCCTGTATTCTCTAAAGGCGCACATACATATTGGTACAGTTGCGGTACTTACCAACCTATTAATAATTTCCGTGTAATATGAGATTTCCATATAATAATATGAGGCAACTGGAAAACTCATTGTCAGTGTTTCCACTAGAATCCCAAGTTCTGAGAACCTTCTGAACAACAAATCCCTTTCTAGGAATTGCTTTCAGGAATTTCAGTGCTAACCTTTAACGCTTTGTACAACCCAGGTTTCTGAGAGCTTGTTTCAGATTCAGATGAAAAGGGGTTTGAAGGTCCGTGTCCGTGGCATAAGTACCTACTGTCGCGCCATTTTGATTGTTTTTCAAAATGGCGGCCACAATTCAAAGCTTACTATTCAATTCAATCGATAGCTGACATCAGTGCAAACAGAAAACATAATAAGACCAAACGAAATATTAACGTTCAAAGTTGATCACGGATCGAGCGGCCTCAGTTGACTAAAGAGCCGTAACATCCATATAAAAATCTTTAATCCCCTTTAAAATTTTGGATGCTGAAAATTTTACACGAAAAAGCAAATTATATCTATCCCAATTTGCGAACCAAATTCCATATCATCTCATATTATAGGTACCTATGACTGGGAGCCAGAATGGTGTTTGACAGCTTTAACTACTGATTTTCGAGAACAAAAGAAAGGTTTTCTTTTCCTGAAAAAGTAGTTTCTACGTTTGTTTGTAAATGAAAACAGCGCGAGACGTCGTCGCTGAGAAAATATTCTGAAAGTTAATATTTATAGCTTTCATAACTTTCCGAGTTGTTAATTTTATTGCTTTTCTTATTTTAAGTTATAGGTTTCTTGTTCACTTTTCTTTTGTTTTTTTGAAGTAAATAATTCGTGGGATTTGTGAATATGCGATGTAAAGTTTAAAATGTCTAATTATTATGTACATATTTATTACTTATCTATCATGTGTCGTATGTGGAATCCCACAATTTTCGGCATTGCAGTGTTGAGTAGGTATGATATCACCAACTTACCTATAAAAGAAAAAGAAAATATTAGTATGCAAAACATTTAAATGTAGATATAAAAAACAGTTCATGCGACATTGAACATTTAGATTAGTTCGAGTAAATCTGTTTTCATAAGTGAAAAATCTTTTTTCAAAGGATTTGCAGACTGCTTTTGTTACACGTACAAAGGTTATATTAACAAGTAATAAGTACCTACTTATAATCAAAGAAATTTGCTGTAAATACCATGCTGAAATACAATGAGACTTTATTACGAAAATAAACAATCAATCGACAGAGAATAACATAGATAAAAAAAATCTACACAACCATTTTCCCCGTACAAAAGCAAGTTACATCCAGCAAACGACAAACTTTACAACACCAGTGAAACTAACGTGGAACTAATTTCATTAATTTGTGCTAATTGTCAAAAAAACGAGCACAATGGCGTATTTACGGCGTTTCCGTTCATAGAGAACAATTCAATGAGTGTATAGTCTGTCTTTTGTCTGGATATTGGTAGTAACAGGTTTTTGCGGCTAGATAAAACGTGAAGTAATTTCTTGTCTGACTGTAGGTCAGTTCTAGGTGACTAGACTTGAGTGGACGTCATTTTGACTTCATATTATGAAGACGAATTTGACTGGATGGAGCCCGAGGAAGGCCAAAGAAAAGATGCGATGGATTGTGTGAAAAATAATATGAAAGAGAATGGAGTGAATCATAGCGTGACGGTTGATAAGGGTGATGATGAAATGAATGAGAATTTTAAAACAAATTTTGAATCAAGCTAAACAATCTGCCAGCGTCTGTGTATTAGCTGTCAGTCTTCATAGCAAGAGTCTTCTGGGCTTGCTCGTTCCATCATAGGCCTCAGCCATCACTTTCCACCAGGTGAGATCGAGGTCAAGAGCTGGTCCGTTTTGCAATAAAAAAAAGTATCAAGTTAAACTAGGATGCACAATACTAGCCTGCCAGTGTTGTAGGTACGAACTTTCAGATAACCACCATTTTTTTCTTTTTTAAACGTTGCCCCACACTATGAATTACTCCTGTAGTGCGATTCTGTAACCATCTCACCGTGAAACCTTAGGTGAAGTGAGCGTGGAGTGAGCTGTCATTCCAACTAATGCTAGGGATTGACACTATTGACAGCTCACTCTAAGCTCACTTCACCTAACTTTTCACGGTGAGATTTTTACAGAATAGACAGGCTGTATTGTGGGTGCGTTTACAAACATTTAAACTCACATACACAAACAGCTAGACCCGGAACAACTGCCTGTAGGCAATACAAATATTTGTTCCGTGCGGGAATCGAACCCGCGACACGCAGCGTAGCAGTCGATCGCTCAGCCACTGCGCCAACCGTGTCGTCGTTTTGCTCGCAGGAGACAATAATGTTGTGGACGCAGATGCTCCACATATAAATCTGTGGATAGGTACTCATGTAATGTATGATCCTATGTCTTGATGCTGACGCATGCGCAACGCGACTCTAGTAGAAGAATTTCTATGAAATTTTTTCCACCAGAATCGCGTCGCAGAGTCGCGTCGTGCCTGTCTGCAGGAGCCTTAAGTCTTCTGAACCCCGAAGCATCACGGGAGCCTTTAAAGAATACGTTCTGGCAAAGATACGCGAGTAGGTTTCCAATTATTTAACTGATTAATGGTCGTTACGAAGGAATGCTGTCTGAAAACCAGTGCCAAACGCAATGTGGCAGGCTCACCAACTAAGCATGTCTAAACACGAGTGGCATAGTCTATTTATCGAAGTCTTTAGATTTGTGTGGCTATATTTGGCCCCGAAATACAGTCATACTCAAACAGGTGCGGCCCAACTTGAACTTTATTAACTTGTCCATCGATTGGATATTAGAAACTGTATCCGCTTAAAGACAACGTAAAAGGTGTTTGACATTTACAGCAGTGATACAAATTAAAATAAAACTAGTTTGTCGGATTGTATCGATGTTATTAAGGTCCATTTGCACTCGCGACCGTGAGCGACTGTAAAGGGCTCGACACATCGGGAAATGTGTCACGATAAGTACAACAGGACTTATAAAAGTACTTTCATTTTATTTACTGAAATACTGTTTTGACATTTAAATAAAAGTTAAGAATACATTATTACTATCGGCTGTACATTACAATGTTGATACAGGCTGCTCGCGAAAAATTATTTATATTTCTGAACGAAATAATGTTAGTCTGATCTTTTGATGAGATATCGATGTTTTTATGCGGTAAGTACAAAGTATTATAAAGCCTGATAGCCATTGAACCTTCTAGAGGAATCAAGTTTTTTTGAAATGGTAATGTTAATTACATTCAATAACGTTAATAATGGAGGGCAGATAGGCAGTCGCTTTATGTAAAATATTGGTATTCAGCTGCATCCGGTGAGACTGGAAGCCGACCCCAACATATTTCGGAAAAGGCTAAGCAGATGATGATGAATAACGTTAATGAACCTATTAATCAAGTCTTCATTAGACAACGAGGCAGGAGATATCCATTTGCCCCCATTATCTACCTTCATTCATGAAACCATAATTAAATTTATTTATGTTTACAAACCCAATAAAACACAAATATATATGTACTAGCGGCGCCTCGCGGTTTCACCCGCATAAGTGTTGATCCCGTGGGAGTAACGGGATAAAAAATATCCTGTGTGTTATTCTGATGTATAAGCCATATACTGTAAAAAGTTTCATCAAAATCCGTTCGGTAGTTTTTGTGTGAAAGAGTAACAAACATCCATCCATCCTTACAAACTTTCGCGTTTATAATATTAGTAGGATTGCAAGGATTAGTAACTATTGCATTGTTTAGTATCAAGTTTTTCCAACTGAACAGACAACTGTGTTGCTGGGGAGTTTGTTGCGCAACTTCTTCCCAGCTAAAGCACTACTAGGAAGTGGTGAAGGGCGGGCGTTTGGGGGTAATTTTGACGCTGGTTCTCAGCCTAATTTGAATAAATGACTTTTGATTTGGATAGTCTATTACCTAAAGCATTATTTTAAAATAATTCCTATATACCGTTAAAATATTATCGTTTTAATCCTTAAAAGGGGTCATTGTACTCATCATTATGAACAACTTTTACTACGGGACCAACCCTGAAATCGTGAAAAAAAAATCAGTTGATCCATACATTATGTCGAGTTATGCGAACATAAATCTATGGATCAACTGATTTTTTTTTTCATAATGATGAGTACAATGACCCCTTTTAAGGATTAAAAGGATCAACATTTAACGGTGTATATAAATCGTCATGAAAGGATTGAACTGAAATCAGACAGAATAAATTAAACCTAATAAAGCAAAGAATAAAGTTCTATTTGATGTTAATTTTCATTAACTTCTTTGTCTGAAACAAAACCGTTTCCTATGTAAACATTTCAAATAATCAAATTGTCTGTAACAAAAATGTTAGCCCAAAAAAACTAATTCCAGTCAAAAGATTGGAATTAGTTTTTTAAACAGGATTTATTACAGGCACTCTAAAATGTATTCTGCACTATTTTTTAAATAAGTGTAGCAATATTTCATAGCCTGTAAAAACGAGATATTTCACTATAAATTGTAATTTATTGGAGTTTGTTTTACTCTGAATATAACATTTGAATTGGAAATTCACTCTTAAAGCTACTTACCTAAAATCTCCTTGGAGTAAATAAATTCAATGTTAGGTATTTATTTATTTATTATATGTATGCGCGTGAAACCACGGAACCAACACCGCTAGTTATATCTAATATTGTTTGGTTTTATATAATTTAATCTATGTTTTTAGAACTTGTATTGGCCAATAACTTGTATGTGTGGTGCCAACTGTTAATAAAAATTGGTTATTAATATTTTAAAAGGGTGAAATTAATTCCTTAATCTCTTGAAGTAGGTACTGATCCTAATACAAACATTCATTCAGTGATAGAAAACTAAACTATTTCCGAATGCCATAGGTTATGCGGACAAAGTCGCGAGCACAAGTTTGGGACTAAAACGCAAGTATCGGAAGTGAGGATTCGATTTGGCCGGATCGTAAATTCAATTTAAATTTTCACTGGCAGTACCGTTAGAACATAAGTTAGTGTTTTAGTAATTAGTCCTCGTATGCTAATGGAATTAAGTAGTAATTCTGTCTATCTTTATGTTCAAGTAATCTAGGTGGTCTATTCAATTGATGTTATTTCTAATTAAACAAACATCAACTTTATTTCTGTAGTTAAGTTGATTTCAGAGTGACTAGCATTATTTAAAAAGTCTTAAAAATGTTTGAAGTTTTATCGTAAACTGCACTTTATTGTGTAGGGATTAAAGTTATTTTTCCAATACCCCATATTTGTTTATAGGTATGTTTGGGAAAAAATTGGCGCACGCAGATTAGGATCTCTTTCCCTTTGGAATTTTCTATTGAGCTCTAATATTCTAGTACTAGTAATTGGAAGAGTTTCACCTAATTCCAAGTGATATAGGACAAAATGATTGATAAGGCTTGGTGCTACACATGTTGTAGATGAAGTATTCGTTTCTGTATCGTTACGAAGACAGTAATATGAAGTGATGGATCACTAACACTTGCTGTGTGTGCAATTTGTTTTCTTGTCTTCCAGAGTGTTCGTCTTGAACGCTCATCTTCATAATCATGTAATTCTTCTTTGTATGAGTACGAGCTTCTTTTCGGAGTACGACCGATGTAAAAATTTATTGCAGATGATTCTTATTTTTGTGTTTTGAAAAATAGTTCAAATGCATCATTAACATTTGCTAATGAAACTAAGACTATCCATAAATCAATCAACGCAGCATATAGCAGTCCAGTGTTGGACAAGGGCCCCCTCCCTGGCTGCGCTACAACACCCTGTCCTTCCTTCCACCTTCCGTATCGCGTCAGTCCCAGCCATCTTTTTAAGGACCCTCGGGCAATCTAGCTATTGGCTAGCCCACACTACGCTTGCCGATACGCGCCCAGTTATCTTCTGCAGACGGTTTCGACCCACTGCTCTGGATGTAACCTGCACCCTAATTGCGTAACACACAATCAATCGGAATCAGAATCATTTTGAAGCAAATTGCTAATCTACTGCTTCATAAGTTAGAAAAAATTGCTCAACACGTAAATAACGCAATGAATGTTTTTGAACTGTCAAAATGAAACCGATTACGATTGATTGTGTGTTACGCAATTAGGGTGCCGTTCTCCCTTGTCCTCTCTAAACTATGCCAATTACAACTACATCTATTCTCCCTTCTTATCCCAACGAAACGGCCATCGCTCTTACTTACCCCACCTGCCACAGAGCAATGTTTCGCAAACACCAAATCACCATTAAATTCATATCACCCGTTGTAAGCAGTAAGTTTAACAAACGATCATAATTTGAACACCAACTGTTTTATAGCACACCTATAATATTGCTCCACATAGTTTAACCTTCATTCTGAAGTTCAAACACTTGCACTAGTGTATAATTATTAGATTATTTTAATTATAAGTGTTGTGATTTCTACATCAGACATTATCGGTAATAACTTTCGTGTGTGTGTGACACACTGACGTGTAGGTTAGCCAGCATGTTTATTGCATCATGTATTTATATAAGGGATAAACTACAGGGCCAAATATATTCAGCAAATAATTAATTGCCGAAGGAATGGCGTCGGAAAAGTAAGATTTACATAATCAGCCTATAACGTTCCCACTGCTGGGACACAGGCCTCCTCTCGGTGAGAGGGAGTGGGCCGTAATCCACCTCGCGGGCCCAGTGCGGGTTGGAGAAGTCACATGTCTTCGAATTTTTGGATCTAGAACATGCCGGTTTCCGCACGATGTTTTCCTTCACCGTTTTGAGAACAGTGGTGATGAAATAATTTACACAAAGTAAAGAGCCTGTCTGGGAACCTTCTTGCAAACCTACGACTTACAACTCGTAAGTCGTGGTCGTTACCTCTGAGCCACCACTGCTCAAATACTCAAAAAATCAATATTAAAAAAGTAGGCGTAGTAATTTTTTTTTCTACATTTTGTAGGTCACCTTTGCTACTTATAAGTAGGCAAAAGGATACAAGTCATTGATTATGAACTCGTTTCGTATTGGATTCAATTTTAAATTGGCAATATACCGATTATTGGTAATATTAAAAGTTATCGTTGGAATAAATGGCTTCATAAAAATCTTTTACAATGAACATTAAATCTTATGACAACAGCTGTTTACCATCATCTACCTCACAATAAAAGTCTGCTAAATTGTCCTTTTAATAACATATTTTGACGTTATTAAAAAACTGTGTATTTTTAATATCTTTTGCATATAATAATAACATAATTTATACATAGAAGCAGCGTTAGGAGTGTTACAGCTTTCTGGAGATAAAGAAATTAAATTCAAATCAAGGAATAAGGTTTTACTCGTCGTTCTCTCTGGCTGTACAGCACAGGAGATTTATTTAATCTGTGGCTTAAAATGGCGCTGACATTATCAGAGTGGCCAAGCCGACGAGGGTAAACGTATCTTTGGGCCATTCGATCTAATAAAATATTAATCTGTTCTGTTTTTAGGCTTACCTATTTAGGATTTGTGTTAAACCGTTTCGATTTTAACACGCTGTGAGGTCACTGGCACTAAATTATTAAGCTCGCTCTTAAAGACTTAAACGTTTAAGGCTTGTTTAGTTTACTCACAAAGGCTTAAACGTTTAAGGCTCCCGCAGGCAGTTGCGACGCGACTCTAGTAGATCAATTTTCATGAAGTTTTCATAGAATTAGTTCTACTAAAGTTGCGTCGAGTTTTAAACGTTTAAGCGCGTAAATTAGCGTTTAAAACAATTTATTATTAACTAGGATATCTGATAAATTTACAAATTTTTTTGTTATGATAAAACAATAGCGGACTTTCGACAAAATAAATCAACTAATACGCATATTAATAAAAATATGACTGTAATATAGCAAATTATTGTCATGGAGAAAATAGTCGGAAATAGCAAATTGGCGGCTAAAACAAGGGCCTATTGTATAGTAGAAACAAAACACGGTGTGCCAACTGCATAGTCTCACAAATTGACGCTATCGATCGATCTACATCTGATACTATGAGGAATTGGACTTTCAATGTGTGGCGAAGGTCGGTATGTACTTTATTTTGTACTTCAACTTGGTTCTACCTAAATATTTTCGTGTTGGTTTGTTGGGACTGCATTCTGTGGAGTTTGGACCTTTTGCATATTCAGCCTATAATGTTCCCACTGCTAGGTCACAGGCTTCTGTGAGAGGGTGTAGGCCGTAATCCATTCCGTTTTGAGATCAGTGTTGGTGAAATAGTTACATAAAGTAAAGCGCCTGGCTGGGTTCCTACCTACGACCTACAACTCGTCGGCCGTTTCGCTGGGCGACCACTGCTCCTAGTACATTTTACACCTGCACCCTAATTGCATAACACACGATCAATGTAATCGGTTTCATTTTGACAGTTCAACAACATTCATTGCGTTATTTACGTGTTGAGCAGACAAATTTTTCGAACTTATGAAGCAATGGATTAGCAATTTGTTTCAAAATGATTCTGATTCCGATTGATTGTGTGTTACGCAATTAGGGTGCAGTTTATCATGTTCACGTTTTAGTAGGTATATCTATAGTTTTTTTTTTTTGGAATCAGTTAGTAGGACTTTGGGCTAACAAACTTGACTTCATTAGGAGGGGTCCCCCAGGGAGTCATGTCGAGTTAAAGTGTGTTTTACTTTGCTTGTATTTTTTTGATGATTTAAGAAAGTGGCTTTCTTTGTATGAAAGGCTTATGAAAGGCCTTAGGCTTATGCAGTAAGACCACCATGGTGGTACAACCATGGTCGTGCTGCTAGCAAAATTGGTGGGTTTCACCAGGCGTCCGATCAATTCCGCAATCAACCATACATTGTTGGCAGTGCGACCATGGTAGCGTCGCCACTGGTGTCGCAGTGAGATAGGGCCCTTAGGCACCTCTTGCAGCGTATTTGATGTTGGCGTATTTATTTGGTTTTTCTATAGGTTTGTTTTTATTAAAAGAGTGAGCAGGACTCTGAGCCGTTAAGACCTTTCGCAGCAGTATAATCATGATTTTCTAAGTAGGTTTTTCGGTATATTTTACATAAACTATGATCAGTGAGGTTTATTTTTATTAGGAGACCCAGTGAACTGTACGGATTAAGATTACTGTACGCACTAAGACTGAGATTACTGTAAGGCTTAGAACAGACTTAAGTCACCTAGAAGCGTACCCATTGGTTCACATAAGCCTGTAATAGAAAGTTTGACTTTACTTGCCCTAGTCTTGAATAGTTTACGAGTCTCTTAACTCTTTAGATAATTTATACTTGTTCAAATCCTTTCATAACAACAAAACAATTTACCTAAGCTATCAATTTGCTTAAATATATTGTATAATACACGATCGTTATATAAACCTCAATACATGGTTCCTTCTCACAGAGAGGAGGCCTGTGTCTCAGCAGTAGGAACATTATAAGCTGATTATGCTTATGCTACCTAGTAACTTAATGAGGATTCTATTCTAACCTAAAATTGAAAAAATAAACCCTGTTACTAAGCAATTTTACTGATGTTAGTAGAAAAAAAAAAAAAAAAATTACGGTCCCTTAACAATCCTCGAGCTTATTACCTGTGCCCTTAATTTGATAGGAATAGGGGTCAGCCATCTTGTTCAGGGTTTCATAGAACGTGTGTAGGTAACCAATGAGGTTTTACATTTTTACCGTTACGTTGGCAAATATGGAAATCTATTTTTTTATGCGAAGTTGCGATTCGGATTAGGATAAAAGGCGCCTTATTATAAAAGGAGTTTTGTTATGAGGATTGGGTAAGCAGAGATAAAATTGTTCCGTTCTTTGATGTGACATTTGCTCAACTGACCGCTTAACCCTTTTGTACAATAGTCGGTCTAACAATTTGTGGTTTTAACCAAGTTCCGTGTAAAAGAACTCTATACAAAAAGGGACCAAGTACATAAATACGACTAGCTGCAGGTTTCGCTCAGCCTACTTTTTATGCGTTTATCCAAATTGTAATGATACAAATTATCTTATGTGTCAATCCAAAACCAGGATTCGGTACCCAGATTATGGATCATATCCATCTGGGTGCCGAATATCATTCAATACATTCAACTTTGTATGCGTGAACGAGTACCCAACATCTAAACATCTTCACAACATTCATAATACTAGTTTCTGTTCGCGACTTCTTTGTTTTCGCTCAGTTTTCATTTTGCCTTTTTTATTTTCGCTCGTCTCCTTTCGGTCGTAGCGTGATGTAAACTGCATGTTATCAAATGCAAAATGAAATTTTTCAAATCCGACCCTGATCCAGAGATTAGTCAAAATCAAAGTTAAATCATTTATTTCAAATAGGCACATAAAAAGGCACTTTTGCACGTCAAAAATTACATTAAAATGAAATTGATTCTAGTCGCCCCTTCCAAAAGGTAGTTTTCGTATGGAGAAGAATGGGCAAGAAACTCCACCGTTACTGTTTTAAAATGTTTTCCAATATTTTGCAATGTGAAGACGATGCACCTAAAATAAAATTAATAGGTATACCACAAAAGGTAAAAGAATTAAAATGGAATAATGAAACTATGACGAAAAAAATAAAATAAATTAACTATGTGATAGATACATGGTGCTCACATATTTACGCGTTTATTAGCGCGTTCAAACACAAACACGTATGTTTTAATAGGTTAGTTCGAAGTAGGGCGGGATACAAGATACAACAGTTTTCGTGCTAGTAGGTATTACAAATATATCTACATAGTTCCACCTAACGTTTATGTGTGGCCTGAAAACCAATGATAACGAGACGTATAAGCCCCAGTTTGGAGCCCTCAAACTGTTCTTTAGTCACGTAGTCTAATGTATGTTAGTTTTATTAACAACTTTCTTTTCTCACAAGGCTCCACTGTACCCTATATAAAGTAGAACTACTTTTAGTAATTGGAGTTTGGGTGAGACTCTGTAATTTAATAAAGATTAGGTTGGAGATTTTAATTAAGATTTTTCATTAATTGGTATCTTGCAATCTTAAGAGTATCTTGGTGCTCTACACTTCTACTTACTAAACCAGATTCTGCGGGCTAATTGCGTAACACACTAAAAGTAGCAACGAGTTTCATTTTGACAGTTCAACAACATTCATTGCGTTATTTACGTTGTTGGGCAGACAAATTTTTCTAACATATGTAGCAATAGATGATGAAACAGTATGCTTCAGAATTATTCAGATTATGATTGATAGTGTGACGCAAGGGTCATAGTAAAAAATATTAACAGGTTGCAAAAAAAAAATCAGTAAGTAAAGACAGACTTATAAAGGAGTACCTTTTATCTTCCACTATAGTGTTTATATGATTCATGGAATCAATCTTCTTTAGCTTGGTAATTAGCTATTACAGTTCATCACGACACGAAGCCTGTAAACTAGTTGATACTCCTATACATATTTTATTGTTAATAAAAGAGCAAATGGACCAAACCCAATCTACCTTCTTCTCTATTAAATGGTCCACATTTCCCCGGAGCACACGCTCAAATATTAGCCAAGCTGTGTAACTCATCGGGGAACAGTATCTACGTGTCGCCGAATATATTCTCCAACCGTATTAAACGACTATGAAAAGATTATGCATATTCGCCATATTTGGTTTCCAGCGTATCCCGAAAACTTGGAACGAAACTTTGGCAACGATATCTGCTTACTTTTTATTCATAAGGCCTATTTTTATTCGTGTATGAACTCATGGCTTACTTAGATACCCAAGAATATTTGGCAGACATTTTTTTCTCCGAAAATTACCCAGATAAGGCACATTTTTTTCTTGTTAAAAGAATAAAATTGGCATGTTTAAGGGTGCCTTGTGGGTCTCAAAGCTCAGCTGATGTTTTTTGGTGCTGAAAACTACTTCAATATTATGTCCAGAAGGTTTGGTGGACCGTAACAGTAATTTGAAGTAACTGAACAGAAATTACTTCGGTTTTTCTTACATTTTATTCCACTGTTGATACTATCGGTACTCAGAAGTTAATAACGCTAACCGTATTTCGAACTGTAACGTGAACCATTATATTTTCTCCGAAGACAGATCGATGTCGTATTGTTTTCTTGTTCTAGGTACGCTCCTGGTTCTAAGTAGACGATATTCTTAGATGTGTGAATGAAAACAAGATTATTATATTATAATGATTATATTTCTGTAAGTAGGTTTGTACACACGCTTTTACACTTCAATCATATTTTAAAAACTAAATGAGGCCGGCGTTTCCTATTTGACTACTCTGAGAAGAAAGGCCGAAACAAACTTAGAGGGCACACTCTCTTTTAAAGTCCAGACATAAATCTTGGTCAGATCATGTGAAGACCATGTAGATTGATGTCTGAAATGGTATTTTGAGGAAAGAACCACACAGATTGAGTGGATCTGTCCAGTCGGTGCACGCATTTGTTAGTCATCATGCAGCTAAACTCAAAAGTTAAGGAGCTTAACGATTCGACGAACAATACCAAACAAAGGACATTTGGGTATTGTGAAGTATCTTTCAAACAAGTCTTAATTAGAATACTTTTCAAGTAGAATTTGTTACAAAGTCATTAGGTACGTATTTGCTAACAATTATAAGAGTAAAAGCCTAAATATTTGGTTCATTATTTATAATTATGAGGCACTTTCGACCACAATGCCTGCTTAATGAAATTTGGTCACCGAACGACCCGACAAAGTCACAGCGGACGTTTAGAAGTCAATGAGCAACACGATCGCAGTTTGCGAAGGTGATTAGTGTTTTTTCTTATTTGAGAAGAAATCTTAATAGTTCTGTGCAATATGTGAGAGTCGAGAAACCGACCAAATGAGATGCGAGAAATAATGATTAGGAACAGCTCCATAAGTTCAATACCACCATTTTCTCTTTACGTAATCTTCGAGGTTTTGTAAGATGAACAGCACAGCAGAGGAATTTAAATTCTTGGAACTTGGAATTAAGGAACTTAACCACGGCGAGCACAGCTGCCTTGTAAGATAATTGGAAATACAAAAGTTTCGCAATTCTTTACAGCTTGGATCCTAGGAGCGTCTATTAAAAATCACCTTGGTGCAAATGTACGTAGTCGCAGGTAAAGCACCATATGTTCCAGTGATGCAAGGTATTCTCGTACTTAGTGTTTGACGATAAAGATTATAATTGCTTGTGTAATTTATGCTTACGTTTGGTGTAACTTCAAGTGGGATAGCACGTACCCACGCCACAGATTCGACGTTTTATGAGCAGGTGCGCCGCTGTGCCAGTTTTCAATTTACAAAATGTTCTGCGAAAAATTTAAAGCTAAAGTTTTGAATGTTGTGGACTGTCGTAGGCGGAGGTTAACGACTTGTTTCTAAAGAACGAGGTTAAAAACCTGGATAGTACCAATGTGAACTTTTCAATGTTCTTTCTAAGCTAATTATGGCTATCACTGACCTACGATAATATAAACATTGTGAAGAAAAAAAGATGGTATGAATTCGCCGACACTTTAAACACGCGTGATGATCAACGTTCGTTTATTTATTTATTTAAACTTCTCGCACAAAAAAAAGTGTAGAGGTGGTGAAGAGATTAGATGGCAAGTGCTTTGGTTTTTGGTGCGTTTCCTCTCTATATGAGGGTGGATCCACTTTAGTTTAACAATAACTAACTGAGATTATTATTTAAGTTTCGTGCCACACAAAACGGGAACCTTCCAAGACCATTATTCAGTGAAGTAAATTAATAAATCTGAAAAGGCTAGCAACAAGTTGTGGTCGCGAACTCGCAATGCAAACCTCTTTTGAGTCGGTACTGAACGGTGGAACGTTTCCCAACCAGAACAATGTGCTTTCAGAGAAAACACGCCAACAATGCTGAGCAATTTTTCTTTGAACTCCGCTTTTGCTCGAGCAGAAAAAAATATGTTGAAAAGGTAATTTGCAAGCGCATGTTCTTACTTCTTATACAGCGACTTGCTGTATAAAATGCTGTATTATGACGTCAATGGAAGTTGTTTGTTTTTGTTTTTGAGGGAGGGTTTATTTTTGGCGATAGACGTTTGTTACCGTTGGACACCGTATGTCTACCGCCACCATCAACGGGACGCCAGAGAAAGAGATGACGGCGCAAAAAAAAGTGTGCTGTCGGGGGACCCCGTCAGGAACGAAATTCTTTACGCGATATTGGCACGCACACACTCGTATATAATAGAAAGAAACAGAGAGAGATATAGTTACTTATTAGTTAGAGATATTGTTACGTTATTTGACGGCACGGTTGGCGCAGTGGTTAAGCGATTGACTGCTGCGCTGCGTGTCGCGGGTTCGATTCCCGCACGGAACAAATATTTGTATGACCTACATGTATTTGTTCCGAGTCTGGGTGTTTTTATATCTATAATATGTATGTATTTACAAAAAAAAAAAAATGTATATGAGTAGTTTATCAGCCATCTTGTTACCATAACACAAGCATTAGGTTGCTTAGCTTGGGACTAGATGGTGCTGTGTGAAATGTCCAGGGATATTATTATTATTACTATAGTTTTCATGGTTTTCAAGGGTGCTGAAGGATGCTTAACGCTTTTTCGTGACGTGGCGATTTCTGCCAGTTATGCTTCTTCATCGTGTCGCTGGCACGACTGTGTTTTAAATCTGGTTTTCCCGAAACTTTGCCACTTCCACGGCGTTGTCAGTGGCAGCACAGAGCTCACTTTGGCTGCATGTTTTGGGACACAGAGGGCAGGATAGGAGGTGGAGCATGGTTTGTGACGTAGCTCCACAATCACGCCCTACTGCCTACCAGTTTACTCCGACGCAAACCGCGTTAAAGTACTTCGTTCCAAAAATTCGCAGCGTTGAACTTACTACTACAATTCCCCATTCATCATCACAATTGGCAGTGTTATTCCACCCACTGCTAAGTAGTTACAGGCCTCCTTCCTATCGTGCCATACTTCCCTAGTCTGTAAGTCCCCATTAAGTAATAATAATAATATCCCCTGGACATTTCACACAGCGCCATCTAGTCCCAAGCTAAGCAACCTAATGCTTGTGTTATGGTAACAAGATGGCTGATTAAGTACTGCCTAAATATACCAAAAAACGTATCTTGTATTTGTCATCTGTGTTTGTAGCAACACAATGATCCAACACATTATACCCTGTCCATTCGTTTTTTGATAGATGGAATACGCATTTTTTTTTTGTTTGTAAAAACTGATACACGTACGGTATTATAATGTCTGTAAGAAGTCATAAATAAGATAATTCAATAAGATAAGGTAGTTTATATATTTATTTTATTACGCATTTTAAAGTTAACTTTTACGTAAACTGTAATAGTTACGTTCTAAGGCAGCTGTCAAAAAATGGTTAACCTACTGGACAGAATATAACTTCATTTCCATTTTCTCCATTTCCACTCAAGTCTTCAGAAGCAAAAACTTTAATACACGTAATCATATCTCTTCAGTTTTCCCCTTAAGGAATGATTATCAAGTATCAAGTATTTTCTAACAGACAGCCGTGCTGCTGGGGAGTTTGTTGCGCCACTTCTTCTTCCCAGCGATAGCACTAGGAAATGGTGAAGGGTGGGCGTTTTTGGGGGACTGTCTTTTGTAATTTTGACGTTCGAAAAGTGCTGATTCTCAGCCTAATTTGAATAAATGACTTTTGATTTTGATTACAATGCTAATATTATTATTTGTCAGTCGGATAGCCGGACCTATCCCTTTCAATACTTATTCATGAGCACGCGTGGCTTAGTTTATTGTTTTAGAATTATCTTCGAGAGATCGTGAAGTAGGTACTGCGATAACTATGGGCGAATAATTAAATTTATCCTTAAAATAGGTATATTGAGTGATGGATTTTATTTATTTATTCAGTAGTAGGTACACATAAATTTTATACATTTAAGTTGGTGCCAACACAAACTCATTAGAGTTTTACCGTGCACCAAAATCATCGATTACATAATTTAGGGCTGATTTTTCCAAAGCCAGATAATTTTATCCTAGGAACACCGGGGTGGTTTTTAGTCAGTAAAAGTTTGACAGACCCCGTGACCCGCCCCAGGGCGGCGGACATCCATGAGAATTTTCCACCCCGGAAAAAAAAAGGATAAATCAAGCCACTCTGAAGACTTATACGTGACCAAGATAGCAGGCAAGATTAAAACTCATCTGTACACAATCTTAAACAGTAACGAAGAATTTTTGTCGGTTTTTCTGGATATATTATACATATGTTCCATGGCGCAAAAACGGCTAAACGGATTTGGATGAAGTTAGGCACACAGATACTACACAAAGGTAACTTTTAATCCCAGTAGTGCGTTTCCGTGGTATATTTTCCAACAGGCAAAAGCTAGTCTTCAATAACACTGTAAAAGTAATTTCCACTTGGTTTGACAAAGTGCTAAAAAAGAGCATGGTATATCGTAAAACTTAAAACGTCCTATCTAACACATCATTAACATAACGAACTGCATTCATTAAGGTCGCAGTGTTAAAGGTTCTTTAAGACCATAAATGAGACAGGCCCAGTGCTAAAGCGCTGAACTATTTAAAAAAAAATAACACGAAAGTAGTCATTAAGTTAGTGGCGGGAATGCTCTCAGTTTTATTGCCAGCACTTAAAATTAAGACGCAGTCTAATGTAACCCCAGTTTTGTTCTCTTTACCCCGTGGTTTAATCTCGAGGCGTTAACCGCTTTTTAAACTTAGATTAAAGCGGCTAAAGGACTAATTATAACAGCCCAAAAGTTTGGTGTTTCAGGTCGTTGCGGGCGTTTTGGGCCAAGTTGTGGTTTCTTTGGCACGTGCAGGAGATGGTAGAAAGTCTTGAGTCGTTGGCATAATTTCAAAATTTTCTTTGTTGCACTGCCGTGGTCGAGTTACAATAAAACTCGAAGACCAACTTAGGGTTTTCTTAATATTGTTGATGACCTTTATTTAAAACTACATAGCTGTGCCCTCGTCGGCGTGGATGTCGGAAAACAATAATGTGTCTCTGCTTATTCTTTGTCTAAAATAAAAGTAGCCTAAGTTAGGTACTCCTTATAATATCAGAACCCCAATTCTCGTAATTTAAAATGTTCAAAATCTAGTCGCAGTCTCACCTCGGCGACAAACAAATGTCAAAAACTTGTCAAAATGTAGGGAAATTTCAGGTATTTTTGACAGATTGAGACTGAGATCAGGCTGTGAACGTTCTTAAAATTACGAGAATTGCCCCTCAGCTATCTGCCAGTGAGTCCTGTCAAAATCGGTCCAGCCTTTTCGGAGATTAGCCGCAAAAAACAGAAATCAAAATACTTTTTTATTAATGCATTTAATAAAAACCTATTATTTTGAAATTACAAACAGACACTTCAATTTTATTTATTTTTAAATAAGAAGGACTTTTGATGATGTATCTTCAGAAGATTTAAGGCCGAACAAGATAATAGGACGAACGATTTACCCATTCTCTCGAGTTTTAAACGAACCATGAACCTTTATCCTCTCAAGTCCTTGCCATGAAAACAGCACAAAGACCCAACCACTCAGTTTTTTCTGCAATACGGAGTAAACCTCCATTAAAGACTGGTGCCATCTCAGTAAAACAACAATGGCCATAAAACCGTTAATGACTTAATGGATGGAGGCTGCATGACCTAAAGCCAGGCAGTGTTTTGTGCCGCAGCCGTCCCAGCACGTTGTCACTTTGGGCACTCTGCCAAAATGCTCGCTGCAAACTCCCATATTGCATTTTGGCAAGGAAGCTTTTAAACTTTATAAAAACAATTTCGGTGTAACAGGAGGAAATAAATTGTACATTTTTTCTATTTTTAGAGCTGTTACAACAGGTCAAGCTGTGTAAATCTAAATAGAGTACCTTCTACTTGCTGAAATATTTGTTTGTCACAGTCTGAGTATGAGAGAGATAAATATGAGAATGTTTGTGAAAGAAAAACATAAGTAATGACACCGTTACTCAGACAAATAGCATTATCCTTTGTGATTTTAATATTAATGGTCGTCTCGATATGCTCGACAACCAAGGTCAACCTTGGCGCAATTTGAGTAGCTATGATTACAAGCAATGTTGCTTTGGAAATAACTAACTATTCTTAATATGGATTATAGAAAAATCAAACTGTTACCGATAATAACTGAAGCTACAAATAAACTCGAAGGACAGACAGCTATCCATGAAGCTGATTCAGAAAGCGTACCAAGGGCAACGAAGGTTATGACGCACGGAGTATGCCAATCTGATGTTACAGCAGCCAAATAAATTTTATTGAGCTCACTGTACCGAATAAATATTGGACCAAGTATGTTTGGGGACACCTTAGTGACGTAGGTTGAAGAAAAAAGGTTCTTTGATAATCATGTTGTTGAACCTTGTGTCCTTGTGGATATAGGATGAATACCAATGGATTGGAATAAAGTTCTTCAGGTTTTAGTTGGTGTAGGTTGTGTGGATGCGGACTGAATGATAAATGGATTACTTGTGAGGACAAATGGGGTAAGGGTATCGATCGGTTTAGACAGGTCGGTGTGAATGAGGCACTATATCTTGACAAAACGAAAACGAACGGTAGATGATATTAAAAAAAAAATCAATTCACTTATACTTAGTTGAAAGGGATTATTAGCAGATTGTTTATAATAAACAATTTAATTTTTCTTTGGATTGTTTTGTCTTTTTAATTTTTTATCATTGAAGCATTATGAGGACACATTATTACATCTATATGGAACTCATTATCTTGTTAAGCTGAAGTATGTGAATTATTTATTTCTACTTTGTAGGTTCGGCAATTATTACTAATCGTAGCTTTAAAATTCCTTAGCATTAGCTCCTAGCATTACCTCTACTACATATTTTAGATCTTTAGTGTTGTAAAGAGCCGTTGATAATGCATTAATGTTGCCATCATTAATATTCAGCAAGGACGGTGTTACAACGCTAACGCAACAAATCAGTAATTTGTCAGCATTGAACCAGATTGATGTATTGGTCTGGTTTTAGACTTCTTGTTCTTATCATATCTTAAATCTAAATCATTATCTCTTAAGTATATTAAGAATCATTGTTTTAGATAAGTCAGACTTGATTGGTTTCAAATCTCAATGCCTATTACGTTGTTGCAATAGTGCCAGAGGCGATCATTAAATCCATATCTATTTCGAGAGCTACGATAACTAATAAGTTATTTTGGTTGGCTTCGTCCCGAACATGTCTTTTTGCAAAAACCGCAACAACCAAAATCTAATTGTTTGATTTAGAACTTGGCAGTGACTGCCAGTTTTTACGAGTAGAAAAGATAATATTTTCAAAATCTGCAGTATTTCACACTGTAGTGTTAAGAATGCAGTAATGTGCATATTGCCGGAAGTAGCCAACACACGACGCTCCGACTACTTCCTAGTAATCCTGTAAAACGATTAGATAAAATTGAGCGAGCCTTATTGGCTACACCATCAATCCAAGCCATACAGATCGACGGTGCAGTTAACTTAGTAAAATGGCTCCTATTTTAACATAAAATGGCGGATTGATGTAAGAAATGGAGCTGGCAACGCTCTCGGATTGCGGGAGAGAATAGTGGATGGAAGCGATTTGGTTCTACATGAGGGGAAGATATGTATGTGGGTAGTTATGGATATATAAAACGGGTTGTAGATTAAATGGGTGCTGTGAAGATTTTGTTCATGGATTATGCTACTTTATAAAACGAGAATAAAGTTGAAAATATGTACCTTTAAGATAAGTCAATTATTGTTTCGTTCGACCCTGAAGAATTTCAAGAAACATGATGTAGATTGTAGGTAAAGGCCATTGATGAATAATTTAATGAATATAATAAGCCATATTAAAATTCAGACTTCATTAATTCACTAGAAAAAGGTGTTTTCGTTGTTCTAGCCTTCAATAGAGTTGATCTCATAAATAGGGCTGTGAGAGACCTATTTCCATTTATAACACAAAATAACGGACGTTCGCGACCAAAAATATAATGAAAGCAAATAATATCGTCGCTGCTACCCTAGGTAATCAATTTATTTAAGCTCTACGTTAATTAAAATCGTGTTTCATTCACACAATGCAATATACAAATAGTAAACGAAATAAATAATCAAAGCAAACCATGTAATTGAGTTCGAGCGGTAACAGAATTTAAGTAATGCAGAATCGAAATATATTTTTGTGGTGACCGATATTTTCCATTGGCCGTTTGGTTCTAGTGCCGGATAAGTTAAGGACCTCCCTGCCTCCTGCGACCTTGCAGATAACTAAGATATAAAAAAGTAGTATGTAGTGGTGTATAAAGACTCGCCAGACCCCACAGTCAAACCATTAATACGGTTTTGTGGGGTTTCGTATTAAATAAGTTATTTAGCATGCTGTGAACTTATAATAAATATAATATATATACAATATACAACGTGGCGCTACAATGGCGACATTAATTTAACACACGGGTAGGGCTAGTGGCCAGTAATCATAAAAATTATAACAACATAAAAAAAATCGTAACTTGAAAACTTCCACCTGCGCCGCGCGCCGACATAGGGCTCTCTCTCTTTCCTTCAATTCGTCTTCTCTTTGCACGTTATTGGTTTTAATTACATTGAGGCGATGTTATGATCCGTGACCCCGGCAAATGACCCCTGCGCTACAGTTCTTTAAGTCAGGTTGCTCTAAGATGCTATTTTAGGAAATTGATAATAAATAAATAAATATTAATGTTTAATTAAATTAAAATATATTCATAAAACTAAAACGCGAAACCGTATATGTGTGTTAAATTAATGTCGCCATTAAAGCGCCACGCTGTATAGTGTTTATCAAAAAAGGTGTGGTTATGTGAATTTAAGAGTGTGGTACAGACCATCAAACTTAACAACTTTCTCCATGGGACCAACCGTAGTCGCGAAAAATTAATCAGCTGTCCCATACAAAATTTCAATACCTATTCGACCCAAATGTATTGCAGCTGATTATTTTCTCGCGATTGGTCTGTACCTACCGCACCCTAAAATATGACCACAGATTTCTTAGAAGATGGATTGTAGAGTCCACCAATCTACTAATGACAACATGCAATCACCAGACATTGGCCAGACGATTTTTTTCTACTCTTCATTTATATAACAATTGCTTACTTACTTATTTGCTCTCCAAAGTTTCTTAAATGACTCATCAAGTCATCACTAATTGAGTTACGCAAGAGTAAAATAAATAGGAGACGCTAAACAATCAATAATTAAAACGTTTCTTTAGAAAACTGAAAGGAAAACAGATAAAATTACCGAATCATCATTTAACAAACGATATAAAAGTTTGTCCAAAGATTTCACCTTTTAGATGCTCACTTGTAATATCCTAACTAATATTATGAATGCGAAAGTAAGTTTGTTTATTACTTTTTCACACCTAATCCACTGAACCGATCATCATGAAATTTTGCAACGTTATCAGGGGTATACAAAATGACATAGGGTACTATAGAGGTATGAGGAACAGGGTGTAAAGTCCACTCATCCTCCATAGAAAAGGGAGGATCTTTCGACCAGACGGGTGTTGTGTCTGGCGGGCAATTGCCCAACGATTGATATCGGGAAGTTGTATGTATGCTAATTGCGCGGTAAACTCTGCTTGCGAGATGCAGGATTTGCGTGACGTCAGTATAACGCATTGTTCGCATGTGGCATTTTAGATACCGCTACAGTACCATTCATCCAGAAAAAAAAATCTGTTCCCGAGGAAAAGAACAATAACTTTCGACGGTCACAATTGCTTTAGTACTCTAGATGGCGCTACGTGTCTTTCGAAATATGACGCGACTTTCGCGCAGTATTCTAATAAAAAGTAACACATAGGATACTTTGATCCCGGTAATACGTTTCCGTGGGATAATTTCCAATCTCCACGTGGGCGAAGCCGTGGGTCAAAGCTAGTTATGGGACAACTCAAATAATAAAACGATTGGTTCCTAATACCCCGTTTTATTTGATCTAATGGATAGCACAAATCAAACAGGACCTACCCATTACCCATAATATACTTTTACTATTTGCAATAAGGTACATTATCGAATGGCAAATTACAGAAGTTTGGAAACACTTGAACAGTCCAAATATTGATAATAGCACATACATGGATACATTATGAGGAGCAGACATTGTTTGCTTTGTGGATACCATTCAACTTGATTTTGGTAAAGTGACTGAGGTTAATGACTTTTACGTTATTTGCTAGATGTTTTGTCATGTTAGGATCATAGATTTAAAGCAAGATTGATTGATTGGTTTGATTCTTTTTGTTTTTTGAAGTGAAAACTTCTTTAGCGGCGTTGTGCACTTTTGTTGTGATGGGTAAAAAATGTTAAGCTCGCGTCAGGACACGTGACCTGATCGAAAATTCGTAAGACGGAGGGAGAGTAGACCGCATTCCAAAATATCAAAAATGCACCACGTTAATATTCAAGTTTTCACTTCTGCCGGCACTCCCGGAGTGCAACCCGTTGATTTTTTTTTAAGTTATGGAATTTATAATTGTCGCTTTATATATATATATATTGTTAGCCTGTTCCGTCCCACTGCTGGGCAAAGGCCTCCCCCAAATCCTTCCAGGAATACTTTCCCCGGGCCTCGTCGCATTATATTAAAGTAAAATCTATACTTATAATAAATCTGTAGAAGTGAAAATTCTGTACATTGAAAATATCAAAAAAATAAATGGCAGGGGGTGTTACTAGACCGATACCAAACCCAAAAATGTGATTAAAAAAATTTTTGTCTGTCTGTTTGTTCAGGCATCACGCAAAAACTACCGGTTCGATTTCGATGAAACTTTGTATAATTATTCTTTAATATCCTGGGCACCACACTGGGTACTTTTTATCCCGGAAAAGTATATACAATAAAAAACAAACTTAATTTTGCGGTTCGATCCCTGGACCCGATACTGTATCAACCGCAAATAATAAGTTTGTCGTAGGTTAAGTCACCCGCAATGGAGTTCATTTTTATTCCTTTTAGTTTTTAGAGTTATTTAGGTTTATTTTTATATAAGTCGTAGATATAGATTTTAATTTTAAAGTATAGGTAAGTAGTATATTTGATAGTGTACGATGTGACCGTAGGTTATTTTATAATACTGTTAGGTAGGATTAGTCATTCGTATAGATATTAGTTTTTAGGGATTTTGCTTATTTATTGAGTTTAGATTGGTTATCATCAGAAATAGGTTTATTTAGGTAGGTAGGTATTTAATTTTCTGTTATTGAGTAATTTTTTTTAAATTATGTAGGTACTTTGGTAAAGATATCATATAGGTATCCTCTTAATCACCACTAATGAGACACAATGGTTTTCTATTGTAATTAGCCACAAAGGGCCCGCGAGATAGATGGCATTCTGGGGAAGCACATACATTTTATCCTGTTAGCACGTTCCCGTGGGATAATTTCCGACATCCACGCGGGCGAAGCCGCGGGCAGAAGCTAGTAAATAAATATTACTCGCCTCGATGTTCTAGTGGTCGTAATTGCTACTGCTGAGCGTGAAATCCGGCACCCTAATTGCGTAACACACGATCAATCGGAATCGGTTTCATTTTGACAGTTCAACAACATTCATTGCGTTATTTACGTGTTGAGCAGACAAATTTTTCGAACTTATGAAGCAATGGATTAGCAATGTGCTTCAAAATGATTCAGATTCCGATTGATCGTGTGATTCGCAATTAGGGTGCAGGGTTCGATTCCCAGATGGGACAAAGTGTTTTATGGGATTTTTCTATCTGGAATTTCTCAGTAGCCGCCTGGAGCTTACATTTGTGGCTGGTTGATGGCACGCTCCAGATAACATGGGACTTAAACATAACTGGCGAAATGAGGGTGTACCTACTAAAAATACAGCTCTGCCTATCCCTTTGGGGATTACAGGTGTGATGTTATGTGTATAACCATACTTAGCAAGCAGTTAGATGATTATGGAACAGTTTGATACTACCATCAACTTTAAAATGTCTCAGGGACGTTTTCTATTAAAAATACAAGAGAATTTATGGCACAAAGCGTCCGTAATCTAAACCACCCTTCCAAAAATTATAATTCCCGCAAAAATAGAATTAAATTGCCGTCAAAAATGCAGATTTTCTATTATTCTTCTTTAAAAACCCAAAATTTTATGCAAATCCTATGGAAAACCACTTAGCTGTAAGTACTTAAGTAATTACAAAATGTAAATCAGTAAGACTAAGTTATTTTCATTTCTTAGAACTCACTCAGTTAGTCACAATACTTCTTTGATTACAGAAAAACAAAGTTTGTTTTATTACTATAGAGAACTCGTTTCTAACTGAGTATAACTTTAAACTCCTCTATTTAATTCAATGAAATGGAGTAAATGAGCTTTGATTCAAATAAGAATGAGTATCTTAGTATTGAGAGTAAACATTAATATGAAGAGTGCTCTGAAAAATAAAAAGGCAGTAGGTATAAGGTGGAAGTACTATGAATATGTAGCGGCATCTACAACGCCACATGCGAGCTCAAATACCTGCAGTGCGATTCTGTAACCATCTGACCGTGAAAACTTAGGTGAAGTGAGCTGTCATTCCAACTAATGCTAGCTTAGGGATTGACACTATTGACAGCTCACTCTAAGCTCACTTCACCTAACTTTTCACGGTGAGATTTTTACAGAATCGATCGGCTGACGTCACACAAATCCTGTATTGCGCAAGCAAAGTTTACCGAGTGACTGGAACAAAACTAGCTTTTAAAATCCTACTTTAAAACACTTACTAACAATATCAATCAACTCTAGTTCAATATATCAATCTGCCGAGCCTTTTCCCAACCATGTTAGGTTGGCTTTCAGTCTAACCGGATGCAGCTGAATACTAGTATTTTACATGGAGCGACTGTCTATCTGACCTCCACAACCCAGTCTGGGTAAAACGATACCCCTTGGTAAGACTGGTTGTCAGATATTTCGGCTAAAGGGTGACTGGGACATCGACGCGCAACCATGGATTCGGTACATGATTCTGAACCCCTGAGTTGAAATTTTTAGGTCATTAAAAAAGAAGTTGTTATTCGTGACGCGTGATTCTTTTTTTTTAAACTGACGAAAAAATGTATCCGCTAGGAGGTTTAGAATCAGGTGCAGAATTCATGGTTACAGTTTGCGTGTAGATGTCCCTGCATACAACATCCCGACATCAACCGTGAACCCACCAGACACAACACCCGTCTAGTCGGAGGTCCCTTTTCTATGGAGGATGAGAAACATTCTACCCTGTACCTCTATTAATATAAATAGAACAGTTTTAGCACAGAGGTATCCGAGAAAAAGAATTGCTATTCCATAGTTATCTACCTATACTTTAACAGACTTAAAATAATAATAATTATGTACTCATATTAATGAAAAAAGAAGCAATACAATGATAGGACATAAAAAAATTCGTCCGCATCGCTGTCAACAGGAACAGTGCCCAAAAGGCTGGCAGCATTGCCACGTTGTATGGCGATGCTGATTCTTTGGCCAAGAAATAGGCCAGCGCTCTTGTCATGTGAAGAATACGTGACTTATGAAAGAAGTTTATGTTGTCAGGTTATATTTAGTCTCCAAGTCCAAGCATGTTGTAAGAATCCATAAAACTTTTCGATCCTTTATCAATGATACTTCATTCAAAAGGATCAATTAAACGGTTGTACGGGTTCCTCCACCATGATTGAGGATCAAGAGACCAAGATACCAATCGAGATACCAAGCTATTTTTTACTGAAGTTAAGAATATATATTATTTATAAATTGAAGTCGCTTTTCGTGTTTGTCTGTGTAACCGCGTTGTTCTTCTATTAACAAAGCAACGGATTTTGATGCGGTTTTCACCACCATGTAGAGGATTTATTCCGGAACGTCTGTGTGTATAACATATTAATATTAAACCAACATATAATAAAGAAATCACAATGTTTCGTCAAGTTGTAAAAACCGTGCGAAGCGGGCAGGTCGCTAATAATATACACAGTAAAATACCGTCTTTAAGTTTCTCAGAATTTAACAAACAAGATGACGTTATAAAACCTGATCATTATGCACTTATTGCACAAGATTTTCATAAACAAAAAGAGGACGTCATTCGCGGACAGTAACACAATAAATACGATAGTAACAACATTTAATTTACTGCCTCAAAGCTTTGTGCACACTTAAGGCTAAATTGAGATTTCCGTTCGATATTTGACACCCACATAAGGCTGATTTACATTTGATAGTTATTCATAGCTCGCCTCCGCGACTGCTCATGAATATGTGTTGCACAAAATGACAATGTGCAAAGCAATCGTTTGGACATAAGATATTAATATTCTGAAGACAGTAAACAGTTTTGTTGGTAATAATGAGGATGAAGGTCCACCTAATAATAAGAATGTTATACTACTTAGATTAACAGCAATAGAAGATGCAATCGCCCAAGTGGGTGAATATGAGTTGAGTAATAGTGGTAATTCAGCTCCAATTACAATTCAGACAATCTGAACTAAAATTTAAGTGCAAATAAATAACTAAGATAAGCAATGATACCAGTTTTATTGAATCAAGAAATGTTAAAGCAGCATTAAAAGAACTCGATGAGTATCTGAACGTAAGACGGAATAAATTCAATACACAATATGATAATGGATGTATTTACAAGCCAGATACGAAAGAAAATCTATTTACTAAACCCATAATCGGATTTTACACTTGAGTTTTATTCAAATTTGATCCATTTCGTAAACAAAATTATTCTTCAAACTAAGGTTTTTTACGAGTTCTTAAATTCGATAATGAAGACTGAGTTTTAGGTAGGTACAAATATAAGATATCGCCTTATGTAATTTGCATTTGAATATAAGTGAGTTCTAAATAAGACCTTTTATTTCAATGACAATTGAAGCATACGAAAAATTTAACCCGACCTTTCTTACACAATACAAGAATACAATATAAGGCAAGTACTTTTCAACACAAATTGAAAACTAGTCTAGATAGACATGAAAATTAGACGACTTGTCGACGGTTTTAGCATATTATCTCCGTATGTATCGAAAGGCATTGTCTGCTAGAAATATTAGTTTGTGGTGAAGCCTTGGCACCATTTCGCAGAACTGACAAACCACACTCTTAAATTCATTTAAATGTTCAGCTTGCAATTTAGGGTTTAGTATAGTAGTTAAAATAATAACTACAGCTTCTTAAAATGACAAGTTGTCTAGTTATACTTAATTAATAAGTAAGACATTAATCCATTTATACAATACGTATAACGTAGTTATACTTAGTAAATATGTTATACGTATTGTATAAATGGATTAATGTCTCCATGGATATGGTTTAGAAGAGATTTTTATTTGATTTAGAAATAACAAAGTAACTATTCTTATATATAGTCATTCAATTTATTGTCAATATTTTGTTAGTCGATTCGAAGAATTGATTTGATACATATATCAGACAGCTGTGCTGCTGGGGAGTTTGTTGCGCCACTTCTTCCCAGCGATAGCACTAGGAAGGGCGGGCGTTTTTGGGGGACTGTCTTTTGTAATTTTGACTTTCGAAAAAGTGCTGATTCTCACACTAATTTGAATAAATGACTTTTGATTTTGATATAATTTTCAACCTGTCGTGTCAATACACGACAGGTTGAAAATTATATCAAAATCGCAGCATAATAAAAAAAATATAAATAGTTAAATTAGGTATATATGTATAAGGTAAACCCAAACCGGCTCTTCAAATGGCTCATACAACAGGAAAACTAACATGAAAAAAAAAAACAACACATTCAAGGAAAAAATTCAATCTTATGATTTTAATATCATTATAAGTCAACGAAGAGATTTGAAAAGTCGTTACGTCTATTTTAAGATTTTTCGTGGGCTTACGTTGTGAAGCAGGGAAGGCTTTTAAGTCCCTAAGTGGTATTAAAGATCTACACAGAATAAATGAATTTTGAATTTGACTCAGATCCCTTTAGTGACGCGTCCTGCCAGTGAAATTTCGGCTGAAACCTTTCCGTATGAATAGGCTGATATTTTTATTGCTGAAATTTCTTGACTTGTAATTTTTATTTTTCTACTTGATAAATTCTCGAGTAAGCTCAAACACCTAGACAGACAAACAGTTAGAAAGGCAACGGTTCTAAATACTAATGATGAATCCAATCCAAGAGCAGATGCTAATTTATTCTCCAATTCGTGTTGTACATCATCCCAAGATATCCTCAGGGCAGCACTAGATCAAAGCAATGCCAACGGTAAACCCAACGAGTCCAATAATATCAGAATGCACAATGTCATTGAAACGGGTTCCGACGCTTCGGGTTTATCCTCTGCTTTCTTAATTGAAATGTCAGGATGATTGCCAGTGGATATGTGATTATAATTCGCTACCGGTTTCGCCCTAGAGCAAGTGGAAATTGTTTTTTGGAATACCGTCGTGGAAGATAGGTTCAATTTAGATCATATGAATTTGATTTGGTTTTACAGATGCAAGAAATGATTTTGTTAGTGGATGCTTCCGCTACCACATTCTGATGCAGACTAAAAAATTGCAATTTCGCAAACACCTGTTTTGATAACTGTTACTCATTGCCAAGATGACACAGGAATCAATGTTGACGAAGAATGATGAATCAAAGGACACAGAAAGATTGTTAACTAAATTAAGCACATTAAAGGAAATAAAGCGTTCAATGCTGTAAGTAAAACTAATACAAAGGAAGCACACGGAAATTCATGCAGACGTCAAAACTGTGATTGCATTTATAAATAAACCAAAGAATGTGGACGTGGATGCAATGCAATGATATGGTTGAATGAAAATAAATCGGAAATTCAGAATCGATCAATTTACCTACTATTACTAGCTTGTATTATTGAACTATAGCATTTTTGTAACACGCAAACCACGATGACAATTTGAAATGTCCACGAACAAGACAAAAGATTTATGAAGACAATAATTCACAGTTTTGTAACGTTACAATTGGACCAGTATAAAATATTAGAATTCCCCCACTGTGTCGGATTACGTAGAATTATGGACCTAGTCTGATAGTGACTGCTGATAGGGTTTATTGGCCCTAAAATGGAACCTCGTGAAACTAATTTAATTTTAGACTGGACTTGGAAGATATTTATTCTGGACAACATTGTAAAGATGACTCTTAAGATAACAATGGTTTATGTTTTGGCTCGTGATAGAACAAGTTGTATAATGTTTTTATTAAATCTGATAAAGTCTGCTTCGCTACGTCTATATTGACTGTCGTGCTTTTACTTGTTTGTTGCCACTTTGGAGATAGTTGCACAGCTGGGCAATGTTCATTTGAGAATCTTCATCTTCTTTAATTTTATTGACATTTTTATATTGACATTTAAACTTATTTGATTGACATTTTTAATTTTATTGTATTAATTTTTTTTTTTTGAAATATTTGTTAATTTTTATAATCTGACAAGGTAAAGTATTGAAATGCATCAATGTTATATTGGTTTGGTCTGTTTTTGTTTAATTTATTTAATGTTCACGACTTGCGTTTTGGATATGATGTGACCTTATTATTGACTGTAATTTGCACGCCTGCTTGCAGGCAGAATACAATAACTCTTAGGCTTTAAGATCTTCCCTTGTTGAACAATGTATTTTCTGGCAAATAAATATTTTGAATTTGAATTATTATCTGTTTTTATTTCAGTTGGGTTTTCAATTGGAAAAATGGAATTTCAATATTTTCCAATAGAGAAATTGCCTTCAGAAATAAAACTAAAACGCTTCGCTACATTCGATATGGTTCCCAAATTCCCTCAAATTGTTTGTTACATTTTGTATGTTTCACTTTTTATCACATCCCATATAAAATGAGCATTATGTCATTAGGATTAGCTAAATACTTACTCACTAATTAACGCGTCCTCAACAATGATGTTATGCTCACTACAATGAGTAAATAATGATTCATTGTTTTTCATCAAAATCGTGCATCCGGCTTATGCACCATAATTTAGTGTAAAATGAGTTGTTGACGCTACGTTATAACTTAATAATAGTGAGTAATAAAACTTGGATGACTTTGAAACTAAGTTCAGTGAACGTGTCTAAATTGTACATAAACCATAAAATAACAGAAAGGGTTTCGAAAAATTTTAATAAGGATTTCCGGAATGCTGTTGCATTTTAAGATGTTCAAGCCTAAAATTCAGATAAGGGAAGTTGCTTATGTTTTGGGAATACTAACACAAGATGAAATGGGATCCGCGTATAAACAACAAGAACATCTAAACTATGTATATTGTATATATACTTAAAAAAGCAATCAGGAGAATTGAGATATCTTATTACATTCTAGAAGTAATTTTCATCCCGGAAAAGAGTTAGGTTTGAGACTATGAGTCTATCGTCATCTTCCAAAGAATCCTTTCAGGATAACCCTAAAAATCTCATAAATATTATCGTCTTACGACATGCACATTACAGCAATATTTCAGCCATAAGTGTTATAAAAATGGCGAATAAACGAGATAACAATGTTACGAACGTAAACTTAAAAAGTTACGTCTCACAACATGTCGTAAACATGACTCGTTTTGAGTCAGATTTTGATAATCATGATAATCTTCGTCCGGAGATGTTTTGTTTTGATCGTCTTGATTACCATAATTTACTGTTTTATAGTGATCTAGTTTATCTTTTAGTTTTGGTTTTATTTTTATGTTAAGTTTATTATTATGAGTGTTTAGTAGGCTTTAAGCTGTGTCATCTAATCTACTTAATGACGTTACAATGTATTCAGAGAGACATTCTTTTACTAGGTGGGATACACAAGCGGATAACATAAAGATAAAGAGCATTCACACTGTCCTCAGTAATATAATTCTGAGCCACTTTCGACTAACCTAACCTTACCTTATGTTATTGACAGGGAAAGAACATTCATATTAATTATCTGACCGTGTGTCCTAACCTAAAGCGATTGTCGCGCGAATACGCAATTGTTTATCGTCATATTCATATGAATATGCATAAAAGAGCCCGACGATTGTTTTCGGTAAGGACGTGGCCTGAGTGTTCGCCAATGACCTTGTACGCAGATTAGTAATGTCATCGCAATCTATACAAAAACATACACATCTATTGAAAGTTTAACATAACTTACAGTTACTCATTTAGTTTACTGTGTAACTGTTGAAGTGCGATGATCAAATACCTAATGCCAATGCAAATGAGCTTCCCATCACCACCTGACCCATCACGGTGACGTTGCGTACAAACAATATGACAAATTCCGACCATCTTGTAGTTCTCTTTTTTACTGGGTATCAAGATTCACTGATTTCGTGGTCGTGACTTCCAATGAGCGAAGTGACGCCGTGTATTAGTAAAAAACCTTTATTGAGATGGCTTTGATTTCATTCTTATTTATATACAGTTTGTAACAATGGTTACGATATTGTTACGCTGTAATTTGTTTATTTTTATATAGATTTTCGATTTAGTTGTGATAATTCGCGGATTTCTTGTGTGTTTTTGTGGTCTGATTCAGTAACTTTGATTTGATGCATCAACATCATCACGTCATCCCCGTTATCAAAGATCTCTATTAGCTACGTAATAATAAGAAAGACAATTTCGTAAGAGGCCATGGAGAAAAAATATGTGAAAAGCAGAATATTTTTTATTACTCTAGGAAATTCTAAGCAACTAAGAAAATATACGAAACAAAGGGAATAAAGTCGGAACAAGTTTTAGTTCAACTTTACAACGAGTATTTGTTGTTATAAATGTATATTTATTTCCTCAAAACATGACTGTCGAAGGCGCTAAGTCGTTAAATTTATTAACCCGCACTGCGCCAGCGCCGGGCAAGAGAATTCGCGGGAATGAGCGACTTGATATTAGCCCGGATAAGATAAAATAAGTTGCTAACAAGTTACTAAGTTAGACCTATTATTAGGTCCAGGTATTGCATTATGGAACAGTAATAGGGAACTTGTTTTCCTAGACTGGTAACGCAATAGGAATAATAAAACAGTAGGTTGAATTTGGACAAGATTTGAACGATTGATTAAAATTATTGTTAGTGTAGGTACCTATATTCAGTGAGACTGCGTTTTAGGAAGTAAATATTCAAAGCAAAAGATTAATGAGATAACACTATCTTATTAATCTTTTGCTATGAATATTAACTCAAGAATGAATGAGTAATTTCAAAACGTTAATTTTATTATCTAAACATTGAACATAACACAGAACACCTCTTTTCTGTGTTTTGTGGAACATATTTTACTATATTTCTTAAACTGAAATTCAAAGCATTTATTTTACGGGCATTTTGAATTATCAAGGGACCAGTCAGTCACAAAGATGAAGCTAGTTGCCCTTTCCAAAGCGTAGTACCTTCCTAAGGAGAAAAACAGGCAAGAAACTCCACGGCCACTCTTTTAAATATATTTTTTTTACTAAATAAGTATTGGTTACAACATTCATGTTGAAATTATACATGTGAGAACGATGACCTTTGATCAGTTAGTCACCCATGTCTCATGAAAAACCACTTAAAACATCTTTGAGGATAGTAAATGCTTATTAATATGACTTGATTTATAGCCCATAACACCTAGGTCATCGGGGAAAGCCCTAACACTAACAACTGATGATCTAACTGTATTTTTCCAAGTACAAGATGAAGTAATTTTCCTTTCATACGTATTACGTACAACAAAACCTACACTATGCAGCATCCGTGACATGCAAAACAGGTATATGTGAATATTGAAGAGGTTTGCAACACAAGTATACATATAGAGATATACCTACTTATTTATATCAATGACATAGAGCTGACTTGAGTGGCGATGAAAAACTAAAAAGGTTGTAAGAACTTTATATTTGGATTCATTATACCTAGTTTAATATACTGACGGCAATAAAAAAATCTAAAGATTTTATCGTTTAGCTATTGATATTTCCTTATTAAGTTGGTCATTTTATCAAGACAATTAACTGCATGATAATATACTCGTACATATATATAATTCCAAGTTACCAAACCCCTTTTATGCACGGACTTTACTGAGGTCTTAATTATTAATTTAAAAAAGATTAGAGTTTGACATTAAAAGAAGGGAAAACATAAGCCAAAGTGTAGAACCTCTCTGCCAGCGTCTGCGTTCCCTTCTACATTATAACCCGTATGCCTTCAAAGCAATAGTGAACAGACATCTTCTGGGCACGCTTGTTCCATCATAGACTTCATCCATCGCATGCCATGAGGCGAAATCAAGGTCAAGAGGAGGCCAATTCAAGAACACCAAAAGGAAAAAGCAGAAGAATGAAGTGCATCACAAACGATGGCAATCTCTTGACTTGCTGTCAATTGAGTTGTGCGCAATAACAACTACACCATGAAAGACTGCGACTGTCGATGTGGCTGAAGTTTCGACCAGAAGTCGAAACTTATATGAAATATGAAAATGTAATCTTGATACGAAGAAGAAGAAGCAGATAAATAATAACGTAGGACATAGATGATGATATCAAATTACTTGATCTTCTGCATCTAACTCTATACGTACTTACGAAGATCATTGTAATGCATCGGTGCTCTCAATCTTATTAGGGAGGCAAAAACTAAGCTGTTCACACTTCTAGACCACTTCATTATAACCTGTATTCTATGAAGCAACATATAAACAAACTAAACTAGTAACATACTCGTATAAATTTAATCTATTAGCAATCATTTATTATTAGTCCTTCACTTTTATAGCTTTTGTTTAGTAATAGAACACACCTTTATGGTGGGACAATTGTTATGGGGGAATTAAAGTTTGTTTTATGTAATAATATTTCTACATTTTGTTGTGTAGGTAAGAAACAGCAAAAGAAAACACTAACTTGAAATCTTTCGTCATCTAAGTTAGATATAATTGACCATGTGAACTTTAGACACATTATTATATTACCGGCCCAGACGTAGACGTCACAGCAAGAAAACCAGTTTTGTTCTACCTACTGAGAAGAAATAATAATGTCTAGCTGCTTTTAGGTAATGTAGATTCAACCACAGAACTGTACCTACAGAAGGTCGGCTTCATATAACGAGCCAAACAGGTGCACACACATATACAGGTTGGCAGGGACATCATGCGCAACCTGTTACCATGGAATCAGCACATGATTCTGAACCCTCCTGGGATTCAGTACATGGTTCTGAACGCCCTGGGTTGAAATTATTCGTTGGTTATTAAAAAAAAAGCAGGTGTTCCATACATTTTGATCGTGTACGTTTCACTTTTCTATGACACAACAGATTTTGTTTGACAACCTTCTAAAAAATTCTACGCTGGGGGGTGTAGAATCATGTGCTGAATTTATGGTTACAGTTTGCGCGTCGATGTCCCTGCCACTTGTATATGCATACCATACGGCGATCTCAGTCTATCTCAGTAGAATGCCTGTCTCGAGGGCGCCTGCACTCGCATATCGGGAAGCGTGTCTATATGCGTGCGTTTCGCTCTTTGTATGTACCCGACCTTCTGTACTATTATATGGTACAACACAGGCTATGATTTCAACTTGATGACGCAATATCCTGTGTAAGGTAAATGAGGGACTACCTTACCAAAAACGATATCGTATTGCGATCCTATCTGTCAGTCATGTCTGGTGATTGCTGCAATATCCTTCTCTAATCGTTTCGCTATCATGTATGATTTTAGTAATATTGACTATACACCCATTATTAATAAGTAATTGCTACTGATTTCCTTGTCCTGGTTTGATTAAAATATGTTTATCTCGTCATCTGTATTTGTGTTTCATCACATTATCTTCATCTATACTTTCATATCCGTAAGGCTATTTATGTACCTAACTTTTTATGGAAATCCAAATTATACGAGGATAGAAATTGAATTGAATTTTTATCGGTATTCCCCGAACAACAAACTCTATGAAGAGGTCTATAATATCGAAGAAAAGGCACAGGTGGTGCAAGAGCGTCACAATGAAGATGATTCTATGGGCTCCCGACCCTTCAAACTTCGACGATGCGAGTGGGAGAAGGAAAGGTAACCTCCTGTTTAGCTGTGAATATTTACAAAACTAAAATCAGTTAACAAGAACGATAGATGAAATCACCTGTTAGCCATAGAATAATTGCATGACATTAATCTTGATAAAGCTGTAAAACTGAATAACAATATATTTGTCTACCAACGATGAGATCATTCAAAGACAGGTTCCAATGAAGCTGTAGGTAATACGTATTCATTTATAGAAGGTAATTAACAGGTAGACTAGTCCGACAATCGGTTGTTATTATAATACGTGACTGAAGAGGAAGTTGAATAGCAGTTGGACGTCCAATGACGGGGTCCAATGGCGTTTTAAATAACTAATTTTCTTAAGTATTGCTATTTATTTAAATAACAGTAATATTTTCCTGGTGGAAAATTGGCATTTACTGCCATCTATACGAGGTTAATCTTGAAAAGAAAGGGACAATGCACCTCATAATCATAGAAATGAAAGTGCTTGAGATAATACCAAGAAGATTAATTTGAAAAGAGGATAAAAAACTAAGATTCGTAACATTTGTACAATGATTCAAATGGAAACAAACAAAACAAGTTCACTTACCCGGAAAAACAAAGCCTCAGAACCTTTGTAAGTCAAAGATTACGGGCCTCTCCACGTACCTAATCAATCTGGGTAAGATATCATAGTGACAGGCCTGGCCCGGGTCGGGCTTTTGGGCTCCGGCCCTTGCAAAGGCCTTGCATCACTTGAGATATATTCATAAGGCCCCGGTTACATCACTGGGCCGAGACATTTCCATATAAAGACTGGCCCACATTGGCCAGCTGGTATTTTTGAATGCGAACACGTTAACAATGAATACATAAATAAAGCGTGAATGAATTAATATAAGAATGATATAAAATAAAGGAAGTTTTACACAAACACTAGACTATATCAGACGACATTTAAATATAGGAAAGAAAAAGAGGACGAGTAGGTATTATAATCTAGCCTCAAGCAAGGAATACGACTAAAACTTATTTCATGGATATAAGTAAGCAAAATGAAATTACAACACTACGCTGTTAGGACATAAATAAACACTCATTAAATTAAAGAATGAAACAAACAGAATTAACACTAAGAATTTGAGGAATTCCGTCTTATTTTGCCCATTGCTATGTACACACATACATAAGCAAGTGCGTTGAATTATCATACATATCGCACGCCTGAGTCAGTCTACGGAAATGCGACAAGCAAGGCGATGTTTTTAAAGTGACGTCATTGCACAAAAATAGCGCTGGAGTAAGTCCCTTAGAAGGTAAAAAAGTCGTGTCTTACGAGTACCTACGTCACTCTTTCCGGCCCTGTGTTTCGGCCTAAACATGAATGATGATCTTTAATAAGCAGATATACATGTTACTGTATAATTCGATCTTGAGTCTATATTCACAGGATTTTACATCTGTGCTATAGCTAAGAAAAACATTAGAATTTCTGTTTTTTTTTAATATACCTTTACTGGATTCCTCATCATCATCAACAATATCAATATTATCATTATCTTCGTCTTTTAGGAGATCACCCCATTTACTGTTTCTAGGTATACAATACTGTCTTTTTCGTCTTCATTAATGTTATCATTATCTTTTAAGAGATGATTCAATTAACTGTTTCAAGGTTTCCATGAAAGTAAAAACTATAGCTCAAATTATTGTGAACCATTACCATATTATTGATTATGTCATTGCCATCTCTTATGTAAATAGAGGTCAACGTTGTGTATAAATTATGTAGCTATTAAATTGTTTGTTTGATGCAAAGGTCAAAGACATAGCTATGTCATCTTTTTTTATATGACCATGTGATTGGAAATAAACAATGTAATTTATGATAAAGTAATCAATTAACTTATAGTAATAAAAATGTTGACGAATGACTTGGAACCATGGAGCGGGGCTATGAAAAAGGAAGTTTCCGCATTCAATCCATATCATCTCCTGTTCAATTTCATCAGGGGTATTTGCGAGAGGCCTATATCTAGCAGGGAACGAGAAACGAGATGAAATATATGATAGGTTATTTGATTAACGATACAGCCTTTTCTTTACTGAAAGGTAAACTATAGCAATCGGTATCTTCAGGTCAGTGGCAAAGTATACAGAGACTAGAATATGAAATAAACGAACAAACTATGGACTCTTCAAACTAGACCTTTTTGTAACAAACGACCGTCCACATAACGCAAGAAAACTGACAAGCACAGATGACAACAATCAAATAAAGATAAATTCTGTGTTTACACTCCTCGTCTATGTCATTCTCTTTGTTTATTAAGTGACGCAAGAACACTAGCTCCTAGAAGAGGCACAGTTAAGTCTAGTAGGTATAGACTATATTAAGCTCGGTAGTACACTGCTAAATTCCGACGCGGCTGTTGTGTTGTCATACATTTTGTATGAGATGGCTCATATTATACGGTGGCTACAACGGGTAAGCTAGAATGTTTGGAAGCTTGCTCAGAAGCCTTTTTCTGTTTGACTTTTGCGAAAATAAAAGCGGGACCGTTACTAGTGTTTGAGCATTACGGAGTTTCTCGGAATCTGACGTAAAAGTTGGAAGAAATTTTGTATTTCGTGTGGAATTATATATTTTTATTACTTCCGAAGCAAGCTCGGTGTTCAAAAGAGTTCTTGTCAAAATTATAAAATGCATTTTAACGAAGATTTAACTCACTTGCAGACAGAAGCCGCCATTACATAAATATCATATTATTATAGTCACTCGACCTTTTATCAACCCTGGTAAGTTATAGTAGCATTCACTTTAAGAATAATTTTAAGTAACTTTTGTAAATTGCTTGATCTTGCATGTGACATACAAAAGCGTCGTATTTTTTCTTTTTTAACTCCAATAACTTTTTCATCGTCATTTTTGGCATTATGCTTGTGAAGTAGTTCTTGATGACCTTGGTCATTTTGTTTGCAGGTCACTTGTTTTGCATTTCTTATTTTATGTAGGTACTTCACTGCAGCTTTAATTCCATTCTAGAAGTGTTCTTGTTAACTTTTGTTGTATGGTTTCCTATGAGTTAAATGTCTTTGTTTTTGAGTTAACTTCCTCATAATGGATGCTGTGTGTGTAGTTTAGAGTTTTGTATGATATGGAAAATAATTAAGGAACAAATTTTATAAATTCATCAGATCTTTGGTAGAATACATCTTTGATGGACTAGAATTGAAACACTTCAATGTTTCAATTCTAGTCCATCGTAGAGTAATTCTAGCTTTCTCTGTCTTGGCACTGGCTATGATTTATACTTATTGAATATTATTAGGCGCGGCATTTAGTATACAATCTTAGCGATAATTGGTCTACTAAATCGAACAAGCAGTTCCGGGTTCAACGTCCAAAAGAATCCTTGATCATAAAATAAGTCGGCGAAAAATTATGTTCTTTAAACTTGCAATGTTTTACCTCAGAATCTTCCCAGTTTATGTAATAAAACCTTAAAAGATGTTGAAGGAAGACCGCCGTATATAGCAGTTTGATTTTATTGTATTGAATTGTAGAGGTCCCATTTGCATTACTCTTGCTTTAAAAGGATAGAATAATGGTCAACGTTTCCAATGTATCGCTATTCAACAGCCGTTTTATTTTTCTTTCATTACGGGTTTGCTATTTTCGTCTGCTGTATTAGGATCCTTTGGTATTTGGTGTTTTGTATGTTGTCTCTTTTGGATTCCTTTCTCTTAATTATTATTTATTTTGTCTTGCATTATGTCTGTTGTAAAAGTTTCACAATCTATTGATTCAGTATCTACACGATCACGGTTGGTCTAAGGATCCTTGATATTGTGAGTCAGTAGGTATATATACCTATCCAAATGACTTCATCTATCTAACATTATAACTTATTTTCTCTACATGTGAAGGGTTATTATTTCCTTTATGAAAATCTACATCCGTATATTTAAGACGCCGTGCACACAGCTTACGCCAAGATTAATTCCGACATTAATTAATATTAAAACGTTCGTACCTCTCTAATACAATTAGAAGCAAATTGTGCGTAAAATTATTCAATTTAGGCCTTCTAGCGAATAAATGTAAACGTATGGTAGCTAAGCCCAAGATTACCTTAGTGCTGGTAGCTAAATGTTCTCATTAACCCACATAGAGGGACGAAGGAATATGTACTGAGACCTAATTCTAGCTTTATTAAAGTGAGAGTTGCTTGTAGGAGAAAAGTCTAGCTGTTCCTGAAGAATGTAATTATGTTGATTAAAGTTTCCGGATAGCATTTTTTTAATCGTTGTCTACGGAGACTCGTTCAAACTCTAATTAGTCCTAGTCTGTTCCACTACTGCACGTAAGTTTCCTATTTATTTCTTCCCCTTTCTATCATTTCTTATAGATATGCGAGTAAATCTCGGGAGTAGAGTTATTATATTCAACTACATTTCCATATCATTGTGCGAGGGCACGTCACCAGAGCACTTCACCTGTGCCCTACATTTGTGCTTCACATTTTTCATCTGACCTCACTAGAATCCCACATAATCCGTGAATTCTAATAAAAGCGGGATCATCTACATTGTAGTGTACACAATGTAAGTACGACACAACATACATACACATCAACATAATGTATGTCCCTTTTACCAACCCTTTCAAGTGTCTACGAAAATGGGCCATACGGAGTACAATGGCGGAAAAGTATGGAAAAGTCCCCCGGTACAACAAAGAAAAATGTTGTGTTAGGAAAGTGTCCAGCTCTGAAGATGGGGGGCTATTCTCATAAGTAGGACGTCGGGACGGACGGCTCGGCCCGTAATTGTGGTGACACGAAAACTCCACTCTCGAGTTTTGAGAATAGCCCCAGTAGTACACTCGAAATAAAAATGTATTGTGGATCTTTATTACAAAGTTTTTGGTTGGTTTCTTCTTTTTTGTAAAGATGATTAGTACTGTCAGCAAAATATGTATGAGTAAGCAGAAAAATATCAAAATGACATTTAAATTAGTTGGTTGAGTTAGGTAGATTTTTTATTACTGAACCGTGAGAAGGTTCACTGTCAGGGTCTGTTTAAAAATTCAAAATATTAACATAATCACTGTGAAATTAATATTCACTAAACAAAGTTGGGTATTCATTATTTTTTGCTGACGATTCCAATAATAGGCACTTTTTGCTTTTCATTTTCGTAACGTGACGTGACACAGCAAAAAGTTGATTTTTAGGGCACAACTCTCGCTTGTTTTTGCTAGTTCAACGTTGTAATGTTATTGCGTTAGCATTTTTTTTACAAGTTGATTGATAAGTAGATGTTTCTTGCTGTAGTAATTTTCTTTGACACTGAAATAATGCAAATGTGTACATTTATAGAGATATCATCATAATGCACGAGGAATACCTTGTATGTTATTAAATCTGAGGCCAAGAAGGTGAACATACATATTTATAAGTCTATAACATAGGAACAGTTTTATATCCACATGCTGTTATTAAACAAGACATCCTATAACAAGTTCAAAGACAATGCATTACTTACCTGTCATTGTACGTTCTAGAAAGGATTTATTATGACTTTGTTAATGCTTGAAATACTATGGTTGTTATGGAAACATTTAACGTCTAGGTGAGTTATGGGTTATGGACTTATGGCCAACCGATTATAGGTAGGTTTCAAGGTTCCATTGTTCAAAGCCATATTTTCACGTGACTACAAAATACAAGTTATTTTTACAAATAAAAGTTATTTTAATTATTTGATGGTGTACTTAATTTGTGAATGGTTAACTTTTGAATTTATTCATGTGTATAGAATTCATGCACGCGATTTTAACTTTATTGCAATTAAGGCACATGAGTTGCTTTTAGTCAGGCAATTTTATCGTTTAATGTAATATTAATTTAAGCCTGCTTCAAAGAAACTTGGGTTTTTAAAGCGGTTTTAATATGCATGTTCTGTTTACCGCTTTATTTTTCAAATGTATTTTTCTTATCAAATATTTTTCCCTTGAAATGAAATAAGTCGTAAAAAGTAATAGCTTATTTACACCATATATTGAGAAACTTAATATACATAACAGGGCAATGACCTTCCCACTGTTTTTTATGACAAAATAATAGGCAATTTAACTATAAGATGACAAGTCATGAAGTCACGTAAAAATACAAGCATACCAGGGTAATTAATCATGCAAGACACATTAGTATTATCATCCATGCAGTTAGACACGTATCGTCTCCCTATCGGCGACTACACTGAATCATTGCCATGATTCATGCATCATTATACAGGGGGTTGCTCAGGCATATACGGGGGTTGCATTTTTAAAAACGTACCCTGTACCAAGTGGCCACCTGAGGTTGCCGGAGACACCACCGAAAACAATATATTAAGTACATGTTAATTATATGTAGGTAGATACTGGAATATAAGCTTAGGATACACTTTAGGTTATTGGCTGGACTGGAAGATAGTTGGATATTATTTTGGATTGGATTGGATAGGGTATTGTTAAATTCTACAGACTGTACAGATAGCAGGTCAAGCTACCCGAAACTGTCAAATTTTCCCAATCAACCTTGAACCTTAATGCTTTAGCTATAAAGTTGAAAATCTATTAAAGAAATTTGACAGATAGTAGTAGCTTGATGTGTTTGGCGTCTGTACATTCCTATTGAGATATTTTACAACCATAAAAATGTTACACGTACGTAGACTATAATATTTTACGGCGTTCTTAAAATAATAATAAACAGAGAATAACAATAAAATAAACGTAAGAATCCATTTCGTACACAATAGTGTGAGGTCCATTAACCCTGTAGTGGTCGCGCCTCTAAAAATTACACGAGTGGTCGCGTGGACTACATACGTAATCCATATACAAATTGAAATAAAAAAAGTTTTATTCATAAAATGTTTATTATTGAAATGAAAATATAATCAGTACAGTTTTCTTAATTAACTATAATTATCAAAACTTAATCACAACCTCTATGTTACTAATAACGAAAAATATAAAAAACTCTCTCTAAAATGGCACAAAAATCACATACATTATTCTCACTGAGATCATGATAACAAAAAGTAGTACAAACTAATATCTAAATATTATTTTCTGCACAGGACAGACACATAATCTTCAAATGGTCCCCACATACAAACTTATTGCATTTGGTGCACATCTTTCTAGTGCTTTTATTTCGTGCTCTTCCACAATCATGGCAACGCCGCACAACAGTGCTCGATGTTCCTCCCGAGGTGGTAGGCTGAATTTCTGAGTACGCAATGCCAAGAAAATCTTTTATTCTAATTGTTAGAGTTCTTGGCAATGATTTAGTGTCGTCTCTTCTGCGCCAGTGGTTTCATCCAAGCCAAAGATAAGTCAATCAGTTTTCTTATTATTTTCTTATTAGTGTACTTGGTAATGAGGCGGATGATATGATCAACAAAATACAGACCTGCATTCTTCAATACTTGTCTTTTGACGAGCTATTCCCTTCGCCCCGGGGGCCGAACCACCATATTATGGCTTCGTATTCTCCCTCTGTTTAGGGGAATTGTTTTTGACCACAATGTATCATCCACCCCAGAGTAAAAGTCAACACGTCGGCGGCGTGGCGGAGGTAGATCATCTTCTTCAGAGCTTTGGTCTAATCCCCTATCTGGTATATCTTGCTCTTGCTCGGATTCCGATTGATGGTGTTGCTGTTCTAAATTATCAATTTCTTCATCGGAGCTTGATTCAGCTTCATATGCATCATTCCCGACATCAACTTCAGCCAGCCACGACTCAATTAACGTATCACGTCGGTTATTCATTTTTTTCCTAAAAACAAACATTATATTTCAATAATCAGACAAAAACAAAACAAAATAAGGCATTATTTATCTAAAATAAACGAAAACATAATAAGTCGATGTAAAAAAAATACTTACGTAATTGGTCGCGCGGATTACAATTGTAGTCCGCGCACTTCACTGGGCTCCTATAACACAACCGTACGATTCCTGCACTTGCGCTGCACTGAGCGCGTTACTCGTTCATTCATTTGAAAGTACCTGGAGGCGCAACAAGATGGCGCTAACCGATTGTGGGAAATTATCGATTTTGTATACGTGGACTACATATGTAGTCCGCGCGACCACTCTAGGGTTAACTTTAATCTTATTTTATGATAATCGCGTGAATAACATTTTCAAATTATTTTCTAAAATAGGTTAAATGCTGCCAAGTGCCAATTGCAGCCGAACTTTTAAAACCAATTTAAAATTCTGAGGCAAAACGCGATTCACAAAAAAATAAAAATAAAACATTCGAAATTCAAGCACGTTCCACGCAAATTCCGAATGTCAATTTATTTGCGCGGCAAACATCTAATTTTGTACATTACTGTACCTACTCTATGTGTTGGGGTCCTACCAAGATAATGTCGGTTGACGAGTCGAGTGCATATCGTTCGATACGATTGGCGTGACCGTTGAGTATGCGTTTAAGAAATTACTTCCACATAACGGTATTGTGGAAACTGGTTTGTAAGTGCCAGTGCGGATTGCTGTCGGCTAGTGATTTTTCCGATACTCGACAAGTAGGTACTAAGACGTTGATAGTTGGAGGCTGCACACGATAAGATCTAGCCATTCTTGCAGTGTTGCGATGTTTCGATTAGATATTTGATGTAAGCAAGTTCTTTACGCAATACAATGTTTCTAACCTACAAGAGTATGATGGTTATTTGAATAATTTTCGGATTTGTATTACACAAAGCGACTTCTCATTTGTTATTATGTTATCAAATTATGAACTAGGGATGTTATTCTCAAACACTGGCTATTCATTTATTTGACAGCAAAGCTCACATCTAAATGTTAACACAGAATCAAATTAACTTACAACTGCAGCATAACTAAAAAAAAGCGTCATAATTTTACGAGCCGCTCAACTGGCAAAACATAATAAAAGTAATATGGCAGCGTTTTTATGGATTATAAAACATTTATCCCGTCCCGATTGAAAGTGTGATGTTTTAATGCAACGTTTATTGCGATTTACTAGGCAGTCTTAAGACTTGTCCCGCCTACAGCTACCCACGTGCGACTTGCACTTTTGTGGGCTTTACATTGCATTAAAATATTGCTACTGGTCGTTCGAGATTTATTTTTTTGTTCCATTTATGATTTTAAATATTTATGTCCGATTCAGAATTTGTTTATGATGCTTTTAGTGAATGACTATGCTACTTATAATATTTTATTTAGATAAGAAATATTAATATTAAAGCCAGGAAAGGTACCTAATTATGACTACATAATTAATTACACAGTAGGTACACTGCGTGGTTCTCCAAGTGGCGTTAATTTGTAATATTTCACAATATGATTTTATGTAGGCTTTTAATTGGTAAGCCGGTACTTATTTTACATACGGGACTTATAGTTTATACTAATTAAACTCATGAAGTTTGCTACATAAATAATACCTATTTCAGAAAATAAAAGACTTCATGAAGTAGTTACGGAATATTAGCTACGGCAATAGCGTTAAAAATCGATTAGGAGCGCGATGGAATCGATAGCTTGGCATGCTACTTATTGCCTAGTTATTATTCTTCAAATCTACAATCTTAGTACCTAGGTACCTACTTAATGTTTTGTACCCTATAGATATATTATTAGTCATTTCAGTGGAACTGCAATAAACACATCATAGTCATAAAGATCACTTTTAAAATGAAACGTGAAAAACAAAATCATATTATTCCATATTCGAACACAGTCATTAAAAATAAATCCAATAAAAACCAAAATCAAATCGATTTCCCGCCGTCTCAATTCAATAATGTTCTATGTAAACATTTGAGAGACGTCCCCACTCCGGAGACTCGATGTTTGCATTTCAATGTCGTAATCGATTTGAATTGAAACTCGATTATCGATCAAGTACCCAGACGTTCGTACTACTTTCACTGGATCGCAATTATAGTTACGATAATATTTGTGTGCCACTTGGTGCTGATGAAATGGAGCAAAGAACAACATAAGAGGTTCTCAAGTTTTTTGAAATATCAAATAAGACTGACCTAAAACAGGCATTTTATATCCTTTGAAGTTTTATAATTTAAAAAGGCTCATAATCGTAAACTTGTTGAAGCATATTTTTTGGTCCAATTCACTGTAAAAGTAAGCAATTAAATCTAAAATTTCTAATTATATTGTCTCGTTATTAATTATAAATTTTCCATTTGATCTCACCTTAAAAACTTTGGTTGAAGCGACCTTGAAGTGAGAGCTGTCAATATTGTCAATCCCAAGCATCAGGTGAAAAAATGACAGCTCACAGCCGATCGATTCTGTAAAAATCTCACCGTGTAAAGTTAGGTGAAGTGAGCTTAGAGTGAGCTGCCAATAGTGTCAATTCCTAGCATTTAGTTGGAATGACAGTTCACTCCACGCTCACTTCACCTAAGTTTTCACGGTGAGATGGTTACAGAATTGCACTGCTGCTCTTTCCAAACTCACTTCATCTCAGTTCGCACAGTGAGGTATTTACAGAAGAGATTAATCTTCCACGTTCAACAACCTTAATGCAAATAAAAAAGCGGACTCGATATAACCACCAATCAGGCAAATTCAGTCCCTCAAATAGGATTTGGATTAAGCTGTCGAAGTCATCAATTCTTTTTTGCATAATCGGGTTATGTTGGGATAAGGCTTTCACTATCACATTTCAAGTCAGGTCAGGTCATTTCATCACCACTGCTCTCAAAACGGTAAAGGAAAACATCGTGAGGAAACCGGCATGTCCTAGAACCAAAAATTCGAAGACATCTACCAATCCACGGCCACGGGATTACGGCCCACTCCCTCTCACAAGAGAGGAGGCCTGTGCAGCAGTGGGAAGCGTTATAGGCGTAAATGGCGATTTAGATATCGATTTGTAATTATCCTGTACTTCATTCGGAATTTTTATAAAATTGCCATTTCCATGACCTATTTGTGTCAATTATCCGGTCTCCAACAACGATTATAAAATAAATAATTCTGCTGCCCTCAATTGTCTTATAAAGTTTATAAAGCCATGAGAAAAGGCAGCTGACACACTGTACTAAAGACTTGAAGTATCATAGAATGTGGAACACGTCAGCTGTTTATTTTCCCATCGTGTGTCTTTGAGTTTATTATTGGAAACACGTTGACTATAATTATATAATTATTGTGCTGGGAACTTGGGTAATAGGTGTGTGGAAGAGGATATGGCTTGACACTATTAATAGTGTAATGTTAGAGTACAGGGGATATGGATTAAAATAAATAATTGAGGCATGGGGGCCATATTGGATGTGTGTTTGTTCTTATTCTTTTCGTATCGATGGTACTCTTACTGATTTTTTTTTGTGTGTAACTTGTGCCCTGTTCGTGGCCACGTTGATTGCGGCATCAGTGGCATTATTTAGGTCATCCAAGGTGCAGGTGAACGGGCACTTAGGACGCTTCAGCTAAAGGGGCATGGTCTGGTCAAAAGCACCGTACTCGCATTGGGTATTGGACGGGTCTGTAATTTCAACTTCGGAAAATTGTGTCTGCTATCGATTGAAAGCTTTCCACAGGCCACTGCAGATCATTTTCGGAGAGCAAATGCTTGTGGGTGTTAATTTTCTGGATGAGATAATATTTTTTGACCACGCTTGATGGTAAGCTTAGATGCTATTCAGGTTCTGTCGAATGTGAGTGTGCTATGTACATAGCTACACCTCTGCATAATTCTTCGAGGAAAACGGGCATGAAGTTATGCTATTTTAGTCTCTTTAACACTTTTACTGTTCGCGAATTAGAAATAATAGTTAAACAATCTCCATGAACCGAATGTGGATCATAGGACTAGGAACAGGTAAATTTAAAGAAATGTGTGTTCTTGAAACCTAACAATTTTAAACCTTAGGAGAGTAATTTTAAAGTATACCTTGTCTTATGCAGTACCTAATTATATATTAATAACTTAAATTATGTGCGATGTTACAAAAACAAACGTAACAATAATAATTAAACACATTAACTTCACAAAGCGGAACGTTAACATTGAATAATCGTTTAAATAACAAAATAATTTAAATAAGCGAAAGTTTTCCGTTTCATATAGTTTAGTTCGAATGTAGGTAATCAGAGTAATGTACATAAGTATGTGTAAACGTATTAAGTAGAACTAGGTTAGTTTAGGATTAACGAGGCTTATTAGTCGATGGCATGTAAGAAAAAAATAATTATAAAAACATAGACGACCATACATTTTAAAACAAATGACAACAGCATTTGAGCAACGGGGTAGTCGCTTAGGATATAAGTTTTAAGGCTGGAAGCCTTAACTTATGGAAGTATCCGCAGGATAGCCCTGTTAAGCAGTCAACCATATAATAGGTTAATTAGCGAGATTAAAAAAAAAAACTGTCGATATTTTTTCCATGATATATACAATATGTCCCATGACAAGATTTTATGTGATTTTTTTAATGAAAATTGGAAATAAATAATCTTTCATAAAACATAATAACTAATTGATTTGTCTACCAAGGTGACTGGACACATAAATTAACTATAATGAATTAATTAGTTTTCTCTCGTTTAAATTATGCAAGCCAGGTGGCAAAAGTCGAAAGGTTAATAGCTTGATATTTCAACAAAAACTTATGATTCAATCTTTACTAGGAAACTTATGAGATTAATCCGATTCCGATTAATTTTAGCGGTAAACGGCAAATTCCTTAAATCTGCAAACGATTTGACGAGGTAGTAAACCTCCAACAATCCTATAACTTTAGTTTATGGTTTTCCAATAAGATTTACTGCGTATAGCAATTAAGTACCACCTTTGCTTCTAAAAATAGAAAGACGTAGGCATAAGGGAGGTACCTATTAAATATAATCCGTCTAGTAATTACCTTTTTAATTTACTTAGTATTTAAAAAATAAAAAGTATTAAAACCAAAATTTTCACTCTCAAAACTAAATAAACCGCTAATTGTTAAGTTATCTCACTATCAAATAACACACAAATGTGCTTACAAACTACCTAATTATAAAGCGCATCCTTACTAAAAACGCAGAATTAAGGGGGATGCGTAAGGTAACCCGCGAAATTATCATTTTCTTGCGTGTTTTGCAATTTGCAGTCAGAGTCAGGTTGTATGTTGATTAAAATATGATTCACAACCGAAACAAATATGGGTTTACAGAAATCATTAACTCCTTGAGTTAGAATTGGCCGATTTCATGAAATAGCCATTCAATAGGATAATATGAACTTAGAGCATTGTATTGATTTTATGATTATAATTCTATAAATAAATATTAGTTACGGCCGCGAATCATACCTATTTAGATCAACATACAACCTGAGGGGCAATTCTGGTAAATTTAAGAACGTTCACAGTCTGATCTCAGTCTCAATCTGTCATATTTCCCTACATTTTGACAAGTTTTTGACATTGGTTTGTCGCCGAGATGAGACTTTGATCGTTTTAAATTACGAGAATGTGCCTGCTGATATTCACCTGCAAATTGCAAAAAAACCGAAGGAAATTTGAACTTCGCGGGCTACCCGGACGCTTCCGCCTTAATTTGTAACTAAGGAAGTATTCTTCTCAAAAGAGGAAAAGGAGAAATTATCCTAAAAAGGTTCATCTAAATATATACACTGCTACAAGAACTTTTGGCGCTCGGTTGACGTTGACAGTGGGGCGCTGTTGGTAAACATTTATACAATTGTTTTGTAGAATGTATGGAAAAAAACAAGATGGCGGCGTTAGTTCCGATTTTGGCCACGCGCCAAAACTTCCTTGTACACCTATATCTATACTACAAAACCAAAACTCGGTACAGACCTTAGGCAAGGCGGCGAGACACTGCTGCTTCACGTCCCAAATGAGCTGGTCTCTGGGGAACTGGAGACTCTTCTGCACGTTCAGTTCGGGCACGTGCACCCTCACGAGGAGCCAGCCCTCCGCTCCCTCAGAGCACTCGCCCTCCATTACGCTACGCCATCTGGGAAAGAAGAGAGATATTGGTGAATATTTTGTCTGAAAACAACACACCGCATGTCCCAGGTAACATTTTGACATTAGAAGCGTTTTTTTATCTGAATTCCAGTTTTCGTAGTTCAAGTGTACACCTGCTGACCCTGTCAACGCCTGAATTTATTAGGTCAAACAAGCATTAAGGCATTAGAAAAGGGGATAACCGATGTTGGCAAGCGATGGGAAGTTATTTATTAGGAAGGTGCTTGAAAATTTATTTGACTATAAAAAACAATTGGCCAATTTGGCACAGGCAAGAATTTCTTAGAGAACAACATAAGTACGTGTACACAGTATTTTATACCGTTTAGACATGCTGATAAAACTGCGCACATTTTCTTGAAAAACACACTTCAACTAAACAACACCTACCGAATCGAATATAAGGAATTCTACTGATAAATATGGCGTAGAGTTCAAATATAAATGTCTTAACTTAAATCCATTGAGGAAGTTAAAGGATTACATTCGGCATAACTCCAAAAAGAATAAAAAGGAATGCAAAAAAAGTCTTTAAAAATTACCAACAGCTGGCTTTTCCCTCAAGTCCATTCGAAACAAGACTATTGAGTAAGAAACATATTGTACAAAGTAGAATTTCGCCAAAACAGTTTGCCCTCCAGACAAATGCCCTGTCTGACCAATTAATTTATCTAAAGGTTCTATCTGAATTTAGGTTGACTCAACTAAGAAAAATAGAATGGTTCATTTATGGGTTGCTCTGGGATTTATGGGCCATAACTTTTATAGGCTAGTAACATGTCTAGTCATGTTACGTAACAGTGTGTGACTTCGTTTGAGTAGGTTTATAGTGTAGGGACTTTTTTTCTAACCTAGACCAGAATTTTCCGACTGGATTACGTTACAACTTTATGAGCTATAGGTACTTTATGAGCTATACCTTTTGCTGCAGACGTATGAGGGTTTAAAAGACCTTCTTGCCCTCAATTCTGAATTTCTGGATAAAATATGAACGAAAGAAAATACATTTATTTAGCACAGACTAAAAGGCACACAGCACCACATATACTACAAGTAAAAAACAGGAAATATAAATAAGAAAACAAATTAAAAATGTACAGTGCGTTGTGAGAAATTAGCAGGAAAGTGTGCCTAGCAACTGCGCCAAATAGGCCCAGTTCAGTTCAAAAATACCAGGCAACTAGTGCCAGACGCTGGCAAATATCGAACCGATTTTACACATAGACAATATCGATAAGACATCAAGACGAATATGAATTGTACACTATCTATGCAAAGCAAGCGATGAGTGAATGAAGTATTGTTATTATTAACTTTTTACTTCTTTATACTTGTACAGAATGTGTAAGAAACCATCACCGGCAATTCAGTGCATCTACCTACTTTATTATTTTTCAATAGACAGACAGAAATGCAAATTTTCGTTGCTTATAATGTGCCGCATGCACAAACCATCCGGTTGCGTTTCTGTGAACTTAAAGCTGCGCCGGCGCGCGTTGTGCCGCGTTCTAGGAAAAATGGCGACATTATGATTTTTACAAATCAAGGAATTTCTTCGACTTTAAGGATAAGATAAGATTATTGAGTGGGTAACGTGTAGTTAAGTGGATTTCGGTAAAAAACACTTTAATGTATTTGGCATAATTGGTTTATAAATAATCGGACTGATATTGGTAATTACTGTTTGCTAACAGTAGTAAAACAGATATAAAATATACTGGAATCGCGATGGTTATCTAGAATAGCGGTAAGTATTACTAACAGGAAATAGGCTTTTAATTAATAGGTGGTAGGTAAATCAAAACTGAATAGAGAAACAGCTTGAGCGTATACTTAATTTTAATTAACTTGAATATTTTATTAGTGTGTGACCTACCCGATTATGTCTCTGAGCCAACTTTTAAACTAAGTAATCCAATGATAAACTTGAATGAACTTACGAAATCCGAAAGGTTATCTATCTTATCGCTCAGAACACACTTAGGACTTATGTGTACAAAATGATAGCATTATCTTGTGGTCTTAGTAAATTAGTCTAAGAAATAAGTTAAATATCGTACATATACTAATTCCATGCATATCGTTTGTTACCTCGACCAATCCTACCCAAAAACCTTCATTTTTAAACGTCAAATGCAACGGCCATTTTCTAAATTGAAAATAAATAACCAATCAAACCGCGTTCTATTTTTAAACGTAGCAGCCATCTTTTTTCAATTATTTTTCGGTAAAATTTTGACGAACTCTGATAAGAATTTTTTTATTTATCTTCGTGCCTAACCTTCCGACAAGGGTAAAAGTTATTTTTAGTATAAATAAAATGTCATCTTTTATAATTATACGTTTAGAAGTGTAATGGGAGAAGATAGAATCATAGGTTTTTAATAAGATATTCGTTATACGTAAGAAATGTACGATTTACTGTAACATCTCATATATGTACCTACATTCAATGCAAATAAATGACTTCTATTCTATTCTATTCGATAACATTGTTTTCTTATCTAACGCATACCACAAAATTCCGATAAATTTTAGGAATTATTCATGTTTTTTTTTTTTCAGTAGTTGTTTAGGTTCCATTCTAAGGCTTAATGATAAGTTGTGGCGTAACTGAGGAGGATCAGTTAATTGTGGATTCTGTTCTACGTTGAGTTTGTGACTAAGGGTTCCCTACTGCTTTCCTTTCCAGGTGGTCTCCAATTATGATTTTTAAGTGCCTATCTCGTATTCCTCTGCAAAACGAAAGACAAGACTTCTCGCGGGAAGTTACGTCATAATTTAATCATCAAATCATATTGTCAAAGCCCTTATCAAATCATGGAGACGTTTCTCCGCATTGCGCAATAAAAACTTCATAATATTTTTTTGGAACTAAAACCAATCAATCCATCAATTTGATTACAAGGGCACCGTTACATGTCCCACTAATAACTATCGTCATTGTTGTTTTATCAAACTTCAATATAAAGAGAGAAAGGGAGATATAACAATAATAAAATGGAAAGAGATAGAAAGGTGTATTTCGATAAAATTTTATACCGGAGAAGTGTGAAGTGACGAAGGTTCCTATCTAAGTAATTGAGGTATCGTTTCTGTTGATAAACTATTTAATTGACAAATTGATCGATGAACAAAGCTATTAAGGTCATACATTAAGATAATTTATATTTATTAATGTAGGAAATGTTTTTGAACAGAAGATTATATGCTATTTTATTTATAACTTTAGTTCTTTTTATTAAGGTTTCATCTAAGCTGCATCCGGTTAGACTGGAAGCCGACCCAACACAGTTGGGAAAAGGCTAGGCAGATGATGATTCAGGTTTCATTACTACTATATTGACGTGAAGTGCTTGTGAATTATTCTAATGAATATAGCATCTTTGCTCCCGAGTAATTTCGACAGCAACAGGAGTCCTAGGTCTGAACCGCGGGCTAATTGCCTAACACAGTAACAATAGCAATGGCTTTAATTTTGACAGTTCAACAACATTCAATGCGTTATTTACGTTGTTGAGCAGACATATTTTCGAACATATGCAGCAATGGGTTAGCCTTCAAATTCAAAGTGATTCAGATTGTGAATTGAAGTGTGTTATGCAATTAGGGTGCAAGTTTGGAACGAGATCATCTCATGGGTAATTCTCCTTATTTTCAATCCCGATATAAGGCCGTTCCATACTCCCAAATCTTCTTTTATTGTCGTATCCTAGGAGTTTTCTGTCGCATTGTCAATTTGTTTTCATGAGACAGCTTCCATAACTGTGATTGTCATGTCATGATCTGTGTCTTTGGGTCAAGGTTCAAAGATATACGTGTGATTAAGGTAGCTTTTTGTTGTTTCTGCTTTGGAAGCACCTCTATCCCCGTGACTTTAGTAGGTTCAAACATTGAATTATCTAACGTTCGGATAATGTATGGAAGAAAAAGTAACTTAACGGGACCCAAATAAATTGGGACCTCAAATCTAATTATATTTGGACATGGGTGGAAGATGTTGATAGTGACATATTTAACGTCAGTTTTACTTTTTTTTATTAGCCGTTAATGACTCACTGCTGGGCAAATACCTCCCTACTCTCCTTCTACCTCTCTACTTTCTACTAATTCTGGGGAAGAGTAACTAAAATGATGTCCTTTTTTGTAGACTTGAATACAGTATGACAGTAAACATGAAGAATAAAAAAAAAACTTGAGAGGTGTCAAGGGACACCCGGATGGAACGAAGTTCAAAGAGAGAGAGAGAGAGAGAGACAGACAGAGAAACACGCGCATGCCGCACGGCTTACAACTATAGCAAAAAGTGTCGTTCCAACTTTTGGTCTTCATTTTTTCCGTCTAGCCCCCTTTCGCAACGAGCGATAAGGAACTTCGTTCCAAAAACTTGAGAGGTGTCAAGGGACACCCGGATGGAACGAAGTTCAAAGAGAGAGAGAGAGACAGACAGAGAAACACGCGCACGCCGCACGGCTTACAACTATAGCAAAAAGTGTCGTTCCAACTTTTGGTCCTTTCGCAACGCGCGATAAGGACATTCGTTCCAAAACTGGGAACCTATATCTTTCTTGTTTAGCATATACTCTTTCATTGTTGGGCACAGGCTACCTCGAAGCAGCCCTCACGGTATACCTACATGTATATGAAAATATTCCGTCTAAGCAACATAATAAATTCATAACCAAGCTAAAGTAAACAAGTAAACACAAGTGCGCGTTATCCCTGTTCACTGTTGGGACAACAAAGGATATAAACATAATAAATATTGTCTCAACGACCAAGGTTGAAGGAAAACATGCCCTGTATTATCTGCTTACTATAATCTGTAAATATTTTTTCTAAGTTCATTTTTGAACAACAAAATAATGGAATAGTAATAATGATGATATATAATGATATATTGCCCCCCACAATATGGGAACATATCATATAGTGAAGGCAAACATCGTGAGGAAACTGGCATATATGCTAGAACCAAAAACTCATATGAAGACATGTGACATCTATCAACCCGCACTGAGCCTGTGTGGTGAATGTGGTGCCCACTCCGTCTCGAAAAGAGGAGGCCTGTGCCCCAACATTGGGAACTTTGCTGATAAAGACCATATGCGTAACGTGCTGTTTGGAAATTTTGAGTGGAAATCTTTTCCCAGCCACTGCCCCTAAAATGACATCACTGTCTGTATCATCCCCAACATGATACAGGCACTGATAGGATTGTAGGTGGTAATCAGTATTGATTTTGAGGAGTTACAATAACGAGTAGGTCACGTCCAACAAGGATAATACTGTCCAAGCTAATAAATCTTATTTGTTGGTTAAATGACACCCTTTCAAAATATAAAAGAATTCTTCTGCTGGCTTTAGATATTAGTATGCTGTTAGTACTCCGTAGGCGACCTCCTTCACAATAATCGTATCTATTATAATGTTTGCTACCTTCTAAAGGATTCTAAAAACAAGGCAGCCCGCGAAATACAAATTTTCTTACGTTTTTTGCAATTTGCAGGTCAGTGTCGAGTTGTATGTTGAAAAAGATATGATTCGCGACCGTAACAAGTATGTGATTACAGAATTATAATCATTAAAATCATCAATACAACCTTCCAAGTTCATATAAGGTAATCCTATTGAATGATTATTTCATGAAATATCAATCAATGAGATTATATGAAGCTAGCGCATCCCCATTAAATAGGAACTTCGTAAAAATAGCTCCTTTAAGAGTTCTATTTTTATTCTGACTGATATAACACTCCGTGAATAATTTGATTAGAAGTATTTCACCATTAAGAGCCAAGAATTATGGGTATATAAACCAAATTCTATAATGGCTGGGGATCCGACAGGAAGGAATCTATTGTTGTAATAATGGGGGTGCGACACGCACCATTATAATTTTGATCCTATTATAATAGATATTTCTTTTGAGAATCGAAACTTGCACAATGGATTACGATTGAATACCGAAGGAAGATGGATTATGGGTCCGATTTCGCAGAAGTTACCTTTTTTATTTAAATACGGTTTTGTGAAGCCCTGAATGAAAGGCAATAAAATAATGTGACAAATATCTTGAGAAAAGTTTTGAGTGTGAATGTGGATGGCTATAAGAGTAGGGGAAGACCAACGTAATTATGGTTGTGTGTGAAAGATGATATGGCTAGAAAGGGGGAGACTACATCCACACCCTGCTGCCGTACTGTCAAGATACCAAAGTTGAAAGATACCACGCAAAGTTGGCTAGGTTGTAGTTGCATCTCCCTTCTTGGGTTCAGAGACGGTTCCGAGACATCCAAGCGGCCCACATTGAGTAAACCAAAATCTATGTTTGACCTATGAATCCTTCTAAAAACCCGAGCTTATAAACTCAGAGGAATGAGCTTTCACTTTCCTCCAATGATTCCTTAACCTCTTTTACCTGTACTTTGTACCTACCGTGTAAGGTAATTAGGCATACATTTTCTAGATAACTCGGCGACGGGTTAATTACACCAGTTAAGATAGAACGCTAAATGTCCCAGTGATGAAATGTTCCACAGATGATAAATATGTGTGATTTAAGTGATATTTAAACGTTAGCAGTTAACTGTAATTGGTTGGACGATTTATTTTAACCTGGTTGTTGTATGTCTCATATGTTTGTTCTTAATGGATGGATATTTTCTTGTGTCCCTTATTTATAGGAAGTCTTGACGTTTTAGGAGACCTAGATTGATGGTCCCTCTCTTTTGTTGGAGTTAACTGTAGTGATTTGACAACTTTTTCGACGACATCCTTTGTCATTGATCTTACTTATATTGTAATCAACGATGTTCTAACATAATACCCAATAGATTGAGTTGAATTAATAGGTTCTGTTGTTGTCTTAGAACAAAAACTACAATAAGAGTTTTTTTTTATACAGGACGGCAGGGTCTTTGACGCGCAGCCCCGCGCTGATATTGTTCGACGGTTATAAAAAAAAAACCAGTGGTTTTATTGAAAAGGGGCAATACCTACGCGGTCAAAATGTATGGAATAGCTGATTTATTTATTAAAAAACTTCTACGCTAGTTGGTCTAGAATCATGTGCTGAATTCATAGTTACAGTTGCGCTTCGATGTCCCTGCCATCCTGTATATCGCGAATAGGTACATTAATAGGCAAATTCCACAAGCACAACACCTCGTCTCAGCTTCAAGTGTTTCCAATACACTAACTTTAAAACAACGTTTCAAGTTTAGCTCAACAAACTCTCTCAGTACAAACATGGAGCTATAAATTGCCCACAAGCTTCGAACAAGGTATAGAAACAATTGACTGGCGATGTACCTGACACTAGACCATCACTTAGTGACATACGGACCTCAACAGTGAGCTAACGGTACTTTGTAGTACAGTTGGTAAAAGAGTCAGTTGTACAGACAAAAATAATTATGTTTTCAGTTTTCACTACGCTGTCAAAGTCACTGGCACTGTTCATTTTGACTATGTACGTATTTTCTAAGGCTACTCTGCCCTAGAAACTTTTTAGTCGGTCGATATCAGTATCGTTTACTGAGTGTATTAATTTTATTTCGATTTAGTATCTAAAGCTTTTGTAAAGCTTCATGCTGATAACGATGTTCGATCGAATTATCAATTAATAAAAATAAAAGCAAATGCGCGCTAGTCCTTAAACATGACGAAAGCTATAAAAACTTGACTATAGCTATACAAGAATTTATTGGAGCATGGCAAAAAGTGGAACTATGGCCGCCATCTTGTTTTTTCAACACATTTCACAAAATAATCGCACAAATATTCACCAACAGCACCACACTATCAACGTCATTCGAGCGCCATCCTTGTAGCGCTTTACTTAGGACACGCATATTTTTTACTTTTACGTTGCTCCTGCAAGTTAGCTACCTCTTAAGCTGATCTCTTTTTTCGACTGTACCAACCGTGTCTGTTCGTGTTTATCGCTCAACAGAGTAAATATTGACCGAGCGTTCCGACGCGCACTGTACTCCGTACATCAACCTGGTTTTAGTACAAAAAGCGCTGTTTGAGAAGAATTCTGTTTTGATAGCAGTTGGGCAATGTTGCAATGTTTGCTGTAGTATTTGGTTGAGAGGCTGGTTAAAAATTAATTGGTATAATTTCGTGGAAGTTATTGTCGTGAAGAAAGTTGATGGATATGGATGGCTATAAGAATAGGGGAAGACCAACGAAACGATGGATGGACTGTGTAAAAGATGATATGGCTAGAAAGGGGTGACTACCGAGATGACGACTAATAGAGAAGAAGAATCGATGAAAAAGAAATGTTGCGCCGACCCCAAATAAATTGGAATATCGACAAGAGAATGATGAATATGAAGATTTTTAAATATTTTAGTGCCTACCGAAGAACGGTTGCTTACCTAAACTTAAAATTAGATTAAGAGGGCAAGTTTAGTTTAATCTTGACACGTTCAGAGGGGCAATGCTAGTAATTTTAAAAACGTTGACAGTTTGATCTCAGTCTCAATCTGTGAAAAATAACTGTAATTTCTCTACATTTTTGACATTGATTGTCGCTGAGATGCGATACGACTAGATTTTGAACATTTTTAATTATGGAAATGGGTCTTCTATTTTATTTGTGTATGAACATAGATCACTTTTGCGATCGTAACATCAGAAATTCCTAACATCTACAAGTACCTAACGAGCATACTTACGTACATTTTAGACAGTAATAAATTACTGTACTTACCACAAAATATCCCTGATAGTTTCTCAAATGAACGTTACAAACAGCGAAACTATCCACCAAAGAGCCTATTATGACTATAAAAGTAACTTTTAATGACCACATACAGCATTTCAAGGCATTATTATATCATCAATTAACACTATACCGCTAACGGTCCACAGGTAGATTGTCGTAACTGTACTTTTTGAACAATTTCCGTCATGTTCACACATTATTTTTGAAGGCCCATAAAAAAAATGTTTACATGTGAGTATTAACGTTTTGGAATTTCTCTCGGACTTGCCTTTCTCTTAGTAAAATGGGAAATTCCGTAAACTTACCTAAGTGAAAATATTTAATCAAATTAAATCCAGTTCAGCTGTGGTCACTTTTCACTTTACTCTTCAAACTATTTTTTTTATTTTATTATTTAATAATAATATCTGAATTAGTTATTATTTAATAATAACTAATTCAGACTGGCCAATGAGTCAACTTATGGCCGATTCCTATAATTTACGAATAATTATTGGTTAAAATTAAAACTCTTGTATCTTTAACAATAATGAAGCAAAGACATCTTAGCTTTGCATAGTGAACCTCTCACATGGAAGTATAAACTCGTCTATCTTACGAATTTATATGCCCAGTTTGGCAATAAAAAAAAGCTAGCATTGGAAAGCAAAACGATTCACTTGTGTTTATAGGAACCGAGCATAAAACAATTACACATAATTAAGCTTAGGGCTGATTTTTCATTCGACGGATAATTTTTATTCGTGGAATAAACTTGACGTCTGAAAGTTTTTGTATGGAAGAACTGTCAAAAATTCAAAATTATTCCTCAGATAAAGTTATCTGGCGTTGGAAAAATCAGCCCTCAGTTTAACATCAGATATATAGGTATTTTTATATTACCTGTCTTTTTTCTCTCTTTCCAAAAACACGTGTTCGTATTGTCTAACACATTTAGAACAATGACCAGTGTATGGCCCATTATGTGGATAAGTAGTGGCGTATAATCGCGACACTTGACATTGGCCCTGAGAAGTTTCCACTGCTTCAATACATACACTTATTATACTACCTAACAATGATTGGGTCCTTGGGGCCTACCACCATCTCTTATAACAGTATTAATATAACCTTACTCTGTCTTTTCGTACCATGACGTCCTTAAAATAAGCTTATAACGTTTTTGAAACAAAGTCGTTTTCTTAGCAGTTACGTCACCTCTAAAAGTTCATTCAATTCGTACCACGACGTGACTTTTGACAGCACGCGATAGTGTTATATAACGTCAAATTTAGCAATCTTAGAAAAGTTACTCGAACGCCACGGATTTATTACGGTTTTGCAAATTTATGTAATAAAAAGGTGTTGTAGTGTAATTTATAGTAAGTAAATGTGTATATTTACGTAAACTTATCAAATGAATTGTGTTTCTGGCGATTTTAATACCTACGGGAGTAATAAATTCTTATTTGGTTCTAGATGGCTAATGTGTATGAAATATTCGAGTTTTTGGAAGCTGATAACGCACAAGCCAATATTACACGAAAGCGGCGTCGTATGCAGCTACGTGGAGAATGTGACCCCTTTGATTTAGACGACGCGGAGTTTATTAAAAGTTAAAGACTCACAAAGGAACTAGCACTTATCTTATGTGATGAGTTGAGGCCACTGATGAAGAACCCTAAAAGATCAACCGACTTGTCTGTAGAGACGAAGGTAAATATCCTTATATAAACTGCAAATATCACTACATGAGCCATATAACCACTTTTATATACAGTAAGTAATAAAAGTACTAATTTACTTACTATTTTCTAGGTGTTAATTGCATTATCATTTTATGCAACTGGTTCATACCAACGCCCTATAGGCAGTAGTGAAGGTCATTTTGTGGCTCAACAGACTGTTTCTTCAGTCATCGCACAGGTTACAGCGTGTCTTAACTCACTGCAGATGCGACAGAAATATATAAAATTTCCAGTCAATGATCAAGAACGCAACAGAATTAAAATGAAGTAGGTATTTATTTTTATTGCAATAATATTAATGTTTAGTCATAGGATATAAGTACTATAGTACGCCCAGTACTTCATGAGGAGCGCTACTTCTGTCGCAAGCATTACCATTCCTTGAATGTTCAATTGGTAAGTTAAGTTTCAGTAGGAGTCTAGCCATTTACAATGAAATTGAACATCATCATTTCAGCCGATAGACGTACACAGGTGGACATAGGCCTCTTCTTCTTCCTTTTCTTTCTTCTTCTCCTTCTCCACATAACCAGTCGAAGTGGAGGTGCTTGAGGGAGGCCAATGTCTAAATTGAACATAAGTAAAAATAAAAACTTCCTTACAAATAAGTAAAAATGTCTTCATAAAAAACTTCTTTATTCACTTACTGAGAAAAGCATCATACAATTCTTAAGTTTTTATTTACAATGAATGAAACTAAAATACTAACAAACACAACAAACAATCTTAATATGTATCATAAAAAAAGGAAAGTGATACATACCTAATATTTATCTATTCTTAGGTTATTTAAACAAATAGTACTTTACAGTCTTTCAGATATTGATTCAATTTTATTTTTCAGATTTGTGATGCGGACATGCAAATAATAAGTTATGGTGGTGCAACTCATGACTCTTTTATATGGGCTACTCATCCACTAAGAGCTCACTTGGAAGATCTTAGCAACACAGAAGATACTTGGTTTCTTGGCATGTATTACATCCTTTTGATTTTTGATAAATATAAATATTTTGCATTGAAATTGTACCTACTTGTAACTTTGGTGAAAATATTTTTTTTTAATTATTATTATTAGGGGATTCCGGATACCCTTTGAGAAAGAGCATGATGCCATACTGAATGCAGCACCTGACTCACTGGAAGCACACTACACCGACTTACATGTCCATGCAAGGAACATTATAGAGCGCACTATTGGGCTTCTCAAAGCACGTTTTCGTTGCTTACTTGTTCACAGAGTGTTACATTACTCACCAGAAGTAGCTGGCTCTATTGTAAATGCTTGTGTTATATTACACAACATTTGCAATAGGGCTAACATACCTGTGCAACAGTTAAACAACGAAGATATGGCCTGGCATGGATATGGATATATAACAAGAAGCCCAATTACAGCCACAACACAATGCAAGTGAACAACCGCACAGCAATAACATCGCTCTGCAGCAGGGTGTGGCTACTCGGAATTCCCTTGTTCAGCAACTGTGGGGAAGGCGGCATTTAAGATCCTGAAAACGAAAAAAAAAAATTTTTTAAATAATTTTATTGTAAATAAATCTGTGTGATAGTTGGAATTGTGTATCTTTAAATAGTATAGTTCTAATGTTCTTACTTAATTAAAGTAAATTGTTTTTTTTTAATGAATATTGTTTATTTTTAATGTCTTATAGTTTTTACCCCACCTGAGAGGAACCAAAACTATAAGATTATTCTATTAATTTAAAAATCAAATTCACTCTTTGGGTATTGCTCTTCTTCTGGGATTTAAAGAAGGTGAGCAACTGAGCATAATTATTTAATAATTTTGTACCTTCCAATCCTGCAATCTCTCTCCACTTTCTTTGTGAGTACTCCTTGGCTTTTATAGCACGATAGTGGCCGGTAGCGACGGTTCTGTTGGAATTTAAAAATTCCCAGAGTGTCTAGCTGACGCCAGGAAACACGGTGAACTCTTCGGCTGCAAAATGAATAACAAATCACTAGGTAGCTAAAACTTAAGTACACAAACAAATAACTGACACTTTTCTGTTACAAATTAACTCAAAATATTAACATTAAAATATTTCTTTGTTACAATATGTATTCACTGACTATCAGTGTTTAACCTTACCTTGATTCCATGTCGACTGAGTTAGCTAGTGAGATCCTTATGCATTTAAGACAAAAATAAGTTCAATCACTTAGTTATCCACTTGAAAGCCCACTTTAACAAAAATATCGCCATACCGAGTTTAGAATTTCGTTCGCGCTACACAGCTGATAAGTATTTTATATAAGTAAACAAAACATTTTGTTCCGATTCATATCGTCACATTTAGCCACAGCTCATTTTATAAGTTTTTCAATTGATTTCCTTACTTACTACAAAACAACATATTTAAGTATTTGTAATAGTATGCATTTTATGGAAATTACTCGTACAAATTATGTTTTCTTTTGAAAATTAATATTAAATTTGGTTTCAAGATCAACTCGTAAAAACGAATCGGACCAAACGATTGAAAGAGATAGCGCTATAGAGTTCATATAGCGATGTTTCTTTTCTATTAAAGTAATCAATAGACAAATTGTTCGTTCTTTCCCAGCACTAAGCAGGAATAAAACAATATTGAATGGTTAAGGTCATGGTACGAATATGAGCATTGTTATTATAAGATTGAAACAAAACTCTCTTGAAATAAGATTGTTTTGCTAAAGATGGTGGTAGGCCTCCAGGTAATTTGTTACGATAAAGTGCTACAAGGATTTTTGGCGTCTGTATGACATTGTTGCGTTGTTGGTAAACACACAAAAAATAGTCACATAAACTTTTACTCACATAACTTTTACAATATTTAACACAACTACTACTTTTTGACTATGTTTAGTTTAGTTTGTGATCTTCTTGTACGAGTCGCAATAAATACTTTTTCTTTTCTTTTCTTTAACTAACTGTTTACAGGGGGTGCTAAATGAAATGACTAGCGAACTATACAAATAAAAACAAAAGGACACTTCGGGCGGGTTGTTTCACGTCTTCTTGACCCACGCGTATACGTCAAAAATGGCGCTAACTATATGTATGTTGTGTATGTTACGTTAACCAACCGTATGAAACAACCGGCCCTTAGACGTCGAAGTGGGTGCTGGTATTGAAAAAACAAGATGGCGGTATTAGTTCCGATTTCAGCGACGCGCCAACAGATTCTTGTACCGTTTTATGTTTGTTTGATTACGTTAGGTTAGTTTGTGGCAGCTAATTAGGTACACTTCACCAGAGAATAACACAAACAGGTGGTTAACCCAAAATTGTGAACTTATGAAACTGAAATCTCAACGTTGATGACAGAAAGCGAGCCATCTGGAATCAATTTCCTTAACTACGATGCTGAAAAGCGTATCAAATATGCTTAGCTAATTCTGGAAATAAGGCCAAACATCCGATGATCCGACATAATATGAGGTCACGAGAGCCACAGTGGCCTAACTGAAAAAAAATTAACAAATTTTTAGGCCACTGTGGGCGCTATGACTTTTACAGTTTAGAGCAGTTTTTTTCAAATAAAGTCAGTATTGAAAAAATGACAGGCCACTGTGGCTCTCATGGCCTCATACATAGGTACGGCCGGTAAATCGACATTACTATAACTAACACTAGGTTCTGCCTGCGACTTCGTCCGCGTGAAATTTCTTGTTCCCAATCGCATCGCATCGCCTGCCTGCACTATCACTACGTTTTCGCTTAGCGTGCCTTTTCTTCATTTTACTCGGCTCCCAAAGGTCATAGCCTGATGTTAATAGCTTATGGCATTCCTCAAGAATCGGGCTATCAAAGACAATGAGATTTTTTTAAATCAGTCTGGTAGTTCCGGAGATTACCCTCTACATACAAACAAACAAATTTTACCTCTTAATAATATTAGTATACACTATACGGTGAAAGGGACATCGTCGAGCAAAATAAACTGCTGTTCCATACGTTTTGAACGCAATTTTTTTTTTTTTATAACCTACGAAGTTTATTTATATTTTAGAATCATGTAAGCTGAATTAATGGTAGCAGTTTGCTCGTCGATGTCCCTTATACCTGTAGCAAGTTGTCAGATTTTCGTATATTCCAGACGGTTATTTACATCATTCCTTTTCAAGATAATCTAACCAATTAAAGTCAAGTAAGGACGTAAATTCGACCGTTTAATGTGATCTTCAAGTCAAGAATTAAATCCGGTGTCACACATAATCGGTCACCCACAGCTGTCTAGATTAACCGTAGCTTAGCCGCGTTAATCGAATGATCTTGCCTCCCGTTAACATGGTGCGGCCTGTCTTATTAGTGCAGTGCGTCGTACAACGAGTTTCTTTGAATGAGTTGTCTACAGTTTTAGGATCATTTACTAGAACAATTGTTCTTTTAATACAAGCCTATTATGTCCATCTATAATAATATTATAAAAAGCTAAAATTTGTTTGGTTGTTTGTATGTAGGGAGTAATCTCTGGAACTACAAGTTTGATTTGAAAAATTATTTTTGTTTGATAGCCCAATTCCTGGGGAAGGCTATATTATGCTATATAACATCACGCCACCATCCAAAGGTTGTCTTTAAAAGATCGCTCTTAGCGATAAGACTGCCCATTGTGTCACCCTTTGTAAAACTGTATATTATTTATGTTCTGTAATTTGTATGGTGTACAATAAAGAGTATTTATTCTATTCTATCACGATGAGACCCTAAGGGGCCGAGCAAAGAGAAGAAAAGTCAGTAAGAAGTGAAATACTAGCGCGGGCTGGCGATGCGATGCAATGCTACGGGGACAACAAATTTCACACAAAGTTGCGGGCAGAAGCTAGTTAAAGGGTTAAAGAATAATAATATAATGTTTGCCTCATACAAGTGAATATGTATTGTTTTTGAGTAAAATAAAGTATCTTAAACCGTAATATACTTTGCAAACGAAATAAAAATATACAGATATAATAAAGGTAGTTTAAGGCGAGCACAAAACCCTACATTATCTCATACATTTGGCCATTTATCACCGTTTATTGCTTTCATATGTAGCATGTAGCGAACAGCACAGTGTCGTAACTACGTAGGCGTGGTGGCGGGCATTTATTTACGGTTTTTTGTACGTTTTTTTTTTTTTACAAAATGATGTACAGGTACACACACACCCATTTTATTGGCATGTTGTGTTTGTTTGAATAAAACGCATGTTAAAAGCTTTTGATTTCGCTGTCAATCTTCTTTTCTTCAGCCTTTCACCACCCAATGCTGTGTAGGCATCCTGCAATGCACGCCACTCTTCTCTGTCTCTAGCCTTCCTAAGCCAGAGTCGTCCAGCACACTTACACACTTCTACTACCAGGTCTCGGTCTCGAGTCCAGCACTGTTCTACCCCATCTGCCACCAGAAGGCCAATTCTCGTAATTTAAAACTTTCAAAATCTAGTCGCAGTCTTATATCAGCGACAAGCAAATGTCAAAAACTTGTCAAAATGTAGAGAAATTAGAAGTATTTTTTGACAGACTGAGATCAGACTGTGACGGTCTTAAAATTACGAGAATTGCCCCTCTGTTCTACGCCCTTTGTGGCCCGCCCATTTTTACTTTCTACGCGCAAGCACCACGGCTATGTCGGTAAGTTTCGTTCTTCTTCGGATTTTCTGTGCTGCCAATAATTGGTATAATTTAACTAAGAAGCCCTAAAAGCCGATGCTGACACGAGAAACGAGGATATGTGGGTAACTATCGTATATTGATCGTAGATTAATTTATTAACAGAATGTGGATAATTAGTTATATTTTCTACCTCCAAAGCCCAGCGGGTTTTCCCTTATTAATATCAGGTATGTTAAAAATCTAACCGTGTTTAATTCATCCATGAATCATTTAGTACAAGTTCATCTAGTCAAATCAAACACCTATTTATGGAAAATTGCACAAGTGTACACTTGCGGCCAAAAAGATTAGGCCCTCGAATTTTCGATAACACAATTTCTAATCTGTAACTGACACAGAAATCATTGTAATTGCGATCTCAAGTGGATTGCATTGATAACGATCTACGCTTACGATTGCATAGATCGCATATCTTTTGTGTAATTACAGATAATAATACCTACTATCAATCATCGTTTGGTTTATCAAAGTGTGCAGCTCAAGAACTGTGGCGCATAGAATGTCGTTAAGGAAAATAAATAAAAATGCTATCATACTAATATACCAATAAAACATTCGCCAATGTACGGTTATGTGGGTGAACCGATCGGACTGTTTAGGTAATGTCATTGACGCAATATTAATTTGTAGACTATAGGATTACATGACAGCTTAGCTCTAGAGTCGATAGTGTGATCGATTACCGTGTGTACTGGTGGGTGTAATGGGATAGAAATAGAGTGAATTAAAAATGAATAAAATCGACCAACGTTTATGCTATGAGTGGTTACCGAATCCTGAGATAGGTACTATCAATACAGAATGGGTTTCAATAATGAATGGAAAATTCTGAGATAGAATCCAGAAAAAAGACACTTAAATAATAGGGTTATTATTTAAGTGTCTTTTTTCTGGATTCCATCTCAGAATTTTAAACCTGGCTACAAGTTGTTAGTATGTGATGGTGTAGAACCCAAGAGAAACGTTCGACGCTATATTTTAGTTTGTAAATAGTTTTAGTTAATTTAGGATATTATTTTGTTATTATTTAAATATTATAGTATGATTAATTTTAAACCATAAATATAATAAATAAGCTTTACATTTTATACAGAAAAACGTTAGAAAACAATGGGTGTGAAATAATCAGTTAAGTTGGTCATTCAATAAAAAAAAAACCGTTGGGTTGCTAGATGGAATATGAATGAAATAAGAAAAAGGGGATATTTTTATGATTTTATTGTAAAAAAAACTGTACTTTGTGTACCAGCACCTCTGTCTGTATTTAATTAATAAAAAATAATCTGTAAAGTTATTGATGATGCATAAGTACTTAAGTAGATAGGTGCGATAGAAGAAACCACCATTGCAAAATTAAGAACAAAACTGCATACCTACCTACCTACAACGATATCCAAACAAAAAATCATAATTATAACAACACAGACAAGGGCACTAGTGATTATAATTATCTAAGCATGTGCTCAGGTCATTGTGGACGTGAGAAAGGCGAGGCCATGCTCCGGGTACAATTTTTGTTACAATAGGACCAACATCGGAGCAATTAGTGGGTAGACTAGCCGACCTGCGGCTAAGGTGGCCTTTGGGAAACTTTAAACTGGGTGGGTAAATAAAAACTGCTGGATGTGTACGCTTAATAGTGGTTTAAGAGGAATTTGACACGTGTAACAAGTAGTTAATTTAAAATGATAAGTACACTATTAATGTAGATTATAATTAAGGAGATTTAGTTTACGTCAATTTAGTGCTCCGAGTAGTTTTTATTACAATAGCGGCGCAATTAGTGGGTAGGCTAGCCGACCTGCGGCTAAGGTGGCCCCTGGTAAACTTTAAACTTAGGTGGGTAAATAAAAACTGCTGTATGTGTACTCTTAATATAGTTTGACTGGATTTCAACACGTATTTAGAAAGGTATTAGTACATACTTAATAACTATGGAACATTCTAGCAATTTCTTGGGAAGATATCGTTCAAGAAAGTCATGTTTATTTGGTGAAAAACACCGGAATGGAGGTTAAAAATTATCTAGATAAACAAACAACGGCAAAAAATTATAACGAAGAGGAAACATTTTGCAAGAAATAAGAAGCAGGAAAGCTTAATAGGTACATTTCTTGCGAAATATTTCCTCTTCATTATAATTTTTAAAATCATAGGCATTGAAAAAAGTTTGCTAAAGACAGCAATTACCGCGGACGATTAAAAAAGAACGCTTAATCAGTTCCCGGGAACGGCGGAACTACGAAGTTCCCACTGCAAAGTTTAAACAAAAAAAGTAATAGTTTTTTTTTTTTAAATTGTTAAAGGCGTTAAAATTACTCCGTCAACAATGCCGCGGAGTTTCTTGACGTAACGCGGAAAATTCTTTTAACGTTCATTTTTTTTCTGTGAAAGGTTTTATCGCGAATTTATCGCATGTCGATAATTTGGCAGTAATTGTATGTTTTATTTATTGCCTGGTAATAGACTCGTTTAGACTGCTTTAATAGTTGATTCTTAGTAAGGAAAACGCGAACGCGAAATTATTCACGTGATTTAACAGCGTTGGTCTTAATTAAACAACAAAGATTTATGTAAGTGTATATTTTCACGAGTATTAAAGGTTTCTGCACACAGCTGCAAAAACAATAGGCTTTTTTTTTCAGGATGGGAAATCACCAAATGACTCCTCCCGCTCTGGAGCAGAAGGGAGTGTCAGACTCTTACTGACTAAAACCCACCCGTGTTCCTTCCTTAGCCCTTTATGTTCCAGGGCAGCGGTAACCCTTTCGGATGTTCCCGCTACCCTGGCACGCTTCGGCCCTATCGGGCCCCGTCAATCTTGCTGACATCTCTTTGAGGCGCGCGTGGAACACGTACACGCCGTCCGGCACGGGCCTGGTCCTGATCGGACGGAGAGTTACCCATTACTCTCCGCCCGCAGGCCCGCGCCTACGGGGGCCGGGAGTCGTCACGCGGCTCCCGACGCCCGGAGCGTCTCCCGCGGCGGCTGAGGCGTGAGGTGCGCAAGGTGCGTTCCCTCGCCCACCCCGCCACCTCCTTCGCTAGCATGACTGCTTCGCAGAAGGAGGTGACTGCCTCCCACTCGCCCCGGACCATGGCTTGAACCAGGGCCGGACGCCACCGACCACGACGAGACCTCCACCGTATGCTCCGGGCGATCCTGACAGTGGTGACACCCGGGCGTCTCCTCCCGCCTGATGATGTGCAGGAACCTCCCGAAACATCCGTGTCCGGAGAGGACCTGCGTCAGGCGGTAGGTGATAGTCGGTGGTGGTAGGCGGTAGGTCAATAGGCTCGCCCCCTATTAAAATGGACCTAAACATAACTAGCGAAGTGTAAGCTTACTATAGGATACACCTCTGCCCAACACTTCGAGGATTACAGGCATGATGTTACGTTTTGTTATAATTTTAATAACTTCTTTTTTTGTCGTTGAATAGCTGGTATAGATATTAAAGCGTAAAAAAAACTTCTTTGTACCTGCCAATTATTAAATAACCTTATGCACGTTGGTTTGAATAAGATTGTAATCTGTAGTGCAACTAATAATGCCTCATTTGAACACCCAATAAAGCAGAAAAAAACGAGTAGTAAGGTACTTAAATCTGTTGTACTGTTACACACAAAAAGCGCACGCCGAACTATTCGTACGATAAAAACGTGACGAGTCAATCAGAGGTCGATGGACCCGACTGTACCTTCGTACATTCTATTCTCAGTAATTGCTTATTGGCGTTTGTCAACAAAGTTAATTAATTTTTAAGTCATCTCAGTTTTCATTGGTATTCAAATTAAACAGTATTTAATTTGGTTTTTGACGATATTTTTATTTCTTACAATTTTTTTTTTTCTTTTCACTAATTAATCGCCTTGTTATGTTTGAGTTCTATAGCCTCATGCTTAGAATTAATTAGAAAAGAACAGGTTTAGATTATTACCATAACGTCCCGGCTGCATCATAATCACCTTTTTCTCGTAATACGACAAATCCGATCACATTTCTCGAACATGCGTCGGCTTTTACAAAGTAAACATTCACAGTTACTTCATAAGATCATAAACATTAGCACTAGTAAGGTAAAATGTTGTTAAACAGCGATTAACGGAGTGCTAGTCAACTTATTTCGTAACGTCAGTTTATGGGCCAAGTCTCCCATGCTTCGTAGGCGGCCTGCCAACACACGAGGAAGCAATAGTGTGCTGACTTAATTAACGGAGTTAGAACTCCGCCCACTTCACTAAAATAGTCAGTGTAAACAAAGCAGAAGACCGACGAATTTTGTCATGTGTCCACTTCTATACCAGCCAGACTACGCTGATCTATTCTGTACAAAATGATGAAATTAATTACCTACCGTTCGACCCCTAATCTATTCTGTAAAAATCTCACCGTGATTATTTAGGTGAAGGGAGCTGTCAATAGTGTCAGTCCCCAGCATCAATGACTGCAATGACAGCTAACTTCATCTAAGTTTTCACATTGAGGTTTTTATAGAAGACACCGGCTGATCTAGTCTACCAGTAAACCAGTCTTTGGTCTCTTTTTTTTTTTTTTGAGGATGGGAAATCATCAAATGACTCCTCCCGCTCTGGGTGGAGCAGGAGGGAGTGTCAGACTTTTACTGACTAAAACCCACCCGTGTTCCTTCCTTAGCCCTTTATGTTCTAGGGCAGCGGTAAACCCTTTCGGATGTTCCCGCTACCCTGGCAGGCTTCGGCCCTATGGGGCCCCGTCGCTTTGCTGACATCTCTTTGAGGCGCGCGTGGAACACGTACACGCCGTCCGGCACGGGCCTAGTCCTGATCGGACGGAGAGCTACCCATTACTCTCCGCCCGCAGGCCCGCGCCTACGGTGGCCGGGAGTCGTCACGCGGCTCCCGACGCCCGGAGCGTCTCCCGCGGCGGCTGAGGCGTGAGGTGCGCAAAGTGCGTTCCCTCGCCCACCCCACCACCTCCTTCGCTAGCATGACTGCTTCGCAGAAGGAGGTGACTGCCTCCCACTCCCTCTCACCCCGGACCATGGCTTGAACCAGGGCCGGACGCGAGAGGTCGCCGCCGCTGCCAATCGCCTCTACGAGGACACGGCGGTGCTCTGCCCAAGCAGGGCAGACCTCCACCGTATGCTCCACCGTATGCTATCTACTACTACTAGGTCGGCGTTTCCTATTTGACCTCCAAAGAAGCAAATACTTCTTAGTCTCTTTTTTGATAGAAAAGACTAGTTCTAGCAGTAAAATTTCTAACTTTCTTGAACCGTTTGAATGTTTCTTTAGATTGCTACAGTAGTAAAACAGTAAATTTACTCAAGGCCTCTCTTACTGCAAACACGTAGTAAAGTTTATTGATTTGCGTACGAACGACGAACTTCGATTGTTTCTAGTATTTGATGGCATCATTTGTCAGTGGCGCCCGCCATGTTTTTATGTCAAACTCGAATGTCAATATTGATTTAGTGAACGCTAATCTTTGGAAATCTACATAATTTACGTACACTTATAAATATATTTTAAATTTTAATTTAATGTATCTATTTTTGCTAAAATGGTGTTTTTTTTTAAATTAACGTTCTTATTTTACTAAGAAGACACGAGGAATATTATACCGAAAGCTATTATAAAATGTCAAGTTTTAATCATCCCATTTTCCTCAGCTTCAAAAGGAAACACGTTTTACAAGATGTAGGTAGTCGTACATTATTTTTGCTAATCCCAGCTATATGCACATTGTGGCTTAGGTAGCTGTATATTAAGAACTGCTCCAGATTCTGTGGGCGTTGTTTATGCTATTGCACAAGTAAAGACAGTATGTTTGTACGTGCATCGCCCAAAGCACCCAGTGACCCAATTCGGCCAAGTCTTGAGTAACAAGCGGATAATCTTTTTACTTTAATCTTGTTATCAAAAGATTACGGCTATCGTTTATCATCCAGAAAGAATATACTATCACAGACTACCACTGCATTAAAAAACGAAACGCAGTATCTACGTCATAGATCCATGATAGGATCTACTTACGTCAAATCCAAAGTAATCAAAAGCTACATTCGTGGAACTGCTTCAAATTGTGGTAGCAGTACACACGGCTACATATCTTGGTATAGGTACATTTTCTGTTTTAGCTGACCTCGCATTGTTTTGGTTTTTCGTACAATCAGAAGTCAGCTTATACTGGTTATGAATATTTGATGTGTAGCCGTGCGTACACACGGCTACACGTTAAGCTATACAAAACTAGTTTGTCTTGGCCTCACTTTGTATGATATTTTCTCACAATGAATGGTCAGCTAATACTGGTTTTGCATAGCTTGAAGTGTAGCCGTGTGTAGGTACCAGACCAAAGCTCACAGGTCAAAAAGTGATACAAAAAAAAAAAAACAAAAAAGATTTAGACGAATTGAGAACCTCTTCTATTCAAATATTTTCTTGAATATAAACAGATTCAAGAAAAGGTAAAACAGGTGACTATTTTCAAATAAAATTCATTTGATCGATAGAACACAGTTCAATTCAAATTAAATATCATTCGAAAACCTTGATTTGTTACTAAACTTCAACTATACCCGATGACCCTGGTTACTTAAATCTCTTTTGGTGACTGTAGGTATCTCTCAAACCACATCAAATTATACAGTGGGAGGAAAACCCATGATCACGATTTCTTATTAGTAGATTCGAGTATGATATTACTTTAATTAAACAATTTGATAGCTGATTGATGTTGTAATAATGTTGCGACCATAAAGTAGTCATACAGTTGTACGAAAAAAATCAAGGGCATGATTAGGTTGATATACTGGATTCGATCGTACCATGATTATGTCATACAGTTAAACGGGAAGTACCTATGAATATATCTAAATCATATCTTACATTTGTATTCAAATGGCCCAATTATAACAACCGTCTATTAAATGTAATTGGAACCGATTTTAGATTTATGAATTGTAGACTTTTATGGAAATACTTGATCTATATTTGATGTAGGTACTGGATTCCTTATGGAGCTTTGTAACGATCGATCAATCTCATGGTCACAGCTTTTAATTTGATTAGTAAGGAAATGGCTTTATAATTTCTTCATTTATCAAGTCGTTTTTGACAAATAAAGAACCACTTTAACCAGCCTTAGACGTTAATTCAAATAAGAGAAACCAGTTTTGCGAGAACGACCGATCAATCTTAACTAATATTGATAATTTAGCTCTTAGTGATAAGACCGCCTATTGTAAAACTTCTACATTTATGTATATCTGTAATTTATATGGTGTACATGATAAAGAGTATTCTATTCTGTTATATTCTATTCAGTATTAGCTGTAGGCAAATATAGGATGTAGAATGCTTGTATTATACACATAAAAGAGTCCTGTTAACCCCCCTATCCTTCTAAGTCAGCTAAATGTGCTAATGGAATCCTAATGGATTTTGACACCATTATTTGTAGTTTCTGTAATATCTCACAGATTCGTTGAAAAAAACAGTTGAGTACTTTTTTAATTTAACAATTCCTTTGAACTATAACTTCATCTACATTTTCCTGGTAATAAAGACGGAGATGAGCATAAAATCCGAGATGTGACGCCTGTGAAACGAGACGCCATTTAAAATTATACTCCCTATAATTCCCGGAACACAGATAAACGAGAATAGTACCTACATATGACCTTATCACTATCAATAGTGATCTTAAGAACAATAGGTTTTTAAAACAAACAGTTTATTAGACCAGCTAGTTACTACTACTACTACTACTGACAGCGCATTTCACCCAAGTTTTTACAGTGATATTTTCACAGAATAGATCGGCTGGTGTTAGGAACTGACACTATTGACAACTCACTTCAAGCTCACTTTACCTAAGTTTTCACGGTGATATCTTTACAGAACAGCACCGCAGTAATTGTTGCTAATAATTGTTTTTTAGAGAAAATATCTTTAGTGATGACAGGAGTTAACTTGAGCTATTTGGTTTTACAATGAATGTCTCTATCGATTTATTTAGTAAGGTATATTGATGATGACGGAAAATCCTGTGCCTTTGGTAGAATTGTTCAAAGAAATGTTCTGATTCTTTGACCATACGAAAATACATGGAGCAGGGACATCGACGAGCAACCTATTACCTGGATTCAGTAAATGATTCAACGCTGGGGGCGTTGAAATTTTTCATTTCGAAAATTAGCTGTTCCATACATTTTGTCCGCGTAGGTATTGCACTCTCCTATGAAACAGCAGATTTTTTAAATTTAAACCGACCAAAAATTTTAACGCAAAGGGACCAGAATCATGTGCTGAATTCATGGTTACAGTTTGCGCGTCGATGTCCCTGCCACTCTGTATCGGTTGGTCATTGGCTGCTAAAATATCGTCTATATGTCCACATTATCGTCACCCGTTCGATGTCCACCGCGCACACACAGGTTAGCTGGAAAGCAGTACATAGGTACAGTGATTTTTGGCTCCGTTGGTGTAATTGCTGTATTGCGTTCCAGTGTGAGGATCCTACTATATTATAAACTTGAAAGTTTGTATGGATGGATGGATGTTTGTTACTCTTTCACGCAAAACCTACTGAACGGATTTAGATGAAATTTGGCACACAGATGGTTTATAACCCGCATTAACATATAGGATACTTTTTATCCCGATATGCCCACGGGATCGAAAGTTATGCGGGTGAAACCTCAGGGCGCAGCTAGTAAATAAATAAATTATTTGCTAAGCTTCGATTGACTCTTCACGACCAGTAACCTACCTTTACTAATCAATTAGCTTCTATAACAAAATCAATAATTTTGGATTTCAAAATAAAGGAATCAATAGCATTCCCAGGGGCTGTAAAGCAATTTATAGGATCAACAATAACAATAGAAAGCCCATTACAAAACGCGATGCTCAACAAATAATCTACCAAGTTACTGTTACTTTATGATTAAATCTACAAGGTTTTCTATTTGCAGTACAATAAAGATAGATTATCTTCTAATTATTTTCACGTCACGGCGTATCGTGCGGTAAGCAGCTAGAGTACAAAGGCCCTATTGTAAATCGCCCTTCATTTTGTACTCTTTCTTGTTCATCAACCACTATGCCATCTAAATTAATACCGGTTCCCACAAGGTGACTTTTTGTGCTGTTAGAAAAAAAATGATTTGATCGAAAAGAACGATTTGTATGATGACATCATTTCTTTGAGTACCTACCTAGTTCTTCAACATCAAGTGATTACTTTTTTAATTCAGTCTCCATATCTCATTCAATTTATTCATGAGATTAAAATATGGCTTGTTGTTGAACCATGCAATAACACGCATATTCCGTACATAGCAAATATTCATGGAGTATCTCATAACGCTAGGGGGCCTACTCCGAAGTGCAAAGTGCGAATGTTCGGATCGGACCGACACATGGCCGAACCGAATATTATTGAAAAATGCGAAAAAAGTTCGGATCGGCTCAGTTGGGTCGCGACTATAGTCAATATTCAAAAGAGTGTAGGAGTGTAGGATTGGAACCGACCGAACCAAATAGTAACTTCGTAGCAGGAAACGGCCGAACATTCGGCCGATACTACTTCGGAGTAGACCCCCTATATTCCCTGAACGGTTAGGTAGAACTGCACCTATTCACATTTCGGCAGTTAAAGTCCCATGTAATTGGGGAGTCGAGCCTACTGCCATCAACCAGGTACAAAGCTAGACTCCGGACTGCTACTTATACATACATTCCGGATGGAATAACCCAATAACCCTTTATCCGACACAGAAATCAAACCCAGAACCTCATACAACCAATAAGCAAAAGTGTCAACATTTTTTTTTATGCTTGACTACGAGTCTTTTAACTAAGTGTATCTTTTTTTTTATATTACTTTTTTTTTTTAATTTTTAACTGTGCGTTCTGTTTGTGCAGAATAAAATATTTTTGTTTCTTTTCTTTTTATGCACAACTGCGGTTCCAACCTAGCTGTCGGAACCTGCTGCTTTGTTGGTCTAGTGCAACAAAGCAGCCCAGTCAAGAAATAAGTAAGTATTCAATCAATATAAGAATAGCAATGGACTTGGACGGTACCGTACTAACTTTATTTAGATGAATCAGCAACTCGGCACATTCTATACAAATGTAACGGAACGCGGGAAGTTTGACAGTTACCAGTTCCTAGTTTTAACAAGAGGTCAATACTTCAATACAATACTCTTATCGTGTTCCCATAGCCAGTAAATAATGGCATGAGTAAGAGTAATTACATTCTTTTTTTTTGCCGTACATCAGTGCCGACGTTTCAAATAATATAGTAGTTACAGTAGCACAACAAATATACGAAAGGCGAACGCTTATTGAAGTGCTAGAACGTGAAAAGTTGCCTATAAGAAGGCAGAGCAAAACAAAAGCTGCACTGGTTGACGTCATTACGTCAACGCCGGCTGTCGCTGAAAACCAGCGCTGGGGCTCTGTCTCATATAGGGTCTTAGCATTATGCTAAGCGATGGCCGTTTTGCGTGGATGTGATGGTATGTTTACCCCCAACTTGTTATTTTTTTTTGTGTGTTTGTGTTCTTTTTTATGCGTCATCTTTGCCTCAAATAAATGTATTTTCTTTCTTTCTTCTTTCTTTCAAAAGATGGAAGGAAGATGTTGTTAGGAAAGAAGTAAACTCTGAAACGACTACTGATAGCGACAGCAGTCTGGAAGAAATAGACGAAGAGAGACCCACTGCCAACGACCCCGAACATATATTATATATGGATAAGGGCAGTTGGATAATCTTCTTCGACTTCTTAGCGTGTCGATAGCAATCTAAATGGACTCGGCCCAGAATTCAGCTTTTGATTTGGCGCCATCACCAGCGTCCATCAGTTCCTGTAACCTGCAGCTGACTGGACGCGATATTAAGTGTCCCATCGTCTATGAATCTCCACCTGAACAGGTTTTCCTTGCTTCGGCCAACCTGCATCCGGAGTCTGTTTAAAGACTTCCAGGTTACCCAAGGTAACTCATGTCCAGGATGATAAGTTGGATGATGACGAGGAAGAAAAGATTGCTTGAAATCCCAGTTATTCGTAAAGTCCGTTTAACCTACACTATTACAGAACTCTAAAAACCTATCCTGTCAATACCGTGTCTTATCAAGTCCAAGCAAAAAATATGTGTTGAATTGAATGGTAGATGTTTTTCATCATACAACCTTCTATTGAAGGGATCATTGATCCCAAGAAACGGAAAAGTACTTTACTTGGGTCCATAACTTGTTACAAAGTTTTTTTCACGACCAACATATTCATATATCGAGAGTTTTCTAGTTACGAGTATGTTTTCGTTGTTTGCGAATCAATAGAAACTATATGGGCTGTATAAGTATATCGACGAAGTTGTAGCGATATCTATATATCAGAAAGATGGAGAATATGTTTAGAAGAGGAAACAAAATGGACGAAACTAGTCGGACTAGATCCATTGCCGACTTACCAAAAATAGTGAACCTTGTTTAAACTAAAAGCATAAGCGATGTTTGTTGAATATAAACAGATTTTTTGGCCTTTACATCATACCAATTCCCAGGTTGTTTCATCTGTTCAATTTTAGTAATTTTAAGAACGTTCACAGTCAGAAGGCCAATTCTCGTAATTTAAAACGTTCAAAATCTAGTCGCAGTCTCATCTCGGCGAAAAACAAATGTCGAAAACTTGTCAAAACGTAGGGAAATTAGAGATATTTTTGACAGATTAAGACTGAGATCAGACTGCGAACGTTCTTAAACTTACGAGAATTGCCCCTCTGATTTGTCTCAATCTTTCAAAAATACCTCTAATTTCCCTGCCTTTTTGGCAAGTTTTGGACATTGATTGTCACTGAGATATTGCGACTAGATTTCGAACGTTTTTAATCAAGGGAATTGGTTTTCTGTTCTAAGGCAAATACAAACTGAGAAACTTCCACAAGGGAGCTTACTTATAATTTCCGACCTGACTCACCCAGTTCTGTCACGTTTATCACTTTGGAAACCACTTGATGCGAGTGTTTGTTTCCATAATTATGTGGTTCTAGTTATCCCTATGTGTCACTATAAACTAGAGTACAGTAGGTGCATTAATCCACTTGATGTATAGTGCGATAGTATGTTGACTCACGTATAAGAGCGCTTATCATTTTACTGAACATCTTCAATCTTTCTATAAATGAAGGTCATTTTCATCATCACCAAACATTGGCATTTAATTGAAGGAAGAGCACGTGGCGTAGGAACTTGGATTTTCATAGTAATTGGTGAAACTATGTTAGCAATGGATGCTTCTCTCTTATATCGGTGTTGTATACAGTCTGATAATTTGTAAATATCTGTCGCTAAATGGTAGAATTAGAACACACGACACTATATTAACACCACAGCCCTGCGGAGTAATTACGTAACACACTATCGGTAGCAATGAGTTTCATTTTGACAGTTCAACAACATTCATTGCGTAATTTACGTTGTTGAGCAGACAATTTTTTCTAACATATGAAGCAATGGATTAGCAACATCTTTCAAAATGATACAGATTATGGTTGATAGTAGGTTATGCAATTAGGGTGTTGCTGGGTGGAACAAAAGTCTAGTTTCAATCTGACCATCGGAGTGGTGGATTTACTTCGTGGTTGAGACAATATATTTCAACACGATGGTCTACGGATACTCCACATAATCTGACAAGACAAGATGAATGATAGCAGACCTTCTGCAATAATTTATTCCATGTAATTGTCGTGAAGCGATCGGGCACATTTCACTTTGCGATAACTCGCTCAGCATGATTTGTGGGTCAGTATACTTTCTACTTGCATGGACTGGTCTGGTTATCTGATACAATGTTATTGTATCGGCTTCTTGTATCGGAATTGCTCTGATAGTACTGCCTTTATTTAGTTTTTGTGGGGGTTTCGTATGGTGATTTGGTACAGCAGCATCTTTGTTAACAATACTATTTTCCTCCTTACTGTTGTATCTTTATAACGTAACGGATGACTACTTACTTTTTTACTACTTACAAATGGCTGCTTTAGTTCCGTTTTTTTGTGGTCATTTATTGATAAATTATGCTAAGCCTGCAAGTGGCGCCACAAAATTGGAATGCAGATGTACCTATTTTAATGTTGCAATGAGTAAGTAGACAATTAAAACTAAACAGAAAATTACAATACGAGGGGATTCCCCATCATGCATTTTTTTCTTGCTAAGCTTCATCAAAAACGCACATTTTTAACACTCGTCAGCCGTTATTTTTCTACAGTTACTGAGTAATGAATACGACACGTGTATAATTAAGTTACCTTGGCAACTAGCAGTAACTCTATACGATTGTCACGCTAATACACTGGCGAGCAGGCGAGCGGAGCCGGGCGTCGAGTTACATGCACGGTCAGACCGAATAACTAGAGCTCGGTAATCGATCACATGCAGTATTATTCATGAAGCAAGTGAAGATTTTTTTGAAGTTGGTATGTTAGGAAGTCATTAGGTAGTTTTTTGTCGTGTTGCAAGACAAGACCAAAGGAAGCTTTTGCCGTGACATTGTGTGACATTTTTATTACAATGAGGATTTTCACTGTCAAATTAGTTCCATGTAGATGGCGCTAGGTGTTGGTTACTTTTACTCAGCTGCCAATGAACTTCCTTGCTGAAAAATTCGTCACGAGACGGCGCAGTGTTTTGACTTGTCGGCGGTTGGTCGCTTTTCACAAAACATAATTTTGACAAGAAAAGTGATAAACACTCAGCGCTTTCTCGCAGCGAAGTCAGCAAGCAACTTCTTTCAATCGAGCATTAGTTTATTTCTGACCTCTCAATACTCTTACTACGAAAACGAACCATAAAGAAACTTAAAACATCGCTCAACACTGACAAACAAATAAACTTCCTCACACACTTATTATTCCCACAGAGTAAACGCAGTTGCATGCGAGCGTACGCATCAAGCGAGGGAGCAGAGTGGCCGGGTGCGTTCGAATATCGATTGCACACACTTCCGACAACCACTCGGAGGGCTAGCCGAGTCCTGCATGTTAGTATAAGGTAGTGTTGTGTGTTTGAGAGCTAATTGGCGAGTCTGTATGATGAAATGCTTGCACATTGATGTGGTATGGGAGGGTTAGTTCTAAGTCTACCCGTTCACTCGGTAGCTAAATTGCGAAGTTTTTTTGTTTAACGACTGTTAATGTTCGTCTTATCATCTGCCTAGCCTTTTCCCAACTATCTTGGGGTAGGCTTCCAATCTAACCAGATGCAACTGAATACCAGTATTTTACATGTAGCGACTGCCTATCTGACCTGCACAACCCAGTTACTGGGTAATACGATACCCCATGGTAAGACTGTTGTCAGACTTTCGGGATTCTGACGACCCGTAACGTCTGTCAAAGATCCACGAATGACAGCCGGGACCAACGGCTTAACGTGCTTTCTAAGACACGGAGGGGTCTTGGTATGTAAAGATGGTTATCTATCCATGGACCAACCGCAGCAAGCGTAGCTTAACCTGATCGATCGACCCGTGCGGCTGTTATTACTTAGCCACGAGCCCTTCTTCCTAGGCATAGTATATACGAGGATTTTGTATAAAAATGCTGTTCGTCTTATGTATACATGATATGCGATACTGATCATTATGGAAAGGGTTCTAATTTGTCAAAGTAAAGGTCTATTTCACACAATTTGGGGTCAGGGCCTTCCGGGTTCGGGGGATCATCCGGGATGTGTGACCCTAATATAATATATGCCGTAATTCGTATAGAAATAGATCCTTGCTGTTGAATAGTTCATGAAGATAGTGAAAATTTGATTCATCTTTCTTATTTAAACTTATGTGAACCTTAAAACACATAACATCACGCCCGTATTCCCCGAAGAGTTAGGCAGTTGTGTACCTGTAGTACGCACGGCTATACATCATGCTATAATAACCAGTATATAAGCTGACTTCTGATTGTACGAAACACCTATACATCGCGACGTAAGCTAAAACTGGAAATGTTTAGTTTGATGTGTAGCAGTTAATGTATATGTCCCATGTTCATGTCACTTTGCCCGACCCGGAAATCGAACCCAGCACCTCATACTCAGCAGTAGCTCGTGGGACCACTAGACCAACGAGGCTCTAATAACAACTGGCACTTTAATTAAAATATTAATTCCTTACTTCTTATATCCAGCAATCTATGTTATTTGAACTATTACCATAACACCTGTAATTCCCACATATTTGTGCAGGTGTCGTACCGTTCTTAGGAAACCGAAACATGTCGCAAATGACCCGGCGTTGAACCCAGGACCTCACGCTCTTTGTCATTATGTGCTACCGGAGTGTTTATTGGAGGAGATAAGAGTAGGTGATAAAAATGCTGATAACAGTCCATGGAGGGTCGAAGTAGCGGAAACTGGTGTAACTGCCATATTGAATTTTTTATAGGGGTTACGACAAAATACATGATTCATTGTTAAAATGCTTGAGACGAGAGCATCTTGATTTAGCACCTAAAGCTTAGTAAGGATATTCATTAGGTACGTTTTATTTAGCTGTCGAGGAGACCGTTTTTTTCCTCAAACGGATAAAAAATCAAATGGACGTTGTGGGATTTTCTAGATAAAAGTCCGCCGTATTGGCGATATTGAGTCATCATCGTCTGCCTAGCCAACGCTATGCAATTCCAATGTAACCGGATGAAGCTAAATACCAGTATTTCACATGAAACAACTGCCTGTCTGACTTCCACAATCCAGTTACTGGGTAACACAATACCCTTGCTAACACTGGTGGTCAGACTTTCGGGCTTCTGATGACCCGTAACTACCGTCAAAGACCCACGAATGACAGCCTAGCACGAATGATTGGCGATGTTGAGTGTAGTACGGAATTTGCTCACAAACTTTTTACATGCAACAGCGATCAGTAAATTTTCAACTAACTTAGTACATAACTACATAGCTCTAATGAACACGTTTCCAAGTACGTATAGATCATAGCATAACGTTTGAGTCTGTAGTACTCTGTAGTTGGTAACAACAGCTTGGCGTCATGCTTGTTATGTAAATGAAAACAACGTTACCATATAACAAAATATATAAGTAAGTATCTACAACGAGGCATAAGTGCTTATACTACATTTAATGGAATATTAGTATTGTTAATATAGCAGCATCATGCACAATTACACACTTACGATTTGTGAGTCGGTAAAGTTCCTTTAAAACATGTTCATAGCACTGGACAAAACAAAATACCAGTGGTCCACTTTAGCCCTCGATCGAAAGAGCTGGAAGTCATGGGAGAGGCCTTTGCCCAACAGTGGGATGATGCACGCTAACAGTAACAGTATAGTAACAGTTTACATCCGTCACCTCACACATCAGGTTCAGTTGAAAACCAGCGTCAGGCACTATTGTCTGGCACTTTTGCTGAACTGGGCCTTTTTGGTGCAGCCGTGAGGCACACTTTCCTGCTAATTTCTTACATCGGTCTTTATACTAGTTTTCTATTTGTTCTTTTATTTGTTGTTATCTGATGTAATGTATCTGGTGTATTGTGTGTCTTTTGGTCTGTGCTAAATAAATGTTTTTTCTTTCTTTCTTTATAGAACTGTGTGACCTATACCCGCACTTAATTTACGCTTTTCTGTGACTTAAGTAGTCCATTTTTACACAGAAAAGCGTGAATTAAGTGCGGGTTTTGGTTACACGAGCTATAATTTAGTATATGGTACGATACATGTGACTATCTAAGTAATCTATTAATGCACAGCGTTTAGCAACCTCGCAATGTACTATTTACGTAACTTTGGTAAAGCAAAATAAGAGTCACGCATTTAGCAGCTTATAAATGAGAGCGCTGTGCTGTGGTGGGTCCCCCCAGACGACAACCTCACAGGTTGAACTGCGAGATGCCATTGACAAAAAAAAAGTGGGTCCCCCATAGCACAGTATCATGCTGAGTGGAAGCCTTGTTGTCACAGTCATGTCGTGCAGCTGTCGACTATTTCTGTTTTGTGCTCGTGATTATAGATCTATTATGTTTTTATTTTTCTTTATTATTCGAGTTACTTAATTATCTTTTTGTATTCACGTGTTTCTGTGACAAATAAACTTTTCTTTCTAGGATATTGTTTATCCCGATATTCCAATGGGATCGACACTTATGCGGGTGAATTATTATTATTATTATTACTTATGCGGGTGAAACCGCAAATGGATTTTGATACAGTCTTTTCCATCATTCATATCATTTCTCATGGAAGGTGTACTATATGTATGATACATTGATATTTTATCGTCCATGTGAAGCAGGGGTGGTGCGATAGTACTATAATAAAAGTTGTGTTGTCAAGTGTAACATGAAGCATAACTTTTCACTCACAGATCTTTCCCCTTCCCATTTCAGAACGTGTGCTGTACTGAAGATGGCGCACCCCTCGTGCTAGACTAAGTGCCATCTTTAGTAAGGACCCCTATCATTTGGTGTAGCCAGATGGGGCAGATTTCGTGCCCAAACAATTTGTTGTTAGTGTACCTGCATAACTTTCAAACGTGCTTCTTGAATTCAACACGACTTGATTTAGTCAGTTACGAAATTCATAACTCTAGGAAGTTTGATAGAAATCATTCAAAAATAATTTGATTGATATTATTAATATACTGATTTTAATAATGAAACCCTGATAAAAACGTGGTCATTGACCGCCGTGATCTATGATATCATGTCTTTTATCCTTGATAACCCCAAATCAAAACCACAGTCAAGAATCTACAAATCTGACCATCCATACTATATGATTAAATGCGAACGTAAAATAAAAAAGATTATCTTTAGTTTTTCTAAAAATACACTTCAACTTCCATTGATTGATTTTAAATAAATGTTATATTCATAATCTCTTAACTAACTGTTTACACTAGGTACTAAATTAAAAGACTAACTAACTGACTATATAAATAAAAAGTAAAGTATATTTAGGCGTCGAAGTACTCGTCCGCTACGGCTAAATAGATTTCTTTGTAATTTAGCACGCAGATAGACCATGACCCCTAATTGCGTAACACACGATCAATCGTAATCAGAATCATTTTGAAGCAAATTGCTAATCCATTGCTTCATAAAGTTCAAAAAATTTGTCTGCTCAACACGTACCTAAATAACGCAATGAATGTTGTTGAACTGTCAAAATGAAACCGATTCCGATTAATTGTGTGTTACGCAATTAGGGTGCTGGGTTAGGACATAAGACACTTTTTATACCGGTAGTACGTTGCCCTGGGATAATTTCCAACCTCCAACGAGCACATCCGCGAGTAATAAAAAAAATCTCATAAAAAAGTCTTCATGATCAACCGACTCATTGCTCAACAAAAATACGACTGCACAGTAAAAATGGCGTACCTGCTGACATCAATGTATGTAACATGTTACATGTCCGAGCATTTTGAGTGGCACATCAGTTGCAAAAGGTCAACGTCGGTCACTGATTGATCAGGAGATCATGTAAGATAGTTACAGGTTACTCTTGAACAGATGACCTAACCGTACCATATGTTGGAGCTTAAGGAGAAGGTGATCACTCACGTTGGAAAGGGATTCCCTGGGAATGTATGAAGAACTCACGCCAACAAAAATAGTCGCTTTTTCTAATATAATAAATGCGAAAGTGAGTTGGTTTGTTTGTTACAGTTTCAGGCTAAAACGGCTAAACGGATTTGGATGAAATTCTGGCACATGGGATACCATGACCTGGGTAAGCACATAGAATATAATTTTCATCCTGGATCGCAGCCAAAGTCGTGGTCAACAGCTAGTCCTTTATAAGCCTGAGAAAATTTTACTGCAGGACATACTCGTACATAAGCCTTTCCCACATTCATAAATTTTGCGTTTATTGAGGATATCGTTAGAAACACTCTTGGAAGACGGATCGGTGATGGATAGTTATATCGTAGTTAAAGTAACATAACATTTTTTTATCAGTCTCCTTCCGACACCTACTAGTTTTATCGGCGTTCCTTGCTACCTATATCTCGCATAGCTCTCTAATTTGGGTATTAATGGTATTATCAACTGTTCAATATATCAGCTGATATTTAATTCGATATGAATATATCAGGTATCTGAATGTATCAGTGCGTACGAATATTATCCTAGTAACCTTGTATTAATTGTAATCATATCATATGGAGAGCGATAAATCGTAGTTATCGCGAATAAATTAGCATTTCCCTGATTAAAATATTATGTAAATATTATGCACGTAGGTGTTTAATAAATTGATCACCTACCTAGCCTTTTTCCTACTATCTTGGGGTTGGCTTCCATTCTAACCAGATGCAGCTGAATACCAGACTGCCTATCTGACCTGCACAACCCAGTTACTGGGTAATACGATACCCCTTGGTAAGACTGGTTGTCAGACTTTCGGGCTTCTGACGACCCGTAACGACTGTCAAAGATCCGCGAATGACAGCCGGGACCAACGGCTTCCGAGACACGGAAGGGTCTTGGTATGTAAAGACGGTTACCTATCCACGGACCAACCGCGGCATGCGTAGCTTAACCTGATCGATCGACCCGTGTGGCTTTTATTACGTAGCCACAAGGTCTTTAATAAATTGATAAAAGTAAAGAAATATTCAGTTGTAGAACCATAATGATAATAAGTACAAGAGGAAGGAGGCCTTTACTCGGCAGTGGGTGGAGCAAGGCTGCCAATGATCGTGATGATGAATGACATGTATTCCAGCCATTGTATTTATAAGAATCAGTAATACTGTCTGGAGATAAGTGTGAAGATTTGATCTATTTATTTATTTATTTAAGGACAACCAACAAAGCATACACCATAATACATGCTGAAGATTCCATGTTTTTTTTGACATTTTATAGTGTAGCCTTAATTAAAGGCTGCCACGGCATGCACTAAACCTAGAAGGAGAAAATGCAGTAACAAAACAGATAAGCTAAATAGAATGATTGTTACATAAATGCAGATACATGACACTTTCGACAAAATATCGAGAGCATCATGTATTTTATTTATTTTGTGATATTTTATTTAAAAACCAATAAGCCTCCATTTGAAAGCTCACTAATTTTCATCCAAAAAACTAACACTAAAACTGATAATAGACTATAACACACCAAGTTTTCCACATCTTTATCTACGAAGATAGACTCAAGTTAAAAGAGAGTTGTAATTGTGTTTCCAAGTAGCATCTGTTTGATTTACTTCACCATCAGGCAGCATAGTGAATTTGAAGAGCTCCTTCGAGTGACGATATAAAAACCGGCCAATCACGTCAGTGTATGGGAGCCCCCCTTAAATATTTATTTTATTTTGTTTTTAGTATTTGTTGTTATAGCGGCAACAGAAATACATAATTTGTGAAAATTTCAACTGTCTAGCTATCGCGGTTCTTGAGATACAGCCTGGTGACAGACAGACGGACGGACAGACAGAAAAGTCTTAGTAATAGGGTCCCGTTTTTACCCTTTGGGAACGGAACCCTAAAAAGGACGGAAGGAAGGAGGACGGCTCTCCCGTTTAGTCAGCTTTGCTGCTGCTACCAATCTGCTGACTGGCCAATCTTTTTATTACAGTATGAACTGATGATGTAGCTAGTGCTACACCAAACAGCACCCTAATTGCGTAACACACTTACAATCACAATATGAACCATTCCATTCTGCCAGGGCCGCGGATTGTTCGAAAGAGATACCGTGGCCCCTGGCACAGGCAACTAAAGGAACACGGGTGGGTTTTAGTCAGTAAAAGTCTGACACTCCCTTCCGCTCCGCCCAGAGCGGGAGGGGTCATATGATGATTTCCCAGCCAAAAAAAAAAAATATGATTACATCCATTGTTTCATATGTTCGAAAACTTTGTCTGCTCCACAACGTACATAACGCAATGAATGTTGTAAAACTGTCAAAATAAAAGCTATTGCTAGTGTGTTACTGAATTGACCAGCAGAACAGAAGAGAGAGAAGAATTTATCTCAATGTTTTGAGAGCAATTAGCCCTCTGAACTTTATTCACGTTCACGTATAGAGCGTTAAAATTAACTCAGGCAGCACTAGAATTCAACACCTCTAGTTGAATTTTAGTTGATACCTTGCGACCTTTTAGTTCACACGTTTTCCTGACGTGACTCCCTAAAAGATAGCCTTACTTGACCCTTATTTAATTGGGGTCTAATTTAAACTTAGCCTTTGCAGTGGGACATCACAGGCTTTTCTATACTAATATTATAAAGAGTTAAAATTTGTTTGTTAGTATGTATGTACGGGGTAATCTCCGGAACTACCAGTCAGATTTTAAAAATTCTTGCTGTATGTCATAGTCCAATTCTTGAGGAAGGTTATAGGCTATCTAACATCACGCTACGACCCTTAGGAGACGAACAAAATGAATAAAGTCTGAAAGTTCACTAAGTGAAAACGAAGTAAGTACCTACTCGTAGTAGCACGACGAGCAATAGGACGCGACGCGATGGGACAAAATTTCACGCGGACGAAGTCGCGGGATATAGCTAGTCCTAGTAATAAATAATCATTTAACATTAACCACCGTTAAATTAATACCAACCAACGTTAAATTAATATCTAATAATGAATTACGACGAAAAATATAGTAAGAAAATGAATAAAGGGTTTGAAGAGGACATTAAATAATCATTTAACATTAATCACCCTAAATTAATACCAACCAACGTTAAATTAATATCTAATAATGAATTACGATGAAAAATAAAACATATATCGAAAGAAAATTAATAAAGGGTTTGAAGAGGAAATTAATATAATTAATTGTATTGTAATAATTATATTGTTTCAGTTCCACGTAATCTATGGTTCCCCGGAGGCATTGTAACTTTAACAAAAGGAAGGTAGGTTTGCCAATAAATTTTATTATTAACGAAATGCCCGTACAAAGTGAAGTTATGAAGTTTGGTTACGTTTTTAGTATTTTAGGAGATAGATACTACAGCGATATTGATACTAAGTGGAACTGAGACGGGCACTGTAAATTTCATAAAAGATAATTAAATTAAGCTGAAAGCGTCAGGGTAGTTTGCAAAATTAAATTTCTCTTACGTTTTTTGCAATTTGCAGGCCAGTGTTGTACGAGTATGTTGAAGAAAATATGATCTCTAGCAGTGCCCCGCGGTTTCACCCGCATAGGTTTCAATCCCGTAGGAATATCGGGATAAAAATAATAATATTTGTTAATTCTGGTTATAAACTATCTGTGTGCCAAATTTCATCCAAATTCGTTCAGTAGTTTTTGCGTGAAAGAGTAACAAACATCCATCCTTCCGTCCGTCCTCACAAACTGTCGCGTTTATAATATTATTAGGTAGTAGGTTTTTTTACCCTGGCGCTTCCTCCTTAAATAGCAATTGAGTGGAGTCTGGAATACAGCTAGGTAGTTAGTTTTTCGAAATTCTACATGACAATGCTAATAAAGTTTTCTCATGGTAAAAATATAATCCGTTCAGCGAAGTGGCTATAATTGGGGCCGACTGTACTAGGTACAGACGCCAGCAGGTCAAGCTACCCGAAACTGCCAAGTTTTCCCAATGAACCTTAATGCTTTAGCGATAAAGTTGAAAATCTATTAAAGAAATTTGACAGATTGTAGTAGCTTGATGTGCTGGCGTCTGTACATCCGATATACCTACGAATCAACTCACATGAAGGTTATTTTAATACAGGATACAGGGTGGCAGGGACATCGATGCGCAAACTGTAACCATAAATTCAGCACATGATTCTAGAAATCTGCTGTTTGATAGAAAAGTGCGCTCAAAATATGTATGGAACATTTTTTTTTAAACCGAAGAAAACCTTATTATTAAAAAAACTTGAGAGGTGTCAAGAGACACCCGGATGGAACGAAGTTCAAAGAGAGAGAGAGAGAGAGAGACAGAGAAACACGCGCACGCCGCACGGCTTACAACTAACTATAGCAAAAAGTGTCGTTCCAACTTTTGGTCTTAATTTTTTCCGTCTAGCCTCCTTTCGTAACGCGCGATAAGGAACTTCGTTCCAAAAAAAATATGTTCTTCCTTACATTTTGATCGCGTGGGTAGGTATTATTACACTTTTGAATAAAACAAGTCTATAATAATGTACTAAAACCATGGTAACCGGATGCGGGTCGATGTCCCTGCCTACCCTGTATACATACATTGCGTTACTTCTAGATATGTTACATAATTCACTAATTAGAATTACATTTATTAATTACTTGTCTCCAGGCTATTCAATGTTTTTATATCATACAATGATGTAAGTGTTAGTTCTTGCAAAACTTTTATTTATTAGACAAAAATATCTACTGGTTTTAGTGTTATTATTTGGGGTGATGTAACGTGTTTTACTGTTGGACTCCAATTATTTTAGTGATATATTGGCAACATGTTTTTGATCATAAACCCGTTTTTATGATGATTGAAAATTTTATAATATCTTGAGACGAAAAAACTGTAGTAATAATGCGAAATGAGTGATCAACCCAAACAGTAAGTGATGTTCGATCATCATTATATGAAGACTATGGCTTTAAAAATGAGGTTACATATATGACAGTGGAAGCAGAAGGTAGCATCCGGTTGCGTTCAGTTTACAGCAAATTAATTAACTTTTGCTGTGACAGCTTTGAATAACCGTACGTCGCTTCCATGGAATTTGAGGAAACTACATAGGTAGTGATGACCGAAGGTCGTCTGAAGTATAATTAGCAGAATAACAAAACTTCAACTCAACACTTTTCCAATACTAAATACAAGATCACCAGCTTTCTTTTAAGGAGTGCTTCTTTCTACCCGCCCTACTGAGCTTTTCCAATAAAACCGATATAAGATTCATGAAAAAAAAAACCACTTACGTGCTTAGGCTATACGGAGATGTTCTTCTTTTGTACACGTTTCGTTGGAAAAGTTACTAAGTATGACGGGAAGAATCACCCCCTAACTCGCCACCCTACATCATGTTGGACACGATCGTGTAGTCTAAATTAGTTATAGCTGCAAATTCGCAAATGCAAAGCCAAGTTCTTCACTATTGTGGAGAAAAGCTCTCTAGACATGACTAGTCTCCTTTGACATGCGTGAATAATTTTAGGTATAGTGTGCAATTTTGTCAGTTCACTGTTCGTGCTTTTATGTTTCTGGCAAAGAATACGGGGTAATAGAAGATTTAGGAGATCGTGATGGCATTGAGCCAGCTTAACCCCAAATAAGTACCTACTCTCAGTCACTCATTCGTTCGGAGCCATTCACAAAAGACGTGCATCTAAATAGCCTCCACGTGTATGCAAAATACTGAAAAGAAAACTGTTCTTTTCATTGTAATAATAAAGAGTTTCTTTCTGCATAGTTTTTACACGGTTGTAATACCAATCAATTTCCTACAATGTATGGTGTGGTATCGTTAGCACCTGTGCGATAAGGAAACCACGTGAAACTAAGATTAAATCTTACTTTACCACTTGTTAAAGTGCATACATCATACTTTTAAACCTTTTACACTGACTGTAAACTTGCTTGTTATGGAGAAGGGGGATTGTTCCTGGTGATTTATCTTTTAGTAAAGTTCAAGGCCTGTGTCTAAGCTATGGGAACTTTATAAGCTGATTATGCTAAAGTTCCTAAAGCTATCTAAAATGTAACCTTGTGTTTTCAGCGTCTTCAGACGAAGACGTTATAAGCATTGGCACTGAATGAAGAAGAACGTCACGTCAACGTCGTATGCAATTTTTGTCCAGAATTTGGCAACAACATTGCCATGGATCGTGGGAAGACCAATGGCATACCATCGTAATGCTCAAGAATGTTATTTAACAATCAACAACATATTTGAGCTTGTTGAAAAGGTCTAAATTTTACTGTCATACACAAATCAGGGCTATCCCTGATTTGTGTATGACAGTAAAATTCTTACCCATTGCAGCATTTCTTACCCATTGCAGGGTTTTCGCATCTATATGCGAAAACCCTGCAATGGGTAAGAAATGCTGTGGATGACGATGACGAAGAGCGACAAGGATCGTGCTCAGTTGGAGAGGCCACAGGCCATCAGTAGACTAATATAGACTTAAGACGACAGATGAAGTGGGACCATTTGGCAAAGAGGCAGGAAAAGCACATCCAGAACGATATACAAGTAATTTTCAAGCTTACGCCTGGCAGGCAGAAACTGCAGAACGTCAATTGTTACGATCCTTACGTACTCGTTTTGTTTCTTTTACGTACTACTGGTCATACATTCACGCCGGTTGCGAGTACTACCTGTACCTTTTCGGATGAACTTCACCAATAGGGTATATCCATCGTATATCCTTCAAAACACGCGAATGAACGTACTTACCTAGTAATGCAAAATGCAAAGACCGCTTTACAGAATGAGGAAACGATTCTAAGGATCACAATAATGATGGCAAGTAAATGAAGCGTAATTACGAGGCAAACTATTAGCCTAGTGAAGTCATTTAAGCTAAGACTTGAACAAAGAATTCATAAGGGTAAGCCTCTGGGCGTCGGGAGCCGCGTGACGACTCCCGGCCACCGTAGGCGCGGGCCTGCGGGCGGAGAGTAATGGGTAGCTCTCCGTCCGATCAGGACTAGGCCCGTGCCGGACGGCGTGTTCGTGTTCCACGCGCGCCTCAAAGAGATGTCAGCAAGTGACGGGGCCCCACAGGGCCGAAGCCTGCCAGGGTAGCGGGACCATCCGAAAGGGTTTACCGCTGCCCTGGAACATAAAGGGCTAAGGAAGGAACACGGGTGGGTTTTAGTCAGTAAAAGTCTGACACTCCCTTCTGCTCCACCCAGAGCGGGAGGGGTCATTTGATGATTTCCCATCCTCAAAAAAAAAAAAAAAAAAAGGGTAAGCCTCTAAATCGTTTTCTGGACTATTTTATATGGTAACCAATCTAATCAGATTGTTTCTTGTCAACGCAGAGTAATCACTCTGCGTTGACAAGATGAATACTGCTTGCTATGTATGGGAGAACTTGTTATTCCAATTACTACCTAAGTTGGGTGCGAGCAGTGTTGGCCCAGAGGAAAAAGCTAGGTCGCAGGTTCGAACCCGGGACAGGCGCTTTACTTTGTGTAAATTATTTTATCACTACTGCTCTCTAAATGGGCAAAGAAAACATCGTGAGGAAACCGGCATGTCCTAGAACCAAAAATTCGAAGACATGTGACAAGCCCGCATTGGGCCCGCGAGGCGGCTTACAGCCCACTCCCTCTCACAGAGAGGAGGCCTGTGTCCCAGCATTGGGAACGTTATAGGCTGATTATGCTATGCTGGGTTCCTATAAATCTGGTATATTGGTAATGTCTACAGAAGAGAGAAGTGGTTAATTAACAGAAATAGTAATGAAATATGTATCTTCTTTTGCAACACATTATAATGATGTTGTCACAGCAAATTGATAATAATAAATAGGTATATCAGTCAGTTACAATATTGTTAATTTAAAAAATTTTATTTTTCCGGAAGTACTTAAAATTAATTTAAATACCGATTTTCTACAGATGATTTGTCCCGGATGACGATACTTAGCGCGTGTTAGGTCCCGGTTATAGGGCCTAGGAAGGTATTTAGGTAAATTGCAGCACGAGAGTGTGGGATACTTGACGCAATCGGTTTCGCGCTGTTTACGTTGAAGAAGTAGGATAACTAGGTAAAGAGATAACTAGCTAGCTAGGTAGGTAGGTAAGGTGGACTAGAGGTAATGTGGGACACTAAGGAGGTCCGTTCTCACAAATGCTGCAAGCGTTGCTTTGTGAGAACTTGAGACGACACTTTTTCTTTTCGGAGAAGTTTTACTCACAAAACGTGTAGGTATAATAAATGTAATTGAATTATGTAGGTAGGAAGGTCTGCGTTGGTGTTGGTTGATGCAAGAATAAAATATTTTTATGTTAACCGACTTCAAAACAAAGGTTTTACACTATAAAAAGACTTAGGGAATTAGTGTTACAGTTATAAAGAGTGCCGGATTTTACATAATTTCAGCTAAGTACCTACCCACTTAGCCGTCGATTAAAGTTATGAATGAAACAGGTCTGTTAGTCAATCTTATTCACAAAATAATTTTATGCTCAGCTAACAGTTACACATTTATTTTTCCTGACATAACTTTATTCACAGTTCACTACTAAGGCCGCTCGTGTACACGAACCACGTCAACTATTGCACATTATTTTCAAACAACGTTCATGGAAACTCGCTTTGTATCAACGATGTGTCCGTTCACCAAAGAAAGGTAACAGACGTTAAGAATATGCCGCCAATCAACAAGTACCGCCGATGTGTCGATTATCTACGGTACTTACAAAAATATGGACGGGTAGGCACCGCATTTCAACGGTCCTACCCACCAACGGGACATTAATAGGCTGTTACTGATTGTAGGTAGCAAGAACCAACCACAAACTCAATGATCTCTGATCTTTAGACTTACCACAAAAACTTCGATAAAGAAAAATCCAAGAATTCGAGTGCACAGAAAAAATATATAACTCGTTTTACACACACATTGACATAAATATTGATAAGCACTATAAATCCACAATATTATTAAACACAACACAATTCGTAACTTGTTTTTAATCACTAAAATAATTTTCGTTCGATATTACGCGGGAATCGTGATAAAGCGCGGCACGCACGTCCGTCACTGCGCGGTTATCACTCACGACTAGTGAACGAATGGGAACGAAAGATCGGAATGTCGCGGTGACCGAATGGTGCGCGAAATACGAGGGCACGCGTTCATTCCGAGCTTGTCTAGCACATAGCACCTATACTTCAATGAAGCAGAATGGATACCTACCTATTATATTTTTAATGTAATTGTTGTGATAGCTTTTTATTGAACTATAAACATTTACGTTCAGAGTAATTGACACAATTTGCAGTTACAATCTTATCACAAAATATTCATAATAATTTATTAATAGTGATTCCATCATTTCGAAACTTTAAAATCATATCACCTTGGTCGCTAATCCTAATTGCTTATCAAAAAAAGCTACGCCACCTTATCTTTACAAGCTTGATAAAACACTAGCTGTATCCAATTCTTTCCCACTTAAACTTTCATTCAAATCGTGAAGGGGGAACATTACGAGGAAATCCACGTAATAATGAGCCCTGTAAAGGCTGTAAACGTTCGTAATGCCTTGGAGAATGGCGGAGTGGGGAACCTCCACTCACGTTGGTAATAAACTAAGCGAAAATTGCGAATGTATGGGGATAGATCCTATACGAGGTTGGTAAATAAGTGGATATGTATCATTTTAAAAGAAATCCCACAATTCATATTATGGTTATAGGGTACGTAAACGTCCCCCCTTGTTTTTTAAATTGTATTGAATTTATTATATTGCTGAGTCTCATGTGGGCTCATGTCAACTCATACGGTGTCTCTAATTTTAGTGGACGATTTTTGACGGCAGAATCAAAAACTATGGGAAGTAAGGCCATTTTAGTAATCATAATCATAAATCTTTATTTATCTCAACATCATATTACAGAGGCACTGATTAATAGAATGCATAATCGTAAATAGAGAAAGGTGTCTGAGATAGGATGGTTCTGAGTTACAGATCACCCGGCTTTCTTGAATAGGACATGTTAATTTACAAAACGGTTAATTAAGTAATAAAAGTTTAAAATTGCAATTATTTATAAGCAGAACCTACAAAATTAAGAGAGAAATCCGCCAACCAGCACTGGGCCTGCGTGGTAGATTAAGGCTCACTCCCTTTCACAGATTGGAGACCTGTGTCCTAGCAGTGGGAACATTCTATTCTGTTCATAATCAGCCTCTTTGCTGATTATGAACAGGTACAAAGGTATTACAAAACCATTCATTACTTTGCACCGCGACACGACACCAGCCCTAATCAATGTAATCCATTTCTCTGAGACAAAACACCAAGGAAACAACTTGAACTAGTTTCCCATTACGGCTATTTATGTCAAATTCATAAACACCGAAGCTTTTGTTCTGAGCAACCCACTTTCGTTCATGTTTGTAGGAATAATTGACATTGCCTCGAGAAAGGCGAGCGTTAATAACAAAATTTAATTATTATCACTTGAAAGTGAAGAGATAAGGTTCGGAATTGCATGGCATTTGCGTTTTCACATGCCATAGCACCATAGTGTGGGGTCCCATGTCCGGTTGGTTATCTGACTACCCGAGTACCCGTTTCCTTTATCCATTGAAGCGTGCACTTTCTTATGAAGTTTTTAATAGTGATTCTGTACGCTTGGTGCATTTTTATTGTGAATATAATTTATCACTCGTAGTTATGACGTAAACAGCATCAGTCACATTTGATTTTGACATAAGTATGATTTAAAAACCCCAATGCTGTTAGAGGTCTCCTAAATGCTGATAATCTTCTATGTCTTGGTGTAATGTTAATTTTGAATGTGATGTGGTAAGAATAGGGTTCATATTCATATATTGTGACATACTTCCAAAGTAATCATCTGCCGAGCATTTTCCCAACTATTCTATACTATATACTATTCCCGGATGCAGCTTAATACTTCAAAAGTGTGTTTTTCAATAGCGGTATCTTAATACCAATAGAAAATTAAAATGTACTTGAAAAAACGCTTAATGGCAACTCAAGGAAATCTGTTTTCGTGTTTCCGTAAAGGTCACGACGACTCACGATATCCATAATGATCAAACTTCGGAGAAAAACCTCATCTTAATAATACAGACCTTTCAAAAATCGGGCCCGATCCGAACGAGTAAGTGCTTTATTTTTAGGACGTGACACGTTCACAGCTCCCGGGAAAAAAGGGCCACATTTTTTGTTAAAGAGGTATTTAAAAATGTTCGGAAAACCTTAAATATTGGACGTGATTCCTAAATCTCGCCCAAAGTTACGATCGTTTTTATTATGAAAGTGTTCAATCACAATTATGCGTAAGAGAGGCATGTAAATATGTTTCACGGATATAAATCTCGATCTAAAAAGCATTGGAAAGCTGTGAAACGATTGGAACTAACGTACGCATGAATAATGTATGCAAAGTCGTATTAGATCTCTTGGGGATATGTTTTTACGTTGTTTCTGCTGGGTTCCTTGTTAAATGAAGCGCGTATAGCGGATTTGATATATTTAGAAAATTTGCATACTGTGATGAAGGGAACTCTGAAATGTTCCGAATTGTATGCCATGTGATAAAACGATGTTGAATAGAAAGAAGATATTGCGCCGACCCCAAATAAATTGGGATAAGGGCCAAACAACCATGATGATGTAACAAACCATAAGGCCAGAAATCATAAAGGGAACGAAGGGAATGAATAATTCGTTCATTCAATTTACAAAACACCAACAACCCACCTACATCTAACAGAATTTGGAGCATAATTTCCTGCAATAAAGATAGCAGGCTTGCGGCGAGAGTACGGTACAGCGACAGCGTAAAATAGGAAAAAAAACCGCAAGCGAAGTCGCAGCAAAAACATGCGGCAACTGAGAATCGAACGACATAATTGCATCGATTTATTGCGTTGAACCTAGTTCGCTCGTGAGAATGTATTTTTCTATTTAAATGATTAGTTAAGTAACGATCTACATTTTGTCGTGTATTGCAATCATGGCTGCCACGGTATTTCACGTACATGATTTCCGTTCGTTAAAATACCTTGATGTTTGCACTTTCGTTTGAGGAGAATGCCGTGAGACTACGCGTCGATAGAAAATTCTATACGCGTTTGCGAAAGAATATTCGCTAACTTTTTCATAAAATCTATGATTCTCATAACTTGAAAAGTAGAGGATATAGATCATAGAAAGGTAACTTGTCTTGTGGTATTAAATTGCTCACATGCAACAGCTACTACTCGTAATGTTCTTGATCATGGTATGAAAGATGAAAAAGGATAAAATGTTACTAAACTTTTCCTTTCTTTTTTGTTCTAACTTTTTTTTATATTGGGGCCCTTTAGCTAGTGTATAAATTATCAGTTGCTTAAGGCAGTAAGCTGCAAGCAATACTTGCGTATTGCTTGCAGCTTACTGCCATACGCAACTATATAGGTACGCTGTGTTGGATTCCAATGTAGGGATAGTGCAACGTGCATTCGTAACATTAGAACAATAGATTTCCCTCGATTCACTTGTACTACTAACTACTGGCGTGAACTAGTTCTACAGCTTATTAAATATATGCTTCGCCTTATTGGTGAACAAGAAACATGGTTGCAATTCTAGTTTCCATTTCCTTATCAAACAGAGGATCTGATAGGGTTTCATTTCTTCCATTAGTACTGTTTTTTCAAATGTTGTTACATTCATGTCTTAAATTGTCATCATTAGTAACATATCTAAAATATGTTAGTTTATCACCTACTTTTATGTCTTTGATAACCTAATTAGATTACAACCGATGACCGACGACCTTAAAAAGGTGGCTGAGACAGACTGGATGCGGAAGGCGGAGGACAGGGTGCTGTGGGATGTGTCCCACAGCACCCTGTCTTCCGCCTTCCAGTCTGTGGACTGAGAGAGGGCTATCTATGTCCAGCAGTGGACTGCGATAGGCTGAGTCGATTGAACCGTAATTAACTTTATTATTCTTCTAACGATAATACTATTGTTATTTAATAAGCATTTTAATCAATCTTCATATTTAACAATCGATTCAACTTTAAGCGGAGTTGCGTTGTTGGTAATTCTCTCAGAACACGATGCTCGACTTGAAATAATTTTAACTTCGTTCTCGTACTTCAACAAAAGTAATTTCCAATCTTGATTTCACATTTATTCGTGCATCAAGTTCATTTGGGATGTGTTGACAGTCAATTTAATTTGCGTCTTTGTTGATGCTGGATTCAAATTGGATCAAATCTTAACCTAACATCACGCCTCTTATCTGCGGAAGGGTTGGTAGAGACCTACAGTTGGTTAATATCCACATTTCACCAGGTAAGGCTTTTGATTAGACCAACGACTAACGATGCTGTCTAATAAATGAGATATTTGATGTGTAGTTACATCAATATGCGTGATATTTAGGAGAAAGAACATGTTTTTCAAGCTAAGACCTAAGTAATTACTTCCGCTATGAAATGAAATGGATTAGGAAATAATGCGATTAAATAATATAATTTCTGATAAAAAGTGATCAGAGACAGTGATATTTTTCCAAATGCGTGGCGTGGCGCTGTCAATTTTTATTAATCCTTAATTAATTACTCGGCTTTAATCCTGCTAAGTATCTAAAAAAACAGACACAAAGACGAACAGCTGTCCTCGTGTCTCTCTTTTCATATAAAAACACAATACAGTATAATTTAGTAATAGGTACTGTTACAGTTGGTTGAGGTTGTAAACACAAGAATACATTCTTATTGAGTTTTAGCTACAAGTGAAGCATTCCTAATGACAGGTAATTCCATCATTTATTCAATCTAGGAAGAGCCTATGCTAAGTTTACATAATTTGAGACTAGTGTCTCATCTCATTCTTATACCTACTTCCATAATAACTAGACTTTGTTCTATTACCTCTGAAGATGTATATGGCTAACATTACCAAAAATATGATAATTTATTACAATTATTTATTAGAATGACCCCCCTTTTCTGATAATTCGCTATGCCTTAAAAGACCGTGTCAGAGGGAACATTAACATTGACTGGTTAAAAAAAATAAGCTTTTGGTGTACAAAAAACTCTTCTTGGAAACTAAACCCCAGGCTTCTAACTGTTCAACCAAATCCGTGATAGAAGCTCTAAACCTAATCTCGAACAAAAAATAAACAACACTACCACTCATTATTCCATCTAAGGTGCAAGTCGACACCAAATAAACGACCTCGCGAATGAATGACGGAACGAATGAATGGTTCTATTTAGGCGCGTTCATTGACAGCGATATTCGCCGCCCGTGTGTAGAATACTATATAACCGCGAACATTTCACGTACCCGACATCCCGCCCGATCCTTCTTAAATGAAGTGCCAGCTCGCGCGGTAGCTGTGCTAAACGTAAATGTAAATTCATGACTGTGACCTCTGAGTTTGTTTCGGCCTTTCTTCTCAGAGATAGTCCTAGGAAAAGCCGTGCTCATCAAAGCACTAATAACAAAAATTCGATCCAGCCGAATCCTTTTTGCTTTGATTAGCGTATATTATATGCCCATAGAGGTTTGTATATGTTTGGGAAACCATAGGGAAAGTGTTTCTTCGTGTTCAGAGGCCTAGCACGAACGCGTAGATCGCAAAACGTTTCAAAATCATTCCTATAGATTGAAAAGAAAATTGTTTAGGCATAATTTTGAAACCAGATTAGCTGTCGTAAACGCAAAATAAATTCGAACGATTTTTGAATCGAACATGCAACTATCCTATAGTATTTTGGTTTAATTTTCTGCGACAAGCATAATAATCTAGTAAATGTTATGTGCGAAATGAACATTTTCAATATTAAAATCACTCGATTTTACGTTACTTTTCGTGGTTAGACCACAGGTTGCGGTTGTTTGTTATAATTGTTTGTGGAATTGTAACAGTTTATATGGAACGGTGTGGTTTCTAGTTAAATAACAATTGTATGGCAATGATGTTTCAAGACATCGACCCATAGTCTGAGGTTTGAATCTACATAAATGCCCAAAAAAGGGTTGTGTTTAACGCGAATGTAAGGATTCGACGAACCGCAATAAAAACTGATGTGTTTTCAATAAAATACAATGGAGTAGGTGCGAGAACCTAGTTAGAATTACAAACACGTCAACACCCCATTGACTAACTGACTGACTGATGGTTACATGCAACACCCTAATTGCGGACCACACTAACAATCACAATGTGAATCATTTTGAAGGATATTTCTAATCCATTGCTTCATATACCTATTCGAAAAATGTGTCTGCTCAACAACGTCAAATAATGAAATGCATGTTGTTGAACTTTCAAAATGAAACCCATTACTAGTTACTGTTAGTGTGTTACGCAACTACCCCGCAGGATGTCAAACTACGGTAATTGGAACTGAAAAACGTAGCAAAACTCACTCGAATGAACCTATCCGGTGTTATAGTTTTCAAACGTGCTAATCGACACAATCTGATGCAATACTATATTCTTATAGTGGTATTGGCAAGCGCGGAGTGGCCCACCAGCTAGATGGATCGACGACCTTCTAAAAGTGGCTGGGACAGACTGGATGCTGAAGGCGGAGGACAGGGTGTTGTGGCGCTACTTCCGGGGGATGTCAGGCTGCGCCACAATACCCTGTCCAGCAGTGCCTAGTTCCAGCAGTACGTGGATTGCGGAAGGCTGAGTTGATAGTGGCAAAAGTATTAAAAAGAAAGGAAATATAGAAAATGCTGGTGGATTTTCAACGCTCGGCTTAACGCAGAAAGTCAACATTTAGCTTTAAAGCTTTAGCATTCATAAAGGTGTCGCCTTGTGTTAGGGAAACGGGCATAACTTCGTAGGAAAGCAATTATGGGATTTATACGTTACACATCAAGACCCATCTTCTCAATACCTACTTATTCGTTTATTGCATCCTTTATTGCATTCCAAAATGTGTACTTAGAGGGTGACCTATAATTTTATGAGATCATTGTGTAGGTACCCTGTCAGGCACTATGTACGCCTCAGAGACTAGACCCACATGAATCTGTCGTCACCTTGTTGTGTTGTATGGCAATCGATACTGATATTCAGCTGCTCGAAAGTCCGACTACCGAGCTTTAGGATATCGATATTAACTAGAAACTAGGTAACGGGGGTCAGATGGCACGTGCTCCGTGCTAAATGCTGATATTCTCTATCTGTTTCGACCGAAAGCCGATTCCAACATTGTTTCCAAAGACAGACAAAACAATAAACACTAACTTCTGTGTCCGTCGCCTTTCTAAAGATAAACCCTTTCTAAAGAGTGTAACACACTTGTTCGGGTCGGCACATTCGATTCGACCATAAATATAATAATAAAGAAGGATTCGGCAGTATTTGTAAACAAGGAAGCCGACCCGAAGTAATTACTACACATATTCGGCTTTCATTAGGCTCGTGCTGATAAGCAAACTCCGTTCTGTATCCCATCACTAAATGATGTTCGGTTCGACTCGGAGCGAACGTCAGGTTCGCCGGACCAAGTTAAGATTTTGAATATTGAATAGCTTAAATAATTTTTACCTAAGTAATTGATACCTTTTTTCAAATAATTGGTACCTAAATACTTTTGACGTACTAGCATTTTCAAAGTGGTCCACATACCTGACGTGGTATGGTGGGACCACTGCCAGTTGACCAAGTTCCTAGGCTGGCTGTGCCGAATCATACAACCCGAACAAGTGTGCAGCATGCCTAACAGAACAGTAGTTAGGAAATATTTGTATTTTCCCATTCCTTTCGCCGACCTTGTTAACTAAGTGTTAGGGCTTGGTTGAGCCCTTTCGAGAGCTATCAGGTATCCAGTGCAGATCAGACCGACTGTACATCGTGGATCCAGTTCGTCTTATCACGCTCTGAGAGACATGACACTGCGCAAGTAACGTGTACAGTTATCCATCCAATGGATAGTTTGACTACGCCCAGTGGTGGTGATTATTTATGTAGTAGATGGGTGACTTCGTTACCTACTCGTATAAGCGTGGGTACACACACGTTTTTCTTGCCGTGAAAAACTACGAATTTTTCGCCGTGTGTAGGCGCGGCCGTTAGTGTTGTATGGATCACTCACGTTTTTACTACGGCGCGATTTAAAAGAAGAAAAATGGTCTAAGGGAGCTAAACGCTGAAGGGATAGTGAGGGTATCAAAGCAATTTCTAATCTAATCATCAGCATTATTCTGTATAGGTACCTTCTTATCCCTAGGGCCATCGCAGCGCATCACTTTCTTCCATACATCTCTATTAGGGCCGGTTCTTTCAAACGGTTAACGTAACAAATAATAACGGTTATGTACACGTTACTATTTGACGTACGGCAAGGCCATAATTTTGTATTTGTAATTTGAAACAACGCTTTTATTGGTTTGACGACGATGGTTAGCGCTATTTTTGCATCAAGTGGACGTGAAACCCGCCCTTAGTGGTGAACTTAGAATCCATTTCCTCCATCTTTTCGTTGGTCTGCCTTTTTTTAAATAGGCATAGGTAATACGGGCTGGTGTCCGCAACTCCACGACAATGCGCGTATTTTGCGTACGGTCTAACCCTTAATTTGATTATGTTCACTGTGATAAACATCACAGTGAACTCCTATATTAGCCATCCACATTTATAATTTGTTAACAATTATCGTATAGTGTATTAGTTTATATTGAATAGGTTCGTCGACCCCGTCTATACTTAAAAGGTGATATCGTTGGTGTGCATTGCATTTCCATAGTATTAAATTATTATTTCGATGTTGTATAATTTTAATGAACTCCTCTCACTAGAGCCATGCGTGTGGTGAACGAGGTTCACGAGAGAGTTGATGTATTGTGGTGCAACTTGAGTGGATTCGCAAAAGTTGCATTATTTATAATATGTTATTTAGATGTAGGTTAAGATTTAAGACTTAGGATATTGTATGTAATTTAATAGGATGTAGATTAAGGATTTAGCATGTAAGGCCTCGCTATCGCATTGGATCGCTGATCTGTAATGGTAGTTGTAGGTAAGATTTTAATAAATAAATAAATAAATTAAGCTCAGCTTGTTAAAATGTGAAATATGTTTTCATATATCATTTTAAGTACCTACCTACTTACAACAATTGCGAACACACTATCAGTAGTAATGGCATTTTGACAGTTTAACAATATTCATTGCGTTATTTACGTTGTTGAGCAGACAAATTTTCCGAACATATGAAGCAATGCATTAGCAATATCTTTCAAAATGATTTAGATTGAGATTAATAGTATGTTACACTGCCTACTATTCTAATTAAAACATGCTGGAATAATTTAAATAAATATTAACTGCATAGTACGGCAATAAATGGATGTTGAATGGCGTGCAATAGGATAGGATAGGCCTATGTCCAGCAGTGGACTGCTATACGCTGATGATTATGAAGGCAATCAATGTTTGGTTTTATTATAGTCATTTACTGATGTTTTGCTTCACTTTCTTGCTAAGTATTATAGTAGACCTCGTAAGGCCTGTTGTACACACACGTTTTGCCGTGAAAAAGTAAGTTTGATTTGCCGTGTGTAGTCACAGTCGTCAGTGTTGTATGGATCACTATGGAAGCTTGTCGTCCGGTGGTTTGCCGTGTACACACGGCTACACATCAAGCTATGCAAAACCAGTATTGGCTGACCGTTCATTGTGAGAAAATATCATACAAAGTGAGGCCAAGACAAATTGGTTTTGTATAGCTTGACGTGTAGCCGTGTGTACAACGGGCCTTATTACTTTACTAGTTTTGACGAACACTTCCAGTAAATTGAAACTGGTAAGTGCCTTAGTAAAGCAATTAGGTACGTGGTCATCTTTACCTAGACTGCGTTCGCAATTTTGTTTCCAAAAGTGTCAACAAATATGTATGTGTTTTTGGCCACATAACTGTAATGCCCAAACATAAAGTTGAGTTTGCACTACAACTTCAAACATCTTTATAACTTTTTCAATAGTTCTAGTCATTCTGAAATCAATTTAATTAACACAGCAATAAAGTTAATATTTGTTTATGTGGAGATAAAATCAATTGGAAACCAGATTTAAAATATGGAATAGACGTCTTTTAGTTCCGACTCGTCCTCACGGAGACTACTTTCTCATAGGCAGCAAACGTATCTCCCAGTCGCGTCTACAGCATCACTGAGGTCCGTAGAATACCGTTAGGAGTGATCTCCGAACCGCAAGAGTCCGATTGGTTATCTAATGCCACATCGTGCAAGGTCGGGCATTCGCGATAATAACCATTATTATTGGCTATTTGCTTTGTTGTCTTCTTTTTGAGCTCTTTTGATACCGGTACTTTGGTGTATGGAGTCAGTGGCTTGTTGGTTTTTAGGTTTGGCATTGTCTGTGAATTATGCATCGTCAATTAAGTGCTGGGGAGTGATCATAGAATTATTTTCTTAATATTGGAAGAAGAAAAGGTGTTGCGGTCCACCCCATGTAACATGGGACGAGGACATGAAGATGATAATGATGAATAGTTAAGAAGAAAATAGCTTTTGAATCTTGCGTAAGTTTAAGGTATTTATGTCCTTAACTGTACCTTTTTGTTTCTTGGGCACTGAATTTGTTCAGCTCCCAATTTAACGCAAGAAAAACTTACCTAAACAAGTCAAATGCCAATATTGAAAGGTTCTTGAATTTGGAGTTGATTAAATAAAACCTTTTCCGATTTGTTTTAAGGAGAAGAAAAGGTTGACAAATGAGGATAGGTATTGTCAACCTTTTGACTTTTATTTAGCTGTTGAGTCCTTTAGGGATCCCACGCACCACTGACTTGGACCCAAAAGCTATTGCAAATATAAAAAATAAGAGCAGTGGTCGCCCCGTGGCAACGGCTTCGACTTACGTGGTTCGAGGGTTCAAACCCAGTCGAATCTTTACTTTGTGTAATGGATTGTCATCACCACTGCCCTCAAAACGTTGAAGAAAATATATCGTGAAGAAACCGGCATGTCCCAGAACCAAAAATTCAAAGACATATTTATGTGACATCCACCCGTGGGCCCACTTGGTGGACAACGCCCGTTCTCTGTCACAGGGAAGAGGCCGGCTGATTATTATTAATATACACATGCCTTCTCCCCATGGGGGTAGGCAGAAACAGAACGCAACCTGCTACGATCCTTAAATTTATTTATTTATCCATTTATTTCAGGCATCAAGGCCCATATAAACACATACAATTCAATATTATATAACTTAAAAATATACTATAAATACCTACATACAACATTATAATTGCACTAAGAAAGTAAGAACTAACTAACTAACGCACACGAAGTGTCTGCTGCGTCGTGTTTCGCTGACTGGTGTCATGTAGCCGGACACGAAACCGGCGGTACACTACACCCTTCGGCCAGAACTCTTCCTTGAGGAACTTCTCGAGATGATGTGTCGGAACACGCACCACGAACGACTTGAAGTTCGTGTTGTTACGCGACTCCAACTTCTCGACCCTCAAAGTCCAGTTGGTCTTCACACGCATGTACTCCACGATCTCCTCAACCTTCGTGGAGTGTAGTAGTTATAGTCATATCTACTCATTTTTGCCTCGCATGTATCTACGGGCTAATTGCCTAACACACTATCAGTTGCAATGGGTTTAATTTTGGCAGTTCATCATCATTCATTGCGTTATTTACGTTGTTGAGCAGACACAGTTTTCGAACATATGAAGCAATGGATTAGCAATATCCTTCAAAATGATTCAGGGTCATACACGCACACCGGTTGTGTGTACTACGCATCTGCCCTTTCTGAACAATTATTATTTATATGTATAATATCTACGTTAGCATTTCTCGTCATGCACGCACCATGTTGATGTGTACATCAACATGGTGCGTCTGGCATATTGTATTACAATATCGAATATGAGAACAGATTTCGACTACGTTACCTATCTGAAAACAGGTTCTACGAAATACAATTTCAACTTCATAGCCATACTTGCTTTAACTAAAATAAATTTATGTTCCCGTACATAACATTCGCTTACTCTGATTCTGACATAATTATAATCAGTTTTACATTAGAGGGAAGTTGGAAACAAGATTTTCCTCCAGCCATTAATCGATCCTTATTCATTAGCATTATGTTCAAAATGGTTTCCCCTGGTATAAAATCTTTAGATAAAATATTTGGAAGATCCTTCACAAACACTTTATCGTGACGATGACGAAGATGCCAAAATTATGAGAATCACTCGAGATTTGGAGCGCCCTTGTAACTTTAGCAGAATTCTTGGCACACTTGATTCCTTGGAATTTGATGAAGGTATGATAGGTGTACTGAAACGGACAGAACTTTGAAGAGTTTTGTTTGTTTACTGGTTTACTTAGAAGTTTATTTTTATTAGAAAAATAATGGTAATTGTGTTTAGGAGGAAAAGAAGCAAGGAAAAACACGGAAATGTTTATAAAAAAAAAAAAAACACCGTCGAATTGAGAACCTCCTCCTTTTTTGACAAAACTCATCACATCTCAGCAAGAATATTATGGATTTATTAGCAAGACCAAGATCAAAAGATATAAGGACATAACGGGAAAAATTAAATCCTCGGTTACGAAAAAACATTTTGCTTGAAAAACAGCTTATATCTCTACTTACAATTATTAAAACCTACATTATTATTTAACTTATTTTTTTTCATTGCTGTATGGGCCATCTCTTGACCTCGATCAAGCCTGATGGAAAGCGATGGATGAGGTCTATGAGGGAATGAATATGTAGGTAGTCACTCCATGGTGAGACATGGACATCATGCTTAACCCTCATATTGAGGCCATTATTGTTCTTAACATGTTTTAATGAATAATTATCCAATTTTTTTTTATATACCTTTTACCAGTCTAAGAAAAAAAGAAAGCACTAGGAAGTGGTGAAGAGCGGGCGTTTTTTTTTTGTTTTACAACCGTTGCCCCACACTAGGAATTTCTCCTGTATCGTGGTTGCGTTTACAAACATTTAAACTCACATACACAAACAGCCAGACCCGGAACAACTACTTATAGGTCATACAAATATTTGTTCCGTGCGGGAATCGAACCCGCGACACGCAGCGCAGCTGCCAATCATGCCGTTTTGGAGGACTGTCTTTCGTAATTTTGACGTTCGAAAAGTGCTGATTCTCAGCCTAATTTGAATATTCATTATATATTGTATATTCAATTCTATCACATTTTTATCAATATTCCCGTCAAAACACAAGCGTGGGTGCAAATCAATTGTGTTGCTACTAAAAATCTAATTCGCTATCGAATAAGCAAACAGTGGGCCGGAAGCGGGGAGCGAGCGACGCAATCAGTGTTCAGGAAACGACAATTTGGCGACAATTTCTCGTCGCTCGCCCTCGCGCCCTCGCGCGAATTAGCGCTTTCAGTGTGGGCTGGGACTAATGTCGAATGAGCGGGTGTGTGTGTGTGTTTAGGGCCCGTGTGGGGTCAGTAGGGTGTGAGTGTGTGTGATTGGCAGTGGGGGTTTTTGAGTGAGTTAATTCTGTAACCGGTACCTATGTAGATAGGATGGATGGGATTCGTTTAATTGAGTCGTGTAAATATAAAAAGATATTATCAGTTTTTATAAAAATTAGCCTGTGCTAGCTTGCAGTTACTGATCATCGAATTACAACGACTTATTTTGCTATCCCAAACAAGAGAAGTTTTCTATGCCATGGCATGAATTCTTTGAGTTTAGTTAGATTTTCTTACTAAATACTTACTTATGAGTAGGTGAAATAAATGATCCAAAATTACCTAGGTAAGAATGTGGGTAAAGATAACATCCTGAACATTCAAGACATAATCAAACACAGAACCACATCTATCCATTAATAAATTAACGTATAATATCTCTACTCCTCTCGCGCTGCTCCGTAAATTGTCGGGAAAATTTGTGTTCAGTGTTCAGGAAACGTCATTTTGTCAACATTTCTCGGGAACCCTCGCATGCCGACGGTACTTCAAACGGACATTGTCAGCTCCCGGGGCTGTGTCGACGGGAAATATGTCCTGTTTCTGTTTCTTGAGAAAATGATTGATAAGACGAAAGAAATTGAGGCGAAAGGAAAATTTTAATCGTCGGTAGGTAGGTACTTGCCTTGTTTAGTTTCGGTTTGATTGTGATAATATTCTCTTTGTAATATTAGTTTAGATTATATTATTATTTTAAGTAGTTTAAATTCAGTCGTTCCATGTAGAATACTGGTACTCAGCTGCATCCGGTTAGATTAGAAGCCGACCCCAACCATTTTAGAAATTAAGAGACACTACTTATAACCTTATTCTTGGAACAATGAGCAATGATTGCCGGTATGAAAAACTAAATTCTAGGAACGTAGGTTTAAGCCTTCCAAGAATCTACCTACACAAAGCTGTAAACTTTAGGAGGCTGCTGTCAAACAATTCCCGTTTACTTACATTTCTATGACTTTTACGCGTAAAGGCGTGAACACATAAAAGGTACCTCCACATCCGTGTCACATGCGTCATAAGCCTATATTTTTTCCCTTTAAGTAAACATTGATACATCATTGTTATGGGATTCTTGTCGCGATTCTACTTGGCGTTTGATATTTTAAATAATGATTCAAACTCAAATTGTTTATTTCAAATAAACTAATTACAGGCACTTTTGAATTGTTAAGGGTCCGTCAGGAAGAAAGATGAAGCTAGTAGCCCATTCCAAAAGGCAGTACTTAGTACCTATGGAGGTTCTTCTCCATAGGTACTACTACGGCTAAGAGACTCCACGGACACTCTTTTAAATCATAAAATTGATACATTTGTGATTCATACATAATGGGAAAATCATTACGAAACTCATATCGAAATGTATAAAAGGAATATATTTGAAAAAATAAATAAATTTATTTCCTCTAAAAACGTCGACCTTCTAATGAGAGACACCTTTTAACCCCTGACGCAAAAACGACGGGGTGTTATAAGTTTGATGTGTCCCGTCGGGGGAGCGCTACTATTTTAAACTTTAACAGAACGCTAGGCTAATAATTAGGCGGTCCCCCGACGGGACAACATTTAATCAAAAAACATACGTACTTACGTAGGGTCATAATTTCAAGGTTATTTTTTTCTTTTTATTGGGTTTCACGTTTATACCTTTTTTGTTCTATTTGTGGCTATTTTTTCAAAAGTTTTTTTTTTAATTGTTTTAGGCTTTTTACATTCATACTGTTTTTATTATTATTTTGTGTCGGGGGTTTTTAAATATATATTTTTTTAAATTAAAGAACCTCTAAAAACTTTGTGCGCCTCTAATGACGCATACTTTTTTAACCTCTCTTTTCTAACATTTAATCGTAGTTAATTGAGTATTGAATGCGATCTACTAAGTACCCAAATGACTGCTTTATAGCACCCTAAAATAGGAATTATTTCGGGTTTGTTCAATAATATTTTAAGAGCACAAAGTGGGAATTATTAGAGGTTCGATTAAAAATCATCATCATCTGCCTAGCCTCTTCCCAACTATGTTGGGGTCGGCTTCCAGTCTAACCGGATGCAGCTGAATACCAGTATTTTACATGGAGCAACTGCCTATCTGACCTCCACAACCCAGTTACTGGGTAATACGATACCTATTGGTAAGACTGGTTGTCAGATTTTCGGGCTTCTGACGACCCGTAACGATTGTCAAAGTTCCACGAATGACAGCCGGGTCCAATAGATTAACGTGCTTTCCGAGGCACGGAGGGATTGGATTAAAAATACATGCCTGTATAAAATCGAAAAAACAAAATGCAAAAATTCTAATGAATTCATTTTTTCCTTTTCGAATTCAGTTACCATCCAAAAAATTTGAATAACTATAGCGGATTATGACATCATAATCCTAAGTATTTAATCAGGTAAAGGATTAATGCTTCAACGCCATTTTTACAACTTCCTTCCACGTGTTATGATAACATACCTCGTTACACATTAAATAAACATAATTATATGAATGAATCAGGGACTTAAGGTGGATGCTCTAAGGTAGCCCGCGAAATACAAATTTTCTTACGTTTTTTGCAAATTGCTGGTCAGTACTAAGTTGTATGTTGATTAAAATATGATTCGCGGCCGTAACAAATATGTATTTACAGAATTATAATCATTAGAATCAGTAATACAACTTGTTAAGTTAGCATAATCCTAAAATGTCAAGATTTCATGAAATAGTCATTCAGTAGGATTACTTGATCTTAGAGAGTTGTGTTGATGACTTTAATGATTAATAAATAATACAAGACTTATACCTAGGGCTATTATCGATATTCAGTACTTCGATAGGTGTAATAAAGATGGCTCAGGAAAACCAAAAGTTGGGTTTTTATTGTTCATTTGCATTATCTTCATTACTGAAATGTTATCATATCCTGCTTCTGATAGAAGGTTGTTTTTATACACAGGGTCAAATTAAATTAGCTAGTGAAACTCCGCGCACGTGATGGGTATCGTATATTTAAACACGATAAAACAAAAACGAAAATAACTTGACGATTTTTTTGGGGTCACCGACCGCACTTATTGTAGTCTCTTGGAATATCAGTTTTTTTATTGTGTAAACTTCACAGATGTAATGAGTATCGACACAATAAAACAAAAGAAAACAGCTTTTCTCAACTCATACTTCAAGCAACGACACTACCAGCAGCGGTCATTGAACCCCAACAAAAAAAAACATCAATCTTTTTGTTTTTATTATTTTATCGTGTTTAAATATCAAAACCCATCCGCACCCTAATTGCGTAACACACGATCAATCGGAATCTGAATCATTTTGAAGCAAATTGCTAATCCATTGCTTCATAAGTTCGAATAATTTGTCTGCTCAACACGTAATTAACGCAATGAATGTTGTTGAACTGTCAAAATGAAACCGATTCTGATTGATCGTGTGTTACGCAATTAGGGTGTAGGTCTGTAGAATTGTCTAGCTAATTTGATTTAAATAAAAATAAATAAATAAATTTCTTTATTCAAGTAACAAGGACTTAGAGCTATGTTAGTTTAGTTTATTTTAATTTATTTCATCCCATGGGAGGTGACACTGCAGTGATTGATGTATACTCGTATGCAATTGAGCCTGCTAGCGATCATTTTTAGGATATCGTTGGAACTGGCCCGCACCTACTCGGCGCACCAGGGATTTGACACTATTTATACAAACTTGAAAAATACTGTCCGTGTTAAAGGCCCATCGATATCTAACATTCTCGCCCTGAATAACATCAAAACAGGAGCTGCAACAATACACGAGAACGTCAATAGAATCCCATTTTTGTACTTTTGTTTACGAATAAAATCAGCATCTCAAAGAGTGAAAGACCGCTTTATCTACCGCCATCATTTATTCAGGCTTTTCATGGCCGAAAAATTCGACAATCCTGCCTTTTCCGAACTACGTTGGGGTCGGCTTCCAGTCTAACCACATGCAACTGAATACCAGTAATTTTACATGGAGCGACTACCTACCTAACCTCCACAACCCAGTTACGAGTAATATGATACCACTTGTTATTGTTTTCAGACTTTCTAGCTATTCGGAAAAATTCTACAAACGAAACAGTAAAATTATAGTTATAGTTCCTATTCATTCGCCAAATACGCAAAGAAATACCTAACTAAGCTCTCCTACACGTATACACTATACATACAACACTACAGGCCAACTTTATTGTTATAGTAATTTAGTTGCGACCGCGGTGCTCAAAACTAAATTCGGTCTAGCGAGCCATCTAGGGGCACTCGCAAAGAATTCATTTCTAAGGGTCGCTGTTATCGAAATCGATAAGAAGGACTATATACGTATATAGTTACTTACGTAGCTAGGCATCCTAGGATGATATTAAAGAAATGAGTACGTAAGAGGAAGTCTGGAAGTGGCACCGGTAACTAAAAAGTTGTGAGGAAATCGGTTGTCATAGAATGAGCATGTGATACAGGAATTATGGAAAATTTCTTGAGCAAAGTTTTGAGTATGAATGTCGATGGCTATATGAGTAGAGGAAGACCAAAGAAACGATGAATGGACTGTGTGAATGATGATATGGTTAGAAAGGGCACCCCCTTTCTAACCATATCATCATTTCTTTCATCTCGGTAGTCACCACTACCGATGATGACGTCGAATAGAGGACTATGGAAGAAAGACATGATGCGCCGACCCCAAATAAATTGGTATAAGGGCAAGAGACTGATTGTAATAGCTAGGCACCCTTCCGTCCCTATTTTAGATTTAACCCTATTAACGGCTAGATAGATGTCCTCCATATTGTCTTACCGTCATTAGTTGGTATCACGGTACTAATGAGGTTCAGTGCACTCAGCTCTAAGACGGGTCTGTCTATGTCTATGTTACGGGTTTGGTTTCCGCACTTAGTCCTTCAGGTGGACCATTGTGCGTGGGCCATGGCGGCCGTCGGTGGTTATTCCAACCAGCCCAACGACCAGGAGACCTAATAAGCTTCTGGAGGGAGGCTCCAAAAGCTTATTAGGTCTCCTGGTCTGTTGAGAACATCTGTGTAAGATATGGGTGTCCCGAGGGTTTCTGAACTAATCCGGGTGAAGCCTGTGCACTCAAAGAGCACATGCGCGATGGTTTCATCAGTTTTTATTTTTCACTTTTAAGTTGTAATTTTTACCAGTAATTTTCTTTTAAAACTAGGTACTGAACCGTTTTTGATAAAATTTCTATGGGACCATTTGGAAAGTATACTCTTTCCAACAAAAGAAAAGAGAATTTTTCAAATCGGTGGACAAGCGACGGAGTTATGCGCGAACAAACATAAAAAAAAAATACAAACATCCGAATTGAGAACCTCCTCCTTTTTAGAAGTCGGTTAAAAATACGATTTAACGCAGTACCGAAAAATATGAAGTCTATAAATAGGCTCTGAAAATTTTCTTTTCCAATTATGTTCCAAGTACATAAGTTGTCAAGCAGATGTGGTCAAGTGCCAGTATTTTAGTAGGTAAGTGAAGAACAAATACTGGTACCCCAAAACTTTTACTAATTTTAGACTTTTAGGCCAAGGTAATGGCTGCTAGGCAAGCTAAGTGTCTTAGCCTGCCTATGAGGATAATAACTGGAACATACCACGTGAATAATTGGCGATATGTTTGCGTATACAACGTGGCGCTACAATGGCGACATTAATTTAACACACGGGTAGGGCTAGTGGCCAGTAATCATAAAAAAAAATCGTAACTTGAAAACTTCCACCTGCGCCGCGCGCCGACATAGGGCTCTTTCTCTTTCCTTCAATTCGCCTTCTCTTTGCTCGTTAATTGTTTTAATTACATTGATGCGATGTTATGATCCGTGACCCCGGCAAATGACCCCTGCGCTACAGTTTTTTAAGTCAGGTTGCTCTAAGATGCTATTTTATAAAATTGTTAATAAATAAATAAATATTAATGTTTAATTAAATTAAAATATATTAAAATATTATAAAACTACAACGCAAAACCGTATGCGTGTGTTAAATTAATGTCGCCATTAAAGCGCCACGCAGTATAGATAGTGCCTACCTAAGATTACAATTCTAAGCTAGGATAGAAACCGTAATTACAAACCAGTACCTAGGTATCTAAGATATTTTGAACAAATACCTGACACCTAAATTAGTTATCAAGTACTAGTTAGCTAGCAATCAAGTACTTTGTTCATTATGACACAAAATGTAATAATATCGAGTAACATTTAGATAAAATTCCTCAAATTAGAATATATTTTACGTCAAATAGACTGACATATGTTTTGCTATGATTACAGATTAAGATAATGATCAATCTAAAGGCAATATCGTTCCGTATGTTAATTTAATTGATATACGAAGTTTAGATTGTAAACAAGGTAAGCTTGGGATGTCAAACACAATTCGAAATATCGCCACTATTCCAATTCCAACGATCAATTAGAACAACGTAGCTAACTAACAAGGGAGATATACTCGTAGATAATTATATAGAGAAAGATATCACAGAGAGATGATGATGGTAGTGATAATGAAGAGATATTTTATAACCCATAAACCTGTATCATGTAATAAATGAATTTGAGCTTTTTGCGATTTCTCTTTACATCCAAACGACTATAACAAGCTCAAATGAAAATAAAAGCGTGAAAAGTTTAATTCATTTTAAAGCTTTAATAATATCCAATCCATTCATCCTATGAAGGGCAAATCGTCCCTATTTTTCAGCTTAATCGGATTACTGACAAAAGAAAACCCATAAAAGATGACCTGAGAGAGATAAACATTTTTCAGAGTCATAAACTGCATTAGTCATAGACTAGAACGCGAGGTTGATTCACAATGGAATCCGCTACACCCCGTGCATACCGGATTTTATCTCTGAAATACTTGCTCCTGTAAGGACCTAACCTCCACCTACATACTTTCTCCCTCATTCCTTACTAAAATCAAGTAGTGTGAAAGAGATGGTGGATTTCACGGAGATTTGCTCGCATTTCAGCTGGAATATAGTATTGTCAGTGGATGTTTTACGTTTCATTTAACGTGTATTCGCATTATTTCGGTTCAGCGTTATATTACTGGTTATTTTATTAGTGATCTAATAAAATCTGTGAATCTGAATTTTATTTATTGTGCTTTTTGCGCAGAGGAGTAAAATTTTCATCATGTCTGTCAGTTCTTTAAAATTTCATTGCTTTGTCATCTTCAACCGGAAGGGTAATTTTACACACTAAAGTAGGAATTGCATTCATTTTGACAGTTTAACAACTTTCATTGCGTTATTTACGCTGTTGAGCAGATAAATTTTTCGAATATATAAAGCAGTGGATTAGCAATATCCTTCAAAATGATTCAGATTGAAGTTGATGGTGTGTTATACAACTAGGGTGCTGGTGTTAATCTTGTTCATAATCTTCCCCTGTTCATCATATTTTGGCTACATACACCGGACTCTCTTTGGAATCAATTCGTGCCTTTTTGGTAAGGAAACGGCGAGCATATTCCAACCTGATTGGGAGTTATATGTTCGAGCCGTTTGGGGTTGAAACACTACGGCCATGGGGTCCGAGTGCCCACTTGGTTTTTCAAGGTATCGCCAAGCGGTTATTCGACTCTTCACGTGACCAGAGGGCTGGCATGTTTCTTGGCCAAAGAATTAGCATCGCCATACAACGTGGCAATGCTGCCAGCCTTTTGGACATAGTTCCTGTTGACAGCGATGCGGACGAATTTTTTGAAACACATTAAACATTAAACATATGTATTATTATTTTAAATGTTAGCTTATATAATGTAAATACATAAATTCATTTTTAGTTAATTATTTTTCCAATTCAGTTATTTAATATAGGTCAGTTTCTTGAGTATTCATAAATTTCCCGACTAATGCGCAAGAAATAATGACATTATACAGTTTGACGTGGTTCGCGTGCCCGCCCGCTGTATCATAACAGGGCTGCTACTCCCCCCCAGCTTTACATAAATAAATTTCAGGTGAAACAAAAATAGAATGAAAACGAAGCTCTGTTGCATTGTCTTGGGACGTAATAAATTACTGACTAAGTTAAAGAAGTGACTCCTTATGCAAGGCTTTTTGAAATGCAATTCTTGGTTTTGAAAATTCTACGTGAAAATCTGGGGGGCAATTCTAGAAATTTTAAGAACATTCAGTCTTAATCTGTCAACAATACCTCTAATTTCCGTACATTTTTGACAAGTTTTTGACATTGATTGTCACGTGTGTGTTTTCTTTTGGTATTGTTTTTATCTTTATATAATTGTCACCACGGTTTGAAAGGAAGATTTTTTTAAACAAATCGCACAGTACAAAATACACATACAAAGTAGCCAAAAGCCTCGTACTCAAACAATAAAAAGTTTGTCAATTAGTTAGTTTTGCCCTTAGTTATGTCCAGTTTCGTGGTTTCGTTACCAATAGTCTAAATATCCTATTATTATGCATTTACACTCATGCCCAGAACAATTTAGGCTCTAGGTCCTAGAGAATAAATTGTTCTGGGCATAAGTGTGTTGACTTTTTTTTTGTGATCCTAGAGTCTAGGATCACAAAAAAAAAACTCATTCATTGATTGACTCCCACCCATCATCATCTGCATAGCCTTTTCCCAGCTATGTTGGGGTCAGCTTTCAGTCTATTATATATAATAGTATTTTTTATGGAGCGACAGCCTATCTGACCTTCACAGCCCAGCCACTGGGTAATACGATACCCGTTGGTAAGACTGGTTGTCAGATTTTCGGGCTTCTCACTACCGGTAACAAAGATCCACGAATGACAACCGGGACCAACGGCTTATCGTACTTTCCGAGGCACGGAGGAATCTTGGTACGTAAAGATAGCCACCCATCCACGGACCAACCGCGGCAAGCGTATCATAACCTGATCGATCGACCCGTGCGGCTGTTATTACTTAGCCACAAGCCCCTCTTTGACTTTGATTGACTCCCACCCATACTGCAGAAATCAAGTTAACCACTAGGTGTAGTGGTGTGGAATGTGGTTGGTGAATCATGCTGATTCAACATTCAAGCTGTAGATGGCAATACTTATCCCTTTTGTCTCAAACAAATACCACATTATCATCTGAGAAGAATAAATCCCCACAACTTAGAGGTGCCTCCCCTAATGAGAGCGGGCGATGACTCGACGCGATTAGGCAGCACGCCACAATGTCCTAATGCGCGTAAATTAGCTTTTTATTTAGAACACATTTATTATGTGGGCCAGTAATAACTTGATGTAATGTATTCGTTGTTATTATTAGATATTGGTTGGTGTCCTTGTACTTAATTATTATTAAACTTTATATGGGTCATCGATTTGAACCGAAAAATATTCTTTAAGAATCTAGTTGTATCTCCCAGGCCCGCTCATGGTAGTACAGAAGGAGAATAGGATTCAGACATAATCTCGAGAGAGAGAGAAATCGAGAAAAATAGGTAAGGATCACACACAGGGCACATCGTGTTTTTTAGTCTGCCTACCCCAATGGGAAACAAAAAGAGTTAGTCTATTTATAGGTCGCATATATCTATATGCGACCTATAAATATCTATAAACGGGTCTATGTTAAGATAACTATGACTGCGCAAGAATAATCACAAAATTATCTTACTCCAGATATTTTATTTGACTCAAGTTTATAAATTTTTCTTCACTACATTTTTCCTAAATGAAAGCATAATACTTACACAAACAAGGAATCTTAACGATGAGTTTCAAGAAGGCAAACATGAAAATATTAAGGAAAACCCCTCCAAGATTTCTCGACGTAAAGATATATTTCTCTGCGCTCCTACGTTAATTACCTTCGTTGTATTATTTGCCTACACAGACTCACCTACATACATACCTGCTATACATTATTTATGCGTGTATCTTCCAGCGTGCGTGATTTAACTGAGTGCCAGGAATGAGAAATAGCGCAGAATATATGCAGAAGTTCTACTGCAGCGTACATACTCGGAGTAAAAGAGCAATAGACTGGCCCAGACTTTCGAGTTTAGACCTACAATTTTAACCCAGCCAGGCGCTTAACTTTATGTAAATAATTTCATCGTCACTGCTCGCAAAATGGCTAAGGAAAACATCGTGAGGAAACATGTCCTAGAACTAGAAATTCGAAGACATCTGACATCTACCAACCCGCACTGGGCCCGCATGGTGAATTACGGCCCACTCCCTCTCACAGAGAGGGGGCCTGTGTCTCAACAGTTGGAACGTTATAAGTTGATTATGCTTATGTACAGATTCGATACAGGAAATCCACTAAAGAAAATCTAAGAACTATAAAGAAGCGTGCACATGATGACCGAAACAAGATTATCAACAGGGAAATTGGCTTAATTCAAAATCGACCATCGGTACAGTCACGAGCAAAAGTATGTATATAATCGGCTTTATTCAAAAGCGATTTATTCCTTTATTCTTGAATGAAATTTTATGTTGTTACGAACATAACACTTTTTCGAACCCATAGGTTTATGAAATGTGTCGTATTTCAACGTTGCATTCGTTATTTCACGAAAAAATCACAATTGAAAGTTGCCAAGTGTTGACTTATTGGTGTTCGTGACTGTACATAACTTTCTGTTAGGTATTGTATAACCGAATATTTACCTATGTGGCGAAACTTGGGGCAGCTCTATGTTCAGCACGCGATGTTCATGACTGTGGTAGGAAATACATAGGTAAAATTGATTGGAACAGTATCAGGGAGCTTACCTACCATCCATCTGATAGCAGCTGTACACATTTCACCGTGAAAATTATGTGATGTGAGCTTGAAGTGAACTATCAATAGTACCAATCCTTTCCAGGTGGTATGACAGCTCACTTCAAGCTCACTTCACCTTTCAAGTGAAGAAAGGTGAAGATTACGGTGAAAATTATTATTATTATTAGATTTACGGTGAGATTTTTACAGAATAGACCAGCAGGTCAATATTAGACGAAAAGTGAAGTACCATGCGATTTTAAACCTTGTGCTGCAATATTTTACATTGACTGCAAATGATTTTGGAAGGGGTCCCAGCCTTCTGTCCCCCACTGTATATTGGCAATGCGTAACAGAGGCGCAGCAATTAGCCAGCTCGGGAAATTGATTGCGATCGTCGCTTATGTCGAAATAATTGTTATTCGCTACTGTTTTATAGCAGACATATCCTGGATAGTACTCGTTCACCATCACACTTTACCAAAGCAATGGTTGATCATAAGGAAATCAGAGCGCCAAGTCGGAGTATAGTTAGTGAGGGTGTCCGGTTTGGTTTAATATCAGCTTTGGTGGAATCAATTATTGTAATATTTCATGGAGTATCGACGATATACAAGCTGTTGTTTTGCATCCTCGTCAAATTTCAGGAGGCTGTTATGAAACACATAAATAATCAAATAAAATTACGATCCCTGGTAAATAATGAATACATACTTGTTGTTTTAGTTAGTAGTTGACAGTATTTCAGAATACAACAGAATCGCGTTATGGTATCGTAAAAAATACCTACCTACTTATTTTATTTTTGACGGCACGGTTGGCGCAGGACGGCACGGTTGGCGCAGTGGTTAAGCGATTGACTGCTGCGCTGCGTGTCGCGGGTTCGATTCCCGCACGGAACAAATATTTGTATGACCTACATGTATTTGTTCCGAGTCTGGGTGTTTTTCTATCTATAATATGTATGTATTTACAAAAAAAAAATGTATATAAGTAGTTTATCAGCCATCTTGTTACCATAACACAAGCATTAGGTTGCTTAGCTTGGGACTAGATGGCGCTGTGTGAAATGTCCAGGGATATTTATTAGTGATTCGTGTCGAGAATCAGTAGCATAGTTACCTCCTTGAATTTTACGAGGATGTAAAACGACACCTTTATGACTATCCTCTGCAAAACATTCAGTTTGTGTGTATTTGGGGTGTGACAGTTCCAAGCCAGAAACGTAAGGAAACTAGGAAATTAACCTCTCTCTAGATTTAACCCAAGATGAACTAGAGAATCGAGATGAAAGCCTTGTTTAATCTGAGCCAGATAACATGCTGCATTCAGATCTGATGCGCGTCACAAATCTAACCAGAATAATATACGTAAAGTTCATTAAAATTCGCATAACGTTATACAGTTCAAGTTAATCTCCAAACGGACTGCGAACTCGAACGGATGCAACTAAATCAAATTGCATCGCAGTACGGTAGCGGTAGTGACGGTAGCACTTATTACAGAATCTACTCGACCAATGAACGTGCACGGATAAACGAGGAACACTGAACAGTGGTACGTGCGAGGAGCAACGCGTAACACGGGAGCTATTAGTTAACCACATAGCGAATGAAATACATTGCGTGTAATAGGAAATAGTTGGTTTAAGAGGGATGAGCTGACTAGGAAGAGAAGGTAAGTAAATATGGGTAAAATTAATGGAGATTTAAGAGTGCTCCATAGCCATACCTACCCAACTGCTCTAAAGGACGTGACATCCTTGAGGTGTGTGGAAAGTATAATATAATAATATCCCTGGACATTTCACACAGCGCCATCTAGTCCCAAGCTAAGCAACCTAATGCTTGTGTTATGGTAACAAGATGGCTGATAAACTACTTATATACATTTTTTTTTTGTAAATACATACATATTATAGATAGAAAAACACCCAGACTCGGAACAAATACATGTAGGCCATACAAATATTTGTTCCGTGCGGGAATCGAACCCGCGACACGCAGCGCAGCAGTCAATCGCTTAACCACTGCGCCAACCGTGCCGTCAGTATCTAGGTGTCAATCGCCAAAATATGATTAAAATTAATGAAGGTATAAGAGATTACTCCATACCTCTAACTGTCGATTTCGGCTCGACTTCAACTCCATTCACCTGATGACCGTTAACGTATATGAAAAGTGCCTTAGATGTCAATGTTCAAGTTGGTATATTCTTACGAGTTTACTTTATTATTATTATAAATTTACTTGGGAACTAACGTTGTACATATGCTACAGAACTGCCTATTGCCTATCATCTTTTGGATTTCTTTCTTTATATTTCTTTCCATTCCTCCACCTCGCATAGTCCTCATGTCTTATACGTGTATCCTCAGTTAAATATAATTTTATTATAGCACTTATTACTGCAATTGCTTGAATGACCAATTGCAGTTGGTACATGTACCTACATCGTAGAGTGCCCGCGTAACATCAGAAGCGTACAGTTTGTTACCCGCGACGATGTACATCGAAATTAACTAAATGCAGTAGGAAAACTGCTTGATTGTTCTGGAGTGTAAGCGTAGGTGCTGGTTGTGAAGTCCGAGGGCTCTAGATTAAATAATGCAAAGGAAAAAATAACCTACTAATATTGTTCTGAAAGGTCTGAAAAAAAAGCTCTAGAAGAATACGTTAGAACGAAGTACTTACACCGAATGTCACTTATTGAATATTTTAATGTTGTTATTTTGTACAACTGTATGTGATCACAGAGACTGTATCTACTTTTATTATATATTTTCTATACATTTCTCAATATGTAAGTGAACCTTAATGTTCTTTTTTTGAGAAATAAAATGTCTTTAAACCGAAAGGGAATTATAACTTTTCTGTTTTTGTCATCGTCCTTCGTCGCAGTATGTCTTTTGCTTCCAATCATGTCATTGGCCGTCATCTGTAGCATAATCAGCCTATAATGTTCCCACTGCTGGGACACAGGCTTCCTCTTTGTGAGTGTACCTCACGATGTTTTCCTTCACCATTTGAGAGCATGCATCAGTATCCCAAGCTTTATTATTTTTAAAAGCACCATCATTCAGTTATATCGCGCTTGGTATTCTTCTATTCTTAATAAAACTATAAAACTATTTCGCAGTGAAAAGTTGTTTTATAATCCAACATTTATTAGGATTTGTTCGTTTCTCTCGGAAGTGTAGGTACGTGTAACAGCGGGTGCTTGCAATTAGTTAGCCTTAGTAACGTGCAACTACAAAATATACTGCAGTAGTTACTGTTGAGGTTGTACTTATTTGGTGCTTACATGCAACCTCTTCGAGTTCGTTAAAAGTTAATGGCAAAAATACGAGACACACATACGTTTAAATTAAAAAAAAACAGAATAAACAGTAGAAGTCAGATTAGCTGACAAGCGATAAGTCATATAATATAAACAAAAATCAAAGTAGAACCGTTCTTATGAATAATTATAGGGTTATTCGACAAACCCTCGTTTAATTTATTCATCCTGGTACCACGAGCTCGTAAAGGGCTCACAGCACTCTAGGTACCTAGTAAATGATTTATTGCGATCAGTAATAAGTACAGTTACATATGTGTGTTTTAGATACATTGGAAAAGGAAATCTTAGTTGGTACCGTTGAAAGTTTTATCAGATTTTATTTCATCATCTGCCTAGCCTTTTCCCAACTATATTGGGGTCGGCTTCCAGCCGAATGCAGCTGAGTACCAGTATTATACATGGAACGACTGCTTATCTGACTTCCACAACCATCCCTTGTCCCTTGGTAAGACTTCCACTTATCCCTTGGTAAGACTTGTTGCCGTCTGGCAACACTATACTGTAGTCGTCAGAAGCCCGGGAGTCCTCTCGGGCTTCTGATGACCACTGTCAAAGATCTACGAATGACAGCCGGAACCAACGGCTTAACGTGTTTTCCGAGACACGGAGGGGTCTTTGTGTATAAAGATGGTCACCCATCCACGAATCAACCGTGGCAAGCGTAGCTTAACCTGATCGATCAACCCTTGCGGCTGTTACTTGTAGCTAGGTAAAGCAACAAGCTCCATGGGGCATTCAGGGCCATGAAATAAGACCAGATTTATTTTCCCTATATTTTTTACGTCCTTTGCACATAGAAGTAAAACGCACTGACATTTTGATGGTTACAGGCACGTTTGACCTATTTCATGCTTTGTCGCACTACTAAAATGCAAGAAATTCACTCGCAAAAGTTCTTTTGAAAGATCTAACATTTCAAATGTAGGTATACCATCTGGCCAGTTGCACCACGAACACTTAAGACGAATAACAGTCCCACCAGCAATATCCATTTACAAACATTCCAGACAATATTAATACGTGAATAATAAATTAAATTCACCTGTAATGGCCGCGAATGGAGGCAAGTAGCGCCACCTGTCATGTTGTCCATGAACTAAGCGCTCCAATGGGATATATTGCCAACGTGCATCACGACTCACGCACACGGATTTAATATCTTTGTCTGTTATGGGAGAATGTTGGGGAGTTTATGGTGCTCTTGAATGGGGAAAGAAACGTGATGTTGGTTTTGGATTATCGTGCCAATCACAAAACGTACAGTGTGGTTATCAAGTAAGGGAAAGGTTGACCGTCTTTTACACGGGAGATTGAAATATGTAGGACTAAGTTAGGAAAAACTACCTATTGTATACCTTTAAACCTAAATATCGAAAGTGAGGAAATGGTAGGAACACCTACTTAGGGTATAACCATTCTTTATCCCAGCTTTATTACATCTTTAACTGTCTGTCTGTCTCAATTAGGTGAAAACTTATGTTTAGCGCCACTTATTAAATACGTTTTATTTTACTTATCACGGAGATATTTAAATGAAATGCCATGTCCATTTTTAATCTTCTAATTCGAACCTCTATGATACTTTACCCCAGGAAGCTGTAAAGGGTTTTAACATGCGCGTGCGCAGAGACGCGAGATGACTCCTGCTTGACCGCCTGACATGCCTTACCTGAAACAAAATGATACGAAAATTAGATGAGATAGTTACAAGTCAAAGCGTTATATGTATAGTAGGTAGTAAGTAAGCAGACACAATTTGTCGAAGTGGGGATTACTGACCCATCCAATACCCGGTGCGAGTGCGGTGCCTCTAATGATTAGAGGCACCCTATCCAGTATGTAGGACATGATCTGATTAGAGTCTAATCAGATCATGTCCTACATACTGGAGTGCCATAGGGCCCCGTTCGGCTGCACCTTGAATGACCACATGTCACTGATGCCGCATCAACATGGCCACCTACTGGGTTCAAACAATTATTATTATTATTTATTTAATCAAAGCCAACATGGACCAATTATAAAATAAACTAATATAAAAACAATTAAATTAAATACAATAAAATACAATTCAAATACAATATTTAAGTCAAAACAATAAATTAAAACAATATTTCCACATTAGCCCGTACATGTACCATGTCACAGTGATACATGTACTGGCAGTCGAATCGCCGGGCGAAGGCACTCAGGATACTGTTCGGGCTGACCCGCACCCTGCGCACCAGGGATGTGCACCGCTTGCGCATGGTTGTATAAAAACAATCCACGCGCGCTTCGGCGAACATCCCCGAAGCGCTACAGAAGCGAGGCAGCCCCAACAGCACCCTGAATGCATTATTGTATTGGACGCGTAGAGCGCTGTACTGCTTTTGCGTATAATTCACCCACAGACTGCTCGTGTAGAAGGACGTGCAAAATGCCCTGAACAGCAAACAATATAAAACATCGAAGTAGAATAACATCGACACGAAAAGAAGAAGTAAATAGTTACAATATCGTAGGTAAGTCGATGCATCGGATACTTCCCTTCCGTTCTGCTTTTTTTTCATCAAAGAATTGTCACAAGGAATTGGATCTAAATTGGAAAAGCATCGAAAAGGTGGTATACCGAAAAAAACCATAGAAAAAATTGCAAAAACAAGAGTAATATTAGTTTTACTTTCAAAGCAGCTGAGTAGCTGAACGTCTTGTAAAACGTAAAACTTGTAGAGAAACATAAGATATTCGCAGTGAAATAATTAATTACATGTACTATTGAATTGACTAGCAAATACAGCGCGGAAGTTCAACTCAACCATAAATAATAATCCTCTTTATTCCCCGTAATAAAATACTAAACAAATCCAAGATCCTCGTAATAGAATCTGAATTGTACCTCTGACAGCTCCCTACAGCTTCCTACTGTTAGCTGTTAGAGATGAGCTATGACGGCGTAAGCACAGAGAATTAAGGCCCGGCGCTCATGGCACGGTATGGCAAGGCGAAGGATTATCGTAAGCGGAAATGATTTTGAATGTTATTTTCATACACTTAACATTCACATTTCGTCGAAAAAGGGAATGACTATTTTCATGAAATGAGTTATATTAATTATTCTATTTCTAATGATTTTAATTCTGTAAATACTTATTTGTTGCGGTCACGAATCATATTTTGATCAACACACAGTCTGACGCTGAACTGTAAATTGCAAAAAATGTAAGAATATTTACATTTTTTGAAAAACAAACTAACATTTTTTGACGCCATGACGCCTAGTGAGCGCCAGGCTTTACTAGCTAGTAGTAAACTGTGCGTAGGAGTGCTCAGTGCTGTCTCAATGTTATTGTAGGGCTTTAAAGGAAGCTTTGAGTTAAATGAGCGGACGGGAATGAATATTGTCGGTATTAGAGGTATATATAAATCTTGATACTCGATGTCAAATTAAATTGGTGGCTTAAAGTTTGTCTCTGATTCCAAAATAATTTTGTCTTTGGTATCGGCGCCGACTTACGAGTTGTAGGTCGTGGGTTCGAATCCAGGCAAGCGTTTTACTTTGTGTAAATAATTTTATCAACACTGTTCTCAAAACGGTGAAGGAAAACATCGTGAGGAAACCGGCATGTCCTAGAACAAAAAAAAAATCGAAGACATGTGACGTCTACCAACCCGTACTGGGCCCGCGTGGTGCACCACTCCCTATCGAAGAGAGGAAGCCTGTGTCCCAGCAGTGGGAACATTATAGGCTAATTATGCATTTATAACTTAGAAGAAAAACATGATATCAATTGTAGGGCTCCATGTCCAGCAGTGGACTGCTATAGGCTAATGGTGATGATGATACTATTATCATGTAAGTACAGACGCCAGCAGGTCAAGCTACCCGAAACTGTCAAATTTTCCCAATCAACCTTGAACCTTAATGCTTTAGAGATAAAGTTGAAAATCTATTAAAGAAATTTGACAGATTGTAGTAGCTTGATGTGCTGGCGTCTGTACGTGAAATATTATGTTAAGCAGAAATTAGAAGCTGTCCGAATCTCGGATATCATGCAAACAGGCAAACTCATACAAAGTCAGAAGGCTAGGTTGTATTTATACTCGTAACATTCACTAAAGCGGCCATAGGATACACTGTCCGGGACCGTCCTCTTAAAAGGTCATAAGTAAATAACGGTGCAATAAACCACACGTTCTACTCAGCCTCATTATCTTAAGGTCGTGAACACAATGATGCATCTTGTAGTTCAGTCGACGGCCGGCAGGCGACCCCGCGACCTCTACTTGTATGCAAATGTTATGAATTACGTCTAATCTGCATTAACAATAGACTTGAAAACATACAATTATTTTAGTTAATTGTTTTATAGTTCTTGGTTGTTGGGTTTGTTCTAGTACAATATTTAATTATAGGCGAGTTAATTTCGTTTGTTTTCATTTGCATTAGTTATAAAGTTCCCAGAGTAGTAACGGGGTGTTTTGTAAAAGCTCATTTTTAATCTCAATGTTCATTATTTGATAGTAGGTATGCAAATAATGAACATTGAGTTTAAAAATGAGCTTTTAGTTAGAGAAGAAGAAAAAGGCAAAGGCAGACGCGAGAGGTCGCCGCCGCTGCCAATCGCCTCTACGAGGACACGGCGGTGCTCTGCCCAAGCAGGGCAGACCTCCACCGTATGCTCCACCGTGTCCTCTGGGCGATCCTGACAGTGGTGACACCCGGACGTCTCCTCCCGCCTGATGATGTGCAGGAACCTCCCGAAACATCCGTGTCCGGAGAGGACCTGCGTCAGGCGGTAGGTGAGAGCGCCGTGACGTCTCTCTAGCCACTGCTCAAAGAGGGGTCTTACCGCCGCTATCGTGGCGTGCCCTGCGCTGGGTTGCGATAGTATTAGTCAAGGCTTGGTGGGTAAAATACAATGAGCATTTTGTCAATTTTAACACCATATCGAGCTAACACCAAAGAGGAAATGCTTCATCATCATTCTCATCCCGTTATCCCAAATTATTTGGGGTTGGCGCAACATGTCTTTTTCTTCCAAAATTCTCTATTTGTCTTCATTTCGTTAACCAAGTCACCCCTTTCTAGTCTACAATAACCTCAAATAAATCCCACAGAAATTTTCTTTACACATAACTTCAACCATTCCATTTCCAGCTCTTCAAGAATATCAAAGGAAATATAAACCCTGGAATACCATAAATGTCTTCGCTATTAATTCTAACAGTTAATATTACGGGCATTGGCTCGTGTGAGAACCAAGCTTTAATGATTTAGTGGACAAGTGCTGTAATAAAAGCTCTGTGATTTAAGCTGTTGCTACGCTTTCTAAGGGCATCGTGCATATAACTTGAAAGGATTTTAGGAATTTTAATTATGGTATTAAAATAAGGGATACTGACTGATGCTGGTCGGTGTCAGAAATGAAATAGTAGGTACTATCTCCTGGTGGGAGTGGCACACAAGTGGCGCTACATCTCTATAAGCACTCAAATAAAAACTATTTTACCATTTTTTTCAGGACAAATAAATATACAAAGCCTTAACTATTACTGCACAAAGACAGAAGAAAAATAAAGAAAAATTGTGTATTCTGCAAGTATAAGACGCATATCAAAAAAAAATATGTAAAATATTCAAACGGAATGTAATTAGTAATTACTGTCAAAGATCGTCACTCACTGGACACCTGAGGAAGGACATCGCCCTCGAGGTAGACCACGGTGAAGGTGGTGTGACGATCTGATGACGATTGAAGGGCTAACATGGCCAGAGATCGCACAAGACAGGAAGGTTTAGAAGAAAATAGGGGAGGCCTTTGCCCAGCCGTGGGACACAATATACAGGGTGTCAGGGACATCGACGTGCAAACTGTAACCATGGATTCAGCACATGAGTTTAGACCCTACAGCGTCGAAATTTTTCGTCGATTATTAAAAAAAAATATTGCTGTTTCATACATTTTGACCGCGTAGGTATTGCACTTTTCTATGAAACAGAAGATTTTTTTCTAAAAAATATTTTCTTTTTCTAAAAGCAAAATAACTTTTAGATGCTACTGGACAATGACAAAAGTTCTGACAAATATTACGCATCAGTGTCTAAAATTAATTAGAAATATTTACAAACAATGCATTACCGTAATATAGCGTGTATAAAACCAACATAAATATTTAGATTAAAATTAAACGAATGCAGCTGCACCATTTTAAAAAGCATTTAAAATGTAGTTCCCTATTTGAAATGCATGTTTAAAATGCTGTTAAAACTGTTCTTAATTGATAGCTATTTTCACATGTAACGCGACGAAACTCAGTAACTGATCCGTTACTGTTTATTGCCAGTTAAACTGTTTCCTCGTTTGCATTAAAACATAATTTCCTGATCTCTTGACTCTTTGAACTTTAAATGGAATCTAGTCCGCGGTATGTTGTTTAGCTTTATTGCATGTATGGCTTTATTATCTGCAGTTAAAGTTTTACCCACGGTAAGATAAACACGGTAAACACGTGATTTGTTTAGCTACTTTTTTTATGAAGTAACTTTTATTTTGCATGACAAGCGCGAAATAAGAACAATTAATAAAACAGCCCACTGCCTGCCCCAGAAGCATAAGCATAATCAGCCTGGAGACAGGCCCCCTCTCGGTTAGAGTGAGTGGGCCGTAATCCATCACGCGGGCCCAGTGCGGGTTGGTGGATGTCACATGTCTACGAATTTTTGGTTCTAGGACATGCCGGTTTCCTCACGATGTTTTCCTTCACCGTTTTCAGAGCAAACGTATAGAATTAAAGAAGAAAACCAATGCCGTCTTATTACAAAACGAAACCTAACTTTAGTTCTAGCCTAAACTATTGAGCCAGTACTTGTATTTCGAACTTTATTTCGATTTAGGCAAAGTTCTTAATACTAAAATGACAACTTAGCACCGAACTAAGCTGTCATTTTTGTATGAAGAACTCCATTACTATAAGAGTTGGGTTCTTAATTCAATAACTGGGTCAGTGGTTTAAACCTGATCGAAAGATTTTTTTTTTTATAATACCCTTATTATAAAAAAAAAAAATCTTTCGATCAGGTTTAAACCACTGACCCATGGAGTTGAAGTATTAATTAAAGTTACAGGATTTCGGCAAGTCTATTATTTTTACATGCTGCAGCAGCCATGTTGCATTGAAATAGCCTTAAGGTGTATATAGGGCTCGCTGACCTTGTGCATGTGGGCGGAGCTAAACGCTCTACTCCCGAAAACGTAAAACGCGCGCGGTGGCGCGCTGAACTAAAACGACGATCAAAGAGTATGAAGAGGCACAGACATGCCGCCCGCAGGTCGCTATTTTTGCCAACGATTCCAGAAGGGAATTGCGGTTGCAAGTCTGATATATTTTGTATAGATTGATACGTATGTTACGTATATTTTAAGCATTTTTCATTTAGAAATATCGATTTTATTTAAAATCAGAACTTAGTTCCTGCGGGGGTAAAACTTTTCTTAGGAATCGAATAACATTTTATTTGCATACTGTAGGTAGGAGGATTTAATAAGTACATAAAAATGAGATTTTATAAAAAATGTGATCCTGTTTCACCAATTTGAATTATTATAAATCAGTAATAAACCTACCTAACTAGCACTGTACCTAAATAGCATTTTAGGGTTCCGTAGCCAATCGAACGATGTTATAGTTTCGGCAGTGACCTTGAAATAATTACCTACGGCCGTTTAGTAGATAAACCTCGTCATGGGTGTCATTTTCGTGGTTTTCGAGGGTGCTGGACCCGATTATAAAGTCAAAATGAAAATCCAGGATGGCGGCTACAAAACTTTTCAAAATTTTCGTCATGGGTGTCATTTTCGTGGTTTTCGAGGCTGCTGAAGCCAATAGTGAGGTCAAAATGAAAATCTAAGATGGCAGGTGCGAAAATTTTCAAAATTTTCGTCATCGGTGTCATTTTCGTGGTTTTCGAGGGTGCTGGAGCCGATTATAAAGTCCAAATGAAAATCCAAGATGGCGGCTGCAAAACTTTTCAAAATATTCGTCATGGGTGTCGTTTTCGTGGTTTTCGAGGGTGCTGGAGCCGATTATAAAGTCAAAATGAAAATCCAAGATGGCGGCTGCAAAACTTTTCAAAATATTCGTCATGGGTGTCGTTTTCATACTTTTCGAGGGTGATAAAGCCGATAGTGAGGTCAAAATAAAAATCCAAAATGGCGGCTGCAAAAATTTTCAAATATTTCATCATGGGTGTCGTTTTCATGCTTTTCGGGGGTGATAAAGCCGCTAGTGAGGTCAAAATAAAAATCTAAAATGGCGGCTGCGAAAATTTTCAAATATTTCATCATGGGTGTCGTTTTCATGCTTTTCGGGGGTGATAAAGCCGCTAGTGAGGTCAAAATAAAAATCCAAAATGGCGGCTGCGAAAATTTTCAAATTTTTCATCATGGGTGTCGTTTTTATGCTTTTCGGGGGTGATAAAGCCGCTAGTGAGGTCAAAATAAAAATCCAAAATGACGGTTGCGAAAATTTTCAAATTTTTCATCATGGGTGTCGTTTTCATGGTTTTTGAGGCTGCTGAAGCCAATAGTGAGGTCAAAATGAAAATCTAAGATGGCAGGTGCGAAAATTTTCAGAATTTTCGCCATAGGTGTCGTTTTTATGCTTTTCGGGGATGTTAAAGCCGCTAGTGAGGTCAAAATAAAAATCCAAAATGACGGTTGCGAAAATTTTCAAATTTTTCATCATGGGTGTCGTTTTCATGGTTTTTGAGGCTGCTGAAGTCAATAGTGAGGTCAAAATGAAAATCTAAGATGGCGGGTGCGAAAATTTTCAGAATTTTCGTCATGGGTGTCGTTTTCATACTTTTCGAGGGTGATCAAGCCGATTGTGAGGTCAAAATAAAAATCCAAAATGGCGGCTGCGAAAATTTTCAAACTTTTCGTCAGTGATGTCGTTTTCATGCTTTTCGGGGGTGATAAAGCCGATAGTGAGGTCAAAATAAAAATCGAAAATGGTGGTTGCGAAAATTTTCAAATTTTTCATCATGGGTGTCGTTTTCATGCTTTTCGGGGTTGATAAAGCCGATAGTGAGGTCAAAATAAAAATTCAAAATGGCGGCTGCAAAAAATTTCAAATATTTCATCATGGGTGTCGTTTTCCCACTTTTCGAGGGCGATAAAGCCGATAATGAGGTCAGCTTCAGCAGCCTCAAAAACCATGAAAACGACACCCATGATGAAAAATTTGAAAATTTTTGCAGCCGCCATATTGGATTTTTATTTTGACCTCACTATCGGCTCCAGCACCCTCGAAAACCATGAAAACGACACCCATGATGAAAAATTTGAAAATTTTCGCAACCGTCATTTTGGATTTTTATTTTGACCTCACTAGCGGCTTTATCACCCCCGAAAAGCATAAAAACGACACCCATGATGAAATATTTGAAAATTTTCGCAGCCGCCATTTTGGATTTTTATTTTGACCTCACTAGCGGCTTTATCACCCCCGAAAAGCATGAAAACGACACCCATGATGAAATATTTGAAAATTTTCGCAGCCGCCATTTTAGATTTTTATTTTGACCTCACTAGCGGCTTTATCACCCCCGAAAAGCATGAAAACGACACCCATGATGAAATATTTGAAAATTTTTGCAGCCGCCATTTTGGATTTTTATTTTGACCTCACTATCGGCTTTATCACCCTCGAAAAGTATGAAAACGATACCCATGATGAAATATTTGAAAATTTTTGCAGCCGCCATTTTGGATTTTTATTTTGACCTCACTAGCGGCTTTATCACCCCCGAAAAGCATAAAAACGACACCCATGATGAAAAATTTGAAAATTTTCGCAGCCGCCATTTTGGATTTTTATTTTGACCTCACTAGCGGCTTTATCACCCCCGAAAAGCATGAAAACGACACCCATGATGAAATATTTGAAAATTTTCGCAGCCGCCATTTTAGATTTTTATTTTGACCTCACTAGCGGCTTTATCACCCCCGAAAAGCATGAAAACGACACCCATGATGAAATATTTCAAAATTTTTGCAGCCGCCACTTTGGATTTTTATTTTGACCTCACTATCGGCTTTATCACCCTCGAAAAGTATGAAAACGATACCCATGATGAAATATTTGAAAATTTTTGCAGCCGCCATATTGGATTTTTATTTTGACCTCACTATCGGCTTTATCACCCTCGAAAAGTATGAAAACGACACCCATGATGAAATATTTGAAAATTTTTGCAGCCGCCATTTTGGATTTTTATTTTGACCTCACTATCGGTTTTGTCACCCTCGAAATATATGAAAACGACACCCATGATGAAAAACTTGAAAATTTTCGCAGCCGCCATCTTGGACTTTTATTTTGATCAAATCCATCTTTTCTCATTTTAATATTAGTTTATATATGACTACTTGTATTTTACTATCGTAAGTATTCGTAAGCGTCCACGCGCACAATAGAAATGGGCCATCTGCAGCGAGCTAGTCAATAAACGCACACTGATACAATTCGTTCGTAAATATTTGCACTAACACAGACAGACGCGCATAGTCGGTCGATAGCCGGAGCGTAGCAGCGAGCGACACAGCCATCCCGTCTGAATGCTAACGCACGACTGCCGCCCGCGCCCGCGCAGAGCCCCTCTGAAGCTCGATCTCAAAGTGGGGACATTTCCGTTGCAAATGTTAATTGATTTACATAAGCTAAGACAAATCTGTAGTACCTCTAACCATCGATTTTTCAGTGTAAAAATATTTCCAAACATCAAAGCCGTTTAGAAGTAATATCGAATTTCAGAAAAAAATAGCGTGTTGGTAAATATTTTTTTAAGGCAAAAGTATTAGCCATACGAAAAAATCCTTCTACAGAAATGTTGTTCATGAATCTATAGCAAACATATATATTTTACAGATCTTTTAATCAAGCCGTTAATGAGAAATATTCTTCATAAAGTGACCGTATTACGGTACTAAACGAGAGTAAGGCCCTTAATTAAAAAAAATATTCAGTTTTAAAATCGCAAAAAGCTAAGTGTGCCTCGCAAGTGCACATGCTATGAATTTTAATTAGAGCTTTTTGGCAAATGTAGAATTAATATGCACAGGAATATTATTTCATTTGGTAGATTAAAATATATATATCGTAAGCAAAGAAAAATGGATACTTAATGCATAATTAATGTCATCATCTGCATCTTCCTAGCTTTTTCCCAACTATATCGGAGTCGGCTTCTGTCTAACCGGATGCAGCTGAATACCAGTGTTTTACATGGAGCTACTGCCTATCTGACCTCTACAACCTGGTGACTGGGTAACACGCTACCGCTTGGTAAGACCGGTTGTCATACTTTAGGGCTTCTGACGGACCGGTAACGACTGTCAAAGATCCACGAATGACAGCTGGTACCAACGTCTTAACGTGCTTTCAGACACCGGAGCTTGGTACGTAAAGATGGTCACCCATCCACGGACCAACTGCGTCAAGCGTCGCTAAACCTCGTCGAACGAACCCTGCGACTGTCCTTATTTAGCCACAAGCCCCTCTACATTCTACATTACATAATTATGTAACAGTAATAATTTGCCTAACGATCGACTCATACGATAGAAAGTAATTTTCAACATTTCTTATGGATGTAGATATACGTGAAGCCTATATTAGGAAAATTATTCTCTCTCCGTGGGACCATCAACCGTCATGTGGTCTAAATGCACCCGCTTTACATTTTACTTTACGCTTGACTTACTGCACTTTAAATGTTTCAGTTTATTTATTTATTTGTAAGTAGTTAAACTATTGGAGCGTGTCTGTTTTTCACGGTTATCCATAACCCTATCAAGTTTACTAAGGGTCAATGATTACCTACCTCATAACTGTAAGTTTGTTTAGTACACAATTATATAAATATATTACGTAATTTTAGAACCCACAATGAGTAGTTATTGAACAATATATCCAACGGTAAACCAAATATCATTACAGCAAAACCGACATAAAAAAATCCGATCTGCGTTCCATTTTTTTGTAAAATTCTCCGATCACCGGTGCCTATTAGATCCCAATGTGATAGCGGTCGGACCAACACGATTCACGATTCTCATTCCGGACTATAAACGAGAATTTTGGAACGGAAAACTCAATTACACTTTTGCAGAATTTGGGACTCTCATTCAGAGATGGACTTCACTTGAAATCGATTTGTGTAAAGCTGTATTTGCTGTGTACCAATAGTAATAAAGACTTCTTATCGTTAATCCGTTTATTTCCGTGGAAGTGCACTTAAAGTTAAACATTAAACGCAAACAGCGTGTACGCACGGCTACACGTCAAGCTATACAAAACCAGTTTGTCTTGGCCTCACTTTGTATGATATTTTCTCACAATGAACGGTCAGCCAATACTGGTTTTGCATAGCTTGATGTGTAGCCGTGTGTACCTATAAGAAATTGGTTTGCGACAACCGAAGTTTAGACCACACAAAACGAGACTTAGTAGCTACTGATAATTCTATACTCATAGGTGAGTTCTGCCGGTCTATTGTAATTGTATTGTGTAAAAATCTCACTGTGAAGTGAGCTGTCATTGACACTATTGACAGCTCACTTCAAGAGGCAAGTCCTGCCTACGGTGAAGTGAGCTCATTTCACCTAATTTTTCACAGTGTGATTTTTACAGAATACATCAGCTGGATTGGTACGGTTTAGGTCGACATGCACACAATAAAAGATTATGCGATCGCTTTTTGTTTTATGAAAAATAAAACCAAAAGCAATCGCAGAATCTTCATTCTTAAACAAAAGCGTATCTCCAAACTATGGAATGAGATCTAATCTAGAGGACGCTGGCCTGCACTCAATCTAATGCCATCAGCGTCGCACTCAATCAACTCTGTTTGTAGATATAGATAGGTATCGCTAATCTCCATTAGTATGCTACGAGGCTAAGCTGCTTGCGGTCGCCACTGGTTACTGGTCACAAACGTCATACAGTATTGTATTAATTAAGAAGCTGATATATTTGCAAGGATAACTGTTATAGGGTCAAATTAAATTAGCTGGACAAGCTCTGCAGACGTGATGGATATATTTGACACGAAACTACCACAGGTCGATGACCGACAAAAAAAACATCAAATAATTTTTATTTTAAAAAATTATTTGATGTTTTTTTTGTCGGTCATCGACCTGTGGTAGTTTTGTTACTTGAAGTTTTAGTGAAATTTTTTTTGTTGTTTTTAACCCCCGACGCAAAAACGACGGGGTGTTATAAGTTTGACGTGTCTGTGTGTGTGTGTGGGGGGGGGGGGGTGTATGTCTGTCTGTGGCATCGTAGCTCCCGAACGGATGAACCGATTTTGATTTTGTTTTTTTTTGTCGTGTTTATATATCGAAACCCATCACGTTTGTCAAGTTTACACAAAATAAAAACAGTTTTTTTTAAACTTATGTAACCTATTTCAAGTGACTAATCTAACAGCGGTCGATGAAACAGCCACAATAAAAAAAGTCAAATTAAAATATTTTTCGTCTAATCATGTTTAAATATTGATACCCATCGCCTCAGCAGAACTTCGCTAGCTAATTTAATTTGACTCTGTATACTTTATGGTAAGGTGGGACGCCCTCAGGCTAGGTGGAGCGATGATCTTCGCAGGATGGCTGGTAGCAGCTGGATGAGAGTTGCCGAAAATCGAGTTTAATGGCGTGCAATAGGAGAGGCCTATGTCCAGCAGTGGACTGCTATAAGCTGATGATGATGATGATACTTTATGCTATGACACTATGACATTGTCGGTATCTATATTTCGACATATTGTATCTAAATCGATATATCTGCCTCTTAGTATTCTTGTGATTAATGCTGCTATGGGTTCGTAGTAATCGCTGTTGATCTAAACTTCAGCAATACTAACTAATATTGAATAACATAAATTATATCAAAGTCAAGCATAAAAGGATTCTGGTCGCGACTTCGTTCGCTTGGAAGTCGTAAGACACTACATCATCATCTGCCTAGTGTTTTCCCAACTAACACATGGGTTTGGCTTCGTAAGACACTATAATATACTAAAAAAAAATACAGTTCATGTTACTCTCTGATAATATAGCTTTCTATAGGTGAAAGAAGTTTTAAAATCGGTCAGGTATTTTTTTAGTTTGTCCATTACAAAAAAAAAAAAAAAAAACAATTTTTTCTATTCATAATATTAGTTTAGATTTAGCCAACCCTCGAAGTCACTATTAGGTAAGTAGTAATTATGCCAATACACACAGTCAAAGCTTTTTAACTTAGGTAACTATACTCATACTTTGGAATTGCCAAACCGCCAAGTACACTTAAAGTAAGTTACTTGGGAATTAGGAAATTAACGTGAACGAAAGTATAAAGAAAGAAAAAGAAATACAATACATTTATTTAGCACAGACTGAAAGGCACACAACATCACACATTATACGCCAAGTATAAAAAAGAAAGATAAAAAAGAAAAGATATAAAAAGTTACACTTTTTATTTGTTTTCTTTTTTTATCTTTCTTTTTTTGTGTGCGTTGTGAGATTTCTTGTTCAGAGGAACTTGAACCAACCCCATTATTTACACTTCCTTCCACTAAACATACGTATCATAGATAACAGTGCAATCAGCTGATAATCAAACACTACATCACACTACCCTCATTTCACAGCTCCCGCAATTCGCCAATAAAAACTAACCAGCCGTAGCCCGGTTCACCATAAACGGACGGCAGACGGTTCGGTTCCGCTCTTATTAGATAGCTCGATAGTTCTGCAGTGGAGCTTATTGCCTGATAGTATTTACTGATGCTACATAGCCTGAAGATCATTAAAGTGATGATTAACATACATTGATACGAGTGAGAAATTGAGTCCATCTCCGCAAAAATTTTTAGAACGCGACTAATTCCCCATAACTAGGTTGGCTAACTAAAAGAAGAAATAAAGAAAGAAAATAAATTTATTTTGCACAGACTAAAAGCATAACATTACATCACGCCTTAGGCAGAGGACATTTCGCCATTTATGATTAAGTCCTACTAAAAAGTCTTCACCTCAAGACCACCTACTAAAAAATCCGAGTAAAATATTAGCAAATAATTTTAAATCAAATTCTTGTATGTAAATATTTTATTATCAGACTTTTATGTAGCTGACTGTACATAAATACATCATACTTTCACGGTCGAGCTAGTTGACGACAAAAAAAAACAGGTAAAATCGGAAGGTGTTAACTCGCGCGCGGCTCGCGAGTTTGACACTCGCCATTTGACAAACAATTTCAATTAGGTAAATAAAGTACTTTTTCTTTCCAAAAAAATAAATAAAAAAAATTGTGTAATTTTTTAGTTTATTTGGGAGAAATAGGTTGGTTGGTTGGTTGGTAGGTGGTTTGGTTGTTGGGTTATCCAGACATTGTAAAACAGGCCCTTGAATGGATTCACGAAGCTTATCTATCATGATAAGAAAATTATACAGATTTACATTTCAATCCACAAGATTCAACGCCTCTTTAATAAACCACTAATCATAAGTTTACTCGCTTCAGAAATGAGAAGCAGACAGACATCGCCGCGGGGCGAAGCTAGTGCAGCATAAACTCAGTTGCTTGCGTCTCCTACTGTGCTACGCAGGTAATTATTTAATCTTCAATCAGTCACGGAAAGCTTAAATATAGTTTGAGAGGTGTAGCGTAGGAAAATCAGAAGGCTTAAGCCGTGCGCAGACTTAACACTCGCACTAATCATAAAGCCATCGTTTTAGCGTAACGACATGAGCATAAGCATAATCAGCATACAATGTTCCCACTGCTGGGACACAGGCCTCCTCTCTGTGAGAGGGAGTGGACCGTAATCCACCACGCGGGCTCAGTGCGGGTTGGTAGATGTCATGACGTCGAATTTTTGGTTCTAGGAAATACGGGTTTTCCTTCACCGTTTTGAGAGCAGTGGTGATGAAATAATTTACACAAAGTAAAGCGCCTGTCTGGGTTCGAACCTACAACCTATAACTCATAAGTCGCGGCCGGAAAAAGGAAACCGGCAAATGTAGAACCGAAAAATTCGAAGACATGTGACGTACGCACTGAGCCCGCTAGGTGAATTACGGCCACTTCCTCTCATCGAGAGGAGGCCTTTGTCCCAAAAGTGGCTGATTATGAATCACTAAATCACAACCACATCTCTCTGCTTATTTCGAATAAGCAACAAAGCAAGACGTGCCACAAGCCACAACACCCCGTTTTCCGCCTTTCGCGGTACACTTCACCCCACTTCAGCCCAATAACCTTAAATCATTATTATTTTCGGTTTGCTCAACGTGCAAACAAAAATAAAAATACTATGCGGTACTCTCAGTTGCTAGCAAACCCACGCAGATCGTAAACCTCAATACAACTGTGACCCGAATGCCTGAAGGCCCTGAAACAATAATAGTGCAATAGGGAAAAGTTTTCCTTTCAATACGACTTTGTTCTTGAACCCGAATGAACCGTAAAATGGAGACCTCAGGGTAAGGTCGAAATGTGACAAGACACTAAACTTTCATGTTTATGATTGTTGTTGGTTTTACATCACATGTTCTAGAATTAGTGTGCATAATAAATAAATAAATATCCCTGGACATTTCACACAGCGCCATCTAGTCCCAAGCTAAGCAACCTAATGCTTGTGTTATGGTAACAAGATGGCTGATAAACTACTTAAATACATTTTTTTTTTTTTGTAAATACATACATATTATAGATAGAAAAACACCCAGACTCGGAACAAATACATGTAGGTCATACAAATATTTGTTCTGTGCGGGAATCGAACCCGCGACACGCAGCGCAGCCAGTCAATCGCTTAACCACTGCGCCAACCGTGCCGCCGCATATACACGAGCGGCACGCGTCACAGGCAGAGTTCTCATACACGAGCGGAAAATGTTCGACGGCAGCCGCGGCCGCGCTGACGGCTGCCTTCGACACGCGTTGACAGCAGCGACACACTCGTCGACGGCTGTAGTTGCCGTTGACGCGTGTCGCTCGTGTGTATAAGCACTTAGATAATTATGGCAAAATATGAGGTACAAACTGGTGGACCGCCCCATTATTAGAAACTGGCCTCTCTTTATACTATGACTGGGTGCAGAGGCACGTGCCAACACGTGTTGAGCCACGTAGTTATTAGTTTTCTTTAGGTTACTTTGTAAATTTCACTAACATAGTTTTGAAGAAACAAAGAAAGAAAGAAAATACGTTTATTTGCGGTAAACATGACGCAAAAAAAACATAAAAACAAATAAAGAAAAAACTTAAAAGTGAAAAATAAAAACTTTTTTGCAAAAAAAAATCAACAGACTTTCAAAAACGACACTACAAAGTGAAAAATAACTTTAATTTCGGAAGTCGGTGTCGTTGGGTTCACATCTTCGTTGTTTGCCACACGGTTGTTGCAAAACGCCTATCGCTCAGCATTATGCTGCGACCCTATGCAAGACAGAGCCCCAGCGCTGGTTTTCAGCGACAGCCGGTTTTCAAGTCGTTACTAATTTACTATAATATGGGTTGTGTGTGTGACCCGCAATGAACTAAATATATGATAAACACATCGTAGGTGCTTAAATATCAACAAATAACCCTGTGGGCACGTCATTTAGTCAATTAACATAGGGGTAAAAGTCGGGTTAGCTGGTTGTACGAGTAGGCTAAGGTCGACCGATATCATACCAACAAACGGATATCCGGCCGACCACCTCCCGTATTCCACCGGACCTGACATTTGCGGTTGCCTTTTACTCGTATAAATCCCTGATATGGGTACCGTAACTCCGGAAATCGGATCAGCTATATCGGTCCGGAATTCCTGCGGTTCGGTTGAAGGTGAAAGGAAAGTAATGTTAATTGCTTGGCGTGTAACATTTTTGGGGGATGTTAAAGGTTCTGTTATTGTTCGTAAAAAGTTGTGCTAGTAATAAACAGATATTTTTCATTTTCTACTCTTTTTGTCAAAATTCGGAGTGCAAACCCGAAGGAGACATCGACTTTTAAAACTGTTATTAACAACCGTTGATAACTACGGTTGTTACTGTTGTCTGTTATCTGTTGTTGTCTTGTTATTCTCTGTTCAATCTTCTGTTAGCTAAACGATTTCAAGCCGTGGAACAAGGATTAGCGAGTAGGTACGCCATATTCCCACGTCACTCTTGCGTAGGTATACTACTTAATATTATAAACTCGAAATTTTGTATGGATGGATGGATCGATCGATGGATGTTTGTTACTTTCACGCCAAAACTACTTAACGGATTTAGATGAAATTTGGCACACAGATAGTTTATAACCAGTATTAACACATAGGATATCTCGATATTTCTCTTTTTATCTCGTTATCTCAACGGGAAACTTATGCGGGTAAACCGCAGGGCGCAGCTAGCTCTAAATATTTTCAATGGTTTCGAAAATCCCATGTTCGTGAAACTATAAAATTTCTCGTGACTGTCTCGTGATTTCTTGCAGCTGTCTCGTGATTTCTCGTGACAAGAATTAAAGTTTTAATTCCTCACTAAGACTTCAACTTCTGCGCCCCATTTTCCGTTGGCCAGATGAATCCAAGCGTACGCTACAACCGTAAGGCGATGGTCAACAGAATTAATTGCCGCGGTAAATAATGCTCAATAGCCGTTCAGGTGTGTTGGCATCGGTATTTCCTAGAGTTAGCCATTTTCTCGGCAATTACAGATGAAAGCTATCAATATCGGAGACATTTGACGTGTTATGAGTTTCCCGTTATGGCGTAAGGCTTTTGTAGTAATGGCGTGTATCATAGGGCTTAATTTATGCTTGTGTTGTGGTTATTTATAAGACATGAAAGACTTCATAAAAAGCATTTTTACAAGAATTTGTATGGTGTTTTTTTTATTTATTTTTTTACATTTTTCATCAGTCATGTTTAATTTAAATTGTTTTCTGAGATTTTGCTTCGTAATAAAAATTAAATTCATGTATTTACTGACAGACAAAGTACAGTCTACAAGCATTACATTTAGCACAAGACTTCCTTTATAAAGAAACAGTACTAGGGAAGGATTTTTCAAAATTCATCCCTAGAGGGAGTAAAATTGTTTAATTAAATTAAAAAAAACAGGAAATATGGATTTTTTTCACATTTGAAGATGGGAAATAGGACGGCTTGTATCAAGAAAAACCAAAGAGTGTGTGTGTGCTGGCCAGATCTGCAGTGCGATTCTGTAACCATCTCACCATGAAAACTTAGGTGAAGTGAGCGTGGAGTGAGCTGTCATTCCAACTAATGCTAGGGATTGACACTATTGACAGCTCACTCTAAGCTCACTTCATCTAACTTTTCACGGTGAGATTTTTACAGAATCGATCAGCAGTTCAACAAGCAACCTCGTTGAAACAGCCAGCACATAGGCTTTGGAATTGAGAGTTCAAAACTTGGCTGGCTATTCCGAAATATACACATAAAGTTAACCTCACGTATACGGGCTTCACTCGTGTTCAAAACTCAATTTGCGCTATTAGAACGAAACAACCTTAATGTTTCTCATTAAAGTTGTACTGTACGGTAGATAGGTCCAATTCGGGAAAATATTTCTTAAGCAAATTAACACCCTACGTCAATTTGCCGTGTTATAGCCATTTTATACAACTGTCAAAGAATAATAGTTGTGATTTGAATATATAATCATCATCTGCCTAGCCTTTTCCCAACTATGTTAAAATAAAAATACCAGTATTTTACATGGAGCGACTGCCTATCTGACCTTCACAACCCAGTTACTAGGTAATGCGGTACCCCTTGGTAAGACTGGCTGCCAGATTTTCGCTTCATCTTCTTCTTTTTGGTTGCCAGAGTTGCTTCTAACGACCCGTAACGGCTTAACGTGCTTTCCTAGGCACAGAGGGGTGTTGTTATGTAAATATGGTCACCCATCCACGGACCAACCGCGGCAAGCGTAGCTTAACCTGATTGATCGACCCGTGCGGCTATGATTTGAATGTATGGAAAATTTTAAGCCAATATTTAATTTGAGAAACAATTAATTTACCTGACTTTACTTTAGATGGGTAGGTAGCTTTAAGAAAGGCATTCGTAAAAGATGAATGGTGTTGTTCATCTAGGCTGTTTATTAAGGGGGAAGCGCTAAGGTAACCCGCGAAATTCGAATTGACTTAAATTTTTTTGCAATGTGATTCGCGATCGTAACAAATGTGGCTTTACACAATTATAATCATGAGATCTCCATAAGTACGAATTAGCCTTGGCATGTGTCACGATTTCATGAAATAGTCATTCAATAGGGTAACATGAACTTAAAGAATTAGAAAATAGAAATAGAAAATATTTATTTTCCCGTAATACAGTAAGCAGGTTCACTGGTTAACAGCAAGTTAAGACGACATGACTGGCTTAAAATACTATCTAAAGCTAGGTTACAAGATGTTATTTGCCAGTGAGTTGTATCGATTTTTTTTATGATTGGATACTAATCCTTCTAATATTATACACGAGAAAGTTTGTATGTATGGATGGATGGATGTTTGTTACTCTTTCACGCCAAAACTCCTACACGGATTAGGATGAAATTTGGCATACAGATAATTTATAACCAGGATTAACACATATGATACTTTTTATACCGATTTTCTCACGGGTTTCGAAACTTATGCGGGTAAAACCGCGGGGCGCAGCTAGTAATTCTATAAATAAATATTTGTTACGGCCGCGAATCATATTTAGACCAACATACATAGTGATACTAACCTGCATATTGCAAAAAAAAAGTGCAAAAAAATAGAATTTCGCTACCCTACCCTGACGTTTTCGCCTTAAGGTGGATGCACCAAGGTAGCCCGCGAAATTCAAATTTTCTTACGTTTTTTGCAATTTGCTGGTCAGCACTAAGTTGTACGTTGATTAAAATATGATTCGCGGCCGTAACAAATATTTATTTACAGAATTATGATAATTGGAATCAGTAATACAACTTGTTAAGTTAGCATAATCCTAAAATGTCAAGATTTCATGAAATAGTCATTCAGTAGGATTTACCTGATCTTAGAAAGTTGTGTTGATGATTATAATTCTGTAAATACATATTTGTTACGGCCGCGAATCATATTTTAATCAACGTACAACTTAGTACTGACCAGCAAATTGCAAAAAACGTAAGAAAATTTGAATTTCGCGGGCTACCTTGGAGCATTATGAAATGTCAAGATTCCCTACATACCTACAATATACGCAGCCATTTTTATAGAAATTCCACTTTTCCTTTCAATGATTTTAGTGTAAACATACAGAATTGATTAATAACTGTGTCGAAGAAATAATCCAAAGTGCAAACACTTGCTACGATACCAACAAAGTAGGGTGACCATATACAGTGGAATATATTGGGACGGCGAAATCAATAGGAAGTTGAAAAAACGCAACAAAAACATTTTTGTTGTGTTCTCAATCTTTAATTGGCGATTTTAATTGGTACTTTGGTTCACAAAAATTGACCTGAATTCCTGATTTATTATAACAAGTAAAAAAAAATGCGAATCGATACATATAGTGAAATAGTAACGAATAATTTTTGTCCGTTTGTTTGAATGTATGTTCCGGATTGACGCGAAAACGGTTGAACGGATTTGGCTGACAATTCGCACACACATATTTTTATCCTGGATTACCACATAGGGTACTTTTAATCCCGGTAGTACGTTCCCATGGGATATTTTCCGACATCCATGTGGGCGAACCCGCGGGAAAAAGCTAGAGGCAAAATAAGGAGTTATTTTTGGAAGTACTTCACTGGTACGTGTTTTTCTTAAGGAAAAACTTGACGAAAAAGCATAATTGGGTGACGACGTTTTGATCAATGGGTATTTTTATAATGGGCACTTGATTTATTGTAAATGACATTGGCACGAAAAAAGAAAACTTGTAAGTTGTTTTCGTTGTTTTTTTTTTATTTCATAATGTGAATGTGTAGAAGTGAAAATCTAATAAATTATTCTTAAAGGTAAAAAAGCTTTGTTACGCCTTATATCTTAATTAAATTAGCTTCATTATTTTCTCCCAAACAAAGTCCTATGAAAGAGTTTCGTTCATCACGATTTTTTGCTCTAATTCAACAGATTAATTCCGGATTTTAATACTGCAACTTTTCTTGGTTTTTCCCCGTTATTGATGAAAGTGATTTCTTTGTGGATTTAATGAAGGCTGGCTTGCAAAAGTTGGAGTAAGCAGAAACTGCAGATATTCAGTGAACTAGTTTCTGAATTTATTTTTATGACAGTTATAATATTTTATGCCATGCGATCTGCACTTTATGATGTAATATTAATAAACGTTTATTGCTCTTGCGAAGTTGTGTTGTTTACTTCGAAAAATTTATGTGATGTGTTTGCGGAAAATGGATGATTCTGTTGTCATTTCAGTGAAATGAGTATATAGTAAGAAGAAAGAAGTATATGAATCATTTGTTACTAATGTAATTGACTTTTTGTAAATACCTATTAAAAAAGAAATACAAGAAAATTATTAAGGAATATAAACAAGAGAAAATTATATTACAGATATTCGTCTTCCTCTTAAAACAACATAATTCAGTTACAAACAAAATAAAAGACTTAACAAGTTCAAAGTGCTTCCCCGCATTACCTCCTAAGGACCGTGTTTCTTCGTCCTTGAACTCAAAGGATCCTGTAATCAGCCTTGGCCTTATAAAGCCCACGAAGGTCACCGACATCAAACACCGTTCCTTCGCCATAACATGTCAGCTGAGCATAAGGCGCACTTATGAGCACGCTAACTGTCGTCTGGCCCCTTGACCGATACTCCGCATGTCGGGCGTTTCTTGCGAGTTCGAGTTTGTGGTGCAAGGGATTGGATAGAGCGGATAGTTACGAAATTTGTGGAATGCAGTGAAGTGATGGGAAGTTATTGAGAAGAGACATACCTATATAAAGCTACGCCTTGTCGTGGAACGACAAGAAAATCCTAACTTTAACCTAACCTAAAAAAACTAATTTAAGAAATTAAAAAAAGGTAAGTTGAAATCAATTAAGGATATATTTACATAATATAAAGTTGAGGATGGACTGGCAGTGGTGTACAGAATGTGTAGGTGGAGTAAGTGTGAAGATGCGTGATACGTGGAGATGGGGTGACGGAAGGTGGAGACGAAGACAAATCAGTAAAAATGTCGTGAAGAGTGGAGGCCGAAGAGAGGCAGGTGGAATCGACGGGCACGTGGAGTACCCGTGGAGGGCCCCACGCAGCAGGACCAGGCTCACGGTGGCAGACAGGCTACGCTGGCCGGTCTACAGGAACGGCGGGAATTCTGAAGGGACACTGTTAGCCCGACAGGTGTGGCGGCTTTCGGATGAGGCGCGCTGATGGGCCGACAGGTACGGGAAGCCTTCAGATGAGGCGCGCTGATGCCCCGACAGGTACGGGAAGGCTTCAGGTGAGGCGCAGTGATGGTCCGACAGGTATGTATGCCATCAGATGAGGCGCGCTGATGGCCCGTCAGGAACAGGAAACCTTTAGATGAGGCGCGCTGATGGCTCGACTGGTACAGGAAGCCTTTAGATGAGGCGCGCTGATGGCTCGACTGGTACAGGAAGCCTTTAGATAAGGCGCGCTGTACAGTGTTCCCAAGGCGGGTGGCCCTGGAGGATTAGTCCTATTATAGGTTTTCACTTTTATTGACTGGGATGGCATGGCAATGCAAAATAGAGGTTGAACACTGGCACGAAACTTTGTCATCCCGCTACCCGCTTACTTCTTAAACCAACAATCATTACGGCGCAACTTTTTGCGAACTGCCGCCGCGTACGGTAATTCAGTTATGCCTGTGACTTCATTGATTGAAGCCTCCTCGCGTTTAGCGGTCACTGGGGAGCAACTGTTCATACCGGCCTTCTTGACGGTAATTGATTACCGCCGATTGAATTGGACCGAATTGTTCTCTAGAGGAATTATTATTTGATTATAGGCACTCAGGTGTTAATGTGCTGAGATGGATGGACTGAACAATAGCGGGAGAATAGTCACTTTATTACGGGACGTTTATTACGGAAGAAGGCCTCACACAAGGTTGGAAGTCAGGACTGGCAGCGAAAAAACACAGATCCGGTCAAAGTAGCGGTGCGCGGTGCTTGGGGGAGGCCTATGTCCAGCGACGGACGTCTTTCGGCTGAAATGATGGTGATGATGATGATACACTTTATTGTCAATTAAATGAATTCGTTCAATTTTAAGAGTTGATTTATCGTTATGATTTATGTTGGCTTTCATTGAATAACCGTCATTGTCATCAGATATTATTTGAATAAACCATTCATATTGTAATAGCGGATGTGGGCGAGGTATGACGCAATTGTACTCAAAGTTAGGCTCTATTTTTATTTTGTACTGAATAAAACGCTCCAACAAAATAATAAGCTGATAAAAAAGAGAATAAACCGGAGGGGAACGTGAAATAAAAATGTTTTTCAGCCTCCGAAACCACTAGGACAAAGTAGTGTGCTGTACAGTGGTTCTCTCATACAGGATAACACGTATGTGGCTTAGAATCGCGCCTTGCCAAGGACCTTTGACAAAGTAATGACGGAGCGCAGACAAAGGGCCCAGACCCTCCCCCCTCCCTTCGAGGTACTTGTCTCCCTCCCATCTGAAGGGTGGCTCAGCCTAGGGGCAAGGGTATCTATGGTTTGAGAGGATAAAGCCCCGTTTGAAGTACGACTCTTGGAAAGGTTTTTGTATTTTTGGATCAATTGATTCTTTGTTCCATGTTATTAACTAACTGTTGAGGTTCGGTCTTGTTCAATGGAAGAGATTTTTCCATTTTGTTTGAATGATTGAGGTCTTTTCAGAATTTTCCGGTATTAAGAAATTGTCTATACAAGAAAATGGACTATACAATATAAGCCAGCTTACTCAAATGGAATTGTATAGAAGTAGATATTTCTCGGTATACAGTATAAATATGAGTTTATTTAGTGTTTTTATTCTTAAGACACTGAGCACCTAATTCCAATATTCGTAGAAGATTTTAGACAAAAACAAATACCCCAGCAAACAAAAAAAATCCAGAAAGAAAAAAAAACGTCTTACATCACCAAGAATAACAGTCGCCCTACAAATGCAAGTGCTACCCGCCATTACAGATCGTACGTTTTGATTCGCCGTGTTCTCGACGTGACGAGACTGGCTCAAGTGACGCCTGCGACGTGGTAACCCTACTGCAGGTTACCTACGATGTTTATGTGAATAATGTAGCGGTTAGGTAACCCACTGCTCACTGGATTGTGGGATTATGAAATCTGTTATGTATCGAGGGAAAATTGCAGTGGTAGGGTTTGGAGTAGTAGTGTTGGTTTTAGCGTTTGACCTTTGGTACTTATGTGTACATGTAGAACATCTCTATCTTATTCAGCCTTTATTGTTCCCACTGCTGGGACACTGGTCTCCTCTCTTCGAGAGGGAGTGGGCTATAATCTAAGACGCGGGCCCAGTGCGGGTTGGTAGATGTCACATGTCTTCGAATTTTTGGTTCTAGGACATGCCGGTTTCCTCACGATGTTTTCCTTCACCGTTTTGAGAGTAGTGGTGATGAAATAATTTACACTAAGTAAAGCGCCTGTCTGGGTTCGAACCTACGACCTACAACTCGTAAGTCGCGGCCATTACCATTGGGCCACCACTGCTCGTCAGAACAACTCTATGCCTGACCGGACACAAATGGAGCCCTTTTTTAAGACTTTAGAAAGAAAGAAAAAAGTTTATTTCGACACAGTTCGTGAAACACAAAATACCAAAATAAAAAATAATGTTTCAGACAACAATAGTGTGTGCCTCACGGCTGCGCCAAAAAGGTTCATTTCAGCATTAATGCCAGACAGATGCTGTCTGACGCTGGTTTTCTAATGAACCTTTAGGGAAAAGTTCTTTAGTTAAAGCCTCAGTTTGTACAAACCTTTAAAATATACAGGGTGTTTTGTAGAGCAATGTCAATGCACAGGCATGTCTTAAAAGTAAAGTAAAAGTGTTTAATCTACATTTTTCTATTGTTTCTTACTTGTTTCTTACTTTTCTGCATATTTTATTCGGATTTTGCACCTTCTATCTTGTTTTGGAGGTCCCTGCGATACGGGTAGGAGCAATACGGCGATACCGTATAGCGCCTGTCACTATGTCTTAGGCTAGAAAATAATTTTCTTAACTTTTCTCTTTCTTTCTTTCTTTTCTTTTTTTTCTTTTTTCTTTTCTTCTTTTTTTTTCTTTTCTCTTTTTTTTTCTTTTCTTTTTTTTTTCTTTTCTTATGAGTCAATGATACTCGAATTAAATGATTTTATTTTATTATTTTCCTAACTGAGCAGTCGGCTACGCTACTGGAGAGTTTGGTGCGCCACTTCTACTTCCCAGCTAAATCACTAGGAAGTGGTGAAGGGCAAGCGTTTTGCGGGACTGTCTTATGTAATTTTGACGATCGAAAAGTGCTGATTCTCAGCCTAGTTTTAATAAATGGTTCTTGATTTTGGTTATACATTCTATAGAAATCAAATAAAATGTGGATAAAATTAAATGAAGATCCTACTATTCTACTAATATTATAAACGCGAAAGTTTGTCGTGTTGGTTACTCTTTCACGCAAAAACTGAACGGATTTTTATGAAACTTTACAGTAGGTAATATAGCTTATGCATTAGAATAACAGATAGGATACTTTTTATCCCGATATTCTTACGGAATCGACACATAAGCACGTGAAACCGCGGGGCGCTGCTAGTAGACTCATAAACTGTTAAAGTTCACCAAAGAATCTCACTTACGCAATCATAATATAAATTATGACCAAGTACTATATACGACAGAACCTATAAATTGTGAATTATTTCTATCATCTCGCGTCCGCTTTACAAACATGTGGGAAATAGATTCGCTTTGCAATCAAAACGAATGGCCGCAGTTGTTTGAGTTATTAGAAAATGCCGCTGGGTTTTGAAAATTTAGTATTACTTCTGTTTTAATGGCGGGTGGTAATAACAAATGGATGCGGATACGGATATTTATGGACTTTTAAACTCAATGTATATTTGAATTAAGAGTTTGATATAATTTTCAAGGGAGAGGGTCGATCGAACAGAGGGGCAATTCTCGTAATTTTAAGACAGTTCACAGTCTGATCTCAGTCTCAATCTGTCAAAAATACCTCTAATTTCCCTACATTTTGACAAGTTTTTGACACTTGTTTGTCGCTGAGATGAGACTGCGACTAGATTTTGAACGTTTTAAATTACGAGAATTGGCCTTCTGGTCGAAGTTTATGTACATATATCGTCCGGAACACGGTGTATATAGACAAGTAAGTGAAATAAAGAGAAAAAAAAAGAAAGAAAGTGAAGAGTGTGTAAAGAGGTACAATTTGTGAGTACTTTGGAACTACTAATCCGATTCCGCAAAATTTTCCGATTAAAAAACAGTAGGTAGGTATTGCCGAATTGGGTGATTTCACGCGGACGAAGTTCACGGGCAGAAGTTAGTCGGTAATAAAACCTTTACTAGGAAGTAGCTTGGAAATAGTAACTGATTAGTTTACGTACCTACGTAAAAGTAAGAAAATACAAAAGCACAGACTAAAATGTGACTTAAACCTGTCAATTAGTTTTTAATTTATATTTAAACTCATTTCACAAATTAGAACCGTAGTAATTGGTTTACGACTGTGGTTACCAACCAGTGGTCCGCAACAGCTAAACCATGGACCGCGAAAGGTTTAAAATTTTATCGTTTAAAATGATTGATTTCCAGAACAGTGGTGGTCCACTGGTAACAGCCGCGACTTACGAGTTGTAGGTCGTAGGTTCGAACTCATACAGGTGCTTTAATAATAATAATAATAATTTATTTTCAGATTTCTCCATATTAACAGTCCATACTACTCCTCCATAGTACTCCATAGTAACAGAAAGTATTATGACTTGATTTTTTATTTTGTAAACTTATTTACTACTCTTAGTTACTAAACTTATTTACAACTTAGTTACTACTCCTCCATATTAACAGTCCGTACTATACAGTCATTTACTTCGTGTAAATTATTTTCTTCACCACGGGCTCGTGTGGTGGTTTACGGCCCACTCTCTCTCACCTAGAGTCTCAGTGTCCCAGTGGTGGGAACACTACAGGCTGAATATGAACGATGCAGTTTATTATCAAGCGTATGTTTAATCATATTGATGAAAACCGAATTTAATATTCGATTAAGAATGCTGTGTGGTTACAATAGTAGGCACTGTTAAGTTTATTTAGACACTGTTTTAAAACCTTATGGAACCTGTAAACAACGAAGTATTCAAATAGGTCCTTGTTGATGTATTCTGTAAAATTCTCACCGTGAAAAATTAGATGAAGTGAGCTTCTAGTGAACTGTCATCCCATCCGTTGATAGGGAAATGATGGACACTATTGGCAGCTCACTTCACCTAAGTTTTCACGGTGAGATGTTTTACAGAATAGGCCTACTGGTTGAAAAGGTTGGGAGCCACTGGTTTAAGACTAGGTCAGTACAGATACTGGATTAGTGTCATCTTAAGGAATTTCATGCAATTAGTTGACAACCGTAACTCGAACGTTAGTCGTAGAAAGTGTTGCAGTTACACCTAATTAGATTATTTTAAAAGTGGAGGTGGGTTCGAACCTTCACTTTTCAGGCGTTTTACATTGTGTAAATTATTTCATCACCCTGCTCTCGAATCGGTAAAGGGGTAATGGCATGTCTTAGAACCCATAATTCGAAGACATATGACATCTACCAACCAGCACTGGGCCCGCGTGGTGGATTACGGCCCGCTCCTTCTCACAGAGAGGAGGCCTGTGTCCCAGCAGTGGGAACATTATAGGCTGATTATGCTTACGCTGTACGTATGACTGTATTAACCTTTTCGGGAAAGAAGAAACATAAGGATTCTTGTAAAATTGACTCGTCTTGGCGGGGGCACTCCTGTGCCCCCAGATAAATTTTAACATTCGACTAGGACTATTTTCGTATACTTGGTACACACAATCAATCGGAATCGGTTTCATTTTGACAGTTCAACAACATTCATTGCGTTATTTACGTGTTGAGCAGACAAATTTTTCGAACTTATGAAGCAATGGATTAGCAATTTGCTTCAAAATTACATCAAGCTACTACAATCTGTCAAAATTCTTTAATAGATTTATCGCTAGAGCTTTAATGTTCAAGGTTGATTGGGAAAATTTGACAGTTTCAGGTAGCTTGATGTGCTGGCTAGCGCCTGTACACAAATAAAGTAACTATAATTGTGGTCTGGAAAGAGCCATAACAATAGTAGATGAAGGAACAAAAGTAACTGAGTTATGTTCAGTAATTAAACAAGATTTAGAGCTACTAAGGATAACCTTTACAATGTATGCTTTGGGTGCTCATAAAAAGCTTGTTTTGTGAGTATTTTTTTAATTGAGAGCCTGTGAAAGTTCAGCCAAGTTTTACTCTACTTTATAATATAGTTCGTATTGTAATAATACCAGACATTAAACTATCTAATTGCTAGGCAATACCTCTTCTCATACAAAGAAAGAACTAGCATTGGAGCCTAAACCTCGAAAAATAAGAAAATAATTATCACCCGAAAGTCTGACAACAAGTCTTATCAATGGGTATCATATTCCCGTAACTGGGTTGTGGAATTCAGAAAGGCAGTCGCTCCATGTAAAATACTAGTATTCAGAATAGAATAGAATATTTTTTATTATGTACAGACAGCAGCACACCAAGCTAATACAACCTGTCAAATTTCTTTAATAGATTTTCAACTTTATCGCTAAAACGTAAAGGTTCAAGATTGATTGGGAAAATTTGACAGTTTCGAGTATCTTGACCTGCTGGCGTCTGTACTCCATATGAAATACAGATACAATGGGTGACACAATGGGCGGTCTTATGCTAACAGTGATCTTTTATAGAGAACCTTTGGATGTATTTAAAGGGAGAAGAAGAGACAATACTACAGATAATCTGTGGTACACAATTTTCTTATACATAACTTAAAGTATATAGCATTTTATATATATTGAATAATTATGACACAAGAGCCAAGCAGCATCCGGTTAGACCGGAAGCCGACCCCAACACAGCTGGGAAAAGGCTAAGCAAATAAGTAAAGAAACGGTTTCCAATTTATTTAAATAAGCTTTTACTTAAACATCCAGGTCACTGATTTACATAGCTACTTTGCATAGTAACTATTAGGTAATTTATGCCCTTATTTATTACCGAAACATTGCCACTATCGAATCTTGTAGACCTTTGTAATAGTCAATTAATGACAGTGTGAATACAGATAGTTTAAGATAAGGATATTGTAATAACGTTGGATACTTGTGTCTGTTTGACGGGCCCTGTGGCTAAATAATAACAGCCGTACAGGTCGATCGATCAGTTAAGCTACGCTGGCCGCGGTTGGTCTGTGGATGGGTGACCATCTTTACATACCAAGACCCCTGCCTCGGAAAGCACGTTAAGCGGTTGGTCCCGGCTGTCATTCGTGGATCCTTGACAGTCGTTACGGGTAGTCAGAACAGAAGCCCGAAAGTCTAACGATCAGTCTTATTAAGGGGTATCGTATTACCCACTTACCCAGTAACTGGGTTGGAGAGGTCAGATAGGCAGTCGCTCCATATAAAATACTGGTATTCAGCTGCATCCGGTTAGACTGGAAGCCGACCCCGACATAGTTGGGAAAAGGCTAGGCAGATGATGACTTGTGTTTGTTTGTATTTAATGATTTTGATCAATTGACAGACAATTAGCAACTGTCTACTGCCATAGAAGGTAAAGAATGGGAAGGAAATGAATTTTGAATTTGAATGAGTAATTGTTATATTTTATTTATAGCCTTATTTCAGAGTGATAATTGTAGTTCAAAACGTGTTTTAATTTTCTGTGTGCCTTTTGGCAAAGGCCTCCAACAGCTTCCAATTCTCCTTGCCCCGTCCATGTCTTTCCAGCCATCCTCACCAAGTCACTCTTCCATCTTTTCCAGGATACCATCCCTACGGTACCCTGGAAAAGGCGGAAGAGTGACTCACTTCACAAGAACACAGTGAGTGGTTCACTTTTTTGTTCCATTTCTGTTCAAATAAGAAATTATGGATTAATTAAGAATAGCTTTATTTCCTTCCTTCCTTCCTTTATAAATTCCTTCTTTCTTGGTTACTTTATACTTACATATGGTAATGAGGGTCGTCCTACAAGGGTTAGGTATTATAGCGATTGGAAACGATGAAGCGTGGTTGTTTTGGGGTTGTCTTAGGTACTGTTCAACGTTTGAAAAGAGTTTATTCTCAACCTTATTTGAATAATCGACTTTAGATGTTTACACCTTGTTTTACAAGATTTGCTTAAAAACATATTTTTTCTTGTAGATTCTTGTAAACTAGTAGCTTTTAGAAAAGCTGTTGTAGAACTAAAACACAGTAAAAAAATCAAAATATTTTATTTCACATAAACCTACATGGCACTTATGAAACTTCAGAAGTTAGATGCATGCTTCCAATTGCTCGTTTCCTATAGAGAAGAACCGGCAAGAAACTGCACGGTTACTATTTTAAAAATAATTGGCTTTTACAATTTTTTCAAATTACAGAACGTAAAGAAGAAAAAATTAAGACCGTGAAAACGTGAAGACAGGAGTAGTGAGATGACACAACTTTTATTAAATTGAATCCATTCAATATGCAGTTTAAGTAATCGCTCATTGTAATTGTGGCTCACTCTACTTTTTGTTTTTTCATTATTTAATTCCATTTCATTGCAGATTAAAATGATATGTACATTAATAACAAGTTATTCCTCATCCTAATATTATAAACGCGAAAATTTGTGAGGATAGATGGATGGCTGGATGTTTGTTACTCTTTCACGCAAAAACTTCAGAACGGATTTGGATGAAATTTGGCACGCAGTTTAAAATCAGGATTAACGCATAGAAATATTTTTATTCCGATATTCCCACGGCATCGACACTTATGCGGGTGAAACCGTAGGGCGCTCCTAATTAATTTATAAAAATAACAACATAATATCCTAACTAAACTAAATGTAAGTTTTGAAAACAATGGTGAAAGAGCATGAATGACAAGTGGGAACTCAAGCTTGGCCGATCTCACTACAATGCCTCCGGACCTTAACCAAGCCAAATAATTGTTCCGAATGGACCGGTTACCGATGTTATCGTAAGATTATTTAACCGTGGGTTTCGTCAGAGCAACCGTTAATAACTGGTTATGCAACGACACCTACTTATGTGATGGCGTTTAAAACTGTAACTTGATGTAACGGAATAATAAGTAAGTCAGCTGTGATTTTTAACCGACTTTTAAAAAAAAGGAGAAGTATCTCGTGTCGGTTGTATTTTTTTTACGTTTGTTATCTCAGAACTCCGTCATTTATAACTTCGATTCGATCTCTCAAGTTATAAATGACTTGGGTTGCACTTACTAGGTACTAAACACCTAAATAATGTACCTAACAGGTGTAAAAAAAAGCCGAGAGTCACTTGTTTTTGCTGTTTTTGATTATGATAACTTTTTGTACTAGACTATATCTGGGAACCTTCTAGTTACGAAGATATTGATGGTTAACCTTTTTTGGCATTTTTATTCGAAAACAAGTTTTAAATGATTTATCTTAACGTTAAATAACGGTAAAACGGGGTGAATAGGGGTGCAGGGGTGAATCGGGACGAAACTTTAAAATGGATTAGAACTTTAAAATAATATATTTTGTTGCTAACAAGGACACTTGTTTAATTAAAAGACAGTAAATACATTAGAGTCTTTTCTTGCAACAAACTATATTATATCAACGTTAAAATCCATCTTAAAATTTCGTCCCGATTCACCCCTGCATCCCTATTCACCCCGTTTTTACACCCACAATCCCTGTACAGTTGCGATCAACTATAATAACACTAAAAATAAAAGTCATTTCCTAGCAATTATTTTTGCACAAAGTTACTTAGCTTGATGTACAGAATACGTAGTTCGTGATGGGTCTTTTTGCACCCTGACTGAAAATATCATCAGGACACCTGTTCCAATCCATAAGTCCGACGATGACACTAATCACTCAACACAAGCACTCAAAACCAGTACTAATCACTTATCAAAGATATGAAAAGCTAATACCTAATCAAGCGGCAAACGGTGAAAGCTGGCTAATTAGTTAGTGGTGTAATTAGGTCGATGAATGTGCATAAGCTATCGATATGTGGCGGGATGAAGTGGAATGGAGTCAGGGGTCGCGTTGCACATCACTGACTGCGCTTTGATACTTAGTTTCTTTTTTATTGGTGTCGGAGTTTGTGAGCTGAGGTAGAGTATAAATACTTAGATAGTATTTTTGTGTACGGAATAAAGCAATATCTATTCATATAATACAATAGTAATGAAGCCTAAACTGTGCATTGAATATTTATAAATAATAGATATAAAAGTTATTAAAGAGAAGTCTTTGGCAGCTTTGGACAGAGAGAGGTGAAAAGAGAGTAGGGCGGCCTCTGCCCAGCTGTGGGACATTAATGGCTAATAAAAAAAAATGCAACGAGAAGAAGATATAGTTTTTAAATTTTTTGACCATTTGTCTGTTCATCTGAATGTATGTTCCGGTTTGGCGCAAAAACGGCTAAACGGATTTGGATGAACTTTGGGACATAAATAGTTTATTACCTGGAATGACAAGGAACTTCTCTTCCAGTGGCTGGTTTTCGCAATAATCGGTTGAAAGTAGAAAAAGAACAACAGATTCCCGCATTTAAACACACACCACCTCACGCAAATATACCCCGAAGGGTTATGCAGAGGTGTACTTATGTAAGTACACTCACATTTTGGTAGTTATGCTTAAGTCCCATCTCTCGACCCCCACGGGTCGAGAATAAACTATAGTTAGGGGTCCAGTGGAAACATTATTGATTGGGGGTCGAAGGGCCGAGAGTGGACTAAACGTGTACCTAGTAGAGGGCGGGCCTATTGCTCCGGATTCACGCATTTAAAATATTGTAAGAATTGTATAACACAACACACGCAACAATAAAATAAATAAAGTGATTACCCATCACATGCGGTTTCAACATCCAGTAACTGATGATAATGATGATGAATTTAATGTAAACCGTCTTCCTATTGATCAACGAATAATTTGCGGACATTAGCGGTATTGGTACATGAGTAGATATCTAACAGAGACCAAGCTTGCAATACGCTAAAGTGTATTCAATTTTATGTTTCAAATTGATGTTATTTCAAGTTAAACAAAAATGTTTGAAGTTGTAGCGTAAACTGCAATTTATTGTGTAGGAATTAAAGTTATTTTTCCATAAACTCGTATTTGTTTACATTTTTGGCAAATAAGTTGTGATTGCAGATTACATACCCCTACTACGCTAACAATACACTATGACATAATCGTATGTGTATGCGGTATCATATAAACCGCACGTATGGGGATGGTTGTTATATAAGACCGTTGTAGCCACAGGATAAGTATTTCGGCGACTAGACCTAACTGTTAAAGTAACTTCCATCTGCATTAACAGAATTTGAATAGGAACAACGACCATAATATTCCCGTTTAATGTTCACGACGCTACCCGATCCTGTCTTGTAAAAAGGTCTAAAAGAAATGTTACAAATATTTTACAGTATCACGTATGCCAATAGAAATAACTCCAAAAGTGACATCGGATAAAGTAGCCCTTATTTCCACATCTCAAATTGCAATAAGTAGTTACCCCGCGTCATGTAGTAGTGTACTTACGTACTGGGATCATAAACGGCATATTTTGTACCAAGTATATTCATAATTGGTTATTATTATATTTCTATAAAAGAAACTACTTTTCTAAATCAAGACGGGGTGCTGTCGGTCCGTGCTGACTCCCTTCTCTTTTTTCCTATTCTTTTGAATATAAAATAGTGCTTATCTCTTAAACATAACATTACATAATCAGCCTATAAATCTATAATGTTTCCAATGCTGGGGCATCTTTTTGGCTAGGCTCTCTTTTATCTCTTAATATAAACCAAACTGGTCCCCAAGATACATGCGCCACCTAGTTTGGGGACCGCCGTAAAAATCCAAACGATGACAGTTACAGACCGACGTTAAGTTAATTATAAGGTAATAATTGCAACATTGGTTCAATAAATTTGTTATTATTATAAACATTCTTGGAGGCTGAATTAGAACGCCCTCTAGGTTAGAACGTCTACAGTACGTACTGTAGAGGTTCTAACCTAGAGGCTAGCCTAGAGCCTAAGTTATCGCTGTGAGATTGTACAAAGCTTAGTCTCTGACAAATATTTACTCCATGTGCTATTGATGCAATGAGTGACAGATGTGTTGAGTGTGTGGACGGACATGCAATAGTTTCCTCAGTAGGCAATTTATTTGCACTTTGTGTTAGAAAATTGGTTTTATTGACTGTCCTGTATTAAGTTTAATCTGCAGCTTTTATTAATGTTTATTACGATCGTGTGTTAACAGATTATGTCTATTGCAAGATGTAGCTACGGCATTACATTAATCTGGTAGACCAATATCCTCATCTGCAGGTATTAAGATGTGTTACAACATAGATACTGAGTTACTGGGAATTTCACAAAGTATGTACATGCGACCATGCGTATGTCCTGCTTACAATTGCAACATCTAAGTAAGATTTAAGGAAAACATCGTGAGGAAACCGGAATGTCCTAGAACCAAAAATTGGAAGACATGCGATATCAACTAACCCGCTCTGGGCTCGTGTGGGTGAGCGTAGAGCAGCCCACTCCCTCTCGAAGAGAGGAGGCTTGTGTCCCAGCAGTGGGAACATTTTAAGCTGATTATGCTTACTATGCTATTTACTAAAACATACCAAACCACCAAGATTGGTCTTAAATCGCTCTCCAGTGCATCAATATCACATCGATTTTGATATAGTGATTTGCTAGCCCAATCGACATACACCATACCATTTAACGGATTTTCCGGAAACCATACACATTTTCACAGCAACCTGCATTATAACATAGCTCACATTAAGGTATATTCCTAAAATAACAGTGTTCACCACTCACTCCCGTACGAACACGGAAGTAGTGACCGCGTCAATTTCGTGCGATTCCCAACGATTCCGAGCGGCACCGCGCGGAGTGTTGCGGTTTTACGTCATTACCACATGCTAGATGGAATGATACTACGAATGTGCTTTAAGATGATTGCTTGTTATTGTAGACCGTCATGCTTTGTAAAATGAGCTGGAATTACGAGTAATATGAACAATAAATTACTTAAATGCAGGAAATAGTCTCTCGAGATAAGTCATATTCATTGTAATGTTTAGGGCTTTAGAGTATATTTAACATAATTAGATGTTTAGCATGCTTAAGGGATCCTAAGCATGCTAAACATTGCAATTGCTTTAGCGAGATCGTCCGAAAGGGTTACCGCTGCCCTGGAACATAAAGGGCTAAGGAAGGAACACGGGTGGGTTTTAGTCAGTAAGTGACAGTAAGTGACACTCCCTTCTGCTCCACCCAGAGCGGGAGGGGTCATTTGATGACTTCCCATCCTGAAAAAAAAAAAGCATGCTAAACATGGGTTTCCCAAAATACCCATAATGGGGATATTATTGTTTTGGTTGCAGGAATCTGTTGGATGCGAGAAGCACAAAACCGGTCGAAGTGGAGGTGCTTGAAAGACGTCCACTGCTGGACACAGGCCTCCCCGCCTGTGTCCAGCAGTGGACGCCTGTGTCCACACAGGACGTCTTTCGGCTGAATGATGATGATGATAATTGCCACACCTGACATTATTTATTTTGATCTAGCAGTCATGAGGAGAACACTGTGCTCCATATTCTTAACGTCATTCTTATATTCATATTCATTTATTGCCTTTCTTTTATTTTCATTTATTTATCTTTTATTTAATTATAAGTCTGGCATCTTCATCATAGTTTATAAACCTTCTCCCATTGACTAACAATGGGGACATTAGTTTTATTTTTAACCACATCTGACATTTAGTCTTATACTCAAACAGAACCGAGGACAATGCTTCCCATTCTTCTGGCATGTTTCTATGTCGCATTTAATGCTAAGATATTATCATCACCATTTCAGCCGAAAGACGTGCACTGCTAGACATAGGCCACCCTCAAGCATCACCACTGCAACGGGCTGAGGATATGGTACTGCCGTAGTGGAAATACAAGTCAATTACACTCACGGTGACCACAACACGAATAAGAAGTGTAACCTCTAAATTGAAGCCAGACACGGAAGCATTCCACACGAGTATTAAAGTAAACGTTTCCCCCGTATTATTTACACAAACACAACATTACCTACAAAATTACGTATCCCCGGGAATTTCTCGCTGAGAGAGAAAATCTAGCATTTTCTAGCATCCCTGAAGGCTTTGTTTACCAAGTTTTAGAGCTTACACAGAAATGCAATAGCGTGAAATCTGTCTAGCTGGAAGACAATAGCTTGAAATCTGTCTCAATCCCCGTCTTTGTGTGTCTTGACCTTTTGCATAAGCTGCTTGGTTTGACGAAATTTGGTTTCTTCTTCTATACAATATAACATGACGTAACATAACGCCTGTGATCACCGAAGGGTTAAGCAGGGGTGTACAATCACGAGCAAAAGTATGTATACACTCGGCTTTAATCAAAACCGATTTACTCCTTTATTTTGGAATGAAATTTTATGTTGTTACGAACATAGCATTTTCGAACCCATAGGTTAATGTAATGTGTCGCATATCAACGTTGCATTCGTTATTTCAAGAAAACATCGAAAATGAAAGTTGCAAAATGTTGACATATTGGTGCTCGTGACTGTACCTATAGTACACCCACATTTTGCCAGTTATATCTAGGTCCCGAGTAATTCTTCTCTATCTATAATGTTATAATCCATCCAAAGGTTGTCTGAATACCGCCAATTGTCACCCTTTGTAAAATTTCTATATAATTTACATGTGTAATTTATATGGTGTACATAATAGTTTTTATTATTCTAAGCCATTCTATAAACAGGTACCTAAAGTTTATATACAGGAGGTAATCTCTAAAAGTAGGTATTGATGGGATTTTAAAATATTTCACTGATAGAAAGCTTCATATTGCCGAGTGTCATAGGATTGAATGTTTAATAATATATACCTTTAGTTGACATCAACGTGGACGGCGAAGCCGCGCACAAAAGCTAGTTACAAATCAGCTAGTCAGAACTGGCGTCTTTGTATAATATTATAAGCTAACGTTGGTCTTTGATGAAGACAAAACTATTTCCTTTGTTTATTAGTAAATAGGGTTCTGTATCATGCAGAACGTCTCTTAACTTGCTTTGACCACTCAAAGGAGGTTGGGTTCTTGCTAAAATTTGCAGTTTTGTGTAGATTTCTGCTGCTTGCTTTTCATCTAAATCGTGCAGTCGTCTACATGCGCTACACAGTCAAAAAGGGTTAAATTGATGCTGGGGAGTTTATTGCAATACTTGTAGTTCTTGTTCTTGTAGGCGACGGCACGGTTGGCGCAGTGGTTAAGCGATTGACTGCTGCGCTGCGTGTCGCGGGTTCGATTCCCGCACGGAACAAATATTTGTATGACCTACATGTATTTGTTCCGAGTCTGGGTGTTTTTCTATCTATAATATGTATGTATTTACAAAAAAAAATGTATATAAGTAGTTTATCAGCCATCTTGTTACCATAACACAAGCATTAGGTTGCTTAGCTTGGAACTAGATGGCGCTGTGTGAAATGTCCAGGGATATTTATTTATTTATTCTTCTTATCTTCACAGTTTATTTAGACTTGTGACTCATCTTCTTTGTGACATATATTGGAAAAAGGCCTTTTAGAGTATCTATTTAATTGATATGTAAACACCGTCTCATTCACACAAGCGGGTTAGCTGCTGTCACTAATGTAATCTGTCAGTCATGAGGAATGGCGGGAAACAGACAAAGTGAAGCAGGCTAAATACGATGGCGCTAAGTGTGGTAGTGAGCCAGTGAGGTGATATACAGGGTGGCAGGAACATCGACGCGCAAACTGTAACCACGGATTAAGCACATGAGTTTAGACCCCATAGCGTCGAAATTTTTCGTCGGTTATTAAAAACTGCTACCTACTTATTCAACATAAATACGGAATTAACAGGATTCTACAGGCCTATTCCCAAGAGAGGACTATAAGGGGCTAATAGAAAATATGCACGTAATTTAAAAAAAAACATTAAGTATTTAAGTAGGTAGGTATACATTGCACATGAGTCAACAAAAAAATAACATTTTTTTTAAATGCTTTATTTATTTTACAATACATTATTTTATGTTGGGTTTTTGTGGAACGGAACGCAAACTAATGATAATGCCGAAAGTGATGTTAAAAATCCATGCGGATTTTTAACATCACTTAATTAATTAACCCCCCGTCGTTTTTCAGTCGGGGTCAAAAAAAGACATAAAATATACACATACAACGTAGTCAAAAGCATAAATAACACACTTAAACATACATTCTGTCCATTGCTTGTTGATACTTAAATTGAACTTTTAATACATTTTTCGGGTTAATACAAGCTGTTGTCGTCCAATTTCAGGAGGCTGTTATGAAAGACATAAATAATCAAATAAAATTACGATTCCTGGTAAATAATGAATACATACCTACTTGTTTTTAGGGTTCCGTAGCCAAATGGCAAAAAAACGGAACCCTTATGTATTCGTCATGTCTGTCTGTCTGTCCGTCCGTATGTCACAGCCACTTTTTTCCGAAACTATAAGAACTATACTGTTGAAACTTGGGAAGTAGATGTATTTTGTGAACCGCATTAAGATTAGAAAAAAAACAAAAAATTAGAAAAAAAAAAACAAAAAAATTTGGGGTTCGACATATTAGAACTGAAACTCAAAAGTTTTTTTTTTAATACGTCATAAATCGTAAACCGCAATTTACCTTTCATTCAATCAACTCAAATATAAAATTAAAAAAAACCGTAAATTTTTAGTTACATATTACAAATTTGTACGGAACCCTCGGTGCGCGAGTCCTACTCTCACTTGACCGGTTTTTTTTTAGTTATTTAAGTTTGACAGTACCTATTTCAGAATACACCACTTTCAAAGAACAGAATCGCGTTATGGTAGCGTATAAGCGGCGGCCGCGTTTTTATGTGTATGTAAAAGGGCAGTTACAGTGCGGTGTGAGACCACACTGTACTGCCCTTTATAAACAGGCCGCGTTTTAAAATGCGTGTCCCACACATGCCGATTTCCGAAAATTAGAGAAAAAATACCTACTTATTTATTATTGTTTCGTGTCGAGAATAAGTAGCATAGCTACCTCATTGAATTTTACGAGGATGCCAAACGACACCTTGTATATTACTGTAATTTATTGATAAAGTGAAATATCCATAGGCTTAGCAGAGGCTGATCATTTTTACCATGTTCCATGGAGAAAGTGGTTCAGTTTGATGGTCTGTACCTAATATGACCACACCATTCTAATACTGGCTGTATAAAAAGACATATTGAATTGAATACAAGCAAATTCCTCGCTAACAAGAATGGCTTTCCAATGAATGGTTTCAAAACAATAGCCAGCGATTGAATTCAAAATATTAATCAAAGAACAAACAGTGGACTTAGGAATGAGCCGTCTCCTTTGTAACAAAAGGTTGGAAGTATCAAAATTAGTTTCCCAGAGGTTCCCGGTTTCCCGTAGAGAGGTTCAGTAGGAACATCTCAATATTGTTCAGCATTACCATATTATTGGAGTTTTGCTTGAATACTGTGGAGCGAGGTTTTAACATAATGCCTGGGTATGTAGGACGCGGAGCTGCCTTACTGTTTGTATACTAACTGTACGTATTAAGGCAGTTAGTTAGTGAAGACGGTGAAGGAAAACATTGGGAGGAAACCGGCATGATCTAGAACCAAAAATACGAAGACATGTGATATCTACCAATCCGCACTAGGCCCGCGTGGTAGATTACGGCCCGCTCCTTCCTGGCCTCTGCTTGTGTCATAGCAGGGGAACATTATGGGCTGATTATGTAGTGAAGACGAATTTGATTTACAGATGTCATGATGAGTTTAGATTAGCTGCAATAAAATTTCATCGCTATATATTTACATAATTATACAAGATTTTCTTGTTTGATTGGTACCTACTCTTCCCCAGAATTAGTAAAAGGACGTAGATCTGGGATTAAATATTTCACCATCGACATCTTCAAAAACTAGCCACTTAATCAGATGCAGTTACTTGGTAGTTCAAGGTTAATATTTCATTTTGTTTTTGTTTTTATTAGCATTCGATATCGATACCCCTAACATCTGTCAAGTTGAACCAATTCTTTTAATTTGACCTTTCATTTAATCTGTATCTCTAAGTTCATCGATGAAAGTTACATTTGTTTACAAACGTGTCTAAGAAATAAGTATTATTTCGTAAGCAATTTATTATTATGCTTTAGTCACCTTCATATTCCTTTATTCTTATTGCATACAGAAAATGCAATATAATGCTATTAAATGATACCTTTATATCTTTACAACGCCTTTATGTTACGGCTCTTATTTAATACTAGCTTCTGTCCGTGACTTTGGTCGCGTGGAAGTTGTAATACACCACAATATACTGAAGAAAAAATACAGCTCATATTACGTCCGCGTATCACTGATCAGTTTCCCTCAGTCGTCAGTTTTATTCGCCAGTTTCGTTGATTAGTCAGTTTCACTGATTCGTCAGTTTTGCCGATTAAACAGTTGCATTAACTCGACAATTTCCAGTGTTTGAAAGAATTTTTAACAAACAAACATAAAAAAAGTCAAATCTTTTCTCTATATTAGTTTAGACGTAGTAGATATACTGGAAGTTCCAGTAGATTTACAATTTTATCACAAAATCTGATTACAAGTAAGTACTAGATATATCTTTCATCTAGTTTCGATAGTTGTCAGAGCTAAAATTAGTCAGGTGTCAAAATTATTTATCGGTTATGATCATATCGAGACACAGTCCACATTGTTATTTGATTAGACACTGGCTAGGGGTAATACAATCATTCGTGGAATGGAGGCCGTAAATCGTTTCGCCACCCTGCGACTGATTTGCATCGGAGTGAATGAAAAGTGGACGATTGTATCGCTTTGCTGAAATATTGAGAGACTGCAGACAGAACTCAACTATTGTCTTGTGAAATGCAGACTTCATTTTATAAGAAACATTAATTTTGACGATATTATGCTACAAGAACGATATTATGGTTTGACAACACGGTTGGCGCAGTGGTTAAGCGATCGGACTGCTGCGCTGCGTGTCGCGGGTTCGATTCCCGCACGGAACAAATATTTGTATGACCTACATGTATTTGTTCCGAGTCTGGGTGTTTTTCTATCTATAATATGTATGTATTTACAAAAAAAAATGTATATAAGTAGTTTATCAGCCATCTTGTTACCATAACACAAGCATTAGGTTGCTTAGCTTGGGACTAGATGGCGCTGTGTGAAATGTCCAGGGGATATTATATTATTATGTTATTATTATATATGTATGTATTTACAAAAAAAAATGTATATAAGTAGTTTATCAGCCATCTTGTTACCATAACACAAGCATTAGGTTGCTTAGCTTGGGACTAGATGGCGCTGTGTGAAATGTCCAGGGATATTATTATTATTATTACATATACTTTATTCTTTTAACTTCACCGATTTTTGGGCAGATTTTTCTAACGCCAGATAATTTTATCGGAGAAATAATTTTGACTTTTTGACAGTTCTTCCATACAAAAACTGTCAGATGTCAATTTTATTCCACGAATAAAAAAAAATTGAGAGGTGTCAAGGGACACCCGGATGGAACGAAGTATAACTGGCTTGCTTTCTATAAGAGAGAGAGAGACAGACAGAGAAACACGCGCACGCCGCACGGCTTACAACTATAGCAAAAAGTGTCGTTCCAACTTTTTTCCGTCTAGCCCCCTTTCGCAACGCGCGATAAGGAACTTCGTTACAATTATCTGTCGATTGAAAAATCAGCCCTTATTAGTCTAGCAAATGTTTTAATTACGTATACCTACTTTCAACGTCACTTTATCATGTGCTTCTCGATTATAACAATAAAATTCTATCAGTATTTATTTAATGCCCATTTTTATACGGTAATATCGGTATCAAGGACTCCTGAGACAGGCCTGACCTAGTGTGGAATTCATAAGCAAGATGCTTCCTTTGCGTCTTATTTTTCTTAAGGTAAATGTACTAGCCATAATGTCCTATCCTAATAATATTAAAGACGCGAAAGTTTGTGAGGATGGATGGATGTTTGTTACTCTTTCACGCAAAAACTACTAAACGGATAAGAATGAAATATGGCACACAGTTTATACCTAGAATTAACACATAGGATACTTTTTATCCGTATATTCCCACAGGATCGAGACCGGGTGAACCCGCGGGGCGAAGCTAGTAGACTATAAGGAAATGTAAAGCACTGTTTTTTTGCGAATAAACATTATTATTATACAGCCCTTAAATATTTGGGCACGAGCGAAAGTAAAAAGGCCCATTTCTGTACCTAAAAGTATTTAAATATGACAGGAATAAACAAGATTTTCTACCTATTGAAAAACAAACGTGAACGAGACGAAGTATTTAATACGAATACTCGTATTGTTGAAGCCAAACTTCCGCGAAACAAAAACATTAGAAAACTCAATCAAAATTTTCCAAAGCAAATCTCCTTTGAAAATCTCAAGACAGAACCACTATATCTTAGTCTTAGATTCAATTAAAAATTCACGACAGGATCAATTTTCTGTTCACTATCGCTTATTTATTCCTGACAGCCTTTCCAGTGTTACTTAAATCTTAGTTAAATATCCTTCAGCGGAGAGGCGTCATGCGGTGACAGATAAATGAGGCTCGGAGAATATCTTAATCGATACACGGTTGTTTGTTTTGATATTGGATATTTACTAACAACACTAGAGATCGTATCTCAGATCGAATGGATAGATTCCTTCTAGCTTAATCAGCCTATGATGTTCCCACTGCTGGGACACAGGCCTCTTCTCTGTGAAGTGGGCCGTAATGAACCACGCGGGCCCAGTGCGTTTTGGTAGATGAGATGTCTTGGAATTTTTCGTTCTAGGACATGCTGGTTTCCTCACTATGTTTTCCTACGATCAGCCTATAATGTTCCCACAGCTGGGACATAAGCCTCCTCTCGATGAGAGGGAGTGGGCCCTAATCCACCACGTGAACCCAGTGCGGGTTGGTAGATGTCACATGTCTTCGAATTTTTGATTCTAGGTCATGCCGGTTTCCTCACTTTGTTTTCCTTCATCGTTTTGAGAGCAGTGGTGATGAAATAATTTACACAAAGAAGACTGCTCCTACCACTATTAATAAATTTGGAAAAATAAAGATTGACTAAGAATATTTTTTGTTCAGGATAATGGATAGAGGGAAAAGACATGACTCTCAAAAGACTTAAGATAAGAAAGCCAGTGAGATAAATAGTCTTATTATTAAAGACTAGGACAATGAGGAGAAAGATGGTGAACATAAAATGTATTCTATTCTTATGTTCAATGAGATGCTTTTTGTTACTCAAAGGGAACTGACTATACTTTAGCTAGAGAACGGTTTAATAGCCTAAATAAAACTTAGGTTCCTGTCGGTATAGAGGTCTTCAGCAATGTTTAAAGTATGAATGTAGATGGTTATACGAATAGGGGAAGACCAAAGAAACGATAGATGGACTGTGTGAAAGATGATATGGCTAGAGAGTGACTACTGAGATGACGATTAATAGAGAAGTGTGGGAGTAAAAGACAGCGCTGACCCCAAATAAATTAGGGTAAGGGCAGGAGAATGATGAAGAGGTATAGAGACCCTAGAAACTTATATTAACTTCACAGTAACGGCTCAAACGATGCTAGTTAAACTTATTCTTCAGGTTCTATAAACATCGCCGGCTCAGCTACATATTTCATTAGAAAACAATCAACGCATACTTTCCTTCCACATAAGGGGACCAATTATGACAGCTTTGACGCTGCATCCCTAAGTATTTAAAAAAAAGAACATTACGCATACGTCACCGTACGTCATCGGACCATACTTTCATCCCAGCACTAGGAATCGATGAATTTGTTACCAAATAAGTCAACGCACTACCTTCCGAAGTACTAAAAAGATACCTAGTTCTTAAGAACAGTTACAGATGGACTAATTACTTTTAATCGCAGTTAATGACGCGAACAGACCGGTATTGAACTCAATCAGTCAGGCAAAGAAGCGCATGCGATTAATCGAATCATTGAGAATCGATTCAGTTTATATTGTAGAGGATGGTGCTGTTAATTGTACTTGGCACAGATTGTTGGCTATAAGAAAATAATCGAATCAAAAGAAATTAATCATTAAAAAATGCATTAACGATTCAACTGAGTCAATTACAATGGTTCATCGTTATTAAAACATTAGCATTAGTTGGCTGCTAAAATATAGACAGTCAACGTGACTGATCATATTATGCACGGTGAACTCCAAGAATGATTGAATCAGAAACAACATCATTTGTTTTCATTAAAGTTACAAGTTTATATTTTCATTCAATTATATCGCTCATGTTAACCAATAACTCACAACGATTCGATCAATCCGAGCCGTTCTGCCTCACAACACACATATATCATGCAACTGATTTTCGAAACACCAATTTATGACTCAAAGATTTATATACCGATTAAGAGAGCGAAGCAGCGGGCGCAGCTTGTATTGAATAAAATATCAGTTTATAGTTATTCGCATTGAGAAAGACATACCGAAGTACCGGACCTAGTAAGGGACCGCAAAAGTGCCTACTGTTAGCGATAAGATCGGCATAACTCTGTTAAAGTGGTTGAAACGCGATGTAAGGCCGGGCTACAACGGTCAAGTGAAGCTTTCGAGCGAAGCGGTTTTGCGTGAGCACTGCGCCCTTAAGTATCGCTTGTTCTACGTCTGTGTGATCCTGCTTAAGTATTTAATGAAACCCCTCTTAAAATTGTGCGTAGGAGCCTGACGGGGGATTATTTGGTTTAGAATTTACATAAAAATTCTAAACTTTGCATAAGAAGTGACTTATATTTAAGTTCCAACAGACAATTTCATTTGCTTATAGAAGCTTTTTACTTTTCATTTTGAAATCATCATTCACGGAAAATAAATTACATTGGAACTGAGAGCATAAACGTAAATATTGAAGAACCGTAAGAGTTGAAAATGAAATAAAAGCGTACACTTCACGGAATTCCTTTCATTGTGCTTTTCGCTAAGGGGAATGCTCGTGCAAACATGAAAGATTTATTGAGGAAAAGTTAAAATGTTTTTCAACTCCCCCATACATATTACATTGCTACGTAATTAAATAAAGTGCTATAATCTCAGAGCTTTTATCTAAATAGTCGAATTATGTAGCTGAGAGCTCTCACCGGTCAAATTCCCTGGCTTTAACTTCAATTTATGACATTTATTAAAATTTTTGGGTTTGTAATAATAAATTGGTTGAGGAAAAGGATTTTTGAAGTATTTCCTTATATTCTACGCACATTTATTTATTTTATTTTATCAAACGTTAACCTTCTGTAGCTAAAATTTTTGAATGAGTTCTAATTAAATATAATTTTGAATCTGTAATTTCAACTCTTTCATACCTTAGGTCGATTTTCATCAGACGTTAAGCGACAACAAACCGAATAACATTGAATCATCATGTGCCTGGTCTTTACCCAACTATTTGGGGTCGGCTTCCAGTCTAAACGGATGCAGCTGAGTACCAGTATTTATTTATACCCTTGGTTTGACCGGTTGTCAGACTTTTAGGCTACTAACGACCTTTGACGTCTGTCAAAGATCCACGAATGACAGCCGGGACAACCACGGAGGGGTGAACATGGTCACCCATCCACGGACCATCCGCGGCAAGCGTAGCTTAACCTAATCGATCAACCCTGCAGCTGTTCTTACTTAGCCACAAGCTCCCCAGCGAAATAACATTGAATATACCTAAGCAAAATCTCTCCCATATACACCAGGCTGAACCCGGCACCACTTCCTAAGTCTATAACATACTTAGTTAATACCGCTCCTAAGAATTTTAAGTAAGTATAAGCGTCCTTACTGTTCTCTATATGGGATCCTGGACTTTTAAGCGAACTTGTTTAATTAAGCGACATACTACCGTTGTGCACTCCGCATTATAATGAGATGATAGAATGATTGTACGAGTATAAGCTAACGAAACTGTAAATTGTGTCCGATTTGAGACTATTGTTCTGGTTTTAATTATCATAATGGTGTAATTATGTTGGTACAGATGTATTAAAGGCAGTTTTTTAAGACTATTTCTTACCTTTATACAATTTCTCCCAGCTCCCTGCGACGAGATTGGCTTCTGTAAAGAATAGAAAAAATGGTTAATTAAAGTTTTTCAGGGCTTAGAGCGGTTTAGCACTATGTCCGATCCGAATCCGAGAAATGACGGTCCGAAGTAGCCGTAGTACTATTTGTATGAGAGGTTGCGGACTACACCCGGACTCAGTCCGTCCGAATTTAGAACATTCCCGAATCGGATTGAACTCGGATCTTGAATTCGGATTCGGATCGGACGTAGTATGAAACCGCTCTTAAGGTTCATAAAATAGGCTCATTGGGTAAGTCGAAAAACATTTGAGATTTACGATAAAACTCTGGGTAAGTAATAGATGATATAACAACAAAATCTCTAATATTAACAACATATAACAACGGAACCTATAATTTTATTTAATATAGCGATTAGTTAATATAATGAACGATTGATATAATTTTTAAATAACTAATTTTTATAAGCATAACATACATTAAATATAACATCGTTCGACATAACATACATTAAATATAAAATCGTTTGACATACCACTCAAAAAATATAAAACTTATTTAGTCTATTATGATAAAACGCCACTTAAAAACACAAAGCAAAATTGCATAGACACGGGTTAGTTTAATAAGGTTGCATATTAGAAAATCAAAACTTTCCTGAGCAAATTTCAAAAGAACAACGTACAAATCAACAAAGTTTAAAATAACGATGGTCATTTGATCAAAAGTTCAGCTGACCAAAGTCTAGAATATCAATGTTTAAATTATTTATTACACTATTGACCAAATCGATGAAATCCCAAAGAGCGGCGACGTAGTTCCCGCGATTAATATGTTTCTGGCACTCGCCGGCCGCTGCCGCGGCACCGCTCGCTGCGCTCGCTCGGCTCGTGCGTTGTGTGGTCACAGTTCTAACCTAACCTAACCTAGCTGTTTCGATGTAAAAATTTTTGATCAGTCGTTCATTTGATGTCACATACATTGGGATTTTAAAATTTTTCTAATTAAAACATTTACATTTTGTTATTTCGTTTATTGTTCTTTTAAAATTTCCTCAAGAAAGTTTTGATTTTCTAATATACAACCTTTAATAAATATTTAAAAGTATTTTTTCTTTGTTTTATTCTTTGTAAGTTCTATCGTAGTTGTAGGTAATAGTAACCTAAGTAGATATTAAACATAACTAGTAACTGATTACCACCTGTGCTAAGATAGGTCGACGGAGCCCCGCTCGGCGGGGCTCCTGTTTCTGGGTGGTTTAAAAAAAAATAACCACGAAGGCTAAGGCGGGAGCGAAGCGGAGCGGAGCTCCCGCCTTAGCCTTATAACCTAACCTATCCGAGTCGGGGTACTCTGAGTCGGGGTGTTAACCATAATGACGTTTTTTATATTTAATAAACGTTAGACATAATGATTTTCGATTAAATAAACAATATACATATTAAACGTTAGACCAAATGATTTTCGATTACATAAACGTTATATCAAACAACGTTATACTAATTAAGTTTTAGAATAAATAAATGTTATATGTAAAGAAATTATATTAACAGTTGGTATATCTCACGTTGATTATATCTTATGAACGATAATAAAATGAAATTAGACCAAATGAGTTTATACGTTATGAGACGCACCCTAAAACTCTAGCTTCAGCACGATAAAAAATAAATAAAATTACTACTTTATATAACGGACATCAGGGATGGGGATTGTATCAATATTAAATTAAAAAGTAATGAAACCGTTTTGTTCAAGATAATACATGTTAACACAAAGATACCTCGTATCGCGAGGGCTGGTTTCAGTTGGCGTAGAAAAGGAGTTCCTGAAAGGACTCGAGGAAGGCCCAGCAGTGGCAGAGTATAAGCAAAACAAAAAAAAAACAAAGATAATGTAATAAACGTGCCAACTGTAACCATGAATTTGCCACATGATTCTAGACAACCTAACGTAGAATTTATAGTGGGTTATCAAAAAATAAAAAGAAACTCCTAGTTCATAGAAAAGTGAAATACCTACGCGGTCAAAATATATGTGACACCTCTTATTTTGATTTTAATAACTGACGATTTTCAACGCAGAGGGGGAATCGGAATGATGTACTAAATGCGTGGTAACATGTTGCCCGTCGATGTCCCCGCCACCCTGTACAATATCAATATCTCCTGTGTCCCTTAATTAAACGTAGTCATTAGCTTCATCTTTTTTTATCATGATGAAGCTGGAGTCTCGTCGTAAATCTCAAATGTTTTTCGATTCGCCCAATGAGTCTATTTTATAAACTTTATGGTCGCCAATAATAACTTCTTCCTCCCTGTATAATATCAATATATCCTATTTATTATTATATAAGGTACACGAATTTGTGATCGTTTACAAAATTACACCTACCTTTTCTTTTCAGGCAAACACGAAACTATTGATCTACTTTTGAACACAAAAAGTTTTTTTATTAACTGGCGCTAGAATATTCAAAAGGAACATCTCGTAACAAACTGTTTCAGGCAACCATTTAATATTTACGTAAGGACACGAATGTTTCAGCCGATACTTCAAACTTGCTGAAAAGAGTCTACATTTCGGTCCATATCACTTCGAAAATAAGGTCTAAAATCGCGTGAATTTCGTGTTCATAACAGCCTAGTCCTGTGGAATGGTATTTCAGCGTGTCCCGTTTATTGCTCGATAACTGCCCATCCCCGGGGTGTGCTCGAACTCTCCCAAATTTCGACAAGTTCTGTTCTGTGTTTATTTATTTGTCTATAAACTTTTGTTGGGGGTTTTATTATAAAGGCTCCTGCAGACAGGCGCGACGAGACACTAGTAGAACAATTTTTATGAAACTTCATGGAAACTGTTCTACCAGAATTGCGTCGCTTGTCTGAGCCTTGAAATGGATATAAGACAGTTATTTAAGGTTGTCATAGAAGAAAAAGAAAAAAATAATAATAAATAAATAAATAAAAAGGTTCTCAGGAGCCTAAAGGTGCTCTTGTCCGTTCTAAGAATAGTCTGGAATCAGAATTCTCCCTCAGCTCTTGAGGCACAAAAAATGTGCCTTGTCATGTTAACAAAATTCCCAGACATTTTGCTATAAAGCAAAATGCTTAAAAAATTATGAACCCCTAACTTTATAGATAGTTATAAAGTTAAGGGTTTATTTATAAACGATGATTATAGTTAGGTGACGTCTAAACATTAAAAACGCATGGTTAAACAGTCGCTAATCACTACTTATATTTTTTTAATATTTCAAGATTTTTTTTCAGATTCCCGAGCATTTAATTAGTCATCTATTTTTAGCTCCAGAGCGATCCCAAAAGAAAAAGAATTTGTATTTTTCCTTGGTTTTGTCATTTCAAAAAAGGTATTTTTATCCTGGTCTTATGTTTTTTGTTCTCTGCTATATTATCCGATATATTACGATGGAAGAGAGTAGGTACTATTGTAGAAGAGTCAAGCAAGGTCATATTCATCAACATCGTGCTTAGAAACAAATAATGCTAACTGTATCTATCCAGAAAATTATTCCCAACGAGGATAAATAATTAAATTCTGTAATACTGACGTAATTTGCATATCTAATCTGTTACAGCCTGTTCAAGATAAATTACACAGCTATGTCAACAGGACCCTATTACTCTAAGCCTCCGCCATCTGTCCGTTCGTTCGTCCGTTCGTCCGCCCATCCGTCCATCCGTCGTTCCATCCGTCTATCTGTCAGCAGGCTTTATCTCATGAACCATGATAGCCAGACTGTTGAAATTTTCACAAAGTGTATATTTCTATTTAATTGCCACTATAACAACAAAAATTAAAAAGAAAACAGTTAAAAATTAATCCTTTTATTTTTTTAACTTTATTTTTTTCTAGGTCCTGTTGGCATAGCAACAATCAGGCTAACAGTATCCAGAAAATTATTCCCAACGAAGATAAATCAGTAAATGTGGTAATAGTGATATAATTTGCATATCTAATCTGTTACAGCCTGTTCGAGATAAATAACACAGCTATGTCACAATGATCACATTCTTTGTCGATCATTATTAGGCAACTATTAGTGCTGCCAAATTTATTGAGCACATTATGTCCTGGACTTCAATGTGGGGCCAAGTTATGAGCTATGAGCGATTGTAAAATATAGTTGAGCGCTTAGAACGGATAGAAAACATAGTTCCAAACATTCTTCCCTTCACTTCCGATCCTTTCCTAACTTTACCCATCAACCATCACCGTAAAACGGGATGAATAGGGATGCAGGGGTGAATCGCGACGATACTTTAAATGGATTTTAACGTTGACGTTAACGTTTGTTGCCAGAAAAAACTCTAAGGGGCCGTCTCCACGAGCGAGAGAATCGCGGCGATATTATCGTCGTGCCACGTATTTCTATACACTCTCTTAGAACGTGTCTCCACACGGCGATATCATCGCGGCGAAAATTGGATGGCACGACGATAATATCGCCGCGATTCTCTCGCTCGTGGAGACGGCCCCTTAGGTGTTTACTGTTTTTTAATTAAAGATTAAGTGTCCTTGTTAGCAACCAACTATATTATTTTAAAGTACAAATCCATTTTAAAGTTTCGTCCCGATTCACCCCTGCATCCCTATTCACCCCGTTTTACCGGTACTTAAAATGTTCTCTCAAACGAGAATATTAGAGTATGTAGATTATATATAGCACTATATATACAGTAGTGGTGGCCCAGTGGTAACGGCCGCGAATTACGAGTTGTAGGTAGTGGGTTCTAACCCAGACAGGCGCTTTCCTTTGTGCTTTGTAACGTTGCCCCACACTAGGAATTTCTCCTGTATCGTGGGTGCGTTTACAAACATTTATACTCACATACACAACAGCCAGACCCGGAACAACTATCTGTAGGCAATATAAATTGTTCCAACTGGTCTTAAAACGGTGAAGGAAAACCTCGTGAGAAAACCATCCTAGAACCAAAAAAAGGGACACCCGGATGGAACGAAGTTCAAAGAGAGAGAGAGAGAGAGAGACAGAGAGAAACACGCGCACGCCGCACGGCTTACAACTACCTACAGCAAAAAGTGTCGTTCCAACTTTTGGTCTTAATTTTTTCCGTCTAACCCCCTTTCGCAACGCGCGATAAGGAACTTCGGTCCAATTAGAATACATGTGACATCTACCGCAACCTGAGACCTGCAGTGCGATTCTGTAACCTCTCACCGTGAAAAGTTAGGTGCAGTGAGCGTGAAGTGAGCTGTCATTCCAACTAATGCTAGGGATTGACACTATTGACTGCTCACTCTAAGCTCACTTCACCTAACTTTTCACGGTGAGATTTTTACAGAATCGATCGGCTGTACCCCAGCAGTGGGAACTATATATGCTGATTATGCTACAGCATATATACCTAAGTACAGACGCCAGCAGGTCAAGCTCACCGAAACTGTCAAAATTTCCCAATCGATCTTGAACCTTAATACTTTAGAAATTTGACAGATTGTAGTAGCTTGATGTGCTGGCGTCTGTACATATCTAAGATAGCTGAACCAGTTGTACTTAGGTTGACTTGTGTTTTTCATTACTATTGCTTTGTAGCAGTCAAAGGGAAATGGACCTCATATGTTCAAAACTGCGGGTTTTTGGAGCAACGATTGATTGTCACATTAGTGTTAGCCAGGTTTTGCAGCAGGTTTTTCATAAGCACACTGCTGTAAGTACACTTCTAGACTGGCACGACCGAGTCCTTTAGTATTGCGAATTCTTAAAAGTTATTTAAATCGCTTTCCTCTTATCAAGAGTACCACAGACCATGCCAAGCGCTGAAGTCATTATTTTAGCCGCAAAGCTGTGGCGCCACTGCGATTGCTGCGCGTAGGCACAATTCTGGCTAACAATGTATATTGCACTTTATATTAGTCGGTACTATAAACCTCTAGAAGTACACTATAATTTTCTATTACGGAGCTTAACTTGGCAGTAAAGGTTGAAAATTGAGTGTTTAACTACTATTAAGATTGTACAAGAATTTAAAATTGTAATCTATACAAATAAATAAAATTAAAGTGTCTGTTTATAAGGTCAAAAAAATAGCTTTTTACAAACTGCATATGAAAGTGTATACGGTAGTTATAACAAAAAAAACAATTTTGTAATTTTTGCCTTGAGTATTTGATATTAATTTCAACTTGATACCTCCACGCGTTCTGGGAAAAAGGGTCTTGATAGACGGACAGACGGACAACGACACGTGATCTTATAAAGGTTCTGTTTTTCCTTCTGATATACGGAACCCTAAAACAGAAGCTGCCTCGATATTTCCTATCTGACTATATTTCCTCGATATTTCCTATCTGAGAAAAAATGGCGAAACAAACTCAAGGGTCAAAGTCTCTTTTAAAGTGCAGGCATAATCTAGGACAAAAATGAACAAGTACTTAATCCTTACATGTTCTTAACCATGGTAACAACATTAACCCAGACAGGGAGTACAAATAGATCTATTATAATTTACCCTTGTACTTAGGTACATGGATGTTTTGATCTCATAATATTACCTCCATATGAAGCCTTACACTGTAAGCCGAGGTTACAGCTGAAACCTACAATGTAGTATGTGTGTATGTATGCGTATGTGCGTTATATATTATGATAGGACCGAGATTTAGGAACAGTCTGTTTTGTACAACTAGCTGGTTCAACACTTTACATATACATAACATAAAATCACGCCTGTAGTACCAGAATGGACAGGCAGAGCTGTAGGTACTACAAGTATACCCACATTTCGCCAGTTATTCCATGAAATATGGGGCGAGCAATCGTGGACAGTTTGACCCTGGTTATCTATAAGTTATTGGTTAATAAGACACCTGAAACGACCGGTCTGGTTGCTCATTAGCTAATGGGACAGATGATATCCGATTTATGTAAAATTAAATATTGAATCATCCGTATCTAATTAGGCTGGACAAGGTTAGGTTGATGTATTGTTTGAGTCCAGTACTGTAGGTGGCCACGTTGATTGCGGCTTCAGTCATATTCTTAAGGTCATCAAAAGTGCAAGTGAACGGGCACTTAGGACACCCCGGCAAGTGGGACATGTTCTGATCCGAAGCAGTCGCACTGGGTGTTCGATGGGTCAATAATTCCATGTTTTTACTTCGTGGTAATCCCTCGTGGTTAATTATATTTGCAGCGGCTTACTTGTGTAGGTACGCAATCGATTGAGAGCATAGGTTAATTATAGGTAATTATATTTTGACGGCACGGTTGGCGCAGTGGTAAGCGATTAGCTACTGCGCTGCGTGTCGCGGGTTCGATTCCCGTGAAAGTTTATATGGATGGATGTTTGTTACTCTTTCACGCTAAAACTACTGAACGGATTTGGATGAGATTTGGCACACAGATAGTTTATAACCAGGATTAACACATAGGATACTTTTTGTCCCGATAATTGCATGGGATCGAAACTTATGCGCGTGAAACCGCGGGGCGCTGCTAATTCTAGAATATTTCATGTTAACCCGATATAAGGAACCCCATATGGGTAGCGGGACCATCCGAAAGGGTTTACCGCTGCCCTGGAACATAAAGGGCTAAGGAAGGAACACGGGTGGGTTTTAGTCAGTAAAAGTCTGACACTCCCTTCTGCTCCACCCAGAGCGGGAGGAGTCATTTGATGATTTCCCATCCTCAAAAAAAAAAAAAAAAAGGAACCCCATATCACAAAACATCGGTCATCAGACAGGAGTGCAGTAGCACATGATACCTCTCAATTGTGGTCATTACAACTTTAACTCGCTCTCGCGTCCGCCCATTACTGTCCGCCATACTTTATGACATCCTCCATTGAAACTTATCATCGGTTATTAAATTAACTGTTTTGAAACAGAGTGTTATGAGATTTTGAGTGTTAATTAGGAAGTTAGGGTCATTAATTAATTAGAATTAATATAGGGGCTGAATTGTTGTTTGTTAAAACGGAGTTTTGTTTGGGCATTGTTTGGAAAAGGGACAGTTTTCCCCGGCAGTAGCCCTGATCCGGGTACAAAATATATTATGTTATACGAGTATGTGGCTGTATGAATACAGGCGATATCTAAGGTCAATACAACCACAAAATATGAAACCGTTTTCAAAACATTGTTAAGAAAATTTTCTCCGATAAATGTTTTCCTTTACTATCCTTATAAAATAATACTTTATGTATTGTACAGATCCAGCCGAAGATAGTCGGAGTTGAGTGAACAAAGGAAAAGGTCTTTGCCCGATAGTGCTGAATTAAAAATTCTGACACTATTTGCTAAGGAGGGGCTTGTGGCTAAGTAATAACAGCCGCAGGAGTCGATCGATCAGGTTAAGCTACGCTTGCCGCGGTTGGTCCATGGATGGTTGACCATTTTGACATACTAAGACCCCTCCGTGGCTCGGAAAGCATGTTAAGCCGTTGATCTCAGCTGTCATTCGTGGATCTTTGACAGTCGTACGGGTCGTCGCAAGCCCGAAAGTCTGACAACCAGTCTCACCGAGGGGTATTATCCAGTAACTGGATTGTCGAGGTGAGATAGGCAGTCGCCCCATGTAAAGTACTGGTATTCAGCTGCATCCGGTTAGACTGGAAGCCGACCCCAACATAGTTGGGAAAAGGCTAGGCAGATGATGATTATTTACCTCTATCGTGAAGCAATTTAAAGTTTCTAGTATCACGATCCTAATTTTAGATTAAGTTATAACTAAATATTGAATCAGACTGAAAGCCGACCCAAACCTAGTTAGGAAAGCCTGAACGGATGAGAACTCCAAATAATGAAATCGTATTTAAATCCACTTTGTATACGTCAAAAGTTTTTGATTAAAGATGACGTCAAGTGGATTCTCATTTAGGTTTAGCGTATTGTTTAAGGGTATTCTGATGATAAATGATCTGTTGGTCTGTTAGGCGCTTAATTGATAAATGATCTTGGCCAATTTGAAGATTCGTTCATTCGAATCAGTAGATGGATACCTTTTTTTTTTGAGGATAGGAAATCATCAAATGGCTCCTCCCGCTCTGGGTGGAGCAGAAGGGAGTGTCAGACTCTTACTGACTAAAACCCACCCGTGTTCCTTCCTTAGCCCTTTATGTTCCAAGGCAGCGGTAACCCTTCGGACGATCCCACTACCCAGATGGATACCATAACAAATTTTCATGTCCACTCCAAATTATAAAATATCTAGGTAGACGTAAAAAGCTTTTACGAAACCTCAAAGAAGGAGGAATTTCTGGAAGGCGATTAAAGCAGTTTTCGTTTGAAGTAAAGTAGGATCGAAACTTATGAGTTCCTTCACCTTTTACAGCATTCCTTCTCGATGCCTTACATAAAAGAAAACTTATAATAAGTAAATGTAGTAAAAAAAAAAGTGAAAAATATTAGGATAGCCTATACTTAGTTTAAGGCTGCGCACGCACTGATAGGTGGCATAATTAGCGCCTAGAGTCTAGCGAGTCACCTGGCGAGTAGCGAAGTGAAATGAATGAAACCGAATTGAAGTGAATCTTCGCAACTCCGCGCTTGGCGCTTTCGCTAGTCGACTAGCGTGCATCGAAGGCTGTTAAGCCTCTAGGCTGTAGGCATTAAGTAAGCCACCTGTCAGTGCGTACGTAGCCTTAGAACGGTTCTGCATTGCATCCGATCCCGCCCGAATTGCATTGTGTCGCGACATTCCCAATTCGGATTGAACTTGGAACTTGAATTTGGATTCGGATCGGATGCAGTAGAGAACCGCTTTAGCCTTTAATTTTTGATCCTTCACATTATCGGTAGGTATCCTAAAGAGTGCAATCCTAGATTACTAATGGGCCATTTTACTATTTCTTTTACAGATATAAACTCACGCTTTTTCCTCATGGAACCGCATCTCTGGCAAACAATTTCATACAAATTAGTATCTGCCTACTTTTGCATGTATTTAATTATATGGTAGATACTAGGACATGCTCCCGGGAAATCCCGGTCTCGAAAATACCGGGAAATCCCGGGATATTTTAAGCAATCCGGTACCGGGTCTTCATCCCGTAGTCCCGGTTCTTTCGATAATTTCGGTACTTATTATTTTATCTTTCTTTTTTTCAATATAAAGTATCAAATCATATTCAATAAACTTTTTTACACAATAATGTTAATATAAAACATTTTCAATTGAAAATACTGAGAATTTTCGCGCCATACAATTTACATGCTCAAATTTTGTTTAATTTTGTAATTTTTTGTTATCTTAATCCCTAAAAAGCATTTTATTTTTGTTTTGCTAAATTTATTTATTTATTTATTATTCACAAAATCCACAGCTCTCTGAATTGAAATTTGTTTGTTAATTTTTTTTTTTTTTCCTTTTATAAAGTATCACAATTGCTGACACTTTATTTACATTACAATCTAGCCTATTAGCTAATAAGTAATTTAAATATAACTTAAACTGCTAAGTAACTATATAATTAAGAAATCGTCCAATAACGTCTTTCTTATTCACTATATAGTTATAAGTTATGGGGAAGACACTTGTTTCACGTGTTCTTTATAAGATTCAGCACTTGCACTACAGTTTGAGTTCACTTACACTGCACTAAACTAACTCAAAAGGTTTTACCCTTTTTAGTCTTCGCACTAATTCAGTGTTGTCATGGAGTTGGATCGCCTCGACATTCACGTGATGATGAAGTCTGTGTTCATGAGCTTCTGCATATTTTTGTATAACTATGTTTACGACATCAATCTTGAGGTCCCGGTGAAGGTCGCTGTTTCTAATGTACCAGGGCGCGTTTACTATATCCCTGAGTACTTTATTTTGGAAGCGTTGTATAATTTCACGATTGCTTTGGCTGGTGCAACCCCACAGCTGAATACCGTAGGTCCATACAGGTTGTAAGACTTGTTTATATAACAGCAATTTATTAGGTATTGACAAAGGCGACTGTCTACCAAGTAGCCAATACATTTTTTTGTATCGAATATCTAATTCAGTTCTTTTCTTTTTGACATGCTCTTTCCAGCGCAGTTTTGCATCCAGGGTCATGCTAAGATACTTAGCAGTATTCGCGTATGGTATTTGTTGATTATTCATGAATACCGGGAAGTATTGTGGCTTTGTATTGGTGAAGTCAATGTGGATAGACTTGCTTTCATTGAGTTTGATACGCCATGTGGCAGTCCACTCATAGACACGATTAATGGACTCTTGAACCTTTTCTACGGCTTCCTCGTGACTATTTCCAACAGCCATGATAGCTGTGTCATCAGCAAAGGTTGCAATGAAATTATTTTCTAGCTCAGGAATATCACAGGTGTATAGAAGATACAGGACTGGACCTAGGACACTACCTTGTGGTACTCCAGCTTTTATCTGCCTAAGGTCTGAATAGGCATTTTTTTGTCTTATTCTAAACAATCTATTCGATATATAGGACTCTATAATGTCTGAAAATTGTTGAGGCAGCATCGTTCTTAGTTTATAAATAAGGCCATCATGCCATACTTTATCAAACGCCTGTGCAACATCAAGGAAAACCGTGGAGCACACCTTCTTGTCCTCTAGTGTTCTCTCAATAATGTTTGTAATTCTGTGTACTTGGTCGAGCGTAGAATGTTGTTGTCTAAATCCGAACTGATAATCAGGGATTAGATTTTCAGATTCAATAAGAGGCTTCAATCTCTTTAGAAATAATTTCTCAAATAGTTTTGACAACACAGGTAACAGTGAGATAGGCCTGTAAGATGTTGTTACATTAGGAGGCTTCCCAGGCTTGGCTATCATGATGACTTCAGCTACTTTCCACATGTCAGGAACGAGTTTTAACCGTTTGTTTAATGATACTTTACTTTTATTTTAAAGAGAATAACCTTTGGTACCCTCAAATTTTGTTGAATTTAATATTTTTTTGTTATTTTGATCTCGAAAAAGCATTATAGTTTTGTTTTGCTACTGTTTGTTTAATGATACTTATAGTGGAAGGAACAAAGTGATTAAGTGACGTAAAAGACTTATTCTATAGTGGAAAAAACAAAGTGATTACGTAACGAAAAAAGGCTTATTTCTAATTCAAAATATACCTCCAATTTAAGTTCTATTTGATAATTTTTCCTAATTTGATCTCTGAATTTGTTGTGATTGTGTTCTGATGATTATTGTCAATAGATTTACGAATAATACATAGTTTTATTAACTACACCAACCCACATTTGTAATAAGTTTATTTTTCAACAGATTTAGATAATTATATGTAGTGTAGACGCACGCGCCCTTCATACAATAAATTAATAGGGACATTTGCACGTAAGTACCGAAAGTACCGAATTTCCCGGGTAAATCGGTACCGAAAGTACCAAATTACCCGGGAAATTCCAAGTCCAGCACCGAAAATTCAGTCCCGGTTCTTAAGAAGGCACCGGTACTGCATCCACTAGTAGATACTTCGAGCAAAAGCACTCAGACATAAAAAAATGGGCCGCTATTTTCTTTGCACACCACATTCAATCGATATCCTACGGACGTCACTATTATTTTTATGTCTCTGGATTTTGCAAAAAAAAAATACACCATTTTTGTCTCCTATGACGGAAAAAAAATCTTTTTAGGCCCTCAACTGCATCATTATACAAATTTTATTATACTTAAATATAGTGCATAAATAGCAAAATGATAGTCGAAGGTACATCGAAACAGGTACTCATTATTAAAAGGCTTTTTTCTTCAGTATTTTTATTTTGTTTTGAAGCCTGTAGATGTCAGGAGTGTGTCGTTAGGGTAGATAATAAGCTGTTTATACAAGCTAGCGTCATTATAGCTTATTGTTGCGGTCGGAACAGCACTAAAATAGCTTCATCGTATAATGATAGTGTTGGGATGAGTCGTGATCGATGGCGATGTGAATATCGGTTGGTGAAGATTGGTATTCATCACTTTATTACTCCTATTATAATTAATAATAATAATCTTTTATTTCGACCAACAGTGGATCATATAGGTACAAAAAAAAAATACAAAATAAATCAAAATCAAAATAAAAACACAAAATAAAAACACAAAAACAAAAACACACAATAAAAACACATACAATATTAAAAAGACAAAACATATTACATATCTCGATTGCCTAGTATGTGAACCATACAGCAATGGTTCAGGTACTGACAATCGAACCTCTGCGCGAATGCCCTCAGGATAATACCAATAGACATATCATGTATTCTCTTGCGCTACGGGTACGGATGCAATAGGCATTTCAAAAATGAATTTATACATAGTTTACCTGTTCAGTATTTGAAAAAAACGATAAATAATATCTAAAATAATAAAATACTGTACTTACGTACCTACCGTATTTTACAATTTCCCCTGACGATGATTAACTTTTTAAACATTTCTGTTAGCAATCTATGATCAACTATATATCTGTAATTAATCACAATCTGAATCATTTTGAAAGATAGTGCTAATCCTTTGCTTTATATGTTCGAAAAATTTGTCTGCTCAACAACGTAAATAACGCAATTAATGTTGTTGAACTGTCAAAATGCAAGCCATTGCTACTGTTTAGTGTATTACGCAATTACCCCGCAGAAAACACTCACTTTTATTTACTAAGGAAATTGAACAAAACTAAATTCAAATCTAACCTAACCAACAAATCTGTACTGTATAGCCTAGTTCAGGCCGCATAGCAACCAAAAAGGTTAAGAAGAAACAAAGCGTTCATATTTTTCGCATACCGCACATCCCTAGCCCATAGTAATAAAATTACTTTATACACCGTCTCAACTTTTTTATCACGTCAATATCGATTTTACAACATTATAAATACAGTTGAATTTCACTTGACAGCTCGAAAGCTATCGATGAATATGCGACGACACGCGGATTGTAAAGTGAACGTGCAATTTTTTTTTTTAATGTCCTTTAATATCTTCGAACATGTCCCGTGCTCTATGCTGAGAGTGTGACAAAGTTACTCAGAGACTGAATTTATTTGAAAATGGATTCTATAACTTATGAAGTTAGGTTTATTTTCGAATGTGTAGAAGTGAGGTCAACGTTTTCATAAAGTCTAGTATGTTTTTTTAAAGATTACAGTTGACTGATTCTCGAATGCAATTCAATAAAAAGCGGCCGTGAAGCTCGTTTGTATAATGATTTACGAATTTATTTTATTTTTAATACTCTTCTTTAAGAAATTGCAATTAAAAATACTTGGTGGCGTTCTTTACAAAGGTATTTTATTTTCAGAAGCGGCGAAACGTTTGAAGTCGTTTTGAACAAAAAGCGTCGCTCGTTGAAATCTTAAAGACAAAAGAAAAAAGGAAAAGATTTTGCCTGTACTTACATATTTAAAAGTTATAAAGGATTGGTCCTTGTGAGTCACTAAGTATTTGGGTCATTTTAAATTTTGACTCAATTTTTATGAATCATGAAAGCCTTTTAGAACTTCTATAAAAAATATGTTTAAAAAACTTACAAAGTCTTGGTGTTGATTCATCAAATTCACAGATTGTTACAAAAATCCTGTTTCGAATTTTTTCCAGAATTGAACAGAATTAATCTTGGATAAAATTGGCGTTGCTGCCTAGCCTTTTCCCAACTATGTTAGGGTCGGCTTCCAGTCTAACTAGATGCAGCTGAATACCAGTATTTAACATGGAGCGTCTGCTTATCTGACCTCCACAACCCAATTATTGGATAATACGGTACCCCTTGGTAAGACTAGTTGTCACTTGTCAGACTTTCGAGCGGGACTTTCTCCACGAATGTCAGCCGGGACCAACGACTTACCACCCACGCCTCAAAGAGATGTCAGCACGATTGACGGGGCCCGATAGGGCCGAAGCCTGCCAGGGTAGCGGGATCGCCCGAAAGGATTACCGCTGCCCTGGAACATAAAGGGCTAAGGAAGGAATACGGGTGGGTTTTAGTCAGTAAGAGTCTGACACTCCCTTCCGCTCCATCCAGAGCGGGAGGGGTCATTTGATGATTTCCGATCCTCAAAAAAAAAAGGGGTACCGTATTATCAGTAAGTATCGTATACAGTAAGACTGATTGTCAGACTTTCGGGCGGGACTTTCTCCACGAATGTCAGCCGGGACCAACGACTTAAGGCGCTATCCGAGGCACGGAGGGGTAAAGATACCACGGACCAACCGCGGCAAGCGTAGCTTAACCTGATCGATCGACCCATGCGGCTGTTAATACTTAGCCACAAGCCACTTGCTTTTACAAAACTACCTGAAGAAAAGTGTTAAAAAAGCTCTCTAATGCAAAAACCTAGAACATAATCTAAGTCGCTCGCTCACACTACAAGTTTATTTAGGTAGTTTTGATTGAATTAATCCTGTATGTTTAGGCATAAGTTCAATCCCGCATATCGATAACAACATACTATTATCATAACCATTAAAACCCGTGTAAGTCCTGTGCTCACCATAACACTATGCGATCTTACATAAGCATTGCATAATGCATAACCCTTGAAATGGGCAAAGGGTTTTGGGATCTGCCCTCGATTTAGGTAGATTGACACAAATACGGTTTTTATAAATGCTGTTTTAGGGGAGCAGTCGTGTCAGCATAAGCGACGGGGCCTGATAGGGCCGAAGCCTGCCAGGGTAGCGGGATCGTCCGAAAGGGTTACCGCTGCCCTATAACATAAAGGGCTAAGGAAGGAACACGGGTGGGTTTTAGTCAGTAAAAGTCTGACACTCCCTTCTGCTCCATCCAGAGCGGGAGGGGTCATTTGATGATTTCCCATCCTCAAAAAAAAAAGGGGAGCAATCGTAGCGCAATGGGATCGGCCCTAACTGACGAATGAATTCGTACCCAGTGAGGCGCTTTATTTTGTGTAAATAATTTCATCACCACTGCTCTCAAAACGGTGAAGGAAAACATCGTGAGGAAACCGACATGTCCTAGAACCAAAATATCGAAGACATGTGACATCTACCAACCCGCACCGGGCCGGCGTGGTGGATTACGGCCCACTCCCTCTCACAGAGAGGAGGCCTGTGTCCCAGCAGTGGGAACACAATAGGCTGCGGATTATGCTACATTTTAAATGGAGTATCAGTGATTGGATCGTGTGGTAGTGAGGCAAGACAGAAAAGTTATTTTCTAATATTACTTTCTCAATTCATATGTACTTTCTGAGCTTTTGGAACGAAGTCCCTTATCGCGCGTTGCGAAAGGGGGCTAGACGGAAAAAAATTGGAACGACACTTTTTGCTATAGTCGTGCGCCTGTTTCTCTCTCTCTCTCTCTCTCTCTCTTATAGAAAGCAAGCCAGTTATACTTCGTTCCATCCGGGTGTCCCATTCCCATGACACCTCTCAAGTTTTTTTTTTTTTAAAAGCCCTCAATACTGATTAATTAAGTATTTTTACAAGCTAACACTGAAATATATATACAATTATATAATACGAAAAAATAAATAAAAAGGCAGGAGCTCATTGGACATCAAAAAATTCATCCGCATCACTGTCAATGGGATAAGTGCCCAAAAGGCTGGCAGCGTTACCACGTTGGATGGCAATGCTGATTCTTTATAAAATATACTTTCTGAGTTTATCTTGGTCATTACTGACATTGGTGAAGGAAAAACATAGTGAGGAAACCTGCCGATCGATTCTGTAAAAAACTCTCCGTGAAAAGTTAGGTGAAGTGAGCTGTGAATAGTGTCAATCTCTAGCATTAGTTGGAATATGGTTTTTTTTTTTTTTTTTTTGAGGATGGGAAATCTTCAAATGACCCCTCCCGCTCTGGGTGGAGCGGAAGGGAGTGTCAGACTCTTACTAACTAAAACCCACCCGTGTTCCTTCCTTAGCCCTTTATGTTCCAGAGCAGCGGTAGCCCTTTCGGACGATCCCGCTACCCACGGTGATATGGTTGCACTGCTGGATTTATAGTTAACTAGCTTCTGTAGGCAACTTCGTCCGCGTGAAATTTCTTGTTAATTTTTTTCTTTTTGCGGTAGCCTTCCTCAAGAATTTGGCTATCAATTGTAACAAGAATTTTACAATTCCGATTGGTATAGTTTGACCAAAACCGCTGTACCGCGCCTTCGGTATGTGCGCGGCGAGACGGGGGGCAGTGCAGGTCGCTCATTCGTCATCGCTCACGGCGTCCCGCCCCCCGCCTCGCCGCGCATTCCTCCCGCCTCGCCGAGCATTCCTAAGGCGCGGTACAGCAGTTTCGGTCAAACTATAGTTCCAGAGAATCACGCGTACAAACAAACGAACTCTTCAGCATCCTATTATTAGATAGATAAGTCTGAAATCGCAAACCCGTCTTGAGCAAGCGTGGTGATCGATGCTATCTGTATAAGAAAAGACTTTTGCTCTGCAGTAGAACAATAACAGGCTGGATATTATTATGGAGTAGGTATCTATAAGGAAATATATTTCTGCTACCTTGTAAATAGTCAATATACCACAAAACTATCGTGGATATACATAGATATTTGCCATCGCACAAACACACATGTTTGCTCTAGATTGGATCTTTTGTTTTCTTTGCATTGTTTCATATCGGCAACTCCAATTTGTATAGTCGAAGGTCGCTTTGACAATATTCTTTGCAATCAGAAATACTTTATATCTTTATTTTATTTTTCTTTCTCTTCACAAAGGTTCACTATTAACATGGAGACAAGACTTATAACGTTTTGACAACAATGCGCCAAATATGATCCCTTGTGAGAGACTGGTGTCCATACTAGGGTGCCCTGTATGAGGGATCACCAGGCACTCACCCCGAATGAAATCTAATTAACATTACAGTGGTTAATTTTCAAATTCTTGACAAATTATGTATACTGTTGTACTATTATGTTTTTGATAACCTGAGGAACTAAACAAAGTGACATTCTATCAGCGATAATGACGATGGAAAAGCCAAAATTGTATTGGATTGATATAAGCTACTGAAAAGCTTACGTCAATCCTATTGAAATTCGTAGTAGAAATACGAAACGCTTTGAAAGCAGCCTTTCCATCTTCATCCGCTTGACTGAAGGCTTACCAAAGATTACCCTATAGCAGACAAAAGGAAGCTCCTGCCTATCTGCTTGTCGTTATTATACTTTAGGTAGTTTTTCCGACACTCAAACTTGCCATATGGCAAAATAACAGCAGAGGGGTAATTCCCGTATTTTTAAGAACGTTCGCATTATATATAATGATGAGAGAGATGGGATTGCGACTTGAATTTGAACATTTTTATTTACGAGAATCGACCTTCAGATCTACTGCTTCGTTGGTCTAGAAGTCACAAGTGCTGCTATGCCAAGCGTGCCATGAGATCTTGGTTTCGATTCCCGAGTTGGTCAAAGTTATTGGGTGTTTCCACCACGTATTTCTCAGTATCAGCTGGGAGTCTGAATGTGTGACCGGTTAATGACCACAGGCTCCCATATTACATGATGGAACTTAAAAATAACCGTCGAAATTAGGGTGTACACACGGCTACACATCAAGCTATACAAAACCAGTATTGGCTGAACGCTCATTGTGAGAAAATATCATACAAAGTGAGGCCAAGACAAACTGGTTTTGTATAGCTTGACGTGTAGCCGTGTGTACAACTACAGGATACAACTTTAACTAACCCTTCGGAGGTTACCGATGCAGTTATAAGTTATGTTATTGATGAAAGGCGTTCAGCGACCAGTAACACTATCACCACATAACAGGAAACTGTCAACGTACAAAACATAATCAATTCATCATTCAACTCTACACAATAGTAGCAAATAGGAAGTGTAACGAACCAATAGGAAAAACTCATAGATTCTATGAAAACTTCGTTCCCGTGGGATTCCTACGTCCCAACGCAATGGGAAATAGGAATTAGTAGACAATAACGCTGCGATGTTCACTGGAAAACTTTGACTTTGTGATCATGTGGACGAAGTAAGTGAGGGTTAAATGTCAGAGGACAATGTATTGTAGGTTGTGTGTGAAGATATTCAAGATTTGCCCTTTTACTAAGATTGTATGAAGAAAAGTCTGAGTGGGTGGCGAAACGTTCTCATTCTGTGTAATCACAAGTTTTTTTTTCGAATTACGATCCTGTCTGAGCTGTATTCATTCATTAGTTTAATCAACTGGGATCAAATGGCAGCATCTATACTGGTATATGGTAGGTAAAAGCGCATTCATAGTTATTGAATTAAACGGTTTGCGTCAAATTCAGTCGAAATGCAAGGTTCAGAAAAAAAGGCTGTTTACTGACAGCAGTCATGGTGACGTCGGCGAACGCCACTGATTAGTCACACACACCTTAGATGTCCTTCTATCACGTATAAGAACTTCAATAACATTGACAGACTCTAATGTGACAAGCGACAAGCCTATCCTCATTATCGGGCAATGATCCAACCCAGACTTAATTACATGACCTGACGACATTATACCAGAAGCATGGCATATTCTTGGCTCATGCTGCATCCACGTAACACCGATATATCATGTCCTAAACCGGTAGTTATTGGCTATTACGGTTCTAAAGACATTGTAAGCTAATGAGGTACTGTTCTCACAGTATTTCGTGCCATTCGATTGATGTAAGCGATAAATTCCGATCGTAATGTGGGGAAAATGCATTGGTTTTGTATTTTATCGCTGTATGATACATAAATTAACTCTCGTGAATGCAAAATTTACTGTTATAGTTAACTGCTTGTGGTATATCAATCGAGCATGGTAAGTTATTGCTTATGCTGTGGGGAATAGATTTGCCAGTCAGGAGGGGTGCGTATGTATCTACTAGGATGTGAGATCAGGGCAGGGCCGATATCCTCGAAACAACCGTGGGCTAAGGGCTAAAGTTCAAAATTATTCCTCGGATAAAATTATCTGGCGTAGGAAAAATCAGCCCTTAGTCTGTGTTATTGCTATTGATAGGCACGGAAGACAGAATTTACGAGACGAATCTTTTTCTATCTTTAATATTGTTAATTTTGGACGCGATTTTAATGCCTACATCCCTAATATTCATGGTAAGTCTTCCTGACTTTTAAAATAAGATGCAGATACACCACAAGATTAAGCGATTACTATCAAACCTCAATACATGGTAAAGTAACTTTAGGTACATCTATGACATCATAATCCGTACCTCACCAACTCGACACAACCTTTAGAACCAACACAACAACCTCTTCTATGCTTTCACATACATCTCTATTCGTATTCAAATAAGGTTCAATATCCATTAGATCATCGGTGCTATGCATTTTGTGGTCAAAGTCCTCACATAGTTCTCTATTTCTAACACGATAAAGTTCAATATCCTTTAAATTGACGGTGTTATGCATTTGTGGTCAAAATCGTCAATCAAGTCGACCACAAACATACTCAGCTCTTCCTCCCTCGTGGGAACTAACTTTGTATCCGGTGATTGCTTGCGGATCCAAACGTGTTTCAAATTAGTGTTATAGTTACATTCAAATCTTGTGTTCTCACGTTAATTCAGTCAGTGGGCTTTGGTTGCTTAAAACATGTTATTGAAGTCAATAACATCAAATGCCTTAAAAGTCTCGAATGTATTGTGCTGATTTTGATTGTCAGGAACCAAAATATAGAATACTGAATCCATAGGAACAGGTTGAGTGTCGATGTCCCTGCCACCCTCTATATCAGTAATCGTGTTAGTGAGCACTGCTCTCCTAGCTGAAAACCCGTATTAAGAAGTTAACATTAATTTGTATACTTTCAAGGAAAAGCTCTGAAATATTTTCAACTAAACTTCAGTTGTATTTTTATCGATGTGAACTGCAAACGAAGTAGATGGCAAATGATGTTAGATCTTGGAGGATAACTAATCAAAATTGGATCGCATTGTTTGAGTAAAATAACGTGAAGGTAATAATAATGATACAGAGAGGCCTTGCGAAATAGGAAGATTTAACTATTGAAACAGTGGGACTAGATCGACGGAACGGCAGTAGGGTGTGGTTGTGGGCTATGTCGCAAACCATTCTTCATCTCCTATCCTGCCCTCTATGTCCCTAAACATGAGGTCAAAGTGACCTCTGCGCTCCCACCGACGATACCGTGGAGGTGGAGAAGTTTTGGGCCAACAAGATCTAAAATACAGTCGTGCCAGCGACACGAAGAAAAGAGAGGCTTTAGATGCGACGTAAACGTAAATTCAAAGTCAACAGTGACTTTGACTTTGACTTTTGGGCCAACAAGGTCTAAAATACAGTCGTGCCAGCGACACGAAGAAGAGAGAGGCTTTAGATGCGACGTAAACGTAAAGTCAAAGTCAACAGTGACTTTGACTTTGACTTTTGGGCCAACAAGGTCTAAAATACAGTCGTGCCAGCGACACGAAGAAAAGAGAGGCTTTAGATGCGACGTAAACGTAAATTCAAAGTCAACAGTGACTTTGACTTTGACTTTTGGGCCAACAAGGTCTAAAATACAGTCGTGCCAGCGACACGAAGAAGAGAGAGGCTTTAGATGCGACGTAAACGTAAAGTCAAAGTCAACAGTGACTTTGACTTTGACTTTTGGGCCAACAAGGTCTAAAATACAGTCGTGCCAGCGACACGAAGAAAAGAGAGGCTTTAGATGCGACGTAAACGTAAAGTCAAAGTTAACAGTGACTTTGACTTTGACTTTTGGGCCAACAAGGTCTAAAATACAGTCGTGCCAGCGACACGAAGAAGAGAGAGGCTTTAGATGCGACGTAAACGTAAAGTCAAAGTCAAAGTCAACAGTGACTTTGACTTTGACTTTTGGGCCAACAAGGTCTAAAATACAGTCGTGCCAGCGACACGAAGGAGAGAGAGCTTTTATTTTTTATTTTTGAGTCTAGCTCAGAAAGTTATATGTATAAAATCTTAAAACTAAATACCTACATATTATGTGCAAAAGGGGCCCGTGGCTAAATAATAACAGCCGCACAGGTCGATCGGTCAGGTTAAGCTACGCTTGCCGCGGTTGGTCTGTGGATGGGTGACCATCTTTACATACCGAGACCCCTCCGTGCCTCGGAAAGCACGTTAAGCTGTTGTTCCCGGCTGTCATTCGTGGATCTTTGACAGTCGTTACGGGTAGTCAAAAGCCCGAAAGTCTGACAACCAGTCTTACCAAGGGGTATCGTTAACCCAGTAACTGGGTTGTGGAGGTCAGATAGGCAGTCGCTCCATGTAAAATACTGGTATTCAGCTGCATCCGGTTAGACTGGAAGCCGACCCCAACATAGTTGGGAAAAGGCTAGGCAGATGATGATATGTGCAAAAGGAGCATTTTCAATTTTTAAATCGTTCAAAATCAAAATAAAAAGTCATTTATTCAAATTAGGCTGAGAGTCAGCAGTTTCCAAACGTCAAAATTACAAAAGACAGTCCCCCAAAACGCCCGCCCTTCACCACTTCCTAGTGCTATCGCTGGGAAGAAAAAGTTCATATTTACTTTACGTTTATTTCACCAACCAACTCAGCCAGGTTCTTTACTTTGTGTAAATAATTTTATCACTACTGCTCTCAAAATGGTGAAGGAAAACATCGTGAGGGAACCGTCATACCCTAGAACCAAAAGATCCTATGTCAACTGGCAAATTGCCAGTTGTCAGTTGTTACACTTGTTTGCAGGGATTTACAACGTATAGAACCATTCGACGATAATCGTTTCGGGCTCGGATTCGTTCGGCAGGCGCTTTGTACCGATGTTGACGTCACGATTTTTTTATTCTTTCCAAATACGAAATTATAAAATGTTTTTTTATGATAAAACTAGCTGTTCGACGTCGCAGACGACGTCGAACAGCTAGTAGCTAGCGGCAAAATCATGTACAAATACAGGGTTATTTTAACGGGCGGGTTTGAACCTGCGAGCGTGTCACGGAATATTTTACAAGTCCAAACAGCTCGGACAAAGTTCAGGGGGACTGGTATGTTCAACAGTTACAAGTTCCACGGTTTAGTTTTACTGTGAAGCCTTCGTTTGATAGGAGGGATTTGTGGAAGAATGTTATTGACGCTTCGACAGGGATTTGAGAGTGATGACTTCGTTTAGTGGAAAATGTTCAGAAGACTCTTTGAATCTTGGTAAGGAGGGTAATTAACTGTTGCTAATTAAAAGATAATTTGGATTTGGGAATAAAATAGTTGACCGAATGAGACTGAGATTAGACTGAACGTTATTAAAATTACGAGAATTGCCCCTCTGTTCTATATAACTTCATACAGAGCAGTGAGGGCTCAGTGGGAGCGTCCCCGGCTGTGAACGACTGTGAACGTTATTAAAATTACGAGAATTGCGCCTCTGTTCTATATAACATCATACAGAGCAGTGAGGGCTCAGTGGGAGCGTCCCCGGCTGTGAACGACTGTGAACGTTATTAAAATTACGAGAATTGCCCCTCTGTTCTATATAACTTCATACAGAGCAGTGAAAGCTCAGTGGGAACGTCCCCGGCTGTGAACGACTGTGAACGTTATTAAAATTACGAGAATTGCCCCTCTGTTCTATATAACTTCATACAGAGCAGTGAAAGCTCAGTGGGAACGTCCCCGGCTGTGAACGACTGTGAACGTTATTAAAATTACGAGAATTGCCCCTCTGTTCTATATAACTTCATACAGAGCAGTGAGGGCTCAGTGGGAGCGTCCCCGGCTGTGAACGACTGTGAACGTTATTAAAATTACGAGAATTGCCCCTCTGTTCTATATAACATCATACAGAGCAGTGAGGGCTCAGTGGGAACGTCCCCCGGCTGTGAACGACTGTGAACGTTATTAAAATTACGAGAATTGCTCCTCTGTTCTATATAACTTCATACAGAGCAGTGAGGGCTCAGTGGGAACGTCCCCGGCTGTGAACGACTGTGAACGTTATTAAAATTACGAGAATTGCCCCTCTGTTCTATATAACTTCATACAGAGCAGTGAGGGCTCAGTGGGAACGTCCCCGGCTGTGAACGACTGTGAACGTTATTAAAATTACGAGAATTGCCCCTCTGTTCTATATAACTTCATACAGAGCAGTGAGGGCTCAGTGGGAACGTCCCCGGCTGTGAACGACTGTGAACGTTATTAAAATTACGAGAATTGCCCCTCTGTTCTATATAACTTCATACAGAGCAGTGAGGGCTCAGTGGGAACGTCCCCGGCTGTGAACGACTGTGAACGTTATTAAAATTACGAGAACTGCCCCTCTGTTCTATATAACTTCATACAGAGCAGTGAGGGTTCAGTGGGAACAGCCCCGACTTACGAGTTGTACGTTGTGAGGTCGAACCTAGGCAGGCAATTTACTTTGTATAATTTATTTCATTACCACAGCTCTCAAAACGGTCAAGAAAAACCTTGAATAGTCCTTGAATACAAAATTCGAAGACATGTGACATCTACCAATCCGCACTGGGCCCACGTGGTTGAATATAGCATACTTCCTCTCGAGGAGAGGAGGCCTGTGTCCCAGCAGTGGGAACATTATATGCTGATTATAATGCTTATGTTTACAGAAGAGAAGAAGAAGAGATGATGAAGAGTAGTTAAAAGGGTAAACAGAAGGAGATTAACAAAAGGAAATTATAAAGAACTCTTGAAGACAAAGATGAATGAACATAGACAGACGCCAGCAGGTCAAGCTACCCAAAAGTGTCAAATTTTTCCAATCAACCTTGAACCTTAATATTTCAGAAATAAAGTTGAAAATCTATTAAAGAAATTTGACAGATTGTAGTAGCTTGATTTGCTGGCGTCTGTACCTATCTGCCGTGAGTAAAAATCGAAGCACGTACCGTTATATTATTTTTTCATTCATACCCAAATAATGTACAACACTTGATGGTGTTTAAGCCATTATTTAATTTTCATTATTATTAAACACGTTCGTTCTTCGCATTCTTGTTCTATCCATTTATATGGTCGAGCAAAGAAAATAAAAACAACAAACCGTCTGCTTCTTCCCACGCTATTGTTACAGGCAATTGAAGCAACTTATTGGGGAGAGTTACTTATTGGTCTAATGCCCTGTTTCGCTAAAAGCACGCTGTTGGATTTTCGACCTTCGGCGCTGGGCTGGGAGATCAAAATCTAACAAAGCGATCCTATTTAAGCATTCGTTTAGTTGGCACCTAGTTTTAGTGAAAACGCGCATGAAGCGGTTAGCAAATATTACTTACTTCTATTTAAGCCGTCGTTTAATACTTCGAACCAATAAGTATACGAGAACGAAAAACGAGTAAGTTATTGAACTTTTCCACAACAAAGGAATCGAGCAATAGCCGATATTACTGAAAAAGAAAACTTTACTTATAGAAGAACAATACACAATCAGAAACCTCTTTGAAGACAGAGACGAAAAATTTACTAAATTAGATAGTCTATCTTGTACTTATAGCTAAAAGTAGACTTACAGTCGCTTTACCAAACGCAACATATTTTTTGGTCCCTGTTAAGTAACTTTTAGGTGCGCCTATAGAGGGATGAGGAACGAAGTGTAAAGTTCACTCATCCCCCATGGAAAAGGGAGGATCCTCCGACCAGACGAGAGTTGTGTCTGGAGGGCAACTGCCCGACAATTGATGTCGGGACGTTGTATATGTGCTAGTTGCGCGGTAAACTCTGTTTGCGCGATGCAGGATTTTGCGTGACGTCAGTGTGGTGCATAGCTCGCATGTGGCGTTGTAGATGCTGCCATATACCCATAGAAATATCTTATATCTATGGGTGCACCAGTGGTAGGGATTGGAGACTTTTAAGAAAATCTTAAAGTTGCGTGTAATTCCAGTTTCGTCATTCATTATATTTACCTGCTTTTACTTAACTTTGCCCCTGGTAGTATAGTAAAATATCAACTTATACATTGGTATAACCGGATGTGGCAAAAAACTACTGACCGACCGTAGCAAAACTAAAGTACTTATACATTAAAGAAGAAGTATAAGTAGAAGAAGTATGTATGTAGGAACGTATATGGTGAACCTTTGTCCACTTGAGGCCCATGTACAATATGTAGACATAACTCTTTACAAGACATTAACCATGATTCACTAGTTGAAACACCTACTTGGTAACTTAATTTAATTCATCTGATTGGTGTTAACAAGACTACGTTGTCGGCTTTTATCATATGGTACAGACGCCAGCACATCAAGCTACTACAATCTGTCAAATTTCTTTAATAGATTTTCAACTTTATCGCTATAGCATTAAGGTTCAAGGTTGATTGGGAAAATTTGACAGTTTTGGGTAGCATGATGTGCTGGCGTCTGTACGTACTACGTCCACAGGGTCAAATTAAAGAACCCCGCACAAAATGTTAGTGTGTAACAAAGTTTGCCTACCTCTTCAAGGTATACAGGCAAAGAGTTAATATGAATTGAAACTTGTTGTGATTATTTTTGCAGTATAACATAAAAATCATCTTCATGACTTAAACATAAAACTGGGTTTGTCTCTAAGACGGGGCATTATTTTTTTTTAAATAATTATTTTGTATAACACAGTGTGCTACTTACATTAAAACGTGGACAAAATTATAACAAGACAGTATTTTCGATTTTTGTTTCGTTTTCAAATATGCTTTCGCGGTTTAAAGTCATGTTTGTGTTGTGTGATGAACTGTAGAACCAGTATCGTCTCAATGCTGTGTCAGTGTGTTGACAATGTGTGGGGTCGACACAGCTATTGTTTACTTGACAGCATTATGCACAGGCATGCATGGTATTTACCGTGATGGCTTATTAGTCAATTCATACGAATTTAGTCGCCCAAAAAGCGCGAAGCGTCATTTTAAATAATATTATTTTTTCTATAGGCGACTCTCAAGAAATTAATTTATTTGTGAATTGTATGCAGTGAAATTAAGAAAAAAGTACAAATATTATATTTTATACACTTAAACACAATGATATATAAACTGAATACGTCATTGCTTAAACACAACCTTACTTTTCATTTTGAATGAAAGGTTTTAAGTACAACCATTCTGTAAACTCTTCATAATCATCATAATTCATAATCATCTTAACTTTAAGCAAGGTTTATGAATAAATAAATGTTTGTTTGTTTTATATCTTGTTTCTCCTCGTAAGTGATTTGTAATCTTTGAGAAATAAAGAATTTTAAACCGTAAATTATTTGACCCATTCTCATTATTATTGATAATGCCTCACACGATTTCAAAGAATGTAATACAGTTTATTTAAGGGGCTTTCAGACTTCCAATTCACGTTGTCATTACAAATGAGCAACAAAAGCTAATGCGTCTATTGACGTGAGGAAAATTGTAAATGCGAATCCATTGCCGAACCAACGAAGTGAACCCAGTCGTGGAACAAACGTATTTAGCTTTACTGAAGAGCTTTGCAAACATTATATTGAAGGAAAAACGGTTGTCTTTAAAATGTCTGAATTTAGAAGCTGTAGACAATCGATTTAGTTGTAGTCTCTGGTGCGGTTAAATAAGCAAATGAAAAAATCAGGGGGTATAAAAAGGCCACTTTGGCAGAATCATAATAAAATAACAATATGAATCATATTAAAAATCGTAAAATGGTCACAAACTGACAATTCATTATATGATCTGTGTGCAATTCATATCACAATGAAATAACATTTACTGTAAAAATAAAAAATAAAAACCATTTTGTTTATTATAAAACTGTAATGAAAAATTTACCGATAAAATTACGGTTTTTATTTTTTTCATGCGGCAATGTTTACACCAAATATGAAATGAAATTTTAAGAAAATTAGAGGAATTGCTAATGATCTGCTGGGAATTCAGGAAATGAATAGCTTTCAAATGTTTTTTCTTTCTTTCTTTTTTCTAGAGGTATTGCTTAAAGTGGCCTTTTTAGGCCCCCAGAATGAAATTATCCGGAAAACACATAGCTTGAAACTGATGAGGCGGTGGGCTGGCTATCTTTGTCGAAGCACCGATAGCCGGTGGAGCAGACAAGTCCTGGAGTGGAGACCGCGTATCGGCAAGCGTAGTGTGAGACGCTCCCAGCTAGCTAGACCGACGACCTAAAGAAGTTGGCTGGGACAGACTGGATGCGAAAGGTGGAGGACAGGGTGTTGTGGCGCAGCCTGGGAGAGGCAGTAGTGGACTGCGATAGGCTGAGTTGAAGTTAAGAAAATTACGTAGCTACAGCGAGGTTATACAAGCAATTTCCAGAAGTAAGTACCGTTGGGACATCAAACAATTTATGATAGTTAATCCTCCTATAAGATAGGTAAGCTTTGACTTGCAGCGAGAGGATTTAGATAATTAATCCGCACCTCTGGTGTGACGTCACTGTGGATCTACGAGGTGCTAATATCTTAGATAAAGATCTTAAAGGAGGCATCAAGGAATTAACATACACAATCCTGTTAATTTAATCTTAAATCACTGACAGACATCGCATAGCTTAAATCGCTGGCAAGAAATTTTGCACAAGAGTTCCATAACTATCGGAAGTGAGCTAAGGAAGGAGTTTGTTGCGCCACTTCTTCTTCCCAGCGAAAACACTAGGAAGTAGTGAAGCGCGGGCGTTTTGGGGGACGGTCCTATGTAATTTTAACGTTGGAAAAGTGCTGATTCTTAGCCTAATTTGAATAAATGTTTTTTGATTTTGAAGGATTTTTTAAAATAAATCCGTTAAGGGGAAAGCGCCAAATTAGTCCAAGAAATTCACATTTTCTAAGATTTTTCGCCATTTGCAGGTCAGGTTGTATGTTAAACATTATATGATTCCCGACCATAACAAGTACGTATTTATATAATTATAATCATTAAAATAAACAATATCACCCTCTAAGTTCATTTAACCCAGCATCTGCATTCCAAACTATGTTGGGCTTCCAGTCTAATTGAATGCAGCTGAATACCAGTAATTTACATGGAGCGACTGCCTATCTGACCCCCACAACCCAGTTACTGTGTAATACGATACTACTTGGTCAGACTGGTTGTCAGACTTTCGGGCTTCTGACGAACCGTAACGACTGTCAAAGATCCACGAATGACAACCGGGACCAACGGCTCAACGTGCTTTCCGTAGATCTTGGTATGTGAAGATGGTTACACATCCACGGACCAACCTCGGCAAGCGAGCGTAGCTTAACCTGATCGATAGACTCGTGCGGATGTTATTACTTCGCCACAAACGTCATATAACCCTATACATTTCGCAGTCTACCCTGGCGCCGTTCCCCCTTAAGGGTTCAATATAGTGACGAATGACAGTTTGTATGAAACTTCGTCATTTCTGCCGATGGAAAAATCCCATCTTGTCAAGCGTACTGCGTGTTATTAAAGAGACTTCTTACTTTGATGTTTGTTACTTTGAACGAAATATAAGTCCGTTCCCCTGTTATATGCCAAACACCTACATACCAAAACACAATTTCTATAAAAATATTTATCTACCCTTTTTCTATTCTCCCATTAGAGTCAGCCCAGTGGTTCGAGCACATGCATTGTTGTGGCATATCGCATTTTTTTGTCGCCATAGACACGGTGCGAGTCGACCCTCTGTGCAATACTAATCGATATCCCCATTTTCATTCATTATTTATGACATGCGAACTTAGGGGGAGAAAAATTGAAAATCTTTCTTTGGGTTTATCTGATTTGTTTGATTTGTGTTTGAGAGTGTGAAATCGAAATATATTAGTGTATTTTTAGGGATGTCAGGTTATTTTTTTAACAACGTATCTCTCGTATCTTTTTTCCTGTGGTAGAAATACAGGACTTTAGGTTACACGTATATACTTTTAGAGAGTGAAGTATTCATGAAAATAAAAAGTTTACTCTGGGACGGACACTGAAACATGAAAAATAAATCCGCTGTTCCTAAAATGGAATACCTACGCCATCAAAATACTTATAGGAAACAGTTTGTTTTATTCAGCAATCAGCTATGTGAAGGTGAAGCAAGCCCAGGTGGTGCAGGACGTATACAGGGTTAAATTCAATTAGCTAGCGAAACTCCGCATACGTAATGGCTAATATGGGTATCAGTATATAAACATATCAATATTTGTAAGAATGTACTGTACCTACCTACTGTTTTTGAGTAAATAAATATTATTATTATTTATTTATTTATTTATATCAAAACGAGAAATATGATTTGATGATTTTTTGGGGTTTATTTTGTTTTGTCGTGTTTAGATATTGATACCCATCGAATATGCGAAGTTTACAAAAAAAAACTGAATTTGTAAACTCGTACCTACCTACTTCAAAGTAAATACAATATTTGCGGTCGTTGGCCCCAAAAAATCTTCTAACTATATTTTTTTTCGTTTTATCATGTTTAGATATCAATACCAAACAGGTCTGCGGAGTATTCCTAGCTAATTTAATTAGCCCTGCATTTATGTCTCATCATTCATCACTCGTAGAGACTATTCTAATGCACCCACAGAACAGATTATCTGTTCTGTGAATGCACCCCTTTTTTTTTTTTTTTTGAGGATGGGAAATCATCAAATGACTCCTCCCGCTCTGGGTGGAGCAGAAGGGAGTGTCAGACTTTTACTGACTAAAACCCACCCGTGTTCCTTCCTTAGCCCTTTATGTTCCAGGGCAGCGGTAAACCCTTTCGGATGGTCCCGCTACCCTGGCAGGCTTCGGCCCTGTGGGGCCCCGTCACTTGCTGACATCTCTTTGAGGCGCGCGTGGAACACGAACACGCCGTCCGGCACGGGCCTAGTCCTGATCGGACGGAGAGCTACCCATTACTCTCCGCCCGCAGGCCCGCGCCTACGGTGGCCGGGAGTCGTCACGCGGCTCCCGACGCCCGGAGCGTCTCCCGCGGCGGCTGAGGCGTGAGGTGCGCAAGGCGCGTTCCCTCGCCCACCCCGCCACCTCCTTCGCTAGCATGACTGCTTCGCAGAAGGAGGTGACTGCCTCCCACTCCCTCTCACCCCGGACCATGGCTTGAACCAGGGCCGGGCGCGAGAGGTCGCCGCCGCTGCCAATCGCCTCTACGAGGACACGGCGGTGCTCTGCCCAAGCAGGGCAGACCTCCACCGTATGCTCCACCGTGTCCTCTGGGCGATCCTGACAGTGGTGACACCCGGGCGTCTCCTCCCGCCTGATGATGTGCAGGAACCTCCCGAAACATCCGTGTCCGGAGAGGACCTGCGTCAGGCGGTAGGTGAGAGCGCCGTGACGTCTCTCTAGCCACTCCTCAAAGAGGGGTCTTACCGCCGCTATCGTGGCGTGCCCCTTAGGCCGACTTTGCCCATGATTTTTACCCTCATTGGCTATAAAATAAAAGACATGACAAATATCGTCCAGACTATTTGACAGCATAACAGCCTATAAATGTTCCCACTGCTGGGACACAGGCCTTTAGCTGTCAGGCAGGCTGGGCTATCCACCAAGCCTATTGCAGGTTGGTGGACTATTTGATTAAAACCAACCCACAAACTCCCAGATCAACCCTAGCTCGCTCATTACAATATCCATTGCACAACCCACCCACAATTTACAGTTGTATACAAATAAAATGGCAACACGTTTACAGAATTGCATCGAGTTTCAATAATCCAATAACACCCACGTTGTTCCAGTGTGCAGTCAGGTGTCAAAACAAAGCAATATGAGGTGATTGTCATCGTACCGCGAAGTGTTCGGTTTAAATTGTGCTGTAAGCGTCCGATAGATGATACTTTTTCTACACTACATGCTGCATGTGGTTGCGCTTGTTTTAAAAAAATCTTTTAATTATCATGTTAATCGTAATTGACAGATAGTAATCATTATGGGGTTTATTTATAAACGATCATTGAAGTTAAGTCAAAAAACTTTTATGAATAAAAATTCATGATGTTGACAATTTGTCAATGAGTTATTATTTATTTTTTAGAAAATGGAATATTATATAAGGTTCGGAGACGACAATACCTACTACAGTAAATTAGTTAATACTGACCTAATTCCTGATAAAAAATAACAAATTTTTCATTTAATTGAGTTCATAATATTGCATCAAAAAAATTATAATCGAAAAACACTTTTTTTAAAGTTCGAAGTTTTTTCTAGTTATAACGCTGAGGGTATAAAATCATAATCAATTCCACACATACCTATCTCAAAATTAAAACAACCAACTACTTCGTTACGCCTCAATAAACATAAAACAGAACACAATACATATTTTGTCCACTCGTCCCGACGGGTGGCGCATGGGGCACTAATAGAATGCACAAACGTGCACTCTTCCTATCCCACATACATTGATGGTCCATTTGTATTCTAGTGTGGTTCGTAGTGAACTAATCAAGCGGTGCATCCTATCCTCCCTGGAGGCCTGGGGCCTGGAGGCCTCTGTCGCATATTAAAGGGAATGGGACAGGCCTCGGGCTAGACAGGCGCGGAAGCGGCCGTATAATGTTGTGAATGTTTAATACTGCTTGCATAGTGGTAATATTAAAGAGTATTGAATTTGTGGTTAGGAAACAGAGGGAATTTGTTTTGTATCTTATAGGAGGAGTTGCAAATATTTAAAGCCTGAGGAAAGCCTATAAGGGTTGAGTCGGCTTAGACACTTGTTGAATCTGTCTTACCTCGTTTTTGAAACATAATAAATGTACCAAGGCCTTGTCTAGTCTGAACCACGGTTTGTTGCTGTAAGTGGCTTTTTTTTTGATAACTGTATGTATTTAGCGGGGCGGGTACTCCTACCCGCCCCGCTAAATACGCCATCTCAAGACACAGCCTTACGATCGTAGGCATCCGCTGGCGGCGCTGCTGGCGACACATGTCGATAATATCTTGTCGCGGCCTTGTCACTGCGCATTGCTGAAGGCCTTACAATGTAATAATGTCACACTACGAGAATTGATAATTGCTAAGGCTCCTTGATAGACGGAGGATGTTTTTTTTGTGGTCTTGGCGAAGGATTTTAAGCTGTATTGAGCATCTACTAAGTTAGCTTTTTGTTTATTGTGATTCCATTAAATGTTGACATTGTTATTGCTGTAATGTTGTATCTTTTGTCACAGCATAGCATAAGATAATCAGCCTATAATGTTCCCACTGCTGGCTTCGAGAGGGAGTGGGCTATAATCTACCACGCGGGTCGAGTGCGGATGGGTAGATGTCACATGTCTTCTTCCTCACGATATTTTCCTTTACCGTTTTAAGAGCAGTGGTTATGAAATTATTTACACAAAGTAAAGCGCATGTCTGGGTTCAAACCCACGACCAACGAATCGTGAGTTCCTAGCCATCTCTGCTCTTCTCAATGCTCAATTTTTGGTTAAGTCGTCTGTCATCTTTTCTTAGCTTAACAGGAAGTAAAAGATGCATTCTACAAGCATAGGCTTCTTCTGGGCAAGCTCGTTCCACCGTAGATCTCATCCCTGCCTCTGGGCTGGATTGAGGCCAAGAGTGAGCCCATTGTCAATAAAAAAAAGCATTTCGTCATAAAACTGCCTCAAGAGTCCTTCCAAAAGAACTGAAACACAATGCGAAGGATAATAATATAATATAGTAATTTGTGGAAAATGTTGTGGGTAGTATATTTGTTAAGTTTAATTTTAAGACAACACTGGTTATGCTTAATATACTACTGTTTGTTTTCACAAAATAATAAAAAAATATAAGTTTACCTACTGTACATAAGTAATAGGAACTTGTACTTGTTCTGTACATAGGACTTTTGGAGAATCAACTATATAACCGAGTCGGAAGTTGGAACAAAGGCTCTTTAAAGGCTAAAACTCATTAATAGTCAAAGAATATTCATCAACCAGAACGGAATATGGGCCAAGGCCCGACCCTACTAAAATATTCAGCGTCGAGAGGAATAATAGATGAGATGATCTCTCAGCAGACAGATGGGTATCTATACACATCTAGTAGGTCTTACCTATTTTGTGGTCCGAGATTTGTCAAACTAGTTATTGGCAAAACTTTGATTGTCCGGTCACGTGGTCGCAAGCGCGACTGTTGATCGTGGGGTCTTGGATTTAATTCTAAGGTCGGACACAGTGTTATTGGGTTTTTCAGGTGTTGGATTGCCATTCCATCGGACTATGAGAGTGAGGACACAGCCGACATAGCCCGAATAATTGCCAAACTTAATGTTCAACAATGTTCAGTAATATGCCCTGCCCACTGCCACAGTGGGCAGGGCACATTACTCGCAGAACTGATGGCCGATGGGGCCGAAAGGTTCTGGAGTGGCGACCGCGTACCGGAAGATGTAGCGTTGGAAGGCATCCCACAAAGTGGACCGACAATCTTGTGAAGGCCGCAGGAACCCGTTGGATGCGAGAAGCACAGAACCGGTCGAAGTGGAGGTGCTTGGGGGAGGCCTGTGTCCAGCAGTGGACGTCTTTCGGCTGAAATTATGATGATGATGATGATGATGAGAGTGAGGGACGCACAAACTTGTGCACTATATTATCTATATATGATGTAAGATGTAAGTATTTATCTTATTTTCAAGGTAGTTAAAATTAGGATTTATCAAGCTCAAGAAGATACCTTAATCTATAAATAAATCTCCATAAATCTCTTCGTAAAAGTTTCCATCTTATCAGTTCGAAACAAAAGTACCTCCTGGAAACTCCTGAAAGTAGAATCGATTGCATCAAACTCTGCTAAACTTCATTAAATTCTACAACCTACATACGAAACTTTGGCAGCCGATAATTGTTTAATTAACATACTTATTATGTAAAGATAAACGCAGGAGGATATCGAATTCCACAAAGTTTGTAAGTGATCCTGTTTCCCGGGGAAACACAATGGAAGATAGAAAAAGTTTCGCAGAAGATCCATTCCACGTCAAAGACACCAAAATGTCTAAATCAATATGCTTTATTTATTCTAAACCAAAATGTAATTTTTTTATAATATTTAGTACAACTAACTATTTACACTAGGTAGGTACTAAATTAAATGACTAACTTATTATACTAATAAATACAAAAATAAAAGGACACTTCATTCGGAAACATGTCCAAAAGACTGGCAGCATTGCCACGTTGAATGGCAATGCTAATTCTTTGGCCAAAGAACAACCCAGCCCTCTTGTCACGTGAAACGTCGACCAGTCGACGAGAAATTTCCTTAAAAAGGAGACTTGCACTCGGGCTTCATGACCCGAGCGTTTCGTAAATGTTAAATTAAATTATAAACTATAGAAAATTAACATGTCTAAAACGGTTTGTAACGCTTTGTCCGATGTTGTAATGAGTAACTTAAGCTACTTATATTTTAGAAAAAAAAAAGAAAATCCAAAGGCAAATTAATGTCACGCGAACGAAGCCGCGCGCAGCAGCTTACTGTTCCGAAGAAACCGAGGGCTAAGATCACCATTTCTAAGTGAATATTTTAATTAAAGCAATAATAACTACACTTCGAAAGCGGATTTAATCATAGCAATACGAGAGAAAACACCATCAGCATAAAATAGCACCTTTCCTTCAACTATTTCAGAAATAGCCTTGTTTTTGCCCTTAGTTATGACCCTAAATTAGTAGTTTTAACTCATAGATTAAATAAAATAACCGTATTTTATTTAATCTTTGGAACTATTTGAATGCACCGGCATTCAAATAGTTTAGTAGTTTCCCACATCCAGCCTATTCCTGCGGCCTTCACAAGGTCATGGTCCACCTTGTGGGAGACCTCCAACCTCTATGAATTGCCCATGTTTTGGTCAAAATCGTCAATACAATTTTTTTTGTTTAATGACTCAAATGCAAGGTAGGCATCCCTCAGGCTAGGTAGAGCAACGATTTTCGTAGAGTGGCTGTTTGTGTGTGGCTAAAAACTGCTTGACAGTAGCTGAGGACTCGTCAAATGGCGTACATTTGATAGGACCTATGACCGGCAGTGGACTGATGTAGGCTGACGATTATTATAAGAAGAAACTGCGCAACTATCTACGTGGTCCTCACTTAATCTGAATATCTCGACTATAAATGATACTTGTTACCTCCGAGTTTGTTTCGTTGTTTCTGCTCAGACTGATCGGTTAGGAAACATCGTCCTCATCTCGTTTTTAAATATTATTTTTTCTTTTGTCGTGTAAAAGTGTTCACATAAACGTACAGAATAAAATATGGCGCAAAATATAACATAAATTGCGAAACGTGAATGTTCTACATAAGTCGGCAATTATTATGTGTTATCTCTTAATGTTGTCAAAAAATAAAAGGCCAGTTTTGACATTTGAGAGTACGTTCTTGACACCTGTCAGTTTCATACAAACGAATACGTGTTTTGCGAATTTGACCTTTATTAACTACTAGAGCTGTCAATATCAAAACGGGCCTTTTAGTTTTTGATAACTTTAATCTCGTTTATTGTGACGTAAAATAGAAAACAAACATCTGTATTTTCGTAAGATAAATGAAACTGAAAGATGTTTTGTTTTCAGGAAACCCCATATCTAAGACTTGAAACAATCGGTTTGTTAGTTTTTAGCCCGTTACGAAAATGAAGTATGTAGGAGGAAAATCAAAACTGGAGACGGAATCTATAGTCTCACACAGCTTCTTGAATGTGTTCGACTGTAGTGTCTTCCATGGAAGTTCGTACTCATCTAGGAAGTATAATTAGAGTTAGGTCCCAGGCTGCTTGGATCTAAATCCACGGCTCTGCAAATCGTTCTTTACAATTATTTCATCGAAATTACATCTTTATCACACAATATCCTACCTTACTCTACTCCCTTACTTCATGATACAAAATTTAGTCAAGCTATGAATAATTTAAAAGCAATTCAGCTAGACACAAAACCCGGGTGCGCCTGTAGTTACAAATTATACAGCTACCGCCTATCGCCTTCGCTTACCGGTGCTCGTAAATAGAACTATTGCTAATGGGAATATAATCGATTCTATAAATAATCTTAATATTTTCTATTTGTGTTTGCGCTAAATTGAATAGGTTGTGTTTGCACGGGCTTGGGTACAATCAGTGTTGTTGCAATAACTTGCATGAAAGGATATGAAATGCAAATTCGAGGTGCTTTACGGTTAGTCCACGCCAGATCTACCTACCTCTAATTTTTTACCAGTCTTTGTTGGAATTTTTAAATGTCTATCTATGTAAGATAGGCATTTCTATAGTTGTTTCTGACGCTTAGCACGAACAGCCGGTCGATTCTGTAAAAATCTCACCGTGAAAACTCAAGTGAAGTGAGCTTGATGTGAGTTGTCATCAGTAGTGTCAATCCCTAGCATTATTTGGAATGAGAGCTCACTTCAGCTAAGTTTTCACGGTGAGATGGTTACAGAATCGCACTACTGACGGGGTCCGCTAGGGCCGATGCCTGGCAGGGCCGCGGGTTGTTCGAAAGAGATACCGTGACCCAGGCACAGGCAACTGAAGGAACACGGGTGGGTTTTAGTCAGTAAAAGTCTGACACGCTCCGCTCAGCCCAGAGCGGGAGAGGTCATTTGATGATTTCCCACCCAAAAAAAAGGACTGCTAAGCGTGGGGTCCTGGATTCGATTCCCAGGTCGGAAAAATGTTATTAGATTTTTCCATAAGGAATTTCTTAGTAACAGCGCCGGAGTTTGGAAGCACGTTAAGCCGTTGGTCGCGGCTGTCATTCGTGGAACTTTGGCAGTCGTTACGGGTCGTCAGTAGGCCGAAAGTCTGACAACCAGTCTTACCAAGGGGTATCGTATTACCCAGTCACTGGGTTGTATAGGTCAGATAGGCAGTCGCTCCATGTAAAATACTGGTATTCAGCTGCATCCGGTTCGACTGGAAGCCGACCCCAACACAGTTGGGAAAAGGCTGAGCAGATGATGATGAGCCCGGAGTATGGAAGTTGGCGGTGTGATACCCTCGTGCCTCGAAAAGCACGTTAACCCTGTGTCTGCAAGAGACGTCAGCAAAGTGACGGGGCCCGATAGGGCCGAAGCCTGCCAGGGTAGCGGGATCGTCCGAAAGGGTTACCGCTACCCTGGAACATAAAGGGCTAAGGAAGGAACACGGGTGGGTTTTAGTCAGTAACAGTCTGACACTCCCTTCCGCTCCACCCAGAGCGGGAGGGGTCATTTGATGATTTCCCATCCTCAAAAAACCCTGTGTCTGCGCACACAGTTATGTAGGTACTGTATCTCCCACACCGAAGGCTAGACTCGATTGAGTTTGGCCGCCATGGCCGAAATACTGTCTGGAGGACCAGCAGTGCGATTCTGTAACCATCTCACCGTGAAAACTTAGGTGAAGTGAGCGTGGAGTGAGCTGTCATTTCAAATAATGCTAGGGATTGACACTACTGACAACTCACATCAAGCTCACTTCACTTGAGTTTTCACGGTGAGATTTTTACAGAATCGACCGGCAGTATCGGATGAAAGTGTAAACAAACCCTGTTCACGTTCAATTCTTACGCAAACTCACTAAAGGGATTTAGTAACGTACATTTCTTGATACGTTTGTTTACATTTTTATCTATACTTTTGGAACAAACCATACGTAGATATGGAATCATCGTCCATAGCCCGACTCGACCCAGCCCTGGGCCTAGAGAGGCCTACAAGAAAAGAGTTTCTTGTTCCAATCCCCACGCTCCTGTGGCATTTCATCCCGGTTTTGCCCGCGATGGCTACAATGTCGTCTGCCCATCTCGAAGCTAGACGACCGACATCTCGTCTTCCAGTCCTTGGACGCCACTTTATCACATAAGGCTGTGATAAAGTGGCGTCCACCTGTCATTACAGCGCCTTGCCAGATATGAAATACCTCCAATGAATTCAAACAGCCTCTACCAGACCCATTTTTTTTTTTTTGTGTGAAAACGTTTCCCCACACTAGGAATTACTCCTGTATCGTGGGTGCGTTTACAAAAATTTAAGCTCACATACACAAACAGCCAGACCCGGAACAACTACCTGTAGGCAATACAAATGTTTGTTCCGTGCGGGAATCGACCCGCGACACGCAGCGCAGCAGTCGATCGCTCAGCCACTGCGCCAACCGTGCCGTCAAATATATATATTTTAGACATGATACGAGCTCTATCTTATACCTGCATTATGTATTTGCCAAATATACCTACACGGTAATCAATCATCTCGGACTACAATAGCTTACTCTCAGCAAAGCACTCTCACATTCTGACACAGAATACTCTTGTGTCTACCTCAAATAGATACCTATCACACATCAGGCAGGCATGGTCTCCTGAGACACAGGTATAGATACAGTTGCAAAGGATAAACCCCTTTGTGTTTTACATAATATTTAGCTGTCGATCTATGTACTCGAATGGATCAACATCAAAAGTTTGGCAGCCTTTTGGGCACATTTCCTGTTGACAGTGATGCGGACAAATTTTTTGATGCCCTTTGATTCTTTTCCCACTTTTTTATATATATGTACATATTATTAATATATTTTAAGTCTGTTAGCTTATATTGTCATTCTCCTGCGCCTGCCCCACTTTATTTGTGGTCGGCGCAACCTGTCTTTTTCTTCCATACTTCTCTATTAGTCGTCATCTCGGCAGTCACCCCTTTTCTAACCCTATCATCATTCACACAGTGCGTCCATGATTTCTTTGATCTTCCCCTACTTTTATAGTCATCGACATTCATACTCAAAACTTTCCTCACGACATTTTTCTCATTCCGATTTCCACAAAACTTTTCAGTTACCAGTGTCACTTTTAGACTTCCTCTTATGTACAGTCAACAGCATAAGTAGATGATCAAAATCAGAAATTCAATACTAATGAACGGAGTTCGCAGCCATATGGCAGCTGTACTAGTAGTAAATGTTTGGTATAATTTACAATCACATACTTTTGAATCACTTCGACGCCACACAGTTCTGACGCGAACTCCGTTCATTAGTATTGAATTTCTGATTTTGATCATCTACTTTTGCTGTTGACTGTACTCATTTCTTATTCTATCCATTCGTGTAACACCACACATCCCTATTAGCATTCTCATCTCAGCTGCATGCAATTGCCTTTCATTCATGTCAGCTTACATATTATGTAAATATTACAGTATTTAATAAAGTAAATCTATGGGTACGATATCAAAAGTGCACATTGCATGATATAAAATAATCTAACAACGGAACTGAGCAATAGAGCTGACCCAGGCAGTTCAAGCTCCTTATTGCAATACGTACAATAGTAAATCAGAGCTCACTGAAAACATATAGATTCAAAAAGACTGTGAATATTGAACTGTAGATAAAGAACGGGATAAGTTTGCTTAACCGACTAAACCGACTATCAATCTTTCTCGCAGCGCAAGCTTTGTCTAGAATTTTCATTCTATTTTTCATTAACGCACCGTGGTTGCACTATATAAAATATCATTTTAACAGTCGTCGCAACAAATATTTAATCATTCTTCTCATGTTCTTCATTCCCTGACTACAACTGCATGCACAACAGAGTGTCACATCGACATTTTTTTGTAGAAAATTCGTAGCACTGACAGATATTTATTGATATTTCCAAATCATAAATAAGATAATCTGTTAGGACGATTACAGAATCTTTAATTAGATCAATTAAAGATTCTGTAATCGTCTTATCAGATTATCACAACAAACTTTGATAGCTATATCTACTATCTACTCTCAACTTTGTGAAGATACGAAAGTTATCCTTATCGTAAATGGAGTTATACATATTAAATCCTAATTTGGTGCTATTAATATTATAAACGCGAATGTTTGTGAGTATGGATCGATGGACGGATGGATGGACGTTTGTTACTCTTTCACGCAAAAACTACAGAACTGATTTTGATGAAACTTTACAGTAATGTAGCTATCAGAATAATACATAGGATACTTTTTATCTGGATATTCCCACGGGATCGACACTTATGCGGGTGAAGCCGCGGGGCGCTGTTATAATATTCAGATACCTAGCAACCAACTGATAGGTAGGTACAGGACTTTTGAAGTAGTTAGAACTGACTCCTGTAAAACAAGTACCACATAGCACAGGAGTCAGGGCTTCAAATTAAAATGTAACACCTTTATTTATGTCAATAAAACTTTATTATTTATTTAACCAAGAAAGCTACAAAAATTGCTTCTCGCAATCGCAAAAGACACATTGTATTCAGAAAAAAAAAGGAGAAAAAAAAGAAAAGAAAGAATAATAATAATAATAATAATATCCCTGGACATTTCACACAGCGCCATCTAGTCTCAAGCTAAGCAACCTAATGCTTGTGTTATGGTAACAAGATGGCTGATAAACTACTTATATACATGAATAAATAAATGAGTAATAAATAATACATAAAAACAAATACTATTGTAAAAAAAAGACAGGAAGGATAAATATTTAATAATATGGAAAACCATAAAAGCGCTATTCCTCTCTCTTACTTATTTAAAATTTTACTGTGGCCGACATGTGCCATAATTATTGATTCTATTGTTTTTTATTTACCACCTGAATTGAATTAATGGCCGATTCCTATAATTTACTAACCGTTATTTATTAGTTAAAATTAAGACTCTTGTATCTTTACCAATAATGAAACAAAAACCTAGCTTTGCATAGTAGATCCTCCCATAATATGGAAGTAGCTATCACAGGTAAAATTAGCTCAAGAATCTATTTATATGCCCAGTTTGGCAACAATAATTTCTACCATTGGTAAGCAAAACGTTTCGTTTTTGTTTATTGGAACCGAGCATAAGTAATAAAGAGTAATATTGATTCATAAACAAGTGTTACAATATTTAGGTATGACACTGGATCCCACATTAGGATACCCGGTGTCGCAGGATCCAGTTGAAAACTTTCGTTTTGACAACATGCCAATGTTCAATGAATCTCTGAACATTTTATCAATAAAACCGCAATTGGTTTATCATCATCATAACTCAAATGACACGAAATAATGACCACACAATCAATCTTTACACAATCAAACCCCACCATAGACGGGTTAAAAACAATGAGGAAGCGAAAAACGCAAACCATGCATAACGATCCTACCCCCAAAGACGAAAAAAACGCACCCATCCGTCATACACAGTACCTAACCATCCAAACGCAAGCCATATCAGGAAAGTCCATTAACATGCAAAAATAACAAAGGTAACGATTAACCCTTTTCTGCCGTCTCTGGGGCACTTTTAACATGAATACGCTGAGCTCGTAATGCTTGTAAAGCAAGCTTAGTGCTACACGTTTATAAACTTAAGCTGGGTTGTGTATGATTTGATGGATGGTTTTAATTTTAGTGGTATGAGGTGGTGGTGGTGGTGTGGTGTGCGGTATTAGTGGTGAGTGGCGAATTGCTTGATGTGGCTCATCTTCTTCAAGATTATTATAAGCCAGCTTCTACTCGCGATTTCGTACGCGTTAAATTTCTTGTTCCTCCGACCTACCACGTCGTCGTATCGTATCGCCTGCTTGTGCTAATACCTAGTTTTCGCTTTTTCTCTTTGCTTGGCTCCTAAGGGTCTTAACGTAATGTTAAATAGCCTATAGCCTTCTTCAAGAACTATTAAGGGCTATCAAATGCAAAAGGATTGTTTTAACGTCTGGTATTCCAGAGGTTAGGGCGTTCAAACAAACTCTTCAGCTTTATAGATAGTTTTAGATATTAAATAACAGCGTATTTTTTGCTGTTCGCCGCAATCTCAGGGTTAGGCAAATATGTAGGTATACTCTACATTTCGCCGGTTATGTTAAATTTCCATCAATTGAAATGTTATTTCTGTAAGTCTCCAAAGACACTTTACTAAGTCAATTTTGTAAGTAGTTTAGTTCTAGATGGAATAGGAGGCATTGCTAACTTTGGACAAAGATCCAAACTCCGGAATGCTACAGCATGTCTCGAGATCCCCACGTAATATTTTACCAGACCTAGAAGTCAATGCCAAGGACTTTACAAGCTAGACCATCGAGATAGTTAATTACTAAAGAATCACCTAACACCAAACTTTTTGTTATACTCAAGAACCGAAGAGATGTGATCGATAAACATACCAGCATTAAACATAGTACTTTCGCTTTCGACTAGGGTTGGCAAACCTACTATATAATATAGTATCCTGCTATATTAGAGGTAAATACTACAATTTCTTTAAAAAATATATATTAGTAGGCGAAACTACTATATTTTCAATTTAATACAAGATGGCGAGATGAGCGCAATATGGCCAGTATTAATCTCATAAAAGCTGAATTATTGGTATTTTGTAATCTTAATTTACAGGGTAATAATGGTTATGAGAAATTTAAAAAAAATGTTAGTACAGATCCAAAGTAGTACAAAATATGCATTTAAATATAATTCATTGACCTCATCTATCGCTTTCCATCAGACGTGATCAAGGTCAAGAGCAGGCATTCATTCAGCAATAACAAAAATCAAAACATACCTATATTTTTACAGGCAATGGCTTCGAAAATACTTTATTTTTAATATAAAAAAAAATGGCAACCCTACATTCGATCGTTCAACTTGATCGGTGCAATTTCGCGACCCATCTATCGGGACCCATTCACCATTAATATCAAACCTTGGAACGAACAGAGTTGGAATAACCTATTCATATTCATAAGTATGTGCATATTTTAAGACATGGTTATTGATTCTCATCCCGATTTTCTCTAAAGGAAATATATAATGTAACTGTGGTTAACTGTTATATATTATGTCATGTATGTATTTCTACAGTACTTTGCTTGTAGGTTTATGAATATATGAATGACTAAGCGAAGTTATCATTCCAGTTGGTAACTACAGGCAAATTAAAGCATCTAAATACCTACTACCTGAGAAGCAATATACATAATTATAATACGAAAGCATTCCGAGTTTTATAGACAACATTATCACATAGAAATGATTCGCAAATTATACCCATTTTACTCTCAAATTGGTCCCTTTTGAATAATTCCGCAAGAAAGCTATTCCACTAATGTATGGTTTTATAAAACCACTGGCGAATAACTCTGTTACCCAGTAGACCATTTTCATTTTAATTTGTATTAGAAAAAACTAGATAAACATGTGTTATGGCTTTCTAGAGATTTTTACTACTACTGTGGGACCTGGACAAGGTACCATGGTGCCATATAAAATAGGTAACCCTTTTAGTTTTACGGTTGATCCCTAATTTGTCAGACTGTAATGCATCTCAGAAATAATTTTTTTTTTATTAAAATGTCCTATATTACAATAAAAAAGGGGTTTAAAGCCACAGGTATTATCAACATTCATTGCGTAATTTATGTATTTCAGCAGACAATTTTCCGAACACATGAAGCAATGGATTAGCAATATCTATCAAAATGATTCAGATTATGATTGATAGCTTGTTACGCAATTAGGGTGCAGGACATTAACATTTCCCATAAATTTCGTGGCGATACGAGAGCAGAAGATGAATCACATATTTTCAAACAACCATCATAATCATAATAATAATAATAAATGTTTATTTCAAAAACTTACAATTAAATTACATATTCTTAAGGGAATTTCCATTTAAGTATTAATTTTACTTGTGTTAGGAAAATTCCGCCCTTCCAATCGTTACAGTGCAAGTTATAGAATAGACTGCCCAGTTGATTATGTAAAAAGATTATACAAATCAATTAAAAAAAAAAGTAAAAAATTAAAATACATAGAAAAATAATAAATAAAGTAAAAATTACATAGACGCGCTGTTGGGTCAGATAGTGTGTATGTGTGTGCGTGATGTGGATGTGTGTACAATATGTACGTTTAATAATAGTAGCTTCTGTATGTATAGCTTAAATTATATACATGGAGAAGTCTCAAAGGATCGAAGTCTCATCATCCCTTATCAAACACATTAACGTAATACCATTCAAATGACGTCATTAATTCTCAAGTAGATTACGGTGTTAATCGCGTTTCCATGTCCAGCACCTTCGAATCCAGGACTATAACAATAACATCAATGTTACAAGCGACTCGTCGAACAAGATAGCTAGCAGATAAACTTCATTGGATAACAACATATTTTATGGAGATAGGTTCAAACCTATGAGCATTTTGATTGGATGAAAGAATCGTAGCGTGATGATAAAAAACCTATAACCTTGCTCAAGAGTTGGGCTATCAAATGAAGAGATTAGCAAATTCAAACCAACAAACTCTTCAGCTTTATCATGCCAAAGTTTTGGACAAAAAGTCGCAGTTTGACCACAAACGTTTACAATTACTATATCATAGTATTCTCTTATGTTTTCTGAAACACGGCTGGCTGAGGCAGCTTTTACATAATCAGCCTAGATGACGTTCCCACTGCTGGGACCCAGGCCTCCTCTCTGTACGTGAGAGTGGGCCATAAACCACCACGCTGGTCCAGTGCGGGTTGGTGGATGTCAGATGTCTTCGAATATTTGATTCTAGGCTAGTTTCCTCACAATGTTTTCCTTCACCGTTTTGAGAGCCAGTGGTGATCAAATTAATTACACAAAGTAATGTGCCTGCCTGGGTTCGAAACCAGGATACGTAAGTCGAAGCAGTTACCACTGGGCCACTGCATCAGGTAGGTTTTGTTAGCCATCAATTACAGAAATTATCATAAGTTAGTAATTTGAAGGCGGCTTTGAAAATATTATCGAGAAGCTAAGGCTTTATTAAGATAATAATAATAAATAATAATAATATCCCTGGACATTTTCACACAGCGCCATCTAGTCCCAAGCTAAGCAACCTAATGCTTGTGTTATGGTAACAAGATGGCTGATAAACTACTTATATACATTTTTTTTTTTTTGTAAATACATACATATTATAGATATAAAAACACCCAGACTCGGAACAAATACATGTAGGTCATACAAATATTTGTTCCGTGCGGGAATCGAACCCGCGACACACAGCGCAGCAGTCAATCGCTTAACCACTGCGCCAACCGTGCCGCCATAAAACGAAATTAAGTAATTACCTATTTCAAAGAACTCCTTATTAACGTGTTTACAAACAATTTTTCTCACGATTCTGAATAACATTATCCTAAAATAGAAGCGTTCCAACAATATCTATTTGAGGCCTCTTGGCTATAACCTTGACGCACGAAGACTCAGAATACCCAGAATTGGAAGACGATCGAAAAATAATTTGGACCGCACGAGATCAAATAAGCAATAGCCGACAGACATGATGATGAAAATAACATAAAAAAGGACAGACTAATTCCAAAGACATCAAAAAGGACTTATCCTAAGTGAAAAAACTCAGATGCCATAAGTAATGACAGCACATTCAATATAAATAACGAAAATAATAAAAATAAATAAGTAACGTATTAAATCTTTGTATAGCGAACGTGGATCCACGCGAGACACAATGAATCTTTAATTGTTGCTACAATTACGGCTTTCAACCAGTTAAATCATTATAAAATCCAAAAATAATCCCACTCCCAAAATGTTGTTAGTACTCGTATCACGTACAAAACATTTTTAGATCAGTGCACTGTCAAGTTCACACCTATCTGATATATACGGCCGACCGTTACCATCAATTTGTACAGACGCCAGCACATCAAGCTACTACAATCTGTCAGATTTCTTTAATAGATTTTCGACTTTATTGCTAAATCATTAGGTTCAATGTTGATTGGGAAAATCTGACAGTTTTGGGTAGGTTGACCTGCTGGCGTCCGTACTAACTGCAGATTGCCTGCGTATGCAATCTGTAGGCGTGCAGAACTAAACAATTGCTGGTCGACATCACCCCCTGATTGACGTTATAGCACGGGCGCTGTGGGCCTAGCACGAACGCGTGGAGCACACGTAATGTAGCGTAGGGCACCTGGGCGCCTACTCCGAAGTGCAAAGTGCGAATGTTCGGATCGGACCGACACATGGCCGAACCGAATATTATTGAAAAATGCGAAAAAAGTTCGGATTGGCTCAGTTGGGTCGGGACCATAGTCAATATTCGAAAGAGTGTAGGAGTGTAGGATCGGAACCGACCGAACCAAATATTAACTTCGTAGCAGGAAACGACCGAACATTCGGCCGATACTACTTCGGAGTAGACCCCCTGTTCTGTCCCACCGCCGACGACGAAGCGACAAGCAAGAAACATACAAAAGATTGTAGGTCCCGTTTTACTAAAAGCGATACATATAAGATTCTGGATTTTATTTCATCGCTTCCTCCACGCTACCCGTCTCTCCTCGAGCTCCTTGTGGGTTGCGCCCCACACAACACGCATTCAGGGGTGCGTGGAGACGAGCGCCGCCAGCGGGTCACTCGTAGGAAGCACACGTCAACAATATTGGGAGATTGTCCCAGGACGACTGCGGGTGCTGGACGCGCCCCTGCCGTCTGCTACACGCCGACTGCTCACGCCCGTGAGTACACATTCTTCGCAGCGACAAAATCTATCAAAATGAGTACTCGTTCAGCGACACTCGCTTGGCGGGCAGAACACTCGCTTAGAGAACCACGCTTCATATGCATACCAGCAAGTAATCGTTCGTCGCTGTCGCACACTCGCTGCTTCTCGTATATCGCCGGAGGTCAGATAGGTGCCTAAATTCCAAAGATTGCACGTAATATTGACATAGTTTTAGGACTTAATAATTGTGCTTGTCCCAAAAATGTAAACCACAAACATGCTATATGATAGTTGTATTTTCGATTCAAATCGTTCGAATTTACTTTAAGTCCGTGCGTTCATGCATGGCCCACGGATTAACGCGCGTAATTTCGATCGACATTTCGAATCGACATTTTGACCGACACGGCTAATATGCTTCATCGGTGGCTGCGATTCGACCGATTGAACTTTGCTCATATGCTGTTTGTTGTGGTTAGAAACTGTTAGAAGTTTAGCTGGTTAGTTTGACTGGGTGTTTATTTCGTTAAACTAATGAAAGGGTAATTTATTGTTGATCTTACTGAAAACAACAGGTGAATTTGGTTATGATGGGAAGCGAGATACTTGTAACTTTGTCACACCTTTGATCTGCAAAGATGTTTTTGGGATTGCAAATCATAACACAAATCTTAATACTGTAAGAACATACTTTATATGTTTAATATACCTATATTTTTCCCACTGCTGGCTTCTTCTCGGTGTAAGGGAGTGGGCCGGAATCCGCCACGCGGGCCCATTGCGGGTTCGAAGATGTCACATGTCTTCGAATTTTTGGTTCTAGGACATGCCGGTTTCCTCAGTCGATGTTTTCCTTTTGAGAGCAGTGGTGATGAAATAATTTACACAAAGTAAAGCGGCTGTCTAGGTTTGACCTTGGGCCAACACTGCTCTCTCTGTTAGACAAGACTGTATGAACCTAGACATTAATTGTTTTGTGATACCTAAACAAATTGGGAAGTCTCTTCTATTATTATATCATATATATATACGTATTCTAAATTCAACCTTAACTCGCAGTTCATACAGCAGTGACGGTAGTGCAAGTGTGACGGCACGGTTGGCGCAGTGGTTAAGCGATTGACTGCTGCGCTGCGTGTCGCGGGTTCGATTCCCGCACGGAACAAATATTTGTATGACCTACATGTATTTGTTCCGAGTCTGGGTGTTTTTCTATCTATAATATGTATGTATTTACAAAAAAAAATGTATATAAGTAGTTTATCAGCCATCTTGTTACCATAACACAAGCATTAGGTTGCTTAGCTTGGGACTAGATGGCGCTGTGTGAAATGTCCAGGGATATTATTATTATTATATATTACTATCTTAATTATACTATTTCAAACCCATGTTTGCGGCATACGAAGACAATAATCGCTAAACTACCAACATCATGATAGAATTTGGAGTACCTACAAAGGATAAAGAACATTAAGACATGAAAAAGTTCTCACCCGTAAATATGGACTTTGCAGCAAGTCGTATACCAGTACTGCCAGTACACGCCAGTCTCACTCACGAAACGACAAATGTCTAGCAATATGTCGCGAGCGCTGTCGTGCGACAAGTATACAAATGTCGCCGTGTCGTACGCGACACTGCGACAAGGCGCCGCATATTTACGTCCACACTCGCTAGTCACGACGACGTTGTCTGACGTCAAACGGTGTAGCTAGAAACTGAAGTGGGGAAGGCCAAACCTACCAATGTTTAAAATTATTTCAAGTTCTGTCTCACTATTTGTAAGATAACGCCTGTATTTTTTTTAACGTACCTACATGGTGTTGAGTAGAATAAAGAAAATGAGGCATTTGCCATGCCGTGGGTCAACCATAGATATAAAAAGATGGGGTCAACATAGGCTGAATTATTGTTATTGTCTTTCACATCTCGGGACCCTGGGGTCCCGGACCTTTGGATGGAAGGCATACCAGGGGCCGAAGCCTACTCGCAGAAGCCCTTTAGACAACTATAAGTGATGAGGAGACACCAACCGACGATTATCCCTGTATACACTATGCTAGTGCACCCAAGGACAACTCCCGGTTGTGGGCGAGGGAACGCATCTTGCGCACCTCACGCCTCAGCCGCCGCGGGAGACGCTCCGGGCGTCGGGAGCCGCGTGACGACTCCCGACCACCGTAGGCGCGGGCCTGCGGGCGGAGAGTAATGGGTAGCTCTCCGTCCGATCAGGACTAGGCCCGTGCCGGACGGCCTGTACGTGTTCCACGCGCGCCTCAAAGAGATGTCAGCAAAAGCGACGGGGCCCCACAGGGCCGAAGCCTGCCAGGGTAGCGGGATTATCCGAAAGGTTTACCGCTGCCCTGGAACATAAAGGGCTAAGGAAGGAACACGGGTGGGTTTTATTCAGTAAGAGTCTGACACTCCCTTCTGCTCCACCCAGAGCGGGAGGAGTCATTTGATGATTTCCCATCCTCAAAAAAAAAAAAAACATCAGGGTCCACAAAACAATCTGCATTAAATACAGACGCCAGCACATCAAGCTACTACAATCTGTCAAATTTCTTTAATAGATTTCCAACTTTATCGCTAAGGCATTAGGTTCAAGGTTGATTGGGAAAATTTTACAGTTTCGGGTATCTTGATGTGCTGCCGTCTGTACAACGTTTTCCCGTCTAACCACAGTGCATATTATATTATATATTGGCCCTGATTCCCTTGTTCACAAACTAAACTAAATTCAAGTTCTGTGCATCTTTTTCTTTCTATTTCATTAAGAAAAGGACAGAAGATAAAATAATAGTTTAGTCCTGTCAAACTAACACACTCCATAGACAGATTGGACGTGATTAACAACATGGCTACTAAAAATACGTCAATTTACGTCAGGCGCTGACTAGTTTGACAGGACTAAACTAATATGTATCTTCTGTCCTTTTCTAAATTAAATAGAAAGAAAAAGATGCATTGAACTTAAATTTAGTTTAGTTTGTGAACTAGGGAATCGGCGCCATTGTTTGATTTATTATTGGCAGTGCCCAGTAGTTTCAGCCGCCTCGCTCGGCTCCCAAGGGTCGTAGCGTGGGTTAAAAAGCCTATAACCTTCCTCGAGAATTACGCTATCAAATGCAAAAAGATTTATTTAAAACCGATCGGTAGTTCCAGAGATGTGCGCATTTAAACAAACATTTAACATCACGCTAGACCAAGAGCCGAGCAAAAACCACGAAAGTAAGAAAGAACGCTTAGCTGAAACGAAGTAATAGCGCGGAGGGGCGATGCGATGCGACGCGATGGGTCGGGGGATCAAGAACGCACAGGAAGTCGCGGTTAGAACTAGTTATATTATAATACTAACTGCGCCGCACGGGTTCACCTGCCTAAGTTTCGATCCCGTGGGAATATCGGGATAAAATGTATCCTATGTGTTAATCCTGGTTATAAACTATTTGTGTGCCAAATTTCATCCGAATCCGTTCAGTAGTATTTGCTTGAAACAAACTTCCATCCATCCATCCATCCATACAAACTTTCACGTTTTTAATATTATATATAAATATATGTATATAGTAGGATAAGTATACATTCATCACCCTAAACTGCCAAGACTGTTTTAAAGAAACAATAAAAATACAATTCCCTTCATTTTCATACACACGAATCATCTCTCCCAGAGGCGAATAAGAGTCGCCTAATGGTTCAATGATGAGATTTTTTCATACATTTTTCAAAGAATAGGACGAGTTCTAAAACGCGGCGTTGTATAATCATAAGGCGGTGTGTCGACACCCTATTTTTATTTTTTAGGGTCGAGGGGAACTTTTGATTTTGACGTGACTGTATTTCTACGGTTTTGTACTTTTTGAGTTTATTTAGACTCATAAGAATAGAATTTTAATTTCATAGAATAGATTAAACTTTTAAAGCATTCATTTCATTTTGGCTGATTAGGTTTCATCGGTTTTTCTGTAGAACATTGATTTTTTATCACTTTGTAAAAAATGATTCAGACATTTGATACTTGATAGTACCTCAAGCCCCCATCAATGCAGGGTTAACCGATACACTTTAAGTCCTGATTATATCATCGCATCATCTGCCTAGCCTTTTCCCAACTATGTTGGGGTCGGCTTCCAGTCTAACCGGATGCAGCTGAATACCAGTATTTTACATGGAGCGACTGCCTATCTGACCTCCATAACCCAGTTACTGGGCATTACGATCCACTTGGTAAGCAAAGCCAAGTCCTGATTATATACCTACTAGAATTTAATACATATTTGAACGCTCCTGGTAGAGCTTATTATCTCAATTTTACAATTTAGTCGGCAAACCCCATCATAAATCGTGGCTAATCCTTTAATTTTTATCACAATAACCCTCGTTTACTCCTGCTTAATACGAGGATAATGGTTTAATTCGGCACGCCGTGCACCGTCCGCAGACGGTCAAACACCGTATGATTAGTGAGTTCTACCCAGCATTAGTGAATTTTGGAAATACCAAATTTTTCCCTCGGTTCGTAGAAACGGATTAATTTTGTTTTACCCTTTTTTTAACATGTTATCGTGTAAGAAATTATATGTTTGTGTACCTAGCGGATAAAGGATAGGACTAAAAAATGTGTCTTCATTAATTTTTATAATGGCCCGATCGAGGCTCTTTGTAATTTTCAATTCTATGGGAGAAGATCATTACACTCTTACAAACGTATTCAGATTTTCTGAACGTTTCTACCGCTTTAAGTGTATTGTTAACAGTAACAGCCCTCCTGAATTCAAATCAATATATTGTATTGTATTTCATAAGAAAACCCAGTTATATAGAATTCAAAAGTACCTAACCCTTACCTCGCAAAGTTCATTCCAATACATTTCTTATGTAACACAAGGCCTTTAACGTAACTTAAGCCTACAGGATTGACCTTTAGACCTTTCTATGATTGCCCAAAAATATCTAGATGTTTCCAAAACTGCGTCACAAAAATATTTGTGTGTATATATGAAACCTGCTGATAGAGGAGAGATGGGGCATCCAAAACAGTGACAGCGCATGCGCCAAGCCTCCCCTAGTCTGTCTGTTCGTTAACCTCAGACGCAGGGTTGCTAGCTAATCATAATGTTACATATTAGCTGTTTTTTCTATACGAGTGCAAAAAAGGGTGATATTTGACGTTTTAAACGACCCCCAGCTGTTTTTTCTATACGAGTGCCAAAAAAGGGTGATATTTGACGTTTTAAACGACCCCCACAAGTGTGCCATGTTATAATAACCCTAATCAATAAAATAACCCAACCCGATCTCTCTATAATCTTTTATTTATAAACTTGGGCAAAAGATCAACGCCCATTTCACGAGATAATGGATCAAACTATTGGTAAAGTTGAAGCTAACTACCGTTTTAACTAAACCTAAATGTACCGTAAATATCACTAAGTCGGTTATTCATTTCAAAATTGTACCAAACGCCGGTCCAAATACCTGCGAATTATAGACATGTTAGCCTTTTAGCTTGCCTCACTAAATTCTACTTTTCTCAGCCATATTAGTTCTAAAACAGTTCTAAATTCGAGGACCTTTTGTCGTAATTAAAAATGTTCAAAATCTAGTCGCAATCTTATCTCAGCGACAATCAATGACAAAAATATAGGGAAATTAGAGGTATTTTTGACAGATTGATACTGAGATCGACTGACGATTGTGCACGTTCTTAAAATTACGAGAGTTGCCCCTCAGATTTCGAACTACTCATTTCGAATTCCGAATCTCGTCTTCAAACGTCCATTTTGAATCCCCTGTTGGAATTCGAAACAGTTTTATATGAAAAATTCCGAGTTTCGTGGGCTATGTTGGCAACCCTGCTTGGAGATGTGGCCATGCAGTAGCAAGGAAGCGGATTTGTCTCGAGCCCTGCAAGGTCGGTGGAAAGTGGGTGCGCGGTGGGGCGGGGGAGGGTTGCCGCGCAATTTTTCTTTACCATTTATGCAACCGAATTGGGCAGAATTATTACGGGCGTTTTGTAGTTTGTAGTGTAGCGCGCAGATGAGGGTTAATTCTTTGTTTGATTATGTACCTATGAGATGTATAATTGAGTTCCCTTTTAATATTTGATTTGTTTGTAGAGGATTCGTTTGTTGGGGTCTGGTCGTACAAAGGTGGAATTTTAACATGCTCTATGAATTATTGATTTATGCTCGTATGTTTGCAGTGATTAAATTTATTTGTACTTTTGACTGAGATGAACTAGCACCCTAGTATTTGCCAACCTTATAATACCTTGAACCTTATAATCAAATTTTAGGCCAAAGAATCAACACCGCCATACAACCAGACAATACTGCCAGCCTTTTGGGCAGTTTTCCTGTTGCAGCGATGATGATGAAAGAGTGGTAGGGCATAAAAATATGTTTTTATGCCCTATAATTCTTTAACCCTCTTTTTTAAATATAGATGGACATATTATTATATATTTTTTAAGTCTGTTAGCTTATATTATATAGATATTTTAATTATCTAAGTTTTTGATAATATTGATGTTGTATTGTATTTGATTATTGTATTATTAATGATTTTGACATAATTGATGGTGATTTTGATCTTATTAATGGTGATTTTGACATTATTATTAGTGATTTTGATTTTATTATTGATTATTTTAACATTATTAGTAATTATTACCAAATTATTCCAAATGTATGTACGACTAGTGTTTAAGATATGTATCTATGTAATTACTAACAAATTGCATTCTATGATCTAGATAAATACAATGATTAATAATAATTATTCTGTTTAAAAATAAAAATCATGATAAAAATCTCGTCCCGAAATCTCTTCTTTATAAATACTAAGAACTCATCACAGCGGCGTAAAATCAATATTTTTAAAACGAATGAGACACGGTAATATTATCGTGCACAAGAAGTCTCGTTTAACATTCCATTTAAATAACACAGCTAATTAGCTCATTCGTCTCTTGAGTAATTAGTGTAACGTGCGTAAATAAATAAAGAATCAACTTATTCATAAATCAAGTCGACGACGCAGAGAAGAGTGATATATTTCCACATATCTTGTCTGAAAGATTAAAGTTGTAAACAATTAGTAGATCTTAACTCGTAACATTAGCACTATATAAACATATGAAACAATTTAAATAAGTGTTGTCATTATTTTAGTCATTAAAAAGTAGAGCTCTTTGAGAATATGTTTAAATCTATTAGGTTTAAACCGAGACTCGGTTTAAACCTAATAGATTTAAAAATAATCTTCCAAATCTAAGTTTATCTAAGAAACGGAGCATCAATCTTACTAGGTACTGACACATTTTTTTTTTCCAGGATGGTAAATCATCAAATGACCCCTCCCGCTCTGGGTGGAGCGGACTACTGACACTTGGTTCCAATTTGAAATGGAAAGCTCTACAGCACAGAAACATGAGGTTTTAACTTTGCGACAACAGCAAACCCTATGGTGTTGTAAGTCAAACGGTGGCTATGTTGCTATAAAATTACGGTAAACATTATGTCAGAAACACCGATCTATTCTGTAAAAATCTCACCGTGAAAATTTAGGAGCAGTGAGCTTTAGGTAAGTGAACTGTCAATAGAGTGAATCCTTAGCATCAGCCGGTCGATTCTGTAAAAATCTCACCGTGAAAACTCAAGTGAAGTGAGCTCGATGTGAGTTGTCAGTAGTGTCAATCCTAGCATTATTTGGAATGACAGCTCACTCCACGCTCACTTCACCTAAGTTTACACGGTAAGAATTTTACGGAACAGACCGACTGTACTTACCTAAACTTCAAATCAACAAAATGACAAGCATGTCGCAATAGACATATGAACTTCGTAAACTAGAGTACACAGGCACCTTTCAAGTACACGCCACGTGCCAGAGACGTGTAGGGTTAAGAGATCACAACTGTATCCGAGCACTGACAGGTTGATAACCCATCCGCTGCGAATGCCGTTCAAACCAGAAGAAGTTTGTGGTTTTTGCTCCGATAGATCGTGCCCAGAAAATTGGGGAGAAAAATATTTGCTGTTCGATTTTGTGTTGGAGAATCGTGCAAGGGAATTGGAATTCATGGAAAAATCTTTCAAAGATTTATATTATACATTGACTAACAGCGCCCCCCAGTTTGTCCCGCAAAAGTTTCGATCCCGTAAGAATATCGGGATAAAAATTATTCTATGTGTTAATCCTGGTTATAAACTATCTGTGTGCCAAATTTCAACCTAATCCGTTCAGTAGTTTTAGCGTGAAAGAGTAACAAACATCCATCTATCCATCCATCCATACAAACTTTCACGTTTATAATATTAGTAGGATCTAGGGTGATAAAAAAAATTGTCATAGATTGGAACCACCACGACATCACGGAATCAAAGACTAATCCATCCATCCATACAAACTTTCACGTTTATAATATTAGTAGGATATAGGGTGATAAAAAGAAATTGTCATAGATGGGAACCACCACGACATCACTGAATCAAAGACTACCTACCAGTAAAAGTAAACAATGAGAAGTTTTTTTTTTATTCGCTCGAATATGGGCTAATGTTTATTGATAAGTTTCTTCCTAAATATCTTTATGCATGTACTTGCTATTATGTAAAACTTCTTATTATAAAAGGTTAAGCAGAGACGATCCTTCTCTCATCCTCATTATATCTCGTATGATATGATTATATTACCTACATATGATCTTAAATGGATTGAAATAAATGATTTTTGAATTTGATTTTTTTTTTAAGCCACTTCAGAACCATAGCCAATACTCATCTTATAACAGACGATAAACAACCACACACACCAAACTTCTTCTTTACTCACATTTCAAACTGGCACCACCAAAGACAATAATGAAAAAAGTTCTGCCCATTTCCTTAGGGTTGCCACCCAATAACTAAAAGTATTTACGGCCAGTCTCAATTAGTCCTGCGTAAACAAAGCTAAAGCTTCCTCTGACACGGAAGAGGATGTCATGGCCTCGACTTTCAGCAACTTGGAAGGGTCAACCCTAATTACATATACGGTTCACAAACGTTTGATTTTGTTTTATTCGTTTTTTAAGGTCAAAGGGTTCGGCGAGGTTTTTTTCATAGAAAAGAAAGGCATGTTTATTTATTTGTACCCAATTTGTATTGTCTTTTCTACTGTCGGGGGGAGAACCGTAATTGGAAATTAATACCTTTACAAACAAACTAAAGTCTTATATTAGCTTAGCTATTAACGAAATACGATACAGGAGACCTCGTCATCTTATTCAAAGGCCCCAGTGAAAAGATTTCCTGGCTGGAGGCCTTAATTTGTTAAGTCATTAATAATTAACAAAGCAAGAGTGAACAGGCATCTTCTGGGAACGCTCGTTGCATCATGGACGACATTCTCTATCCATCAGGCGTGCTAGAGGTTAAGAGCAGGCCCATTCAGCAATCAAAATAAAAAAAACAAACCGTACTATAGCAAAAAGAAACTGTTAGTCCATCCCTAACACAAGTACTTACTTTCTAAGTATAATAGGTAGGTACTTACTTCCACAAATTATCAGATGAACTCAAATCCCACCCCATTCACCAGCTACCACATTTCCTATTCAATAATGCACCAAGTCACAAACTAATAGGTGTAAGTCACGACGCCATTCCTCGTGACATTGAGGCACTCGGTCCGCATTCCCAATGACCTTACACATAAGATGCAATGCCGTCGTCAATGGAAGGGTCACTGACCTCGGTACATAACTTATTTAATATGCAGTTTTATTAGCATGCATTGTGCATTATTGAGAGACGTCAAGCTGTGTCCTGGATGAATTATGACCCTCGATATTCTTCAGTATATTCATAGCACCTGTCATTCAGTGAAAAATGTTCGTGTGAGAATTATAGTCCTTTGATGCCTGTCACAGAAATAAAATAGATTAGGGGATGTTTGGCCCGTGTCGACCTTTTCTCGTGTCCGCGGGAGATGTACGAGACGTGGTGAAAAAATTACCCAATCAGCAAGATTTCTGGCGGATCCGCGGTTTTTAGAGCCCCAAATGCAGTTTTGACAAATATGTATAGGACATGACACATGACGAAATCTGTACCATTCATTACGATCAACCCACTTCTCATTAACAGAAGTAACGCGCATTGATAACCATGCTTGCTAAAGCTAATGTGACGAAGAAGAGTCCGAACAATAACCAACAGACCAAGCGAGAAAATAAAACCTAGACTAGTACTAAAACCAAAGAAAATGTAATATGTAAGTTCGATCTACAGTTTTTCATCCATTTCCCGACCAGCTGGCCAATTTCCAAGTAGCCATAGCACGCGACACCACGTTTATCACACGTACAGCATCCCTCAACTTCCTATCGACCGGGAAATCTTACGAGATGCTGTCTGTTATGATAAAATACAGCAGACGGTTCTTTTAAGTACATGCATGCAAGAAATGCTAATTACGTGGTTATGAAGCGTTACTTTTACGGATTCTTCACCCAAGCACGACCGTTGACTTAGATTTAATCGAGCCAAAGAAAATGTATGATTTAAATGCGGAAATTCACGAGTTCCGTCATGAGTAAATAACAAGCTAAAGTCCTTTTTACAATCGTCAAGAAGATCGTAACACATACTGCAGTATTAACTTCATACGACCACTCGCGCACGTGAGCCGTATTAAAGTAAACGCTGAACATTAAGCAAAAACACACGCAATAATCATACGCAGTAATTAAACGAGGCACGCGATACCAGACCTTAAGGGCTGGTCTGTTTATCTGCACAACACTTACCTTGTTAACGAAATATTCAGGCGAACTAGTGCGGCTAACAATCCAACAAAATAATGCAACACTCACTAACTATCATGTTCACAACACTAGCTGACTCGAGGTCCACAATAGGGGTTTATTTTTATTTTCGTTTCGATATCGGCGACGATAGCGAAGCGAACGCGCTCGGGTCTGTCTCGCGACTGGCCGGTATCGAGCGGGCGACCGGCGACTCCCCGCGCCGCTCTAAACCAATTTATAATACATACAGAGGCGCAGCATCCCCTGAAACCTCTCCATCCAAAACGGAACCTTACCCTCTTCATAATAAAGTTAGATTTGATTCGCAACCAAGATGCCGCAGAGGCAAAAACGTCGCCAGTCCTCGCAGAAAAGCCAAGGGTGCGAATTGTGTACGTTTCCTTCGTTTATAATTGAAATCAACGTACAAGGAAGGCCTTTCTGATTGAATATTCATAAAAAGGACTAAATGAATTGTCATTGAAGTTTTGCATGACCCTGAGAAGTTTCAATAGTCGGGTATTTTCGAGATGATCCTATAGAGATGTACTGAGAGTATGACACTGTACTTTAAGTACCCCTCATAAGTATGTATATTTAATGTTCCGCATAATTAAAGCTCTACGTCATTTTGCCGACAGATACGGGAGATGAAAATTATCTTTCCATATTATACACGTTTAGGAAAGTGGTTTTGTTGACATCAAAAGCATTTCTAACACTTACAATGGATTGAAACGCATTAACCTGGAAATATTGTAAAGGAACTCAAGGAAAAAGTAACAACAGAATATTTTATTTATATTTTCAAATAAAATTGGATCTTAGCAGTCATGATTTTCTTTGCAATAAAACAAAACGGGAAAAGACTGTAGCATTGTAGCGCAGATGAAATGAACTGTGTTTTTTATTGAAGCGCGTTAAATTTAGCGACTGTGCTTGAAGACATTGTATAGGGTGCAGTAAAAGACCCTCTGCGGGTGACTGACGATATTATAAATGATCGTCCACCATCAAGCTGACTGGCGAATCTATTAACCAAAGCATAAACTATTTTGGTAAAACACTCTTTTGCAGAATATAATTACTGTCCATCCCATAATTATATTAGACTAGCTGACCCGGCGAACGGCGTACCGCCATATTTAAAAAGATCTTTTTTTCTTTTAAGTTTTTTCTATACAAACCTTGTCCAGAAAATAACAAACAAAAAAAAATCCAATTTGTTGCAGTCGATCGAATGTTATGCGCGTACATATATTTAGGTGATTTGTTTTTATTTATATAGATAGATTATAACGGGTGTAAAAAGACAATTAACGAAGCCGAGAGTCACTGTACTCTCCGTCATTGTGATATTTTTTTTATACTGGGCCATACCTGGGAACCTTCTGGTTACGGGGAAATGAATGTAACACAACTTTAAATACCCCCACGACCCCTGTACCGTTGCATGCATCCATAAGTACAATATTTGCGTGTAATACCGCAAACAGCAAATTTTTCAAGCCAAAAATAAGTCGTTCCCCTGCATTTATTTTATGCAATATTACTTAGTTTGATGTACAGAAAGCGTAGTTGACGGCTATGTGATGAGTCTTTTTACACCCTGTATAAATAGCACATTTAGAGTCTCTGGACTGAAAGTAAGTAGGAACTGTGTCGGTCCTGATAAATTATGAACATTTAAGACAGATGTCTGTCTTAAATGTTCATAATTCATCAGGACCGATCGACTCAGGGAATCTTCTTCAAACTTTTTTCTTCTTTTGTACATACAAAAGAAGAAAAAACGTTTGAAGAAGATTGACATCTTCTCGTCATACTTCAATGCTGTCGCTATTGACATCTTCCAGAAGAAAGGAATAAGGAAGATCAAATCAAAATCAGTGAACACAGCAATCCTGTTTGTCTAAATCAGGGGTTCCCAACCTTTTCTTGGTCAGGGACCACTTTTATATTATTCTTGTTAGCAGGGACCACTATGTAGGTATAATAAAAATAAACTGTAATAATCAAACTGAAACTTTAATTAAAAACTTGAGAGGTGTCAAGGGACACCCGGATGGAACGAAGTTTAAAGAGAGAGAGGGAGACAGACAGAGAAACACGCGCACGCCGCACGGCTTACAACTACCTATAGCAAAAAGTGTTGTTCCAACTTTTGGTCTTTATTTTTTCCGTCTAGCCCCTTTTCGCAACGCGCGATAAGGAACTTCGTTCCAAAACTTAATAGGAATTACATACGGCGGCCCGACGTACCGCCCCCTCCACCCGCGCTCTTCTCACTCACTGCACGGCGACCAACGGCTCACCGCCCGCTAAATTTAAAATCGTTCGCGGACCACCTTTTTGCTTCTGCGGACCACTGGTGGTCCACGGACCACTGGTTGGGAACCACTGGTCTAAATAGTGCCTGAAATAAGTACGCTGGGTAGTCCTTGTTTTCAGTATGGGTTACCGACTCTTAAAGCCCAGCGTAGATTCAACGTCCTTAAAATGTACTCCTAAACTAAAAAGATGATATAGGTATCTAAGCAGACCCCATTCTTTGAACATCGCCTCTCTCTTCCGGGAAGGGGGATTAACATTCTTCCCCCATTGTCCCCATACATGGCAGGGAGCCAAAAGATCCTTGCTCCTTGCCCAGAACATTTCAACTTCCTGCATTGGCGAAAAAGGGAATTATTGAATAATTTTTCAAATTTCTTTCGATAATGTAGAGCAGATTGTGGTTATTCATCAAATATCAGCTAGATATTACTGAAAAGTTATGGCCTATTGAAAAGTTGCGTTTAATTAACCCCTTTATTCATAAACGTTGCTTAAAGTTACGTAGTGATTAGCTAGTGTTTAACCATACATTTTTGACGTTTAAACGTCACTTAACTTTAATTATCGTTTATAAATAAACCCATAAATGTTTTACCAACTCGTGAGAACAATTCCCGTATTCAACGAACGTTTGCATTCTAATCTGTCTGAAATACCTCTAATCTTTATACATTTTGACAAGTTTTGACATTGTTGGTCGCTAAGATGAGATTGTGACTGGATTTTGAAGATTTTTAACTACGAGTAAGAGACCTTTTGAGCTTTTTTAATTTGGCTTATACTTTTACAATTTCATAGAAATTCTATTTAATGTATCTAGTAGATAGTGTTGATCCGGAAATTGTAAAATGGGCCGCTAAATGACCATTTTGGCCCGGTAGGTTTTTTTTTAATGGTATAAACTAGTGCTCGACTACGATCCCGCCTGATGGAAAGCAGAGATGCAATCGTTGATGGTAAGCGCACACTACACACACACACACACACTACACTTATCTATGAAAAAGCAGTTTTTTTTTATAACTGATGAAAAATTTGTACTCTAGGGGAGAATCTTCTAGAATCACGTGCTGAATTCAGCGTGCGAGCGTGGAGTGAGCGGTCATTCCAAATAATACTAGGGATTGACACTACTGACAACTCACATCAAGCTCACTTCACTTGAGTTTTCACGGTGAGCTTTTTACAGAATCGACCGGCAGTTTGCTTCAACCTGTATTTTTATTTTCGAAAGGAGATCAATATGTTACATTACCTACTTATTTTATGATTGTGGCAACCCTATGTTCTGATAAAGGATCAGTTCCTGATGAGATGAATTTATTATCGTCGCTAACCAACGTAATTTGTAACAGTCAAAGCAGATCCTGATGATTAATCCTCGTTATAAATACGAAATCAATTCTATCGTTTTTATTTGGAGAACCATTGCTGTTGTTATCTTACATGGAGAAGGATATAGGGGAGGATTCTTTAGGGTATATTACATTGCCTACGCGGCCTTTCATATAGCACAAGATATGAAGTTTTTGACCGAGTATTTACACATCATGTAGAGGGCTCAAAATATATTTTAAAAAAACAACGAAAAAGGAAGAAGAAAGAATTGAGGGAAATTAATTGCTAAGCAAGTTGACACTCTACGTAAATTTACCGCGTTATCGCCATTACAAACAACTGTTAAAAATACATTCGTGATTTGAATATATGGAACATTTAATTCATAGTGAAATGAAACGAAATAGTTGTCAATTAATAGTGGTAGCCACTATGCATAACAATTAATTTCCCTGACCCCCCCCCCCCCCCCTCTCCCTCTTTTGTTATTTCATGAGAGACGGATACGACACTACAAGTTTTTTCTAAAACTTCTTGTGCCATGGTTAGGTTTGGCATGGTCGTGTCGTTAGTGGTTTGGTCACAGAGCGAGATCACGATTTGAACTATGTAGTTCTCCGAATAAATAACTTATGTAAAATCTCCCTTTGAGTAAGAATAAAAAAATATGCAGAAGCTCATGAACACAGACTTCATCATCACGTGAATGTCGAGGCGATCCAATTCCTTGAAATCACTGAATTAGTGCGAAGACTAAAAAGGGAGAAACCTTTTGAATTAGTTTAGTGCAGTGTGACTGAACTGAGCAGTGCGAGTCCTGACTAAAGAACACATGAATTAAGTGTCATATCTTCCCCTTAACATACTCGTAAAGTGAATGAGAAAGATGTTATTGGACGATGTTTTAATGTTATAGTTAGCAGTTTAAGTTATATTTAAATTACATATTAATTAGCCAATAAGGTTAGATTGCCATGTAAGGGCTAATTTTTCCAACACCAGATAATTTTATCCGAGGAATACTTAATTTTGATTTTTTGACAGTTCGTCCATACAAAAACTGTCAGACGTCAATTTTATTCCACGAATAAAAATTATCCGTCGATTGAAAAATTAGCCCTTTTAATAAAGTCACACTCACCGCGATACTTATTAAGGAAAAACAAAATTGAGTCCGAAACATTCGGGTGCACTTATGTTAATCCACAAACACCCACACACCCTACCTGCATGGTAGCTTCACGACTGCTTCAAGATCTCCCTAACCATTAGAAGAAGACGCAATACACAATAACCTCGTCAACACGTACGCTTTCCTACATTTACCGAAATAATCTTATTAAGGAACTTATTTAGAAGCTCCGGGCAGCTCAACACCACCTTAAGCTCAACATAATGAGAGAAGTTACCGGGAAATGAATGATGAGGCGAAAATGAGTTTATTTTTCGTCTAACTGAGTACGGCTAGCAGCAAAAGGTAAATGATATAAATAATGTTTGGGAAAGTGATTTTGTTTGTAAGTGAGGGATCGCTAATTGGTTTTTTATTGTAAATGAGTTTATTTTTCGTCTGAGTACGGATAGCAACAAAAGGTAAATGATATAAATACTGTTTGGGAAAGTGATTTTGTTGGTAAGTGAGGCATTGCTAATTGATTTTTTATTGTAAATGAGTATATTTTTCGTCTGAGTACGGACGACGTTTTCTCAAATATTTTAATTGTTTTATTTTATCGTATTTACGTATAATATACTAGCTGCGCCCCGCGGTTTCACTTGCATAAATTTCGATCCCGTGGGAATATCAGGATAAAAAGTATCCTATGAGTTAATCCTGCTTATAAACTATCTGCGTGCCAACTTTCATCCAAATCCGTGCAGCAGTTTTTGCGTGAAAGAGTAACAAACATCCATCCATCCATCCATCCATACAAACTTTCGCGTTTATAATATTAGTAGAAAAGAACAAACTATACCATACCATCACGTCCCGCGAGTTTCGCTAGCTAATTTAATTTAACCCCGTATAATATTGAATTAACTATTTAAACGTACTTAAACGTAAAATAATCTGAATTTAAATGTACATAACAATCACTGCACGATAAGTGATGTTGCCGGCAGTTATTAACATTATCTAGGTACAGGCTGTCAAATTTTCCCAATCAACCTTGAACCTAATGCCTTAGCGATAAAGTTGAAAATTTATTAAAGAAATTTGACAGATTGTAGTAGCTTGATGTGCTGGCGTATACATGTATGTACTATAGAATTTATTATCTGAATTTTGTTGCTGTCTGTCCAGACAATTTATAATATTTTACGTTCACCGGCTTAATGTCGTTTGAAGTTTAATTTGTACTGTTAAGATGAAGTTTTAGGTAAAATTAACATTAGGTACTAACTTAACTTACTTAATGTCGTCGTTTGATAATAAAGTCCCGCAGACAGGCTCGACACGACAGCGCGGCGCTACTCTAGTAGGAAATCTTCATGGAAATTTTCCTTCCGGTTGCAACGCCGCGTCGCGCCTGTCTATGTGAGCCTTAAGTCAAATTATTTCTGCCCTTGGTGTCATTCACCTATTAACTTGTGTATATGCAGTTTTTAGTAGGCATTTAGCAGATACCGTAACATCAATTTATGGACGGCACGGTTGGTGGAGTGGTTAAGCGATTGACTGCTGCGCTGCGTGTCGCGGGTTCGATTCCCGCACGGAACAAATATTTGTATAACCTACAAGTAGTTGTTCCGGGTCTGGCTGTTTGTGTATGTGAGTTTAAAGGTTTGTAAACGCACCCACGATACAGGAGAAAATCCTAGTGTGGGGTAACGTTTTAAAAAAAATATGTCATCGTGTTTTGATGAGCCATACCAATAACGTCCGAATAGTTTCGCTAGCTAATTAAACTTCACCCTGTATACTAGAAAACATAAGTACAAATACTCCATCCCTTTAAAATAAACGAAGAAACTAATAAAAAAAAATAACAAAATAAATGACTTCAGTGCCGTAGAATGACACAAATCCTGAAGAGATTCAGTGGTTTTACGATTATCCCTGACTGATAGATTCTGGGTGCTAGCGAGCTGGACCCTTTATTTTTCACGTTTATTCAAGCTGAAATATAAAGGCATCTTCTTTATCTTAAAGTTTCTTATCTACACTGAATTTGTGGGATAAATTTCCAATAGCGTTTTATGTAAATGAAAACGTATCAATTTCTGTTCGTCCCGTGGGAAAATGGCGGGAGTACCTTTTTATTTGTTAAAATTACTTAAGAAAAAATATAATATTTTTTCCTTTATAATCGAGGGGATTGTGGCTAAGTAATAACATCCGCACGGGTCGATCGATCAGGTTAAGGTCCGTGGATGGGTGACCATCATTACATACCAAGACACCTCCGTGCCTCGGAAAGCACATTAAACCGTTACTTCCGGCTGTGTTATGAAAAAATTTTACCATCTTAAGACAAAATGAAATCACAGGCATCAGACACTGTTCATCTTTCTTTGTCTTTAAAGTTGATAACTAACTGTATCCTCTTTCATAGATTACTACTAAAAAAAACGTTTCTTGGTGGCTCATGTAAGAAAAGTGCGGTAAGTACGTACGGTCACGTAAAAAGACTTTCACAGACGAATTTACTCAGGAAAAGCTCTCAAAAAAACTTATCTTTCAGGATAAAGTTGACAGGGACGTCTATAAATAAATAAGGTCTAGAAATAAACTAGCAAAATACAAGCTGGAAACATTTAAGAGTAGTTTAGAAAACAGTCCCTATTTCATTTTCATTATTCTAAGTTCTACTATAAAACGTTGTTACTTAGTATCGACTGGACAATCCAGCAAAATACAGATTTTCTTCCCGAAAAAGAAAATAGCTCAAAAGTACTCAGCATAGCGTTCAAAATTGAACGTGTTACTCTCAATCAACAGCATTCATAAAAGTTTTCCTGTTAATCCCTGTCTTTTTGCCTAATTAAAAATACAATTCGATTTGTTCAACAGTACGTTTTTATACGACGGAAACTCCACAGCATTTCACAACTTTGTTTTATTTTCTCATAGATTATACACAAGTAGATCCAGAGGGGCAATTCTCATAATTTTAAGAACGTTCACAGTCTGATCTCAGTCTCAATCTGTCAAAAATACTCTTTCTAATTTCCCTACATTTTTGACGTTGATTGTCGCTGAGATGAGATTGCGAATAGATTTTGAACATTTTTAATTACGAGAATTGGCCTTTCTGCGTTATCTGATAGTGTGGGTAACTAACTGTGCCACCGGCTGTGCTAACATAGTGTAGTATCATACTTAAAACTAACCCTCGGGGAAATTTTACCTCTAACCACACAGAAAAATTACAACAAAAATGTTTATTGAATGTTTGGTTCTCCAGTTAGCGAGTATTTACATCAAGGTATAAAAAGTGTAGTAAACGAAAACACGAAAATTAAGGTGTAATTGTTCTAGAGACTAGTTGTATTCAAAACTTGTATAAAACTTTTCAAAAAGGTGAACAAAATTGTTAATTACTAACAGCACCCCGCGGTTTCACCCACATAAGTGTCAATCCCGTAGGAATATCGGGTTAAAAAGTATCGTATGTGTTATTCTGATGTATAAACTATATTACTGTAAAGTTTCATCACAATACGTTCTGTAGTTTTTGCGTGAAAGAGTAACAAACATCCGTCCATCCATCCACACAAACTTTTGCGTTTATAATATTAGTAGGATTGAGGATGTCTGAAATAACATCAATACATGTTTTATTCTCGACATTTTATTAACAAGTCTTTTACAAGACAAGAGAAATTGAAGAAACCTACCTCCATTGTAGTTCTAACAAAACAACAACCACCAAATAATTGGTAAAGTGCAAATTCTTATTCCTCAATTCCCCTCTGCGCTACATAATCTATGCCGCTATCAAAGTGCTATCATCGGTCGCGGCGCATTTCAAGGTGCAAACACATGAATTATTGAGACGGTGCATCCCTTGCACGGAGATTATGTTCTACTACTACGCTTTATTGTATTACCTATATACCTAGCTGGAGTGCTTCGAGCTGTAAGCTTTATCGAGGCCGGATCGAACCTTGTTAGAGAGGATACTTTAGAATTGTATAAGTTAAATAATTAATTATACGATGACAATATCATCTATGTTCTAATATTTTACAGAATTTGTTGTGTTTTTATTTTCCACTGTTAATTTTTTTATTTTGTTATGTATTTAATTTGTTCGCTTAGTTCATTTTATTATGCATGCTGTGGTTCTCTGTAATTGAAGAAGTACACCTACCAAATACTTTTTCGTCCGTTAATTATATGTAATGTTTAGTGTACCTACTTATATCTTTTGTTGGAGATCCTAAAATAAATAAACAATTTTTTTTTTGGAGGTGTAAGCGGTAAATTATAGAAATTCGTTTATATTATAAGACCTCTTGCAATCGAAGACGATCTTTAGCTTATAATGTATCAACATGCTCTAGATCAGTGTTTTTCAACCTTATTAAATACGCGACCCCATTACAAGTCGAAATATTATAGCGACCCCCGGCCATAACCAAACAAATAAACAAAGTGATTGGAAAGACTACGTTTATAATTTTCTTTCTTTTGGGACCTATATTGAATAAAAAATCAAGTACACTCTCGGCTGTAACTAAAAAGATAATAGAAAGAAATAGGCTTCAATTAGAAAATGACTTGGTTATTATTAGCGTCTCAAAAATAGAACCACGTGTTGACAAACTGTTAAAAACAACTGGCCCAACTTTTTTATGTTAATGTAGTTTCCTTAATAAACTCAAACTCAAAGCATGTATTTCAATTAAACCATTTACAGGCACTTTTGAATTGTCAAAATTAAATAGTCGGTCAGTTAGTCAGAAAGATGAAGCTAGTTGCCCATTCCAAAACGTAGATCTCTATGGAGAAGAACGGGCAAGAAGCTCCAAGGACACTCTTTAAAATCAAGATATTAGGTATTACAAAATCTTGGGTACATTTATATTGCAGGACCTACAAACACTTGTTTTTTTTTTTACCTGCGACCCCAAGACTAATGCTTCGCCCCCCAGGGGTCGCTACAAATAGGTTGAGAACACTGCTCTAGATGGTAACAGTCATCGCTACTACCAAGTACAGACGCCAGCACATCAAGCTACAGCAATCTGTCAAATTTCTTTAATAGATTTTCAACTTTATCGCTAAAACATTAAGGTTCAAGGTTGATTGGGAAAATTTAACAGTTTCGGGTAGCTTGTCCTGCTGGTGTCTGTACTAACCTTGGTAATTGGTAGATGTTATAATCACGTGTTGTTAGGTAAGCCAGTTAACGGTAGCAAGATAAGGGAATTATTAAAAAAAAACACCACGTGTGAATCGGACTCGCACACGTTCCGTTCACACGTTCCGTTCACAAGGGTTCCGTAGCACAAAGCAAAAAACGCCGGAAAAATCACGTTTCGTGGGAGACTCTTTAATTTCTAACCTTATTTTATTTTTATTATTTGTTGTTATAGCGGCAATAGAAATACACGCTGAAAATTTCAACTGTCTACCTAATACGGTTCATGAGATACCTACAGCCCGCTGACAGTCAGACGGACGGATAGCGGAGGTGCTTAGTTATAGGGTTCCGTTGGCAGCCGTTGGGACCTTAAAAAATATTTATTATTATCCGGAATTATGTATTCAAAGAAGCAGTAGGTAAGCTACATTCAAGGCCAAAGTGTAGACAAGGTTCCTGGAAAACTATAAATCTTTCCACGTGTAAGTTGCTACAGGTTTAACAGGAATTAGATAGAGACTTCAATGCTAAACTAGGAACTTTTGCAAAAAACTAAAATGTCATTTTAATATTCTCCAGAATCAAGCTCATGGTTGATCCTTTCATTATGATCATCATCATCACCAGTTTAGCCGAAAGACGTCCACTGCTGGATTATAGGTCTCCCCCAAGCATCGCCACTTCGATCGGTTCTGTGCTTCCCGCATCCAACGGATTAATGCTGCCTTCACAAGGTCATTGAGTCTTTAGTATCCTTGGGCCTTCCAACGCTACGTCTTCCGTCGTCCTTGATCCTTTCACATTCCTCTATTTATCTTAGCAAGATTTTCGCCCATCTTCTTCGTATCGCTGGTACGACTGTATTTCAGATTTTGTTGGCCCAAAACTTTGTTACTTCCTCGGTGTTGTTGGTGGTCACTTTGACTGCATGCTTTGGGACACAGGGGGCAGGATAGGAGGCGGAGCATGTTTATGGCAACACAAAGTTTTTAGTCTGTGCTTCTTCCGCTAGCAAGCGTGCGTGTCAGCATTGTATCTGTATCTAACAGTGATCATGAAAAGAGTTACAATATCAGCAATCTAAATGGACTCAGCCCATTTAGATTGCTATCGACACGCTTAGAAGAAGAAGACGTAGAGACAGTTGGGTTGGATGTCGAACTATGTCGTAACTATGCTCTGTTAACTTCGTTGTTTCTGTGGACTGTAAGATTTCTGCTTGATTGAAACGACTTGCTGATATTGTAACTCTTTTCATGATCACTGTTAGATACAGATACAATGCTGACACGCACGCTTGCTAGCGGAAGAAGCACAGACTAAAAACTTTGTGTTGCCATAAACATGCTCCGCCTCCTATCCTGCCCCCTGTGTCCCAAAGCATGCAGTCAAAGTGACCACCAACAACACCGAGGAAGTAACAAAGTTTTGGGCCAGCAAAATCTGAAATACAGTCGTACCAGCGATACGAAGAAGATGGGCGAAAATCTTGCTAAGATAAATAGAGGAATGTGAAAGGATCAAGGACGACGGAAGACGTAGCGTTGGAAGGCCCAAGGATACTAAAGACTCAATGACCTTGTGAAGGCAGCATTAATCCGTTGGATGCGGGAAGCACAGAACCGATCGAAGTGGCGATGCTTGGGGGAGACCTATAATCCAGCAGTGGACGTCTTTCGGCTAAACTGGTGATGATGATGATCATAATGAAAGGATCAACCATGAGCTTGATTCTGGAGAATATTAAAATGACATTTTAGTTTTTTGCAAAAGTTCCTAGTTTAGCATTGAAGTCTCTATCTAATTCCTGTTAAACCTGTAGCAACTTACACGTGGAAAGATTTATAGTTTTCCAGGAACCTTGTCTACACTTTGGCCTTGAATGTAGCTTACCTACTGCTTCTTTGAATACATAATTCCGGATAATAATAAATATTTTTTAAGGTCCCAACGGCTGCCAACGGAACCCTATAACTAAGCACCTCCGCTATCCGTCCGTCTGACTGTCAGCGGGCTGTAGGTATCTCATGAACCGTATTAGGTAGACAGTTGAAATTTTCAGCGTGTATTTCTATTGCCGCTATAACAACAAATAATAAAAATAAAATAAGGTTAGAAATTAAAGAGTCTCCCACGAAACGTGATTTTTCCGGCGTTTTTTGCTTTGTGCTACGGAACCCTTGTGAACGGAACGTGTGAACGGAACGTGTGCGAGTCCGATTCACACGTGGTGTTTTTTTTTAATAATTCCCTTATCTTGCTACCGTTAACTGGCTTACCTAACAACACGTGATTATAACATCTACCAATTACCAAGGTTAGTACAGACACCAGCAGGACAAGCTACCCGAAACTGTTAAATTTTCCCAATCAACCTTGAACCTTAATGTTTTAGCGATAAAGTTGAAAATCTATTAAAGAAATTTGACAGATTGCTGTAGCTTGATGTGCTGGCGTCTGTACTTGGTAGTAGCGATGACTGTTACCATCTAGAGCAGTGTTCTCAACCTATTTGTAGCGACCCCTGGGGGGCGAAGCATTAGTCTTGGGGTCGCAGGTAAAAAAAAAAAACAAGTGTTTGTAGGTCCTGCAATATAAATGTACCCAAGATTTTGTAATACCTAATATCTTGATTTTAAAGAGTGTCCTTGGAGCTTCTTGCCCGTTCTTCTCCATAGAGATCTACGTTTTGGAATGGGCAACTAGCTTCATCTTTCTGACTAACTGACCGACTATTTAATTTTGACAATTCAAAAGTGCCTGTAAATGGTTTAATTGAAATACATGCTTTGAGTTTGAGTTTATTAAGGAAACTACATTAACATAAAAAAGTTGGGCCAGTTGTTTTTAACAGTTTGTCAACACGTGGTTCTATTTTTGAGACGCTAATAATAACCAAGTCATTTTCTAATTGAAGCCTATTTCTTTCTATTATCTTTTTAGTTACAGCCGAGAGTGTACTTGATTTTTTATTCAATATAGGTCCCAAAAGAAAGAAAATTATAAACGTAGTCTTTCCAATCACTTTGTTTATTTGTTTGGTTATGGCCGGGGGTCGCTATAATATTTCGACTTGTAATGGGGTCGCGTATTTAATAAGGTTGAAAAACACTGATCTAGAGCATGTTGATACATTATAAGCTAAAGATCGTCTTCGATTGCAAGAGGTCTTATAATATAAACGAATTTCTATAATTTACCGCTTACACCTCCAAAAAAAAAATTGTTTATTTATTTTAGGATCTCCAACAAAAGATATAAGTAGGTACACTAAACATTACATATAATTAACGGACGAAAAAGTATTTGGTAGGTGTACTTCTTCAATTACAGAGAACCACAGCATGCATAATAAAATGAACTAAGCGAACAAATTAAATACATAACAAAATAAAAAAATTAACAGTGGAAAATAAAAACACAACAAATTCTGTAAAATATTAGAACATAGATGATATTGTCATCGTATAATTAATTATTTAACTTATACAATTCTAAAGTATCCTCTCTAACAAGGTTCGATCCGGCCTCGATAAAGCTTACAGCTCGAAGCACTCCAGCTAGGTATATAGGTAATACAATAAAGCGTAGTAGTAGAACATAATCTCCGTGCAAGGGATGCACCGTCTCAATAATTCATGTGTTTGCACCTTGAAATGCGCCGCGACCGATGATAGCACTTTGATAGCGGCATAGATTATGTAGCGCAGAGGGGAATTGAGGAATAAGAATTTGCACTTTACCAATTATTTGGTGGTTGTTGTTTTGTTAGAACTACAATGGAGGTAGGTTTCTTCAATTTCTCTTGTCTTGTAAAAGACTTGTTAATAAAATGTCGAGAATAAAACATGTATTGATGTTATTTCAGACATCCTCAATCCTACTAATATTATAAACGCAAAAGTTTGTGTGGATGGATGGACGGATGTTTGTTACTCTTTCACGCAAAAACTACAGAACGTATTGTGATGAAACTTTACAGTAATATAGTTTATACATCAGAATAACACATACGATACTTTTTAACCCGATATTCCTACGGGATTGACACTTATGTGGGTGAAACCGCGGGGTGCTGTTAGTAATTAACAATTTTGTTCACCTTTTTGAAAAGTTTTATACAAGTTTTGAATACAACTAGTCTCTAGAACAATTACACCTTAATTTTCGTGTTTTCGTTTACTACACTTTTTATACCTTGATGTAAATACTCGCTAACTGGAGAACCAAACATTCAATAAACATTTTTGTTGTAATTTTTCTGTGTGGTTAGAGGTAAAATTTCCCCGAGGGTTAGTTTTAAGTATGATACTACACTATGTTAGCACAGCCGGTGGCACAGTTAGTTACCCACACTATCAGATAACGCAGAAAGGCCAATTCTCGTAATTAAAAATGTTCAAAATCTATTCGCAATCTCATCTCAGCGACAATCAACGTCAAAAATGTAGGGAAATTAGAAAGAGTATTTTTGACAGATTGAGACTGAGATCAGACTGTGAACGTTCTTAAAATTATGAGAATTGCCCCTCTGGATCTACTTGTGTATAATCTATGAGAAAATAAAACAAAGTTGTGAAATGCTGTGGAGTTTCCGTCGTATAAAAACGTACTGTTGAACAAATCGAATTGTATTTTTAATTAGGCAAAAAGACAGGGATTAACAGGAAAACTTTTATGAATGCTGTTGATTGAGAGTAACACGTTCAATTTTGAACGCTATGCTGAGTACTTTTGAGCTATTTTCTTTTTCGGGAAGAAAATCTGTATTTTGCTGGATTGTCCAGTCGATACTAAGTAACAACGTTTTATAGTAGAACTTAGAATAATGAAAATGAAATAGGGACTGTTTTCTAAACTACTCTTAAATGTTTCCAGCTTGTATTTTGCTAGTTTATTTCTAGACCTTATTTATTTATAGACGTCCCTGTCAACTTTATCCTGAAAGATAAGTTTTTTTGAGAGCTTTTCCTGAGTAAATTCGTCTGTGAAAGTCTTTTTACGTGACCGTACGTACTTACCGCACTTTTCTTACATGAGCCACCAAGAAACGTTTTTTTTAGTAGTAATCTATGAAAGAGGATACAGTTAGTTATCAACTTTAAAGACAAAGAAAGATGAACAGTGTCTGATGCCTGTGATTTCATTTTGTCTTAAGATGGTAAAATTTTTTCATAACACAGCCGGAAGTAACGGTTTAATGTGCTTTCCGAGGCACGGAGGTGTCTTGGTATGTAATGATGGTCACCCATCCACGGACCAACCGTGGCAAGCGTAGCTTAACCTGATCGATCGACCCGTGCGGATGTTATTACTTAGCCACAATCCCCTCGATTATAAAGGAAAAAATATTATATTTTTTCTTAAGTAATTTTAACAAATAAAAAGGTACTCCCGCCATTTTCCCACGGGACGAACAGAAATTGATACGTTTTCATTTACATAAAACGCTATTGGAAATTTATCCCACAAATTCAGTGTAGATAAGAAACTTTAAGATAAAGAAGATGCCTTTATATTTCAGCTTGAATAAACGTGAAAAATAAAGGGTCCAGCTCGCTAGCACCCAGAATCTATCAGTCAGGGATAATCGTAAAACCACTGAATCTCTTCAGGATTTGTGTCATTCTACGGCACTGAAGTCATTTATTTTGTTATTTTTTTTTATTAGTTTCTTCGTTTATTTTAAAGGGATGGAGTATTTGTACTTATGTTTTCTAGTATACAGGGTGAAGTTTAATTAGCTAGCGAAACTATTCGGACGTTATTGGTATGGCTCATCAAAACACGATGACATATTTTTTTTAAAACGTTACCCCACACTAGGATTTTCTCCTGTATCGTGGGTGCGTTTACAAACCTTTAAACTCACATACACAAACAGCCAGACCCGGAACAACTACTTGTAGGTTATACAAATATTTGTTCCGTGCGGGAATCGAACCCGCGACACGCAGCGCAGCAGTCAATCGCTTAACCACTCCACCAACCGTGCCGTCCATAAATTGATGTTACGGTATCTGTTAAATGCCTACTAAAAACTGCATATACACAAGTTAATAGGTGAATGACACCAAGGGCAGAAATAATTTGACTTAAGGCTCACATAGACAGGCGCGACGCGGCGTTGCAACCGGAAGGAAAATTTCCATGAAGATTTCCTACTAGAGTAGCGCCGCGCTGTCGTGTCGAGCCTGTCTGCGGGACTTTATTCTCAAACGACGACATTAAGTAAGTTAAGTTAGTACCTAATGTTAATTTTACCTAAAACTTCATCTTAACAGTACAAATTAAACTTCAAACGACATTAAGCCGGTGAACGTAAAATATTATAAATTGTCTGGACAGACAGCAACAAAATTCAGATAATAAATTCTATAGTACATACATGTATACGCCAGCACATCAAGCTACTACAATCTGTCAAATTTCTTTAATAAATTTTCAACTTTATCGCTAAGGCATTAGGTTCAAGGTTGATTGGGAAAATTTGACAGCCTGTACCTAGATAATGTTAATAACTGCCGGCAACATCACTTATCGTGCAGTGATTGTTATGTACATTTAAATTCAGATTATTTTACGTTTAAGTACGTTTAAATAGTTAATTCAATATTATACGGGGTTAAATTAAATTAGCTAGCGAAACTCGCGGGACGTGATGGTATGGTATAGTTTGTTCTTTTCTACTAATATTATAAACGCGAAAGTTTGTATGGATGGATGGATGGATGGATGTTTGTTACTCTTTCACGCAAAAACTGCTGCACGGATTTGGATGAAAGTTGGCACGCAGATAGTTTATAAGCAGGATTAACTCATAGGATACTTTTTATCCTGATATTCCCACGGGATCGAAATTTATGCAAGTGAAACCGCGGGGCGCAGCTAGTATATTATACGTAAATACGATAAAATAAAACAATTAAAATATTTGAGAAAACGTCGTCCGTACTCAGACGAAAAATATACTCATTTACAATAAAAAATCAATTAGCAATGCCTCACTTACCAACAAAATCACTTTCCCAAACAGTATTTATATCATTTACCTTTTGTTGCTATCCGTACTCAGACGAAAAATAAACTCATTTACAATAAAAAACCAATTAGCGATCCCTCACTTACAAACAAAATCACTTTCCCAAACATTATTTATATCATTTACTGTCTACCTAATACGGTTCATGAGATACCTACAGCCCGCTGACAGTCAGACGGACGGATAGCGGAGGTGCTTAGTTATAGGGTTCCGTTGGCAGCCGTTGGGACCTTAAAAAATATTTATTATTATCCGGAATTATGTATTCAAAGAAGCAGTAGGTAAGCTACATTCAAGGCCAAAGTGTAGACAAGGTTCCTGGAAAACTATAAATCTTTCCACGTGTAAGTTGCTACAGGTTTAACAGGAATTTCAGTGTTTGAATCCTGGTGGTCCTAACGAAAAACAATTTATTATGGAAGGTCCTATATTCATTACAATTATTTTCATTCATTCACATTTTCTGTAAATGGCTGGGGAAGGATCTGGCTTCTTTGCAATAAACTTGCAGTACGTTGCCTTTACAATTATAAAGGCAATATGAAAAGAATGATAGACAAAGGACTTTAATGCTAAACTAGGAACTTATGCAAAAAACTAAAATGTCATTTTAATATTCTCCAGAATCAAGCTCATGGTTGATCCTTTCATTATGATCATCATCATCATCATTTCAGCTGAAAGACGTCCACTGCTGGATATAGGTCTCCCCCAAGCATCGCCACTTCGATCGGTTCGTGCTTCCCGCATCCAACGGATTCCTGCTGCCTTCACAAGGTCATTGAGTCTTTAGTATCCTTGTGGGAGGCCTTCCAACGCTACGTCTTCCGTCGTCCTTAATCCTTTCACATTCCTCTATTTATCTTAGCAAGATTTTCGCCCATCTTCTTCGTATCGCTGGTACGACTGTATTTCAGATTTTGTTAGCCCAAAACTTTGTTACTTCCTCGGTGTTGTTGGTGGTCACTTTGACTACATGTTTTGGGACACAGGGGGCAGGATAGGAAGCGGAGCATAGTTACGACATAGTTCCACATCCAACCCAACTATCTCTACGTCTTCTTCTTCTAACGACTTCTTCTGACGGCACGGTTGGCGCAGTGGTTAAGCGATTGACTGCTGCGCTGCGTGTCGCGGGTTCGATTCCCGCACGGAACAAATATTTGTATGACCTACATGTATTTGTTCCGAGTCTGGGTGTTTTTCTATCTATAATATGTATGTATTTACAAAAAAAAAATGTATATAAGTAGTTTATCAGCCATCTTGTTACCATAACACAAGCATTAGGTTGCTTAGCTTGGGACTAGATGGCGCTGTGTGAAATGTCCAGGGATATTATTATTATTATATTGGTTTTTAAATTTAATTTTCTCAGGTTATTATTACCTGGTATTTTCAGAATCTCACGGGTGTGATCCAAGGTGAGATTCTAGTTATTATTTTGAGAAGGTTATTATTATTATTCTAAGCGTTTCGATAGCAATCTAAATGGACTTAGCCCATTTAGATTGCTATCGACAGCAGATTCGGCTACTTGTTTGGCGTCATCCAGCGTCCATCAGTTCCTGTAACGTGCAGCTGACAGGACACGCAGGACATAATATTAAGTGCCCCATCGTTTGTGGAACTGCCTCTCCGTCGAGGTAGTCCTACTTTACCAGGTTGGAGTTACATCTTCCCACTTGTGTCCGGAGACGGTTCAGGGACTTCCAAGTGGACCACAAAAGGTTACACCCTGCATTTTCGCCCTATAGTCTCATGCCAAAAACTCGCCGTTTCTTTCTCGAGTCTCATCGTTTGTGGAACTGCCTCTCCGTCGAGGTAGTCCTACTTTACCAGGTTGGAGTTACATCTTCCCACTTGTGTCCGGAGACGGTTCAGGGACTTCCAAGTGGACCACAAAAGGTTACACCCTGCATTTTCGCCCTATAGTCTCATGCCAAAAACTCGCCGTTTCTTTTGCGAGTCCTGATCGATAATAATATTTATTTATACCTCGATTGTTTGTCAGAATATAAACTAGGTGTCGGCGAGTCGGTGTCGGCGTTGCGTGCGATGTTGCTGATAAGAGGCGGTGACCTTTGCGAGTCGGCCGACTGTTTGTTTGTTTGTTTTTAATCGTTTTTCGTCGGATACATTTACTATTTACCATTTTTTATTTACTATTTTTTTTATTGGAACGAAGTTCCTTATCGCGCGTTGCGAAAGGGGGCTAGACGGAAAATATTAACACCAAAAGTTGGAACGACACTTTTTGCTATAGTTGTAAGCCGTGCGGCGTGCGCGTGTTTCTCTGTCTGTCTCTCTCTCTCTCTCTTTGAACTTCGTTCCATCCAGGTGACCCTTGACACCTCTCAAGTTTTTTTATCTCTTTATTGGAGTGAGAGATTGTGTGGGCAGTTGGTAGATATTGAAGCTATTAATTTCGTGAAGTTTAAAGGATTTTCCTCGAATCTGTATCATTAAAATTTGCAGACAGGAAATGCTGAAATCGAACTCGTGATTTACGAATAAAAAACCAATTGCCAAAGCCACATGGCAACTATAAAAGTGTTTATTCGTCGAACAAAACCAATAATGTATTTTCCATTTAACTTGTCTTGAAGAAAAGTCGCAAGGGAAAATTATCCAAGAGCTTTATGTTGGAATTACCTACATCTCATTGTATCATAATTATTACGTACTACATAATATATATATTACGTCGTAGGTTACGTACTGATTGCTCAAAGCATCAACTCGTTACTATAAATAATCTTTCTAACATACTCAACATGCCCTGAAGCCGTCTCCCCAAGCCCACGCAAGCCCTATCACAGATTACATACCTACTTGATAAAAAGGTAAATTAGTTATTTTATTGAACAGATTAAATTGAAACTCAAAAACCGAGATAAATATTAAATTACTTACCTAGAGGTTCAATAGAGACGGTAAGTAATGTTTTGATCTACACAACACATCGGCCTGATGATGTTCTCCGCGACCTCCGCTGAACACAGTGCAGTCGTTGATAAGGAGGGTCATGATCAACATTTGAGTCCTTTTTGCAAACTGATTGGTGTAACGCAATGATAATGCGCTAGTTCGTCCTCCCGATATACACTTAAATGCACTTGTAGATATGTAATATTATGTAGAACCGTGTCATTAAAGATAACAGCCTATATAGAAAAAAAATACAAAAAACATCTAAGATGGGCTGAGAATTACCACTCTCGTCTGAATAAAAGACATTACATAAACCTATGGGTTCGAAAATGCTATGTTCGTAACAGCATAATATTTCATTAAAAAACAAAGGAGTAAATCGCTTTTGAATAAAGCCGAGTGTATACACACTTTTATTTTTAGGTAGTGTATACAATCAAGTATTTTCTAACTGAACAGACAGCTGTGCTGCTGGGGAGTTTGTTGCGCCACTTCTTCTTCCCAGCGATAGCACTAGGAAGTGGTGAAGAGCGGGCGTTTTTGGGGGACTGTCTTTTGTAATTTTGACATTCGAAAAGTGCTGATTCTCAGCCTAATTTGAATAAATGACTTTTGTTTTTGATTTTTAGATTGTGTTAACTAATTAATGAAAATGTCACCATGTCTTCGAATTTTTGGTTCGAGGACATGCGATTTCCTCACTTGACCTCGGTAAGTAGGTATGTATGTAATTAATTAATTAACGCACTTTAAAAACCCATTCGAGCCCTTTTAATCCCATGATAAATACTTACGCCCTAATTTTCCCGTTAATATTGGTTTCGTGTCCCTAATTACATAAATATTTCCATGGCCTACAGGAAAACCGGCATGGCGTGGTAGTAACACCTATGTGCTACCATTTCGTGTATTATGTATGTTACTAATTGCTCCTTAAGGAGTAGGGTATTGTTACTTGTTACACAATGGAGGGCGTGTGTATGTTTTGCTAAAAATAGTTTCACTGTGTTTTTGACGGCACGGTTGGCGCAGTGGTTAAGCGATTGACTGCTGCGCTGCGTGTCGCGGGTTCGATTCCCGCACGGAATCAATATTTGTATGACCTACATGTATTTGTTCCGAGTCTGGGTGTTTTTCTATCTATAATATGTATGTATTTACAAAAAAAAATGTATATAAGTAGTTTATCAGCCATCTTGTTACCATAAATAACACAAGCATTAGGTTGCTTAGCTTGGGACTAGATGGCGCTGTGTGAAATGTCCAGGGATATTATTATTATTTATTATTACTGATATTATACACCGTTTTTTTTGTCAAAACTGATACACTTTTTTTTTTTCAGGATGGGAAATCATCAAATGACTCTTCCCGCTCTGGGTGGAGCGGAAGGGAGTGTCAGACTCTTACTGACTAAAACCCACCCGTGTTCATTCCTTAGCCCTTTATGTTCCAGGGCAGCGGTAACCCTTTCGGACGATCCCGCTACCCAAAACTGATACACTTACGGTATAATAATAATCTGTAAGAAGTCATAAATAATATAATTCAATAAGATTAGGCAGATTATATGTATATTTATTTTATTACCTACGCATTTTAAAGTTAAATTTTACGTAATCTGGAATAGTCACGTTCTTAGGAAGCTGTCAAAAAACGGGTAACCTACTGGATACAGTAGGTATAGAAAGAAGATTGGCCGTCTTGGTAGATGCAAACTTTTTGTACTTAGGTAGATAGTACTAAAAAAACTCAACAAAAATGCCTAGGTCTAGATAAAATGACATTCTATCAGCGATAACAATGATGGAAAAGCACAGAAAAGTCAAAAATGTATTCGATTGACCTAAGCTACAAAAAACAAAACTTGAGAGGTGTCAAGGGACACCCGGATGGAACGAAGTAAAACTGGCTTGCTTTCTATAAGAGAAAGAGAGACAGACAGAGAAACACGCGCACGCCGCACGGCTTACAACTATAGCAAAAAGTGTCGTTCCAACTTTTGGTCTTAATTTTTTCCGTCTAGCCCCCTTTTGCAACGCGCGATAAGGAACTTCGTTCCAAAAAATTAATGTCAATCCTGTTGTAAGTAGTTGTAGAAATGTCGCTTTGAAAGCGATTATCACTTGTCTAGGCCCTCAAATTATCATGGTGTCTCAAGGAGTCCTAGATGAATTCCGCTACCAATGTGCATTGTTCGTGCGCTACTATTGTAAATGACGTGTGTAGACAAAATCCTACAACACTTTATTAGTTTTTTAAGCTCTTAAAAACAGTAACGACACGCATTTCGGGTGCGGACTTCCAGAGTGCGGTCCACACGACACACAAAAATATAATATAAATACAAAAAAAAATACTGTTCTTAATTTCAGGCATCTTACACACCAAACCAAACATAGGGAGAGCGCACATTATCTGTTGCCGCTCAAATGCCTCCAAGACCTGAGGCATCATGAGCAAATTTGCTCCCCAAAAATTAGAAATGATGATAACGTGTAGGTATACAAAGGGTGGCGACGCCTGGGGGTGTTGGGGGTGTCTGACGGTGTTGGGGGTAGTACGTCAATAATTGGCATCAGAGGGTCTTCAGCCGACTGGAAACTCACAAGATGAGATAATAACATGTTTCGAATCCCAATAACGTGTGTGTAGTTACGGTGTTTATCTAATTGTGACGTGTAGAGGCGTTGATAGATGGGCTATACGTAACGACATTGACGTTTGCAGACGCCGCATCGTCATTGAGCGTACTTGCGATCTAATCGTCTTCTCGTCGTAGCAGACAATGATTTGTATCGTTCGTCTGAAAGCCCCAATAATCAACTCTTGTTGGTTAGTTAAGTATTCTGGGACACTTCTTCTTCGTGTCGCGGGCGGCTGTCGGTTCAAAACCTCACCGTTTCCTTTTCTTTGGGACACTAAAATCCAAAGAATATTGCAAGCATCAAAGCATTCTTGATTTGTAATGTCAATTAATGTGTGTTGTCTTTGGTCCCTTTTTTTTTTGAGGATGGGAAATCATCAAATGACTCCTCCCGCTCTGGGTGAAGCAGGAGGGAGTGTCAGACTCTTAATGACTAAAACCCACCCGTGTTCCTTGCTTAGCCCTTTATGTTCCAGGGCAGCGGTAACCCTTTCGGACGATCCGCTACCCTGGCGGGCTTCGGCCCTATCAGGCCCCGTCACTTATGCTGACATTTGAGGCGCGCGTGGAACACATACACGCCATCCGGCACGGGCCTAGTCCTGATCGGACGGAGAGCTACCCATTACTCTCCGCCCGCAGGCCCGCGCCTACGGTGGCCGGGAGTCGTCACGCGGCTCCCGACGCCCGGAGTGTCTTCCGCGCGGCTGAGGCGTGAGGTCCGTTTCCTCGCCCACCCCGCCACCTCCTTCGCTAGCATGACTGCTTCGCAGAAGGAGGTGACTGCCTCCCACTCCCTCTCGCCCCGGACCATGGCTTGAACTAGGGCCGGATGCGAGAGGTCGCCGGCGCTGCCGATCGCCTCTACGAGGACACGGCGGTGCTCTGCCCCTGGCCCTGACATCAGGCAATGGACAAAATTGTCAACATTTTATATGCTTGAGTACGAGGCTTTTGAGTACGTTGTACACACGGCTACACATCGAGCTATACATTTCCAGTTTTAGCTGACCTCGCATTGGATAGATTTTTCATACAATCAGAAGTCAGTTTATTCTGGTTATGTATAGCTTGATTTGTGCGTAATTGTATATTTGTCTTTTTTTTATTTGTAATGTGCATTTTGTTTGTGTGGAATATACTATTTTTCTTTCTTTCTTTCATTCTCAGCAAGACATACGCATAATAAAATGACTGATATGACCTCCCCCAAGGATGGCTTATAATAAGCTTATAATTGAACCAAAAGCTTACAATTGCTTCTTAAATCAGCAGTTACATGAGAGACTCCTATTATATGAGTCTTTTAATATCTGGCACGTACTGAACAAAAATGGTACACTATTGGAAATAGCAAAAGGAATCTCAAGAAAAACCGCTAAACACATTTCGCTAGAAGCAAGCAAAACGTTTGCACACCATTTTCCAGCTCTAACGGTCCACAGTAAACGCAAACAGACAATATAATTTGTATCATTTTTATTTTAGACCCTTCGTGATAGTACGGCGAGGTGCAATTACATGACTGTTACACTTACTGAAGCGGGAAATGAAATGGTTTGATATTTGATGACAAGTTGATAAAAATGAAGATTTCTTGCAGGTAAAATGCTTGCTTTTCCTTGATTGCTTGATTAAGAAAGAAAAAAAATACATTTATTTAGCACAGACTAAAAGACACACAATACACCAGATACATACATCAGATAAAATCATATAAAAGATCAAATAAAAAGCGTAAAGTACGATGTAAGAAAAGTGTGCCTCACGACTGTGCCAAAAAGGCCCAGTTCAGCAAAAATGCCAGACAATAGTGCCTGACGCTGGTTTTCAACTAGACCTGATGTGTTACGTGACGGATGTAAATCAAATTAATACTGCAACGTGACGTGTGTATGCATGCTTAAATAAAGATCGCACAAGTTCGCATATGGCCGGTCCACGTGTCCAAACGTAATACCGGGGTGGTTTTTAGCCAGTAAGAGTCTGACAGACCCCTCTGCCCGCCCCAGGGCGGAAGACATCCATAACGTTTTTCCACCCCGGAACAAAAACAAAGGTTAGTTAGTGGGCGGTTAGGTGCCGATGGGATGAACACATGAAGAGCAGCATCCTCTTTTTTTGGGTGCATAAAAAGGGGAAAGACGAAAGTAGAATAGAATACTTACTGTTTATTATGTTGATATCCGTGATGTGTGTGTGTATCCATATAAATTACAGACTAAATATAGAAAATTTATAAAGGGTGACACAATGGGCAGTCTTATCGTTAATAGAGATCTAAAAAGCGAGCGATAAAAGTAAAAGACGAACATTTTTTTATATTCACTTGCATATAGAGTTGATTAAATAGCAATGATTTCGAGGCCATTCAGGCAGAATTTTAGTAATGTTTACCTCATCACCATCGAGACCTCCCCACCTCCAAACCTCTTTAGTGCTTACGTACCTAATACTGGAATGGCTCCTTGTAACATGGGCATTGGAAGGTCGTTTCCAGCAGTAAATTTCGTAAAACTAATTACAAGTTAATTACGCCGTCTAAAAGTACCGTAGGTACATTAACTTTTAAATTAGTATCATTAGATTAAACTATTCTAACAAATGCAAGACATTCACACCTGTAAGGTAAGCTTTCATATAACGATACATCTGCTTCTCAATTAACAACTTTGAAACAAATAAATAGAGTTGAAAATCGCTTATTTTTCAAAGCTATTATCGATTACATTGTGGCCATGTAATTAGCGGTGTAAGCATTTGGTTTTATTGCTTATTAAAACGGATGGTGATCACCTTAGAGTGTCTAGGTTCGCTATTTTGTTACTAAGTGGTGATAAAGTATGGATAAGTAAGACAAGGTAAGTTCGGGCTTTAGGTCGTAAGTTAGGGTTAATATTTAGTAGGTAACAGTTAGTTAAGTTTCGCCTGGCCCGTGGCTAAATAATCACAGCCGCACAGGTCAATCGAATCGATCAGGTTAAGTTACGCTTGCCGCGGTTGGTCCGTAGATGGGTGACCATCTTAACATACCAAGGCCCCTTCGTGCGTTGGAAAGCACGTTAAGCCGTTGGTCCCGGCTGTCATTAGTGGATCTTTGACAGCCGGGACCAACGGCTGTCAAAGATCCACTCGTTACGGGTCATCTGAAGCTCGAAAGTCTGACGACCAGTCCCCAGTCCTTTGTCCTTAGGATTGTGGAGGTCAGACAGGCAGTCGCTCCATGTAATATACTGGTATTCAGCTGCATCCGGTTAGACAGGAAATCGACCCCAACACAGTTGGCAGACGATGATGATGACCATATTTTATACCTTATTGACCATCGGCTATAATGATAACGAGGGTGGGCGCTGATACACAGAATCACAAGATATTAAGTTATCTTTGCTCAAGTATTGGCTGTAACAGTGGTGCTCAGCTGAATCTAATTAGACTAGAAGCCGACCCCAACATATAATAGTTGGGAACAGGCTAGGCATGTGATGATGACATTTAATTATACATGAATTAAAGATTTAAAAGGTTATGGTACATCGCTTAGTTCGCTAGAATCGCTTGGTTTATGGCCACAGTTCTGATTGTATTCAATTACAGCAGTGTCATTAGGTTCAGAGTTCGCCACAAAAAGAGACGCCTGCGCAAACTACAACTAACTCTGGTCTAACGAAACTGGGGGTCTACTCCGAAGTAGTATCGGCCGAATGTTCGGCCGTTTTCTGCTACAAAGTTACTATTTGGTTCGGTCGGTTCCGATCCTACATTCCTACACTCTTTCGAATATTGACTAAATGGTCCCGATTTCTCGACCCAACTGAGCCGATCCGAACTTTTTTCGCATTTTTCAATAATAATGGGTTCGACCATGTGTCGTTCCGATCCGAACCTTCGCACTTTGCACTTCAGAGTAGGCCCCCTGAGCTGATTAGCTGACACGAACTATTGTTAAGTTAGAACTGCACCCTAATTACCTACGTAATACACTATCAACCCTAACCTGAGTCATTTTGAAGAATTTTTCTAATGCATTGTTTTACATGTTCTAAAAATGTATCTGCCCAGCAACGTAAATAACGCAATGGATGTTGTTGAACCGTCAAAATGAAAGCCTACTACTGTCAGTGTTTTACGCAAATACCCCGCAGTTAACATGTACCTAATTATGGTGGTGGTCAATAGTTAAAGAAGGACATGGTTTCCATCTATCCCAGATTCCGAGTTCCCAGTCTTGTTCGAGACACCAGATACTTGCAACACTGAAAACGGCCAACAGGAAAATAAATAGGACGGAAATAGAAAGGACGGCACGGTTAGCGTGTCGCAGGTTCGATTCCCGCACGGAACAAATATTTGTATGACCTACATGTATTTGTTCCGAGTCTGGGTGTTTTTCTATCTATAATATGTATGTATTTACAAAAAAATATATATATATATGTATAAGTAGTTTATCAGCCATCTTGTTACCATAACACAAGCAATTAGGTTGCTTAGCTTGAGACTAGATGGCGCTGTGTGAAATGTCTAGGGATATTATTATTATTATTATAAATGCACCGTTTTAGCCTAGTAAGTATGTAACTAATTCTAGTAACTCTAATGCCGGGCACAGATTAGCCTATAATGTCCCCAGTTCCCCAATGCTGGGACACAGGGCTCCTCTTTTCTAGAGGGAGTGCGCTGTAATATACCACGCGGGCCCAGTGCGGGTTGGTTAGTTAAATGTCACATGAAAGGTAACACCCGATGTAATAAATTCGCCCAGTGGTTGTGGTAAATATTTTCAGCGTGAAATAAATTGAATGTTCGAAGCTCAATCGAACAAGGGGCTTGTAGTTTAATGATAACAGCGCACTGGTCGATTGAACAGGTTAAGCTACGTTTGCCGCGGATGGGTAACCATCTTTATATAATATATATCAAGACTATTCAAGACCCCTTCGAGTCTCGGAAATCACGTTAAGGCGTTGGTACCAGCTGTCATTCGTGGATCTTTGGCAGTTGTTACGGGTTGTCAGAAGCCCAAATATGACAACCAGACCTAGCAAAAGGTTTCGTGTTATCCAGTTACTGGGTTGTGGAGGTAAGATAGTACATGGAGTGACGACTCCATGTAAAATATTTGTATCCAGGTGCATCTGGTAAGACTGGAAGCCGACCCCAACATAGTCGGAAAAAGGCCACGCATATGGTGTTTTTTTTTTCAATCGAACTGCAAGGCAAACCTGATGAGGAATTCTTAATCATAACTAGCGAATGAGGATGCACTACCTACTTCTCCACCTAACTACCCTTTGGCAAATACTTGCGTGATGGTATGCTTTATGAAATACACAAATGTAATTGCCATCCCAACTTCAACAGTTGAATACCTTCACAACAGACATAAGTAACAGCTCGTTTGAGTTCTCTGTGCTCATACAGATCACATAGCTCGGTTGGCTCGTTTCGCTCAGACCGGAAGTAGGCGTGAGCGTGTCGTGTGCACGTCTAGTGCAGCTTCCGGAAGCGGAACCCTTCAAGTTAGGTGAAAAATGGTTTATTGCCTGTTAGTGTTGGTTTTCAAAGTGTTTATTTATAAAAGAAAAGTGAGGTGGACCGAGATTTTTTTTACGACATTAAAATTATCTCAAACTCATCATCATCATCAGCTGCCTAGCCTTTTCCCAACTATGATGGGGTCGGCTTCCAGGAGTCAACTAAGTTCCAGTATTTTATATGGAGCGACTACCTATCTGACCTCCACAACTCAGTTACTGGGTAATACAAAACCCCTGGGTAAGATTGGTTGTCAGACTTTCGGGCTTGTGACGACCAACAACTGTCACAGATCCACGAATGACAGCCGGAACCAACGGCGTTTTGGTAATGTAAAAAACTATGTATTGTAAATTATCTCGATTAAAAACTAGATTTGAGAGAAAGCATAGAAACTGCTCGAGAATCTTATGGAATGCCATAAGATTTTCTACCAAATTTAAAAAGTAAAAAGCACACAAAGTTGGTCTTTGTCTGAGCCAGGATGCTCACTTGGAATTGAATTCGAAGTTATCTTTAGATGGAGTTGAGTGAAGTCAAATATGACGACGGTGTGAACTTTCGGAAGTTTTATTCCAAAGCTATTTGAAAATACCGCAGCTGATCTAGCTACAGAGTTACTTAATTGTTTTACTAACACCGTGAAACTGAGCAATTAATTAGCTAATATTAATAATAGTGATAATTTATGAACGTCTTCTTAATTACTTATATATAATATCGTAATGTTTGAGCTGAATATTACTATTTGCATGTTTCAATAGATTTTAATATTTAGAGAACCGTTGTCACTATCGCATACTAAAATGAACACACACTACTCAATATTGAAATGAAACAATCTGTTAATTGTTTAGTGAAGCCGACACTTACCTACATTTAATAACAGCCAACATTTCATTTCCCGGCGAGTGCTAAACCCTCGATATTTTAAAAACAGCATCAGAAATCAAAGTGGAAACAGGAAAAAGCAATCAGCATTTGTTGGTATATTGGCGTGGCTAGCTGACATATTTTATGGCAAATAATTTAAGTTTCTTGTAATGTTAATTACTGAACATAGGTTCCTAGTATTGTATACATGCAACTATATTCTAACTGAACAGACAGCTGTGCTGCTGGGAAGTTTGTTGCGCCACTTCTTCTTCCCAGCGATAGCACTAGGAAGTGGTGAAGGGCGGGCGTTTTTGGGGGACTGTCTTTTGTAATTTTGACGTTCGAAAAGTGCTGATTCTCAGCCTAATTTGAATAAATGACTTTTGATTTTGATTTTGAGCATTTCAACATTCTAACCTTGACCCGAGCAGAATGGTTGTTATGCCCACTCAAAGTCTGTGTTTCCTGCAAGAGTGAACAGGCATCTTATGAGCACACTCGTTCCATCATAAACCCCATCATCCATCGCTGTCCATCAGGCGTGATAGAGGTCAAGAGCAGGTCCATTCAGCAACAAAATTTATTTTCTATCTATATTTATTTTATTAATTTATTTAAATGCCTTAAAACTATCATTACAGGTCTTACTTAACCTAATGCGATAGCCAAGTCACACACACAAAATTAAAAATAAGTCACAAACTACATCTCGTTCATAAAGATCATTGTTTGTAACACAGTGTAAACAATAAATTATTAAAACAAAAAAATATATTAATATACAGGCTGGCAGGGACATCGACGCGCAAACTGTAACCATGGATTCAGCACATGAGCTTAGACCCATAGCGCCGAAATTTTTCGTCGGTTATTAAAAAAAAATATTGCCGTTCCATACATTTTGACCGCGTAGGTATTGCACTTTGCTATGAAAGAGATTTTTTTTTTTTTGATAACCGACGAAAAAATTCGACGCTATGGGGTCTAGTACCATGTGGTGCCCTGCCATCCTGTATATCAGAGAAATCTAATCAAACTTCACCAAAATGGAGTTCCACAACTCAACATTGAAATAAACCAATCTGTTATTTTTCACTGAAGCTGACACTTATAGTATTTTTATCTCATGACCCGACACGCACTTTACTTGTGTTAACCAAGTGTATAAACATGCTGTGAATGTGTGCATGACACTGACACGTGACACACACTTCCGACTTCGCCATTGTCTCGAACGGCACTGAGACCGAAAGCACCTGCGCTTACACATACATTCACAGCGTGTTTGTTCACTTGTTAAACACAAGTAATAATAATAATATAATAATAATAATATCCCTGGACATTTCACACAGCGCCATCTATTCCCAAGCTAAGCAACTTAATGCTTGTGTTATGGTAACAAGATGGCTGATAAACTACTTATATACATTTTTTTGTTGTAAATACATACATATTATAGATAGAAAAACACCCAGACTCAGAACAAATACATGTAGGACTTACAAATATTTGTTCTGTGCGGGAATCGAACCCGCGACACGCAGCGCACAAGTCCGATCGCTCAGCCACTGCGCTAACCGTGTTGTCAAGTAAAGCACGCGTCGGTTCGTGAGATAAAAATATTGTACCAACATTTAATAACAGCCAACCTTTCATTTCCCGACGAGTGTCCGCCGACCGACGCCGACGCCGCGGCCGCCAAACACTCGATATTTCAAAAACAGCATCAGAAATCAAAGTGGAGTTTATCATTTTATATCCGGGCGCTGCATTTGGCTGCAATTTCCGCCCCCTCCCCTTCAAGTGCCGGGAACGTCGGGACCGTCACCTTTCGGGAAATTATAGCCATTTCCCCCCTAAACGTGGAGGGTAGACAGGTGAGGTGCTTCCGGGGCTGAACGGTAATAAAACACGTGAACTGACCTCCTTATCTGTGAGTTATTAAATTATGGTGACAGGTAAATGGTTTAGTTTGTGATTTATTTTTAGTAAGCTGTCTTAATTAACATACCACGCTTGTATTCTGCGGGGGGATGGGCAGAGGTCTTATAGTCCCGCATCCCGCTAGTTATATTAAAAGATCCAACTAAAAAATAAACTGTTTAATACGCAGCGTTTACAATCTGCGGCGTGAACGGGCTTTGCAAATTAGGGTCTGCCGTGCCGGTCATTTTGATCCCCTACGGCTCCAATGGGTAGATGACGTGCCGGTCATTTTGACCCACCATGGCAGTTAACGTGTTACCGACAATAGAGTGGAACAGTTTATTTTTTAGTTACACAGAGACAAAGCCATTTGCACACAAAATTTACGTAGGTACCTACCTAAATCACGGTTTTTTTTTCACTAAATAATTGTTATAGTACAGTCAACAGCAAAAGTAGATGATCAAAATCAGAAATTCAATACTAATGAACGGAGTTCGCAGCTGTACTAGTAGTAAATGTTTGGTATAATTTACAATCACATACTTTTGAATCACTTCGACGCCACACAGTTCTGACGCGAACTCCGTTCATTAGTATTGAATTTCTGATTTTGATCATCTACTTTTGCTGTTGACTGTACCTATATTGAGCGGTCATATCGCTTTCTACGATCTCTTCCAGGCAACCTTGGAATAAACAGCGATTGCGTAAATATAAAAATGGGGTCGTCATTGATGCAAAATAATATGTATATAATAATATCCCTGGACATAATAATATAATATCCCTGGACATTTCACACAGCGCCATCTAGTCCCAAGCTAAGCAACCTAATGCATGTGTTATGGTAACAAGATGGCTGATAAACTACTTATATACATTTTTTTTTTGTAAATACATACATATTATAGATAGAAAAACACCCAGACTCGGAACAAATACATGTAGGTCATACAAATATTTGTTCCGTGCGGGAATCGAACCCGCGACACGCAGCGCAGCAGTCAATCGCTTAACCACTGCGCCAACCGTGCCGTCGTATATAGATACAATATACACGTACTATAGTCGATCGGTCAGGTTAAGCTACGCTTGCCGCGGTTGGTCTGTGGATGGGTGACCATCTTTACATACCGAGACCCCTCCGTGCCTCGGAAAGCACGTTCAGCCGTTGGTCCCGGCTGTCATTCGTGGATCTTTGACAGTCGTTACGGGCAGTCAAAAGCCCGAAGGTCTGACAACCAGTCTTACCAAGGGGTATCGTATTACCCAGTAACTGGGTTGTGGAGATCAGATAGGCAGTCGCTCCATGTAAAATACTGGTATTCAGCTGCATCCGGTTAGACTGGAAGCCGACCCCAACATAGTTGGGAAAAGGCTAGTCAGATGATGATGATACACGTACAGTCAACAGCAAAAGTAGATGATCAAAATCAGAAATTCCATACTAATGAACGGAGTTCGCAGCTATATTTCAGCTGTACTAGTAGTAAATGTTTGGTATAATTTACAATCACATACTTCTGAATCACTTCGACGTCACACAGTTCTGACGCGAACTCCGTTCATTAGTATTGAATTTCTGATTTTGATCATCTACTTTAGCTGTTGACTGTACTATAGTAGATACATAAAATTTGAAAATCACGTGCCTATGTCATATACCCAACACCTGTAGGTACCCAGTATTATTAAAGCTTATACCAACAAACCACTAGGTAATTCCATCGATCGTGAAACTAATCCCGAAAACGGGGCGTCACCTAAACCTTAACCACAATCACGTTAACAAGTCCCACAACCACAGCCTATAATAATGTGTTCCAATTTCCAGCATTCATTGCGGATGATAATTTCCCCTGGGAGTACTGGAACTTAATACCTAAATCTTCAATATACTGTTATATGGGAGAAAAAGTTATAGGACTTTGTATTGTATTCGATTTAATACAATTTATTTATTACCAGTTTTTTATAATCCTACTATATAATATTATAAAGGCGAAAGATTGTGAGTGAGTGTGTGTGTGTGTGTTTGTTTGTTACTTGTTCACGCTCAAACGGCTGGACCAATTTTGATGAAATTTGGTATGGACGCAGCTGATGCCCTGGATTTAGGCCGTGTTCAGACGAAACGCGCCGACCACGCACACGCGTTGTACACCCGCGCTCGGCACACGTAAAATCTCTCACTCGGTGAGCGCGGGGTTGGCCGAGGCGGGCGCGACGCGGGCGCGTGGCGTGTGCGGTTAGACTTTGATAAATGCAATTTGAGATCTATTGATGTGTCATAAGATTCAAATTACATACAAAAAATTTCAAAGCGGGTTAGACGCGGTACCGGGCGCGTGTCGTCTGAACGCAGCCTTACGCGTAGGCTACTTTTTATCCCGATATTCCCACGAAGTCGAAACTTATAGGGGGAAACCGCGGGGCGCTGCTAGTCCTACTAATATATAAACGCGAAAGTTTGTAAGAATGGATGGGTGGATGTTTGTTACTCTTTCACGCAAAAACTACTGAACGGATTTTGATGAAACTTTACAGTAATAATATAGCTTATACTCGTACATCAGAATAAGGGTACTTTTTATCCCGATATTCCCATGGAATCGACAATTATGCAGGTGAAACCGCGGGGTGCTGCTAGTACATACATATAATAGATAACAGCTTTCCTGTAACAATTTATAAGTTTATTTGAATATAATTTATCTGAAATATTGCACTCATTGTTTATTACGAACACACACTATATCCACATAATAACAAATTGGAAAACTATATTTAATCTACCAGCAGACTCGAATTACTTTAACAGGGTAACATTTTACAAAATTGGCACGAATTAATATGTAGTATCCTTTTCCTAATGATAACAATATGATTGTGTAAATACTGATAAACAAAGAATAAATACTGGGTCCAAAAAAGGTCTGTCCTTTTTTTATTCTTTGTTCAAAATCAATCAAAAGTCATTTATTCAAATTAGGCTGAGAATCAGCACTTTTCGAACGTGAAAATTACAAAAGACAGCCCCAAAAAGGTTCACCCTTCACCACTTCCTAGTGCTATCGCTGGGAAGAAGAAGTGGCGCAACAAACTCTCCAGCAGCACAGCTGTCTGTTCAGTTAGAAAATACTTGATTGTATACAATACTATGTACCTATGTTAAGTAATTAACATTACAAGACACAGAACATAAAAATGTTATAGGTAGAGTCAGGGATGTAAGAGTTGCGAGACTGAGGGAGAGGGAGAAGGGCCCGTTGCTAAATAATAACAGCCGCAAAGGTCGATCGATCAGGTTAAGCTACACTTGCCGCGGTTGGTCTGTGGATGGGTGACCATCTTTACATACCGAGACCACTCCGTGCCTCGGAAAGCACGTTAAGTCGTTGGTCCCGGCTGTCATTCGTGGATCTTTGACAGTCGTTACGGGTCGTCAGTAGCCCGAAAGTCTGATAACCTGTCTTACCAAGGGGTTTCGTATTACCCAGTAACTTACTACGTAGCAACTACTACGTAGTAACTTACGTACTTGTGGAGGTAAGATAGGCAATTGCTCCATACAAAATACTGGTACTCAGGTGCATTCGGTTAGACTGGAAGCCGACCCCAACATAGTTGGGAAAAGGCTGAGCAGATGATGATGAGTCAACTTTTTTGACTATTAATTTCTCTGACTTCACTTACTGAAAACATTTTATGTGTTGTTAGATTTTTTTTTAACGTTACGATTTTTTTTAACCCCCACACTAGAAATTAGGTACTCTTGTATCGTGGGTGCGTTTACAAACATTTAAACTCACATACACAAACAGCCAGACCCGGAACAACTACATGTAGGCAATAAAAATATTTATTCCGTGCGGGAATCGAACCTGCGACACGCAGCGCAGCAGTCGATCGCTCAGCCACTGCGCCAACCGTGTCGTCGAATACTACTAGATAACTATGCAACATTTCAATAGCTGCAAGTTGATTACTCCGTGTTAAATGGACAATAGATATTTGGTATTTCCGACGCGGTATTGTTTCCCAAATCATTTGATTACTAGTGTGCCTGTATTTGGAGTACAAATACTTCCATGAATGTAGTTAATTAATTTACCGATAAATTGTTTATCAAGAAATTCTCACCCTATTATTATGCATTTTAGTTGAGAGATAATATAACACGGTTTTCTAGTAAATAAACAAAACTATCTGCAAATGACACCTATTTTGATGATAACCTTTGCCTTGGTCATAATAAATTGTTACTTAATTATTATAAACAAAATTTGAATACTCCTACCTAGATAATTATAATAGATACTAGCAACGCCCCGCGGTTTTACTATAAGTGTCGATCCCGTGGGAAAATCGGGATAAAAAGTATCCTATGTGTAACTAGCTTCTGACCGCGGCTTCGCCCGCGTGGATGTCGGAATAAAATTATAAATTCTGTCTGTATGTTACATTTTCACACTTAAACCACTGAACGGATTTAGATTAAATTGCCTGCCAGCAGATGCCAAAGAGATAGATGGCATCCTGGGGAAGGACATACTTCTTATCCTTTCCGACTCAGAAACAGTGTAACATACAGACAGAATTTATAATTTTATTTAGTACTAGCTTCTGCCCGCGACTTCGCCCGCGTGGATGTCGGAAATTATCCCACGGGAACGTGTTAACAGGATTAAATGTATGTGCTTCCCCAGGATGCCATCTATCTCTATGCCAAATCAGAAGTTCACAGTGGTTTAGGCGTGAAAATGTAACATACAGTTTCAAGTTCAAATCCTCCCCTTAAAAACCGAATTACCCGTTTTTGTCCCGTCAGTGGTAAATTTTCGACATTTGCCATTTATTTTTTTGATATTTTCAATGTACAGAATTTTCACTTCTACAGATTTATTATAAGTATAGATATAGATAGCACTTTGCCCGCGACTTCGTCCGCGTGTACTTTGCTCTTAAAATTTCGAAGAGGTATGTTTACAATCTTTATCATTTATTTATTTAATTCGGGTTAATTTTTTGTTTAAAGATTAAAAAGAATAAAAAATTTAAAATAAACCTTGTCGTCCCCTTTTACCACGTCAGGCTTTGTTTTTTAAAAAGCGTTTGATACGTTCCCATTGTATGACTTACAGATTATTTACATATACCCATTTTAGAGTTAATGGAAGTAAGCAGTAAAATCTACCCCTTAAACATTATTACCCTTTTCCACCCAGGTAAGAGACGATTTTTGAAAAACCCTTAAAACACATTACCGAGTTTCGAGTTTATCCGTCCGAGCGGTTTAATATTTTTTCTTACCTATTAACTTTTTCACCCCCGAAGACTCTGTAAAACAAAAAAAAAAGCCTCTGTAAGGATTTTTTTAAAGCTAAAAGTGACCATCTATATTAATTACTGAGGCAAATCTTGCCCAGTATCAAGTTTATTAACCATAGGAAAAAGATTTTTCATATTAACTGTATCCCGTCTTTTCACCCCACTTGCATAAAAAACAAAAAAAAATATTGGGATGTTTCCATAATTTGACTCAAATATGATGTATACCAATTTTTGAGTTAATCAAGCCACGTAGTACAATACTCTCCTAATCCCTTAAAAAATTAATCACCCCTGTTTGCCCCGTCAGCGGTCGATTTTCGAAAGACCCAAAAACTTATCATCGTTTCTTTCCTATCAAAAGTATTAATCGCTCGCGCAATCGGATCGCGCATTCAAATTCTTCCACACAAACTTTAAACTCCCCTATATCCCCCTTTGTGGAGTAGTTTTGAAAAACTTATAATAATAAATTTTATTACTTACCTAGGCAAGTATTCATGCCAAGTTTCAAGTTTATTAACTGAATGAATAAGATTTTTCACATAAACTGTATCCCCGCTTTTCATCCCCACTGTGGTGGAATTTTGAAAAATCGTTTTGGATGTATTCATAACTTGACTCAAAGATTATTTATACCAATTTTCGAGTTAATCAAGCCATGCAGTAAAATCGTCCCCTGTAAAATTTACTACCCCTTTTTAGCCCGTCAGGTGTAATTTTCGAAAAACCCTGATACACATTTTTCTTTACTTTCAATCCTAGGTATAAATACTGAGTTTTGAGTTAATCGGACCGCGCGCTAAAATTCTTCCATTCAAACTTTGAAACCCCCAACCCCTTTTTAGGGGGTAGTTTAGAAAAACATAAAATGGCAAACTTCATATTTACTTAGAAATAGTATTGGTGCCAAGTTTCAAGTTTATTATCTTAAGGAATAAGATTTTCCATGCAAACAAAATCCCCCCATTTCACCCTCTGAGGGGTGGAATTTCGAAAAACCCTTTCTTAATGGATACCTACTCTTCACGAAGAACACACCCTCAAAATTTCATGTCTCTAGAACCAGCTGTTTAGGCTGTGCGTTGATGTATCAGTCAGTCAGTCAGGACTTTGAAGTTTATATATATATGTATATATTCTAATGTATAAGCTACATATATTACTGTACGCGTGAAAGAGTAACAAACAACCATCCATCCATCCTCACTAACGTTCGCGTTTATAATAATAAAAAAAAAGTTTAATTACCTTCAATGGTACAAAAAACACATCTCAACACTATGCAGCTTTACAATAAGGGAAACAGAGTGTTTTCGATGAGCTCTGGCACCCAATGTAAGATTTAACTTGTGTTTAGGGTGCCAGCGTCCTCGCCTAAGATTTGAACATGTAGCACGACGGGCACAGTACGTCATCATTAAATTACAAGCTAATGTTGTGTCCTATTTATGTAGCTATGTATGTGTTGTATTTGTGTGTGAGGGGGAGATACTCGTAAATATGGTGAAAACTTGTGTTATATAAGTAAGATATTAGAGCTAACACTTTTATACACCGAAGTAAATGAAAATATCTTCAAAATTCTCTTATTTTACTTTACAACATAAGTAATCCATAAAATCGTGCCTGTAATCACAAAAGGGCAGAGGTGTAAGTACCTGTAGTGCGCCCACATTTCACTAATTATTACTAGGTCCTATCGTAGCTCCTAGCTGATCTTATAAGCTTTTTTTTTAAATAAACTTTTCCCCACACTAGGAATTACTCCTGTATCGTGGGTGCGTTTACAAACATTTAAACTCACATACACAAACAGCCAGACCCGGAACAACTACCTGTAGGCAATACAAATAATTGTTCCGTACGGGAATCGAACCCGCGACATGCAGCGCAGCAGTCGATTGCTCAGCCACTGCGCCAACCGTCAAAGTCATTTAATGTTCTATGTCTCGTAATGTTAATTACTTTGCATACGAACTATTACAATACTAGTGTAATACTTGATTCTATACATAGAATCAAGTTTTTCTAACTGAACAGATAGCTGTGCTGCTGGGGAACTGTCTAATGTAATTTTGACGTTCGAAAAGTGCTGATTCTCAGTCTAATTTGAATAAATGACATTCGATTTGATAGTCTACGAACAATACGAACCAAACTTAAAAACTATTTTGACACTACCTATTATAATCGAGTTGGACATTAGTTGAAACTGAATAGGAAATTAGGCAGGGAATAAGTAAAGAAAATTATCGAAAAGCAATTAAAAAAAAGAAGCTGCAAGAAAAAGAACTACCAATGCCACCGTACAAACACCTCCCAGTGAACGAATGAAGGAATACTTCTATCTTTTCTATCCACGAAATACATTTTCCGCTCTATCTAACTTAAAAGAAAATTCCATCTGGAAAGTCAAGGAACACACAGTGAATTCCGAACAGCTACTGCAGCTAGTTCAGTAAGTGGCAGTCGATTGCTGGGTCAACTCACTGCGCTAAACCTAAGGAAAACTGCTTGAAATGTAAAGGCTAGAATACATCAATGTTGCAATGCATCGCCTAAAAATGCATCATTCGCTTCTGCATCGCCCACTCAGTATCATTTCGTCTGAAACAGTCACCAGCTATGTTCAAGATGGGAATATAGCTGGTGACTGTTACCTGACTGAACACCTCGATAAAAAGTCAAAGTCAAATCATTTATTTCAAACTAGCTGCGCCCCGCGGTTTCACCCGCATAAGTTTCGATCCCGTGGGAATATCGGGATAAAAAGTATCCCATATGTTAATCCTGGTTATAAACCATCTGTGTGCCAAATTTAATCCAAATCCGTTCAGGAGTTTTTGCGTGAAAGAGTAACAAACATCCATCCATCCATACACACTTTCACGTTTATGATATTAGTAGGATAGAAGAGGAAGTAGAATGGGCACATAAAAGGCACTTTTGAACGTCATAATTTACAACAAAAAAATAGAATTGATTCTAGTTGCCCCTTCCGAAACGAAACTAGTATGGAGAAGAATGAGCAAGAAACTCCACCAGCTATTCTTCGCAGCCGACTGCAGGATAGGTCTCTCCCAAACTGCGCCACAACACCCCCTCCTTATCCTTTCGTATCTTATCTGTCCCAGTCACCGTTTTATAGTCAACTATTCAGTCTGAATATTAGACGAAAGTTTTCTCTAACATAAAAGCTAACCACGCGTTGAACAAGTCTACACCTCCCTTTACATTCATTTCTGTTTTCAATTCCCCTTTTACTAAAACAAACAAGCGTTTACGGCACGAAACAAAGTTAACACGGCACAAATACCCTTTATCTATACTACAGCATCTCGCCTCGTTAGATTTCTAAACAATCTACACACTGCCCGAGTGACATGTCAAAATTTTGCTCCGTATTTTAAAATTAGTTTTATTTAATTTTTAAGTGTAATTAAGTGGTAATAGTCTATCTGAATGTAAAATAACACCTTAAATACTCTGGACCATTGTTTTCCTGCAAGTTTTACAAAGTTAAACACAGTATTTGGTTGCCCGTTACCGGTAACCTCTCACGGCTCTCTCAGCTGATTGTGCAGCTGATGTTCGACCTGCGGATATAAACGGGGAGTATTGTTTACTTTTAATCTATATTTATCACACAATCGTCATCTAGACTTTAACACATTCATTGATCCCAATTATTGTTTCATTTGTCACCTTGCTGCCCTGCATTGGGTATAAGTCACTTTGTTTATGTAAATCATAACGAAACTTAATATTATGAAATATTAAAATTCTATTAGTGTTACATAACAACAATAACGTTAACTATCGTTATTTTCAATAATTTGTAATCTTAATGCAAAACCAGATTTTTCTGTCTGGGCATCCTACCCACATAAAAAAAAGTTAAATCTTAAATCAATAGAATCAATGTAACTGTGTACTTTATCTAATCATATCAGTTGCATTTCAATTAGGTTCTGCCTACCTTATTCTATCTATAAATCTACACTAACTTCTTCAACTTTTCCTTTCATTTCTAGCTTTCCTTTCCTGTTTGGCTGTTTTACTGGTTCTTACCGTTTCTTTAATTTCACTTTCAGTACTTATTCCTGAAACCATGCCTGTGATGACCCGTAAGGCTGCTGCTCAGGACTTGGAGCTTAAATTGAAAACAACCACTCAAGATCTTAAGGCTTCTAACAGTAAATGTGATCAGCTGTTACAAGAAATAGAGGATAGTGAGAAGGAAGTCGAGAAGGTGGTTTACAAAAATACAAGCTTAAAACAGGAGCTAGTAGACCTTCATCAAAAATACCTGGTCGTTGTTGATGAACGGAACAAATTGCAGTTAGTCACGGATGGTTTCAATAACTGCAGTAACTTATATGAGGAGGCTTTGTGTAAGGTTAGGGACCTAGAAGAGGAATTAATTCATGCAAATGTACGAATCACTAAGTTACAGAAACTAAAAGAATGTACTCAGGCTAAGGAAACTGATAACTTGTATACTGAATTAGCTAATACTAATTGCAACTCTCATTCCCTAATAACAATAGATCTTACTGAAGATTCTATAATGAAATATAATAATAGCAGTTATAAAGTAAGTCAAAATAAAATAAAAAAATATGCAAAACTAAATAGAATCATAAATAGATGCAATAAATTTAGGAAACAACAAAAATACAATTCCAATAATATTATACTAAGGAAGGAACGTGTTTTTCTAATAAATAAATTAAATAACTATGAAATTAAATTAGAAGATAGTAAAAACATTTATCAAATTGACACTCAGCGATTACAGTCTGAAATTGAGGTACTTGAAGAGTCACTACATTTACATTATATTAAGTATGTGAGCTCTCAAAAACAAATTAAGGAACACATCCTTGCTGCAAACGAGTTGGTGGAAATGCGTAATGATGAGGCAGGTAGAGTGGACCCGATGACTCTGAGCACCACTCAATGTTCTTGTCAAATGGAATCCAACCTTGAGGCTATCCAACCTGAGGCAACGGAGGACCCGTCCCAGTCCGGAGGAGCTCGGGACTGTGTCCCCGATCAAGATACACCCCATGTTGTTCAAGGTTCATGTCAAGTAGCACAGACAGATACTTATGCTGTCACTTCTAGTAAAGATTGTTGTTGTTCTGTTATGTTTTCAGATAGTTTAGGGAGAGGGTTAGGTAAATTATTGAGTAACAACCTGAGTCAATCTGTTGTTAATTATTGTATGCCTGGGAAATCCTACAAAGAGATAATGTCATCAATAACTTGCTATAAATATGATCCAAATGCAATTATTTCTGTATTTGTAGGTAATAGTGCTAAGGTAACAATAGATGACATCACTGACAGTGTCACTGAAATCTTGAAGATTAATTGTCAGAAAATAATATTGTGTGCTTTCCCATACTTTGAGCACTTATCAAGTAGGCAAAATTATTATATACATAGGCTAAATAACCATATACATTTATTAGTTAATCACTATAGTGACAAACTCATATTTTTTGACACCAACACTTTTGTTGAGCCATTCAAATCGACTAGGGATACAGCGTATCTGCCTATTAGTTTTAGACGTCAAATAGCAGGGCTATTAGCTTTTATTATTAACTCAGACATAAGTAGTATGTCGAAGTCGGATGTAATTAAAACCATAAAAATTAGTAATAGTACTAATATTAAGGTGGTTAGCAACAATAGTTTAAACTAGTCAGTAAGACAACAGAAGGTACCAATAACAATATCGTTAATCTCACCTCCAACAAGGTATCTTCTAGCACTCAATTAGTTAAGTGTAAAAAAGGGGCTAAGCAGAATTCCTTGAAATTATTTCATCAAAATATTCAAGGCTTTTCTTCCAAATTATTAGAAGTTGAGTTGTTTTTAGAAAAAACAATGTTTGATATTATTTGTATAACTGAACACTGGTTGAAAGATTATGAAATGCTAATTAATTATGAGAACTACAGTGTGGGCAGCTGCTTTAACCGAAAATCCATGCTGCGCGGAGGTTCATTAATTTTAATTAAAAATTCTATAAAATATAAGACTCGTAAAGACATAGTGGAACTATCGGTGGAACATAGCATCGAACTGTCCTGTGTTGAGCTAGATAAGCATTTTATAGTGTGTGTATACAGACCTCCAAACTATCAAAACTACTCTGTTTTTGAGTCAGTAATGGAAGATGTCTTGGCAAAACTTGCAACTGGTAATAAATCAGTAATTATTTGTGGTGACTTTAATATTAATATTTTGGAAATTAATTCAAATAGCAATAGATTATTAAGCCTCTTTAAATCATTCAATCTGTCAAATGTGTTTTTGGAACCAACACGAATAACTACGGCTACTGCTACATGTATTGATAATGTTTTCTGTTGCTGCGAATATCTAGAGAAGGCCATTGTAAATTATCTCCCTTCTGATCACAGTGGTCAAACCGTTTATTTTAAGTCCAACACACCGATTCAAAAAGTGCAGATTCAAACTAGACCAATAACATCGGGTAATTTGAATAAGTTTAATATTACTTTAAATAGCAAATTAAGTGCTCAGGGCCTAAGTATGACTAATGGTAATATTTTGTATGAAGAATTATTTTCATTAGTACAAACAGAGTTCAATAATTACTTTAAGAAGAACTCTAAAACTATTTGCCCTAAGTTTTTATTCAGTGACTGGGCAACTAAAGGAATCAGAAAAAGTAGGGAAAGATTATTTGAACTGTATGGCCTTAAGCCGTATATTAACACGGATACTTTTAATAAGTATGTTGCTACTTATTCTAAAACTTTTAAAAATATCTGCAAAGCAGCCAAAGCTTCATTCATTAGTAACAAGGTTAAATCAGCAGACAATAAAATAAAGACAGTTTGGAAGATTATTAACAATGAAACGAACAGGAACAAAACACGTAATACTGATTACACACTGAACACTTCCCGCGGTCTCATTAGCGATAACATCGATGTTGCTCAGGAATTTACAACTTTCTTTACCAATATCCCAATTAAAACTACAGAAACTTTAAATTCCTCGCCCGCACTAGCTATAGAATTATTAAGAGCGAATGTCTCAGCCTGTACTGTGGAATTTAAATTTAAACATATTAACCCCATTGTCATTATAAAGGCATTTAAGCAACTTAAGATCAAAATTACCGAAGATCTGTGGGGCATGTCTACTAAAGTTTGTCAATCCATTATTGAGACAATTGCACCCTACTTAGCTCTAATATTTAATTTGTGCGTAGATCAAGGGGTATTCCCGGATTTAATGAAGTTCAGTAAAGTTATTCCACTTTTCAAATCTGGGGACAGCAAAGACACAAATAATTATAGACCCGTATCGGTTTTGCCGGTTTTCGGCAAGGTGTTTGAAAAAGTAATGTTAAATCAAATGCTCAATCATTTTAATCGTAACAACATCCTACACGATCAACAGTATGGTTTCACCAAAGGACGTTGTACAACGGACGCCGGTGTCACCTTATTAAAACACATTTTTAACGCATGGGAAGAGGCACAAGATGCAATAGGCATCTTTTGCGACCTATCCAAGGCATTTGACTGCGTGAATTTCGAAACACTGCTCTTGAAACTTGAGCATTACGGACTGGGTAAACTAGCTCTTAACTTAATAAAATCATATTTAAATGATAGATTTCAGCAAGTTCAAATAAACGGTGTGAATTCATTGGGTTTAAAAGTCAAAATGGGTGTACCGCAGGGCTCAATATTGGGACCGTTCCTATTTTTAGTATATATAAATGATTTACCTCATTTACTAAAAACCCGGCCACAAATGGTGTTATTTGCTGATGACACATCGCTGATTTTTAAAGTAGGCAGACGTGCACAGGAGCTTGACGACGTAAATAATGCTATGCTTGTGGTCCATAATTGGTTTACTGTAAATAATTTAGTATTAAATGAGAAAAAAACTAAATGCATTAGATTCTCTTTACCGAATGTTAGAAGTAGTCAATGTCACGTTGTATTGAATAAGGAGATACTGGAATTCGTCGAAAATACGGTTTTCTTGGGGATCACGCTTGATTCAAAGCTGCAGTGGGGTCCTCACTTAACATCACTTGCAGGGCGGCTAAGTTCAGCCGCTTACGCTGTTTGGAAAATCCGTCAATTAACAGACGTGGATACCGCGAGACTGGTCTATTTTAGTTACTTCCATAGCATAATGTCTTACGGTATTCTGCTGTGGGGACGGGCTGCAGATATTGATTCTATCTTTATTCTGCAAAAGAGGGCTGTTAGAGCCATCTACAATCTCAGCAGACGCGAATCCCTAAGGGAACTGTTTAAAAACATTAACATCATGACGGTTCCTTGTCAATATATATACGAAAACATTATGTACGTTCGAAAAAATCTACATCTTTTTAGTAAGATAAGTGACAGGCATAATTTTAACACTAGGAATAGGAACAAACTAGATCAACCGTGCTTCAGATTGTCTAAAGTAAAAACTTCTTTTATGGGGTACTGTGTAAGATGTTATAATAAAATACCACTCAATATTCTTCAATTAAATGAGAAGAAATTTAAAACATGCATTAAACGCACACTATGTAGACAAGCATATTATAAGTTGGATGAGTATATCGTAGATAAAAATGCTTGGCTTAATGCTGGTCCTGCTCCACAGGCACTTGGGCTCACTAGTTGATTACAATTTCAATATTTGGAAGAGATGCTTCCCCTTTTTTTGTGTTTCTGACATTACGAACGTAATGTTTATTTTATTCAATCAAGATTTAATTCTTAATACTTAAATATTAAATACCTCTTCCTGATTATTCCTATAGTTTTGTATAAATTAGAAGCATTTTTTTAAAATTTTGTAAATGTAAGAACCATGGATCCGTTTTTATGATATTTTGATGTTGACTTGAAAGAGCATGGCAGTTGAGAATATGTCATGCTCACTTAAATGTCTCACTGGTGGTGGCGCGTGAGTTGGATCATTCGGTTCCCTACAAAATGGTTGAGCTGGGTGGTGCTGATCCACGCGTCATGTTCGTGAACGGGCGCCGTCAGTTGAGACTGGTCATCTCTTAACTGCCAGGGCTTATTTTTAATTTTATATTTTAAATTGTTCTTTTTTTCATTGTTCTCACATGTAGAAGCAATAAGAATAATGTACCCAGGATTTTGTAATAATATCTTGATTTAAAAGAGTGTCCTTGGAGTTTCTTGCCCGTTCTTCTCCAAAGAGATCTACGTTTTGGAATGGGCAACTAGCTTCACTTTCTGACTAACTGACCGACTATTTAAAATGTTGACAATTCAAAAGTGCCTGAAATGGTTTAATTGAAATAAATGATTTGAGTTTGAGTTTGAGTTTGAACAGTTTGTCCTTAAAAATCGCTTGTCCGCCCACTGTGCAGTTGTCCCGCTAATTCGTTCATTAGCATTGAATGGCGGTTCGGCGCCACTTTCGCCGATAAGCTTGCCCTCGCCGACACGGTAAACCGAACGCCGACAATCTAAAGGCACAATGTGACGTATGTCGGCGAAGCTGTCGGCGTCTGAATTATGCCTTCACTAGCCGACTAGGGTACTAGTAGGCTCATTCATTATTGATAAAATCAGAATAAGATATTTATGTGAGAATAACGTACATGTGTTGAGGCGATTTCTTGCAACGACAATACAAAGTTTGTTAGATTACCAAAGTCATTTAAATATACTTCTAGATAAATATTTTTGCCTATATTTTTGATCGAAGCCTACTTGCAACGAAGCGTTTTCAGGAATTTGCTTTGGAAAAACTTTGCATAATAGTTTTATTATGCAAAGTTTTTCCAAAGCAAATTAAAGTAAAAAGCAAATTAAAGTAAAACGTAAAAATTGACAATTGCGTTTGATTGAAACAATCAAACGCAATTGTCAATTTTTACGTGATTAATACACATTGATCGCCTTCCAAATGCAATTGAAGCGATTGACAATATTACTACAACTACAATTGATGGCAATTGATCCGTTGCAATGATCGTTTCAAAACGTTTTTAGACATCTGCCAGACCACTTTTCCGACAACTAATATGCTCCTGAAAAATCTAATCAGATTCATTTAGACTAAATGAATCTGATTAGATTTAATTTAGACTAAATAAAATTGATTACTAAATCATTTAGTAATCAATTTTATTTCTTGACTTCACGTGAGGCAATTGGTGGCAATTGGTGGAGGTGGCGGGGTGGGCGAGGGAATGCGCCTTGCGCACCTCACGCCTCAGCCGCCGCGGGAGACGCTCCGGGCGTCGGGAGCCGCGTGACGACTCCCGGCCACCGTAGGCGCGGGCCTGCGGGCGGAGAGTAATGGGTAGCTCTCCGTCCGATCAGGACTAGGCCCGTGCCGGACGGCGTGTACGTGTTCCACGCGCGCCTCAAAGAGATGTCAGCAAAAGAGACGGGGCCCCATAGGGCCGAAGCCTGCCAGGGTAGCGGGACCATCCGAAAGGGTTTACCGCTGCCCTGGAACATAAAGGGCTAAGGAAGGAACACGGGTGGGTTTTAGTCAGTAAAAGTCTGACACTCCCTTCTGCTCCACCCAGAGCGGGAGGAGTCATTTGATGATTTCCCATCCTCAAAAAAAAAAAAAAAAAGGCAATTCTCGTAATTTTAAGACCGTTCACAGTCTGATCTCAGTCTCAATCTGTCAAAAAATACTTCTAAATTCCCTACATTTAAACAAGTTTTTGACATTTGTTTGTCGTCGAGATGAGACTGCGACTAGATTTTGAACGTTTTAAATGACGAGAATTGGCCTTAAGGTTGTACTTTTAACTGGCCCGATAGTTTGGCAGCTAACATGATTACTGAAAAACCCATTTGACACACCGAAAATATATTTCTCAAACTTATGAAGCTCCATATAGTAACTCCTGACCCTTTATAGCTGAAATACGCTTCCCAGTTTCAGAGCCGTACCTAAAGCAGTCATTTAGTATTCACGGTACTAAACCAACTGAATGAAGACGATAAAACGTACAATTTCAATTCAGGACAACTAAGTAAGTAATTCAATTTCGCTGCTAACTCTATGTACCTAACTTGTAATTTTCAAGAACAAAATTATTCCACTTTCAACAACTTGGTTCATAATGAAATAATGCTAGGACGCCCGCATACCTACTACTGCGGGGTATGCCTTTCAATTTGACAGTTCCATCACGTTCAATGCGTTGTTTACGTTGTTGAGCAGACGAATTTTTCAAACCTATGAAGCAATGGTTTGGGAATTTCCTTCAAAACCCTCGGATTGTATTGAAAGTGTGTTACGCAATGAGGGTGCTGATTTGCGGGAGCTTTGTGAATCCTTATGCTAAAACGAACAGAAGAACCGAACCAGGGGGTCTACTCCGAAGTAGTATCGGCCGAATGTTCGGCTGTTTCCTGCTACGAAGTTACTATTTGGTTCGGTCGGTTCCGATCCTACACTCCAACACTCTTTCGAATATTGACTATGGTCCCGACCCAACTGAGCCGATCCGAACTTTTTTCGCATTTTTCAATAATATTCGGTTCGGCCATGAGTCGGTCCGATCCGAATATTCGCACTACGGAGTAGGCCCCCAGACCTCTTGATTTCGTCATCAGCAGCTATGTAAACCAATTTTCTCGGCTAAGCCAACTATTCAAACGTGTATTGTGAATTTCGCACAAAAATACAAGGTGTTTTTAATAACTGAACAAGGGTCAATCATCGCCCAGAAATCGTGGAAAAAAACAGGTGCTCCATGCAATTATGTTTGCACTAGCTGCGCCCACGGTTTCACCCGCATAAGTTTCGATCCCGTGGGAATATCGGGATAAAAAGTGTAAAAAAAAGTATTCTATGTGTTAATCCTGGTTATAAACTATCTGTGTGCCAAATTTCATGCAAATCCGTTCAGTAGTTTTGGCGTGAAAGAGTAACAAACATCCATCCATCCATAGAAACTTTCACGTTTATAATATTAGTAGGATATCTCGACAAAATATAGGGAACATCTGATTTCATTTCGCGAGATTTTTCATCGAAAAGTTGTTCGTAATTACGAGTACAAAGGCCCCTTTTTAGGCTTTCAGTCATTTAGTTAAACCTTCTATATTCATCAAACAAGAAGCAATCTTAAATCTTCTCTTAATCTTATCTTCAAAGCATACTAAGCAACAGTAGAAGCAGTAAAACTAACCTAGGATAATATGAAGACGCATATGATTTGCAAGCGCCGGTGTAACGTCGACGAGGGCTCACTAACAAGATTACCGAGTAATGCAATTACTTGCACCCCTGAACTACGCGATACTTGCAGGATATCACATCGGCAAGTATCGTGGGTACAGCTGTTTATATTACATAATTTACTGCAGTGTTGAAACAAGTTTTCAGATTTTCCGATCAGACATATTGTGAGCAAAAAAAAAACGGGTTTCACTCCGGGAGTGCCGGCAGAAGTGAAAGCTTGAATATTAACGTTGTGCATTTTTGATATTTTGGAATGCAGTCTACTCTCCCTCCGTCTTACGAATTTTCGATCAGGTCACGTGTCCTGACGCGAGCTCCGTCTTAGGAATTTTCGATCAGGTCACGTGTCCTGACGCGAGTTTAACATTTTTTATCCATCACAAAAAGCTCTCCCTCCGTCTTACGAATTTTCGATCAGGTCACGTGTCCTGACGCGAGCTCCGTCTTACGAATTTTCGATCAGGTCACGTGTCCTGACGCGAGTTTAACATTTTTTACCCATCACAAAAAAAGTGCACAACTTTTAAAGAAGTTTTCACTTCAAAAAATTTTGCTTCCCATCACCTCAATTTTGTATCGAAGAATAGCTGAGCTGAGGTGGCCTAGTGGTAACGGCCGCGATTTACGAGTGGTTGGTCATAGTTTCGAACCCAGACAGTCACTTTACTTTATGTAATTTATTTCATCACCACTGCTCTCAAAACGGTGAAGGAAAACATCGTGAGGAAACCGGCATGTCCTAGGACCAAAAAATCGAAAACACATGACATTAACCCGCTCTGGGCCCGCATGATGGATTACAGCCCAGTCTCTCCCTGAGAGAGGAGGCCGTATTTATAGGCTGATAATGATGCATGCTGTAGAACCTGAGGAACTCGACATAGTGACATTATCGAAAAAAATCTGTCATTTTGACATTACAAATACACTTAAATTTTTATTTATTTGCATACATAAAGTGACCATTTTTCCTGAAAAGTCGGTCTGGAAATGTGCGCTTCCATGAGAAAACAGGAGCGAAAAGAAAGCTCACCATTTACCTCAACAACGTGCCTGTCGTGTCTACGATCCATCACATTGATCGCAATCTAACTCCAAGAGTTACAAAAAACAAATTGGATAAGTTTGCCATTTCGTCGCCTTTCCTCTCGAACGACGAACGGGGAATATTTACCTTGAGGAGCGCCTCTTTATGTAATCTGATGGATAAAATATACCTGATAGAAATAAGAATAAGATCTTTTTTTTAAATAATATGAATAAACATATAATATTTAAAGTCCCTTTTCGTGTGTGTTTGTGTGTGTATCCTTCTTGTTCATCTAAACCACGCAACGGATTTTGATGCAGTTTTCGCCATAATTTAGAGAATTTATTCCGGTATGTGTGTATTGATAATAAACTTACATATAATATAGCAATCTCGATTTTTAGTCAAACCGAGCAAAGCAGGGCGGGTCGCTAGTAATCTTAGAAAACCGTAAAAAGAGAAGATACGTTACAAGATCACAGCGCGCGGTTCTACTAAACTAAGTCCAATGGACGCCGTTACACTCACTCACATGCGAACCATTGTCTAAACAACACATATCGATACAGCCTTCTTCTGTATCTAATAAGATTTTTGATCACTCAAGAAAGAAAAATTAAGACACTGGATTACCTAACATGCGTAACAGCCAAAAATGTTAATTTGTTGAAGATTATAATTTTATTTATTGTTGGCAATTTTTGTGAGATAGATAATACAAAACAGACGTGAGAGACACGATGCAACGCAACGCGAAACAATGCGTAAGTACTATCAATGTTCATAATCGTACACATTCGGTGGCTAACGCGATTGCGCTCGCATGAATGTGTCGGGTTCTATCTCTGTCCTTGTCTGTCGGTAGCTGTAAGTATGCCACTGCGTGAATTTCTTTGCATGTAGTTGTGCACCGAGCCCCAGGTTTAGTGATTGTGATGTTAGAGCGTAACGTATCTTCTCCAGTTTAGGTAAGTTTATCTAAGCTAGTAATGTTATAATTACTTATTTTAAGTAATGGTTTATGGATGTTATTTGTTATGAATAGGTCACAATCATGATCTACCACTATTCTATACATGTTGTCAACTTTATAAATATTTTTTCTTAAACTTTGTATAATATCTAACTAATAATTATGCGTAATGATTCCTTGAAGAGTTATCAAACATTTGGAAGGATAACCGTTAGCCAAATAACGTGATCTAGAAATAAAGTCAAAGTCAAATTAAATCATTTATTTCAAATAAAAGGCACTTTTGAACGTCAAAATTAAAATTAAAATAAAATTGATTCTAGTCGCTATAATATATATAGATAATACTTACTTACAGGTAACTTTTCTAAGTATTCTTAAGTTAACGACGAACAATTTCGAAGTTTAAAAATAAACATGTACTTACGTAATACTTATTCTTCTTAGCGTGTCGATACGTAATACCGAATGGGGCCGAGTACATCATTTATAAAAAAAAAAAACAACCAATTACCAATGGAAACGTTTTCAAAGAAAAATCAATTGATATTGCTCTAGGGAGAGTTTTCTATTGATATCAATGTTATAAATAGACGCTACGTGTAAGCTTGTATACGAAGGTGATACTAGGGATGTACGCGCAAAATACAAAATATTTTTACAAATTATATATTTTTTTATTCATAGCGTGTTTGTACAGACGCCAGCAGGTCAAGCTACCCGAAACTGTCAAATTTTCCTAATCAACCTTGAACCTAACACTTTAGCAATAAAGTTGAAAATCTATTAAAGAAATTTGACAGATTGTAGTAGCTTGATGTGCTGGCGTCTGTACCTACACTTGGTTACCACATGAGAAGCGCGTGTCGCTTCGTGACATAAAAATACTGTACTACCGCTGGACTAACGAGGCACTAGGCGATCATATTAAATTAGATTGCACGGGCACAGTCATAACTGCGTGATTCTCGATTAGAGGATAACCCCTTCGATCCCCGGAGAGACATAAACTAACTTATGAGTTGGCAGCTGTGTCGTTTGAAGGGGACAAGCAGTATACCACCTGTGAACTTGTTACAGACTCATGTTAAGATTAAATTATGCAGGAAAAACAAATGAAAATCTAACTGAATGAGCGCATAGTTCGTTAGATAATTTGATGTTATAATGAGAATTGGTAGAGGAGCCCAGAGGATATTTGAGCAAGCATATGCGGGGCGAAAAGTTGATAGCTGAGTAGAAGTGAACACCGAAAATATATTTAAAAAGTTTAAGTTTAGTTTATGTAAGGTCTGGCAAATACGATGGGTGGCAGAGAAGTAAACGTCAATGGCTTTAGTCCTCCTTCACTTCTCAAACCACCCTCACACAAGGGACCTTGTCTAAATCACAGGTGCTTCAACTGGATGCTCTTCCTCACCCACCATACTCGTCAGACCTAGCTCCAACTAACTTTATTTTTTTGGAAAAATGAACAATTAAAAAACCAAATTTCTTAGGCAATGAGTCTGCGAAAAACACCTTTCATTGAGTTCATCGTGACGTGATCATTTAATTTTTTTTTAATGTTAAGGTATACATCAATCTATTTAGAAATTTGTATTGCCTGGGATTATATCTGGCTTGGACAACCCTGTCTTAGTTGATTTCTAAGGAAATTAATAATAGTAAATTCTTTATTCCGAGTAACTATGAGACTCATTATAGTATTGGTAACAATATATACTTAACAATAATAACTTTGTTAGTGATACAAATACAATATAATGGTTTTAACAAATGGAAAATTTTTCCATCGACGGATATTTTTTATTAGTGGAATAAAATTGACGTTTGACAGATATTGGATAGGAAAACTGTAAAAAATTCAAAATTATTCCTCGGATAAAATTATCTAGCGTTGGAAAAATTAGCCCTTTTTTTCTGGATGGGAAATCATCAAATGACTCCCCCGCTCTGGGTGGAGCAGAAGGGAGTGTCAGACAGACTCTTACTGACTAAAACCCACCCGTGTTCCTTCCTTAGCCCTTTATATTCCAAGGCAGCGGTAACCCTTTCGGACGATCCCGCTACCCTGGCAGGCTTCGGCCCTATCGGGCCCCGTCACTTGTGCTGACATCTCTTTGAGGCGCACGTGGAACACATACACGCCGTGCGGCACGGGCCTGGTCCTGATCGGACGGTGAGTTACCCATTACTCTCCGCCCGCAGGCCCGCACCTACGGTGGCCGGGAGTCGTCATGCACGCGGCTCCCGACGCCCGGAGCGTCTCCCGCGGCGGCTGAGGCGTGAGGTGCGTTCCCTCGCCCGCCCCGCCACCTCCTTTGCTAGCATGACTGCTTCGCAGAAGGAGGTCCCACTCCCTCTCGTCCCGGACCATGGCTTGAACCAGGACGCGAGAAGAAAAATTAGCACTTAGGGCTGATTTTTCAATCATTTCTGATAACTTTCTTTAAAGAATAATTTTGAAATTTTGACAGTTATTTCATACAAAAACTGTCAAACGTCAATTTTATTCCTCGAATAAAAGTTATCTGGCGATGGAAATGGAAAAATCAGCCCTTATAGTCTTTATGTTTTCCATATTTCAAGTTTTTATATTGAGTGGTTTTGGCTGTACAATGTCTGTTACAAATAAATCTTGCACCAAAAATCCATCACACATAAAGCCTCGACAGGTCTCTCAAACTCCCCCATTCATCTAAAACTTATAGTGGTGCCCCTTGTTATAATGAGCGAATGAAATGAATGGCGGGGTGCGAATCGATTGCGTCGTTGTTGCCTAGCAACGCGAGAGGCGTCGCGACGTCCGCGCCGGCTTGACGACGAATGAGGGGTTGTTATTGTTTTGGGGGTTGTAATTAAGTAGCTATGCGTTACTAAAGTTGAGAGGAGTTTCTCATAATATAAGGTTTGAACATAATATATCATAGTGGGTATTTTAAGGAAAGGAACGTTATACCTGTGAGTAAAAGGTTAGGTTAAAAGAGCTAAGGAAATTAAAAAAATAAACTAAATATTTTGTTTCACATGAAGTTACATGACCACTTATGAAACGTCTGAAGCTAAGTGCAACTTGCAAAGGTCCCAATTGGTTGTTTCCTAGTTATATTTAAAAGAGCCATCAAGAAATTCCACGGTTACTCTTTTAATTGCCGGCAACCAGTCTTTACAATAATGAACTTGATCTGGGAAATCAGTCCTGCCACAAATTTCTGACTAATTGCAGAGTATATGACGATGTTATCATGAAATGCTTTAGGTATATCCAGAAACGCGTGAACATAAGAGAATTTACTTATTGGTGCTGAACCAACCACACTTATTCATCAAAATACTTCACACACTTATCGATATTCCGACAAGACTCCGACAGTACTCAGCGCTTCTCCTTCATATTTATTAAGCACACAGCCAAGTGTGAAACTCTCTGCCAGCGTCTGTGTGCGCACATTTAACCCGTTTGCTTTCAAAGATAGAGTGAACGATCTTATGGACACATTCCATCATACACCTCATCCATCGCTTTCCATGAGGCGTGATCGAGATCAAGAGCAGCAGTGCGATTCTGTAACCATCTCACCGTGAAAACTTAGGTGAAGTGAGCGTGGAGTGAGCTGTCATTCCAAATAATGCTAGGGATTGACACTACTGACAACTCACATCAAGCTCACTTCACTTGAGTTTTCACGGTGAGATTTTTACAGAATCGACCGGCAGGCCCATTCAACGATAAAAAAAATACTAAGAAAAAAAAAGAAAGCAGGCATTTATACAAAAAAATTGCAGCATCAGAATTACGCATCAAATAAATACACTGACAAACTTGATCGAGTTTAAGTTTATAGTGCACAGCAAGCTATGTACGGACACCAAACTAAGCCGAACAAAATATCCCGAGCTGTGTGATGTATGGCGAGCAATCGACGTTACGATCCGTTTGCGGACGGCCTAACGTACGATCTAGCTCTGATATCCTGAAGTTGTGGCCCAAGATATAAATTTGCAACGATGCACTAATATGTGCAACTAAATTACGCAATTTGCGCCAATTGTGGGTATGAAGTCAGTGTCGGCAACTCTGAGCAATTTACGGCACCTGCAAGATTGTACAGATATGGTGCTGAAAGTCATCGATTGCATAGGTTGATGCTGATGAGGAACATATTATGAACAACTTGAAGTAAAAGTAACAAAAGATACTGAGTGACTATACAGGGTGGCAAGGAAAACTGCAAAGAGGTCAAGGGGGCGTGCAAACTGTAACCATGAATTCAGCACATCAATCTAGGCCCCCTAGGGTAGAAATTTTTCGTCGGTTATCAATAAGAAAGTCTGCTATTATATAGAAAAGTGCGATCCCGACGCGGTCAAAATGTACTGAACAGCTATTTTTTTTCGCCTTCATATGAAGCCGCGTCGAAGTCCCTGCCTGTATTGTGATCCGTAATTATAATTATGACCAATCCAAAACTACACTTTGGGATACAACAGATTTGAATGTGACGTAAACTTTGTCTTGTCTCATCTTTTCAATACTATGCTTTATTTGACTTGTCAATGTCGGCAGCTGTTGATAACACAATTGCTCATTATGTAAGCATTTTTAATACCTAGTGTGTTAATGCTGTTGAAAATTATTGAGTGCACAGGTTAATGATATACGTAAAGGGCAGGCTCCCGCAGATCCCTGTCCGCGCGAGCAAACTTCGGAAAGGAGTTTAGCTTCGATTTTTCTTTCATTACGTGCAGTTTTAAATCAAATACGCTATTCGCTCTTAACTTGTTTCAAAAGAGTGTATCTCACCGATTATCCGCGGCGGGCAGTCCCGGGGGCACTGCATATAGCAATTGATGGGCCAATCAGCGGCTAATAACTCGAATTCATAGTGCTATTGTGAAGTTATTTATTATGAACGGCCTGATTAATGAATGTACTGACCGACGGGAATGTAACCTAACGGAGCGCAGTGGTATTTGTTAGATGCAAATTAGATGGAGAAAAGGGTCTTGTGACGATCAACAGGAGATTGGAGCTGTATGTTATTATTTAAGTCGTATAGTTCGTGTGTACAAGCAAGAAGAAGATGAATGGCGTCAAGGTATATTCGGATGAATAGTAGTGTGGCGGCATCTACATCGCCACATGCGAACTACGCGTCACAGTGACTCAAAAATCCTGCATCTCCCAAGCAAAGTTTACCGCCCAACTAGCATATTATGCTAGTTGGGCGGTAAACTTTGCTTGCGCGATGCAGGATTTCAACCATCGATCGGGCACTAATCCGATTCAACCTGTCCCTTGCTGCCCTCTTCCAACGACGCCCTAAGCCGAGGTCCGTACCACACAGGTGGTGCCCTTAGCGTGTAGTCGCTTAGTTTATTTATTGGAACGAAGTTCCTTATCGCGCGTTGCGAAAGGGGGTAGACGGAAAAAATTAAGACCAAAAGTTGGAACAACACTTTTTGCTATAGTTGTAAGCCGTGCGGCGTGCGCGTGTTTCTCTGTCTGTCTCTCTCTCTCTCTCTCTTTGAACTTCGTTCCATCCGGGGGTTCCTTGTTTATATTTATATATACTTTTTTGTACATTACAAAAATATATAGCATAAAAAAAACGAGTTGCACTCCGGGAGTGCTGGCAGAAGTGAAAACTTGAATATTAACGTTGTGCATTTTTGATATTTTGGAATGCGGTCTCTCTCTCCCTCGGTCTTAGGAATTTTCGATCAGGTCACGTGTCCTGACGCGAGCTCCGTCTTACGAAATTTCGATCAGGTCACGTGTCCTGACGCGAGTTTAACATTTTTTACCCATCAAAAAAAGTGCACAACACCGCTAAAGAAGTTTTCACTTCAAAAATACATGAAACACTACAAAATATACAATGGGCAGAATGCAAAATAGCCTTAGAATGGACAGTGATTTTCCTGGACATAAAATGGGACTGTCGTTGGTGCAAATATTATGTATATAATATACTAAAATAGATACACAAATATATACATATCCATAATTATAGATACATAAATACATACATACTATGTTTACAAGCAATGAAAGATAAAAGAAAACTGTAGATGATTGCAGTTAGGACAACAAGATCACAACGACAAGTAGTGCTCCTTTACAAGTCTTTTGAACACCTGTAACGAGTTTTTAAGTATTTTAAGGCCTTCCTGGAGCCCTAAATTTTTTGGGGCCCGCAGACAGACAGCCTCCTAGGTTGAACTAAGAGATGCCATTCCAAAAAAAAAAAACAATCGTCGGGCAGTAGCCTACCAGACACAACACCCGTATGGTCATAGGATCCTCCCTTTTCTATAGAGGTTGAGTAAAATTGATACCCTGTTATACCGTCTGTAGTAGCTTTTTAAAATACATACCTTCTGGCTACTGACAGGTTAAAAAAGTTGTATTAATATATGATAATAATATCATTTTTAATTAGAGTCTGACGCTGAGAGAAAAGTTCTTGAAGGTATCTGAGCATAAAATTGCCAACGCATAATAAGCATGCAGCAAGCGTAAATATCATCAGCGAGCATGCTCGTTGCTTCTCTTCTAGAACATTGCCTGTTTGCATGCAGTACGATCAGGAGCTGAAAATATCATTATAATATCTGAGCTTCACTAACTCAACTTTGTTTATAGTTTGTAACCAAAATGACAGCTTCATAGTTGACAGGACAAAGCAATTTAGTCGCCCGTTAGTGCAAGTTTCTACATAAAATACCTACGTATTTACCGTTCTCAGTAGCATAAAATGCAGAATTTCTGAAACTACATGACATAACATCACGCCAGTGTTCCTCGAGGGGTTAGGCAGAGCTGTACCTATAGTACATCCACATTTCGCCAGTTATGTTTAAGTCCCATGTTATTTATTATATTTAGTCCGTCAATTAGATTATCAAAAAATATTGGACTCGTATTTTTTCTTTTATCAATTATATAAAAAATTATGAAGATATCGCCCGTTAAAGTTCCGCATGACGTCACGCCTTGCAACACTTTTTAGCATGGCGTGACGTCACGACCCCCGTCTCCCAAATTTTGATATGCTTTATCTTTGTCATTTTTTGTTTGATTGACAAAAGAAAAAATACGTGTCCATTATTTTTCGATAATCTAACTGATAGACTAAATATAATTATTATTTTTTAACCCCGGAAACTATTGGGGGCTATTGGGGGCGAGCCTATTTCTGAAACTAATACTTATGTTAATTATTAGATCATAACACTTAATTATTACCTACGCGTAACTAGATGCTTATTATTTTTTTAAGAACCGGATATCCTTTCTTTTATTATGAAAATAACTAACGAGGTCTTTTGTAGACGAAAGTCATAATAACGTTATTTCGTAGCACCCACGTAGCGCTGTAGCACGAAAATAGGAATGATTTGAGGTTCACAAAAAAGCAACCATCATAATATTATCTAATATAATGATTGTTGCTTTTTGTAAACCTACAAGAGAAATACAAGCCATAAAAACCCTGTCTTTAACATGCAGATAAAACTTAAAAAATAAAAGCTACATTTTAGTTACGTCCAAAACCAGACTAGAGTTAAATCTGCTATAAATAATTCGGAGGTAATTCTTTTTAAAACACACACAAGGTATAAATAGTGCTTCAAAAGCATTCATCTTTAAAATGCCCTTTGACGTCATGTAGGTGCAAACAAATACAAAGCGACAGTAATATACACATGAATGATAACGCCTACGTAGGTGCTGTGTGATATTCATACACCCACACAGTTCAGAAATACATCTAGGTAGTCTAACCCTACACCCACGTGTGTCTATACGCAGAAATTAAAGTAGAATTTTTCTATGTATTTCCAAAAGTTTTGTAGTCTTTGGCTCCTCTCTAGGAACAGCCTGTATCTTAGTGGGTCAGTAACAACAGAATGTGAACGTTTTGTCAGTGTTTTGTTTTTAAATATCCATAGCCTTGAAGACTATTTGCTAAGTGTGCAAAATGATTAGGGCAAGAAACAGTCTTGTGACATGCTAAAATTAATTATAATTATAACATCATCTGCCTAGCCTTTTCCCAACTACGTTGGGGTCGGCTTCCAGTCTAACCTGATGCAGCTGAATACCAGTATTTTACATGGAGCGACTGCCTATCTGACCTCCACAACCCAGTTACTGAGTAATACGATACCCCTTGGTAAGACTGGTTGTCAGACTTTCGGGCTTCTGGCTACCTGTAACGACTGTCAAAGATCCACGAATGACAGCCGGGACCAACGGCTTAACGTGCTTTCCGAGGCACGGAGGGGTCTTGGTTTGTGAAAATGGTCACCCATCCACGGACCAACCGCGGCAAGCATAGCTTAACCTGACCGATCGACCTGTGCGGCTGTTATTATTTAGCCACGGGCCCCTCCTATAATTATAACATAAACTTATAAAGATTTTTGAAATTATTTATTTAATTAAAATACCTACATGTACCGTACTACCACCTACTGTCCGTCCGTATGTCACAGCCACTTTTTTCCGAAACTATCAGAACTATGCTGTCGAAACTTGGTAAGTAGATGTATTCTGTGAACCGCGTTAAGATTTTCACACAAAAATAGAAAAAAAAACAATAAATTTTGGGGGTTCCCCATACCTACTTACTGAAACTCAATTTTTTTTTTTCATCAAACTCCTACGGGTGGGGGCTATCTATGGATAGGTCTTCAAAAATTATATTGAGGTTTCTAATATCATTTTTTTCCAATGTGTGTCCCCTGTAACTTCTAAAATAAGAGAATCATCATCATCTGCCTAGCCTTTTCCCAACTATGTTAGGGTCGGCTTCCTGTATATTATAGTATTGTAGCACAATATTTTAGCTCAGCAATCTACTGGCCATTTGCTGACCTAAATTGTCGCTGGCACGTCACAAAAATGTAAAATGTCTGCACTAGATACAGTTCCATAAATTAGCTCATTGCTAGAGCTGAAGGCCCTAAATAACTGATAACCAAACCTATTATCAGCAACCTAGCCCAGCCCATTCAACGCTCTATAAATCAGCATTCTACAACTATTGTCCCTATATCCCCTAATTACAGCAAAATATTCTACGTCTGTCCGTCTGTCCTGATAATTAGTTGTCAAAAGTGTATTATAATGGGCAATGGCGTAAGATCCGATCGGGTTTGCGATACCGATTGTATCGGTATCGGTATAAATATCGGGTTGTGTCTGCAAGTGTTGAATTATTAGGGCTTTGATAACAGTAATTACAGGCAAAATCTACACAACAATGTGCTAATCTAATGAATTTTCTAAAGTGCAGAAAAAATATATTAATTATGTAACTTGTGTTCATTTTTTTTTAAATTACCCCGTCAGAAACTGACAATAATTGCTATTAATTATCTACAAAGAAACCATAGAATTCTTTTGAGTTATAAATTTCCATAACACAACACAAACAAACACATAATAACTCTACATAACTTGCGAAATGTAGGTGTAATATAAGTACATAATTACACATTAGTTATTATTAAGTACTAACATAGACTAAGTAAGATTATTATTATAATGATTATTATTATATTATTATAATATAAATTATATTACGTACTGCCTAACTCTTTGGGATAACAAGGCATGATGTTATGTGTGTGTTTAAATTTCTGTGAATTTTGTGCAACGTCCACGTTTATAATACGACCGTCATTGAAACTGAAAAGCGCTAAAGCTACGGTTTCCTAGAAAACGCTTCCGCTCACATAGCGTTCGGAATTTGCCGGTGACGTCACTGAAACTTCATCTATGAAGGTAAGTTTGTGTGTTTTCCAAGAGAGCATTATAGACAACGTAAAGTCAAACCCTGCGGCTCTCACCGTACACGCGAAAAAGTGTTCACACTGAGAAGAGTGAGCTCACAACATTATTAATTATAGTTTTCATGACAATCAAGTTACTAAGTCATTGTGTAACAGAGGTGTAAAAACGAATAAGAAACGCGACTATCTTTTGACGATCTTACGATTTAAATGTCATCATTTCCATGACAGCCATCACTGCAGCTTTTAAGTCCGGTCACCGCTTTTTCTAGTAAACGTAGCTGAAGCAATAAAAACATAGTAAAGTCCCATGAAAGCCTTCTCAATAAAAACATAGTAAAGTCCCATGAAAGCCTTCTCAATAAAAACATAGTAAAGTCCCATGAAAGCCTTCTCAATTTCGCGGCTACTTGCTCGCAAATACTTTATCCAATACTTAAATATAATCAATCTGGAATGTGTATTCAGAGGGGAAGTTTCTCCGAGATAGTTTCAATGCCTCGCCGAAGTTTCCAACTTTGCCCGGGCAGTTATGAATGGGAGTCGGCTTCAGTGCTGATTAATATACCGCCTTCTTCTTACGATAGTTTTAATCTTGGAGATAGAATGTGTGTTTAGGGTTTGAAATAACTGGGAAGAGAAAAGAGCTGATGAGGTTCTGTTAAAATCTTTTAACTTGAAAAAGATAGTTCATTTAGGAACGTAAATTGTTTACTTATTGAAACCACTTCATAACATTTTACAGTTACAGTTGTGATTGGAATATACGAATAATTTAAGTTGGTAGTCAATTTGCATAACAATTTATTTCCCTGACTTTACCTGTACCTACATAATTATTATTTTTTTAATAACCTAGCCCCACACTAGGAATTACTCCTGTATCGCGGGTGCGTTTACAAACATTTAAACTCGCATACACAAACAGCCAGACCCGGAACAACTATAATATGTAGGCAATACAAATATTTGTTGCGTGCGGGAATCCAACCCGCGACACCCAGCGCAGCAGTCGATCGCTCAGCCACTGCGCCAACCGTGTATAATGAAACTAGGTTTACTTTACCTATAAAATATTCTCGTTAGCATGGTCTTTTAGTTAATCAGTCATACTTTGTGATGTCATCACAAATGACATGTAATTCCCTTTGCAATTTATGCATACAGGATGTTTGGTAGAAGGACTGACACAATTTTCTTAGGGATAGGAACTGTCATATTATCCTAGTTTTCTCCCATAACACCTGTCCTCAGTGTCGTGGTAGGTAATTGAGATAATATAATTATATAGGCCTTCTTGTAGAACCATTACCTAATGTGTAAGCAATATTTTTACGCCTTGCAAGGTAGCACATACTTAGTGACACAACATATTTTTTTTATTTTATACCATCATGTACATTGTACACACACCTATGTGTACAAATAAATAAATTTGAACTTGAAATAACTATGTTTCTTTTTAATCACCCGAAATATCGTCACAACTTTTTTGTTGGTGGGTGTAATAGAACGCAATAGTTTTTGGTTTTATCTGCAATGATCATTTTATGTACAGACACCAGCACATCAAGCTACTACAATCTGTCAGATTTCTTTAATAGATTTTCAACTTTCCCGCTAAAGTATTAAGGTTCAAGGTTGATTGGGAAAATTTCACAGTTTCGGGTAGCTTGACCTGCTGGCGTCTGTACTATTGGTTCTAGAATGTAAATGACTTGGGTGAAAGCACCCAGCCGTCGTAAAATTGTGTTAAAGTACGAAAAATTTTAATTAAAAAATTAATTAAATAATAAAAATAAAACTATTTTGTGCAACCAAATGACATCACCCATCCCTCGAAAAATTGTGTCTGTCCTTCTACCAAAAACCTGTATTACTCAGTAATCTACAACGTGTTGACTATCATATAATAAGAAGGCCTATAGGTAATATCTCAGAACACACAATTTGCAGCACTGTGTTAGCACACGACCATGTATCGTTAGGTTAGCCCTGCGGCCTACAATCGAGACACCGCAACTCGTGAGGCCTGCTAGTCGTCAGTGTGTAGACCCCATTAGAATGGCTACACAGACCTGGAGTTTACATACCTACCTAACTGGTGCTGCCCAAATAAGGTGCAACTGTAAACACAAACAACGGAGCTAAAGTTTAACACCCATATATCATTACGCCTACATTCCGCGAGGGGTTAGGCAGTGCTGTATTTTACAGTAGTAGTACAGGGTGTAATTTTTACATAGAAAGAAAATTGAATTCAAAGATTTTCGTAAATTCGCTTGCCACACCCGGGAATCGAACCGACTAAAATCTGTAAAAATTACACCCTGTACTTTTATGGCATTGATCGTTAGGATCAATTTATAAGGATGAAATCACTCTAACAAACTTGGTAAATTAAATGATACGAAAACCATGAAATCTTAATTTAATTAAATTATTTACAAAAAATGGTAAATTAGCTAATTAGTTGCTCGAAATGGGCTCCATTTTCTTGGATACACAAATGTATGCTTCTAAGGAATTCATTTTAATCATTATTAACTACAGATGGATCTTTGAGTTAAAGAGCTTTAACTTGACTCATTGAATCTATAAGTCCAGATTTCATCCTTATAATTGATCCTAACGATCGATGCAATAAAAGTACCTACAGGTTGTAATTTTTACAGATTTTAGTCGGTTCGATTCCCGGGTGTGGCAAGCGAATTTTTGAAAATCTTTGAATGCAGTTTTCTTTCTATTCAAAAATAAAGGAATGTTTTCTTTGAGTAAAATTTTCTATCTACAGTATTAAGAGTACTTTCCCTTCAGGTGGCATTACAAAATTCCACCCTGTATATAGTACACACACATATCGCCAGTTATGTTCCAGTCCCATGAAATAGGGGGCGAGATCAATCGGACACAGCAGTGCGATTCTGTAACCATCTCACCGTGAAAACTTAGGTGAAGTGAGCGTGGAGTGAGCTGTCATTCCAACTAATGCTAGGGATTGACACTACTGACAACTCACATCAAGCTCACTTCACTTGAGTTTTCACGGTGAGATTTTTACAGAATCGACCGGCTGGTCCAGGCTTCATCCTGCTGCTGAGAAATTCCAGCGCAATGAAACTACCCGACACGGGAATCGAACCTAAAACCTCATGCTCAGCAGTAGTACATGCAACCACTAGAACAACGAGGCAGTCTGACTGCTAGTGATTAATTGATTTTTAAAAGTCTTTATTTCTAACATAATAACACAAAGTGCATACAATAAGATCTTATTCTAATTGTGTACAACTATATCAAAAAGAAACCAAAATCAAAAGTCATTTATTATAATTAGGCTGAGAATCAGCACTTTTCGAACGTCAAAATTACAAAAGATAGTCCCCCAAAAACGCCCGCCCTTCAACTTGTTATAAATAACAAGTTCTTAGGCTAACTTACCTTTACAAACATTTTACACTGAGTTTACTATTTTACTATTCTATAAACATTCTTTAACAAGTCCATAAAAACACACTAATTTAAAAAAAAGCACAAAAGTCTTAGCATCGACTTTAAACGCATACTACTATGCACTCACTGACTATTTGGAGCACAGGGTAAAACATAACAATAATATAATATAACTTAGATTTAAACATTTATCATCGATCTAGCAATGATAATTCTAAACTGAGGCTGTATATATTATTAATCTATGAAACTGAGGGTAGTTTGCTTAAGTTTTCGCCGAGTATGCTTACTGCGACAGCGTGAGGGCAGCACGGTCGGTCCGGTGATAGGTAGATAATGTTATTCACTCAAAAAATAGTGATGTGGCAAACGATATCGATTATAATATGTTCTTAAGTACGATATGTTATTAGATCTACTTTTGCCTATGGTCGAAATTAATAGGTTATCATGTTTGGGATGTTTACATACTTAATAATATATAGAATTTTCGAAAATTTAATTTGTTTGTGAACACGTTTTAAATTTGTACGAAAGGCAGTGTTAAAATATATTTTGATTGCCTTGTTTTGAACAACTTGCAACGTATTGTAGTTGTTATCTGTCAGGCTATTCCACGCTGGCTCAGCATATGTCAGACATGGTCAGACGAGGCGGTGATGGTATAAATGCGTAACTTTGTGGCAGCGCTTACCTTGAATAGATTTTAACGCATTGATAGCCTTCAAACACTTTTCGCGAAGTGCATCAGGGTTTTCACTCCAATTAATTTTGTTATCTAAAACCACACCGAGATATTTGACCGAACGGTTCCAGGGTATGGAATGATTTTAAAGTTAATGCGCCTGGAGGGTAATGAACGTTTACGCGAAATAATAATAACTTCTGTCGTACTGAAGTTTAATTTTAGGTTTATTATTAATTCAGTATCCTCTGAAGAAGTGTATGAGGCAGTGTCAAAAGCATATATTGCGAGATGAGTTGGTCCTAAATTTGTAAAGTCCCTAAGTATACATACATTTTCAGGTGTCACCATCATCTACAGAAAACTTCTACAACTAGCTCATCACACATTCTAACAAAGCTTATCTTTGCTCACATCCTGATCCAATTCCGATATTACCCAGATATGGAAAACTCTACTTCCCTGTACATTATAAAGGCACTATAACTCATATTACACTGGACATCTAACAACCAGATAAGTTTGACATATAATACAGACAAAAATTTACCAAGCCTTGGGTCAAGTAAAATTTGTTTTTGTTTATGAAGCTATTACTGGTATCTTATCGCCAATGGACCGTGAAGATGCGTAGATCTTTGCAGAAAACCGAACATTGTGCACAAGTTATGTTATTATACTTATTATGCCTATCTATCCATATATATCTATAAGTACCAAAAATAAGGCTGAAGAGTTTGTTTGTTTGTCTTTGTTTGAAAGCTCTGTCTCTCTCTCAAAATTTTTTTTGCATTTGATAGCCCAATTCTTGAAGGAAGGCTATTGGCTATTTAACATCACGATAAGACCTTTGGGAGCCGAGCAAAAAGGAAACGAGTCAGGAAGAACGCTAAGCGAAAACGGAGTAATAGCGCGGACGGGCGATGCGATGCGACGCGGTGGGTCGGGAGAGCAAGAAACACGCGGACGAATTCGCAGGCAGAAACTAGTACAGAATATTATTGTCCTTATGACTGTAGTATGCAGAAATATACAGTAACATATGAATAAAAGTGAAATAGTTGAGGTTTTATTGCATGGTTCACATTTATTTTCATTACTTAGGAAATAAACATGTTTGTTGAGGCCAGTTTTTCGTGTCTCAACAATCTGATATTGCGAATGTTTGATAGCCAATACGAAAATAGGTACGTAACTATACAGATAGGTACTTTTGGGATCGTAAGCAGTTTTTATTATAGCACAAATCTTCCGAGTATGCTTACTAAAATTGTATGAGTCCTAACCCGTATGTAAGTACAACCGTTAGTGGCTACACCTAATTACTAAATCTTGTCATTTATTTACGACGGTACTAGTAAGTAGTATTATTTACTTATGTTATTTATCTTTCATTCAGGCACATTACCCATAATTTTGTTAGTACAAGTATTACTTAACACTATGTTAGTATAATAATCTAAGACATACACATAAACAAACAAGGAACAATAATAACAACCAATATAACTTAAGAAGTACTAGTTATACCTATTAAGCCATCTTCTGGAGACACCCGGCAACAGTGTACATCAGTACATGCACTGCGCACAAGTCATCCGGCCTCATCAGGTGACTTTCAGTCTTACTCGCAACAATGCTCAGGAGACTGTGGTCGCTGTCTCGCATCCGACGCAGTGATGATGTGGATTTTTTACGCATGATCGCAAAAAATCATCAGTATGCACTGCTGCAAACATCCCTGACGTGCTACAGAATCTAATCAAAGTAGGTTAGGTAACCAATTTTTACATTAAGGTACAGGTACGCACTGGCGATTTTTACCCGCGATGCTGTTTTTTCGGGCAATAAATTTTCAACGTACTTCCTTTTGACTAAGAGCAAAATACCAGTCGATAGTAGGCAAAACAAGGAATCAACCACTGATGAAAAACTAAATAACACAAAGAAACACAATTTTAAAACATAATCACAAATTATAAAAAGAGAATTCAAAACACAATAAAATAAAAGCACAAAAAGAAATCGCAAAATAAAAATAAGAAAACATTCTCTGAAGACTAATCTCTCCATATAATCTTAATCTTATATATAATCTTGGTGCCAGCTGTTCTGCCTATCCCCGTCGAGATCTTCTGGTAGTAGTATAGTCCAGGTCGAGACTTCCACTACGTCACATCACACGTTGTACCGTCATGACCACGTGACTGTGAGGTAATGGCCATTTCAACCCTGAACCTCTTCTTTCTTCTGTCTCGGAGTCTTCTGTCTTCTGGTCTTCATTGTACGACGTACTTGGTGGTGTACGTGTAGATGTCGCAGATGGATTGTAACATTCGCTGTTTTACAAAACCGCTAGTTGTTTTACAAAACAGCTCCGTTATGTAAAACAGCTGAACAACTTTCAGCTGGATTGAAATTGCGCTACGTTTTACAAAATTTCTACCGACGTTTAGATGTAATGCAGAATGGCTTATTTGCGATCACAATGAGCGTCTTTCATAAAACTGATAAATTTTAATTAATATTTTCTTTAAAATCGCTGTTTTCACTTGAGTCAAGGTCATTTGTGGTGTAAAAGTAATGGTTACAGTTTGCGCGTCGATTTCCCTGCCAAGTTCCACCCAGTAATCTCCCTGTATCTTACACGGTAATCAGACAGATCAAGAATATTCAGGAAACAATAAAGTAATTTCTTAAAAAAAACTTGAGAGGTGTCAAGGGACACCCGGATGGAACGAAGTTCCTTTCGATTAATTAGTGAAGGACTTGTAATAAAATTATAATAATATTTTTTTTATTACTATCAAATAATAAACACAGACAAAAAAAACTGGCTTGCTTTCTATAAGAGAGAGAGAGAGAGAGAGAGAGAGAGAGAAACACGCGCACGCCGCACGGCTTACAACTATAGCAAAAAGTGTCGTTCCAACTTTTGGTCTTAATTTTTTCCGTCTAGCCCCCTTTCGCAACGCGCGATAAGGAACTTCGTTCCAAAAAATGCCTTCTGGTAATTTCAACAATGGATCAAAAATCTTAAAATCGTTTATTAAATCAACATAATAATGTATTCGCCGAAGAAATAATAATCAACGTTGGCAATCAGACCGACTATCATGCTACTGAGAATTTGGTCATATTTGCGTAACACACATCAATCTCAATCTGAATCATTTTGAAGGATACAGCTAATCCATTGCTTCATATGTTTGAAAAATTTGTCTGCTCAACAATGTAAATAACGCAATGAATGTGGTTGAACTGTCAAAATAAAACCCATTGCTAGTGTGTTACGCCATTACCCCGCTGATCTAACAGCCATTAATGTATTAAGTATAATATAGCTCATGAGCCCACTCAAACTTTAGAAGATCATCATCAGCCCACTGCTGGACATAGTCCTCTCCTTGCACGCCATTTAACTCGACTTTCGGCAACTCTCATCCAGCTGCTACCAGCCATCCTGCGAAGATCGTCGCTCCACCTAGCCTGAGGGCCTTCCACCTTACGTTTACCGATTCGCGGTCTCCACTCAAGAACACATCTACCCCATCGGTTCTACAGCTAATATGGCCGGCCCATTGCCACTTTAGCTTGCTTATTCTGTGAGCTATGTCGACAACTTTCATTCTCTGCCTCATGGTCTCTAATCATCACCTCGTTGCGGAACATTAGAAGATAATAAGCCTAATACTACCTACCAACAAGGAAAGAAAACGTATCTCCCAAATTAAACGTTTATTTTCAGTCTGACCATTCGCTCATTGGGGCATGTTACATTGTCAATAATATCACGATACCGTGGTAATATTGATGGTATAATAGGCCGTATCACGGTATCGTGCTCAATAATTGCGATATCGCGATATTAGGTTCGTGATAATATTGACAAATGTAACATGCCCCAATGGCCACTCGCGACTGCCACTATAGTGGTCAGTGACAGCCACTTTTCATGCATGTAGTGTAGTGTTACCGCCACGGCACCTCCGGCGACATGTCTGCTACGAACCTCTAGAAAATTCATGAAAATTGGCTGACACTGACCACTCTAACACATCCATGCAGATAAGTAACCACGTCGTCGCATATATGTAGTTGAAGTTCAGTAAGAAACCGATGAATGTTTTCGAATGACATTTAGTTTGATAAATAAACTGTTTGTTTTCTATTAATTAAATAAGATTTTATCCGAAAATATCAATCCGTTTCTTACTAAACTTCAACTATATCCGATGACACCGGTTACTTATTTTAATGACCGTACCATTACCACTAGAAGCCAGTGTCTACGACACATTCGCTCAATAGTCTTCATTCAATAACTTTCATTCTTACATTCAAATCCTACATTCATTCAAAACTTCTTCCTGCAAAAATTCTCTGTTCACTACGTACCTATTCAAAAGTTATCAAAATTTGTAAAAGCCCTAGAAAATCTATTTATAAAAAATCTTTGTTTAATTTATCATAAACAGCCAGTAAGATCTTGCGAGTGCTCGGAGTGTGAGTAGCCTCGATCATCAGTCACCCAGTCATTCAGTTAATAAAGATTTTATTTAAAGACCTACAAACACCACCTTAACGATAAAACTACCTAATTATTGACGACACGGTTGGCGCAGTGGCTGAGCGATCGACTGCTGCGCTGCGTGTCGCAGGTTCGATTCCCGCACGGAACAAATATTTGTATTGCCTACAGGTAGTTATTCCGGGTCTGGCTGTTTGTGTATGTAAGTAAATGTTTGTAAACGCATCCACGATACAGGAGCAATTCCTAGTGTGGGACAAGGATTTAAAAAAAAAAGTTACAAACACAATACAAATAAATATACCTAAATCAAACACACACGTTCCAATAACGCGACACAGCAGTCACGGACAGTACCTAAGTATCAGGTAACATTCGCTGTAAACAAACGAGCCATGATTAAGCGTAATGTTATACTGGAACCGAGGCACGTAGCGTAGCCACTGTTGGTAGGTAGTGGATATACCACCCATAGCCCGGAATGGCAACGGAAAACGGCGGTTGGGAATGGCTACTAAATTAATAATTGAAAGAAGATAACGAGAGAAAACGGTTTTAGATTGACGGTGTTTTTGCTGCCAAAATCGTTATTGATGGTGAATAAATTATAGGTCTACCTAAATCCTTAATGATGTTATCGTAATGATATATTTTTTACTTAGAAACTTAGTAAGTATGGCTTCAAACTCAAATTCAAAGCATTTATTTCAAATAAACCATGTACAGGCATTTTTGAATTGTCAAAATTAAATAGTCGGTCAGTTAGTCAGAAAGTTGTAGTTGCCCATTCCAAAATGTAGATCATTTCATTTATTTATTTGCATACCATAATGTGAATTAAGTTGTTAAAAATAGGCTTAAAGCTAGGATACAGTTATGGACCCTGTAAGGGCACAGCAAACTTAAGTAAGAATAAAATAATAAAATAATTAAAAGTAAAATATTAAATTAAATACGTAATAGATCTCTATGGAGAATAACGGGCAAGAAACTCCAAGGACACTCTTTTAAATCAAGATATTACAAAATCCTGGGTACATTATTCTTGTTGCTTCTATATGTGAGAACAATGTAAAAAACAAATGAAAAAACAGTTAAAAATATAAGATTAAAAATAAGTCTTGGAAATTGTTTCCTAAAGAGCTTAGATAAGACCGTAGACCTGTGATTTAGCCAAAGTCAAAGACTAATTTGACTTTGGCTAAATCACAGGTCTATGCCATCGCAAAAATGACTATTAAAATTCGTAAGAACTTAAGGCATGAATTTATTTATTTTGTGAGTAGACATCCATCTATCATACCTACTTAACTTAATAAGTAGCGAACATGGTAATGCTCCTTGCATTGCCTCAACTACTGATGAAAATATAAGCAAGATACCAAATGAACACAATTAAAATAAAATAAAGTAACACAAACAAAATTCATAAAACGATAGTAAAAAAACCTAAAAAGAGAATCAAAACACAATAAAACAATGGCACAAAAAAAAACAGAAAAATTAAGAAACCCTCTGAAGACTCTGAAGGCTTGCAGCTGTTCTGCCTATCCCCGTCGTGATCTTCTGGTAGTAGTATAGTCCAGGTCGAGACTTCCACTACGTCACATCACACGTTGTACCGTCATGACCACGTGACTGTGAGGTAATGGCCATTTCAACCCTGAACCTCTTCTTTCTTCTGTCTCGGAGTCTTCTGGTCTTGATTGTTTAGTAACGCGGCGTTTTATCAATAAGTGCGCCGTATTTGGTGGTGTAGATCTATATATAAAAATGAATCCCTATTTCGCTTGGTCACGTCATAACTTGAGAACGACTGTACCGATTTCATCCATCTTTTTTTTTAAGTTTTCTAATAGTTTGTAGAAGGTTGTTACGGAAAAAAAATTAAGAAAGTTGCTTCACGCGGACGAAGTCGCGGGCAAAAGCTAGTATAACATAAAAATTGAAGAACCGGACCGAACAACGAAATATAACAACTCGAAATAATTCATTTTTAAATCCAAAAAAACCAAACTAGAAAAGAAACCAAACGATTCCGTAAATGGCCGCACAAACATAAATGAATCCGTATCAGTGCGGAAATCGAACCCGCAACGGTATCGAGGGCTTTTACATTCCTTGAATAAGAAAGCTAACACTTTGGATGACTTTATCAAAAATGGCGACAGAAAATAATTTATGTGGTAAACTACGTATTTCGATGTTTTATTCTAATGAAACAAGAATTTACGAAGCTTACGAGCTTTTAAACAAGATGACTGGCACGGCAAGTACATCAAAATAAGGGTTAGTTAAAAACTCACGATGCGCTCCCACGATGCTGGAACTCCGCCATCCGGAAAACAGAACTGAAAAATAAAGATTGCTATTTCAGATCACAGTCATTATTTTATGTACAGACGCCAGCAGGTCAAGCTATCCGAAACTGTCAAATTTACCCAATCAACCTTGAACGTTACTGCTTTAGCGATAAAGTAGAAAATCTGTTAAAGAAATTTGACAGATTGTAGTAGCTTGATGTGCTGGCGTCTGTACAGTGTACTGTAGCTGCTTTGGGTCCTTTCCTAATACTTGTACAACTTTCAAAATGCAATGCTGGGATGGAAATAGAGATGAACGAAACCACTACCTGAAGAACAGGAGTTAGGATAAAGTAGGTATGGGCTGATCAAAAAGAAAATTTAAAAAAATTAAATTAAAAGTTAAGTAAAATCAAAATTTAGAAGACAAAATAAAGAAAAATGCTCAGGTAACAACTGCTGCAATGCCTAGAAACTCTTCATCTTGATTTCCTATATTAAATCCTGGCAGGAGTATATAAATAATAAGGTAGGCATGTAAAGGTAGATACCAGAAGGCCAATTCTCGTAATTTAAAACGTTCAAAATCTAGTCGCAGTCTCATCTCAGCGACAAACAAATGTCAAAAACTTGTCAAAATGTAGGGAAATTAGAAGTATTTTTTTACAGATTGAGACTGAGATCAGACTGTGAACGGTCTTAAAATTACGAGAATTGCCCCTCTGTTGGTACAATGTTGCCCTGATTAAATGGTCTAAGCCTAAAAACCTCACCTGTTAACTGAAACTGCCGATTGAAAACTGCCACACCTTGAGTTACCTTGCATAGTTACAAGATTACAAGTATGAACAAGTTAACGAATTAATTAACTAAACAACACCTAAACTATACAAAAAATACATGTCGATAATTATGTTCAAATAACAAAGGAGGAATTATTTTAATTTCTATTCAAATTAAATTCAAAGTACAAAATAAATAAGACTTGAAAGGAAAAAGCTTTGGAAAGTTCTGCAAGAACCTAAGGGACTACTCACACTTTCAGCTCCATTCGCGTTTCGCTGAACGATTTTGGTCACACTTATACAGTTCTGCTTCTATCAGCCGCGTACTGCGTCGTAGGAATGAGAAAAGCCGCCATAGCGTCTTATCTCCGCTGAAACGCTTCTCTCTTCCCAAGCATTATTTTTTCTCTGTTGTTCGCTATAATGTGACGAACTAATATCGTACAAGCAAAAATATTTTTGCACTAGTAATATTAGTTTATCTGCGTCCATCATTTTATTTACTAAAAATAAAATAATTATAATTACTTTACTTTTAAAGTCCGACGTCCCGAACTCTCTTAATCCTCGCGTGCATAATGATTACGTAATAATAAATCAAATCTATACAGGAACTATGCAGCTCGCAACTTGTCGATAAGGAGTCGGGAACCATCCGTGTACAGCGCTGTTCCGCCGCGTTCAACGCTAAATGCGGCGGAACAGCGCTGAACTCTATCTATAGCACTCGCATGATAATAACACATTTGTCCTCATTTTATACTTGTTTGCCGCGAAAGCTGAATAGACGCGGAAAGCTGAACGGATGCGTACGCGTCTCCATACTAAATCGTTGTTTTCTATGGGCATAAGCTGAATAGAGCTAAATAAGTGTGAGTATTCCCTAACACATCACTAACAGCCTTTGTTTTCAGGTAAGTTTGTGTAAGTTATCAGCAACAAAAGAATTTATGTACTTAAAATAAATATCTATAATAGTGTGACCTATTTTTATAATTAGCCCCTATTAAATCTGGATACAGATAATTACTTACATGGTCCGGTGCAGTTGGTAGGTTGCGCAGGAGTGGGACGAGAGCCCGCAAACAGGACGCTCGCAGCTACCGACAACTTGCTGACAATGCAGTCTGGTGCAGCCGACAGGGGCTCTGCACTTTTGTGGCTATTATATTTTTTTCTTTGGCATTCTTTTATTACTACTTCATATTTTTTAACTTTCGAACACTTTTCTAGGGGGTAATTGCGTAGCAATGACTTTTATTTTGACAGTTGAACAACATTTACGTTGTTGAGCAGACTCATTTTTCGAACATATTAAGCAACATCCATTGCTAATCCATTGCTTCATAAGTTCGAATAATTTGTCTGTTCAACACGTAAATAACGCAATGAATGTTGAACTGTCAAAATGAAACCGATTCCGATTGATCGTGTGTTACGCAATTAGGGTGGTGGTTTATTTTGAAAGGTTACATTATGAATTATGTTACTTAAACTGATTACTTTTACGTTCAGCAGCATCTTTTAGAATAGGTAAAAAAGTTCTGTATACCTTTACAGTTGTCTGAATTAAGTTACTAAGCCAATTAGGATGACTTCTCGGACAAAAAGGTAATACGAGTAACAGTGACGTTACTACGTAGTGTACCTACTTTTACATTTTCTAATCTGTACCTATGAATAATATCCATGAATTTAGCAAATGCGTTTGCATAATGTAACGCGTTAAAATCACACTATAACTAATGATATAATCGTACAGTTGTTACTGAAATCAGAGTGGGGTGTAACGGGGTACACTTGCCATCTCAATACCTCAAGTCAACCTCACCTGATCGTGGTGCATCCTGCTGTATGCAGCAGGATGCACCACGAGCAGGTGAGTTGAACAAAGGAGGCTCTGACAACCGACAAATGGCAGTATAACCATATCTAAATAAAACTTCGCAGCTAAATGGCGCAGACTAGTGACGAGCAGCAGTGTCTCTACTGCGAGAAGCTGTGATCAGCGATTGCCAACCCACATGCCCTGTGTGGCGATTTGGGCAAACCCTTCAATGGCAAACCAAAATCGAACACAACCTTCAGTTCCCGGCCGCCTTGCTATTCCTGATTTTGGCGGCGGGTAAGGTAGGGGGTGCGAAGAATCTCCGGATATCTTACGAACGGCCGCCAGACTGAAACTGACTTTGGTATCGTATAACGACGGACGTTACGGCTCGCCGAACACCTAGTGCAGCTAGAAGAAGAGCTCGGAGAAATATGGTGGCATATTCTTGGGTTGAGTGAAGTCCGACGAGAGGGGCAGGATACAGTAACCCTAGAATCGAGCTACGTTTTGTGTTTTCGAGGGAGAGACCAGCTATACCAATCGGAGTTGGATAAACAAATCAACGATAACGTAGTGGAAGTGTCCAGTATCTCGAACAGGGTAGCGTATCTCGTAGTGAAGCAAGGTTGTTAAGGTTTACGCACCGAACTCTGCACACTCGGATGACGAAGTGGAGGAAAAGTTTCGAGGACATCTCCAAAACCTTGCATTCCACCACCAAGACCCACTAGAACGTTCTCATGGGGGGATTTTAACGCTAAAGTGAGAGTACAGAATGGCCACGAATCGGTAGTAGGATCCTTATCTTAGTTTGGCAGCAGAAATCATAGGGGGCAAATGCTTGTCAACTTCCTTAAGAAGCTTTTATTGATGAATCCTTTCTTTGTGTAACAGCCCCAAAGGAAGTAGACTTGGCGAAATCCCGACACTATGACGAAGTCTATCTCGACTTCATCATAACAGATAAAAATCATATATTCAGGGATTTCTCAGTGATCAACCGGTTCAATACAGTGATCACAGACTGGTTCGAGGCTCTCTGAATATCGACTTCAAGCTCGAGCGAACTTAATGAAGTTTAGGCATTCGTCCAAATATGCTCCAAACTATGCTAGGATCTGAAATGTTCCAATCAGACCCTGAGTACTAATTCACTGCCGCGGAAACTACAAATGACGTCGACCAAGCGCAAGCGCGATCAATGGTACCTCTCGGTACCTCCTCGATGAGTAGGTATAATCGGTCCCTGTGTCTTACGTTTTTCAGCAAGAGCCTTCTCAAAGTCCAAGATGGCTTTTGATTCTATCGAGACCTGCACCCTAATTGCGTAACACACAATCAATCGGAATCAGAATCATTTTGAAGCAAATTGCAAATCCATTGCTTCATAAGTTCTAAAAATTTGTCTGCTCAACACGTAAATAACGCAATGAATGTTGTTGAACTGTCAAAATGAAACCGATTACGATTGATCGTGTGTTACGCAATTAGGGTGCTGGTCTGTTTTGGAGTGTCTGCAGTGATACCAAGTAAATTGCGAATAATCCAAGTGCTGAGATGTCTTTATGAAAACGACACAATGACCGTCTAAACTCAGAACCAGTGAACTAAAGTTTTCAATCAGAGCGTCCTGCCTGTTATGACTTACGGAGCCGAAACGTGGATACTCACGGTACGACGGGTCCATAAATTCAAGGTCGCTCAGTTAGCTATGTGTGTGTATGGAGTCTCTATGAGCGACGAAATGCGAAATTAGGTGATTCGGAAGAGAACCAAAGTTGCCGAGATAGCTCACAGAAAAAGCAAGCTGAAGTGGGAATGGGCCGGCCATTTTAGCCGTAGAACCCATGACCTATGGGTAGACGTGTTCTTGAGTGGAGACTGAGAATCGGCAAACGTAAGGTACGACGCAAGCTCGGTGGAGCGACGATCTTCGCAGGGTGGCTGGTAGCAGCTGCATGACAGTTGCCCAGGATCGAGCTGAATGGCGAGCAGAGAGGCCTATGTCTAGTTATCTGTGGCGCACTTTGCCACACTAGTGCATGATTACGAAATAAGTAAAAGCGATGCAATAGACCCACATTATGAACAAGTCTGTAGAAAAATCTAAGGCATAATTACTTGGTCTAATGTTCCAGGTTTCAATCAAAGCTGAACCAGCTGCTAAGCCAACAAGGAGGAATACATTTATAAAAGGTTGTTGAAAGTGGTATGGTTGCCTTTAGGTAACGGAAAAGTACCAGCATACATCTATCATCTATAGACGAGGCGTTGAAATACCAGTAGCAACTCCTTTTCGTAGTCGAACCTTGGACCTCTCAACCAATAAACTATAATTGCATCACTAATATTGCAAATAACTTGATGACACCTGCCCAGATATCAAGTTGCCTTGTGAAACATTTGTCGACAGCGTTCCCGGGGCCAAGAAATACCTTACACAACGTACCTATATATGCATTATATTCGCTAAAACTCGGTAGAAATTAGAAACCATAGGTATCTACTTAACTGTAATGCAGTTATGCTTTGATGTTTTAAATTGCTGAGAGCTGTGTTTTGGCACGTGGCGTGGTCTGTACATAGGTTGTTTGTTGAATACAGCTGCATAATAATATTATTTTTCAAGGTCGCTTCTTGTTATCAACACTTTCATGTTTCAATTGTTTTGTGATGCAATGGCGCCGATTTGTTGTTCAGAAACTAAACGAAATTTAAGTTCAGTGCATCTTTTTCTTTCTATTTTATTAAGAAAAGGACAGAAGATAAATATTAGTTTAGTCCTGTCAAATTAGTCAGCGCCTGACGTAAATTGACGTATTTTTATTTACGTTAATTTGTCTATTGAGTATCTTAATTTGACAGGAATAAAGATATTAGTTTAGTCCTGTCAAATTATGATACTCCTAACTGAACTTAACCACTCTGCTCGACTAGATTTTGACATATGACATATCAGCTGACTCGACGGGATGTTGCGAATTACGTCATGAAGATCAGTAAATTACATCAACTTTCAGCATTCAAATTTATTAATAAAAATATGTTTCCGCGCTTATTTTATACAATATATTTGTGGCAAATATCTTTAATTATTTGTTGAGGTCGGTCAAACTTCGTTAGTCTACTACGAAAGTTGTATAAAATAGGTATTACTACACCTATCCAAAAGGTAGGCACCTTAAACTCGCTGGAAATATGTACATACACAACCTATTATCTTGCTGAAAAGATGCAAAAGGGAAAAATAAAGATATTATCATTCTCTCCGCGTTCTTACTTTTACCATTTTTCTTACTTAAACTACTTATAAAACGCAATCAAGTCTTGATAAAAATTACAAAAAATTGTGTTTCGACATGACACTTCTTAGTGCTGACCATCCGTCCAGTTTTCTTATTTCGAGTCAAAAATTGCATAAAGTCTAATCGATAATCGGAATTTGCAAAAAAAAAAAAAAAAAGGTGTAGAAACTATATAAATCCTCTTTGGTATATTTTTCATGAATTAATTTATTTTTGAAATTAATCATTTTAATTACCGTACGTGTATGTACACGTACACGTACGGTGTGGTTAGGTGTGTAATTTTTTATGGTTCCGTACGTCCAAATGAAAAAACGGAACCCTTGCAGGATCACTTGCGTCTGTGGGTCTTGTCTTTTCTTATTTGCTTCGAATCTACTGGACCGATTAAATTGAAATTTGGTACACATATGAATTTCTGTGACCCAAAGACGGACGTGTAACGTAAATAAATTAATTTTGAAAATGGGGTCACTCTTGGGGGGCAAACTAAAAAATTAAAAAAAAAATCTTTGCTGTTCCTCTGTGTGACATATCAAATGAAAGGGCTTGTTGTGGGGGTTTTAAATATATTTGCTTGATAACTAAAACAAAAGTTATGTGGCCGTCTGTCTATGTGCCGGTAGGTCTGCCTCTCTGCCGTCTGTACAAACCTAAACTAACCGTAAAATCTAGATTTTGACCAATTTGCACCGGCCAGCCTTTCTTACAGGGTTAACGCGGGCGTTTTCGTGGACGCGCGTTGTGGGACAAAGTAGGCACTCCTTATGTCCCAAGCTGCCGTTCTGTAGCTTGGGATAAAATTTTAAGAACTTTAATTGTCTGATTTCTAATTTAAATGATCTGAAAATACTTTTACGGAACCCATAATTTCGTCATGTCAGTCTGTGCGTGCGTTCGGATGTTAATGCCATTAACCATTTTACTCGTAGACGTTAACGAGTGTTAATAACACTATATCGTATTCGTATTCTATGCACGCAAAATGGTGTAGTAAAATTACGATAAACATAATTAGAGGTAGCATTCCCCATGCATGTACCCGAGGGTTGAAAAAAATCTATGCACACAAGCGTGTGGGAGGTATTGTTGGAACTTATTATTAAAATTATAAAGATGTTTCTAATTGACTTTAACTTTTAAAGTCAATCGTTTTTGAGATATGAGATATTTTCGTTTAAAACCGCAGAATTAACTTGGTTTTTTACAGTTTTTTCGAGAACTTTTATGAAATACAGACTTATTTCTGCAGTCAATCAAATTAATGATATGCGCTGTGCATGCGTAAATATTCATCCCAAGTACGGGACCTTTCACTGTCCGACATACACTTGGCCAGTTTTTTTTTTAAATTTCGTTGGGAAACTACCACAAAAAGTAAACAATTTCTATTACTCAAGTAAACTAATATAAATAAAAACTACCAAGCTCATACAGCTAACAAAACATAATGAAATGTAAAGTGTTTGCGGTTTCCCAAACTTTTGCTAAGCCTATCTAAAAATGTATACTGGGCATTCTGTAGCAAAATATTAGAAAGTACCTATCAAAAATTAATAATTGCACAATAAATAAAAATAATTTTGAATAGCGAGCGCATTCCGAATATAAATTCAAATATAGAAACAATTCGGCGCGAAATTGAATAAATGACTATCTATGGTCATAGGTCCTCTGTTATTGACTCAGTTTCAATATAATGTCCAAAAAACGATTAAAATTACATTAGGAAAGCATAAATCATTATTATAAATAATGCTTGTTGTATTTAATGCTTAAAATAATTTTATTTCAATTTCTGAGAATCGATTTCTGACATTCGTCATATTAATTACTCGGGTCAATCGAAATTAAAAAAAAAATCGTTTGGCATAATCGCTTTCGCACATCATTACGATAAAAAAAAAACAACAATGGTCGGCGATTTTGAACATAAATTAAGTAGTGGTAATGAATAATACGTGTTATTGGACCTGTGTTTCAATATTACGTTATGATTTGGGCATTTTCTTGTTTTTTATAATATTTGTAATAATATTTTTCACATTTTACATCTTATCTACATGTGTGTGTGTGACTTTTGTGAAAAGTAAAAATGTAAACACGCACGATTGGCGCGAAACTTTGACTTTAGATATCAAAAAACTACATTACCACTACTTATTTAACATGAACAATGGATGAATTCGTCAAATAATTAAATCATGTATTATTCATTGCCCCTGTGGTGGAGTTTGGATTTTCGAAATCCCCAATTTTTATGTTTTTTAGCCTCGACCACCACTGTCATCAAAATGGCGATTATCGCATTTACAGACTTGAATTTAATAAAGGTAAATTAATAAACTTGCGCGCTAAATATGGAAGATTGAATGGCGATAACATATGAGTTTTTTATCCAACTCTCTTAATTAACGGACATTCATAAGATTTGATGGGTAGCATAATCAATATTTACATTATCATTAAGGGTGTCGTATGTCGTCATTTCAAGGTCCAATGGGACCCCTTACTGAGCCAGCGGAGGTTCGTGTGTTCGGGTCCATTCGGGGGCGCTACCGAACTATACGGTTAAATTTCGTTTAGGTAGTTTGTGAACAAGGGAATCGACACCAATGTCGATCTTAGCTTCCAGTTATCTGCTTGTGAGTAAACCAAACAACAGTAGGTAAGTACTAGTATCTATAAGTATGGAAAGGTACAAGTAATTTTTTCCCCAGTTCATGCAGGAATCCAATCCATAGGGAAGATTATCAAAATGTGATATCACCCTTTGAGCTGTCTCGTAAGTTTGGTCATTTCTAATTGACCGATTCGGGGGTTAACCCAAGGATTCAACACTTAGCTGTCGGGCCCCTACCTTCGTTGCCGGACTTGGAGAGTGGGCACACCGCCTAGTCTCCAAGTCCGCCTCGGCATGCCTATGGACGCTTCTCGCGGCATACTTACGGATGCCACGGCATAGTTACCGCCAGTGTGCACGTAGAGATGCCGAAGCTGTGCCGTGCCGCCAATGTGCGCCGGACCTAATTGCGTAACACACACGATCAATGACTGTTTAACTTTATTTTATGATTGTATGACATGTGTAATTACTAATATTGACTAATAACTAGTATTTGTGGTACAAACTGTTAATATAAGTTGGTTATTAATAAATAAATGACAATCTGAATCATTTTCGAAGGTCCACCTTCCATCCATGATCCATCATACGATGAGCTCTTGGCAGTTTTCCCGCTAGATAGCGCTGAAGTCAACATTTATAGATTTTTTGTTCTATGTGTAATTGGCACATTAGTAAGTCTTAAGAGTATTGGACGCGGTTATCGGACATTACACTTTATTGAATTTGGTCATAACATTGCCTCAAAATCCACCCAATTCGACACATTATCCTGAAATAAAATCTGCCATTGAATACAGGTAGTTTACACACACAGACGTAAACCAAACGTTTACAAGAATGACCACCAGGTGGCGTGTATTTAAAAAAAATGCGCCGCCTGCTACGATAATTATAACGATTAAGACAGGAAAAAAATGAAATGCGTTCCTTGCGGCTACGCAAGGAACGCATTTCATTTTTTTCCTGTCTTAACTGTTTTGTACTACGCACAGTATTCACACCACACATGCTAATGTGTGGTGTGAATACTGTGCGTAGTACTCGCAACCAGCGTGCGTGTATGACCAGATTTATTTATGACTAGCTGTGCCCGCGACTTCGTCCGCGTGGAATAGTGACTTTTCGGGCAGCATATTTTGAATTACATATACCGTCGTTTGGGTAGCAAAAAATTTACTTTACAGTAATGCTTCTCTGTATACGATATTTGACGTATGGCCATCGGGGATGAAAGCATACAGGCTCCTAGGATTGCTAACCCGTGACAGAACCACATACAACTGACCGTGCGAGAAACAGCTGATACTTAGATCTGCTTTATTAATTGTCATCGCAAAACATAGGCTGACTGGAAACTGGACTCGTTTAAAACTAAATGGAAAATTGTTTGGAATGAGAGGAATCTGAGGAATGAAAACACTTTCACCTTTTCCACACCCTGTTAAAATATCTGCTTCTATCAGATTTCGTTGTAAATTGGTCACTTTTAACCTGGTACCATTGCAAAGTTTTGGGGGGCTTAAATTTCTAAGAAGCATTAGGGGTTCGCAGAAGTCTCAGACTCACGCGATAGCGCGTGAGCTTCGCGATCGACAGATAAACGTGCCTTTCGTTGTTCCCCGTTTTCCCTATTTCGAGTTGTCATCATTCGAGAACGATTTGAACTCAGTCGAGATTCTCGCTGAGTCGAAGTTTCTGCAGCACGAAACCTAGCCTGATGTTCCCGAGTTGCAGAAAGCCTTGCCTCACGACCTTCTTCAGATTCCTGTGATCGAACTAATCTCATCCTTTTAGCATTTTTGCTACATTGGGAGAGGTTGGATCTTCTTCGAGGCATTCTTACAATAAAATAGTACTTACTATTTAACACACAGTTATTTAGTAAACACGTACTATCGTAAACAATTATTTTAAAGAAAATTAAGAAAAAGAACTTAACCTACAAACCCTAAAATATAAATAAATGAAATATGCAGTCAGTTTTTTTTTTCCTTGAGAGGCCGTGACTACTTAACCGGACTATCCTGTGGTTGCCTTAGGAATTCTTAAAGCCTCCAGCCAGGGCTATATCTAGATTAAACTAAGCGACTTAGACTAAGCGACTGCACGCTAAAGGCACCCCCTGTGGGGTACGAACCTTGGCTTAGGGCGTCGCTGGGAGAGGGCAGCAAGGGGACAGGCTGGATCGAATTAGTAGTATTAATGCTTTGATGAGCGCGGCGTTTCCTAGGACTGTCTCTGAGAGGAAAGGCCGAAACAAACTCAGAGGTCTCAGTCGGGGAATTTAAAGCTACAGGCTCAGCTACGACGCGGGCTGGCACTTCAGCGGGCAAGGGTCAGGGGGGAGAATTTACTTGGGGGCGTCGCGAGGGACCTCGGCGGCGAGGTCGGAATGTCGGTAATTTGTGTTTGTATACTGTACTGGTTGCCCTATCGCTCTCCTGGAGGAGGGTTATGGGGTCATCGGGGTCGTCGAGAACATGCCTTGGACGGCGAATTTTACTGAGTTTGAAGGGGGTGTAGTTGGCGGCCGCGACCACCAGAGGGTTGGGGTGATTAGCGGCTGTGGCAAAGAAACGCTTGGAGAGGCGTTTCATGAACTGCTGGATAGTGGGGATCTTGAGATCAACATGGAGGATCTCATTGCTAACGAACCAAGGGGAGTTTGTGGCCTTGCGGAAAAATCGGTTCTGCAGGGTTTGCATCCTATGGATGTGACGGGGCTTTGCGTGAGCGAAGACTACGCAAGCGTAAGTCATTATGGGACGGATGCATGCTGTGTACAGGCGCTTTTTGCACTTGAGTGACAGCTTGCTGCGTTCATTGAGGACGGAATGAAGGCAGCCTAGAGCGAAAGAGGCGCGCGAACGGACCGTCTTTATGTGCTCTGAAGGAGAAGAATAAAACAAAGGTATTTGGCTCGCTTTTCCCAAGGGATCGGCTTGCCGAACATGGTGATTGGTGGAGGGGGGGTGGGTTGTCGTCTGGGTCTCGAATAGAGCACCGCTTGACTCTTATCGGTGTTGACTTCGATTCGCCATTTCCTGAACCAAGCAGCCAACTTATTGACTGCGGTTTGGAGACGAAGTCGTAGTTGGATATGGCTGCGACCAGTGTAATAGATGGCTGTGTCGTCTGCGCACAGAGCCAATTGGGACTTAGTATCTTTAGGGATGTCGCTAGTGAACAGCGTAAATAAGAGAGGGGCGAGTACGGAGCCCTGAGGGACTCCTGCTCTGATGGGGGGCAGCGGCGCTGCTCTCAGCGCGCTTTATATAGCCATAGACGCACAGGCGCGAGGCCTGTACGTACTCTGATAGAATACCTTAACAAATGTTCGCCGTGATTCTTTAAATTGACATAACTTTTTTATTTATGAACCGATTGACATGAAATAAACACTAACTGTTAAGTGAAGCTTACTACAATATATTAGTGAAAACCGCATATAAATCAAATAGGCCGTTTCTGATATTAGCGTGCACAAACACACAGACAAACAGACAAAAAAAAAATTAATTACAATTTCGGGTTCGGTATCGATATAATAACAACCCCTGCTACTTTTTTTTAATATATTTCCATTGTACAGACACTACTTTTCTACAATTTTATTATATGTATATAGATATTGCTTCATGTTCGAAAAATTTGCCTGCAATAACACAATGGATGTTGTTGAACTGTCAAAATTATAGCCAACCCTACTGGTACGCACTTACCCCGCTGGTTCATTATCAAGACGATTTAAAAGCTTCTATGAAATGATAAACAGTCCATAGGTGTGTTTCGCTGTTACGAGTAGTCAGAAGCCCGGAATTCTGACAACCACGCCTAAGGGATATTTTACTACCCAGTAACTGGATTGTGGACGTCAGATAGCCAGTCGCTCCATGTAAAATACTTGTATTCAGCTGCATCCGGTAAGACGCTTCGTTGCCACTAGTAGCAGTAACAGTTCCATGATGGAACTACTGATGTTTATTTTAACCTTTTGAACGCCAAAGCATAAACGCACGCGAGTGCCCTCCACGCCAACAATTTCAGCGCCAATACCTACAAAAAGAATAGGGACTCCAAAATGACTTAATTGTTTATTTCGATGATAAAGTGCACCGCATTTTTTGTCACATATTTGTGTCGTTGGCGTACAGGGCACGCGCTTGTAACGTATATGTGACAATGGCGTTCAAATTAAGCACTAGTTCCATTTTCCATTTCAGTCTGAAAATAATGGAGATAATGTTGATTTTATTATCACTAGATCCACATTATCATACCAGGCAGGCTAGGCAGACGATGGGTGTGTTACGCCGATTTTATTTTTACTTAGTTTTTGGCGTCCTGTGCCCTTATTGTATCTTTGTTACTTTTAATATATTTTCAAGGGATAAGGCGAAGGTGCAAAGGTATTTTCAAAAGATGTTTAAATAAATTTAATAAAACACATACTTATCAATCATACAATATGTATTTAATATAAGATACAGTACTTGTGACAGGTGGACAAACCATTTTATTTGAAAAAAAAAACCTTAATAATCACTACATTGAACAAATTTCAAATTTAAATTAACATTCACTATTATTATGCCCAAATGTGTGATAAATTAATTGAGGTAGATTACCCATCAGCTCGTGGGTTCAAAATTATAATTAATTTCACCGATTTCACCATAGGGTATAAGCAAATAAGACAACGCATTAAACATTATACTATATATAATTAAATATCTACAAATTGAATAAGTAGTGCACACTATTTGGAATACACAGGCTCCACATAGTAACTATTGTATTCAAACATTTACAATAAAGGAGAACATTCATATAATAAACGCATAATATAGGAAACGTGTTTGAAAGACAACTCGCAACATTACCACTAGACTAACCCCGCGCGGCGTCGCCCGAGCCTCAGCCCGGGATCGTGCCGAGCGAATGTGACACTCCGGCCCGGGCGCGCCGCCCTCACTTCCCTAAGGCCCAACCAGGCGCGAAGCAAATTACAGTACTATGCAGAATAATACTTAATAATAAATACTTAACTATTTACATTCCTTGAGTTTCTGTCTAAGCGCGAGAGAAGCAATTAGAAACACGATTTCCAACAACATGACTATGTAGCTGAAAATGGCGCCTTTTATTGCTCAACCCGCCGTAACTTTACAACGTCATTCAAGCGTGTCTGCATCACGGCTGTAATGTGTTTCACGCCTTCACATAAACCAGTGGACACACCGCAGAAAGTAATGCTGATCAAACTATAGGGCTTAAATAAAACTGGCAGCGACTACCATTGTTCCCGTTGTATACTCTGTCACGTAACAAAAAGATTTTGCATGCGAGTGAGCCCGCGGTTAACTAAAATTATTATAATTCGCTGAGCAAGGAGTGAACTGTCGCGCGCTTCACTGACATGCAAAACCGAACTCAACTCTCACAACGACACGACTTCTGTGACTATTGTGGCAGTGATAAAAATATATTGCATCTTTTCGAGCTTACCATAAATTGTATGTTTTTGATATAATTTCAACGCCGTCCGAAGGTTCGTCTTCATAAAATATCATCTCTGACTAACATTCTGAACCACTAACACTAATCTAATGTTAATTTAAGTTTAGTCCGATTATTTTCCAAACACGTACGACATTTCATCGCGTCGTAATAGCGAAACGAAATTTGTACTCAAGCATTTTGATAGGCCAAAATGTATGTTTGTATGTGTGTCAAACTTTGTTCTCGTAAGTAAAATAAATTTAAATTGAGCGACACTTAACATGTTCATTACGAAATAACACTCACGGACCGCAACTAGGATCCTCTCATGCATTCTCATCATAAATCTGTTACACTGCCGATTACTGAGATCAAATATTCAAGTCCATATTGTTACACGGATAGAACAAAAAACTAATTTTGTCTTTCTGATTTTGGTGTCGAATTTCACTATAAAAATAATTTATTAAAAAAGCGAGCCAATAAAATATGGCACTACGATCAGTGCTGAAAAAATAATTACTCTAATTTTTTAAATTTATTAAAAAAATAATCAGTACGTTGGAAATGCTCCAAAAGGAAGTCTAGACTGTATAATATGTTAGCATACGATCCCCTAAACACGCGAACAATCAGGCACCAACTTGACTACTAGAGAAATTTTCCTAAACACTTCTTTGGGTCCATTCCTACTACGAATGCATTCCAAACTATACCGCGCGGTATAGTTTGGAACCAACTCAAGTGTACTGCTACGATAGACACAATAGTGATCTCTGACTTAACAACACGCGCCGCATGCGCCGCCCGCACGTGGCCGCACGTGGCCGTACGTGGCCGCACGTGGCCGCACGTGGCCGTACGTGGCCGCACGTGGCCGCACGTGGTCGCGCGGCGTCGCATGCGCACGCAATTCACGCCTAAGGCTCCCTCTATAGTAGAATATACTATTCACTTTCAATTTTCACATTATTAGTCTAGGGGCCGATTTACACTAGTAAATGAATCTAATAAAATCTCCGTTCCAGTTTACGATAAGCGATAGTTTGAAAAATACGTAATGGTGTTTTATACAATTAAGATTACACCACGTTCACACAATTCGTCCTAACTTAACGCTATAGGCTCTAACTAAAAAATACTAGCGAGATCGTGTGAGCACAGAACACAATTTTATATTCACTTGTATATCCCTTATGGCTAAAAGGCAGTAATAATCTGACAACGTCTGTATAGGGGCATCCAAAAGTTCGTTTACATCTAACAGCTATTGACGTTAATCATTGGCATGTATTACTGTATGAGCTGAACTATCCTAACTGTATATCATTCGGAGTCATTTCATTGGACTTGCCTTATAAATGCGCTTAGATCATTGGAAACTACACTTAGTTCTGTCGCGATCTTATTTAACATTTAATTTGGTGTTTCCTTTACACAAATTGCCTATTTCGAATATTAATAAAATTTAATATTATTAAGAACACGATGCAACATTGCTTTTCTATTGGTTATGGGTACATAACCATAACTTACGATAAATTATTAATATTGAACATTTCAAGGCTCCTCACATTTCAATGATCTAAAAACATTCGCCACTACAATATTATTATTACTTTCACAATAGCATCACTAATCCCCTTAAACTACACTCCGTTCGTACAACACGAGTTTTCTTACGATATTAAAACAAAATAATAATTCATTGAACATTGTTTGTGCTCATTTGTCAATAACAAAGACACGTTCATAAATAAAGTTATGGCGAAATTTTGGGTCATATTTGCTAGTTTACTGCAACAACGATACACGTTGACGTTCTTGACTTCTTAATTAATTAAAAAGTTAAGAAAATACGTTTGTATCAACTGTTTTTATTTTCCAAACAATATGTTCATCCAACCTTTGAAGACATTCCATAAATTTCTTATTGACAAATGTGCGCATACCCTTGTAAATAAAAATAGTAACCTAATATTGTTTTTAGTAAAAAATCTTCCAGTACCAATACTCATGTTGTACCAACGAGTGTTCCTCCAACAAACAAATCCTCTCATAAATTGAATTAGAAATTTACTATATCTTTAAAAATCATTGCTACTCTATTGTTAATGTATATTAATGTATCACACAATCTTGTGCGTGGAAACGAACGTCGGTTATCAATATAATCTTATCACAAAACGTTTATTGCTAACAGTATCATCGAGGCTAACAAGTTGCCCACAACTCTCAATGGCAGTGACATTATTTATATACTACAGACAGTTGTTGATTCCAGTCACCAAACACAACAAGGGGAATAAAACGTCGAATATCAAAATTGTTCGTCCTACGCTACGACTAAACTGCGAGTTTCGTTTGATATGACTACGCACGGTATACGTGATATATAGTGAACACTAGCTTGGTAGATGTGCGACGTGTGTCGAGGCACTTGTCCGGAAGACGTCGGCGTCACACCGGCGCACGCGTCAGCTGTCAGTCGGCACCTCAGTAAGCGGAAGCAACACGAGACGCGGGGACTATTACAACTAAAAGCGAAATCATTTAATACTAAACTAAGTATCGAGTCGATACGTCTACTATGTACAGTTGGCAGTGATGCGCATCGCTGGTCGTCCTTACCCTAACTTACCTATCAGACTAACGTCCGGTACTCTAGTCGCTCGCCTATGTTACATCGAGTACGAAACCGTACTCACTATACACTTCCAATTAACTATGTACACGTTTTGTTCGCGCCGCGTTCTACGACCTCGATGAACGGACGCGTTAAGGCTCGATATCTCGACCGTTCAATATCATTATAAAAAAGCATCAGTCTTGTGAATAAAATTTAACTTTCTGCTGTATAGCAGTCTAAACCGCGTCGCGGCTCCTCAACAATCTTTGGCGAGAATTTTCCTAAGTCGGATATCGTCGGCCATCAGCCTGTCGTCGAATCAACATCTGTCTCGCTCGGTGTCACAGCGACTACACGCGCCGACCACAATTACACTATCGATCACATTATTCTATTCAATTGAGAAAACAAAGTTCATACAGACATTTCTTTGCGGGCCGACGGCAACTTTGGAAAGTGGATCCTTTGTAAACAATGTATTAAAAATGGAATTAATCACACACAAACCAATTCATATCTTCATCATTCACATAAAATTAAATCATTTTCACAATTTTCCCAGTCAACTCGATGGAACCCGCGTTCCAAAGCGACGGGCGGCCCGCAATCACAAATAATAACAGTCGCGCAGGTCCGGCGGAGTGCGACGCCGCGCTCGGGATCCCTCGTCGATTACCGTCCGCACGGCCAGAAGGCGGCGCCGCCGTAGCGCCGGCCCATCTTGCGCTTCTTGGCCCCGCTGGGCCGCGCGGGCCGCTCGGGCCGCTCGGGCTCGCACCGCGCGGGCGGCTCGGCGCGCGGCTCGGGCTCGCGCCGGCGCTTGGCCAGCAGGTTGCTGAGCATGCGCGGCGCGCCCCGGCGCTCGCGGCGTGCGCGCGGCGCGGGCGGCGCCGGCCCCGCGTACGACGCGGAGAAGTGCTCGTACAGCGCCACCTTCACGCTGGCGGATAGCTCCGCGATTTCCACCCGCCTGATGCGCGTCACGTCCTTCTCTGGTACCCATTCATCCTCCAATCTGAAAGAACATCGACGCTATTAGTACTGGTTCATTCCCGTGCCACACGGAGGCAGCTGCAAACACAATTTAGGCTGCGAATTTTGGTGTAATGTTGATCGGCTTCTGAAATAAATTTTCGTTACTCTTTGCAACGAACTTTTAATTTGTGACTTGTGTTTGCAGCGTTTATGGGCACCAATCCCATATTGAAAGTAAACTAAATGATAGACATGCACATGTAATAAGCTTTTTTGTTTTCAAACACCAGCTATTAAAGATACTTTCAATTTGGGCGACAAATAACTGCACAGCTACGCAACATCAGCGTCAAATTGTGAGATGTTACATTACAATTTGACGCGGCGAATTACAGTGCCATTAATCAGCCTATTTGCCATTCAGACTGTAAGCAACCTTATGCCTATGATTGAGATTTGAAAACTTCTAAAACGAAACAAAAGATGATTTACTATGGCCACACCCAAAACATCAATAAGGACTGGCAACCCATTCTATTGCTAGCAACAATAAACGAAGAACAACTTATGAAAAAACTAATAAAAGTGAATAAACTGTTTCATAACATTTAGGGCCTTAGCACACCTCCGCCGCCGAAATAAAAATGGAAAATCGCTTAACTTATTGCGCTAAGAAACGTTACTATATTATATAGCGATTCGAGCAGCGGAACATCATGAGAGTCAGTTGAATTGTAGCAATCAGAGCAAAATGTCGTCGCTTTCTACTTAGTAAATACAGTGTTGGTCTACTTCGGACCTCTAAGATTAGTTTTTTTCATAAAATCAACATCCGTTTTACAAAACAAGTTTTGCTTTAAAACCAACTCGACAACGCAACAAAATAGCGGGTTGAGCACGGAGATGTAACCGGCTACCACACAGATCGGTGAAATCATGCGGGAAAGAGATAGAACCATGATCAAATCTTTAGAACAGACAGGTTCGCTTCTATTGCGCTTGTCGTACAACCGACAAGTCATGGCGAAACTACTGCGGTTTCGCTGCTATGGTTTCGCGGCGGAGATGTGATACCCGCCTTATAATAGTAAACATCAATATTATGCTGAATCTTGAAAGATGTATTAATGCTAGCAACTTTGTGAACATATTTTTACTCTGTGTGGCACTGATGGCAACATCAAGCATGCTAAGCCAAGCTAATTGCTTGGGGATCAACTGCATTATGTAACTATAAAATTTATGCCAATTGCAAACGTTCCGTTGCCAATCCAGTTAGTGCCAATTTGGATTCGATGTAAATGCATATGATCCCCGGAAGAGGTTGTAAGTGATGCACTATAATAAAATTATAATGGAAAGTGTTAAATTAATTTAAAAGCTACAGATTGCGGAGAAATTATATGAGCGTAGTAATTGAAAAATTGTTACGTACGTATAATTGTTTCAACTCAATCTGGAAACCGAGCATTTAAAATGGGTACTAAAACTGATGATGGTGGTTTTTTTTTTATTTGAAATCATAAAATGACTTGTGAATTTAATTGTGAAAATAAATTAACAGTTTATGCAATGAAGTAAATTAAAATTAGCATTGCTTTTGTGCGATTCAATTAACTGAAGAATATTATAATTTAGCTAAACACCAAATGATATGAATTTATTTTTGCATTACTAACCCACCTGAGTTTACCTGTGCATATTATAAGAATCTATTTAGACACGACAGTCCGAGCTGTTGACTAGATTGAAAATACTCAGATTAGTATTTTATTTTATTTCTGACTTATAATAAGCCTTAAATATGACGCATGGGGATCAATAAACAATGATAATGAAATTAGCCTATTGTAATAGTTAGCCTATTTCTAACTTTGTTTGAAATTCAGTTGAGAGGCGACTGATTTTGTAACTTCTAAGGGTGTCGATGGCAAAAAGAACACGAAAAATAAACCTTTTTTTTTATTTGTTTTGCCCAAAATTCAACAACGCGAATACCGTTCGCTGACGCTGCCATTAGGTCTTCACGTGTGCAGGTGACAGGGCATGCGATGCAAGATGGGAGGTGAGCCATTGTCTGTGGACGACGCCGCATACACACCGGAGGTCTGAGCCGCCGATGAACCCCCCACTTGTGGAGGTTGTCCTTGCTGCGGGCTACTTGGGTACGAAGTCTATTTAAGAGTTTCCAAGTAGGCCACGGTAACTTGTGTCCGGATGGGAGGCTCTCTGATGGTTCAATAAATAAATCAGGACGTTTAAGCAGTTTTCGCCAAAGATCACATCTTCCTCTGGAAGGGTTGCTATCGGCTGGACTCACGCACCCAAGATTTTTTTGCGACTTTTAAGCTTCTGTGGCACTATATTAAAGTTGTGCATTGGCTGGCGTGGGTGATTCTTTCGTTTCGACCCCTCAATGCGGTAGGCTATAATAGCCCTGCGGATTTTTGGAGGTGCGATGCTAGTCAGAAGATACAGCATTCGCAACGGGGACGGTTTTAAGCAAACAATAAAATAGGTATGAGTAGTTTCTTTCTTTTATACATTTAGAATTAAAATGAATCACCCCTCAAATAAATCAGTTAATACTTGGAAATCCTTGATAATACTTAGTATTTCTGAATACCAAATTGTATAATACAGGTTTTCACAGTCCTGAAATCTACAGGTTTTAACGTGTTATCCTATTACCTACAAGGGATAAGTCTGTTCTACCCAGAGTGCGTAGATGGTTGGTGATAAGAATAACTCCAAAGCTTACCTGAAAACACCATACATTGTGATATCGAAGAATATCATGAACTATAACTAGACAATTGTAATTATTACTGTTTTAATTGAAATTTTTCAGTAAATATAACAATTCTTATTAGATCAGACAATGTTTATGTAAAACACTCAACATATAGAATCAAAGTCAATTTAAATCATTAATTTTTCAAAATCATTATTTTTTTTAAACAAAATGATGATAACATTGATTTAATTACAAGAGAGAAATGGGCACTCTCGTTACATCATAGACCTCATCCATCGCATTCCATCAGGAGTGCAAAATTCTGATTGTCAACACTAAATGTGTGGTCATCAAAAATAGGACCATATTAAAATAACCTAGAAGTACCTCTAACTTAGCAAAGTTTCTTGGAATATCATTAAGGATTTCAATCAACTTTGATTCTATTCTGCTTTTGTCATACACATGCCTCTCAAGCTCTCTTTTCTCTTCAGATCAGCCATCTTATCTCCCTCATTTGTCCTATATCACAAAAAAAACATAGAATGGTAACTTACACATTTGGTGGGTAATACGTGACGAGCGCCTCTCTCCTGTCCGCCGCGACGTTGTACCGCGTGGCCGTGAGCGCGGCGCGCAGCGTGAGCGTGTGGCGGCCGGGCGGCTCGCGCAGCGGGCACGCGCCGCCCAGCCGCCAGCGCGTCGCGCGCAGGAGCCGCCACACCAGCCCCTCCATCATACCCGCGTCGAAAAAGTCGAACATGCGTGCTGGAAATATATGGAACATGTGGTCAAATTTTTGTGGGCTAAATTAGAAATAGCAGTGAATTTTGGGAAGATTGCAAACTCAACCCTTCAGTCGACTGGAACGTGATATCAGAAGGGCAATTCTGGTTTTAAGAACGTTCACAGTCTCATGTCAGTCTCAATTTGTCAAAAATACGTCAAATTTCCCTACATTTTGACAAGTTTTTGAAATTTGTTTGATGAGATGTTCGCCGAGATGAGACTGCGACTAGATTTTGATCGTTTTAAATTACGAGAATTGACTTGCAAATCAAATGATTTATAATCATTCAATTCTTTAAAGAAATATCGATGAACATCAAGCATTATTAATTAGCATGTGAAGGCAAGGGGAATCCAGCAGTCAACCAGCAGTTTTGAAAAACTGGTTTTTCAAGTAGATAGCAAGTCTTTCAAGCTTTCTTGCACTTTTTGAGCATTCAGGAATTCCCTCTATTATCGTCTTCCATCGACAATAGAAAATGACCTTTCATTTTCAGGCCACAAGCGAGGAGGATCGAAGAGTCGATGCCAGTCTGACAAAAGGGAAGAATTGGATGAGGAAGGCCCAGAAACGCTTCCAAGGCCAGCAATGGAGGAGACCCACATACAGCATTGAGCAGTGGGTGAATACAATTAAAGGTCAACTCACCAGACCATGGTTGTCTTCTATACCGCAGCTTCTTGCCATTCCTACGCATGAGTTTGACGGAACCCTCTGCAGACTTCTTGCCGGAGCCATTACTGGGCGAAGCTTCATTGAAGTGGTTGTTCACATGTCGCTCCAATAACGTCTGTAATTGCAAGGTAAACGTTAGCAAGTAAGAAATTACACGTTCCGGCCATGGGTGGTAGGGGTATCTGTGGGATATACACAAGATTATATGCAATAGCAGTACGAAGTCTCGCATAATTTGCAGTAATATAGTACATTAGTATGCAGTTTTCAACTATAAGTTTCAAATATTAGATAAAGGTATAGTGACGCTATAAGCAGTAAGATGTTTTAGTACATAATGCCATTTTTTTATTTGTTTTTGATTCGAACATATGTCAATTTAAGTTTTTTCACGATTATTGCGGATTTTTTTTTCGACATACCTTTTTGTTAGTTATATTTTGGTAGGTATTCAATAATACAAGCATAGAATTATTATAGTGTATTAGTTTTTCTATTGTTATCTACAAAGTTATTTGTTATATTATATCGCATAATATTTCTAAATAACATTAAAAGTTCGTCGATGAAGGCGTAAAGTTCAGAGTCCTTAAGAACTAATTATACTAACACCAGTTCATCTACATAGTACTTGCTTTTACACTACACTTATTCCGTAGCTCGACACGTCGTGTTGAAAAAAATAAATGATACATATCAAAGTCATTGTATTTAACACTTCGACTGCCATTACCGGGTAACCACATCAAGTAATAATAAAGTCTTAAACAATACTGAGATTACATCGCATGAAGAGTTATCCTCCAAAATTACGCTGCTATTGTTGGATTTTTATCTAACTTTTACGCTACGCTGAATGTTGAATGGCGGTCAAAGGGGTAAACCCGACGAATTTAGGTCGACAAAAATAAATAAAATCTCGGAAGTGGTTCCAGCCATCGAGGGTTCTCTTTGGCATCGTCTTCTTGTCCTTGGGAAAAGAAAACATACAACTTTATCTTTTATATTCGTCGGAGGCTGCGTCGTAAATTAACGTCAATATGGCGATATCACGCGACGGGTATTTTGTGGGAATAAGATATATTTTTTCAAACTTTAATTTTTTTTTTTTTTTGTAAAAGTGACTAAAAATATGTCATGAACGGAATCGTGATATGCCATACTATATCCAGTGATGGGATCACGTCATTGAGCAAGTACAAAAGTATATTAAACTAAACAGATTAGTTGATTTTGTTTTGGATCATTTAGTTATTTTATACATTAGTTTGTTCTTGATTTATATCGATTTTTTTGTCGATAAAAAAAACTTTAGTCCTATTTTCGTGGCTTTTGATTGAGGTAAGTATACGAGTTTACGTTACAGCGGATATAGAAAATATTTTTTGAATTTCACGTCAATTATACACTATATTTTGATATGAAACCAACGCGTTTTATGACCCAATCACTCGATTGGACGTTATCCACGTGTTGAAGACACTAATGTCGCAATGAACATACATTTTAGATTCAATAGACGAGTAAATTCACAATTTCAAAAAAGTACACGAGGGTTACAGGTTTCATAACACGAGGGTAGCTTTTTGGAACTGAAGATTTACAGCTGAAAAATCCAAAAAGTACAACTAAAACAACCATTTCAACGCTAACTACGGAATTGTAAAAAACTCTCAAAACATTGATAATTTAGTTTTCATCTTGTTATTGCAATTGTAATTTCTAAATTGAGGACCAAGAAGTACATGAGAACAATAAAAAAACAAAAGTAAGTAATATCCGACTTGAGTACTTTTTTAGAATTTATATCTGTTTTATTAGTTACGTTAGATACGTCGTTTGACGTCGTTAACGGTGAAGGGTTGGATACGATTAACTTAAAAACTAATGAGCATAACATAAATTATAATTCATAACACTTAAAACGATTTATTGCAGAAATAAACAAATTACAATACAAAGACATTCATAGTTTGTTTCGGCCTTTCTTCTCAGAGTAGTCAGATAGGAAACGCCGGTCTCATCTAGCTTATTTTTTTTTAAATAATATTTCATGTAAAACTGATTCCGATATCCTTTTTACAGAATGAACAATTTCATTTCATTTTATTACATAGTACATTTTCGATAAATTATTGTATTTATGCCTATTTTTTTGGTACTAGTCCCTAATGATTTGTGAATTTTGATTTAAAGCCCACACTTCAGTATACTATCTTTACGTTGACCTAGACTATGAATAGACTTATGTAAACTAACATATAATATAAATATTTTAAAATGTATACCTTAAAATATCGAATAAATATTTTAAAATGTATTTCGTAAAATATTTCACCATACATTAACATACTTTGTATATTACTTATTCTGCAACCGTTTGATCAAAAGTGGTATAAAATAAATAGATGCTTAAATAATAGGTGGTGTAAAAACGCACTGAAGATATTAAAACAATATAAAACTTGGACATGCAATAAATCGAAAACAATAAAATAATAAATTGATGACTGATTGTTGTTTTAGGATAATTTGGTCGTTTGTGAAGAGTCAAGTCTATATCAATTAAAATTGTGTTGTGAGCCCTATTTTAACGAAAACTTTTGAGAGGCACATATTGGCAGTTACAATGATAATACAATGAGCTTATTTGACTGATATGAATATTTTAACTGGTAAATGTTTCAGCAAATATCTAGCGAATACTCTCAAAAATGTTCGCCATAACAACGCACGCGTTCCGCTGTTATACTTTACAAATAGCAAAATAATTTACGCCAAATCGCATCGCATTGCAAGTTTGAACGCACGCATTAGCTGTCGCCAAAAGCTTGAATTACGCTGACTGCCGCATTAGACACACACAACGCACAATTTTCACTAACATGGACCGTTTATTGACGCTTTTTATCTTTAATGCGTTTTAGGGATGTTTGTAAATTGCATATGCCCGTAATTATACCTGTGTGGAGAAGCGCCTCTCGCAGCCGTCGACGATGCACTTGAATGGCTTGTTCCCGCCGTGCGATAGCGTGTGGCGCTCCAGCCATAGTCGGGAACATGACGGCTTGCCGCGAACTTTGCACTGCTCCCATAAGCAGACGTAGTTCTCCCTGCCGGCTTGCGTTTCTACATGGACGTTCTGAAATGTGGTACGAGAGGATTTTAGTATAAATATAATTATTAAAGCAGGGCTCGTGGCTAAATAATAACAGCCGCACAGGTCGATCGGTCAGGTTAAGCTATGCTTGCCGCGGTTGGTCTGTGGATGGGTGACCATCTTTACATACCGAGACCCCTCCGTGCCTCGGAAAGCACGTTAAGCCGTTGGTCCCCGCTGTCATTCGTGGAACTTTGACAGTTGTTACGGGTAGCCAGAAGCCCGAAGTCTGACAACCAGCCTTACCAAGGGGTATCGTATTACCGAGTAACTGGGTTGTGGAGGTCAGATAGGCAGTCGCTCCATGTAAAATACTGGTATTCAGCTGCATCCGGTTAGACTGGAAGCCGACCCCAACATAGTTGGGAAAAGGCTAGGCAGGTGATGATAATTATTAAAGCAAACAAATTATAATATGTATTATGATAATATGCCTACTCTCTTGTCACACGTTATGAATATCCTTCAGCATTAACATTTGAATAGTTTTAGAAAGATTTTAATATTGAAAAACAATGTTTATTTTGAAACGGTTATGATGAGGAAGCACTAAAAATGGTGATTATCATTTTGTAGAGGAGGTTAGTAGGGAAGGTGTAAAAGTGAGGAAGTATAAAATGTTCACTGCTAATGTCTTGCTGGCAAAGAAATCTGTCGACTATAATATTAAGAGACAATGTAAATAACTAACCTGTATATGTTCTAAGAGATCTGGATCTCCGTCGAACTCTCTCTTACAGTTCTCCCATTGACACACAGACACTGTGGACGTCGTGTCTGTACTCGACTTCCGCTTGTCACTGCTGGGCTTCGTCAAACTCCTCGGAGGAAAGCGCAGCGTCTTGGGCTGCTTCAAGATAGGACTCTTCTGACTCTGCACTTCCACAGAACACACACTTATACTCAATGATAACGACGAATCTTCATCACATTCTTTACTAGTTTGAGAGTCACTCGGCGAGTCTATAGACTTGTCCGTCCCAATACCCGATTCGGACTCAGTTGTGGTACTACAGAAATTAGCTTCTATCACAGTATTGTGGACGTCTGACGATGATACGTCCTTGAGAACGGTGATCTGCGTGAAGATCGTCTCCTCCCGCCTGGCAACCGCCTCGATCTTACGAAGTTCAATACTCGAATCCATGGTAGAATCCATGGTGGAATCCATGGTAGAGTCCATGCCAGAATCCATCCTCAAATCTTCAATTTTTTCGTCCTTTATCTCGTACTTTGCCCTCTTAGCAGCGAACTCTTCGAGCTTCTCCGATATACTACTAATTTCCGCGAAAGGCCTCGAGTTCTTTTTATTTGGTTGCAATGGAAAAATGTTATTGTTGACAGTTTTGGACAACCACGGTATTTCACACTTGGGAGGCGTTAAATCAAATAGCTCGTGTTCCTTCACTGTGCTGCTGGGAGGGTCGGTGCCCTGAATCGGGTTGTCTGGCGGTTTGACGGGCGCGATTGGTATACTACTCGTGTGCAGTGAATGATAGTTGGGCACCATAGGCGGTTGATGGTGAACTAAATGACTCGAATACGTCGTTTGTGATGAAGACACTGTGTTCGTATTCGTATAACTCCAAGTTTCCTTCACGTTTATATTTGGTGGCACAGATGTAACAATATAACCAGGTTGGGGCATAAGAACGGGGTGGCTAAAGTTGACAGCGTAATTCTGCTTGGATTGAACTGTCATGCCGACAGCTTGCATTCCAGTGACATTTTTATTCATCCCTGGAATAGGTTGACTTGTTACTGGCTCACTTTTTACGTTCGGATACGCCGATGTCATCGTGTTGGCGAGCTTCAAAAGAGTACCGTTTATAAGAATAGATGCCGCTTGCTGGTTTTGCAAGTGGTCTTGTCTTTGTGTGTGAGTTGGTGGAAGCACAAAGTTAGGCATCTTAGTCATCAGATTTGGTATTTGGACAACCGTTCCGTTTAGGTTCTGCATGAGTGGGAAAACGAATTGGCCGTTAAGTTTTGTCGGACTTGAGACATTAACATTCGGTCTGTTGTAAGCTGCCATATTATTCTGTTGTCCCAGTGTTTGTGGCGATAAACCGTTCTGGGGTATCCTTAATGTTGTTAGCATCATATTTTGCGGGACAGCGACAAATGACGCTAAATTGTTGGGGTTCATTGTACCATTACACGGTTGTGGGATGTTAATCTGATGACAGTTTTGATAATTATTCGGTACAGGTACATTGAGATTGGTGTAGTTTCCATTCATCATGGGAGTCTGCCGAACACCATTCGGAATATGCATCTTAGGTACGGGGCTTGCCTCACCCGGCATGGTTTTAATAGGCGAACTCGAAGATATGTTGGTACAATTTAGTTTCTGAAGCTGCACCTGCTTAAGATTATTAGCTCTAGACCAGGTGAGGTTTTTACTGTTAGCAATACACGCGGACGACTTGCGGTTCGTTCTTTTCGCGGGTTGCGTCGCTTTCTTCTGCGTCTCCTTTTTAGCTGGTTTAGTTATAGGGTTTAAGTTCAAGTTATTTGAGCCATATGTGACTCCATTCATTCTGCTGTCCAGTTTAGTCGTTGAGCTTACAACACCATTCATTCTGGATTTATCAGGTTTTGTAGTTTTCTTAGGTGATTGACTTATGGTGGTTGAGGGCGCAATCCTCATGCCGATCAGGTCACTGGATGCAGGTATGGGAACTTTACGTCTACTGACGTCTGGTGTATGTTTATTGGCTAATATCCCATTGGCGGATGGGTCAGATGAAGTCTTTATTTCAAGGCCCGGTCTCTTACCATCTATCAAGTCTTTCAAAAGCCCTCCTGTTTGCTTCCCCTTTGTGAAAGTCTCGGATCCGCGCCGGGTTTCCAAAAAACCATTCATGTTCGTGTGATTCTTGTCTTTCATCTGCTTGGGTCTACTGTAGTCGATCAGACCATTGAAGTTACCATTCGCCGTCGTTTTGCTGAGATCTGCCGCTTTCGTGGCGTCCATCGCGCCGTTTACGGTGGTGTTCGACTTTCGGCTAGCGGCTTCGTTTTGCTTTCCGACGTCCATTAATACTTTAGGACTAAGGGTCTGTGACAAATAAGAAATATATTTTTCTAGGTCATGCGTGACCCCATTTTTGGGTAGGCACTTTTTCTTGGTGTCATCGTTGGCCGCGCTATCGCGCTTGAGGCCGTTCTGTGGCTTCATCTTGTGGTTGAAGTACTCGGTGATGCGGCGATGAGAGGGCGGCTGCGAGCGGCGCACGGGCGCGGGTTGCGCCGCGATGCGTCGCGGTGCCGGCGGCGCCGGGTCACACACCCACGGCGGCATGCGCGCGCCCGCGCTCTCCTCGGAGATACTGCACGACGACGTCGACGACTCGGGGCTGAGCGGCGAGCGCGGCTCAGTGATGTCGCTACTGCTGCATCCACCGCTCTCCGTCGGACTTAGTACAGCCACGCCACTGAAACAATACAATACAATAGTAAGCTACTATTAAATAGTATAGGCTTAACATAGGGCGTCACGTGAGACATAGTGACCTCACCATGTCACCGATCACGTTACTCGTGAAATGACAATCAGCTGTTGAATGGCTAGGATCGATCGCACGCAGCTAGGCGAGCGAGGCGCGAGCGGGACGGCGCGAGCGTGCGGTGTGGTCGCGTCGCGGTGCACAAGGTGCAATGCCCCGGCGGTCCAGTGCAGTGACGCAACGAGACTGCACTGACCGAACGACCGTCCGGACTGAACGCACACATTATTATTTTTGGCCGCGTGACATTCACCGCACGTAGACTTGACGCGACTACACACTGTGACGAATGAACTAACAATTTTACTTATTGTTCACGTATTTGAAAAGGTGTTTTATTATTAAAGTACGCTTTTATATTCAGTGGCGAGACTTCGTCGGTGGTGGGTATCAATCATACGTCTCACGCCGACACTTACGTGACTTACAAAGTGAGATGGCTGCAGCTTATTTATCCACATAACGCGACTCTCGCTTCACACGTGAAATGTTTATTCTGGGAGCATCCTCCCGCGTAACCCGTTTTAGAATCTTTTGTTGGGCGAGATCCACAGGTAAAATGTCGAATAACACAATTTTAATGCGCAACCTTCGTTGTGGTGTCGTGTTCGATTATAAGCTCTGTGGTTTTGTGGCTGGGCGTTATTTTTCTTTGGTGCAGTGCGCGGGGCGGCGGGGGTGGGGTCGCGCGTTGAGGGCGCACCCTCGCCCCTTTGTGAAGCCAAACGTACACTCATAACTAGGGACGTAGGATCCCTCCTTTCTCGCACTTCGTGGGGAGCTTTGTTGCTAATTGACCCAATTTTTTAAGAAATTTTTGCTCTGTAGATATTCCGGACAGGTATCTGACTATCTGTCCGTCTGGAAGGGGCGGCTCTTAATTTGATACCGAACATCGTTAAGTCTGGCGGAGTTTTAATTTGGGAAAAGTTTCATTTCCTTTAATGAGAAGGAGGATTAAAGGACTATTGAATGTCGGGATTTTTTATGAATTCGGACTGGAAATAAACTTTCTTGTATTCAAATGAGAAGGAAGGGAACAAGTTTAAAAATATTCTAGTATATTAAATAAGAGAGAAATTAGATGACTTCAAACTCTGAACTAATCCCCATGAAGTTTCCAAGTTCCAAACAACCAAGTAGCCGAAAACAAACTGACAAAACAACGAACAGAGCGTAGATACAACGAAGTGTAGGTGGTAGACTTACTATAGGTACCTATAGGGCACAGCTAGATACGTCACCGGCATCCAACGGAACAAAGATATTCCTTAATATATTTTTTTGCGAATTGTCGAAAGCAAAAGTGGCTTGTCAGTGTGGCGTATGTAGGTGAAGCGAGACGTCGCAAGGTCGGCGCGCCGATTTCGGTCATTCACCTGCGCTCGACACTACACTGTAATCTCTCTTCGAATATATACGCTCTTTTGTTTTGTCCTATTCCGTCATTTGTTTATTCGATTTTATTTATATCCGTACTTCTTGTTGTAATAGCGCGTCGTCATCTAGGTAAACAAAGTTAGCTCTTATGTCACTATTAGTTACGATAATGGTTTTTATGATTATTTGACTTCCAAAGTGTGATCACATTATGTGCAATGCCAATGCATGCATTAACATAGTCAATAAATATTATGTTAGGCTAGGACTCCAGGATATTTGCATGAGGCGTGACGTGGATTTCTTATGTCTTAGCACTGTTGTGGTGATGCAAACTATTGCAAACCTTCGTGGAAAAATGCAGTATTATCTTAACGATAGTTTAATTAATGGCCAATCAAAGATCCAGAAAATTTTGTGTAATGGAATTTCACATTTGCCAGAGAATGTTGGATTTATGATGATTGCCTATTTGGTTTATTAGTCGATTCGCACGAATTTAGTCACCAGAAAAGGACGAATTTCATTGCTTCTATAGGCGAATCGCACGAAGTAAATTTATTTGTGGGCGAGTCGACAACCCCAGAAATATGTAGGTATTAGACAATTGGCACAAAAGGAAAAAAAATACACGTTTTATAATATTTAGCCCTTTTTTCTATATTGCATAAAATACAAAATATGCCTATAGAAAAATTATATTATTTAAAAGTGACGATTCGCCATTTCGAACGAGTAATTTCGTGCGAATCTGCCTAAAAGCGGCTTATTTTTATCAAGACTTTGTGATTATATAGCTATTAATTCTTAATCTTAATTACATAACTTATGTTTACCTCCCTAATTTTCCCGTAAATCCATTTATTTTCCCCAGCCGCCGCCGCCGGTTGGCAAAAGGTTCCAATATCGTCCGTCCCTCATAATTTATTTGCGTAATACCGATTTCGTTCAATATTTAATTAATAAATGTCACTGACCTGCGGGGTCATTGATACTGCAGCAGAACGCAGTTTCATGTGTAACACCTGTTTAACCTTAAATATTGAAATCTTAAGGCTTGGCACAGAGGCGATAACGTTACGTTACCATCACGTCACGCAGTAACGTTACGTTTTTCCGCGCGGTGAACGCGCGGTAACCTTATGTTTTGTATCACGATTCACGTGGTAACGTTACGATAGCACTTAGCATCACGTTTTACAACGCTCTAATGTTACGTTCAGCATTACCTTTTATCACGCAGTAACGTTACGTTCAGCGTAACGTTTTACAAGGCCTAACGACATGATTATTGAGCGTGACGCGGGATCGCTACCTGATGCTATCGGCCGTGGCAAGTTAACGAGACGCGACCCGCTCGCCTAGCGTGTCGCCCTCGCGACTGCGTACGCGCAAGTGGAAATGGACATGTTAGTAAACATTCGCAGCAATTATATTCATTAATGAAATAGATGTTCCTTTTAAAATTGATTTTATCTTTTTTATTGTTATTCTATTAGTCTGAATAATGATTAAATTAAAGGGCGCATGGTATTGTGTACTTGTTTCCGTGACATTCAAATAACTTTTATTAAAACTCCTGATATTAATACAAAATGGACGGAAGTGCACACTATCAATCCTAATCTGAATCATTTTGAAAGATATAGCCAATCCATTGCTTTATACCTATTATGTTCGAAAAATTTGCCTGCTTCAACAACGTGAATAACTTGAATGTTGTTCAATTGTCGAAATGAAAGTCCTTGCTTACTGATAGTGTGTAACGCAACTGCTGCTGACAATCCATGTAGCTATTTTTAGAATGACAGTGACACTAATTTGATTGCCATCGTCATAAAGAAGCACTCAGAATACAGGAACGTTGCAGCACTACGAAAAATGACGAAAGTTTTACGAGCCCACACATCCGAACCGAGAATGCAGGCACAAGTCCTTTTGTCCTACACCGAACTGTATAGGTACCTAATATAGCAATATACTGAACCAAGTTACATCGAACATTCAAACGGTTAAGAGGTTATTGTGCGGGTTCTCAGTGTGCGGTCTACACTATACCTGAGCTCTTGGCTTCACTCGAAGCTTTAGGGATTACGCAAATATGTCTACCTGTCTTTAGATGTAACATGTTGATAATGCCGCGTTACATGTGGTTGGGTGAAGCCAAGTCTATCGCAAATCATGATTGTAATTCTTGCTGCAATTTTAGCCACAAATATAGAATCCTGTTGATTCCGTATTTAAGTTCATTATATTACTACACAGGCTCACTTCCACACCAAGACTATTTTGTGTTGGCCTGCCTCACTTTGCACCCTCTCCCGTCATTGGAGGTCAGGAGGTGATTGACAGATGACATCAGTGACAAGGGGGCTGACCACCACCTCTTACCGCAGTATTATTTTAATCTTACTTCAGGGGCTGCAGTCTCCACATTCATAGCGATCGCTTTATGACCGTATTCGGTTGCAAAGTCCTGTCACTCCATACAACACACCTGTCAATCCGGGACTTTGCGACCAAATTGGCAAGAGATGGAGCTATACGTAAGGTTCCTGTTGGCTTGCTGCCACTAACAAGTCTGTCAAAATCATTGTGATCTTCATGCTCGTTACAATAAGGTTCCTGTTAGGTTGCTGCTGGGGTTAAATAACTGTGAACGGACTGTACCTCATTCTTTTCTGAATGAGATGTGTTTACATGCTACTATTAATTATTAATATTATAAACGTGAACGTTTGTACGGATGGATGGATAGATGGATGGATGTTTGTTACTCTTTCACGCAAAAACTACTGAACGGATTTGGATGAAATTTGGCACACAGATTGTTTATAACCAGAATTAACACATAGGACTTTTTATTCCGATATTCCCACGGGATCGAAACTTATGCGGGTGGAACAGTAGCGCGGGGTGTAGCTAGTTATCTAATAAATAGATACAGGTTACATAAGTATTATCCGCCCCAGTAATTCGACTTGATTCCATTTATCAAAATTTTAAAAAGAAAACTGGCTTGTTTCTTTTGTGTTATTATAGTCTTAATCAAACGTCTTTGTGCCAAACCAACCCCTAGCAAAACAACAAAACATAAACTTTTTCCTAAGAACTTTTTCGAGAGTTTTTTTAAATTATTACGTTATGTTACGTTTACCGGATGTTAAGAAACTTTTACTATTGAAATTTTAACAACCGAGCGTATATATATACAACAGCATTTTGCCAGTTATACGTTCCTTGTAATTGAGGGTGAGCCTTTTGCTTAGGCACAAATCCATCCTTCCGACTACTGAGGATTTGAAATTAATTTTGTTGATTTTCCCTATACTTTCTTCCTTTCCTTTCCTTTTATCTATACTTTTATACTTAATATTATAAAGAGGTCAAATTTGTGAGTATGTATAGTTGTATCTTCGGAACTACTGATCCGATCAGAATTTTTTTTCACTAATGGGAACCTACAGTATTGCCGAGTGTCATGTTCATGAGATACGTATATGTATATTATGTTAAAACAATAAATTTCACGCGGACAAAGTCACGGGCAGAAAGAAGCCAGTGAAAACATATTTTCGCTACGACACTACTCTACTTTTCGACTACGTCACTATTCTGTTGATAACTGATTACGTACTATTGCTTCAAACATCGGCGTGTACACATTTCTCGGAAATGTCGCCGCCCCGACGTACTAATTGTTCGCGGAAATTACTACGCCACGCTACGTTATAGTAACTAACTACGTAAGTACGTAACGCGTACTATTAGTTGGCTTAATTACAAGCCGGTGACTTTTTGTAGCCATGCTTTGCGTTGCAGGTGGACTAGGTTCATTGTTTTGCTGGGAAAACAAGTAAACATGTCATTAGTTTAATTAGGTTTCGTGATATAAAATATTTATTATTGTGTTTGAACTAATTGGATTACAAGTTTTTACTTAACCGGACATGTTATCGAATTACAGGCTTGTTACTCGATTCGCACGAATTTACTCGCCCGAAACGGGCGAATCGTACCTTTAAATCATATCATTTTTTCTATGGGCGTTTTGCACGAAGTTAATTTATTTTTGGGCGATTGACCACTACAGAAATACGTATTAGGTAATTGAACTGGCACATTTCGAATTTTATGCAATAAAGCATAGGAAAAAGGACACTAGCGCAGAAATGATAAGAGTTAAATATTATAAGATTTACTTTTTCTTAACTTCACTGCATAAAATTCCTTCCAAAAGTGCCAATTGCTTAAAACATATTTCTGGATTTGTCGACTCGCCCAACTAAACACGACTAATAAATTAACTTCGCAAAAAAAATTTAAACTGCCGATTCGGGCGAGTTAATTCGTGCGAATCAACTAATAAGCCGAATTACAACGTTTCATGATCACATTGGCGTTAAGCATCACATCACTCGTCAATAATAATGCGTAAACATCAGTTGCACTACAATCGAGTCGGACGCTGTCGGGTATGGGCTCGGCCTGTGGCGTAAGTAGTGGGTGTGGAAAAGCGCAAATGATACATGTCAAACGCAGATGGCGTTACCCCCCGTGCGAACGAGCGCTTTGATTCAACACCCCCTAGGATTTGATGTAATAACTGTGCCGCGAATTTTGACAGGGGGCTCCATTAAAGTTAGTTATTTTTAGTTAGGTACGTTTTATGAGATTTTTTTATAGTTATATTCGACAGCATGACGAGTGACATATTTAATACTGCTACTTTAATTGATATTTATAATGAAAAAGCTGCCTATATTTTTGCGTCCAAAACGAACATTTAGGTTTGAGTGCGTAGCTTCACTAAATGAAAACCATGTAAGAATTAAAACAAGATTACGTTGTAAAGAACAAATAAAACACAATGCTAAAGCAACTTGTTTGTGTATCATTAAAAACTACTGAACGGATTTTAATCTGCTTTCAATATCAAAGACCGCACATGCGGACGGAGCCGCGGGCACAAATAAGTTTGAATTTAATCTACGTGTGCACAAGTAAGCAAAAGGGTTTATAACTATGTTATAAATATGAATAAGAACGCAATCGCACATAACTGAACCGATTTTGAAGTGCCTATTCTAACTTCAAGTTTGATCGATATGTTGTAAGCTTTTGAAAGAATTTAATCTACGACTCTACGTAATGAAATTCTCAAAATAATATACACATAGATGTATAGGCATAAAAGCCATTACTAAATCAAATCATACCCAACAAAGACGACTTTAAAACATATCCAAATTAAGTCCCAATCTTTCTGGGGTCGTAAAATGGAATATTATTTCGTTTAGCTTTGGAAATTGATCGTCGTGCTTGGGGCAGACCCTCGAGGGATTTAAGTCCTTGTCAAATTTCACTCGGGGGTTTCAGTGTGTTGTTGCGGAACCCTGCTGCGTGCATATGCGCCCCGGGAGGACGGTGCACGCTGCTGCAACCCTAGTGTTGCGAATTAGTTGGTAAAAATTGTACACTCGAAATACTCGAATTGATTAGTTCAATTTGGTGTATTTTGAAGTATAAAAAGGTACTGATGTTTATAGATATTTCAGTCAGTTATTGAAATATGTGATTTCAACTAATTTAAGTAGCATATTTTCTTGTGTAGATGTGTGCTATGTTTTATGTATAATGATAATGAGTTAGATAAAAAATAACACTTGTTAAAGATAAAGCGTGCGAAATAACAGCGTGAGAAAATTCTTGTATTTGAATTTAAAATAGACCTTGACCTCTGTCCTAAGTTCGTTTCCGCGATCCATACAATTTAATCCGTTACCTACGATTAAATCAATAACACTACAAATCTGTCCCCCGGATACTATTGAAGAATTAGCATTACTATTGAATGTGGCAACTGGCAATACTGCCAGTCTTCTGGACACGTTTCCGGATGACAGCGATGTGGACGAGTATTTGTCATTTTTTCTATTTATTTGTATCGTTAGTAAGTTAGTCATTTAATTTAGTATATGGTGTAAATATGTAGTTAGTTATGTTAAATATTGTATACAGGAAAAAAAAACTAGTGCGGAAATTGTAACCATGAATTCAGCCCATGATTTTTAGACCCTCCGGTAGCGTAGAAAATTTTTCGTCGGTAATCAAAATCGATGCGCACTGGTATATTTTTCTTCCTGTAAGTAAGTACATATAAGTATTTTAATGTACCTATCTATACTTATAATAAATCTGTAGAAGTGAAAATTCTGTACATTGAAAATATCCAAAAAATAAATGGCAGGGGGTGTTACTTGACCGACACCGAACCCAAAAATGTGATTAAAAAAAATTTTGTCTGTCTGTCTGTCTGTCTGTCTGTCTGTTTGTTCAAGCATCACGCAAAAACTACCGGTTCGATTACGATGAAACTTGGTATTATTATTCTTTAATATCCTGGGCACCACACTGGGTACTTTTTATCCCGGAAAAGTATATACAATAAAAAACAAACTTAATTTTGCGGTTCGATCCCTATACCAGATTACCACTGTCTGTACTGTACCAACCGCAAATGCTAAGTTTGTCGTAGGTTGGGTCACCCGCAGTGGAGTTCATTTTTATTCCTTTTAGTTTTTAGAGTTATTTAGGTTTATTTTTATATGAGTCGTAGGTATAGATTTCGTCGTAGTGACCGTAGGTTATTTTATAATACTGTTAGGTAGGTTTAGTCATTCGTATAGATATTAGTTTTTAGGGATTTTGCTTATTTATTGAGTTTAGATTAGTTTTCATCAGAAATAGGTTTATTTAGGAAGGTAGGTATTTAATTTTCTGTTATTGAGTTTTTTTTTAAATTAGTTAGGTACTTAGGTAAAGATATCATATAGGTACTCTCTTAATCACCACTAATGAGACACAATTGGTTTTCTATTGTAATTAGCCACAAAGGGCCCGCGACATAGATGGCATTCTGGGGAAGCACATACATTTTATCCTGTTAGCACGTTCCCGTGGGTAAATTTCCGACATCCACGCGGGCGAAGCCGCGGGCAGAAGCTAGTATGAAATAAATTGAACCTGAATGATAAATCACATCAACACACGATTTCACGAAAAGCGCTTGATGTCACAACACTATAACATTTCGTAACGAATGCGAACCGAGTTATTTAAATTCTCGACATGAATATCGAGGTTTAATTCCTAAAACATCGACCGCAACGTTTGTTTTTGCCTGAAATACGCTGTCAGTGGAAAGAATGATGTTTTATCCATAGGACCAGTTTGATATCCTTAACAATATGATAATGTTCAGCATGCGTTATGGTTCCCCTTCCCACAGACAAGCGCGACGCTACAGCGCGATGCGGCTCTAGTAGATCAATTTCCATGAAGCTTGTTCTACTAGAGTCGCGTCGCGCCTGTCTACGGCAGCCTTTACGAGCTCATCATATTCCAGAACGCATGTTTCTCACGCTTATATGACTTGTTATTATCTAATTGAGATTAATGTTAACTTTGACCAATATTCCGTAGAAGGATGGCCATTTGAAATATGTATGGGTAATTCATTTTCGATGCCCTCGGTTTAACGAGGTTTGCATTTATGCAATTAGCATGATGGATTCCTGTTTTTTTCATTTTAATTAAATGGATTGCAGTTTGTTAATTAAGAGGTTTTGGTTTAAAAAAAAATGTGTCTTTATAGGACATACTTTTAAAATCATTGTATTTTTTCTGCACTTTCGACTTCGAAGACTAATTAGGCTCCACTTACTTACGATTCTCAGTAAAGGATAATTATTTCAAGTACGAGCAGAACCAACACGTCGTTCCGAGTAACCACTCAACGTAACGAAAGGGAATTGTGTTCGGGAAAAAAAAACAATAAATAAAAACAAAAGCCAATTTCTAGATCGAAAGAATTCCCCGGTCAGTCCACTTTCCAACTGCATAACTGTCGCGATACTGGTTTTCAATGTCGTGTTGCAGAGATTATGTCATCGGCGACGTATTTACGTCCTTACCCATTCATTACAGCGCTGAAAGGAAGCGCGCCGCGTGAGAATCGTGTCACTGTAGGGGAGTGCCGCCACCCTCCCTGCCTCCCCATTTCCTACTACGAGGGGGGTCGTCGCTCCACCCGCGATTATTATGCTAAGTGTCTGTCTGTATCGGGGTGAGTTTTTCGCGCATCTGCTATTTATTTACGTGTTTTATATTCATAGGATTGCGTAAGTCGCTCGGTCGTGGCGAGGCGTCAGGCTTACAGTTCATTACGCCGAGTTACAAGGTTACAACGTGCGGACTGATAACCGATTTTAGTTCTTATGCCGTCGACGTATAGTTTCTATTATAGGGTGAGTATAAATAGGTTACCAGGCGCACCCACCGTGACGCTCCTGCCAAACGTAGTTCAATTGATTTTGTTACTAAAATGCTTTTTCAAACCGCTTTTAGCTGTATTAGGAGCGCCGAGCGGGGTCAGTGGGAACAAAACATTGTACCTGCTCCGATTTACTAACATATTCTATGCAAGTATCATTATCACGCTGTATAATCTGAACACATGAATAATTAATTTTCTGTCATCATTATACAAATTAATTCTTCTCGTTAACGGTTAAGTACACAACCATCAAGTAATTACACTAATTAATGAAGATGTATTCGTTGCACCGTCTCACAAGACAGCTCCAACTGAAGTGGGTAAGTAACACTGCCTGAAGTTTCACGCAGCAGTTAGCACCCTTCAGAAACTCAATTTCCTTCTCAAATCATATCGAGACCGATAAACGCTATAGTTTGCGAACGCCTACGGAGCCGCGCGAAGATAGTTATGCCAATCCGAATTTCAAAACGTTCCCTTATCTTTAAAACTGCAGCAGAGAATCGATACTTGTATGGCAAAAACAACGTAGTATCCAAAGGATTAGTGGTCTTTTAGTTGTGGGAATAGGAGCTATAGTAGCGTGATAAAGTAATTCGAATGTTTCATTTGACGTTGCATCACACAAAGACGCTGCAGTCCCAGTTTCCGTTAACGTCTGGGCAGGAAATAAGCGGATCCACGGAGACAGCTTTGTCTAGTACTTCGGTTAATATCCTCGAAAGTAATGCGGTTTTCGAAATAACGCTGGCTTAAGTCTGTTTTTGCTTTTATCGTTTCGTTTCTGTAAGCATCATTATGTAGATTGCAGTTAATGGACTGAATGTATGGCTGGGTCAGACGATATTGTTTCTCTGAATATAACGTAATGAGAAATTGTGTAAATGCATGCAGAAATAGAAACGTTTACCGTTTTAACTGAAAGGGATTTAGTAAGCCTTTCTTGAGAAATACTTTGTAAAAGTAATTTGTATAAACAAATGGTGATATACTGTTTAGTATTTTACTTGTGTATGGATGTCTGTCTAGCTTTAGTCCGTTTCGTTTCTCTATTTTAAGACTGGCTGATCATTTCTGTGGGCTGATCAAACGGAACTTAAAGCCATAGTTTTGAAATGAATCGCTCATGAAAGGAAACTGCACCTAAATCCCTGTATGCTTTATTATCCTCTATTACAACAATTGATCTTTCATCGTCCAGTGTAATACCGGAGCTACACATAACAATGACGCCCTTACGTCATGCCGCATAAGGACGCAACGCAACGATCAAAAATACGCACCACAAAATATACACACGTAGACTAAACAAACTGGACGGATAGTAGCACATCCCTGAAGAGTTGCGCGATGACCACATAGGACGAGTATTTCTATACTGGGATTTGATGACTTGGGGATTTTTACAAACTGTTACAAAAATGTACACAATATAGTATTATTCAATATAATCAAGTAATCTAAACAGTAGTGGAAACTGAACACTATCTCAAATGATACAGTACACTTAAGTAGTCAGTACTCAAGTTCGATAGAAGCGAAATTAAATGAATCCGGTTTGATCACGCAAATCGGAAATAAATTACAGTTAGGTACTAGTAAGATAGTAATTTTATATTAAGTAGTGATTGTAAAATAATATTATTAAAATTAATGATAATTTATTGTAAATTAGAGCACCTATAGTTAAATTATTGTAATCATTAATAAGATTTTTAGACTTATTAATTTATTAGGTCCTAGTTTTGAACAACTGGGGCCCCGATATTTTTTTATACCAAGACCAATAAAAAAAAATGTAACGTTACGCGAAAAGTAGTTTTGATGATCTTACAACTATATAATACAATAATAAAAGCCAGTTTGGTTTATTTTTAGGTTTATGAGAGTTGATTAGTCATGTCTAATTGCAAACGGGCTGCGATTCGGTGAGATGTAACATGGATTGGTCCATACCATGATCCTTACTACCACGTGCACCATAAACGTTTCCGTTCTGTTATGAATTTATGATTTACTATAGCTGTAATTAAGATTAAAAGTTCTTGTTTATCACCTTTATTAATAAGCAGATTTCTTAGTGCTAAAATTAAACCCCTGCTATCTATAAATGGTGAGATAAATGTGGCATATTTCATACTTGAAAAATTACATCAATTTAGTGGTTTGATGTTGGCTTTAAGTATTTTGGAGTTTTTCTTTTATAATAGCAACGCTATGATCTGATCAGGCTACTGGATTTTTAAGTTTTACATTATCAATATTTTTATCGTGTATTATTATTTATTAAATACATAATTATGCATATTTCAAGTTGAGGCTTATCTACAGCACAAACAGTTTACGAAATGAACGGACGTTGCACTGTGCTGCACTGATAACTTTGTTATTCCACTGTGTTCGTATAGGACACATCGATAACTTTTCATATATACTATATACATAACTATAGGTATATGAATGTCAGGCCGATAATCCCCGGTCCGTAGTTCAACCGACACATGCAATAGTATCGCGCACTTGGTTTGCCAAACAGGATTACGTCCTGTAAGATAAAGGGGGAAGCTATCAACATTATCAGCTACTGGAATAGTGCCCTAGTTTACAGCCCTAACATGATTCATTAGAGGGCCAATAGACAAGCTAAATTGAACCCTATCAACGTTGCCAATGCCATTGTGTGTTCGATTCTTCAATTCAACGTGATATCTAATAAGCCCCAAGAATGCAGAACTAACCCTAGAATTATATTTGAACTTTACACGTTAAGTATAGGCTGAACTTTGCGATCGTGACATAATCTAGCCATTACAACAAGTTCCTAGATGTCATTTCTTTGTGCGGTAAGTATGTCAAGTGCATGAATAACGCATTCATACGTACGTATATTACGACGTGCATATGTTGCAGTTACATTTTAATACACATGTCCCTTATCATGTGTTCGGAAGGATCTCGATGTGAACTCGCGAATTCCTAGCTGTTGTGTTACCAGCTCCGGGTCAGTGCGTACGGTATTTACACAACGGGAATTCGTATGTTAATTAATTTAAATGACTATTTAAGATGCGTGAGAACGTGTACGCGAGGTAGACTAGTCTGTTCCCGGAAGTATGAAGCACGTGTATGTAGAACTATAGTCTGTTCCAAAAGCATCTAATGAAAATATAAACAAATGGGTCTGGAAATGTACTTGCGGATGTCAATTATGTAGAGCCACTAACAAGTTGTGATTTGGTTAAGACTATTACGGCGAATTTCACCAAACTTTTATATCTAGAATAAGGCTTACACTGAGAATAAATTTTGAATTTTTGATAGCTTTTCCATACTAAAACTGTCAGATGTCAATTTTATTCAACGGATAAAAGGTATAGGATATCTGACTTTGGTAAAATCAGTCTTTAGAATACTAAAATCCGCAATTCTAGTTTTAAATCACCTTAAAGATCTTTTTCATTTGACAACAGAACCGTTGAATCAAACGGACTTCTTTTTATTAGGTTAGCGTAACGACCTAACGACTCCTTTTACATCTATCTAGTAAATATTATTTTTAACTAAACGTGTACACCGTACGTTCATCGGCCACGTGTGTAGACGACCAAACAAAAATATTCGCCCACACACTGTGATCCAGACAACTAGACGCCTACGCTGAACTTCACCGACATTCAACTACCTACGATACTGCGAAAACACGCTTTTATTCCTTTTTTGTTCACTAGAATCATGTATTTACATATTCCGAGCTTCGGATAAAAGTAGCGAAATGGAGCTCGCGTTTCAAAATAGATATTCCTGTTTTAAAAACATTCTAACCTAAAAGTTTGAAACAGAGGGGCAATTCTCGTAATTTTAAGAACGTTCACAGTCTGATCTCAGTCTCCATCTGTCAAAAATACGTCTAATTTCCCTACATTTTGACAAGTTTTTGACATTTGTTTGTCGCCGAGATGAGAATGCGACTAGATTTTGAACGTTTTAAATTATGAGAATTGGCCTTCTGGTTGTGTTTACTGTTTTCGTTGATCCTTTACACGTAAAACATGTTGTATAGGTACCTACAAAACTTGTTGAAAGCTTGTCAAAAAAGTGAACAATAAATAGTTAACAACATGATATAGACATGTTTGGAGAAGTCCTTTACAAGACTGGTTGAAAACAAGTATTACAATAAAACTACCGATCTATTCTGTAAAAATGTCACTGTGAACACTTAGGTGAAGTGAGCTTCAAGTGAACTGTCTTTCCACCTGATACTAGGGATTTTAACTATTGGCAGCTCACTTCACCCAAGTTTTCACGGTGAGATTTTATAGAATAGTGATATTGCGTTGTACTGCTGTAGCCAAGCAGTGCAGCAGTGTGCTTCTCGGAGACATCGCTACTGTAATCCCTCTTACACGATGAGTGACTACTTGTCTATGGGTGTAAACAAACCGGATAACCATAGCTTTACAGTTGACTCTCCAACTTCCCTAAATGTTTAACTTAATTTATGGTCCTTTGAGTCTGAAAACTAGTCGAAAAATAATCTTCTCTTCGTCATCCTATTAAAATAATTCGCAGCAAATAGTAGTGGTAACAACAAAGGGCACTGCATATGTTCCGTAATTGCGAGTGCAGCGACCTTGTGTCTGATGACAGGCGACCGGCCTCGCTGTCGACGCCTTTGTGTAGAGTCGTGATCATAAAAAACAAAGGATTACCGTAGCGCACGATGCTAATAACTATGCTACACCTATTATTATGCGACAGCTTGAATAAAAAGTGGAAGCTACCGTTGACAAGATCACGTAATAACTAGTAAATTATGAAATGGTTGGAGCTTTCGAATGTTCTTTTTTAATATAGAGCGGATGTTTCGCTGTAGATATTTTGTTTTGAGTCGTTGGTCGCAAGAGCTACTGCTGACCGTGAGGTCCTGGGTTCGATTTCCAGGTCGGGCAAATTCTCAGTAGTGCAGCCCGCGGAGCCTGGATTTTTGATTACTTGATAGCAATAGGCTCACCCCTAATACATGGAACTTAAATATAACTGACGAAATGTGGGTGTACTTACCTTCACCTCTGCCTAACCTTTCGGGCATTACAGGCGTGATGAAATGTTATGTTTATTTTGTTCCAATTCTCAAAGGTCATGTTGTGAGATGACTTGTTTTCTTATCTATAAATATGTCATCTTAACTGAGGGCATTGACCGGGCCGTAGGTATCTGACTCAGATTAAGAACTCCCGATCCCACGTGGGTGTTCGAACGTTCGTATCATTACAATGATATTGCAATACTGCGATAGTAACTTCTTTCTACGGGCACAGAATAGGCATAGTACATTACGGGTCTGTAAGAAAATGAACCAGGATATCGCTAATCCATTGCTTCATATGTTCGAAATGTTGTCTGCTCAACAAAGAAAACAACGCAATGAATGTTGTTGAACAATCAAAAGGAAAGCCAAAAAAAATTTGAATGAAGTGTGTAACGAAATTACCCCGCAGTCTACCTTATTCCTTCAAACAAAACCAATCAGACATTAGTTAGAATCCTATAATTTATAATAACATTTGTATTACGCAGCACAGCAGCACCCTTCTTCTAAATATTTGGCTAACGAGCAAACGAACAAAGGCTCCTTTCATATTATGGAATCTAAACTGTCTATTACGATAGTGACATCGCATATTAATCAGGTTTCATAATAAATTCTATAAACGCTGTTTGCTAAGAATTGTTTCCCACGCCATTCTGGTTTGATACGTAGGCCTCTTTGTATGAGTTTATAACCAGTACTGGGTGACAATCAAACACACCTCGACGTCATTTAGGTCCCCTTAGCGTGTCGTTAGCAATCTAAATGGACTCGGCCCAGAATTCGGCTACTTGTTTGGCGTCATCATCAGCGTCCATCAGTTCCTGTAACGTGCAGCTGACAGGACATGTGCCTCATTGTTTGTGGAACAGCATCACATTTACACTCCAAGGCGGAGTCGTCTATGAATCTTCACCTGAACAGGTTTTCCTTGCTTCGGCTAGCCTGGGTCCGAAATCTGTTTAAAGACTTCCAGGTTACCCAAGGTAACTCATGTCCAGCCGATCGATTCTGTAAAAATCTCACAGTGAAAAGTTAGGTGAAGTGAGCTGTCAATAGTGTCAATTCCTTAGCAATTAATGCTAAGGAATTGACACTATTGAACGCTCACTTCACCTAAGTTTTTACGGTGAGATGGTTACAGAATTGCACTGCAGGTGGGAGATCTTCACCTGGACATGAGTTAACTCGGGTTTCAGTGAATCGTGCGTCTATTTTAATTTGTCAGCCTCGCTTGTATGCACGACAGAAGCATGAAATACATTTAACGCTAGTTTAAAACATCGTTCTATTTCTGTCACTCGTTTGAAGTTGAAGAAAGACAGAATCAAATTTTAAATTTGTCTGCTACAATTTGTAGTTAGTAAGCTGTCCTGAACTACTAAAACTACTGAACACACTAATCTCGGGAACAACCAGTCGGTTTAAAAAAATGCTTTTGATAGCCCAATTCTCGAGGAAGGCTATAGGTTATCTAATATCGCGCTAGGATTCTTGGGAGCCGAGCAAAAAGAAAAAAAGTCAGAAAGAACGGTTAATTTTATAGTTTAGTAGTAATAGTTTTGAATATGTTATAATTATTTATATTCTAGTGATATTTATTTTAGAAGTATGTATGTTTATTTGTATGTATGTATCACATAATATTTTTTTTTGTCTCCTTTACTCTTTCACACGATGTCTACATCTCTATCTGTTGTCTTATCGCAGGTATGCTGGAAGAGATTTCTTATAAAATAAGCATCACCTTTTGTACCTATTATTCTGTTATTTTTTTCTTTTATTTTTATATGTGTGTACATAAATGGTTAAATAAAGAACGCTAAGTAAAGACGGAGTAATAGCGCGGGCAGGCGATGCGATGCGATGCGACGGGGCGAATGCATACGAAGTCGCGGTCAGAGGCTAGTATAGTTATTATATTTAGTTAAAAGTGAGAAACTATGCTAACAAGTTGACACCACGACTTTTCTGACACAAAATGAATATCTAAAAACGTTGTACGGACGCCAGCAGGTCAACCTACCCGAAACTGTCAGATTTTCCCAATCAACATTGAACCTAATGCTATAGCAATAAAGTCGAAAATCTATTAAAGAAATCTGACAGATTGTAGTAGCTTGATGTGCTGGCGTCTGTACGAAAAGGAAGCACCACCACACAGAAATACAGAACTTTTACTAGTTATCACCATCGCAGATAAATCCAGCGATTCTTCCTACTGAGCCCACGCCACAAATCCCCAATGAAAAAGGTTATAAATATCCTTCGCGTATAAAAAGCCACATTTTGGGTGGTTTTAATCGGTGCGCGCTTGGTTAGAGGAAGTGAAGTTCCGGTGTGCGCTTAATTAATGGGTGCCGGCTTCCTGGTGGGGAAGAGACAGTTTCAAACTACATAATATATGAAATTCGAGTGCTTCTATTGCTGGCTTTTCTCATGAGGGTGATGTAGGGATAGGAAGTATAGTATGTTATTTTATCTTCTTAAATTATAAAGCTGTTTTTGCTTTTTTACATCACGCTAAGATCCTTAAAATGAAGAGAAGTCAGAAATAATGCTAAGTGAAAACAGAGTAATAAATAGCGGGCGATGCGATAGGGTGGGTCGGGGTACTAGAAATTTGACACGGACTAAGTCGCTGGCAGAAGCACTCATTTGACAAATTGAAGTCGCTTTTTGTGTCTGTCTGTGTGACCGCGTTGTTCTTCTTAACTAAACAGAGAATTTTGATGTGGTTTACAACATGATTTAAAGAATGTATTCTGGAACGTTTATATGTATATTACATTATTATTAAAACTATATATAATACGGAAATCACGATTTTTGGTCAAGTCATCAAAACCGTGTGAAGCAAGGGCGGGTTGTTGTTGTTACTATATTATAACCTGGTTGATAAACTGTTTTCATTTTATCCCCCTAAGTCTAAATTCCAAAATTTCACTCTACTCTTCTACTTACCCTGCGTATCTTTGATTACTTATCTTCCCCGGAAGAGACATCCAAAAGGCATTTTAATTTTCAATTCATAAAGTATTATTTTATCTTGATTTATATTTTATCTCCGATAACGAGCCTGAGATTAATAAAGTAATCCCACATCATCCGAAAGATTTTCAGAGTATCTCGTCGGCAGGAGATAATCTTTAGCGGTAACTTGGTTGGAAATAACGAATTAATTACATTACAACAAGGGCTTTCTATTCACATTACTCTAGTAATATCCTTAGTAGATCGTCGGGGTAATTGTGTAATACACTAACTAACCAAACACTAACAGTAACATTGGGCTTACACTGACAGTTAACAACATTCATTGCGTAATGCGTTGTCGAGCAGACGACTTTTCGAACATATGAAGTAATGGATTAGCAAATCAACGGCACGGTTGGCACTGTTGCGCTGCGTGTCGCGGGTTCGATTCCCGCACGGAACAACAGTACAGTAGACTGCCTGACTGTACAGTACAGTCTGACTGTTTGCGTATGTAAACGCACCCACGATAAGGAGAAATTCCTAGTGTGGGTACCGTTTCATAAAAAAAATACAGAAACAGAAATATCCTTTTAAACGATTTAGATTGTGATTGATGTGATACGCAATTATGGTGTGTGATAGATGTATGAACGTAAATGAAGCAAAAAGAGTATGTCAGGATCGTAGCAGGTTGCGGTCTGTAGTTTCTGTCTTCCCCCATGGAAAGAAGGCGTATGTTTATATGTTCTTAGTACAAATCAAGCAAGACCAATAGGCACATGTTATCGAATCAAAATTATCGATACTGTACTCGTGAGTAGTATCTGATTAAAAGTATTGTAATCATAAAAATATCGGAAGGAAAAGTACTCGATACCAAAAAGTATCGATACTTTTTCCGTGTCCCTCATATATTTACATTGAATACTGCTGCATCAACTTTTCACATCCTCATTATCAACAACTTTCACACTTCCGGCCCTAAAGCGTAGTAGGGCCATTATACTAAATGGCTCCTTTGGTAAACAGAGCCCAAATACATCGATCCTCACGTCCAAACAACTTGAACAAGTAAACTGCAACGTTTACTTTCACGTTGAAGCTGCAGTGTTTATTTACAAAAGCGTACATCGAGGCTGGAGTGGACTATAGTAGAGTAGTGTATAGTACGGGGCATTTGATAAACCTTTCCGTGCCCTAACTGATATGGAGGTTGATTTATGGTATAGGTACTAGGAATCGGGGCAGAGAAATCTAGACTAGACGACCTCAATTAAATAATAATGCAATTAAAAGCGTAACGTATTGTTGGCTTTTATCACTAACTTGCTTCTGCCTGCGAGTTCGTCCGTCCTTCGTTCAACTATACTATAAAACATATCCTATGGGACTCGGCAATAGAGAAACTTTACAACAGTGAAAAAAAAAATGAAATCGGATCTGTATTTTCAGAGAGTAGTTACCTCTTACAAATAAACAAACAATTTTACCTCTTTTAAAACAATAGTTTAGAAGCGGGTATAGCTTTCAGTCTAACAGATAAGGCTAAATATTGTCATTAATTAACATTGGCGGCTATTTTATCGAATCCTCGAAATTTTCTCATAATTTTGTACATCTCAGGGGTTTATTTATAACCGTTGCCAAAAGTTAAGTCAAACTCAAAACATATATTTCAATTAAACCATTTACAGGCACTTTTGAATTGTCAAAATTAAATAGTCGGTCAGTTAGTCAGAAAGTTGAAGCTAGTTGCCCATTCCAAAACGTATATCTCTATGGAGAAGAACGGGCAAAGTACAACAAGGGGTCAGTCGAGAGGTATGGTCCTGTGCTTACTGTGTTTAGCATCGCAAGGAGAAAAGCCAAGTGCAACTACGTACACTTAGGTTCAATTTACACTGACGCAGAACGGAGTGGAAGCGAGCTTTCGTAGCAATACATAGCAAAATGAACTTTATTTCAATTGCCTAACGTACAAACTAGATACATAAATGTGCGACAATTCTTCAGAAGATGCGCGACCTGTGCGTATGTGTGTATCTAATTTGTGCGTTACACTTTTGGCATAAAGTTCATAAGTTTAAGTTAGTAAAAAAAGCGCTTCGACTCCGTTCCGCAGCAGTGTAAATTGAGCCTTAAGCATAGTATTGTATAGTAATAGTATAGGTGTGTCGGTTAGTTGCACAGTCGTAACATAAATAACAGCAGTGGGCGAAAGTGAATGCTACGGTCCGCGGGCCGATAGGAATGACTTGCGCAATCCGATGCGCACACGCATTGTTCCGAGCTGTGCAATGGAACATGTCGTGGGATGCATGTGGGGTTCGGTTCTCCGGTATGAGTATAAAATCGGGATTGTAACTGGAATCGTGGATACTGTTTTTATTTGCAATTAAAGGTTTATTTAGGAGTCATTAAAGAAAGCTTTACAAACAGAGATGTTTTATTGATAAAGCTGTAAAAATTTAATGCAATAATAACTTACAAAACCCTTGAGTTAAAGTATATCTTAATCACATCCATTCACCAACATTTTCACCAAATCAAATCTGATCAAATACTAACACAAAATTACAGATTTAGGTCGAATGAACAACACACCTACACATGGGTAAAATTAAATAAAATTGATGTGTATGGTTATAATGTCAAAATAACAGCTTTTGAATAAATTCATATGAAAGTATAAACGGAAGTACCGTATGACAAATAAAAACAATATTTAAAAAAGAAATGTATTTCTGTCTGTTTGTTCCGGCTCATCTCCGAAACGTCTGCACCGATTTTGAAAATCAAAATGTATTAATGTTACGTGAACGAATTCGCGGACAGCTGCTAGTTCTTCATAAGTTTATAGCCAAGAAAATTTACATACTTACTTTATCTCAAGTATCCAATTAAGAAGTAAAAGATCGAAACATTGATACAGTATCACGAGTTCATGACACATGAAAGTCAACATCACACAATTATTACTTCAATAATCTCCGATGGTATCAGCGAGATGGGGGTCGTTTGTGGTGGGGTAATGAACCCTGAACCTTGCCCGCATGCCCATTGTCCAAAGAACAATGTCCACTTGCGGCTAAACCAGTACCATTTGTTTTGCCTTCGAGTTACACTGAACTACTTTGTTGTAAGATCTGATTTACAGCCGCGTGAGAAAACGATAAAGTTTTCAAATGTTCTATAATAAGAAGTGTGTCGTAAAAAAGGCTTGGAGTGAAATACGATGGAGAAAAAGTTATGGTTCGCCTTGCCAATGATGTAAAATAATAAGGTGGTGTATGTGTGTCCGATGCAGTTTTGTGCAAGAGATTTTTATACGATCCATATTTTATTATAACATAACATTGGTCCTACGAGCCACAGCTACTATCATCTGCCTAGCCGTGTTTTTTTTCTTTTACTCTATCGTTAAAATATATACGTGTTCTACCCACATTTATTAATAAAAAATAATAAAAAAAGAACTATGTTGGCTGCAGCTGAATGTATTTTAAATGGAGCGACTGCTTATTTAACCTGCACAACACACTAACTTGAAAATCTTGACAATAGGTACTTCAGTATTGTCAAGATTTGTTTCTATAATTATAAGTCAATTATTGTAAATAGGACTGACAATGATTCGAAGATCATAAATAATAATAATAAATTAGTATTTCTAATACTTAACTCGGATGCATTATTCATAATTCAATATTTTACCTTCTTGTGTAGGTATTATTAATTTAGTTATTATTTTTAACGGAATTTGCGTCATCAATGAATGAGTGACTCACAAAATTCTAAGTATGGTTATTAAGTATATTAAAATATATTATTTATTAAGTTTTATCCTATAAAATTCCCCGAGTTTACGTTATTACAGTGTAACTTCCGATAAATAGCCCAGGAATTACCATTTAATTGAAATAATATAGGTATTTAGCTCTAGGTGCTCGTGGCTAAGTAATAACAATCGCACGGGTCGATCAATCAGGTTAAGTTACGCTTGCCGCGGTTGATCCGTAGATGGGTGACCATCTTTACATACCGAGACCCCTCCGTGTTTCGGAAAGCACGTTAAGCCGTTGGTCCCGGCTGATATTCTTGGATCTTTGATAGTCGTTATGGGTCACCAGAAGCCCGAAATTTGACAACTAGCCTTACCAAGGGGTATCGTGCTACCCAGTTACTGGGTTATGGAGGTCATATAGGCAGTCGCTCCATGTAAAATACTGGTATTCAGCTACATCCGGTTAGACTGGAAGCCGACCCCAACATAGTTGGGAAAAGGTTCGGCAGACACCTACCTAAAACCAACTTACCATAATTTATGATTGTTTAAATGTTTGTAAAGCTGCAACCATGCGACATTGCAATAAAGATAGACATACTAGCATAGGTCAATTTAAGTTAATATTAATTTAACTTGACACATCACCTGTACACATAATTCCAAGAACACGGCAACAGCAAAATATAAATATTTTAATTACCTAATTGTTTTATCAACGTCTTGAACATAAGTACTTTAAATATTTATTACCCTTATTATCCAGGGATATTTAAACGTGTAAGTAAAAGAGCTGGTATAATAATTGCATTAATTTGACAGCTTACATAAATGTAAGTCATAAGTAGGTACATAGAGTGTGCGGTTTTTTGTGGCACGCGATTGTAATTAATTGAAATCATTAAAACTATCACGTGCCATCAGTGTAATGGGGGACATTATACGGGTAGGTTATGATCATTTTTTCCTAATTAATATGGGTACCGTGTAGGCCGTCGGGACTACGTGACTTAGCGATACGTGTTTCAAGCTATATCTTCACAGTTCGGCTTCTCTTTGTTACATTGTGGTCGTAATGTTATGTAAACGACATACGAAATGATTTGTTGTCTGCCAGACAGTATTCACAGGAATATGATGAATTATTGAACTCGAAAATACTTATGTCATTGTGCTGGGTCACTTAATTTGGCTCGACGTGTATAGCTCACGTAGTTTCGACGTCTACAGCAAATTCTAAAGAGCAAAAGGCAAGTCTTTATGTCTAATTCCCTTTTTTTGTAAATATACTTTGTATACATAATATATTAGTGTTAGCTTGTATATTGTATTTAAGACTAGCTTCTGTCTCATTATTTTTTCTAAAATTAAACTAGCCTAAGTTACTCCTTATAGCCAGTGAAAGTCCCGTCAAAATCGGTCCAGCCGTTTCGGAGATTAACCGGGACAAAAACAGACAATTTTTTTTTAATAACCGCATAAACTTTCATATGCATTTAGTAAAAACCTGTTATTGACATTGACATTACACACAGAAACTTAATTTTTATTTATTTATAAAGATGTGTAAGTTCCATAAAAGTTAGAAAAATATATTTTCAAGTTATTTAAAGTAAACAAATAATTAATTCGGTAATGTACTATTTAACTACACGAATGCTTTCACCTAAGTTAACTACTAACTACTGGTAACTACCTTTTATAGCGGTTTATTATCGCGACATACATATTAACATTAATTTACATTTCCGATGGCAGTAATAAACGAATAAACGCTCATTGTGTGTAGTTTGGCTCTAATAAGCTTGTACGATGATTAACTAGACTTTTGGATGGTAACGACTACCCGAGTTTTTGTTTACATAACCGTCTCAATCATGTAGGAAAAAGTACACCATCCGCATTTCATCAGTCAGATTTTAAAGTTCCTTGTGATAGGGGGCGATAGGTATTAATTATTCCATTTATCCTTCCAGGATAAAACGAGACTATGATTTTAGCAGGATGGGAATTTTGTCATATAATCATAGTTTTTGTAAAACAATTGGGTATGTCGGTTTTCCTTCCTTTTTCATTACCCTACCAGAATTCATAAGTACTATAATTTTGTCATAACTAAAAATACTAATATTATAAATTCGAAAGTAACTCTTTCTGTATGTTACCTTTTCACGCCTAAACGACTGAACGGATTACGACAAAATTTGGCAAGGAGATAGATAGCATCCCGGGGAAGGACATAGGCTACTTTTTGTCCCGATAGTACTATCCCGTAGGATATATAGTTTCCGCTATCAACGCGGGCGAAGACGCAGGCATAACATACGCAGGCATAGGCGTTCAGTATAACGATGCATTTAGGATGCTGATGCGGCTGCCGAGACACTGCAGCGCGTCGGGCATGTTTGCCGACGCTCGTATTGATGGCTTTCATGCCATCCTCAGAAAGACTAAAGAGAGCGGCGTCATTGCTCAGTCGTGCCCGCGGCAGTGGCAACAGCATTCTTAGCGTTGTGGCTGGCAAAATTGACTGTCCAATATAGTAGCATTGTGTGCAGTTGCATGTCAATAAGAACTGACGGATGATAAAATAATTGTAATTAATTAAATTAATTACAATTATTTTAATTAATTAAATTATTTTATATTTCTATTATTTTTCTTTGGGATTTTAATGATTTTTTTTATTTTTATTTATATTCGTTATAATTAATTTAAAGATGTAAATGAATTTAAAGATGATTGCGATTTTGGCTAATTAATTTATTTTACAATTTGATTTTATGTATTCTGGTTATTTAATTTTAGTTTTAGTTGTAATAGTATTATTTTGGCATGTATTGATCTTTGATTACTATTTTACTAACACAATTTTTAATTATAGTAACATGAATATGGATCACTGTGTCTGAATTAAATAAATGATAATAATAAACAAATGTCAATATAAATTCGTCAAACTTAAATAGGCTAGCTTTATAAAATGTTAATTTAACATGAATTATTTTTGTTTAAAATTCAGACAGTGAAATCAACACTGGAAACTGAATTCGGACAAAAAGTTAATTATTCAGCATTGACGGTTATAACGAGACATAATGACAGTAATGACTGACTGCTTGACAATGTCTCTATTTATTCGAACCGTCAGTCCACTACGTAATCACACGCTGTACGACTGTATTATATCCAATTACAGAAAGATTATTGAGTGGTAAGTTGGCCGTAGGTTACCATATCTCAGGATTTTTAGGCTGCTAACAGAATTGCGGGCGGATTTTGGAAATATCAGGATTTTTCTATTTTCAATAAAATACAACAGTTTTTTTTTTAATTAGAAAGATATAACTTATAGAAAAACATAAATTTTCTTCTTTGGATATATTAACAAATCAACGTAATTAACATCAACATATTTTTAAGGCTAAAATCAAGTTATGTGCACAAAACCAATAACTACATTTTCCACAGAGTTTTTGAATTACGTATGCGACAAAATCTCAGGACTTTTCTATGGAAATCAGGCTTTTTGTCAAGACTTTTCAATTTTCCATCTGGTAACCCTAGTCGTAGGGAGCAGTGATGGCCTAGTGGTATCGACCTGACTGACGAGTTGTAAGTTCGTGATTTCAAACCCAGGCACTTTACTTTGCGTGTGTTTCATCACCACTGCTCTCAAAACGGTGAAGGAAGACATCGTGCGGAAACCGACATGTCCTATAACCAAAACGGCCGACGAAACGGTTTGACTGCTGCGCTGCGTGTCGCGGGTTCGATTCCCGCACGGAACAAATATTACTATGACCTACAAGTAGTTGTTCCAGGTCTGGCTGTTTGTGTATGTGAGTTTTAATATAAAATATATAAAAAAAAAAACAAACATAAAATATTCGATGATATAATGATTTCTACCAACCGGCACTGGGCCCGCATGGTGGATTAGGACTGACGCCCTCACAGAGAGAAGGGCCGTGTGCCAAGAGTGAGAAGAGAACATCATAGGCCTATAATGCACCAACAACCAACTTAAGCATAATCAGCCGATTGTGCTTAAGTTGATCGTTGGTCTAGGTTCGATTCCCAGGTCGCGCCGTAGTAATATAATAATAATAATAAATCATTTAATTCAGACAACAGTGATCCATAATATCTTGATTTAAAAGAGTGTCCGTGGAGTTTATTGCCCGTTCTTCTCCATAGAGATCTACGTTTTGGAATGGGCAACTAGCTTCAACTTTCTGACTAACTGACCGACTATTTAATTTTGACAATTCAAAAGTGTCTGTAAATGGTTTAATTGAAAAAATGATTTGAGTTTAAGTTTGCAGTGTTACTGGATTTTTCAATAAGAATTTTTTCAGTAGCAGCCAGGAGTTTGGATTTATGTCCGGTAGATGGCGATAGGCTCGCCACCTCTTTATAAAGTGCGACTAAATCATAACTGGCGAAATGTGGGTGTACTTTAAGTACACATCTGCCTACCCTGTTGGGAACAGAGGCGTGATGTTACGTTATATCCAATTACAGAAAGATTATTAACTGGTAAGTTTGTATGACAAAATGAATGGTCATTGTCCGGCCAGCGGGACGCACTATCGATATAATAACAATAATAATACGATCGATACTTGGACGAGGGTTCTGTATGCGAGGGTTAACAAAACTACCGAATGAGATGATTCGTTTTTGTGTTCGTTTTGATACGGTATTTTAACGGAGGTTTATGAAAGACTTCAAGGATTAGAAATAAACTTTATTGTAATTCTGATTGTTTATCTAAGAAAAAAATTGTAACATGCAAGATATGTTAAATCCATACTAATACTCGTATTATAAATGTAAAAGTAGGTCTGTCTGTCTGTTACCTTAACAACTGAACGGATTTCTATGAAATGACCTTATACTATTATCCCAGTAGTACGTTCCCATGGGATTATTTGACAATGACATGGGACAATTTATTTGTAATGTTAACTTATATGATACACTAGTGAACTCTAGGACCTAGATTGAGACTGACTAACAAGTTATTTATGATGTCAGCAAAATAATCGGAATACCATACCAATACATTGACTTGACTACACATAGAAAGTGATAGCAACAAATAGTCCTATCTTATCTTTTAAGTTTACTAGTCTACAAAATGTTAGTTATAGATAGTATGGTTTATTAACCAAGTGATGACAGAACTGTAAATGTTGAAATTGTCACATACACTTCGATAGCTGTATTGGTTTTAAAAACTAGATTAATCAGTCCTAAAGTCAATTAAAGGACTAATAATTGTACCAAGTTATCGCACTCAAAATCATCAGTGGATAAATTGCTTCAATATACGTTTATACAGCGTCTTTTTTTTTCAGCGATCTATTTAGCGATAACTTTTAAATTAAACGCAGTGGCAACAAAAAATAAATAAGAATACGGTCAATCTATAAACTAGTATCAGAAACCTAGAAGCTAAAAGGTTTTTAAAACGATTCTCCCGCTGCAATTACGAGTTATCGATCAAGTACTATCGACATTGAAATAAATCGATGTGTGAGCTTGACCGATGATCGAATCGATTCATTCACAGGACCTGTCCCGCATCCGTTCGGTAACTGTTACGTTGAAGTTGAAATACTATGAATAAAATGATTTTATGAAAACCGGCTCCTTGCCGCGCCCGCGGTGCATAGGTGTGTCAATGTAAATAAAAGATAATAGTCGTTTTATAGATGTTTTTACAAGGAAAGGGACATATCGAAGTGGAAATTTGAAGGAAAAGTGATGAGTAATATGCACTTGTTAAACTTTTCAGGGTATTTACTTAGCAAACACCTCATGTGTTTGCTAAGTAAATAGCGGTCCTATGTAAGTTTTGTTTTTTGGTAATTTAACAAAGGTGATTATTCTGTTTAACTATAGAGTGTTGTAAAAACAAATCTTTATAGTTTTGTATCAATATTGTGTGATTTAAAAGAATGTCCTTGGAGATTCTTGCCCGTTCTTCTCCATAGGTACTACGCTTAGGAATGGGCAACTAGCTTCATCTTTCTGACTGACCGTCCGCTTGACAATTCAAAAGTGCCTGTAATTGGTTAATTTGAAATAAATGCTTCTAGTTTATCGGAACTGTATATTAAGAACTTCGTATTTAATTAACAGACGAGTTAAAAAATACCACGTTGCGTTCAAATAATTACGGAGTGATCCTAAAACGTGTGATTAACCTAAAAGTACGTTTAAATTTCGATTCTTTAAAATTGGATAAGGACGATTAATCTTAAGCACTACATAATTTAAGCATAAACGTTTTTATGAAAGTACTAAACACGCACGGTCATCGACACCGACTGGTGTGGGCAGGAAACACGCTGAGAATTTTATTATTATTACGCAACTTCGTAAAAGACGTTTTTTCTCAGATTAAGATATGAATTTATTGTACTATGCACGCCTATTATATCAAATCCGTTGAGGAACGTTTACGTTAAATATTAAATTTTGGATCGTATAATAATAAAAAATTAAACGCGTTAACTTCATGATCATTTCGGTTATGATTTAACAAAAACTTCCACATACCACATTACATTTTCATTATACAATTCGACAATTAATTCAATTTTACTTATTAACTCCAATGATATACAGGGTTATTTGTGGCGCTGGAATTCATTATTGAAAGCACTGCGCGGAAAGTCGGATCACACAATTAAAAATGGAAGTGGAAAAATTCATGCACGTATATTCGCCAGCAAAGGCAAATCCGCAACATTTTCTGTAGCAAAAAAGGCCATGGTCGTTAACGTTGAGTGATATTACGTAGAAATGCGTCAGTTTGCGTTATCACACGCATTACCGCCTCTCATCTAGATTCTAGTATAGCTGTGCGTTCTTCACATACGATTATTATGCCATCCATGCGTCCCGACGCACGTATTTTTAGCGAATGTCGTGCGCGTAACGTATCGCTACGTTACACGACCTAAGACTCTGAATAGACGAGCCGTTTGTAGCTGTACCGTCGGATGTGGGATGTGGCAGACCGCACACACCCTCGATAAGTGTGGTCTTCTGTAATTGAAACACACGTAAAAGAACATTTTTTTTATTATTGTAATTTTCTATTGTACCTATATGTGTATCCTTTGTTGGAGATCCTCAATAAATAGATAAGGACTATTTTGCACGTACCTATTGAGATAACAGCTATAAATAAAATTACGAAAAAAAATTGTCTAGTATTGTAAAATGGTTTGCTATCCAAATAAAAATCGCGCAATGAAACGATAAATAACAATGACCGATTTAAAGCGAATGAATGACATCCGTTGATGTGCGACAAATTACCATTATACACGCGACCCTATGTATTTTTTTCCTTTTTAATTAAGGGTATTCGTACAATAAAATGAAAATTAATATGTATCAGAGACAGTGCTGACTGCAAGCGGCGGGCTGTGTACTCGGGGGCTTATGAGTATGACACACGAGGTGAACGCACTGTGTTTATTTCGTTACGATTGTATTACGAGTCTAAAGCCACTTCTGAAGGACATTTAGCGATACTTAGAATGAAATTACATCGCTCTTAGTAACATTTATTTTTCCGTAAGCCTCTTATACCGCCTACTGAATGGGACTTCAGAAATTAACTGATTAACTTCGCCACATATTGGAAAATCAAATTGATTGCGAAGGTTTTTTAGCGATACTTAGAATGAAATTACATCGCTCTTAATAACGTTTATTTTTCCTTAAGCCTCTTATACCGCCTACTGAGTGGGACTTCAGAAATTGACTGATTAACTTCGCCGCATATTGGAAAATCAAATTGATTGCGAAGGTTTTTTTTTGCGTATCTAATAACGCTGTATTATTTTATAGATAAAATAAAAACAAACAAGTCAAGTGTGACTCGGACTCGCGTACCGCGGGTTCCGTACAAATTTGTAGGTCTGTATTATTGGTTATTTAATTACAATCTTACGGTTTTCGGATTTTTTCCTTTACTTGTGCTACATGACATTGCTTCTTGCAAAATTTCATGATTCTAGGTCAACGGGAAGTACCTTATATGTTTTGATTTCCTTGCGAGTGTCAAAATATGCGGCATAAACGGAATATAAACGCCCGTATCTTTTGATTGCGTTGACTTAGAAGTTATATTTTCACTGCTTCAAGGGATTGCAGCCCTGAGTATTTGATATCAGTTTCAACTGACTACTTTATAACAGACCGACAACGAAGTGATCTTGTAAGGGTTCCGTTTTTCCTTTTGAGGTACGGAACCCTAAAAACACTTTGTTTTTATATGCTAACGGTTTTATTATTTAGTCTAGACGGTAGGTATTGGGATGAAAATTAAATTATTTCCTGTTACTTACGGTAATTTACGGCTTTAAATTATTTTGATTATAAAATCTGTCCATCGATTTTAGCATGCATAAATCTTTATTGATGTGATAACGATAATATTATGCGGGCAGATCAAAACAGATCATATGAATTCAGGTTTATTTATTACTGGTTAGGTTACAGGGGGCTTACAACCAGCTCTGATAGCAGGGCAGAAGTTGAACTGCACTGCTTTTTTTGTACTAAGTCATAGAACAAAAAAGCAGTGCAATTCAACGTCTGGTAAGCCCACTGAAGTTAGTTTTCTCTGATGAATTTTATTATTTTCATTTATTTTACTAGAATGTCTCGTTGGTCTAGTGGTCGCAAGCGCTACTGCTGAGCATGAGGGTGAGCTTGAGGGTTTGATTCCCAGGTTAGGCAAAGAATTTCTCAGTAACAGTAGTCTGATTTTGAACTCGGTTGGTGGCAATAGGCTCGCCTTCTATTACTTACATGGCACGGTGAATTGTAGGAGTAGTCACGAGCACCAATATGTCAACACTTGGCAACTATCAATTTCGATTTTTTCGTGAAATAACGAATGCGACGTTGAAATACGACACATTACATAAACCTATGGGTTCGAAAATGCTATGTTCGTAACAACATAATATTTCATTCCAAAATAAAGGTGTAAATCGCTTTTGAATAAAGCCGAGTGTATACATACTTTTGCTCGTGACTGTACTTATTAGCTACACCTTTGCCTAACTAACCCTTCGGAATATAGGCTTGATTGTATGCATAATAATGTAGTTAGATGAGTTGATCTTTATCAATATCATGCTGTTCATGATATTCACCTATTCTCTATATGGCAACAAAGACACTTATCATATCAATGTGCAAGTGTGCTCTAAGCTCAAGCCATGGCATTAGTATGTACTATATAGTACATACTAATTCCATGGTTGACACATGAACAAACAGTCGTAAGGGTCCGATATCCATCGCCGTTGGCATTTTACAACCGATAGAAATAATAATTCACGAACTAACAATACTTTTTATTGCCTTGCGGTTAACAAGCGCCTTTATTGTTTACATGCTGAATAATAAGGGTAACATTACATTATGCCTTGTTCTCAATAAAACATTTATGAACTTTGCTGGGCTTATGTTCAAGTATTTTCTTATTATGGCTTTGATATTGTTTATACAAAAACAAAGTTAAACAAATCAGGAAACTTGAGCTGTTGTAAATGGAGTTGAAAGAGGAAAGTTACTTGTGCTAACTTGGAGATTAACTTTTTCGAGTTTCCTTAACATAGTTACAAACTAAGCACAGATTTTTAATTAAAATTAAGAAACATAGCTATCGTATATTACCTATATCTATATCAGAACGCATAATGTTGCCATAAATAATCTTTAATGCAGAAACGATTTGATTTTAATTAATAAACCCATCAACCCAATTAATACGCGCTCAAAAGCTTATCAAGTTGACAGTTTGAGGACAAAGCGAAACATTGTAAATGTATAAATGTAAAGGATTAACATCGATATAGGAAAGAATATAGAAGTGACTGCCATTAATATTCATTTAAAATTCACACTTTGGACGTAGATTTATTAAAGCAAGATTCACACACTAAACTTGTTTGAAAATTAACAAACATTAAAGAAAAATCGCGTGAAGGAAGTAAAATGTGATGAGGAGATTGATTTTAAATGTTTTTGATATTACATTATTGAAATTGAACATTTTAGATCTAGCTCAGGAGAACTTAACAGTACAGAAATCAAAGCTCTAACAATTTTATTAGAAGATCTAAACGCATGATAATACAATACATATATGCAAATTACAGCATTAAGCAGCATTTAAAACTTTATGAGTAAGAAATTAAAAGTCAAATTAAAATGATCACACATAACTTAAAGCTAATAACTCTTAATGGCGAAGATAAAGAAGATGCTAATGAATAATAAAGAAACGCTTATAAAATTTGTTAAATTCAAGGCAATCCCTCCGAATTACAATCTTAAAAGTGCGATTAATCTTACAGGTGAATTTTATTTTAGAGGGCACCGCTGGAGGCCGAGGATGAGAAACCAGTTCACTTTGGCCCAAGTTTTATAGTGACTGTCTGACTTCGCGATTGCAACAAATGTTCCTTCGTTCTGTGAAAATTTTTACTCTATTTCTTCTTCGAAATGCTACGCTGATGAAAGATATAAACCAGAAGCTCGTTTACGGATATAATGGCTTGAGAACTTTGCAAATGTTTTGAAATGAAGATGTTAATGATGTCATTAATATTGTTTATGGGTAGAGTAATTACGTGTACGAAGAAGAAGAAATGTTAAGAAGTGTAAAATTATGAGTGGTCATGGTAAGGCCGGGAATCCTATTAATGTTACCTGGTGTACGGCTTTGAAGATCGGGATTGCGAAAGTATGATAAATAATAATTTACTTGATCATAGATTTATATTACGAAACATTTTAATCCCAGGTATTATAGTTCACCAGAACTAGCGCAAGATATGTTGCGAAATCGTCGGATCATTCGACATTTGGTACGGAAATTGAGCGTACGAGACGACGAGATTGCTTTTAAATCGCATTATGCGCTCGATGCACAGGCGATGCAACCAGCCGTCTATCGAGTGCAGAGAGGACGTGACGGATCACTTGGTAATTATAAAACTCATTTTTCTTCGTAAATGAACCTTTGACACGCTTCACATGTAATTGATGTACGATGTAATATTTATGAGTTGAACTTCTCATTAGATGCTTTATATTCGAACAGAAATGAAAAAGCTTTTAAAAGCAATAAGAGGGTTGTCAAGATATTACATTCAATTGAGGTAAATAGCCTCTGTCAAGGTTAGCAAAACCTCAAAGAATAAACAAAGGTGAAAATTAAAATAACAACTTGTGACAATACAGAAACAGGGTCCACAGTCAATAATAAAATGGCAGGCAAAAGGGATCCGTCGTAAAACTTCGGCTGATGGCTAGAATGGGCAAAAAATACAAACAGTCGTTGCGAGCGATAAAAAAAATGCCGACAAAAACTTCGCCCTAGTGTGTTTCCAACACGAAAAGTAAATTTAGAAAGAACTATCGTCCTTTTAATGATCGACGATGAACGTTAGAAAGTCATCAATGTGTCAACAAAAGCGATATTATTATGCTTAGTTGTAACATATAACAAAAAAAAAAAAAAACGATATTAACACAATTTTGAAATATACGACGAACTTTACATATTATAATTATCAGAGTCCAAGTATACTGACGGGCACATTTGAGGCGCATCGTTAAATACTATATTTGGATTTTATAGCGGTAAAACACGAGTTATAACTTATGATCGATGATTGATTAATATACGGACTTGATTGTTGATTTACACATGTATGATTTGATTCGTCATTAATCAAATTGAACAAAAACTCTGGAGCGGAGTGTCGACGGGGTCACCTTACTGCGCCATTTGTAACATCTGCTCAAGTACACATTGTTACCAGCAGTAAGTTTCTGGTTCGTGATAATGAATAATAAAAAGTTATTTGGAATTGACGTTGTTAATAAGAACGAATGAAAAGACTGATTAGTTATAATAATAATAATATCCCTGGACATTTCACACAGCGCCATCTAGTCCCAAGCTAAGCAACCTAATGCTTGTGTTATGGTAACAAGATGGCTGATAAACTACTTATATACATTTTTTTTTGTAAATACATACATATTATAGATAGAAAAACACCCAGACTACAGACAAATACATGTAGATCATACAAATATTTGTTCCGTGCGGGAATTGAACCCGCGACACGCAGCGCAGCAGTCAATCGCTTAACCACTGCGCCAACCGTGTCGTCGAGTTAGTTGGATTTCAATAGATTCAAGATAATGACCTAGAGTATGAAATCTAACGATAAGGAAAAGGCCTTCTTCGGATTAAACTGACAATACAAATGCGAATAGCGTAAGCGTATTCATGTGATAACCACATCGATAACATTCAAGAAATAAACATAGTAGCGAACTTAATTATGTAAATTGATGTTATTGCACTTGATGCCGATAAAGAAAAGTTCAAAGTCAAGGTGAAGCGCAGATATGAAAACGAAGTCAAAGAAGAAAAAGAGAGTATTGCAGACAGCCCAGACGGGAGAGAAAATAGAATTCCTGGAAAGTTGGGAGGGTTGTTTCAAGGCGGCAATTTATTTATAACTTCTCGGACCGTTAGATAAGGAGTGTTGTAGAAATCAAAATGAGCTCGCAGAGTTCCTGACCCTTAATGAGTCACTGAATATAACATTAAGAATCATCGAGAATTTCAATGACTTCCTTACGGTTCGTAGCATGTTTAACCATCTCTTTGTGACACGGCATGTCGGGTCACAATACCTTCATGTTTTGAAATCTTACCGGCTTATTAAAGATTACATACAGTATTTGCTTTAATTTTGCTTTAGTTACTTTTATGTAATGTATGGAATTGACTTTATCTTGTTGCTTATTATGAACATATTCCTTATAGTGCCCTTGCCACTAGGATTTTTTGAAGAATTTCTCTTACTCTTTCACTGTTATTTACTTATTTTCCAGTAAAATAGGGATACAACATAATTATAATTTGAGTAAAACTACTGTGTCAATCCTGAATGGTATGGTGAATCTTTTTATGGGTAGAATTCTCCTATTGCATTAACATCATAAATTTCAATAACGAATCCTAAAAAAAGACCCGCATATTGAAAAATATCAAAGCTATTCAGGAACTCAGTCTCTGCTAATCCTAGTTTATTTAACATCAACATTCCTTTTATGTATTCTAGTAACAAAGACGTAGCGATCATTGCTAATAGTTATATAAATATAAAACAAAGAGCGGATAATATATTCAATGTATAAAGCCGGAAGGCTAAGCACAAGGTGCTAGGCACACACCTGCCTTATACGTCCACTTTAATGCGATGCTCGTTCTAACCAGAATAGGCTTCTAACACATTTTTTTAATAAATATCTTCGCTCTAATGCTGGCTAGTGCAAGTAGAAACAATGAAGCGATAAATCTCTGGTGTCTTTTAACATCATGGCATGGCAGTTTTGTCTAAAGCTTTCGATTACTTGTATCACGAATATATCATCAAGATATACTAACAATTCAAAGTACAAATTGCAATTTTAGTGTCAGATTTGGATTTGTATAATCAAACTCCGAATCACTTGGGAATTTAGGATTTCCTGGGACATCAGCGATAATGCCGATGCAGTGAAGTATCGAAACGAAACACGAGTTTGTCATAAATGTTTAAGTAGACCGCGAGAAACTGTTTTCGAGAAGCAAGGATGTTAAAGAAATTCGGACAGCATTTAACGATATCGATTAAATTTTAACGGACTGTAAACTTAAATATGCGTAATTATGAAACAATGATGACAGTATAATTGTAATTGCATGTGTGTGATCGTTAATGAGTAATGAAATGCTCTGACTTATAATGTAAATATGAACTGAGGCCTCGCGTTGACTTTTATTAGTTTTATCAGTATTTACTGGGCAGTGTAAGCGTGGGTGCCAATTAACCAAAGGAAATATGACTTAGTTAATGACTTAATTGCATCCAATTAGTTCGTTATGAAAGCAGATTTTCTCGTTACTCCACCGTATTTCTGTCAACAATGTTTCCTGTTTCGTAGTAAATAAAGTGACGTATATGGAAAATATAAGGTATTTCTCATAAAACAATGTTAGTCATATTTAATTCAATGCACATCATTGGAATTGTAGTGTTACATTATAATTAATGTATGCGTAATACAATAAATATAATTAAAATGAATGCACGGGATACAAATTGAACTATTTGCAATTTAAAAGGGGAAGTTATTAGACTTGAACTGAAATGGAAACGTGTGACAAACCATTCCTGTGTGGAGCAACGACTCCAAATATACGTAGTTTCACGGTACCGGTTTCTTATAATATGAATGCCTAAAAAAACCGACGGTAGATACATAAAAAATACGAACCGCACCTTCTTTCATACAATGAGTCCCCCCGAGCGAAAGGGCGACGATATCCATTGTTGAAATTTCCAAAAAAGAGGAACTTTTTCTGTTACGGCTGGCGTGGTACTTTTTTCGTTAATCCTAAAAAAGCGCCAAAATGCAGGCGTTGCTTACCGAGTGTACGAACTTGGCAGAATAAAGCACTAAAACCGTCCCGCGGCTGGCGGAGCCGTCTCCGTGACGGTGCCGCGCGCATGCATGGTGTTTTTAGGACCGAGGTCGGGAATAATCACCTCGGTCGGTGGCGTAACATAACTTCTCATCTCCCGGCAGCGCCGTGGTCAGCTCCTGGGCGCGGTCCACGCACTGCACATCCTGAGTATGCTCACACACAACACAACATTATCACTGGTCTGCAGGCACGGCTCCTGTCGTCACGCACAGCACTGTGTCACTGTCACCGAGTGGGGTCGCGCGAGTTGGGCGGCGTGCGCGGTGCGCTATCAACGCCGATGCATTGGCGGCGGTGTGCGACTGTGCGCGCGGCGGTCCCGGGCGCGCAACAGCTGACGGGAGGCGCAGGCCCCGCGCCCCGCATGCGGGGCCCCCCGCGCCCGCGCGCGCAGCCGGTGCGTGCGCCACACCCCTCCCCCGGCCCGCGTGCCCTCCCCACCTCTAATCCATTATTTACGGACGGCCGACCGGTTTCAGGCGCGTTCGTTCTGCCCGCCGCTTCACGACGATCGTTCAAATTTAATGCCCTTCCTATGTCCGGCCTCTAATGCGATAAGATTACGGTCGGCGAGCTGTGGCAGCCGCTGCTCCAGAGTCACCGCTGCTGCCGCGGTGATCACGCTCGACAATATAATTAACAAGAACCGGGCAATACGCCACAACTGAATCGCTGCACAGACGTACAGGAGGTCGTTAAGTGTGATACAGACGCGTGATTAATATGACAGCGGAAAGGTGAACGAACCTAAGGCAGGCATCGGCTGGCACTGAAAGCACTAAAACGCCTATAACACAAAGTTATATTCTGTTGTAAGCCACAAATACTCTTTTGGAGCAGTAAATCACCGTACCGAACATAAAAATGCAGTAAAAATAGTATTGGAAAAGAAATTGGTACCAAGTAACTCTTCGCTAACTACTTACATATTCCCTTATTGTTCATACTCTGAACAGCGAGACAGAACTACACGACGAACACTTGTGAAATGCAGTTGGGAGTCACAAAAAGTTTTCACGGTTGACCCCCTCTCTCGCGGGCTAAGTTTATCTTAGCATTTATCTTATTTCCGTGAAAACAACTTAAAAAGTTATTCCTTATCTTCCAATTCCGAGAATATTCTTTACTACTCGTGCCATTTAAAATACTGAACGTTATAAATGTGCTACTGACATTACTGTTATGAAATAAGCAAAAAGCTGAGAGATTTCTTTGCTTTAAAAACTCGTGCAATAACAAGAACACATACATGAAATCCAATCAAGTCGAAGGCATAAACGATCTAGCAGCAATAAGACAAGAAGAATACAACTGGGATACTTTAGTTAGAGGGATTGGCGGAAAATTGTCGTGGTTAATTTGATTTCAAGACGTCAAATCAACATACAATATCTTTGGCATTCGCATTTGGGTTTCACCAAGTGTCGCTGGTGTAGAATGGCGAAGGTAATAAAATCGATGCGGGGGCGTTCATATAAATTTAAAGTCTCGTAATTGGAGCAACTAAATAAAAAAAACGATTTCTCTGAAGGACCACCACGTAGATTTGTCCTCGTCAATCATCTCGTGTTCTAGAGCATCTAATGCGGGACATTAGATACAGTAAAAAGTACAGCAAACGCACACCACGGATGGAGGTCCGTGAGACGTCGCGCGTCGCAACCGGAGGGTAGAGCAGTGTTTCATTACATGTTTCTCCGTAACATTAGCGCCGGCCGAGTGGCTCTCGAGATACTCCGGGCTCCACTTTCGGCGGACAGCCATAGAAATCACGTAGTTCGCGGAACTTTGTTACCTGTGGTGCGCCGGCAGCGCAGCGCCAAGGTGAACGTTCGGGCCAAGGACGGCTCGACGGCGACGCAGGGGGGGGGGGGCGCCCTCCCGCCGCCCGCTGCTCCCCCGTGCTCGAGTAAAAACGCTCCGAACCTTCGAACGCGGCCGGTGCAACCCAGCAAAAAAAGGGCCCGACGGAACAAATAGAAAATGTTCGGGCCCAACAAAAAAAGAATACAAATAACAGGGGTCTCGGGTAACAGAACTAGTTAGGCTCTCTGGGTGAATGTCGAAATAATGTCGAGTTCGCATGTCACCTGCGCCTACGCAGACGGGTCACGCACCGCGAACGCGCATGTTCCTATGATGTAATAGACGAACGATAAAAAACGGCTAACGGAAGAGGCGCGGAACCGGCCGTATCGACGACGACGGCCCACTAATCACCTGGCACGATAGTTATTTTATAATTTCACAGCTACAGCGAACCGTCGAAGATATTAATATTCTAGAGATGACCATCTCCGCTTCAATTATTCATGTCTCTCCTTGCTTATTCGTGATGCGTAAGCGTTGAACTTTTTCCATGCGAATTAAAGGAAGACTAGGGACGATAAAATGCCAGGACCGCTTCCTAGGCGTTGTGCCCTGACCGGTTCAGCTGCGCATTGTAATAACTTCCCCACCAGAAAAAGTTGCGCCAGCCACAAAACACGTCCTACAGAATATTCTTTAACGATCCGCATTAGAAATGCCATTAACAGATAACATTTCTGCGTCTATACTTGAGTAAAAACTAAACGAATTCCAAACATCGTGGCGTGGTAACATCAGAGGAAATAATTATTTGCGGTGAAGGTGCTGACGCAATCATATATTTGATAGTTGATCAATGGACTTCCTATCGATTGTCGCGAGACAATAGATGTCTTCGTGTGTGCGGTTATATGACCGGTCTATTGGTCATATTACATCACCGTACATAAATAGAATCTCCTGGAGCCGCTCGTACTTGCGTATAGCGCGTGCAAGGAGGCGTAACTGTCTGTACTCCTCTAGCGAACAGCATCGAACGAGAGAGAAAGGGACGAGGCAGTGTTACAGTTAAGCAGGAACTCTATTTATATGCAAATATAACCTCGGAGTCGACACCTGTTTGCGTATTCTCAGCGCTCGCCGCGTCGCTTTGTGGCAACACTGTCTCCGTGGTATCCTTTAGATTATGTAAAACCAAATCAACTTTGCGTCCAATCCATGTCATCATCATAAAAAAATGATCCTTATTACCGAGCGTTAGAGCTCAAACATAATCAGGCATGCGACAAAGTAACTTTGCCATCCAATACCTGTACCTTTGTCGCTTCTCTCTTGTTTTTCTGACCACTTTTTTAATCTCATTGTTTTGGGCTTCATTATGAGATTTGTTAAGTAAAATTAATTACGAAATTCACTCGAAAACCGTGTCACGTTCCCGTGACGTGATGGCATGACTCTCGTTAAAAGTAGGGAAATGAGAAAAAAATGCATGAACTGAAACGCGGTATGAATTTAGGCTCAACTTTGTTCTAAACGTATAATGAATGAAATGTTTACGTAGTGCCTGACAAAGCTGTGCATTAGAATAAAATGGAAGGGAAGAGTGGCATGGCATCGCATCATCTATCACGGCAGATTGCCGAGTACATCACTCCGAACGATAAATGGATCGTATTTGAGGACGGGATTATCGAATCACCGGATCCGCTGATGTGTGTTTTGAAGACGTGAGAAAATTTTATAAGTTGCAGATTTCTAAACGTCGCATCGTCTCTCTATCTGTAGCACGGAGTTTCGCTCAAACTTTTATTGATTTTGTAAAGGAGGAAGCTAAGTTAGATAAAGGATATTTAATTTCACAGCGTCCGCCGTATTTCCCTTGTGGTTTTGGTGTCACATCTTTCCATTACTGTCATATATCTCCCTCCCACACCGGGCGCCGGGCTGAGTAAAGAGAAGAATTGGAGCGGGTGTACCGGGCTGTCCATTTATCATACTCGGCCGAGCAGCCCCTGAGTGCGTTCCTGTGTACGTCTGCAGGCAGAGATACGTACTTGCTGGTTGTTTTGTTTACACGTGTTGCGAAGTTTGCAACGTCTGCAATGCACATTATGACTGCAGATTCGTATTACAGGTTCTTTATTGAAATTGTAATCGGAGTCGGAATGAAATCAATCTCTGTTGGCAATGTTTGATTACAATTCTCGTCTTGATTCAGATTGAAGGGTGGGTTTCGAGGCATCGCATTTTGTGCGATTTCTCGAGATTCTGTTCTTAGTTTGATGCTCTCGCATAATTCAAAAACTTTCTACCAATTTTTAGATCAATGCCCAATTTGTCTCCATACAATCCAACGTCCTTCGCCTCAGAAACCTGATTTCACTTATCTTGAAAAGCAAATCTTCGATTCATTCACAAACAAATCCTGTATGTTCTGGAACCGTTCCTCTATGCAAATGTTACACATTGGCACCTGAGTACTTCGGTAGGTAGGGTAATATCGCACGGCTCGATCGCATCGCGAGACATCGGCCGGCGGGTGCGTCGCCCGAAGTGTCCTTCCTTGCCCTTTGAAAAAAGCCGTGTATGACACACCATTGTTGTACCTTGTAGTGTTAAAACATAACTTTGAATAGGAAATTACATAATTTTATTATCTGCTAGTGACGATTACGAGTTTTACGTTGACTTTAATTTCGCGTAAACTTTTTTTAGAGTCTTAATATTTTTAGGACTGGTCTTCATATTTTTAGAGATGGCCTTAATATTTAATGGACTGGTCTTAATATGTGACGGTCTGATCTTAATATTTGACGGTCTGATCTAAATATTATAAGGAATGATCTTAAGTAATTTTAGGGGAGCTCTTAATACTTTTTACGTGTTCGGAACAGTTGATTATTAGCATTTTATCCAGCTTAAAATGAACCTCTGATTTCAAAGTTACTTATACATGTTATATGTAAAACAGGCAATAGTTAAGCGCAGAAACAGTTCACTAACCAGTCGCCTATAAGGTCCATTAAATAACTCGTTGCCCTCAGTTGACTTTTTTACAACTTTAGTGGGAATATAAACAGCTGATACAATCTCCTTTATTTTTATTCTCACGCTAATCTCACTTGCAAAAATAAGTTGTTATAAGCTAGTTTTAATTTAAAAGAAATAAATATCATATTATAAGTATTAAAGTCTTTTTGACAGATTAATTACAGCTGGAATGCCCTGCAAGGGCACCTCCCTATTCCTTTCAAAGAGGGTCCTGACAACTAGGCTGGAACGTACAGATAAGTAGGTATTAAAAATCTTTATTTTAATGAAAATATGTTCATAACAGTAAAAAGATCTACACACAAATACACGCGGTACTGTATTTTATATGTAGAGGAACGGAACGACTTCCCTATTCCTTTCAAAGAGGGTCCTGATAACTAGGCTGGAACATACAGATAAGTAGGTATTAAAAATCTTTATTTTAATGAAAACATGTTCATAACAGTAAAAAGATCTACAGACAAATACACGCGGTACTGTATTTTATGGTGTAGAGGGCTGTTGAGGAGTCATGCGTAACCGATTATAGCGTTTCTGCGATTCCATTAGCAACACGGGAAAAAAAGCCCATAAACAACGCTAAGAACATTTAACAAAACTCGATAGAACATACTGGATAACAGCGCTAACGAGAAAAACATAGACCTTATAATTAAATGGTACTTTAAATTTTAATAAGTTGGTAATTCAGCAGGTGTATATACCAAGTTAATGAAGCTGTACGCAAGAATCTTCATTACCAACTTGCGTTTGCAAAACATTTAAGACCAAACAAAATAAAAATACAGTAGTGTACGTGTGCGGCAGTCAGCACTAACAACCACGCTTTATGACACGTAATTACGTTTTAGACCTGCAATTATTCATGTCACAATGTTTTCCACCTGATGCATCGGGCACGCAGACCTCTCGACTCTCAACTCATTACACTGAAGACTCAATAATTTGTGTCGGTGCACAAATTATTCGTGTTTTCTTTAATCAAATAGAGACGGCACTCCGTCGAGGTTGTTAAGGAGTGCGAATTTAATCTGTAAACTCCGGTAGTGGAGTGGGAAACGAAGCGCTTTTTGCCTCCGTTCGGCCTGTAACGCAATAATAAAATCTTGCACTTTGATGTCTGAAGGCGGCCGCAGCCAGTGCGAGAGGGTGGAAAATCACCCGAGGCGACCCGCCTCGACGACGGCGGGCGACGGCGTTCAATTCTAAAGTCAGGGGGAGCATCGCGACGGAAGGCGGCACTAAACTGGAGTGCACCGCCTCGCCACTCTCTGACCTATAAACGCCATCCGTAAGACGGTTGTCTTCATATCGCCGTAAATATTTTGTTGCTTTTCCATCCCATATAAAATTTATGAGATAGGGACCTGTGTTACGATTAGAATGTCGTTTCTTTGAAATATTGAGAGCTTATTTCCCCTGTTTCATTCCATATGGATGTTTGCATAATTTAAGAGGAAAAGTACGGAGTTGCATTAGAACGAATTTCTGAGGAGGTGGATCATTGGAGTCAGGGTTTAGGGCCGTATAAAGCCGTATGGCGTAAGACGTACGTGCAAATACATCGCATCGATGGATAATAGCCGGCTCGCCCACACGCGGCGCTAAAGTTAATTAAAACACTATGAACTCAACGTATAGAGCTACAGTTTTCAGGTTTGATTAACGTTGTCGTAATAGTCTTTATAAAACGTGTGGCAAATGTAGGGAAACACCGAATCAGCACGAGTCCACAGACGCGCCTCGCCGGAGACAAGACGGTTTATTAATTTTACGAGCGCTGAAAATGCTGATTTACGTCGCCCTCAATAGGGGCGAACTGAATGCTGTTCTGGAGGATATCATTCAATGGACCCACAAACAGCTATGTTACTAACGGATACGTTGTATTATGAGCCATTTCAGGCCTCGTAACCATCTTAAAAACCTTGTAAGGTTTGGTTGTTTAAATCTACTCATACATTAAAACAACTATAGTATAGCAACAGGCAGTCAAGTGACCAATGACCAATGCTTAACCTAACAAAATAGCATTACTAGAACAAGTGCCTGAATAACATAATAAATGGAGGTACATTGGAAAGAGCATCGGCAGGAAGGCGTTGTCCGAGGCGCGACGACATTGCGGCGTCGGAGACAATTTTCCAATCAATCGGGCAATGGTACAACCGTTGTCATTTCAATTTCTATTAGTGACATCAACTATGATGGACAGTAATCGTTGTTTTGTATTGGAATTTGAATTTTATTGATCGTCGTCGATAACAAGGACCGGATGACTAATTATTTCATTTTTGTTTAACACTAGCTTCTGCTTGTGACTTAGTCCGCGTGAAACTTGTTCCTCCAACCCACCCCATCGCATCGCATCGCCTGCCCGCGCTATTACTTCGTTTTTGCTTAGCGCTCTATCTGACTTTTGCTCGGCTCCTAGCGTGATTCTAAATAGCCTATACCTAGCGTTCCTCAAGAATTGGGCTATTAAATACAAACAATTTATTCAAATCCGACTCGTGGTAGTTCAAGAGATTAGGGCGTTAACAAACTCTTGAGCTTTATTATTAGTATAGATGTTTATTAATAGTCTAAAGATGTAAAATTTTTGAGTTTGTATGCCGGAGGTAATCTTCGGAACTATAACTGTTCCGATTACGTTTTTTTCACTCATGAGAAGCCGAAGCTTATAGGATATATTTTATGTTAAAACAAGAAATTTCACGTGGACGCAGTTGCGGCCAGAAACTAGTACTTTATAAAATGGTGCAATAAATATAGTATAGGTATCTATCTACTTATATTTAAGTAACACATAACTTGAACTTTAAGTGTGCATTTAACATTTAACAACTTTGTAGCGAGGACATTCGCCTTAACAGACATGCAATATTAATATATTTAGGTTAAAACGTTTAATATTTATGCGAGGCTATGCAAATGTCGAGATGTTTTCTGTGTCAAACAACTGAATTAAAAGATTTTCTCCGCCTAAGGAATACATTTAACTTAAAAGCCATTAAGCACGGAATAAGCGGCGCTACAAACAAACGAAAACTACGTTCGTTATAATGACTAAAACAGGAATTTTAAGTAAAAATGTAACTAATTGGCAGCGTTGTTATGCAAATCACTCTGTGTATGAGTAAAACGTTCTAAAGTAACGAGAATAACGTTGAGAAAAAATATGAGCGTTCATAAATAGTAATCTAATTAGATAGTACGAAATGCGCGAGTTAATGACACACACATTTATATTAATTAGGTGTAACGAGTGACCGGAGCGGCAACGTGAAATTTTAATAAATCTGGCAGCCTGGTGGACGCTTTACAAAGTGAGGCGACAAAAACCCCGTCTACCTCGTTCCTCGTCACTTTTTATCCCTTTCCCGTTTAGTCGAGAGTGGATAAGCGAATGGATTCGGGACCATCCAATCCCATTATTAAATTGCTGGAATATTTTCTTTAGTTCGCGACTCGCATCCAAATTGAAGAGGAATTAAAATCTGTTCAGTAACTAGGATAGCAACCTTTTACATTTTATTGCAAGGTTCTTTATAGGTTTGAAATTGTTTTACACTCAAGGTACAAGTAATTATTATATAAATTTAAAAGGATGTAAATTTATTTAATAACTATCATACAGAAAGTTTATATTGAATCTCACTGTTTTCTAGTTAAGATTTAAGACCATTAAATCCCTGTTATTTGGGAACCAATCCATAATAAACTTAGCCACTAGATGCAAGAAATGATAGTATTCAATACGCCAGAAACTATCCTACACCCCACATATAACAAGCATGGCCGTTAAACTTTCATCAGCAGTAATTGCGTTGCAAGAGTACGTGTGGATGTATTACCACAGAGTATAAAGATACAGAAGCTTTACTTCGTGATAAAATATTCACGCTCGCATTAGACGCCAAACGAAATAGTACCGCGAGCATGAAGTAAATAGAGCTCTAAGTTAAAGCTATCGCACTGGATTAACTCAGTCTGAATTGCAACTGCTGTATTCTAATCAAAATGAGCTTCCTTGCATGCAATGGTTTTATTTCAAAGACTGCCCAAGTGGCGATGTTAAAATGTCAACTACATTTACAAATTGAATGAAACGACAACAGTACTTTAACTTCACGTTTTGATATAATTTTTTCGCTTTCACGGTAAGGTTCTAATGTCTATCAATCCAAAATCTTAGCGACCACAATCGTTAGTTGCAATTGCAAAGAATGTATTTCTAAAAACCAGTCCTTCTGTCCTATTTAATTCTATGGTATAACGGAGACGGCTCCGCCAAAGCTTCGTTCTCCATCGTACTCCGGAAGTGTTCTCTCATCCACTGCCCTATTTATAAGCCAAGCTATACGTTAGTTACCGTTTGTCGGTAAGGGAAATTTCGTGGCGAATACACGTCATCTTCTCGGTATTATTAGGCAACTTTTGCTACCAAAAACAACGGAGAGCTCAACGACAAAAAAAAAAGAAGAAAATATCTCTGCGAAGCACCACTCAGTATCAGACGGATATTCTGAAAATTCTACAAACATGGAAGGATGTACCGCATTAAAAGAGACGTTTATGACTGGATATATCTATCACGAAGTATTAAGATATTATGTGTTTCAATTTCAAGTATTACTGGAATCTGTTAAAGCTGCGGGAGGCGCCCGAATTACACGAATATCCCTTTAATCCGGCTGTAAAAATAGTGACTTATTATAAATTGATTTCGGCGAATGAAGCCATAAAGCGAGTGTCGTACGCTGTCGATTTGTTTGTTTTGCATTCTCAATATTCCTTTAATTAGCGCCTTAATTAAGATCATGTGCCGAATCAAAAACGGAATGAGTGAAATGGAAATGTGAGCGGAAAAAAGAATAAATGTGGCAGTTTTTTACTTTTTATACAAAGGAACCCTTTGGAATGATATCCAATTATAAATATTTAAAGTGTGTAAACGCAGTCGCTGGGGTTCTGTAATTCAATTCGTCGGTGTTGAGTTTCTTATTGACGTATCCATTAGGTATTATTCGAGTTCTAGGGTGACTCGCCTCAGAGAGCGAGCTCGGAATGTTTTCACAAGCTCCACTGGAGTTGGGCACGATATTTCGAGAGGAATTTCGAAAGATTAGATTGGAGTAATGAGTTTCAGTAAAGTTTTTTCGTTAAAATAAATCTGGTGTGGTAGAAGATTACCTATATGTTTCCGTTTCTATTTGGTATGGTTAGTGGCGTACATTTAAAATTAACAAAATACTCGTATTAATTATAGAAATCTTTAAAGTTGTAACTTTGTTGAAAGGATTTCTATAGATCCACGCTAAGCCGTAGTAGCTTAAAGGCCCCCGCAGACTGGAGCGTGACGCGACTCTAGTAGAACAATGTCTACGAAAACTTGAACGAAATTGTTCTACTAGAATCGCATCGCACCGTCGCGTAGCGCCTGCCTTTAAGGTGCATGCTCCAAGGTAGCCCGCGAAATTCAAATTTTCTTACGTTTTTTGCATTTTGCTAGTCGGTACTAAGTTGTACGTTGAATAAAATATGATTCGCGGCCGTAACAAATATGTATTTACAGAATTATAATCATTAAAATCAGTAATACAACTTGTTAAGTTAGCATAATCCTAAAATGTCAAGTTTTCATGAAATAGTCATTCAGTAGGATTACTTGATCTTAGAGAGTTGTGTTGATGACTTTAATGACTATAATTCTGTAAATACATATTTGTTACGGCCGCGAATCATATTTTAATCAACGTACAACTTAGTACTGACCAGCAATTTGCAAAAAACGTAAGAAAATTTTAATTTCGCGGGCTACCTTGTAGCATCCACCTTAATGTTTCATGTCATAGTCTTAACGGTGAATCAATAAATGTTACCGACAAAAAATAACATATTTTATTCTATCCGGCAGAGAAAGTATTTGAAGTTTGAACAATGTATGTTGTAGACATTTCCTGAGTCAGTCGTCAAATTATGTCGAATTACAATTCACGTCTCGAATATCCGTTTCCGTTCAATTTGGCGATACACAGCAAACATGCCTAAACATAACTTATAGCCTTATACGGAAGTAGAATCGCGAATGTCGCATACGTTAAACAGTTATTCCACAAAAAAGCTCTCAAAAGCATGCTACAGACTCGAATATGATTATATCTGCTAAAACTAAAACAGTGAAAAATACAGGTTTTAAAATAAAAGGGCAATATACCCATGTTCATAGATTTGGAAACATGGCAACTTTAAACATACCACAAGTTCAACAGAGGTTAGACGCTACGTTGCATCGTACAAATACAACACACGCATGCCTAGAGATACGACTAATGGCGTACTAGAAACTAAACGAGAAAATACTATAGAAACTATGTTATCTTTAAGATTCAACAGAAAGTTCACTCGTTGTTTAAGGAAAAACGAAAGTGATTACAGATGTCAACGAAGCGAATGGTATGTCAATTGGAGTTTTTAATCAAAATTCTTTTGAGGCATTGCAGACAATCTTTCGGATGGCACTGGTAGAGAGAGTGCTATATTGCTAACATCATAATGCCGCATTTTAAGACCACATAGCAATGTCAAATTTTTTCGCCAAACATGAAGGTTTGGGCACACAAAATCTTTGAGAAAGAACAGTATTACAGCAGCTTTTCTATTGGTTTTATCTGTTAGACTGTGGTAATTCAATCTATGGGCACAGCCCTCTGAGTAGCACGCAGTTTCAAAACCAGCTTGTGTCCCTAACGGTGACGAGCTGCAAGTTGCACCTTTGATCTCCGATGTGTATATTGACCGTATATTATTGTATAGTTCGGAGAACTTTGACTACCTTGGCGGATTAGATTAGTGGGTGTAAGCTAAGGCTGGCTGCAAGTCTGTATTTATATTGGCTTAAATATTTTGCATCTCTTCTTTGAAGATCGATTTTCGTAACCAGTCATATTTTCTTGAAACTATAATAACGCAATTGTAGTTAACTTCAATTTCAATAGCGCCAGTATCATAACCCATTGCGCCTTGCGGTAAGACTGTGGTTTTATAACTAGCTACCGACCTGAATCTAATTTAGAAGTTAAAAAACAACATCATCGAATCCAATAATTCAAATTTAAACTTTTTATTTCAGACCAGTGAATCCATATAGAATAATCATAATGGGCATAATCATTATATCCATACATATATATATCCATTAGTTTCCCCTGGCTGTAGAGGTGTAAATAAACAATGGTGCCAAAGCCAAACCATAACCCTTCCCCGCTCGAGCAATATAACCGATATGAAACCGGTAACCGGTTCTGTAATCCGAACGCGCGGCTGCCAACTTATTGAAGAAGGGTTCGTGTTTGAGGAAGCGCCGTATCCAGTCAGATGGGATATTTTGCTGAGACAGACAGCGGACCCGTATTATGACAGCCGAGCGAGAAATAAGACGTGTGCGGTTTGATCTTTTGCATTCGTTATAAGGTTATTTTAATATGGATTAATGCATCGAACAGTTAGGTGTGGTTTTGGATTCTAAAATTGGTCTCAAGTTTCGAGATGCAAATTAGATTGGTTTCACGTTTCACTATTGGGTGTAATGTTTGTGTTCCATGAACAGCTCGTCTTTTGTCAAAAGACAACGATAGAAGATGATATGTCAAAAGTTGTAGAATTTTGCTAAACTAGAAAGGGGATCCTGCCGTTTTGCCGAAAAGATTTTGCCAAAATTTCACTACCCAAACAAATTTTAGCAACGTTTTTGTATACCAATGCAATGTTTGGAATAATTTTAGTACGCACATTTTCATTTGGTCTTTTTACTTGGCAGAATATTATCAAGGATAATGTCATTTAGACATTTAGTCTTTAATCAAATGATTTATTACAGCAAACAATCTTTATACAATAAACGTTTGGTCAAATGATTTGTTATGGCAAAAAATATAAAGGCAAAAATAAAAATGTATTTAATACAAATAAGTAAAAAAAGAGGTTATTGTTAGCAGGCTGTCAAGAACCAAACTAGTTAGAAAAAAAAATGGTTAGGTCAGGCGAAAACTGTGACCTCCTTACACACGAGCCGAGCGAGCGAAGCGAGCGGTGCCGCGGCAGCGGCCGGCGAGTTCCAGAAACGACTAGATTATATAGAAAAAAATATGGAAAAAAACAGGCTACCCGAGACTGAACTAGTTAGACTATAACAATTGACTGATTAGAAATGGTAAATTGAAAACTGACGATATTAAATATTTGGCAAATTTTATTTTGCGTAAAATGAGTTATTCCAACTGAAATATTTGACTAAATAAAAATTGGTAAAAGTACTAGTTGGTAAAAAACACATTGTTTAAACGTTGACTTGCCAAACATTAGGTTTGCGTTACGATTATTTGTGAATAGATTTTTTGCTAAGTAATAATTTGGAAAATGAAATAAATAATGCGATTTTTTTTTTTTTGGGAAATGATAATTTGGCAATTTCTTTTCGGTGAAACAAGGGAGGCCCTCTAGAAAGTTAATACATTTTGGATAAAATTAATTCTCACATGTGTCACATTTTACTTTAGCGATAACGCTTCACCTCTTTCAGTGCCATCACACTTGTTGTTACTCCGAGGGCGACCCTTTTGCTAGTACAACCGGTCATGTAACTAGAGGCCGGTGGCTAGCGCGGTACATTCGAGGAAGCGGCCGCGTTCCCACGGGGCTCGCGCGCATGCGCCTGGCCACCGCAGACTGGGCTCGGACAACGTACCTGCAAACAAAAACCTACATGTTAGCTTATATTACTTTTACAACGTACATTGTATAGGTATGGGATTGATTGATTTGTTGGCCCATTACCGGACTTTTAGTCAGATTACAGTAATACATATAGTTAGCATGAAACGTCATGTTTTAAGACACTTCTACACCTTGCGAGAGAGTCATCTGGTTAGGTAATTTCGAAGTTGACTTGGATGTAAGCGTAAACGTCATCACTGTTGGACTAGACATTGGCCTTCCCTAAGCATCGCCTCATCGATCGGTCTATTGTCTCCTGCATCCACGGAATCCAGTATTTAGTCCAAGCCCTAAACATCAACACAAGTGCTTAAACTGAACAGACAACTTAAAAAGATGTGTGAGTGAAAATAAGTATACCTAATAGCCACGAACACAAAACACATGACACGGTTTCCACAGAGTATTGAAATAATCAGTTCCGATACGAGACAGGTTCCTCTAATGTGTCTACGGTGACTTCCTACCTTCATATCTGTCAGTATTAGGTGCACATCAAAGGCACCGTTAAAGTCGGGCTTTTGAGTCCGCGAATCGTGTTTGGAACTTTATTTTGCATATGCGTGGGAGTTTGAATGGTTTTGGAATTTATCTTACGGGCTTTTATTTTTTTGTATTGTAAATAATTTTGGAGTAAATTAATCATGGATTGAACACTTGGTTATTCTGGTTTCGGTTTTGTCAATGTTCTAGCGAAACTCGTCTTTTCTTTTGTAACGTTGTAAGTTTATAACATGACAATGGCACGAACCAAAATCTATCAAAAAGTCTTAAAGGCGATAGAATAAAAGAAATATGATATTCATATTCGTTTGCATATAAAAATATTTTAGCGTTCATAATTCAAGCCGACATTGGCAAACATTACTCATGTTTCGAAATATGCTAATGTCTTTAAACAAAGTCATTGTCAAGAACGCATGGGCACATTGCCATATGTTGTTGTTGTATTCTTCGAACTGAGCTTGTTTCTTCATAACCTAATCATTTGCGCCTAATATTAAATAATGCAACTAATATAAAGCATGCGGATTTCCTTGTTTCATAACAATCATAACGGATGCTACTTGAAATAAATTCAATAAGACATCAACACAAGAGGAGTAGACGAAGGAGGAGTAAATGGATAGGAGTCACTTCCTCATTACTATCCGATTTTGCGAGATGCATACATTTTTCAATTTCCTTAAAAAACATAAGTTTTCGACCCTCTGGATATCATTCGTCGCATCGTCATTATTTGCTTCTTCTTCATGTTTTGCTCTAAATTTAGCTAAGCAAACTCCGCTTTCTGATTTAGTCTTTAGATCACTTCGATCAATAATATTGATCAAAGTTAGATCATCTATTTGTGTGATCATCGGCGCAGAATGGGAGGTGGACCATTGTCTGAAGTCGTCCAAAGCTCTTACCCTAAAGATTTTTTCGCAAATTCGTCACCATTGAAAAGTCAATTTTCCTAATGCTTTTTAGTCCTTCGCTCCGCGCACTTAGCGGCCGCATGGCGACGCGCCGCGCAGGAAGCGAGCGCGTAGGCGGACGTTTAATACGGGCGAGGAAGCGCCGTGTCCGGTGCCACACGACGACGTGTATCGGGGTTTGACGCGTCTATACCTATATGCTCGTGTCTCGGAGTAAGATTTTGGTACTTGGGTGTGGCATTACCGCTAAGGTACAAAATACCGATAAGAACTGGGTTTTCCTAAATTTGTACGATACCTAAACAGATGTAGATGAATCATTTGTATACCCACGTGTGACACTTAGCTCGTGGGGCATCGACCTTGCTTTGGTCCTCTCTTTTCTGCAAAGTTGCGACATGCGACAGAGGGATTCTACTGGATAAAATTTATCGTGATGCAGTACTACTTCTTTATGGATGGAGTCTCGCAAAATGTTTTCTTGTTAGGGTAAATCAGTTAAAAACTGCAGGATATTTGTATGAACACGAGTTAAACAGCCATTGAATTAGAAGAGAACACATTCAAACTATTCACAAACCAAATCACAGAAAGGTTGACCTCAAACCGTCACAATGATCATAATTAGCGTCAATTCCAAATCCCGCAAGCGCTATTAACTCCAATCCCTAGCTCTCAATACAGACAACTAACTGCACCACAATCCCGACGAGTCCCACTCCCATAGCAACGCGCTATTCAAGTTTATTCCCATTTCCGCGAACAGCACAAAAGCGAAATTCATGCAACCACGTGTTCTAGCTCATCTGTTATTGTTGTGCATACCGCGAAATACTCTGAAAGGCGCTCATTGTACTACCTTTGCTGGATTGTAAACATCGATGCCTTGTTGGCGAGATTGTTGCTATCGCACGTAATTAAGACCAGTCAAAACATTGCGGTGCATGGGATGGAAGTGATGTAATAAAATCGTAAGTGTTACGTTTGTATCGGTAATATTGTTTTTCTATTTACGGATACGCGTCATTGGACGGCTGTGTAGTGTCTGTTGCTACTTGGAACTGAAGCTCAGATTTTCGCGTTTTGTGTCTGTTATACGTAAATGCAGTAGTATCCAATAATAATTGGCTTCTTGGCTTACTCGTCATCGTTCACTTATTAAATTTATAAACTTTTCTGTATATTGTGGAAGACGATAAAACGATCGGTTCCTAAGGTACAGCAGCTTGAAGGTAATCGTTTTAAGGATTCTGTGCCCAAAGGCTCCAAACGAAATCTAATTATTGTGGCAATGCTGTTAGCTCGTAGTTGGCTAGATGCTCCAAATTGCTAAAAGAAATAAGTGAAATTTTTTAACTTTTTGTGTAACCTGACATTCATATTAAACACCCGATATCTTTTACTTATTCATCATTGTCACTTCCTCTTTTAAATACTTATCGATCGAATTAAATTTTTACCATATAGGGTGCAGTCTTACAAATCTTATATACCTTGAAAGCGAAAGATATAAACAAAAGAAAACAGGCACGATAATCTAATGTAAACATCACGAACATTAGAGCTGTGCAATGGTGGAAATATGGTTGATTTTCGTCAGATCAAACGACGACGACGACGTCGTTCGTTTTGGTCGTGGTCGTTGGTTGGTCGTCGTTTTGGTCTATTTTTGTGTTCATTGCCGAGACTGCTTCTCAGCTTGTATATTACTGGTTGGTTTGTGAAGTCTAATTCCATCATGGCGCTCAGTGGCTTCTCAATTCCTTCTTAACATACTACAGCTTGTTTTAACTTTTAACCCACTGAGTATACAACATTATCGCCTTTATAACTACCATTTTACTACTTTTACTTACAAGCGCTACAACTGCATATCACAAGCCATTTCTAGCGAGCCAACATCAAAACTCAACCAAACCATATCTAAACAAACCGAAAGGCGAAGGGATCAGTAATAAAAAGGCTAGTAATAAAATAAACATGAGAGGCTGCGGCGTTGCCGCTCAGCGTGCGCCTGCGCCGATCACAATGGTACGAGCTCGAGTCTCGACCCACCAGCTGTTTGTACCTGCGCTGTTTACCGACGGCACCACCCTTGTGTTGAATAATCAGTAATGTCAGAAAAGTTTTCATCTTAGTTTTCTGATACTGGAGAAAATGGAGTAAATTTCTGGTCCTTTTGGAGTTTCGCTTTGATGTTTGATATATCTTTAGCGGCTCAGTTCGAATGTCAGTTTTAACGATGAGTCTCATTTAATATAATGATACTGCTGCTATTTTGTTTTCAGTAATCAACATTGAATGTCCTGTTTTATACATCGAATATTACATGAAAAACCAATAACCAGCGTTGGTTATTGAACGTAAGCCTACATGAATTCGATTGAACGCGAGCCTACACCACTCTGTAATAAACAGTGTCATTATCATCCGATAACATTCAATAACTCAGCCGCAATTATCCTTAATTATCTTAATGGCTAGTTCGTTAATGTTCAATGTTTTCGCCACCAAATTGTTGCTGCGGTTACTTATTGCAATAAAAGCAGCAACGAAATGTCCACAAAAAGCCTCTGGCTGTGCATTAGACTAATTAAGAACATTTTGTTCGACCAGGCCAGTAGATTAATTATACTAATATGGTATGGGGACAGCAAAAGAGCATTTACTAGTAACGACCTAACTATACACTATTTGCAATATAGTTATGTCTATAGTAGTATGAGGGGAACTACGGACGGAAGGACCAGTGACCTCTCTAGTATGTGAGATCGTTGGTCCGGAAGAAAAAGATAAAGATAGTAAAATAGACATAATCTGAACTAAATACGATATTAATGCTGAATCCGTAATAAAAGTAATCATAAGTTTTAATTTAATTTGAGTTAAATATCGTGAGAAAAGCCCACACGCAGTTCAAAATATAAAACGATTATGGTAATGACGTGTACACTGTACATATGTAACAAATTATCTGATGATCTGTAAATGGCAGATGGCTCTGGCGATAAAGCCTGGTATGGTAGGCCAGTTAGCTATGATAATTTTACTTTGATAAAGTACCCGTGTTCGTTGAGATAGTTCGAAAACTTTGTTAGTGAACACCATTAACTAACTGTATGATATGACATAGTTTTAGTACATAAGGTACTAAAACTATGTCATAGAGTCATAGACGATGCAATACACATGTCGTTAATGCGTCTATAAACGACACGTGTGATAATCTTCGTGGAGTTGAAGCACTGGAACACATGTGCTGTGCCAAGGACCTTTTTCTCAACGACAAAGAGTAATCGATCCGCGTGAAATTGATCCGCTGGATCCACGAGAGCGTTCGCAAAGCACGCACTGCGCATATACGCAGGGCTACCATTCGTCAGGATTTGCTGTGACAGCCATATCATGTTAGTGTCGGGTTTGAGCTTCGCTTGTCAAAGAGGTAAGTTTTGGACTAATTTGTAGCTGGTTTTTGTCATACGTGTGATTTTAAGAAGACTATATCTGAAATTAAAACTTTTAAAAGTTAATTTTGCAAGATTTTGGACGGCACATTAAAACCGTGCTATGAATAGCTACGAACACTTCGACCACAGACGACACAATAACCTATTTCCAAATCTAGTTTGGTGTTGGAAGAGAAAGTGTCATACACTGACTGGTAACCCTGCCACAACCGGTGCCACATCGAACCCCTCGCTCCTACTAGGGGACACTTAATCCCCTGTCTATTTCAAACACGTTTCACCTCATTCGTTTCGCGCACAAAAAACTCTCTTATTAGATTTACTAAGTCCCTCGATCGATCGTTGTTTGTAATTTGACAGATTTTTTTTTTATAAGCGGGAATGAAGTTGCTTACTAAAAGCTTTGTTATAGTATTTTTTTTTTTCTAAGAACTCTATTAAAAATAAAGAGTTGATAAGCCGAGTTCTAAAGAAGCCATTACGAAATTTTTATAGGAACAATAGGTGTTTAAACAAGTAATTTTAATTAAAACATACGCGTTTTTCTAACGAAATTGGACATGGTTTGGCCATTTTTTTCATCATTAGGCCCATTAAAACATGGTCCACAGATTTTTTATGTTCTTGTACTGGGTTGTCGAACAGCATTCTTTTAGTAAATTAACCACATTGTTATTAAATTAATATTTGTAGCTATATATAGATGTTATAACTAATGATGAAGTCTATACACGTTTTGAAGCGACGCGACGCAATGTCTGTGTTTTTACTCTGAATAAAAGGAATAGTGCCTCAGCTGCTAACATTCGCGCGACAGTCGTGAGAATCAATTAAGGGAAGTGGCCTCTATGGTACTCGGTAGTCTCTAGACTACAATTCCGCAGACTCCAAGTTTAGATCACACAAGTTTTAGTAGCATCTGCAATGCTTACATGTCTGTTAGACTCGGAATTTTGTCTCCGAAGAACATGGTGAAATAGATTTTTTATTTTATCTTAGACGCCGTTATCGGCGAGGAAAGGCTGAGCATCTCGGAGTGATAAATGAAAATAGCCGGCGAGGGGGGCGGACTCCCGCGGTGCGTGCACACATGGCCTTATCGACCAGACGATGTGGGCTCCGGGACGAGAGGTAGCGGTGAAGGTTTGGCGTTGGGAATCTTGAGGCTATTGCCAATATTCTACCTAAAAGTATGGAAATTCTGTTTCTGATTTTCAACTGCGCTCAGCATGTACTTATTTTGAAAATCTAATAGCCTATTAGGACAGTCTAAAATGGTATTTTAGATTACTACTAATCTGAGACACATCAGAGAAACTCTAAAAAAAAAACTTGAGAGGTGTCCGGGGACACCCGGATGGAACGAAGTTCAAAGAGAGAGAGAGAGACAGAGAAACACACTACACGCACGCCGCACGGCTTACAACTATAGCAAAAAGTGTCGTTCCAACTTTTGGTCTTCATTTTTTCCGTCTAGCCCCCTTTCGCAACGCGCGATAAGGAACTTCGTTCCAAAAAAAAATGTCAAAATAGCATGTTGCTAGATATTTACCCTACTTTAAAAGTTCATTAGTAATAAGGCCCAATTTTTTTTTAATATGACCAATTTTCTCACACATCATTCCCATTGTAACCCGCTCCCCGCTCACACATCGGGCAGCCACCGTCCGTCACACGCGCTCTCCTCCGCTTACAATAATAAGCGAGCACGCACGCGCCACGCGTCGCGTGAGACCGACGACTGCCGAAATAATTGTCCATTAACATCGCATACTTGTGGGGGACCGACTTACAAACACCAGATTAAAGATATGTATGTATCAATTACAGTGAAAGCTACGTGGTCCTTGGGTCCGAGATCTCTGAGACACGTGGAGGAATAACGTTAGTGCATTAATCGTAGAGATGAACAGGAGTTAGATATGTAGTGCATGACGACGGCAAAAGACTCTTAAAATTAATTGAATAACTAGGTATTATTGTTTCCAATTATACGTAAGAGCCCCATTAGTGGTTTAAATGCAGCAACTCATGCATTGGTTGTAAATTTTCAAGCTGCAAAGTTAAATGCCCGTCTTCATTATTTGTTTCAAAATTAAACCATCCGAAACACTGTAAATAATTTTCAACGGTCTCTGAAAAACTTCTAACATAATGATTGATCAGAATGTTTAGAATTGATACGTTTTTTTAGCTGCAGTTTCGGTTTCGGACGCTCAGACGGAACAGGTTTGAGTCATCAATCAGATGTTGCAGCTAGATTATCTGCAAACAACCAGCTACTGACCTAATCTCCCCAATAGTGAGCTAACGAAACAATATAAAAAGCAAGGCTTAACCTGCATGCCGTTTCTATATTCTATTTCGACAGATTCATAATTTTTGCTGGCCGAAAGTTGAGTTTAGATGGGGAAAAAATCTTTTGAGTTCGGATGATCTTAGTTTCCTTTCTGCGTTCTTACTATTACTGCGTACTTACTAAAAAAATCTACCTGGATTTTTTTCTGGTCTTTCGATTCTTGATTTGACAAAAGGACTGAATGCATCTTAAGTAAAGCTTACTGCTTCTTTGCGTCCAATACAAGCAAGATAAGTAAAATCATTTCTGTCTGTGTCTATAACACGTTCTTTAAAACCACTTAAATTGTCTGTTAGCTCCAGGAGATAAAAGCGGGTGTGATGCTCATCCATACGTTTACTCCGGAATGTTATCTGGGTTAATTCACAGTTGTGACGATTACGTCACGTCTAGGAAATGTTGGTCAAGATCGAGTTGGTTCGTGTCTCGCGCGATTTATACTGCCACCGTTTGACGGGAACTTTTATAGAACACGCTATGGGGTCGTATATCGTCTATTGCTGTATATAATGAGAAGGACACGTGTATTACATTCTGGTCCAAATTAATTTATTTTCGCATACGCATGCGATTAATAAAAACGTCAAATGAAACGTTAAAGATGATAAATCGTCTGCAGCCATCATGAAACGTTTTTGAAAAAAATTGTAAAGTGGTAAACTTATATCCAATCAAAAGACATCGTAAAATTCAACAAGACATCTATAAGACGTTTACGTGAAAGCATCACACTTTGCCCAGCAGGGATGAGGAACGACACGACGATGGACACAGGGGAGAAGGGGACTGAGCTCGTAAACCTAAAAATAGATGCGACGACACCACGCCTTCAATACACAACAAACAACTTACATATTCCGTCCGAACTTTCAAACTGTGACATGGTCGCATCACTAGGCTGACGACATAAGATTCAAATTGAACTGTAACCTGATCATGATGAGGTTTTGTAAGCGCAATGTTATGTTGGTAATGTGTACAGCGAACCAATAGCAGCATCTGTCAAAACAATACCCACCGGAAACAATAAACAGTTGTTTGACTAGTTAATTTTTAGGGGATTCTGTATTCAACAGAGCTTAATGAAAACATCGGCTATAAAATGTTAATTACCGCGCTATAAACAGACATATTGGAGTATCAATTTGTCGATGGACTGTATTAATGAAGCACCTGCAGTGTGTATATAAAAGGCGATACAGATTTTCTAGTTTTTTTACATGGTGCAAATCGTAGAATGTTGGTTTGGTCTTCTTCGGTTAATAAAACGTTTGAAAGCAAGTCGGAATATCTAATAATAAATTAATAATATATTTCACATCTATACCTACCTACTAATAATAAAGCTGAAGAGTTTGTTTGTTTCATAGCCCAATTCTTGAGAAAGGCTATAGGCAACTTAATATTACGTTAGGTACCTTAGGAGCCGAGCAAAAACAAAAAAGTTAGAAATAACGCTGCGCTAAAATGAAGTATTGGCGCAGGCAGGCGATGCGATGCGACGCGGTGGGTCGGAGGTGCAAGAAATTTCACGCGGACGAAGTCGCGGACAAAAGCTAGTGTAGTCATAAACAAAATTAGAAGGATCCTTCATCCTATCACTACTAATATTATAAACGTGAGAGCTTGTATGGATGGATGGATGTTTGTTACTCTTTCACGCAAAAACTACTGAACGGATTTGGATGAAATTTGGCACACAGATGGTTTATAAACCAGGATTAACACAGGATACTTTTTATTCCGATATTCCTACGGGATCGAAACTTATGCGGGTGAAACCACGGGGCGCAGCTAGTTAATCATAATTTAAATCTTTATGTGGTTTGTAACGGTAAATAATGTATAATCCAAAACCAGAAGACTACTAGTAAAAAAAATGTGTCAGTTGAAGTAATGAAGACAGTACGTTTTAAAATATCTCTCTAATTAAACCAGTTTGAAGTGCCACTGGCTGTCTTTATGAGCAACTTAATTAAACATTTTGGTTGTTAAAGGGCGCCGATTTTAACTATTTATCATTTCCGAGACGTTAATTTTTATTGGATAATTATCATTTTAAACAAACATTCGTGTCCGAATGTGGAAGAACGCAGATGAATGTACCTACAAGTTGAATCGAATCATAAATGAAATATTTCAAGCCTTTCATGGCAATCTGGCCATACTGAAAGCTACGTGCAATAAAAATACTTCTGTTATTATTATGATGGAGTTAAAAACGTTTTCCCTCCATCGAACTACTACTACAACTCGACTACTACTCGAACTCGACTACATAATATATTTGTTCCATTTCCACACCACAAGGAAAACCAAACAAAACATTAAGTAATATTTGTAACAGAAAACTTGACCTTTTTCGACATTTAACTTTGAGGGTTTAATAACTTTGCGTAATGGTTGTTAAGAATGGGAAAGAAACCATACAAGTTAGTTTGACATAACTTAGTAAATTTCTGCTAAGTTTGGTTGAAGTTACAAAACAGTTACAGTTATCGAGGGGAGAAATTACCTAACACCGCGTCACTCCGAGTGTTACTACGAGTTATAAAAAGTTGTCGGGTAGCTGTGCCATAATACCCCGAGCTCCCCCGAATCCGCTCCGAGGGGAAAACTTTCTTTCGTAAGGTTGAAAATTAGGTAATAATTTATTTAGCTTTTTTCTTTTATTTTCTCTTTTCCGATTGCGGTACCTAACAGTTTTGTAGTTTCGTAAATCTTTAATTGATTTATAGATGTACAGTAAACTCAATATTTTGTACTTTAGGACTTCAGTTACATTACATTCCAAAATGCAATGCAATCTCAGGCAATCACAAAGGCTCATTGCTTTTTAAAGACAAAAATACTGCAGTACATAAGTGTAGATTGACATGAAATGAGTTTTTAAAACCTAATAAAAACAATGCATCCTCATTTTCCGCTGGTTAGGTCCAGTCAACGTCCACTGCAAATTCAAGCAACATGAGAATAAATTGCACAAAGCAGAGGGGGAAACGAATCGTACAAGTTCGTTCAAAAGTTGACATACAAAACAAACAAAAATAACAATAAAAGAGATCAATCAAAAATCGCCACCGCGTTTATACGTTTATATGACATCAATGCGCGAGCGCGTTCTAAATCCGTGGCGTGAGTGACAGGTCCCAATCAAACTTTAATCAAACCGGCCGACAGCTCCAGCGTACAGCGTCTGCGGAGTAGACAAACCCGGTCCGCAGGCCTAATTGAGCGGAATGGCCCCGTACATACTGCGCCGGCGATTAAGTCACGAACGTCAGCGTGCGACCCTTTGTTCACTTACACAGAAGGTCGATGAGATCAGAACATGTGCGGCTCTAGTCGCAGTTTATAATGCATTTTCATATATGGCTAATTGACCGCGACAACTTTTTGATTTGTATTTACAATTTAAATTATGTTGACGTTAATATTGGGATCGATCAGGTTAAGCTACGCTTGTTGGTCCGTGGATGGACCATTTTCACAAACCAAGACCCCTCCGTGCCTCGGAAAGCACGTTAAGCCGTTGGTCCCGGCTGTCTTTCGTGGATCTTTGACAGTCGTTACGGGTCGTCAGTAGCCCGAAAGTCTGACAACCAGTTTAACCAAGGGGTATCGTATTACCCAATCACTGGGTTGCGGAGGTCAGATAGGCAGTCGCTCCATGTAAAATACCGGTATTCAGCTGCATCCGGTTAGACTGGAAGCCGACCCCAACATAGTTGGGAAAAGACTAGGCAGATGATGCAGATGATGTTAATATTGGGATCGTCGGTATCATAAAATTGAAAATACGGTCTTACAAAGTAAAAAAATAAATCCTAGGACACGTTCTTCGTATTAGGGGGTCTACTATATAGGCCCGTCAACGAAGATACGGGTCAAAACAAGTGTCAAATTAATTTTTTTTGATCAGCAAAAACACCTCGGGATTAGGGACAACTGTCAAATCGTGTTGCCATTCAGTTCGGGCCCCGAACTTTTCTTATGTCCGTTAATGATACGGAGTAGGAAACGCTCGTAACATTGGCTGAAACTACCAATTACATAATTAGGGAGTAGGGGGTTCCGTCGCTAACCATTACTTAACTTAAACACAAGGAGAATGTTAGACGGCGACAAAAAGTCGTGGTGATCGCTTCAGCTTATCAGTTCAACCTGTCATAAGTGTCATGACATGAGTAAAGGGTGAAATGGGGAAACAGAAAGGGACGGACAACGCGGTACGATATCACGCGTCCACGGAATGCAGGGAATGTTAAGTTTAGGCCCCGTCAAAGGGTTTTGAGTGGCTTTTAAAATTAAAACGACAAACATTGAGGTTCACAACGTGGTAATTGATTCGTTCAGTTTTGTTGCTCATGAATATGCTATTCAAGGCATTGAGGTGAGTTCTTTGACATTAAGTTTTTTTTTTTTTCGATTTCAGGTTTTGAGAAGAGTATTGAGTCTTTGATAGAGTAATGTTGTGTTGCTGTCGATAATGATTTTATTTGTGTTTACTCTTTTGTTTTTTAAGAAAAAAATATTCAATTGCCGAGACGCGATTAAAAAGGACAACAGTGTTGTCTAGACGACACGCTGATAATGATGAGAAAAAGACGTTTAAAATACGGCAACGATTTGACAAGCTTAGGAGACAGAGATCGACAAACAGCGCAGAGGGTGACAAGAAGCCGTCATTATTTTATCCCTCATCAAAGCTCTAGTCTGATAAAATAAATAATTTGGATAGAGAGGTTGTTTATGATCATAGAAGCACGATATTAAATAAGAGAAAATATAATATTATTTTAGTATAGTATGTAGTTAATATAACATAGTAAGACATAGTTTGGAAGGAAAAAGGGGAGTCCTCTGCCCAACCGTGGGATAAAAAAAAAAATAGTATAACAGGCTGTTGTCCGCAAGTCCACGTCCAAGCGCGTTTTTTGTTGACCCATTTACCTCTATCAGTGTAGTGTATAGCTAACAGACTTATGTCTCGTTCTAACGAGCTCGCGAAATTACAATTTACATACATTTTTTGCAATTTTTAGGTCAGCTTCACGTAGTATACGCTAAAATATGGTTCGCGACCGTAACATATATGGCTTTACAGAATTATAATTATAAGAATCAGCAATACTACCACTAAGTAATGATGATTTTTATTTTTTATGATTTAATAAAATACTTACTTGACTTTTGCGAGCTACCCTGACGCTTTCGTCTCAAGAAGCCTTGGTATGCACGGGCGCTTTTTTTCGCGCACTGGATTTTCAACGCTCTGCTTAGCTCCGAAAGTTGAAAATCCAACAGTGTGTTTTTTTGACGCACTGAGATGCGCTAGATTCTCAACGCTCGGCATACCACCGAGAGTAAAAAATCCAGTGCGCTATAAAAACCCGCCGCGATATTTTTGCGTCCGTTTGACGTGGGCTTAGAAATCCAATCACAAATCTCAGAGCTATACGCGGAAATATCAGATATAGTCCAAGACGTTGTAAAACGAATCTAAGGCACCAATTGTAATTTATAACAGCACATTACATTTACACATACCGTGTAATCTCGGCTTCAAGGATTTTTCTTACACGTGTCTTTGGGTCGGTTACCACGTACCCTTCAACTTGACCCATGAGAACAGGATGGTAACTAAGATAAACATCAATGTAGTGTAATAAAAATAACTAACTTTGTTACGTAGTACGTGAAAAAATAAACCTATACAACTTTGGGAAGCGTTGGACGTCAGTTATGTGTGGAACGTACATCTATAGTCGAGCCTTGGCGATTGATTGAAGATAAATGTCGGTCATAAATAAAATTATTGCTACGTCATACACTTAAGGAAATTAGGGATATATCTACTTATACTCACATAGTAAAAGTATTTACTTCGATATGAAGCATAGGTACTTGATTGATATGCCATAGAATCGTAACGGTTCCTCTACGAGATCGTGAAGAGATCCGTAGGAGAACCTAGCTAACCGGCATAGCCCGAAAATATGCCAAACTTAAGTGGCAGTGGGCAAGGCACATTGCTCGCAGAACAGATGGCCGCGTACCGAAAGATACAGCGTTGGATGGCGTTCCACAAAGTGGACCGATGACCTGGTGAAGGCCGCAGGAAATCCGCTGGATGCTGGAAGCACAGAACCGGTCAAAGTGGCGGTGATTGGGGAAGGCCTATGTCTAGCAGTGTTCCGGCTGAAATGACGATGAGATTTGTAATGTAGAAATATTACAAATTACTGGCACAACGCCGAATCATTATACTACTTACTTTGACAACACGGTTAGCACAGTGGCTGAGCGATCGGACTGCTGCGCTGCGTGTCGCGGGTTCGATTCCCGCACAGAACAAATATTTGTAAGTCCTACATGTATTTGTTCTGAGTCTGGGTGTTTTTCTATCTATAATATGTATGTATTTACAAAAAAAAAATGTATATAAGTAGTTTACCAGCCATCTTGTTACCATAACACAAGCATTAGGTTGCTTAGCTTGGGACTAGATGGCGCTGTGTGAAATGTCCAGGGATATTATTATTATTATTACTATTTACAGTCAAACGACACTCCAGTTTCAATAAGTTAATGCTACAATGAATTCTCATATCACCAGAATTAAAACGTCGGAAATATTGGCCGACACGCACGCATACCTAGTTCGTTTTCAAATAAATTGCTTCATAAATCATCCCCAAATTAGATTTTTAATTGCACATCCAAACAAACATTTGGTAAATAAAGTTCTATGAAGGCTCGTGGGTCGTAATAAAATTAAACGGACTATTTTTTATCAAAGCAATGAAGTCTACAGACTAATGGTCCAAATTACAATTATGCAGTTAAACGCGGTGCACACTGGCTTATCGCGTGGCGTACAGTGCTGTACGGGGAACTACACAGAACACATGCAGCGCTTTCTCCGAAAACTCATTACCTCGCACGCGTCACGTAGGGACCATAACTGGTTTTATTAGGTTTCACTGACGCTCCCCAAGTTGGCCCGCGGTGCGTCTGTACCAGCCTTCATTCTACGCCCACTGACTTCCAAACCAGATGTTGACAGACTTTTGGAGACTAATAAAGTATATTTTGGGGGTTTATTAAAATTATCTGCCCCTTATAATGTACTAGTTTCTGTCCGCGACTTTGTCCGCGTGAAATTTCTTGTTCCCCCGACCCCCGTCGCATCGCATCGCCTTCCTGCGCTATTTAATCTCTGCTCCTGAGGATCCTGGCGTGATGATAAATGCATATAGCCATCAAGATTTGGGTCATCAAATACATTTTTTTTAATCCGAGTTCCAGAAACTATTCTATATATAAATAGATTCTGTGTTTATGAAGACCCTCAATCACACGGGAGATTCATCATCATCTGCCTAGCCTTTTCCCAACTATGTTGGAGTCGGCTTCCAGTCTAACCAGATGCAGCTGAATACCAGTATTTTACATGGAGCGACTGCCTATCTGACCTCCACAACCCACGGGAGATTTAAGCATAAAAAAATCAAAACATCAGCGGTTTCCTAAAAACTCATTTAATCCTAAGCACGGCTATCTATTCCTTAGTCTGCGAGCTGTGGGCTTAAAAACGACTGTAAGGAATTTAACGGTACATTCACTTAACAATTCTAAAGACCTCGGGACCCTATAGACACAAGCAAGCATATCGTTCCGACGTATCTAATGGAATAGGCACCGAATATTTTAGGCCCTATCTTGAATCCTATGGCTAATGAGAGGTGAAGTCTACTCCACTATATTTATTGATACTGGCGCAGATTCCCTTGTTCACAAACTAAACTAAATTTAAGTTCAGTGCATCTTTTTCTTTCTATTTCATTAAGAAAAGGACAGAAGTTAAATATTAGTTTAGTCAGCGCCTGACGTGAATTGTTGTATATTTAGTAGCCATGTTTTTAATCACATCTAAACTGTCAATGGGTTATCTTAATTTGACAGGACTCCCAACTCTGCAGAGAAACAAGGCTTGATGTTATGTACACACGGCTACACATCAAGCTATACATTTCCAGTTTTAGCTGACCTCGCATTGTACAGGTTTTTCGTACAATCAGAAGTCAGCTTATCCTGGTTATGTATAGCTTGATGTGTAGTCGTGTGTACTCGTATAATGTCATAATGTAAGTGGGGTTGTAAAAGGAAGTGGGTTGTATCTAAAAGCGGTTTGATTGATTATGATGGCAGAATCCTTCCTGCATTGGGAGTCTTGGCGGTTTATTTCCTCTCCCTACCGCAACGAAATGGGGTTTCGGAGAAGCGAAAGTGCTAAAAGCGTGATTTAGTTATTAGGTATTTGTCACTTAGGCATTCGGTCAGCTGTGCCAATGCGGAAGAAAAGGATGCCAACTGTAATACAAGGATTCACAGAACACATTTGAAATGATCTTCAGAGAATTTATAATAATAAGTGTTAGACAGGAAATAAGCCTGAATAAGAATGAATTTCTGCGCTAAATTCCAGATATCGTGAAAAAAAAAACAACACATCGTTTCACTTCTACGTTACTTACTTATGGACGATTCCTATAATTTACGAACCATTATTGGTTAAAGTTAAGACTTTTGTATCTTTACCAATAATGAATCAAAGATTTCACAGCTTTGTATAGAAAACCCTCCCATATGGAAGTAGCTATCACAGGTAAAATTAGCTTACGAAAACATGCCCAGTCTGGCCATAAAAAATGCTACCATTGATAAGTAATATGATTCGTTTTTGTTTCTTAGAACCGAGCATTAGTTTACCTGGCAATTAATTGCTACTTTACCAACACCCGTTACAAGTTTACAACATTCTGCAACCAATACTATAAAGTTTAATCACAGTTTCCCCTAACTAATCCTTTCAGCTCGATTGTCCCCAGGTATCGAGCAGTTTGCTAAGATTCCATCAGGGTCGGTTAGTCCTGCAACCCAAATATTAGTCCATAGTTCATTGTATCTAGTCGGCGAGGGAACGGTTATCGCACGCAAGTTTCGTTTGTCGGCCCGTTGGGGCATCGATAAGTGTTAGTTTCGAATAGGGATTAGCTTTAGGGTTTAATTGATGCGGATAGTTTAATTGCTGAATATGTTTGCGGGGGATGAAGTTAGGAAGTGGGGAAGGGTTGGTTTTACATTTGCTTGATTGGGTTGCGTTGAGAGGACACTTTTTATTTGACATGCTGATATGACCCTGGTCTTCTGTGAGTGGTAAAATAATGTATATCTGAATAGATGTATTCCCCGCACGCGAAGATGAACATTTTACAATCCCGTTTATTATTAAACTTTTTATAAAACCCACCAGAAGTACTGGTTGACTGGATTGACCTAATTTCAGTGACTTAGTCTGTAGTACATTTATTGACTACAGACTAAGTCACTGACAAGAATCTGCCTCTGTGATTGCTAATCTAGTTTAAAACAGATTGCCTTGCCTAGAACATAAATAAATGAAATACCCAGCTTGCAGTATTCCCTAATTGGTACAGCGTATTGTAAAGGCGACACTAAACTAGGGCTGCACAAGCTTACGCCGACAACTATCGCAAACTTGTACAACAAATAATATCTAAAATTAATTCTCACACCATTGCAGGGTCGACCGCATGTATTTGTGGCATGTTTTAGAAAGCAAAAGTACTAGGTTTGCATAGGAGCGAAGGAGCTTTGCGGTGGCCGCGTAGGCTCGGTGCGTCGGGCAGACGGCGCGCGGGGTGGATCGATACCCAGGCCGCATTGTTGCCCCTGCTCAAAGCCCCCGCGCCCCCGCACCCGCCCCGCGCCCCGCCCCAGGCTTGCACCCAAAATTCGCCCCATTTGATCCTGAGAGCGCGAATCAATCGCTTTTGTTGCAGTAACTTGATGCATCACTTCGAAGGGCGAACTTGCCGACGTCATGTAAAAAAGCCCTTTCATGCTATTGTGGGTCGCTGCGCCCTACTAATATGGTTCAGAATCGCTAATTTTTAAAAGAAAATTGTTTTTTACAGCCAACAGCTGTTTACGACAAATGTTAAAGCTAGCATTGTTCACGTGGAGTCGACGCAGAGCCAATAAAATAAGAAAGCGTAGCACAATGTTGTGAGAAGAAAGCTGACCTGTAAGTTTTACAATAAGCGAAACGGCTAATTAGCCGGGCTAGTTATTATTTAACGATATTTCACAGTCGAGTGCACTGCTTAATTAACTGCGTGCTCCGGGGAAGATTAAGTGCGGCCAAGGATTCTTTTTTTTTTAATAATAGGGAATGGGTTACAGTGCAGCTCAAATACACATGCATATAATTATGATACGATAAATGTATAAAAGCTACGCATGCATGATAACGTTTTTTTTTAATATTAATTGTATGATAATACAATAAAATTAATACGCCTTACTTTGGTTACAGCCCGCGGATTATTGGTTTCGAAAACACAGCCAACATAGGTAATTAAAATATGGTAATTTCTGTTTTTCCGATTCGTGAATCTATGCACCGTCTCCCTAACTAACTACAATAAAACAGTAATGAATCACCCTACTTTTTCTTTTGTCTCAATTTCAACATAAAATGCACACGTTAATTAAGTAATAAGTATACTACAAACTACAATACACAAAAAACAATAAAAAATAGGAAATATATTTTATAGCTATGGGAAAACTATAAAACTCATAGCATAAACAATAGATAGACTACAGACTATAAAACTTTTCCCGAGTCGTCATAAATTGATAATTTACGCGGGAAACCCAGACGACACCCATTCTGTTATCTCAAGTTAGTATCTAAAACCTATTACAGTTAATAGGACATTAATTTTTGAAGCAATTTTTAAGTTTTGCAGTGTTGTTGTTTGCTTTTATAGTACTTGTGCAGTTTAAGGGGGATGCGCCAACGTAGCCCACAAATTCTATTTTTATATTACGTTTATTGCAATTTGCAGGTCAGTGTCAGTGTTGATTAAAATATGATTTGCGACCGTTTGAATTGGCATCAAATGTCATGATTTCATGAAATAATCATTCGTTTTTGGTAATATGAACTTACGAGAGTTGTATTGATGTTTTTTTATGATTATCCTACTCATATTATAAACGCGAAAGATTGTGAGGATGGATGTTTGCTACTCTTTCACGCAAAAACTACTGAACAAATGTTTATGAAACTTTACAATAATATAGCTCATACTACAGAATAACACATAGGATACTTTTTATAATAATATAATAATATCCCTGGACATTTCACACAGCGCCATCTAGTCCCAAGCTAAGCAACCAAATGCTTGTGTTATGGTAACAAGATGGCTGATAAACTACTTATATACCTTTTTTTTTTTTGTAAATACATACATATTATAGATAGAAAAACACCCAGACTCGGAACAAATACATGTAGGTCATACAAATATTAGTTCCGTGCGGGAATCGAACCCGCGACACGCAGCGCAGTAGTCAATCGCTTAACCACTGTGCCAACCGTGCCGTCAAAACCGTCGTCAACCGTTTATCCCAATACTCCCACAGGATCGACACTTATGCGGGTGAAACCGCGGGGCGCTGCTAATAGTTTTATAAATTAATATTAGTTACGGCCGCGAATCATATTCAGATTAACATACAACCTGATACTGACCTGCAAATTGCAAAAAAACTTAAGAAAATTTGAGTGTTACGGGCTACCCTGACGCTTTCGCCTTAAGGACTAGCGATATATTCGCTGAGCTATTAAAGATAAGCTCACACTTGCCAATAAACTATAATCCCGCTTTCGCCTTGGCTTTCCATGCGAGATTTGTGATTTTACGCCGTACAGTCATCTATTAGAGTAGTGTTTCGCAGTGTTCGATAGGCTTCTATCTGCTATATTAATTTTAAATTCAACAGACTGCCATGTTATATAACTGAATCTTCACAATCTAACAATTTGCCGAGCCTTTTCCCAACTATGTTAGGGTCGGCTTCCAGTCTAACCCGACGCAGCTGAATACCAGTATATTATTTAGAGCGGCTGCCTCCACAACCGTGTTGCTGGGTAACATGATACTCCTTGATAAGACTGGTTGTCAGATTAACACAACTTACTATCACATCACCGCCTCCACTCTATAACTGTAACTTATAAAAGTGGTAATATACTAGTATAAGAGCCAACATACCTTAGCAAGCAAAAAATCGAACACACGAGACACCAAAAAAGCAAAAAAGTACGGAAATAGAAAACAGTGTGCAGAAGATTTTAGGATAGGTGGTTCCCCTGATAAATAATAAATCGACCTAAAGTCTGTGGTTGACGCAAATGAAGGTAGGAACGACAGGAAGAAAAGCAGTCTTCTCTGAATCCTTACAAACGACACACCTTAATACTTAATACAGTACGCTTTCGGTATAACACCAGCTTTAAAACTAAGCACCTTCTCTCTAGGAAAGATTTTACTTAACATGTTTACATACATACACTCTTGTACTTGAGTATAGTATGTAATAGTCGTATATTCCATTAGACCTTTGGCCCCAGCTTCATAAATCAGACGAATATAGACGTACTGGCAATTAGTACTAAGATTTACATAAACATGTTAAATAATGTTTTACCCTTCTCATCATTCGGCACGACTTGTAAGAGTCTACTGGAAATGAGTCCATTAGGGCTGATGAATCATTATTCAACAGAACTTCAAATACTACAATTTGATCAAATGGAAGCAATACAGGTTGGCAGGGATATCGAAGTGCGAACTGTATGAATTCAGCACATGATTCTAAACCTCCTAGAGCCTAGGGGGTTTAGACCCTCTTTCATACATTGACCGCGTCAGTATTGCACTTTTCAATGAAATAGCAGATTTTTTTTAAATACGCGCAAAAGAATGTTCAGAATCATGTACTTACTGAATCTCTGCCACCCTGTTTACAAAAAAAAAAGCTCGGAAAAATCATCCAGTCCCAGTTTTTTTTTGTTGTTTAGCCTATGCTGTCCCACTGTTGGGCAAAGGCCTCCGTCCAGGAACTCTTTTCCCGCGCCACCTAGAACCAGCCCTCGCGGTACGCGTCCAGGTCATGACGCCACAACTTTATGGGCCGGCCTCGATTAAAAAGTGTCATAAAAAGCTTATTCAATGTTAATTACTATTGTGCGATAAGTAGCCACGACAACCCTAACTACAATACCCGTATACAACTTACAAGACTCCGGCCATTCTAGTGTAAGTATCACTAATTACGTTCTAACCTTTAAGCCCACGACGTTATTGCTGTACAGTTTATGGTTGTAGCAGTGCTGAAGATCTTGCAGTAGTGAAGTAGGACATTAATACTTGGGCACTGTCTTTATTTCCTAAGCATCTTGTTCAATAGTGCAAAAAACTTCTTGGCACGTACGAGTATATACAATTTTTTATTAGTGCCCTTATCAGTATCATTTTTCTTACTAATGAAGTGAAATTGTTTTTTTTTTTAATTCTGATAATCGGATATTGGAATCACTGCCTAGCCTTTTCCCATGTCGGGGTCGGCTCCCAGTCTAACCGGATGCAGCTGAATCCCAGTATTTTACATGGAGCGACTGCCTATCTGACCTCCACAACCCAGTTGCTGGGTAATACGATACTCCTTGGTAAGAATGGTTGTCAGACTTTCGGGCTTCTAACTACCCGTAACGACTGAAAAAGATCACTTTTACAAGTCATATTTAAAAAAAAATAAGCTGAAGAACAAGTCTGATTACCTACCGCTGAGAAGGAAACACGAAACCAACTCAGGGGTGAACTCTTCTAAACTCCTTCTCTGTTAATATACGCTGTATAGTTTTATCCAAAACAAATGGATCCGCTGACGTTTTTCATGATAGCGTTATAAGTAAAAGGGCGAGTGGGCACAGTTGACATACTTTTCCGAAAGTTTCCAAGAAACAAACCAAATACAAAGACAAATTAATATTGACTCGTAAAAACTTCGTTATATATGTAGATGTAATACGAGTATCGATTGGAACACACGACACGAGATAAGTGCGGGCCCTGCGTGGGGACGCGGCTCACTCGAATCCAGATAGTTGCGCAGTTATCGGCCGGCCCGAACATAAATAAATCAGACTCGGAGAGGACGAGATAAAGCGCGGTTTATTGTTTTGTACGCGGTTTAAGTCATAAGTTCAGAGCATGGATGAAGGGCTTTAAAGAAGTAAGTATGACTAAATGCAGGGTGACAGAAATCGTATGCAAATGTGCTCCGTATATGCGAATGTGAGTAAGCACGTCATGCGAATATGCACATTAACCTATCTGATTAATGTTCATATTTGTATGAAACGCTAACTTTGCAAAAGAAATTGGAAGTGCGGTCTGTGAATCTATGTTACAATGCGATTTTGTAATCCTTGCCTTTCTGTAGAACCCTGCTAAAATTAAATTATCTTCTAGCTCTAAATTAACACATGGTTAAAATTGGCACGCTTATTTAAATAAGTCAGCTGATTGCAGAAAGCTTATTCATCATGTAAATCACTGTAATAAAGTAAGGCACGAGATGATATCGATCGTCTACCAGCGTTTACGATCCTGATGGCAGCCTGCCAAAGTGTGATGGGATGTGAAAAATACTGCCAATGACATAATGTATGGCAGTACATGCTAATTACTTTGGATTGCCGACACTTGTAGCATTTTGGTTTATACTAAGACTAGCAGTGCCCGCGACTTCGTTTGCGTGGATGTCGGAAAAAAATAATGTGTCTCTTTACTAAATCCTTTTCTAAAATAAATGCCTAAATTACTCCTTATGCTATCTACCAGTGAAAGTGCCATCAAACTCGGTACAGCCGTTCCGGAGATTAGCCGTAACAAAAAAAATGACAGACAAAAAATTAAGTTCCATAATATATGGTTTCATATGCATTTAGTAAAATCCGGAAAATCCTATTAGACTGGAAGCCGACCCCGACATAGTAGGGAAAAGGCTAGGCAGATGATGATTACGTATTTGTTAAAATGGTGTTATTTTGACATTACACAGAGACAGCAATTTATTTATCTGTATAGAGTATAGATCAACATCTATGCTATAGGTCGATATTGTCTGTATTCTTTTGGGATTGGTTCAGAGTGCGAATTCCATTTTATCCATTAGCAGTATCTTCTTAGTTTGCATTTATTTTAACCTTTTAATTATCAACCGTAACCTCATAATTATGTCCCAATTCAAACTGTTTCCTAGTTCTATTTTCCTAGCAATTAACTGTATACCGACTAATACCACCATCGTTAATTAAATTAACGTAGGTGTCGACACACCTATGTGGCTAATGAGAGCTACTCGACACCTGCGTAGTTTTGTATTGCATTTACACGGTGCCAGCTTGGCACGCTGCAAATGTAATAGGATTGTGGTCGGTTCCGATTCCATGTATGGTGTACTGGTAAAGGTATACTTACAAATGCTGCTAATTGGGTAACCCATAGAAATAATTAACGATACGGAATCTACTTTAAAATCAACAGTGAAGAGAAATCATTAACTCAAAACCTTAATTCTGGAAATCGCTTCCGCTTGTGACTTAACAAACGTCAGTAAAACCAGCGACTGGAGCATATAATCATCATCAAAATGTTGTGCTGCATTAAATGAGTGATAGTTATTGTAATAATTATCGTATCTATCAAACTAAAAGGTTTGATTAATCTAAATTGTGAGCACATGTGGAGTAATACAGAGTCATTAGCATTAGATAAACAGACACTATTTCTACAATCGACGAACACATTTTCATGAAAGGCGTCGAATCAGCGTTTAGAAATGATGAGATATTTAATAACGATAGAAATGCTTTAAAGTAGTGTATTACATCATCAAATATCTCATAGTTTAAAGGTCTAAAATTAAACGTTAACCAGTTAACCAATACTTGCACAAGTTAACTCACCCGCATCAACAACTTCTAGTATGTGGGTGGTAGGCAAACGCACGTTTCATTTATAGATGCACTTAATTACCGTTCGCAAGCCATAAAGGTGGAGAATAAGTACCTGTAACAAAAGGGGAAAACATTAAGACGTCGTAAAGTCATATCATTTAGTTGATAGTGGTCACCCACGAATTCGTTGCTCAACTGCGATATTTTTGGCGTCAACAAATAAAAACTATATTTTTGTGACAGGAAAACAAGCGAAAACCAAACCAAACAGCAATCAAAACATCAGTCACACTTATCGGCTCCATTCTATAAAAATAACCGACGTCAAACACAAGTTGAAATGAAATAAAATATCGTGTCCGCCCCGCCCGCCGTAAAAATTTCAAACATTTTCCCATGAAAATTTCAATCACCTTTGAACCTTTAGCGTGTCAGTGCTACGTAACATTTTTCCAATGTCGATAGTTGTAATATCGGATCGGTCGCCGTCCGTCGCCGTCCGGCGGGGAGTCGGGGACAATCGTCGATTCGCGATGACTGACCTACCGCAACACGCCACAACTATTCGCCACTCGCGTCATCCGACGTAGACTACGCGGATTTAATGTTGCTAGAAAAGATAGAGTTGTCTTATTTATTTTTTTCTTTTATTACGTACAGCGACGGATACGCCCTCTTTGCTGAGTCGCGGGTTATAATCCCGCATCCGGAACGCGTTTATATGGGCTACTGTCTACACATATTTGTTCAGTTGGAATGTTAGTTCGCTTGATTTGTGAGTGTACTTGCTTCGCATTTATATCCAGACATTAGGATTCTCTGTGACTATGAATAATGTTACATGCATAGAATAACACAAACAATAGAATACATAACAATAACTCGTGAGTCTTACCATAGCTAATAATTTACATACCGAAACACAGCCCGTTAAAGTACTGCTCAACATGTTTCAAATCCTAAGAAGAGACTCACGATTAACCACGCTGCTTAGTCAATTTTAGTCGTATTTCGAATTTCGGAGATTTACTGCACTCATCATCTTCCTTCCCTCGTCCCATGTTGCTTGTGGTCAGCGCAACACGTTCTCTTCTTCCATTGTCCCCTGTCAACCGTCACGCTATCATTCACTCCCTTCTTTTTCATATCATTCCTCACACAATCCGTCCATCCAGAGATTGACTGCACTGTAAAGCTTAATTTGAAAAGCCTATAATTAAAATATTTTCAAACAAAATTGCCGAAGAAGAGTAACCTGTGCCAAAAGACAAAGATTAGTGGACTGAAGTTGTACGGGTACCTGCACGCCGCAATGGGACACCGAGAGCCACCTCCATTTTTTCCACAGTTCTGTGTTAATCCGCTTATTCTGTCAGTGCAATTGAGTGGACTATCGATCAAAACCACTTCTAGTAAAACTGGCGCATGCTCTTTGGTCAAGTATATTCGTTTGAAGATTCGTCATAACGCTAGTACCTACTTTTTTACTCGTTTTAGGGCCGTGACTCATAAAAAACTACGTTACGGTTGTTTAGGTGTATTATAAATAAATAAAAGACGTCGTTGACCTATCGTAGGTTTTAGAATTTATGTTCTTTTTATTACTATATGCTGGCAACAGCAGATCATTAGCTCGATAATGTACTCGTATGTCTATCGATATGTTGTGTTCATTTAAAATTGCGTGCTTATGAGAATATAGACAAATTACAATAACACCCACTTGAATATCAAATATGCGTAATAAATCTCATGCTGTTAAGGGACTCGGAAACTCGGAACCAGTAAATAACAATGCGAATGATGTACGATGTTCTAAAGGACCACAGAGAAATTCCTTATAACTTAAACAAATACGCCATTGTTCAATGTTCACGCTGGTTACAAGTACCGCCTTCTTCGAGATCGGCGATGCCCTCCACATGTTCGGAACACGACACCGATTTCCTGTGAGTCGCAGGTCGATGTCGTTGTCGCATACGCGTCATTGTGTCGATCATTTGCATAATTAAATAACATTATGCATTCATTCATTCAGGTCACCCCTACACGAACCGCCAAAACAAAGCGTCATGTCCGCCCCGCTGATATCGATAAAAAACAAAGCGAAAAAATCACGCCGTAATCGCGTCGACAGTTCAATCTCCAGGCGTTTCGTTGTTTAGCCACAAAAAGGGAAAACTGCTCAAGACGGGAATTAATGCTCGAGAAGTTCTAAATTAATCCCCTTGAGGTGGACGCCCGCATCGGCAACGCGGAGAGTAAACATTTGTATCTCGGAGGCTCTTCCTACCCAGTTTTAGTTCGAGGAAAGATCGGGGTGTTTCGTGTAACCGATGGGCGGCGGGTGGGGTGGCCGCCACCCGAGGAAAGCGAAACAACCCCACTTTTTCCCCCTCACCGGGGGCTGAGGTCTTTGTACCCGCGCGACCCAGTTAATGACCGCCCCCGCAGACGCGGCACATAGCCTCGTTCTGATATAAATACGCCTACTACACTTGACCTCCAAAGTTTTTATTGGAAAGCACGTGCCTATGAGATGGTATGTTATATAAACAATATAGGTCTGTTGTGTAATTGATGTTGTCTCAGATGTGTAAAAGTTTGTTCACCTTTCGCCAGTACCTTACCAGAACGTCGTGAAGCATTTAAAATTCTGCTTACGCGACGTGCGATATTGTTCCGAGTTTGTTAGTAAATAAATCGCTTGAAGTGAAAAGGGTTTGTCTGTCGGTCAGATTGTGCGGTGAACTAGGAATGGGCGAGGGGAGATGGAGCAACAGGTCGCGAAACAACGTTTTAATTGTCGGTTGATAAGCATCGACGTCACCGGAGCGCGACACCTACACGAGGCCGACGCGACGTGCACAAGGTGCGATGACCGAACCCTAAATGCATTCACACCGCTCATTCCATGTGAATCTGTTTAAAAATATTGCATTAATTTACAATGTAATCATAAGCCCTGGGGTACCGGAGGTTTAGTGGTCGTAACTAATATTTCGACGTAAACGTTTTTATATCGAGAAACTTCTTGGCCGTCGTAATTGACACTAATGCCAAGCGATTTGTTCAATCATAAGAATTTAGGTAGAATTTAAACCGTGACGGATTGTGGTGTGTGTGGTCAAGATACGATTAAGAGGCTCGATAGGGGTATACATTTCATGGTTTTAAGTATAAAATCAGATACACATCCTCTTTTCACGGCTCTAACCTACACCTTCGTTTAAAGCTCATGACTGCAACACTCACTAACTTTAAGTAAATCCAAATCCATACGTTATTTTTTTTGACATGACTTAAGTCCTACTTAAAACGACTACTACCGTTAAAGTAATCAGAAAACGTAAACATCATAAATTAATTAGAAGTAACACTTTAGTTACCGCATTCATCTTCGACGGTACACTATAAAATAACATCTTTAGCACCCCATTCGGTCATAATCTCCCAAGTTTGATTAAGTACTGAACTAGTCAATAGACATTACATTTCAATGGACACCTAGGCAAGTCAGTTCCAAGATACCGGTTTTGCCAGGACCAGTTCGAGAAGAACTTTCGCCTATGAAGGGAATGTGTGTCGGTAGAAGGGGAGGCGGGTGTCTTCACTCCTGGTTGTGTTTACGTAAACTTATGCCTAGGGCGATAGTTGCATAAAGTGCCGTTTCGCAAACCGCAAGAGACTGATGTAAACGTTTCAATTTTCTTTGTCTTGTCCAGCTTGTTCACAGACGTCTAGTTTGTTCGACGTTTGACGAAGTTGTCACGAAGGGAGTTCACGATACTGTCACTCGTGAACTGAACAACTCACAAGAACATTCAATTGTGTTGCAAATATTTTCAAATGACGAAATCAGATTCCAAAAATCAACTTTTAAAACAATACCATTTTAAACTAACACCATTAATATTCCTAAGAATCGCTTATATAATTTCCTCAGATGTGAAAGTTTGAAAGACGTCTGAGCTCCTTTCATATTATAAACAGGTAGTTTCATAAACGTCTGGCCGACGGCCAACGACCATATAGTTCCGAAATACTCGCTCCTCATTGTCCAGGAGGCTTTAAGTCGGCTTAAGGCAAGGCACAGCGTTTGCCCTCCACTCCATACATTTCAAAAGCACAACAAGTCACAGTTTCCCAATATTTGCCTTCGGTTTGTTCAGTGTTCTGTTATCGCTATTAATGTTGATTTAGGAATTGAATGGTTCAATGGTTCGTGTTAATTCTGTCGAGATCGCTTGATATTGTCTGGGATATCGATGGCACAATTTTGAGTTCAATTGTGCGATAGATTCGAAATGATTTCCAGTTGAGTTAGAATTGGTATTAGTTTAATTTAACAGGTAAGTAAATGTTATTATAAAATCTGTCGAGTTTGTCGTAAATTAAACACTTTATGTCAAATTAGAACCTTTGGTATAATTAGATACGTGTCGAAACTAAAAAAATATAATTAGAATCCAGATTTCAATGGTGGCATTATTAGTATTGTTTACTTTAGCCTACATTCGGTACAAAACAGTAGTGTTTCGAGTGGTTGTGATTTAATAAGTTTACGAGCAGACTTGTCAACGTACGAACAAAAGCCATGGGAAATGTTAATACTGTATTGTAACACGAGAACTTGGTGCAGGTCATTGGTGTGTCGTAAATACCAATTTGGGGCAGTCGTAGGGTTAAACGGGATGCAAACTTGCGCAGAATATTACGAATAAGAAGTACAAGACCACAAATGTTGGAAAAGAAAGCTTCCATATCTACAGCCATGAACTTCATAGCGTAAAAAATCTTTGAGGAAATGGTATTCGTCAAGTTTTTACGCTTTACGTTAGAAGCGGAACTAAGAGGCGTAATTAATTTGATGATTCTGTTACTTACGCTGAAAAAGAGTGAAGCATTGAGTACCCGTAGCACCCGTCTGTTAAGAACATTATATCACGGAATCTTTAGTTTTATAGACACGCCCTGAAGATGTTATCGGTGCAACATCACGATTCGTCTTGTCAGACCATTTTTCGGGCTGACTGCATTTCATTTCCAACTATTTGAATAGATGTTTTTGCTTTTCCAGGTAACGATCCATGGAATATTTGGAGTGCGTGACCACGTTTGGCAACCCTACAAGCTTTTGCTTCGAAATATGGTTACGTTAAGTGATATTTATTCTCAAACATACCATTGTTTGTTTATATTACTATACAAACATGGTCGTCGTCTAACATATAGAATTTTAAGTGCCGAATTTAATTAGTACACCTCCCGTCGCGTTGATGATATATGAGCATAAAACAGCAATAAAAGTAAAGGCTCTAGAGAATAAATAGTGGGAGAGTAAGTCATAAAACATAAAGTTAATGATGTGACGACTAATCGTGGTACTGTTGTGGATGCTTGCGTGACCGCGCTACATTTCATCACTGCACTACAAGATTTGGATTGAATCTACATATACATATTATGATAGCATTTAATGGCTTTTAGACTAAAAACAACACGAGCATATTCTACAAAAATGTTAAATAGATACTAAGGGATACATTAGTTGAGATAAGAACTTGAACATGCACATGTTACACATATCCAATGACGTATTCCATTCTGTTGAATAAAACAACTTGCAAGTTGATAGACAGCTGCTACATTCTATTTTCTTTCTCTCTGACATCGAGATGAAATCAATGCAATGGAATGGATAAACATTCATTCTTCCTCCATCCGCAGTATTGTAAGCTACCTAGGACGATATCCATTCATTGTAAAGCAGGCACTACCTTTATTTACTTATTTCTAACCTCCTTTGGCATTAAGAACCTACTTCGATTTAATGGTGCAGAAGATTTTATCAAGTACAATTTATATATCGAATTGAACGCAGATGGTATCTATCCAGCGGTCTTCAAGCAAGTTTGACGGTTCCACAGGCAATATTTCGCGTATTAGTGGAGCGATAAGCATGCAAATCCGCAAGGGCCAACACAAATCGTCCGGATACCGGTTGGTGAACGTAGCTAGTAGTTGCATTAGTGCAGTAACAGCGTTTGTTGCAACAGTATGCAGGGGCCTTGCATTCGCCGAGCCACCGCGTCGGCCATGGACCAAAATACCCGCTTTCACGCACTAAGTCTGTACTCAATACTTGAAGTAGTTTTGTTATATTACTCGTATTATGAATATTGATACTATGTTAAACTAGTGGTTCTTGTATGTCAATATCAAGATGATAATTTCTATGCAAATTTGCGAATGACGGACGAAAAAATTTTACAACCCACCCGCGCGGAGCGTGAAATAAGTATGTAGATTTTGATGTTTTATCACGACAATTGATTCTGTGCACAGTTCCAAACGACCTCTCATTATATTCTGAACTCAACAAGCGTAACGATACAAACGTAGACGAGGCTGCATTGATAAAATTCTTCAGACCTCTAAACGTTGCCAACTAACGGTACAGTACTTTACTCTTTCCAAGTCGTTTGGAACTCCCCAGCAATTTGTATGATCTGACAACAGCATACTGAACATTACGTGATTTTGTAGTGGAGAAGAGACGAACTGATTACGTTGAATGGCCCGTGAATGAATTAATGCAGGAATGTCATAGATCATTACGATCATCACGCAGACGTGGCGGGTCATTCATCAACGCGTATGATTGTATGACTGCGGGTTTGTGGTCTAGTCGAGTTTGGTCGGGAAGGTGGCGCAAGCGCAACTAGAGCTTGTTCCGGAGTTCTGTGCATTGAATGGTTATGTTACGAAACTACGTCGCCGTCGTTTTACAGTAAGTTGGTTTCAATTTCAATATCCCACTGTTTTTCAAGACCAATTAGATTGTAATAGTTTGTACTAGCTGCTGCCCGCGACGTCGTCTGCGTGAAGGCTCTACAGCACCAAAAATACCTAAGATGCCAGTGTCGCTATAGCATTATAAGTAAACAACTTTTAAAATTGCATTAAAATATAAGTTTTTTTGCGAAGGAAGTGAAGCGAAGCAAGTGAAGAGAGTTATATGGGAATCCTGCTGAGTTCAGTCATAAGATGTGACTGAAGGAAATAGAGAAAATAATGCAAGAAATGTATTCTTGCATTATTTTCTCTATTTCCAGGACACAAAAGAGTAAAAATACGTACAAAGGTATCATACCTTACAACACTTCCCTATAAACTACGTTGGTAGTTATGCTGCCAGGAGCCAAAATGTAAAGAGAGTCAGGATTGGTGACGCGAGAGCAAGCGACGTACAGTTGCCCGTGTGAGAAGCAACTCGTCCTGAGGTCGACACCCGCTGCCCTCAGTGTCTGCCCCTGCGACTTATTGATGGTCATCGCGAAGCAAACATTCACGGGGAACTGTACGCGCTTGAACTGGAACGGGTAGTTATGAGGTATGAAAGGAATGCGTGGTATAAATACTGCCTCGCCGACGCCACAACCCGTAAGAATTTCCGCCTCAATGGTGTGTCTGTGGAGCGAGATGACTTTAAGGCGGGTCCCGTTACACAACTTCGGAGGAGATAGGTACAGAAGAAGCATAATCGGGACACCGACCTTCAGCTTGATGGTATGCGCTGGAAGTCCACTTGCTGACAGGGAGTTCAGAAATTCCACGGGATAATGTGTGGCGTTATCTTGCTCGACGACAGTGTTTATCGAGGTGTAGACCACTTCATTCCCCTAAATTTCCGAGAGAATGCATTTGTTAATTGCTGCAGCCTGATTATTTTTGGGCGTCAAAATGGCCCGCTCACACACCCAAGAATTCTGCTGGTGCAGTATACGACTGATGTCCCCGTACACACAGCGAATGAGTTCTTCTAAGCTGGATACCACTCTACCGAGAGACTCTGGAAGCACCACCTGTCCACCTCTCTCTTCTGGTAGAGTGCCTTCGCCAAGACTTAGAAGGACATCGGAGAATTCTTGAGCACATGCATTGCCGCCGAGCTGAGCTCTCATATTAATGGTCAAGCGCAGCGTATGAACTCGTGACCAAAACGAAGATCGTTTCAACGAAGCATTCACCTCGTCAGCCCTCGATCCCCGCGTCACCACGGGAAGCGTTTGCCGGAAATCGCCACTGAACAGAACTATGACACCACCCATCAAATGTTCGTTCCTGCGGATGTCCTGCAGGGTTCTGTCCACGGCCTCAACTGCCTTCCTATTGGCCATCGTACACTCATCCCATACGATCAGAGAGCAATCCTTGAGCACGTGTCCCTTATTGCTGTTACGTGACACACCAAAAACAGGCGTTTTGGCGCTCTCTAAATCGATGGGAATTTTAAACATGACATGTGCTGTCTTGCCGCCCGGAAGTAGTGTGGCAGCGATTCCCGACGACGCTACAGCAATAGCAATTTTGCCTTGCCTCCTGACCTCTGCAAGTATGCCAGTGGTAACAAATGTTTTTCCTGTTCCACCAGGAGCATCCAAGAAAAACATTTTACCCTGGTTTTGCCCAACGCTTTCAAGGACGGTGTCATAAATGTGTTTTTGCTCTGAAGAGAACAAAGCGACATAGTCATTTCGTATGATGGTCATTTCGCCCGGATCGTAATTTGTCTCAGCGTTATACTCCCGATTTCCACGGTCTTTATACGGTGATGATGTGGGAGCTGATAACCCATATTTGATCAGTGGATTGCCGCCGATAGAAATGACCACATCTTGAAGTGAACTGAGACAGGTGTTCAGCACGCGTTCATCAGTTACTTCGACTTCATCTCCAGTAACACGCCTCAAAGCTCGTAGAAAATCTTCAGACAGATGATGGCGATACTTCTCCCACAAAGCTACCAGGTTCGCGACTCCACAAAACACCAAGATGACGGCAAACAGATGACGCATGCAGCTGGGACTGTCACTGACGCTCGCCTCCGCGAGGGTGTCATCCCAATTTTGGTCACCGTCGAGAAGGTGACGTGCTACGCAGGCTGCGCGGTAAGTGGGATACTCCACGCCATCAAATGTCCTCAGAAAGGCGAAAGACGTTGGGCCTCGGACAGTGTGAAGTAACAACCGCAGAAAATTGCATTCGCCATTATTCGGATGCACGGTATAAACCCTACCCAATGCGGTGTCCTTGAAAATTCCCGGAAAGCCTTCCACAGCACCTCCTCGTCGACGTCGGTTAAATACACCCCTTTGCTCGTCGTACGTGTAATATGAAGGCACCTCGTCATACGTAAGGGATCTGGCAAACTGGTCGACTTCACAAAGCGTGTTTTTTTAAATTGTCTTCCTCAACTCTGCTCAAGATTTTGAGGGTTTTGTTGGAACTTGAATTTGTCGAAACGAACTATACCATACAACTTTTATGAAGAAAATGCACATTGCCATCTATGAATTTTAAGAATAACTAACTACTAACCTCGCCAACATGATCAAATTTAAATTATTTATTTCCAAAAAGTGTTAACATGTAACTTGATTTGATTTTTATGAAATCTCATAGATGGCGCTGCTTCAAAATTTTCATTATACTACTAACATTAATTAAACTATGTTTCTCTGCCCAAGTTACTTAAATGGCGTAGTTTTTATAGTGTAAAGCTAGATAATAGCATGGCTTACTCAAAAACAACATTTAAATATGCGTCGTTAGATTACACGCTGTGACAGAATACGTAGGTAAGAAAAATAAAGATTCACAGCTCCTCCCCCGTAGGTGATAGCGTGATAATATGTTTCCAGAGTTAAATTATGGTTTACTAAATAAATAACATGTCATTTTGTGCATTCAATTATTTTGTGCATTAAATTACGAACAAAAACCTTTTAAAATCAATATTGCTTACCTCCTATAACATACGGCGTGATAATATGTAGCCTAAAGCCTTCCTTGGTTTACAAAGAACATTTTTGCTGAATTTCAATTCAATCTATCCAGTAGTTTTGGCGTGAAGCCGTACCATACACACAGACAAACAGACAAAAATTCTAAAAAGTCACTTTTTGTCATCAGTTACGTTTTTCTAACAAAAGCCACTTATTTTTTCTCGAAAATTCTCAATGTACAGTTTTTCTTTCGTTACTGTTTTATTATATGTATAGATATAGATGTATAGATATAGATACATATTATATAACTTCATCAAAAAATAATATGTTCAAATATTTAACATATATGTATAATGTACATTTTTTTTTATTGATAGACACGCGTTGACGCCAATTTCACACAGCAACAGACACACAGATACACACGTTAAACTTATAACACCCCTCTGTTTTTGTCGGGGGAGAAGAAATCAATGAAAAGGCCTGTACCTGTGATTATTATGTCAAGTATAAAATCCAAGTCCCTCTCAAGCAGATAAATAAAAGTTAAGAAGAGCGAAAGGTGCCTTTGTTTCTTTACTATGATAATCCCTCAATTGCAGTTGCAACTTGGTAACCAAAACAACCACAATATCCAATTGCCCAACAAGCTCTAAAGCAGCTCGCACAATTAATACCAGTATTATAGTCATGTTAGGTACAGTTTGCAAACAGACCACTGGAGAATGTTATTGTACCCGCAAACTGTTTGCATTCAATTCCGTCTGCGAGTATCGGTTGCTTGTCCAGAGATGCTTGCTGTAGTCCTGTGTAGTTGGAGACTTGTAGCTAGTGTACATGAATATGTAGATTGTAGGCTTCATTGTTGTTGCATTCGGTGTGGACCTTTTAGAGTTAGGAGCCGTGTTACGGAGTGTGTTCGTTTTATTCGGTTTGAGTATTTCGTTGTATTGCGATTTTAATTGTGTCGACAAGTTTTTTTTGTAAAAGAATAAAACTTATGAATTATGACGCTAGGAGGCGTAATAGCCAAATATCATATACAGGGTCAAATTAATTTAGCTAACAAAACTTTGCAGTCGTGATGGATATCGACATCTAAACAGGATAAAATAAAAATGAAAAAGTTTTGTTGTTTTTGTTAATGACCACTGAGAAAAACTGTTTTCTTTTGTTTCATAGTGTTTAGATATCGACACCCACCACGTCTGCGGAGTTTAGTTAAGTAATTTTATTCGACCCAGTATACTCATTCTTTTTTGGAAAGTTTTATTACAAAAAGATTAATTATGAAAGGCACACATACATAGCTATATTGGTTATCCATGACAAACAGATACTTCGAAAAGTATAAGATTACCTGTTGGTTTAAATCCCATTATGAAATGTTCAAAATGCAATTTTACAGTTTTACATTTATCGTAATTTCGGGAGCTGAGATCGATTACTACCGGCAGTCCTCCACTTGAAGTGGCTCCATTGAATCATGACCTAACATATTACAGCACAATAATCACACGTCATTCGTGCCTGTCGTTTGAACACGTGTGAGCTGCCATGTGTCCGCCCACGCGACGCCGAGCCACATAGCACGGTGGAACCGACAGCTCTTTTATTGTGGATCTCATCCATGAATGTGTGAAAGAGATCATGAGTCAATTAAAAAGTAACGTGTGTTCGTGGTAGTATCGCGGACATGTGTTCGTTTTGTGGCAAATTTGGTGAGCCGAATCTCAAGCGGCAATCTTCATAGAGCTCACGCGGGGTTTATTTCAGTGTGAGTTCAGAAGAAAGTGATGAAAATAAATGTTGATCAATAGAGAGGGAGAGGAAGATTAAAGAAAATATGGATGTATCGTCAATCATGTGACGCATGATATGAAAGACAAAGAAGTGAATGATACAGTGTTGGGTGGCAGGGGGAGAATGGAAGAAAAAAACATGTTGCGTCGACCCCAAGTAATACGAGACTAGGGCAGGTAGATGGTGAGTTCAGCTTTAAGGTTCCCAGACAGACGCGACTCGATTTTGGTAGAACAATGTCCATAAAGTTGTCATAGAAACTGTTCTACTAGAGTCGCGTCGCGCCTGTCGGTGGGTGCATTTACCGTTTAATCAGCGACAAAGCGATCTACTGTCACCAAAGGAGATAACCAGCGTCGTCGGATAAAGTTGAAGTTTAGAAAGAAACCGATGGATGTTTTCGATTAAAATTGAATTTAATTAATAGACAACAAACAGTTAATTTATCAAATCAATTTCAATTCTCCGATCTCCGATCTCCGATTCTCAATCTGTTTTGGTGACTACTTATTGTTGTTGCAGCATACACAAGTCGTCGTTATATGCTGGAAGCTCTGCAGCTTCCAGCAGATAGCGACAAACGACTTGAAGTAACGCTTTCGAAGTATTACGAGTAGATCTAGTCAGCTTTTAGTCAACTGTGCTAAATTACAATAGTGATACAAAAATCTGTAACATAGGAGAAACTATGCGCCAATAGTTTCCTTTTAGAACACTATGTCAATGTGTAACTCAGTACAACAAACATGTGTATACAAGCATGTGTCCGCCCACGCGACGCAGAGCCCATTTACACCGCACGATAAACTATTGCAGCTAGATTTTGTATCAGCTGAAACATTCCAGTTTGCAGAATTTTGTGAATCATAATTTAAAAATCTAGTTAGATAGTAACATCCGAAGAGTATAAACAGATTATTACGTTGTTAGTACAGAAAATTCGAAGACACTGACTGCTGTAATGTATATCTAAAATGTTGCCTAGATTTGGTTTGATGTATACATTTTTTTTTCCATTAGCCTATATTGTGTGATGTGTCCCAATGCTGGGCAACCCCTTTCTCCCTCCAAAGTCATGAGCGATCTCTGGCCATATTGGCCCTTATTTAATTTTATTGTACAGTGCAACCTCGATATAACAAATCGGAACCCACAAGTAAATATTCGTTATTATCAAGTAATTCGTTAAACTGAGGTTTGTTATATTAGGTTAGGTTGGTCTAAAATTTGTTATAGAAGTAAAAATGTGTCGTTTTTGATAGATGAAAATTCGTTATAAAGAGGTAGTTCGCAAAAAATCTTCGCAATATAAAAGTATATTTTACATTGACTCCTAAGGACAATTCAAGGGGATTACGAAGAATTCGTTAAATCGAGGAATTCCTTATATTGAGGAACGTTATATTAAGGTTGCACTGTATATTTATTAGCCTACGCTGTCCCACTACTATACCTTTTTTACTTTGTCAGTGTAACACTATAGTAACCAGTGTTAGTTCACTCACATGCGTTGGTTTCAATCTCAAGTGAGATCAGATCACGTAGCATCGTAACCGTGCCTACGCAGCTACGCCACGCCACGCGTGTCTAGGAACGTTACACACTACGTATAATGCGTGGGCGATTACGACTCTTCAGATATATCATCATCATCATTCTCATTTATTTGGGGTCGGCGCAACTTGTCTTTTTCTTCCATACTTATCTATTAAACATCATCTCGGTAGCCAGTTAGCCACCCCCTTTCTAACCATATCATCTTTCACACAGTCCATCCATCGTTTCTTTCGTCTTCCCCTAACTCTTATAGTCCATCCACGTTCATACTCTAAACTTTCCTCCCGACATTTTTGCTCATTAACGACACTTCAAAATAATTAACGATAAAATTCTTCTGACGTTAGCCGTGCATATGAATTATTGGCGTTGTGAGGGGCATGTCGGAATACCTAACCTTTATATTTGACGGTTGAGGTGTCACTCTACCCGCCAACGAATACCTTTGTTTTGTTTTTGTGGCACACGACGGCGACAACAAAATGAATATTCATAATATTATGTCAATACTTCAATAGCATAAATTAATTAAGGTAATTAAAAAGTATCACCATAAAAAGTAATTAAAATAGTTTTTACAAGGCAATATCAGCTTTTATAGAGGCACCTGTCGCATAAAAACATTTGTACATGAATTTTAATATGTAGAAATTAATTTTATTTCGGTTTTACCTTTCTAGTTTCCGCCACACCCTATGAGACTTAATGATTATAAAATAATAATGTAACAATCGTGACGTGTTACGTACGATACGGTTATCAAACGCATCGTGTGCGCACGACCAAACAATCGTACTAGAGCGCATTGCGTCATCGCTCGTAGTAATCAGCTGATGTCGGTCGAGTAAATTGAAACCGTTTAATACCTATATGTGTAGTAACTGTATTGTATACCTATTGTGAGTTACTATGTACCTATACGTACGTAGTTCATGTAACAATGTTGGACTAGAAAGAAAAATGTAAGTGCTTTAGTTTGCTCTTATCGTACGCCGTTTGCTGTTTCCTTTGCAGGAAATAGGTTATCTGCAGTTGGATTGGCTGGAATTGGGTTACCAAGTACAGTAGAACTATTTACAGTTTCAATTTGACTTTTACCGACACTACGTGTTTGTAAACGTTTCTTTTCTTCTTCGGTTTCATCTTTTAAGTACAAAAAAACAAAAGCTACACAATACGTAAAACGTTGCCCCACACTAGGAATCTCCTGTATCGTGGGTGCGTTAACAAACATTTAAACTCACATACACAAACAGCAATTACTATTTCCAGGCTTTTCCGGAGCATTCTCCGAGAGTATTATTTTATTTTGTTTAAAAACATTTCATCACCGCGTCGGGCTCAGTTGGCAGCAATATAAACTTAAAAGCGCACACAGTAAAATAAAACAATACTCGTCCATGAAACGTAAACGTTCCTCAGTTTCTTTGACTTTTAACTTATCAAATAAGTACAAATTTTAAAACAACCAATAGATTACCTAAATCGGTGCACAACAATAGAAGCGAAGGGCAATAAAGTCAAACTGTTTATTTTACAGCCCAACAAAATGTTCAACAATAGAAATGTCAAGACAAAGCTCTTTAGAAAAACTTAGTCGTTCGGAACAAAAGGACGTTTCGTTGAAAGTGGAGACGTAAAGGGGGCGCTGTAAATCAATGCTGGCGAATAATAAAATGCAAATGTACAAAGACTTATTGTTTTAGCTGGAAACGCTGATATAGAACAGGGAACACGGCTAGACAAGTGCTATCTTAGTCAAGACAAGAAATTACTTGTGAATGTTATCGTATCTGATGTTTCCTTTACTGGGTAACAAAATTTCTTAGTATAAAATGAGATTGGCAACGCCTTGTGAGATAGCAAGAGCGTGTTTGACACCTCAGCCAAAGAAGGTATCGTGATTAAAGACTGGACCAGTATGAAGTCATTAATAAAGAAATAACTGCTAAACATTTAACAAGACATGACTATGCCCTTATTAGGGAAGTCGTTTATTATCGGTAAGCAGCATATTTTGTACCATATCAATCAACAAAGTTGTAAAAGCATTAAGAATCGCCAAGTTGTAAACTTCGAATCAAATGAATATTCGGTCAGCTATTCCACACGAGGCCGACGATGTAATAACTTCTTATATTAACGGACATATTAATTACGGCTTCGTCGTAAATACGTTAATGAAATGCAAGCAATCACTGGGTACTAAGTTGCGCATGCGGTGGTGTGGGGCGTCCAGTGCCACTTTCAGTAGCTCGTACTTCGATGGTGTCTTGGTGCATAAACTACTCACTTTACTACAGCACGTTCCGCCAGGCTGTGTTTAAGACAAGTAACCTACATAATAATAACTGTTTCTTGCACAAGTTATTTTTAATAATTCCCAGTACGTTATAATTTTACGCTGTTAGTGAAAACAAACGTTTTCTGAGATCTCAGTTTCAGAAAAGGGAAGAAATCAACAGGCCAGACGTATTTGAAGACTTCGGGGAACTCAAAGCCACGAACGACGGCGACACACATCGACATCCCACTGTTAACAAGGCATCAGTTTCATATTTCTTTTGTAAAAAGATACGAAACAAACCATTTACTACTCACATCCCGTCCAATAACTTAGTGCAACATTTTACCCACAGTGTGCAGACAATAAACCTAGATTTTTATTCTCAACTTTCCGATATGTCCATTCAATATGTTTACCAGACATTGAAATTGGATCCCTCCACGGTCTACATTGTATGTGGGTAATCATGACGATTGCGAGTGGTAATGTCATAGCTTATTCAGGCGAACGATAATGCTACACTAGGAGCCTCAAGGTCGGGCGGTGCATGCACCATAAACCCTCGTCTTTACCGCCACTCACCGCTTCGTCTTTGTCTTTGACGGTAGAGGGTCGACGTAAGTCATAAACTGATCACAGTTACATTTGTGGAAACCTTGGATTTCTTTATCATAACACGTCTTCAAATAGTGTGCCTATGTAAAGAATATAGTCACTCCGCGTCCGTCTCGAAGTCATACTCAAACGCCGAAAGTCTCTATGTTTATGGATGTTATTCAAAAGTTCCTTTTAGCACTTCGAATATTTTATGAAGGTTTACCATTTATCACACGGTTCGCCATGCATAAATACATCAATCACTTTCTAATCCGCTGTCATCTCAACATTTGTGCCAGCTGGTGCATACGAAAAGGTAAAGCGTGTATCAAGCAACTGCATCGACCTACAACGATGACCCTGGCATGTTACCAGTCACCGCTGAAGGTTTATTGCTAACGTAGGTGTACTATAAGCCTTTATTTATAACTCTGCATTGCATTTTATTGCTCAAAACCTACTCACCGTCTTTATTGATACTTTCTTTAATAGGAAACTTGATTTCACATTTTCTTTGTAAACTGTTTAACTAGACTCCGTTTTGTTCGATCCATGTGCATTCTAATCTTACGCTCTGGGAAACATTTATACTAACAATTTCCATCCATTCAACCAGTTTATTAAAAACAGAACAGGTGTATAAAGCCGTTTAATTTCTGCATTGGTAATTGCGAGGCAATTCATCAAGTGTCGTTAGAGCCAGGAGCCAATCTAGGAGCTATACATTTCTGTGATTAGTTTAGTACCCTGATACGGTTGGACAGGTTTGAGGCATAATTTTAAGGTAGTGGAAAATTGGAAACGCGACAAGTAGCGATCGGTGAATGATAGTAATTATCTGGTGGTGGCGGACTGGCTGCCGCCCACCAGAATTCCACGCTCATTCCCACTGTAGCGGAACACTTGGTGCTCTCAGTTGTTGATTCTCTCACACAAGTTATGTTTTGGAGTGCGTGACTTGTCAAACGCCACGTCACTTGGACGCCACAGCGGAGCACGCCAGCCTACCCACGGTCCATGATTACTTTGTTATTAGTAAACGAGAAATACAGTTTCGGAAAAAAAGTTTTTAAGTAGAATTGTTTTTTTAGCCATAAAAAAAGTCTGAACCGTTAGGACCCATAATGGAAAGCTTTGGGTGTGCATTTCAAAGGAATTATTTCCACAAACCTTCAAAATCAAATATGCCTTTTTGATTAAACCGAACACCAATATTGGCACGAGATTTCGTTATCTCCCAGCCAACAAACTAACACAAACAGTCGTATCGAAAGCTATATATGGTGCTGGATGATGAATCAAAGCATTCAGAGATCCGTATATCAATACAGCTGAGACTAGTGTTTCAACGGAACAGATAAACAAGCCATATAATACAGCGGTAGACGCGGACGGTAAACAAAGCTAGGGTCAACGCCACTGCACCGATGCACGCAGTTCAAATTATTACATTTTTACTTCCATGTTGATAATATCCCTGTTTTTAACCGACTTCAAAAAAGGAGGAGGTTCTCAATTCGACTGTATTTTTTATTTTTATGTGTATTACCTCAGAACTCCGTTATTTATTTAATAGCCGATTTGCAAAATTATTTTTTTTAACTTTCAGATTGGTCCCATAGAAAATTCATCGAAAGCTGTTCAGTACTTAAAAAAATTACTGTTAAAAATTATAACTTAAAAGTGAAAAATAAAAACATTTTTGCAAAAAAAAAAAACAACCGACTTCCAAAAAAGACACCACAAAGTAAAAAAATATCTTCAATTTCGGAAGTCGGTGGCAAACAACGAAAATGCGACACCGACTTCCTAAATTAAAGTTATTTTCACTTTGTAGCGTGTTTTTTGGAAGTCGATTGTTTTCATAGAAGGAATTAGAAAAAGGGTTCTGGTGTTTAGATCTTAGATAACTATTAACAGAATAAATGACTTCAGAGAAATAGATAATACTGGAATCTTTGTAGCTGTTGTTACAGCTCCAAGGTTAATTTCTGTTATTTCTAATCTCCACAGATGTTAAATACCTGGATTTAGTTCAAAACACAGTAAAAGCATACAGATTTACCCGTCTAATCCCTGAATGTTTAAGTTATTCCCAAGAGCGAACTTCCAAAGCCTAGCACAAATATTTGATGTAGATTATCAAGACGATGATGGGCCGAGCTTTAGTGAAGATACAAATGTAAATATAAAGAGCTACAACTGTGATAATGAACTACAGCATCAGCTAAATTAATGCTCACTTCCTGTCCTTATTTAAGATGAAGAAAAAGAAGAATGCTGTTAGTCACCTGAGAAAAATGATTAAATGCGTCACCGAACTAAACAAAAAGCTGAGGCTGTGACTAAGTTGATTTCTCAAAGGCTCTATCGCCAATGGAATGACATTGCAGAAAACATCCAATCACTCTATACAACGCTTTGTTCAATCCCGGAATTCCCTGGGCATTTCATTTAAAGCATTTCGCGAAACAGCGACCCCTCGCTGTGATATTAAAAATTGCAATCAAACGTCGGCTAAAGATGAACGAGTGATACGCCACACAATAATTAAATATTTATACTTACTAAAGTCACGGTACTGGATAAAGAAATCAAGTAAATTACGGGGTATTTTTGTTCTGTTGTTGGTAATTATAAATCAGCAATATGCTTTTAAAATGAAAGGAAATGAGTTTAAGAAGAAAAAAGCTGGTCAGCTTTGTGTTAATGAAGTATTAATCCGGATTGATGAATAAACATATACCTACGTTTTTCAATGAGCATCAGTATTCGCGGTCGCTATAGATTCACTTCCTTATAAGCATGGACGCTTGCATTGTTTATGTATCTTACGACAAACAAGACTGTTCAATGGAATAAACGTCTATGAATGACCGACGCGACGATGTTTGTGGCTTGATCGTGAGTATTATAGGAATGAATTAGCAATGAGGGGTATTGATACCGTTTTTAAGAATGAACCAGTATGGCTACAATGTAGATCAATGAATGATTGATTCAACGTTGGCCTTGGACTCTTCCACAAAATGGCCAACGTTTAAGTTTTTGTTAATGAATCAGTAGGTACATTGTTCTTGAATTAGTTCAAGGTAGAAAGGTGGAGTTGAAAATGATCGATGTGACGTCAATACTTTAAACGGGAATTACTGAGAATGAATAGGTACAGTGAATTATCTACTATTACAGTAATTAACACCGTTTACGCTTTCAAGAACGAACTAGACTTTATGTAACCCAATACTAAAAACAGATCAATGGAACGAAAATAAATGAATGACCGAGCCAAGGCTAGGCAATGTGTAATTGTTAGTGAATCGGCCTCGATGATTGACAACGAAGACCAGTTTCATTTTCAAGACTTCAATGAAACTGAATAAAAATCTATGAATGACCGATCTGGTTGTGAGTAATCGCAAGCGAATCGGCAATGAGAATGACTATTTCCTACTATACTATTTCCGTTCGCTATGGGAACTTGGTTATCGGTTGTGGGCGAGTTCCAGTTGCGTGACCCGCTTACCGCACTCCAAGTGTTGCGATTTGCGACTCAGACGCAGGGCTAAAGTCTGACGCAACTAATAGCTTGGCTTATACTGATTCATTGTTCATGCTTTGTTAAGCTATCTTGTTGGTAGTTGGTATACGAGCTTTCGGTATCTTAATGTATGTAAACTTTTACTGGTTTGAGCTTTTTTTTATATGTCGACGAATATGTTTTCGATGTATAAATTATAATCTGCCACTCGTGTAGTTTATACTGAGTAATAAAACGTTAGACTGATTTACAGTAGCATTAAATTGGAGATTAGCATAAAAAATTCTTTACAACCTAAAATGACTACATGTGAACGACTGCGTAACTTTGAAGAAGTCAAATATACATCCATAAAAACGAAAGATATTTATATTTTGTTCAATTACAGTTGTAGCTTAATAAAAGCTAATGTATAAAATATGGCAGGCATCGTATTTCAAGGGACTGATGGACGGCTGTTGAACTGCAATATGAGTACGGTGTGATATTTAAATCCGCCTACATATTAAAAGATTCGTTCAACTAAACATTCTTACACGGACGAATAGTATTGAAACCGGATTTTAAATGTATTAGCATAAATTATGTTATTTAGACTGACGTTACGAAACAACGGAATATATTGGACGCTTTGATAATAAAACGCTATTTTGAGCGTCTCTAGTTTCTGTGTTCAGTATCGTCTTCGTTCATTCATTTCAGTATACTACGCAATACGTTTGAATTAAACTTACTTTGTTTATTTGTCTTGTGATGATTAACTAGTGAATATAACTAGCCTGGACTACACATGCTTACGGGCTGGCGAAAGTATGCTATTGCTATGAATAGAATAGAATTTTATTATGCAAATATTCTTTTTAATAGGATGTGTATTTCAGCATATATCTTTACATACCGAGACGCCTTCGTACCTCAAACTCAAACTGCTGTTGGGCCCGGTTGTCATTCGAGGATCTTTAACAGTCGTTACGGGTCTTCAGAAGCCCGAAAGTCTGAAAACCAGTCTTACCAAGGGGTATAGTGTTACCCAGTGACTGGGATGTGGAGGTCAGACAGGCAGTCGCTCCACTTAAAATACTGCAGCGCGATTCTGTAACCATCTCACCGTGAAAACTCAGGTGAAGTGAGCGTGGAGTGAGCTGTCATTTCAACTAATGCTAGGGATTGACACTATTGACAGCTCACTCTAAGCTCACTTCACCTAACTTTTCACGGTGAGATTTTTACAGAATAGACCGGCTGGTATTCAGCTGCATCCAGTTAGACTGTAAGCCGACCCCAAAAATCGTTGGGAAAAGGCCAGATGATGATTTTGTGTATTTCAGCATTTATTTTACATTAACTAGGCACTTTGAAGATCACAGGACAGAGTATGCAGAACTGAATTCCTGAAAGGTAAGGCCAATACTAAAATCACTTTAGCACTGCCTGCCTGCTATTGTTACAAATCCGTCAAACAATACAAAATATTTTCGGATTAATAGGAAATAAAAGGCTATCGATATCGGCGAGCTCTGAAAATAGCCGAATGGGAAACAAAATCGGAACTGTAAACAGGAATGAATTCCTTTTTTTTTTTTCAGCAATCGCCCCATCCCTTTGGCCTATTATTTTTTCCATATGACGTTGTAGTACAAAAGAGAGCACCTTTTGTATGTTGGAAAGTATTTTTAAATGACCTGTTGCGTTACCTCGTTGGTCTAGTGGTCGCAGGCGCTACTGCTGTGCTTCAGGTCCTGGGTTCGATTCCCAGGTCGGGCAAAGTGTAATTGGGTTGATGGCAATAAGTAGACTCGTCCCCTTTTAAATGATTTTATTTTTGTAAGTAGGTGTGCTCAAACACTTTAACACGTCAATCATATTTTAAAAACTAGATGAGGTTGGCGTGAGCGTAGCATGAGACTTAAACCATAAAATGTGGATGTATTATAAATACCTCGACTTTTAATCGTATGCAGTAAGTTGACAGTTCAAAGAAAAATAATGTTACCTTAGTGAACGATTCTGCGTAAAGAACGAATGATAAAAATTATTTAATATTTTATTATAATTAAAACTTGTAGAAAATAAGAATCATTACCTATTAATAAAAGTCGTTATTAGTTAAGAAAAGTAGGAATTTCCTTTTTTATTATTTTATTCTAATAGAAACAAAATAAAAATACTTTGCCTAGCCCTTTGGGGAATACAGCCGTAATATTTATTATGTCTGTCGCGGTGTCAGCATTTAAATAAACCGTCATAGACTGTGACATAAGACCTGAGCGACTTGACCAAGCCTGACCTCAACTAAAATTAATCCAACGATTAACATCGAAGTTTGGAATAAAATTTCAATTTATAATGATTCGGTCTAAGTCTATCAGTGTCTATGAATAATTTAGTAGTAATATGCATCTTTTTGTGATTACGTATCTACTTTTGCTTTTTGTTCAATTTATAGTTCTGTGAAGAAAATACTAATAAGTTGGTACTTTTAACTAAAATGGAGTGTGAAATGAACAGCTTTGTTCTGGTGTTCCTGTGATTTAAATTATTTTTACAGGAAAACCGTGTCCACGACCTTAATTATTACAACACATATAAGGCATTTAATTAATATCGCCCGTACTTCGCCGATATTATTTCCATTAAAATAAAATAGACTTTTCATTACGGCTCCCGCAGACAGGCGCGACGCAACTCTGGTAGAACTATTTCTATGAAAACTCATTGGAAATGGTTCTACCAAGATCACGTCGCACCTGTCAGCGGGATCCTTAAACTTTTCTATCACAATAACTATTAATTTTATGATTTAATTTTATAACTTCCGTTACGAGTAGATTCTCGTAAACTCTATACAGGGAGAGAATAAATACGAGAAACTACACCATAGACCATGAGACCATCAAAGATATGGAAAAGTGACTCAGATGTACAGTTCGTTTCGGCCTTTCTTCTCAGAGGGATAGGAAATGCCGACCTTATCTAGTTTTTAATATATGATTGACTTGTAAAAGTGTTTGTACAAACCTACTCACTTAAATAAAATCATTTATCATGCTTGCAAGTCACTTCCATAAAATTAATTAAAGGTAATTCACATTTAGCAAAAGAAGAGGATGAAAAGTTCTTTTGCTTTTGCTGATTTTACCAAATTCAATAAGTATATTTTATCTGTGGAAATGAATTGACGTCTGACAGTAAGTTGGTGTATGTATGGAAAAACTCTCAAAAATTCAAAAAAAAATCTCAAGTTAAGACTTATTTACAAAAGTTTGGTGAAATTCGTACTTAAAGAAATTTAGGGATGATTTTACCAAAGTCAATTATATTTATCTGTAGAAATAAATTGACGTCTGATAGTAAGTTGGTGTATGGAAAAACTGTCAAAAATTCCAATTTTTTTTTTCAAGATAAGACTATTTCTAGGTACAAAAGTTTGGTGAAATTCGCCCTTAGAGAAATTAAAGCTAGTTGCTGGGTACTCATCTTCTATGTGGCGTTCATGTTTGTACATTCCATCTTGATAAACTAAATAAACCCTAACTACATAACACTTATTCCAATTCCTTCTTATCATATCGAACGCCAAAATCAACATTAATCAATCAACACCATAATCACACACGTTTTTATGTCAACACGAAAAACCGGTTACTCAAGTATCGAAGTAAATCAATTTCCTAAAAAGAATGACATTAAAACATTAAATTCGGTAGCCCGCGGGGTTAGGCAGGAATGTCGTGGTAAGGCGGGGGGGGGGGGGGAGGAACAAAAAATCCCGGTACCTACCTGCGCTGCCAATGACCTCAGGCGATTAGACCCGGTACGGAATACAACGCCTAATGTACGCCCTTTTGGTTTCGACTGTGTGAATTCGAGTTTTACTGTGAGAATAATTAATGCAGTCCTATAACCAAAAATTCGAAGAAATCTGACATCAACCAACTCGCACTGGGCCCGCGTGGTAGATTACAGTCCACCCCCTGAAAGAGAGGAGGCTTGTGGCCCAACACTGGGAACATTATAGGCTGTTTATGCTATATTTTCAATCTAAACCTTTTTTAACGCATACTTACTTATTTTAATAACACGCTTTAAAAAGATAGTCCTGTAACATTACCATAAAGCGCATGAATCGTGCTCCGGTTTAAATTTGCAGCACTCAACCGCCACATTTGATGCATTACCTGCAACAAACACACATTACATTAGCTTTGTTCGGCTCCTCTCAAATAGAATTAGCAGAACAACAATTCCGTTCATTAGTATCACTGCAAGTATCAATACTGTGGTAATTTGTACTACGTTCGATCGTTTCTGGCCTCCCATCCCTTTCACTCGCATAGTGTGTCAGTGAGACAGCAAGCAAGTGTTCAAAATACGATCGAAAGAAAATTCGTTATCGTACCAAGCTTTCAGAAGTTGTAAGAGCTGTTTAATATTCTGTGAGCGTACTGAGCCCCCATGGTCCCTTCACGCTAACTTCCTGTTCAGTTCTGGACGTTCTGGTCGCCTGGTACCCGGCGCGAGTTCCGATAACATTGAAAAGATACATCTTCGGACTTTATGTAACAGTGAATCAATTTGGTCCGGAAGACTTCGTGGATAAGACCAATTACTTAAAAGAAAAGACATGTAATATGAACAATAATAATTATAATTATGTAATACGAAGTAACGAAATTGATAGCTATGTTCAGCGACGTCAAAACCAAATTAAATAAGACGTAAAGACATTGACGATTCCGTCAGCGGTTCAGGTTTCAAAATAAGGTCTTCGACAAGCTATAAGTGCAGTTTTATGTTTATTGAGTTACGTCCAACGTGTTGATAGTTTATTGACACTAAAAGAACAGAAAATACAACTTTAATAGAAATTATATGTTAAGAGGCTGGATGATTCACATCCAGTTTCTTAGGCACAGTTCAAATGCTACAAAAGTATAAGCTTGCTATAACGCTTGCTATAATAAAAATTTATGAGGGCCTGCATAAAATCAATTAATCGCAAACTCTTTAACAAACAGACTCAACGAGTGCAGCGACCAACATTACATACACAATTTGGTAAATTTTGTTTACCCCAAAGCTGCTATGCTTGTCGCGTACGCCCTGATTGGAGGGGCCACAGCCGCAAATCGATACTGAAATGCAGGCGAAAAAAAAAATATACAGCCTGGAAGTGATTGATTTTATTCACATAAAAAAGCCAGGAAGTCTTAAAAAATCAATAGAGTAAGCCATATAATTGCGTATTGTTGAAATTGATGGTTACATATTTGGAGTGTCTTCAGCAAAAGCATCGAAATCGAACTGTTTCATCCCGATGTAAACACTGATAACAAGCGCAAACGGGTTTAAGATCCAGATCTTGCGTCATGTGTACCGAGTTGTTTGGAAAGCCTGCAACAGTCGTGTCCCAGTCTCCGATTCTCCCGTTAATCCACTTTATTTTAACCTCCAGCGGTGTCCAGAGCTTGTTCAGATCGTTTCCTGTTGTATTTCCACTCAACAAGCCAGTTAGAGCATACCGCAAACTAACACCTCGCATTTGTCTTGTCCGGTGTCTTCGTAGGCAGAAATTTATTGCCTTCCTATTCGTGTTCATGTGATCAAATACCACGTTCTGCAGCTTGATATATGTCCGTAACAAGTTCATTAGTTCCCGAGCTAATTTTGACTATCAAAAGGAGGGGAAGTCATTCATTCATCAAAAAAAAAAGAAGCCTAAAGATCGACGCGCCACAAAAGATTAAGATATTTCTGGGCATCGTAGCGTTATATTATAAGCTGATGCATTTAATTGGAGCTACCGTTGATGAGTTTAGTTAGGCAAAGGTTCTGAAAAACAAATATTTTTCATATATTTATTTACTTTATCGTTAGGACATAACAAACGTTTGATCAAACGCAAAACGTTTATAGCACGAGACTAACGATCCCCTTGATTCGAAAGGGTGAATACAAGTTTTGTTTTCTTATAATTTATTGTATCCGGTTTTTAGGGCAGGTGGTCGAAACACTCAGGGAGAGGTATTAAATCCATAAATCATGGTCCTATGGAATTATTCAATAAACTGCATTCAGTGATGATATTAAACCCTACACAAAGTTAACACTTCGATGGGTCTGCGAGTATTACTTGACTTCAAAGCAAGCATAACTTGCAAGCAGAATATGGAAATATTAATTGCATTGTGGTTTTTTGTAATAACAACTTTTTGTGTTAACTTCTTATAAATGATACGTGCATCCAGTAAAAAGATTGACAGTTAGGCACTTTGAATTAGATATGGGCGTGGCGCTGCATTCATTTATAGTCTACACAAAAAACTGCTATTTTTAATCCAACAAGCAAGAAATCAGAGTATTTTATTTAATTGCAATAAATATCTTAATCACTATCTAGTATTTCCTGATATTTCAATAAACGTTTTTCTTTACCTAATGATGAAAAGTGATAATTAGCAACATGAACACTTGAGTTTTATCGAGCAAAATTGATAAAAATAAATGACCCTAATTTTCAATTACCCGTCATTCTGACGAAAGCCATTTTGGGCGCGATGCATTATTTCTATGTTCTAAAATCAAATTACGGCGGCTCCGTTGTGCGCCGGCGCGGTAATTACAGGCGCTCGTGATTAATGAGCAATCAGACCCTTGCCGGATTAGGGTTGGTCCTTTTGCTCTTGCTTCTTTTGTACAGAATATTCTAAGGCGTCCAAGTGCCGGGGATATCGAACCTGTTGTTTTGCTTCGAAACTTTTTGGAGAGTTAACTTAGATTTATTATTTTTAAGGAAACTTTTCGTACCTGCCGTGCCGGTTAGAAATATTTTTAGGTATGTCAGCTACCTTTAGCAATATAAATGTTTCTCTGTTGATGTCCATCATTCAATGTTTTACGTAGGTATTTTAATTGGAAGAACTCCAATCATACTTTTATAGCCCTACAAAAACGTTAAGGTTTTTGTGGCAAAATTAAGCAATTAAATCCCTGTTTTGGTCAAAACTTTTGACGCGAATAAGGTAACTTCAATCCGATCACAACCGAACATCAATCATTTCAGTAATTGCGGCCTCACGCCATAAACAGATATACAGACAAGAAATTATGATTTAACTCTTTACTTAATGTAGTTGCTAATAAATACGTTTACACGTTTTCAAAACTGTGAAGGAAAACATCTCGAGGAAACCAGCATGTCCTAGAACCAAAAATTCGAAGACATATGAGTTATGACATCTCCTAACCCGCACTGGGCCCGCGAGGTAGATTACAGCCCACTGCCTCTTGCAAAGAGAAGGTATGTGTTCCAGCAGTGGGAACATTATAGGCTGATTATGCTACGTTTACATTAAACCATTATAAAATATTCATCTAAATGTGTTTCAAATGAATTTTTGCGCTATAACGACATTTCTGATTTATTCATTCATAGAAGTTGACACCCCTGAATCTCGGCTACCGTTTTCTGTTGCAGAAGCTGAGATATTCGAGGTAAAGTAACGTCGACTTAATGCTTTTGTGATAAGGATGAATATGTGGTTGATGTGGATGTATTCAAGTTGAGGACACTGTAAGCCATGGCATGTCACTGTGCCTTAGCTCTGGGACAGCAAAGAGAGCGCTTTGAGAGATTCCCTTCAGCAGCTGAGGCTTGCATGATTAATTTCAGTAGTTTTAAAGGATACATTTTGGTTGATAAAGAAAAGAGACTAGATTTCGTGTAAATCCGTAATGTATTTCTAAGATAATCATCATAGGTACCTTTCAAACGAACCACAAACCATTGTTCACACACACAGACCTACTATGTAATAATAAATTAACCTGTTAACTGCCGCTGTGACCAGTTTTGACCAAATTAGACCATGTTGTTTTTTTTTTTTTTTAATTATTTATATAAGTTCTTCAAGGTAGAAGATTTAACAATAACTGCAATTTTATTGATCCAAAAGTTTCCTTCTCACAAAAAGCTGAATGTAAAAGGGTTAGGGAACATTAATAAAGTTGCACACATTTTAAGAGGCAATTTAAGTTTAAAAGTCAATGGTTTCGAGTAACCAGCGGTACACAATGGTTAGTTATTAAAGTAATTGAAGTAGGAAACCTACGTGGTTGTTATTATTTAGAGCTGGGAATCTCGAGGGGTGTGAGTGCCCGACGGCAGAGTAGGTGCGTTCGTGGGGTGCCAATAAAACAAAAGAGAATACATTTTTGGAAATAGTTAATGTAGCCGTAAATTGGTGATTTAGAAGCTACTGATTAAGAGGGCTTTTAATGAGTACAGGCGAATAAATCATAAATTTTAAATAGTTTCGGTTTTGAGTTTTACGATTATAGGATAAAAGGCTTTTGTAATTCTGTATCCTAGTTACTTTTTGGGGTCCTACTCGGGGATCTGGAAGTTTTGTTCAATTTTGGACGAAGTTATAAGGACATATACAATGGAAGGACGGTACCGCAAAGAAGGAGTTTAACAGCATAAACAATCAATAAACTATAAATATTAATATTGCAGCTATAATTATTTACGGGCTTTTCCTTTAACTAACAATTTACATAATTTATTGAAGGTGTTAAATTCGCATCGTAATTGCCAACTAAACATTTAAAATTTCACTTAAACGTTTAATTAAAGCGATGTAGGTACTTGATTAAAACTATCCATCAATCGCGAAATGATCAATAAAGTATAAAAGTCGATATTATCGGGGCCCCGCCCTTACGCGCCCCGGCGACACTTGGGCCTGGTAACCTAATATGCGAGCACGGGAGGGTTGGCTACGAAGATACAAATCTACTAGATGGAATGTTTAGTTTTTTGCTGAACATGCGCGTGTTTTGTGTAATTTTTTCATTTTAATTGATGTGATGGATTGATCATGATATTCTTGATGACTTGATGAGCGTACGAAATGTCCTGGATATCAAATTACTATCCGTTGCTTTAAGGCTTTATTCGAAAACTGTTGTCAAAAGACTAGCGCTCAAGCTCGGAGTTTCATTTCCAAATCATGCACGTCTGTCTGTGTTTGCCTCTGCTGCATCTTAGAGCAATTTAAAAGGCATATCTAGCTACGCTATACATCCTGCACAAACAAGGGTACTATAGTAGGGTGTGCGAACACGCCAAGCGGCCGAGTTCGGCACGTCATAACCGCCGAAGGCTATGCTTACCAGTTTCGCCGAATATTTTATTACGAAAGTGACTCTTTGCACATTTAATTTAGCTCACGGAAAATTCTTTTCGCTTCTTTATTAGATTTGAGTATCAACAGGAATAGGAGGTTAATCTTTGATCTCCTTTTTAATTTGAATCGAAGATAATTGTGTTTCTTATTTGCAAAAGTAACAGATATTTACGAATAAAAAAAATCAAAATGTTTATTCTTCTTACAAGACCTTCATATTTATTGTCGTTGCCGCAATACAGCATGATTCTGAGAGAGGAGCCTTCTGGCCTTGCACAGGTCTTCCTCTTGTTTTTTTGTTTTCACTATTTTGTTAGTTTTCATCTTAGATAAACTTAGAAGCGTTTGTTTTCATAATTTTGTTAGATTTAATTTTCTTTCTTACTGTTTATATTTCCTGTGCGTGTCCCAACTGAAAAAAAAAATCCTTTCTTTCTTTCAACCCTACCCAATTCCCATACACCCAAATCCGTGATTGATACACGAGCTGCTGAAAGGGATCAAACCACAATAACACTCACCTACCTATAACCTACCAAATAAAAATACAATCACAAAGATACACGCGCAATTCGGTCACTATTCCTCGATCGATAGTCTCCCCTCGAGATATTCAACAACAGTTCGTCAACATAAAACTGGAATGAATCAAATCAAACTCATTATATCAGCAGTGATCACAATGGCCGCACTAAACTCTAAAGGGTTGAGCAGACGAGATGAATGCGTCGCGTGCCACACACACGTGTGCACATGGATTATGCTAATTTAGTATTCTCTACGGTCCACTGGTTTTACTTTAGTGAACTAGGACACTGAGTGGACAGCTGCAGCTAAATAATCATAATAATTTTTAAAATCTGTTTTTGTACTTTCGCGATTCGGATGCATTTATATTATAATGTACCCTTGATAATGGCCGTTGCAGTTAGGCCGAAATGTCGCGAAAAGGGCATTGTGTATTTATGCAAATTGTCATCGCGAAATGCCAAGTCAGCTCATTCGCTCATTCAATATAGGTTTTAGTTATAAAACTGCTGAAAACATTTCACCGTGAAAACTTAGGTAAAGTGAGCTGTCATTCTACGATGCTAGGGATTGACACTATATTGACAGCTCTCACTTCACCTATGTTTTCACGGCGATATTTTTTACCGAATATATCGACTGGTCACAATAAGGAAAACACCAGCCGATGTACTTTGTTAAAATCTCACCGTGAAAACTTAGGTGAAGTGAGCTGTCATTCACCTTGGGATTGACACTATTGACAGCTCACATCACCTAAGTTTTCACGGCAAGATTTCTATAGAATACACCAGCGAGTATTTAAATGAGTTTGATTACAAATGTTTTGTTTGTAACTAAACCAGTTTGAAATATTAGGCATCCAACATATAAGGTAAACAAAGACTAAGTAATAATTTAGATATGGTCAGTAGTACTTAATTATGTAACTAGCACAATTATTGCAATTGTTTTGATTTATTGTTATTTCATTGGCCCAAATGTCAAATGGGACATATTGCGATAACTGCAGTCTGAATTAATACATATTTTAATCGTTTAAACTGCAGGTATACCTAAATTATCGATTATTTGTTCGAAGTATATTTTAATACTGTATAGCAACCCATCGATTGACTGGGCAACGGTCATTTTCTGATTTCTAGCTGGACTAAGTGCAGCTTGAGCGTTTTTGACAGAAGTACATATTTTATGTTCGGTTAATATACAGCGGGGTAATTGCGTAACACACTAACAGTAGGAATGGCTTATGTTTTGACAGTTCAACAACATTTATTGCGTTATTTACGTTGCTGTGCAAACACATTTTTCGAACATGAAGCAATGGATTAGCAATATCCATCAGAATTATTCAGATAGTGATTTTATAGTGTGTTACGAATAAGGGTGCAGGTCCATATCAATTACATGTAGGTATTTATTTTGATTAGGTACAGTCACGACCAAAAATATGTACCTATACACTCGGCTTTTTTCAAAAGCGATTTACTCCTTTATGTTTTAATGAAATTTTATGTTGTTACGAACATAGCATTTTCGAACCCATAGGTTTATGTAATGTGTCGTATTTCAACGTTGCATTCGTTATTTCACGAAAAAATCGCAATTGAAAGTTGCCAAGTGTTGACATATTGGTGCTCGTGACTGTACAGTGTCTTTGATTACATATTATCCCGTTTAGCCCCATTTCAAAGCGTTACCTTCTAAAATCTCCATTCATCGCAGCAGATGGGCTCCATTCTTGGCGGCTTAAGAATGAATAACGCAAACAAATTCGTGAGAACCGCCAAACACAAACAACACAAGCAGAACCTACTATTTATTTAGGTAATACGCAAAATGCGTGCGCACGTGCCGACAACACACCCCCGTACTGCCAACCCTTAACATTAACATACCGAGTAGCAAATCATGGTAATTTAATTTTCAACCTTATCTGGATAGTTATAAGGGTTTTGTGTGGTGTAGTTGCTAGGGTTGTCAAAGACATCGCGACTGGCATTCAGTGCAGAATTAAATATCATTGTTAGAGAACCTCATTAATGCAATATTGAACTCACGAGAGACCGGAGGGATAGTTTTATTGTGTGCAAAATTGACTAAGTAGGTTTTAAATTTTTCTATTGTGATTTTATGGCGTAGGCAAATTTTCTCCTACCTACTTGTTGGATGTAATCACGTTATATTGATAGGGTTATTTAATTACGGATTCAACGTTGCGTTGCTCGTAAACAGTTATAATAATATTGATTTCTCTAAATATAGAGAAGTCGTTTTTCATGATAACAAAATAACGTTTGAGAAAAAAACAGTTGATGATAACCACATACATATTAACAAACTTCTGTGTTTCAAAATCCTAATAATATGTCACGCTCCTTATTATTTTTTATGTCTGTAGCACCTTTAGGAATTTTGAGTAGGTACAGAAGGCTAATTCTCGTAATTTAAAACGTTCAAAGTCTAGTCGCAGTCTCATCTCGGCGACAAACAAATGTCAAAAACTTGTCAAAATGTAGGGAAATTAGAGGTATTTCTTGACAGATGGAGACTGAGATCAGACTGTGAACGTTCTTAAAATTACGAGAATTGCCCCTCAGGTTTATGGCTTTTACACCCACGCATTAGACATTCGGCGATTTCGTTAATTGACGTGTCAAATTGCCCATCACCCTGTCTATTTGCATGATCGATGACTTATAACATCAGATAAAAAAAACAATGAAAACATCTCAATTATCGCTAATAACATGTTGACAAGTAAAGACTAGTTTACACTGTGCACGCGATTGTTAGAAATGTTGCGATTATAAATACGTGTGGTCTATCATCTTTGTTTATGGTTTATGTAACTTCTGAGAAACGTGTGCGTTGATCTTGCGCTCAAGTATTTATGTCTTGACTTGTTCTCTATGAAATGCATCGCGTGGTTTGTACTGTCAGCTGTTGTAAACAATGTAACTCACACGTTTCATTGAATTTCATTCTTACAACTAGGTAAAAATAGATTCTTAGCTAGAAAACTGATTTAAACGCATGTATGTCACTGACATAAACACAATTAACAGCCTACATAAGAAAGGAAATAAACAATCCACATAATGATAATCTTGTCGTATTTTTTGTACAATAATTACAGAACACCAACGCGATCGCGAGAACCAGCCAGATGGTACGGTATCGATCGTCGGCCGAGTGCGCACGGCCGACCGGCCCTATTATTGTTTAATCGTAATCTCAGCGCGCGATTAGCATACCCATTGTGCACTACGCACTATACACATGTTATCGTAATGAATGGGAGACGTCGATATGTAAAAAAGCTAGTATATTATTTAAATGTCGTAAAAACTTGTAAAGTAACTGTAGTAATAGTTACGGTAATGAAAAATGCAGTTTGGTGATTTGTTGGACATCATTTACATTTTTTACGAAAAGTTAGTGCATGACGAGAATCTGATCTCCATATTTATAAGACTGATGTTAAAGATAACGATGGTGCGTACAAGATTCCGAGATAACATTTTATTTTACAAATTCCAATGATCTATTGAATTAATTAAAGTTAATAACAGAATACGATTAGAATCGACAGCACGATCTGTTGGATGAAAATACATAATTAATTAGGTAATTAAATTGTGACATCACGTTGAAGATGGAGCAATCAAACATTAATCTAAAAGCTTACATAATTATGGAGTTCCTAAAAGTTCGGGAGATTGTCTGGGATTGCTATAATTGAATTCAAACAATGAATGAATCATAAAATCGATTCCGAGATAAGTTTTTGACGAAGTAGGACACGCTGAAAACATTCTTAATCATTAGTGAAATGAAACACCAGATTTATTGGAAGCAGCAGCTATGGAAGTAAATGCCGCATATGGCTTCCCTGTGAGCGTAAAACATACGGTCATGCTTCACTGTAAGTTATTACGCGGCAAGTAATCGATCAGCGATCAAGTCTCATTAGAAGGGCAGAAAACTGGATTGAGTTCACTAAACCAAAGTATTTAAGTCAATATCTTGAGAAGTTGAGACCTATAGGGCATTTTTTCTCTGTCCGAACATCCCCCTAAACAGACAGCACAAAATGAAACCAACACAAAGCAGTCTATCAATGAAAATAAAAGAAAAATCGATATGCGCAACACCTATTAGGATAGGTAAGCTCTTCGTAAAATGCATTTCATAAAAGTCGGGTGGAACGATAGCCCGCAAAGTGCAAGGGTAATCTCATAATCCATCGCTCGGTCCGCAAACAAACGTACTAAAAGGACATAATAAGAAAATAAACGAATTAAAATTCGCCGCGCCGTTCCCACGAGGCGACATTTAGCTTTTCATGTTCCAATTCAGGGATGAAAGATGAAAAAAGCGTTTGAACGCTTTTATCATCTTTTATAGGACAAAACAGAACAAGTGATGCTGAGAACTCTTCAACTTGTAATTAAATATAGATTGAGACTTTTAATTACAACATTGTTCCCCTTTTTGGCTTTCCAAAGTCCTTAAGCTTATTACAGCATCATTGCAGTTATTTTCCAATTTTTTGTCACAACGCCCTAAAAGCTTTTAAGCAACCCCCTTTTCTCGAACTTCTTGAAAAGTATTATTTTTAATCCTTATGGCTTAACCTTGAGATCAAAAGGCAATATGCTTTTATTTATTTTCCTCTTTCATTTCTGTCATATCCAGATGGGTTATGTATATGTAAACGTAGATATATATTCGGTAGCTGTGCAAGTGGCGTTACGGAAGGCGCTCGCCCCACGGGACACGTTGTTCAAAGTTAAATTGTTTTTACGCGTTCAGTGCCCGTAATAAATGGAACTTTCAATATGCTGCTGCGGTTTTGCGGCGGAAGAAAGTACAAGACTTTGAAATTTGTATAAGCATAAGTTTTCAAGGACCTGCTCGTAACGTTACACAAATCGTATCTACGCGTTACCAAAACGTCGAAAAAAATGTTTCCTTAGCTTGTTAGGCTCACGGTAATCCTCGAAAATTCGGCGAAGGCAAGTGACGTCGGACCTCGGCACGACGACTAATTGCGAGTCTCCCGGCCTGATAATCCGTTCACAGCGGGCGGGCCCCAAATTAAAAACCCCCGGTTGTGTCCAGCCAGGGCTGGATTACCGCTCCCACGGCACGCCATTTGGCCCCTAGCGAAAAAATATTAGGAACAAGCGTTATGTGTTCTGTAAGTACCTATGGTATTTAATCTGTGTTTTCTGGGCCTGACTTCACGGTAATTTCGTGAAGTATTTGTTGCTTAGAACTCTTTTCGTATTTTCGAAAGTAGTGGCTTTTTACTTTTGTGATGTGTTTAAAAGCTGGAGTATTTTGGAATATTTTGAGGTGCCATTCAGACAGGTCATTTCGACCCTGCTAAAACAATCAATGTGTTTAAAGTGGTCAGAATTGAGGATCTCCTCATCCTTACTATTTTCTGCGTTAGTAAGGATTAAGTGCACTGGATCGAAAGTTCTTGGCTTCCAAAACGAATCCCTAAAACCGAAGGGTGGCGAATTCAAAAAGTTTCGCGAGAAATTCGAAATCCTGAGATGAAATAGTAATTTATCAAAGGATTTTGAGTCTCGAGGAGCGGAAGTGAAGGATGGATACCCTTTATCGTGAATCGCAGCAGTGTGCCTTATCGGAAATACCAGGAAATGGTAAAACGAACACTTCGGGGTGAGAAAACAGCCGGAATGTAGCTATTTAAATATTTCTCGTTTCGTCTCTATTTGTCTTTTTACAGCTGAAATCTTTATTGAAGCCCCTATAGGTTACAAGCCTTGATTTGAATGTTGTATTTGGTTTCTAAGCTAAAGCTTATTTTTAGCGTGTGTTTAATATTGATTACTTTACGTCTAGACTTTCGTGCAGTAATTTAGTTCATTCGTGACCAACGACTAATTCATGCATTGTATTGACTAGACCTTTTCTGCTTAGCTAATCGAGTATATTCTTGGAATCGCACATTAGTAATGCATGAAGCAACCATGTAACTGTAATCGTAGCCATTACGTATTCGCCAGTATGGACAGATAATGAAGATAATGGTGATTTATTCGTTGTCCTCAAGTCGACTTCACACGTTATAACGTCTAACGCCATTACAAAGTCAGATTATTTATAATCCCATAACGGAATAATGTATGCACGGTGCGATGTACGCCTAAACGAATACGCCGCCGCGTATTAATATTCAAATGGCCTTTGGGCGAGCACTGTATGAGATCCCATGGTATTAGTCCCATTAACATTGCGGTGCGTCGGTCAGTACTTGTTATGTAAACACAATGAACACACGGCAGGTTGCCCTTTACGAAATATGTAATAATAAAAATAGTAATATTCGCATCACCTCAGGTCGTCTACAGCTGCCGACTCGACACTATTTTTATAGTACGATTAATTTTGAGCATAAATAACGTTTGAAAACAACATGTGTATGGGCTATGGGGAGGTAATTTAACTTAGAAATAGATTAAGAGTTGCACTCTTCTTATTTTTCATCGGAGCGATTGTAGCCATTTCCTTCATAGTGTTGAACAGCTGTTGTAAAGGTTACGCCCGTATCCTTGCACCTGCGCTCTCCGCGTGCCCTCGCCTCGCCCCCTTTCGGCTTAATTACAATCCTATTAACGAAATCGTCTCGTCGCCTTCCATCGCCCGATTGACATTTAGGGGTTACGATGCCACGATTAATATTTGACCGTCCATACTTCCTCTTCATTATTTAGCATATTAGCATGTATTCATTATTCATCGCCCTGATGGAGTGATAACACCGAGAGATTTTTCAACCTGGTGACTATTGATAGAGCGCTGAGATAACAATATTTCGACAAATACAATTCACAGGCTCCACGTTTGTGTTTGCGATTGGTTAAAGAGATTCGTCAGTGCACGTGCGAGGGTACAAATCCACGAAGGGTTCGATTTTTTCTTTCATAGCGCAAAAAATCCACCGACAATTACGAGATTAGGGATGAAAAGGAGAGGGGCAAAGTTTTTTTTCTTTCAATCGGTAACCGTTGGCCTTTTTCTTCGTTTCCCAGCCGTAGAATGATTTAATTTAAAAAATCTTCGGTAACCCGCGGGAGGTGTTGTGTAACGGTAGTCGCGGTTCGTAATTTGTATGAAGTGAGACTGACTTACAAGCTCACTCAGTATTAATCAAGGTTGATCATTAACTGCGGGTTGATCGTGCGGCGCAGATTGACGTCGCGTTATGCGAACTGGTTTTTTGGAATAAATAATTTCTTCTCGGCATTTTTGATGATGCTAATCTTTGATCGAGATATAAGTCGGACTTGATTTGTATTTTTTTTTTTGTAACTATCTCTCGGTATATTTCACAGCTTAGTCCGGAACAGGCGAACTAAGTTGCGGCGTGCATGACAAGGTACGCGAAACAGACTAACGACCGGCCTGTAGATAAGTGCACATAATTTCGCCGCGTCCGCTTAGCTTGCGGCGCGCACGCACGCGACGAGCGCGTCAGTCGGGAGCCGCCTTTATCACAACACTATTCAATATAATAAAATAAATTGACTTTATGTCTCAGGAAATAAGAACGAGTCGACCGCAAATATAAACTTGCAATACAATAATGACGGACACACGGTCTTCTTTGTATTCACTAATTTCTGTACCGTTATGTTATGGAAACTGCTTCCGAGTTCTCCTCTATTGTCGATATGGGATTGTTTTGATATTTTTATGGCAAGCTGAGAAGAATTCTTTCATAGGGATAATGGTAAGTTTCAGTGTGTATCTTGGTGTGATTTGAATGAGAGGTTAATTGTGCAGCCCAGACGAATTAATTAGTTTTGTTCGTGCTTTTTGTGTGTTTTCTCTTCTCTCAAGCTCATGGACGGTTATTTATGGTTTACGTACAAATAAAGGGTCAACTGCAATTTTATTGTATTGTCAGTGCATTCTCGAGCGCATTAAACTTCATTTTTAGGGTTCCGTACCTCGAAAGGAAAAAACGGAACTCTTATGTTATATAGGATCACTTTGTTGTCCGTCCGTCCGTCCGTCTATCTGTCATGACCCTTTTTTTCTGGAACGCGTGGTGGTATCAATCTGGAATTTATATCAAATACTCAGGTCTATTAACCCTTGGAGCTGTGAAAAAATCAAACTTCTAAACCAACACAATCAAAACAAAGCCGTTTATGCCGCAAATTTTCGACACTCGCAAGGTAATCAAAACCTACAGGGTACTTCCTGTTAACTCAGAATCTTGAAATTTGGTACGAAGCAACGTCTTACCTATAGCACAGATAAAGGAAAAATTGCGAAAACCGTAAATTTGTAGTTACATATCTACAATTTTGTACGGAACCCTCGGTGCGCGAGTCTGACTCGCACTTGACCGGTTTTTTCATTGTACTGATGATTTATATTGTATTAATGATATCAGTAACTTTCACTAGAAGCTTATAAGACTTTATATTCAAAGATTTAAATACATTTTTTTTTAAATTGTGTCGTACAATCCATTGTGGTTGTAAATACTGGCACCACACCGGTATCGGCACCATTAACATCGACACTCGCGGTAAATCGAATGTTGCGTCGACTCGCAACTATACTAATGTAATGACACACCAGTTGTTACAAGTCGTGTCACTAGTCTTCGTCCTCACAAAAGACGAGGCATCGATCGGCCGACGTTCGTGACTATTGTTCACCGAACGAATGCACCACCACCGTACATCTGTGTCGTTCCTTTTTCACTCGCCCTGCATAATGAAACCGGCCCATTGTGAGGAAAAACATCCACAAAAGAACACGCACTTTGGCGCTCGGTCTGTATTTTATAAGAAAAAATAACAGCCCTCCAGGCCTAAAAGGTGGGCGTAAACGCTGTCGGAAATGAGAAAGTCGATGCAACTGTTATGACATACGCGGTTCGTTAAGTGTTATTGAAAATAAACAACCAACCGTTCGCGCTTTAACGAAGTAGGTGCAGAAAAAAATTCACGGTACGAAGAGTATTTGTGCTCGTTCCAATTCCCCATATTCCAATATCGATGTCGAAGCTGAGTCTACCGGAGGCGAGTTATTTGTTGCATATACTACTGTAATAATTGGAGTGAGAGAATCTGATATTCATTCGTAGTCAGGTCCGAGATCTCCTGAATTTTAATAAGCAAATAAAACTCAGTGTTACCGAAGCGTCTCGCCCCGTAACTTGACACAACTGCTGGCAATGTCTCAGGGCAGTTGAGACGACTGTATGTATATAATTACGACATTACCAGGTAATTACAATCTGTGTTTTGCAGTGGCAGATGGTGCAGTTGATTCATACAACTGTTGTACAACTTTTGCTTCAATACCGCAAAATTATTCTCAATGTCAGACAGTGTTTCACTTTCTTCTGAAACGATTTTGAGAAACACCGTTATTTTAGCAACATAAAAACCTTTTAAAAGACAGGACGGTAAGTCAAGACAATTTTGTGTAAATATGAGGAGCTTAGAGCTCTACGCGCATTTAACTCTGCTTCTCTGCATAGCTCCCAAAAATTCTTGAATCCAGCATACGTATCGGGAAGACCACATTACTTGTCTCGGTGGGGCGTTGCGGTAAGTACTCCCTGACTAACTGAAATTTAGCAAGGAAGGAGCCATCATAAAAAACCGTACATTATAAATGCGGGCTCAAATTGTGCTCCCCCGGGCGGAGCGCCTGCGCCGACGATTAAGTGCACTTAATTCCGTCTAAATGTTGCCCGACGGGGAGTTGCGAAGTTGCTGCCGACTCTCTTTGGCTGTAGGGTACTGCATATAGAAGGAATTCAATCAAAATGTAACTTGTCCGAGGTGATGCGGAGTTGTCACTTCCCGGGTGACGTAACATGACGCTTCATTATCGACACGACAACTTCCTAAGGCTTGATTGATGTAAATGCAAGGTCTATGCTTCCAAGGCTTCGTATTGCAACGCTGCAGTTTGTGTAATTTTCTTCTGTATTAAAACAGTCTGCAAGTCTGACGTCAATCATTTACATTCTAGCTTTTTGTTCGCGAGCTATTCGTGGCAAAAACTCATCCGTGATAACGTTTCAGACGGGCGGGTGGGGACTGAGACAGCCCTAGGGCTTCGCCAATACGGCGCGGCTCCCTCGCGTGCGTCGCGGATCAAAAACTCCACCATGTCAGCCTAAATCGCTCCCACAAACAACTTGCGGTATTCAGATGCATATCGCAATGAATTACTGGTGCTTAGTTACCGTTTAGTGACGCTTTTTATAGGTTCTTGGTTATTGATACTTTTTGCTAATAAATTAAATGAGAGCAAAATCTCATGCCCTGTTATGGAAAATGGTTTCTTGAGCATGGATCGATATTTTTGCCTGAAGTTTAGCCATGAAATCGAAGATTTAAGAGAGCTTTGCGAATTTTTTCCAGAGCCTTTTTAATGCTAATTAAACGCGATTACAAAGAACAATAAAAGTCAATGGCCCACAACCGCAAGCTTCTTCAACTGCTTAAGAATTGTTCTCTGCCATGATAATGTGCGCTGACTTAAGAACGGGAGTCGGTATGTTACTAGCTGCATAAGCCGCATCAAATCTCCACTGATCTACAATCGTTATGCCGTACAGACAACATCTGAAACAATAAATCAAAATGACACAAAAAGCAACATTGCGTCCACTAATCTTCCCACGGTTTTATTCTGGATCACTTTTTGTATTCGTACGTGAGCTAAGTTGGCAATCGCGTGATAATATGTGACGACTATCCATTTCTATTTCACACTCAAGTCGGTTCGAACCGTGACTCTATGTCCCGGTAATAAAGACACTCTCATTGCGTCATTGAGCGTATGAAAGTGACGTTCGCGTGATTCCCAACATCCAATGATACTTCAAATAGCACTGTCTGTTAATTTTCCGATAATTAATCTACACTCGTTGGGGAGTTTCTGGGATTTTTTGCAGCTGTTGATATAATGAGTTATATCAAGTGATTTTAGTGCTTAAGTTTGAAGAAATACGTCACAAAATCGGTCGAGCTTATTTTCGTGTATGATTGATTATTATTTCACCGACAAAGCTCGCGGGACCGTTCGGATTTGTTAAGCGATACCGTCGGGGACAGGTGTGAGATGATAATGTTACGATCGTCGCTAATTTAACGATAACTTGTTAAAGTTGTTAAACACACTTGTTAGATTTTTTTTTAAGGGAACTGTTTCCTTTGGTTATAAACCGGATAACTTTCTTATTAGTCGAGTCGAACAAATTAAGGTTTCAAATGCAGTGGCAGCGATGCGTTTGAGATAGTGGCGTAGGGGTGGCGAAAGGGCGACGACAGCGGTAATTTTCCACTAATGACAGGGATTTTTGCTTTCCATTATTCACATGCAACCCTAATGTAATTATTGTGATAGAGCATACGATTTTGCTAATTTGAGCTTAGTTTAGGTGACGTGGGAACAGTATATGTAGGTTGATTATGTTAGATGACGCCGTGAACAAAACTTTGGTCAAATTATGACTGACCTTTCAAGTAACTGTTCATGAGGATCGAATGATAAGATTTGCTTCGTACTCAATGTGTTTAGTTAAAACTGACCATAACGGTAGTAGACACACGGATGCAGTACCCGTGCTCCGACAAACATGCTAATGTACTGAGATAACCAACTACACACATATTGCACATCATTCCCCCTCACACATTTTCTCTAAGCAATAAAAACATCGTACAATCTACTTTTATATAGATTCTAGTAGGTACCGTTTTGTTATTAAACCAATAAGGTCGCGTGTCCATTTCATCTTTATATATTACTAATGGTAAGTTCATGACAAATATATGGAGTTAAAAGCTTAATTTACATAAGTATTTTTAACGTTTATGACTGCGCTTACGGCAACAGCTTTAAGTGTTGTAATAGGGATAAATGATGGTGCCAAGACACCATTGAATCAACAGATAGAATATTATTTATCTGTCAGTGTTCTGAAGAGGTTAATCCTTCTTCGTTTCGTGTTTGATTGAGTGTTAGGTTCAATATAGTTTATTCACGGGAGCATGGGTCAAAACTAAAAAGAGATATTTGCTGCGGTCTCTTACTGAAGATAAGTGGTAAATAATTAGCTCTTACGGATCTTTACTTTCCCATGGTTGCTTGCCAGAACCTAACGGAACAGGTCGTGTGTTGATTACAAAGTGTGCAAGTTTATCATCTATTATAGTTTCTTGTGTTACACGGAGTGTATTGTCTTTAAAATGTAAATTTATGAAGATTCGGCTTTATGGCCCAAAGGAGAGTTTAATTCTCAAATATGAGGTACGTCTTTTTATTCAACTGTAGGTTGTTCTTTTCATTTCAATTGTTGCCATTGTGGAACACAACAAAATATCTGACCTCAGTATTCAGTAGAAAGTGGCTACCGTGTATCTATAATGTTTCCTAATGCTTAAAGAATTCTTATGTGAAAACGTTTCTTATTAAAGTTTTGTTAGATTTTCATACTCAAACATTACGTACGCCTTTTCATTTCTGTAGTAGAACTAAACAAAACATTTGACCTCAGTATTTCTGAAGAGTTCTCAATCTCAAGTAATGCTCCTTTGTTATCGGTTCAATAGTTGGGTTTGGCAAAACCACCCACAGAGCCAGGCGGCGCCGCGGGCTAGTCTTGTGATGCCACCAGACGTCTCAAGTGTCGAAGCTACCTGTTCTGCTGAGCACCGTACATAATTAATGGTGAAGGCATTCCTAAGATCAACCCCAACGACTATATCATGACTTTATGACTATGTATGTACGTCTAATGGAAATACCGTGTTCGTTCAAGCTGACATTGAGTGGATTACCTTATCAGTAGTTATGAAATAAAGAAATGTTATCAAAACTTTGGCCTTAGACTAAATTGAGTAACATCAGCTAATCTAGATCTAGATTTGTAACAAAAAATTGCAGTCATTGTTCAAATACTTGTTTTGATTAAATTTTATGGTAGGTAAGATGTAGATACGGATCTTATCGCTAATTTCCGTCGCATGTGACAATGGCAATGGTATCAAAATTGACATAGTGATTCCTCGAAATACATACAACATGTTTAGGATTGCTGTAGACGTGAGAATTGCAGCTTGCGTCAGCCACTTATCATTAAAGTGACAAAGCGGAATTATGTAGGACATATCTGTAAGTACTCCTTAGGCTAAGTCCTGTTCAAGACTGATGACATCGTGTCACTGAACGTGCTGCGAATGTTCCAGCCCTTTCTACGGTTTTAAAATGAAACGTTATTATGTATGTGCGTTGCACCTTGACTTTCATTATCCAAATACGTCACGTTCCTCAGGTGTTATCGCAGTAGTATCTTAATTTAAGTGACGTATAGACAAAGAGACAATTACTCTCCGTTTATATTCAACCGAGAGCACCACAGTGTGGGATTATCACATAATCGTGCACCCGTCCTGATAAACAAAGTTATAGTTGACTCAATGGTCCGGAAGACTTACGCTGTGCTCGTAAAATTAAAAAGATTTCGAGTACATGGTGAAGTCCTCAACCCGCAGCACAAACACAGTTATACCAATAATGCGGGCGACGTGCTCTCATTAGAAAACCGGACTCTCCAGATCCGAACGTAGATACGATTTCCATCGTTGCAAACATAACCAAAGAAAATTAAAGATTCTTGAGGAGTCAGCGACATAACTGTCCAAGTGTAGCTCGAGGCGGTGACAGTAAAAACTTCAAGCCTGCATCGTGAATGCCATCTGCAGAGCTCGTCAAGGCATGGGCGAGCGATAAAAACGATCGCACGGCGCATGCGAATATCGCGTTACGACGCGGCCATACCAATGGCGGTGAGTGCTGAGTGTAGTCAACGCGACGATACTTATTTTACGTCCACAAAACGTTCGTGCCGGTGCTAAATGTGATAATGAACCCTCACAAGGTAATCACTGACGCGTGTTTACGCATGTATATGAAAAGAACACGAAGTTCAATGGCAACGGAGCGGACGCCGAAAAAACATTACATAAGGCGCGCGGCAAGGTCAATGTCGCGCGGAACAAAGATCGCGAAAGTGCTCCAATGTTACGTAGGCAGCTCTCGGCTCGCTCGGATAATTGCGATGTAATCGGCGTAATCCATCCACGAGTCTTGTTTCCTTTTACGGCGCGCGCAGCTTGCGGCCGCATAGAAGAAACAGCTGACCGACGGCACGCGCTTCGAATGCATATTAATGTCGCACCCGCCGCAAAAAAAACACGTATAAAATCGAAATGCTACTATGAAATATCGAACCAGTTTAAGTGCAGGCGCCTCAATTATGCAATCGTCGTACGTGGACAACGCATAAATCAAACAACTACCTCGCAGTCTTTGTAATTGTGTAATCGATTTCAGTTTTTAACAACATACTCTTTGTTTTTCGCGCAAGCTGCACGCGGGGTGTAGCTTCCAATTTAAGCGTTTGTCATAATTGACCGATGTTCTTCATCGCCTTCCTTTTACAGCGCTGCCCTGTCCTGTCTGTGTATCCGGGGAAGAAATACACGCATGTCCTTAATTTGATAACGCTTGTAATCTACAATGATAACAGTGTTGTCATGACATTTTATTTAATTTTCTGTTGATGAGACATCTTTATTTATAATCTTCGGGATTTTGCGAATGATAACAAAAATCGTAACGACTTATACCATCGAGCTTTATCTTATCGAAATTACTTGGCGAAAAGGCCACAGTACTCTGATAGTGGGTCGATAGCACGGACGCACATAGCGAGGGTGCGTTGTTGTCAGACGAGAAAATAAATAGCAGAATGAGTTCATCGCTGGGATCCTCATTGTCCTGTCCATATAATGTGTGGAGCCATGACATTTCTCCCGCGCGGCGCCGCAGCTGCCCATCATTACTATACGACAATAAAAACAGTTAATTTTACTCTTGATAGACAATACAAACAATGAATACGTCCACACAAAATAATCTTCGACAAGTTCGATGTTTGCAAACACTTTCTTTTGATGGCGGACATCCCTGCGTTTTATTGCAGAAACAATAATAACAATTTATCAGGCTATTAGTATTAAGGCAGCTGTACACTGACGGGGCACGTTCGCATCGCTAATGGACACTAACGCGATAACTTTATATCCGTGGGGGTGGCAGGACAACTGCGCGAGTGCCTAACAAAAGGATGTTTTATACTCTCATTGTTGATCGCAGATAATTAAATTGATTCCCCTAGCGCGAGATTATAAAACATGCCTGAATCAAGTAGTGGCAGAATTTTTAATGCACTATGTTACGTCACTCATCATGGCTTTGATCTCCAAAAAGGTTGCTTACCCATCTTACTACAAATAAATAAAATTTTATTGAAGTGTCCGTTTGTGATGTCCAAAATACCAGCTTTTTACTAAATGCATATGAAAGTATACATATACGGTACTTATAATTTTTTTTATTCTCTCAGTTTGTTCCGGCTGATCTCCTAAACGGCTGAACCGATTTTGACGCGACTTTCACTATACGCTACTTTTATTTTAGAAAAAAAAAATAAGCTCATCTGACATGCACCCGAACAAAGTCGCGGGCACAGCTAGTAAATAATTTGGAAATATATTCTGTGAAGCACTATTAAAAATGCAGCACCAAGATTCTATTTCTAGTCTCCTCGATACAGGAAGCGCATTAAAAATAAAAACGAACCTATAAAGTAATGCATCCAATCGATAACTGGACAGGACCTCATATAAAATCTCTCACGCAGGCTGCACCTGGCGTCGTCGACGCATAAAATTCTTTACGCCACATTTTCCAGACACGTGATATTTCTAGAACCTGCCTTATGAAGCAGATGTCCTAGGTCGATGACGTTAGACCTTTCTATGTTGTCGCGTGCCCTGACTTATGCACATGGTGTTGTTATAAATGCGCTGTTAGCGAGGCAGCGGGGCTGTCAGCACTCGCCTTTTTACTTTACGAGCTAGTCTAACAAAAGCTTTTTGTATTTTGGTATTTAAAACTGTGGTGTTTGAATTGATGGCGTTATGTTCCGGTTTTGTTTATTCATTTGGAATTTTAACCGTCACATCTTAAAGTTGCCTTTCAGAACAACCGAAAAGCAGGAGTGAGAAATTTTACAGCTGTCTATATCAAAGTCAGACAAGACGTTTCTAGAATGCCTTAAATCTGATGAGGTGTTCATCGAATTCTTGTGCATTTTCAATAAGTTTACCAAACAATTTGTAGCTGCTCACGCTTCTTGCCTCGATCATGACCGTAATTTCCCGAACTCGCGTCCACTTAGTGCTGGTGACGTTAATGACGTCATTAAACCTCGCACGTCCACTTTAAGATCACATTAGTGTCACGTCATAAAATAAACATTCACACATAATGTGCCCTTTTGTTAAGAAATGTAGAAGTCATGGACTTCATGAGAGGCTGTAGAACTGACTTTTAGATGGGGTTTTCTCAAGTTTATTTATGGTCAGGTTTACCACCTACGATAACTGCCAAGTGCACGTTTACTTATGTTTCAGTTGAACCCATGAGTACAAATTCTGGTCCATGTTTTTACTGGTAGATTATAAGGAACTCCTTATCCGAACCGGACACCGTGTAACAGGTTATTAGCTAATATGATATTCATAATAATAAACCCAACAAACTACAGAACGAAGGGGCTTTTTTTTAATAATCCTGATTGTTTAGTTAAACACTATTATAAAACCGTGTTACTTAAAAAAACGTGACTCCATAAGCTCGAAGGGCCAGTTCATATTGTCCAAAGATTGTCATTAGCTGAACAGGTCCCGTAACTTTCCTTCCACGTTTGGCAGAGTTCCCTAAACCGGCAGCCACACCTGCTTGCTAGGGGACCCGAAATTCTTACGAAGGGGACAATGTTTAGTAGGAAAGTGCGATATTTCATTATATTTGGTGGAGTTTGTAATTGGGATTGCCATGGTGAGTGAGCCAGAACTATTATTACATGTGAATGATGGATTTAGGAATGTGAAACATCTGTCTGTACTATATGAAGACCGATAAGATTATAATTGGCGCTGCATCATTATCTAATCAATTAGCTAACTAACCTGCGGGGTAATTGCGTAACACTATCAGTACCAATGGCGTTCAAACATATTCATTGCGTTATTTACATTGTTGAACAGACACATTTTTCGAACATATGAAGCAATGGATTAGCAATATTCTTCAAAATTATGCTGATTGAGATTGATAGGGTGTCACGCAATTAGGGTGCTGTAAGGTGCTGTTTTGATACACGTTAAGGACACACAACAGCCTGTAGCTTACACCCTAAGCACACTGACATAATCTTACTGCAGTTAGTATATAAATTTTGCAAGTTTTCCCGAAAATAGTATCATAAACTATACATCTTCGATAATAAGATTGATGTTTCCGTGAAATAGAACTTTATGTAATAGAGCACTTTAATATTCTCGCGAACGTTTCATGTTGGCACCGTTTCATATTGGCGATGATTTACTTTCAATTCTATATAAAATACTTTGTTCAGAAATAGAATATTCTCAATGTTGGATATCAGTTTGAGAGTAAGCGTTTATTTTACACTATGAAACAATCATCGCGTGATTTGATTATGAAGACAGCGTTAAGAAATCTTCGAAGATCGTCTTATTGAAAATTAAAATTGTCTTAACAAAAGAATATCTACTGAAAAATCACAGTGTTCCCAAATTAACATTTTCCGGATTTAAATAACCCATATATATTAGAAGGAGTAAATTATTCAAATAGTCAAGACACCATGCCGTAGTAAAAAGCTGGCTAATTGCTACGTCAGTTTTTTCAACATGATATTGCAATAAGCGTTGCAAAGTTCATTGATACCAATCTTATCAAGGTACACTTTATAAATGTTACAAAGATGGAAACAAAAACTGAAACTACACCAAGGGTATCGTTTTTCTAGTTGATATTTATAAATAATTTCCATAACAAACCTCCGCAAAAGGAAGACGCCTTGTTTGACAAAAAGCGTTGGTTGTATGTATGGTATGCACGGGTCGGGCGAAGCTATGCCAAGCGAGAACTCGCTCGTTGTGCTACCCCGGTGCGACCGTACGACGACGCCGAGGCGAGGGGACGACCGGCGAACTCGTAATTATAAACAGGGCGAGGTGAGTCGAGGTGTCGAGATATCGCGATAATATCGAAACGTTTTCGTTTAACGTTGCTGGCGGGTATTTAATCGCGGAATTTAATAAAATGGTCAAGCCGGCGCAGGGAACGCTGATTTATCGTGGGCGATCGCAGCGAATATCGATACGGAATCCTACTCGACTATATCGATTCGAATGTATTTTTATAAGATTATCAATTTAATGTTGTGCGCTTTTTAAAGCGGGCCCGGTAAATGATCACTTATTAACTTTGTTGGAGACCACCTCTTCCACTTAAAATAAGTAATTACAAGTTAAATAGCGACTTGTCTTGACTATGAAGTTGAAAACGCGATTTCAGTCATCATAAGAATTTAATCGCTACAATTATCGAAATAACGAGTTTAGATATACATCTAAATGCGTCTTTTGGAGGAACATTCTGCGATTATACAAACATTACTGAAGCACCCGCGCGCGCAGGTGTGTAGTCAAATACTTTGAACATCAAGCGAGCAGATTAGGTATTATCATTTTGGTAGCGTATAAGAAATTGGGTTCAAAGTGGTTGAAACATTGATGAAGATTTTACTATGTTGATTAGACATGACTGCTTAGTCCACAAGGTTAAGGCAGAAAAGAAAACACCAAAACCTTTCTTCATAATATGCAAGTGCAAATTAGGTTTATAAAATCATGCGGCATCTTGATTTTGATTTGATACAATACCCCTCATGCCTGTAAAGTTTCGCTAGTTAATATACTTTGACCCTGTCTGTACAGTCAACAAAAGAGATAAGTATACATGGTCGTCGGATAGTTGATGTTCAGTAAGAAACCGATGGATGTTTTAGAATGAAATTATGTTTGATAAATGAACCGTTTGTTTTCTATTAATTAAATAATAATAATAATATCCCTGGACATTTCACACAGCGCCATCTAGTCCCAAGCTAAGCAACCTAATGCTTGTGTTATGGTAACAAGATGGCTGATAAACTACTTATATACATTTTTTTTGTTGTAAATACATACATATTATAGATAGAAAAACACCCAGACTCGGAACAAATACATGTAGGTCATACAAATATTTGTTCCGTGCGGGAATCGAACCCGCGACACGCAGCGCAGCAGTCAATCGCTTAACCACTGCGCCAACCGTGCCGTCTTTTAAAATAAAATTTTATCCGAAAACATCAATCCGTTTCTTATTGAACTTCAACTATATCCAACGACGCTGCATACTTATCTCTTTTGTTGACGGCACCTACTTTCCCAAACATCTCACACTCTTGATTTTAGTAGTCTATTTTCTGTTGTTAGCCAGCTCATTACAGCTGGTACCTAATACAAATCCGGAATTACTTGCCATAAAGTCTAATATGCCTTTTATATTCAGTTATTTTATCACATAAACCTGTATTCCTAATAGGAATACAGGTATTTCCTATCAATGAACTTTGGGGTTCCCGTGGGTTTTAGTATTCTTTATACTCCAGCGCCATGTTTTTTTATCAAAAACTTCAGTTTCGTAAAAAATCCGACAGAGCGATTGTGTCCCTTAAAAAAAACCGTGAGCCGTAATACAAAAGATAAGCACAAGTTTTCACACGGACTCGCAAACTCACAATATAAAAATAAATCTTATTCCCAAGTATATAACAAATCGTGTTAGTTTATATAATTCAATATTTATTTGGGCGTTCACTAATTGTATGCGAAATCTGTCAGGTCTGTACACTTACCTACTCTATGTAAAGATATGAGATAAGAAAATTAATTTAGTAGTTTCATGTTAACGTCTAACGGTGTTGCGTTTCGGGGTAATTAACAAATACCTTTGGTGTCTCGTGAAGGGGGCGAGATGGCAATCGTAACTTTGAGCGACTTCGAAACTCCGTCTACCGAAGTTTCGACGTGTCTGGATGGTGAAGTGACTGATATTTGTGAGTGTACAAAAAGCACTTTGGTTGGAACTGTCAAGTCAGCTCAATAAATGCCAATAAGCGTGAAGTGGCAAAATTAAACAATGTTTATTTCTTAGGGAAGCGTTTGAAAAAAATGTTGGGGTACCGAAGTTCCCCTTATTGGTTATACAATTTGAGTGTAGTTACTTTAGTTTAGTGGGAGTCCCATGATATTTAAGGAAATTAAACTTTGTGAATACCCTTAATTACTTTGCGTAACAAAATTTTATCTTAAGGAAAATCTTATATCATTATAAAACCCACCAACTATTCATGTTTTAATTTAAATCCGCGGAATTTCACCCGAACAATACACAAAGGTTTCACATACAATTTGATCGATTCCCCAACAAACAATGATGTAAAGAAAAATATATTAGCCCCTGTGATGTCCATAGATCGATCCCCCTTGTACACGCCCTCTCTTGGCCGATTGCATCGGAAGCAGTAGAAATGCAGCGGGATTATGCAGCAATCTGCCATCAGAGGGTCCCCCCTCCACCCTAGAAATGTATCGTGTTGCCAGGATTAATTGGTGTTTACCCCCAGCTTGGGGGCAAATATTCTCGTATTATATCACGCGAAATTAGACCGATGTAATGGCAAATTAATAATACATCGCGACATGGAAACGCACAATTCTGGAGCGAGGACGTCGGGAAATGGAACGCAGATTCGTCAGGGTCGTGGCCTCGTGGGTTATTCAAATTGGTTATTTGAGAAGAAACAAAACGAACACCCCAGCATTTTGTATGATTGGTCTTGAAAGGAATTGTACATCAATAATAATGAATTTACAATGACTTGTCAAAGTCAAAGGTAAAATTTAATGTTCCAGGACAACATTTGGCGGTTCATATAACATTTCTTTTTTCAATTAGGAAAAGGAATAGATTAAAAACTATTTGAATTGTAAAAAATACAACGGCAGATTGAAGAGTGCCATTCAATCATACCTTAGGACCCTAGCTCCTTTTGAGCCACATGCCACACTTTAATCTATCAAGTATCATTCAATCATAACCGGTAGTTATCAGATCGTTGACCGCGGAACTGAGAGTTCTCCCTGTAATTGATCACTATATTACAGTTGAGTGCCTATAAAATTAGCTCATAATTGCTTTATTTTGATGATATATGAGAATTTAGAGGAATTATTTGGTGACAAGAATTTGTCTCACTAAATTCTCTGTCGAAATACGAGGAATGCAATTGTACAATACGACGACGTCCGTCTTGATAGATGGGCTCCAATAAATTGTTGACTTAGCTGCCTGCGCATACGAACTTACGAAGGGCCCTCGAATACCTTCACGCTCATGCACATAGATACGTATGTACGGCATATTAGAGCAACCTTTAAAACGAGATAGCACTTACGCATTTCGGTTGGAAGCTGTTTGGGGTGATATGAGATGTTTCCCTAAGAATTCTCACGGTAAGTACATCCTCAATGGTGAAAAAAAAGTATTGAAAACTGCAGGGTCTTAAACAGTATTTTTTTAGAAAAAAAAAAAAAAATGTGATCCATCCATCCCGAAACGGGGTGCCGATTTGAGATTGTACACTTTTTGATCTGGCTATTTAATTCTTTTGTACGCGATAACAAAAAATCTGATGGAAGGGGTGTTTCTTGAACACCCAATACCCAGACAGACATGCAACGTATTTCTAGATACATTTTCGGTGTTCAGTCGAAAAGTCAGATGCATTGTCTAACTACGATTTCCCGGCGGGATCCCCGATGGTATTCGGTTCGGAAGACGTCTCATATTGTCTGGCTCTACTAATGTATAAACGGAGCTATTACGAACTTCAGACAGTTAGACTATTATCACGAACTAATAATACAATACCTACTCCGTGAAGGTCAATAACATAAACTGTATTTTTACTGCTCAGAAACATTTATAACGACTTGTTCTTGCACTGCACAAAAAAGTTGTTTTGACTAATTTCAGGGGTCGTCCTTGTCCGTCCTTCAAATAAAAACTAGATAAAAACAATCACGAAATCGCAGTTTAAAAATGCAAGGATGACGTAGCGGCGCACGCGTCGCCTCAGGCGTAGTATTTGGTAGACTAATCGTTTATAATTTAAATAATAACAAAGGGTTACCAACGAATCGTCCGCGGCCTGATCGCCCGGCCATTCGCTAATTATAGAACACGTTTAACCTAACCCCAAAATGTTGTAATCAGTATTTAAATTTTTAATGACCGTAATTGACAAGGATCAGTACTACATACATATCAAAATTCTATATGTATGCCGCATAGTGGGAGTTCTACGGAGAAAGATGATAATCGTACTCTTTCGAAACAAAGAGATAGTTGACCATTAAAAAGTAGTGAAATGTGTACGAGTCAATTACAGAACGCGTGGGTAGTGCAGCAGTTGTACACCGTCATAAAGAAGCTACAAAAGTTTCTTTATAGGTTACATTACAGTAGGAATTTATAAACACAATAAATAATCGGATCGCCATAAAATTTTTGTCAAATGTCAAAGGAGAAAGAGACTAGGATAACCGAAGCAGGTGTGTCCCGGCTGCAAAGGGACAGCTGCACCCTGACGCTTATATAAAAGAAAAATACCTCACAAAATTATAACCAAGTATCGATATTTATGCGATGAAAAATAAAATTGCACATATAATAGAAGATACAAAATATAAAACAGTTTTTAATTGACCTCGCAGAAAAACAAAGGATGGGATTCCACGAATACGTGCAAATTGTACCTACGTGAATTCGATGTGGTCAAAAAACTAAGAACTATAATCCTGCAAGGCAGACCGTCTCAAATCGTTGGCTATTAAAATCTTTAGTACCCAAATCAGAAGAAACAATTGATATCTTTTTTATCGAAACCACGTACGCTATTGAAGATGAAGAACCTTTATATTTTAAAACTCGTCAAGAAAGTACCAAGCATGGTAACCACTTCCGGCAGTTTCGTTGCAGTAATGACGAATTTAGAAAACATGCAATGATGATGAAGCTTCCGGTTAGCATGGGAAAACCTGAAGCCTGTTAGTTTCCAGTTAACGGCAACCATTATCAAAAAGGTTAATCATCGTACGATCCGTTTTCGGCAATTTTTTTCTGAATTCCGTGTGTTTTTCCAAGAGACCAGAAACAAAAGTTGCTAGGAAGGAAAAATACACATTAACAATGTGTATTTTTCCTTCCTAGCAACTTTCGTTACAATCATTGAAATGGTCTTCTTCACTCTTAGAACAAGCTTCCGATCTTGTTTCATCTTGTTTGACATTTTTATAAAATTTTACGATTTGACAATTTATTTTTAAATTATTCTGACATTTTTATAATTTTTTGACAATTTTAATTATTATTTTTAATGTGTTGATCAATATTTTAATTTAAATAGTCACAATTTTATTTTGGGTTTTTATCTGTTTAGAATTTTAGAAAGGGGGTGACTACCGAGATGACGACTAATAGAGAAGTATGGAAGAATAAGACATGTTGCGCCGACCACAAATAAATTGGGATAAGGGCAGGAGAATGATGATGATCTGTTTAGAATTTTAAATAGTTTATAAGTAATTTAAATGTATGAGTTAAAACTATGGACTAGAGTTATGTCAGAAATAAAGAAATAATTATATTATTTCAACAGAATTCTCGTTGTTCACAAAGTGTGCCTATGGGAGCCGACTACCACGAACATAAAAGGTTTTCTCATTTAAACGCTACGCCCGACAGTCTTCACTCTTCACGTATCCATTCGGTCACTTAGAGCAGTCTCGACGAACCAACCGATAATTGCATTAGCGAGAAACCAGTTTGTACATCACATGCCCTTTGACTGCACTGATTCTTTATGACGTACCACATGTGAAATGCTCAATGTGGGTGTAAAACTTATAACTTGTGTTCATACTTTGGTGTTCCTAATTACTGCCTTAATAGTACGTGCGTGCATGTCTTTTACTGGTTCTAATGAAACGTTTGGAGGGAGTGTATTCGGGTTCCTTTGAATTTCAGTTTGAAAGAAAAGAAAAGAAAAGAGAGAAAAATATTTTATTCTGCACCAACAAAACGCACAATTACAAATAAAAAAACACAGAAACAGCAGAACAGCAGAAGTTTGAAGTTCCAATCTTATTGAGTCTTATACTTTCGAGTCGTTTGGGGTAGACACACTAAGGTCATGGGGTCCGAGTGCCCACATCGCCAAGCGGTTCCATTCTTAACGTGACCAGAGGGCTGGCCTATTTTTTGGCCAAAGAATCAGCATTGCTATACAACGTGACAATGTGGCAGCATTGTTGCCTTTTGGACACTTATCCTGTTGACAACGATGCGGACAATTTTTTTTGATATTATGGCCCGTAAATATTATATTATTTGAAATTAAAATTAATTTATCAGTAGGTACGTATATTTATGATTTATAATACCCAATCTATTAAAATGATAAAAGTGTTGCCATAAAGTTAGGTCGAACTGGTATACGTGATACAATTGGAATTTCTGTATGGGAAGGATGTGGTTCCCCTGTTTGATAAGTTAAAACTCATTAATCACACAATTAAATACCATGAAATATGTGCAAATGATGTTTCCGCACAGGCGACTCAGACAAAAACCCGTGATAAAAGTTTTCCTGTTTTAATTGGCTATTTTTCTCGTTCTATTTGTTAACACCAATTATGTTGAATTGAACATGTTTTAGAAATAGTGCTGCTAGTAAATACATTGCCACTTTAGGTAGTTGCTCCTTATTTGATGTTACAATAGTAACATTAATCAGGGGAATGTCAGTGTAAGTTATAGGCCTGCCATATGCTCAAACAAAGAGATCTTAGTTCTGAAGCCTGATAAAATTACTGGTGCAATGAAAAAATATTGCTTTAAAGGTAGAAGTAGTGCACGTCAATATTTCAATCTCAAAGTAAATAAACGATAGGCAGGCAGATAGTACCTGATAGGTTGGTATTTTTCCAAGGTTATTCACATTCCACGTTCTCCCAGCCTAGGCTAGCGTGCATAGACTCCACTTGAAGTACACACGGTTTGATTTGTAACTAGTGTTTGTAGTACCGTTAAGTGAAATTACCGTGGGCCGAGTATAGAACCTTGTGGTATACGGTGAACGGTTTCTAGCTGACAAATGATGAAGATGACGACAGTTGATGAGGGTGACACATAATAAATAATCTTTATACTTTTGCACTACAATTTGACTATCTTTGATCAAATGATAACGATATAATTATTTACAAGGTGATTTTGAGCTATATGGCTATTATGAATACGCGAAATGACGCTATTCACAAGTTGTTACGCAAATATATCGCGCGTCTACAGACTTTTATCAGATAAAGAATTCGTCTAAAGTTAATGTGTGTAAATGAACATGTTACATGGCGATTTATAAGAAGACTTGGAATATCAAGTAGAGGAATCACAAGCAGCAAAAAAAAAACACGAATTAAGGCAATACTCGTGCTTGTTAAAATGTCAGTACAGACAGAGAGTTAGTTCGTTCTAAGAATTTTTCTTTTCGATGAACAGAAATCCTGCCAGTGATTTTGGGCAGATTTTTTAATACTTTACGACTGGCAATGTCGGCAATACGCACGCGTCAAACATCGAACAATAAAAATATAAATAAACAATAATGAAAGTTGAACGACCACGGTTAGCGTTGATGACTCAGTTTCTACCTGACCGGACCAGTGTCGTTTTATTACAAACTTGTCTGTGCCGTGATCATCACAAAGACAGGAATTCCGTATCATCTCCGGCCGTAATAATTTCTGACTTGCGAGCTTTATGTGGTCTAAGTCCTTTGTGTGATTTACTGGTAATATTTCTATATTCACTTTCAATATTGAAAATCTCTGAGAGCTTTAAGTAATAGGTTCAGGTTATTTCAGCTCTTTTTCAATTTGCTCGTCTAAAAATACAATAGCTTTTGCCGATTCCTCCGGTACTCTTAGTTCTTCTGGTAACCTTAAAACACAATACAATCTACTTCAGCTTATTCCAATAAACATAAATCCTCGCTCAGTTTTTTAAAATACAATTTCCAATTCCGATGCTTTTCTGATCGTTAAGTTTTTACTTGCATTCTACAAGGTCTTAAACTAAAAGGCGGACTGTTCCGAAATTCAAATCAAATCAAATCACATCCACCGTTCTGTTCTGAGCCCATAAGTCGGGGCATGCGCAACGGCCGAGGGCCAATGCGCCCGCGCACGCTTCTAATGACAGGGGGGAGGAGCGCGCGCGGGGAGCGACAGACCGGTCGCGCAGCACCGAGGTAAGTACATGCCATAAGGGTTTGTATCCAGCTGATTTGATGGGGAACAACAGCTGATTTTATGGATACTTGTGCATTCAAGTGAAGTCAATTTCTTGAAACATTGTAACGAAAATTTCACGCAGTTGAAGGAAAAATATTCTACTATTCAGAACACGTTCATGTATTATATTTAAATAAACAATTTACGACAACAATTATTCTGTATTTTAGCTGTTACTGTTTATGTTTTGCATTTACATTTAACCTTACACTAACAAAAGAAAAACATTAATTGTAAAGACAGGTGGTAAAGACTAAAGAACCTTACTTTCTTCGCATTTAAACTTTATACTACTTTTACATTGTAGAAAATTACAAGGTTTTAAAAGTAACCAGTCGCCATTGAAAACTGGCGTTGTAAAAACAGTAACATACCATTGCGCGTCCGGGAACCCGTTCGCTGTCCCCCCGGCACGCCCGGTTAGAACTCCTAACTTTTTATTTTACAGCTCACCCTTTGTGGCTTAGGCTCGCGTGAATGCCCTACTACCTACCGATGGGCAACTAACTTTGTTCCTTTTCTAAGGTGCTTCCACGTCACTTGTTAAAACTTTCGCACCAGTTCGGTAGTTAAAAACGAGGTAAAATAATGGTAGTTTTATATTTGTGCTATTTTATGTTTTAGTACAATATGAGTACTGAGTAGCTATAATCTATAATATGGTAGGAGAACCTGTGTTGGATATAATTTATGGAGCAGTATTTAAATTGTTTTGGCATAATTCCTGGTTTTCAATTGAGATTTATATCTTGTAATAAGTAATCGTATCGTACTGGTGGCATTGGATTATTATAGAATCGATAATATTGAAAATATATCACGACAGACTTGCAATAAAAATGTGAGCAGAGCACGAGAGGCTATCAATGCCTGTTCCTTCTCTGGTTGAGAAGAATTTTGGCGATGCAGAGGGTGAAATTTAGGCTTACAAAATGTATTCTGATTATTTATGGAATATTATTCTGCATGTTACTCACTCTCTAAGCTTCAGATTTTCAGGTCATGGTGTAGAAGCGATCAGTGAAATAATATATAACTAAACTGTGTAGAATTACTAGAGACAGGCTTCCAGTCTTAGCAGTGGCTACTGATATCAGTACCTACTTTGCATGGAGTGACATAGTTGTCATTCCACCTAGATTAACACTATTGACAGCTTATTTTCACAGAATAGACCCGGCAGATTACAGTCGCTAAGTTATTACAACATAGTAATATCGACAAAACTAACGTGAGTTACGACTACGATATAACAGCAAGCGGTTCAAGTGTCCCTTATCGATTTATTTAACCCTAGATAACGTTTTATCAATTTATATCCACGAAAAACTATAAGTACAGTTAGTTTTACAGTTAAATTAGTAAGTAATGTTATGTTTGTGGAATAGATACTGAATGTGTTGTGATTATTGGGTAATAGCCTAGATAAGGTCCTTGGCGCCGGCGCCGCTATACTGACAAAAAATTAATTGAATACAAGCGATATACAGCCGGTCTATTCTGCAAAAATTTCACCGTGAAAATTTGGGTGAAGTGAGGTTGAAGTGAGCTGTCATTCCACCTTATGCTAGGGATTGACATTGACAGCTCACTTCACCATGACTTTACTTAGGTTTTCATGTTGGGATTTTCATACAATTGACAAGCAGGTCTAGCATAGGTAGCGTTACAAATTTTTCACATATTACTTTAAAAAAAAAGGCAAAGCTGACCGTATTCGTTCAAAAATATTATTATAAGTACTACCTACCTATTTCTTTACGAATGCGGCCAATTTTATATTTTGTGTTTTCGCCATTTTTACTTAAAAAAATAACTTAAGCACCCTGTATAATTTCTTTGTGCCACAGCCTATAAAGATATTTTCCCCGATTTTCAGATAAAGAGTTTTGAAGTTTAAAACCAGCATTACACGTCAAAATATTTCGATTAGAAGCAAGCATGACACGATAACAATATAAACGATAGGTAGGTATGTAGGCACCTATTCAACTTGTATAATATGCGTAGGTATATCTATAAGTAGGTACTGAGCTACTGACGTACAACGTAATATCTCAATTGGAGTTATCAATAAGCACAATGACACAAAGTGGGTGTTATACAACTAGGTGCATCTCAGTTCAGCAACCCCAGATAATACATATGTCAACAAATACAGTAGCGTTGTGATTACAGTACTTGCTTAATTAAATATTACTTGTTACAAGAGGAAAGTCCTGTTCGTTAGTGGCTTATTTATTAAAGCTATCAGTTTTTGACGGAAGCTCTTTTGAGATAGCCTTAATCAAAAAGGGTAAAAGGATCATTTTAATTATTGAAAGTCGTTGTTGATAATTTGTGATCGACAAAAATGGTCAGCGGCAAAAAGATGTCCACACTCGGCAAAATTAGTTTTTTTTGCAAGTCAACATTCACGCAATACTATTTTGATAAAATACTGCTACAGTGTTTGCTACTAACATACCTATTTTAACTTAGGATAAATTGTATTGAATTATGTTCCTACCAAAGCTCATATAAATTGTATATATGTATATAAAACTTGTTAAATCTGTATTTTTGTGAAATAAAGTTATTATCTACTAGCTGCTGCCCGCAACGTCGTCTGCGTGAAGGCTCTACAGCACCAAAAATACCTAAGATGCCAGGGTCGCTATAGCATTATAAGTAAACAACTTTTAAAATTGCATTAAAATATATGTTTTTTTGCGAAGCAAGTGAAACGAAGCAAGTGAAGAGAGTTATATGGGAATCCTGCTGAGTTCAGTCATAAGATGTGACTGAAGGAAATAGAGAAAATAATGCAAGAATACATTCCAGGACACAAAAGAGTAAAAATACGTACAAAGGTATCATACCTTACAACACTTCCCTATAAACTACGTTGGTAGTTATGCTGCCAGGAGCCAAAATGTAAAGAGAGTCAGGATTGGTGACGCGAGAGCAATCGACGTACAGTTGCCCGTGTGAGAAGCAACTCGTCCTGAGGTCGACACCCGCTGCCCTCAGTGTCTGCCCCTGCGACTTATTGATGGTCATCGCGAAGCAAACATTCACGGGGAACTGTACGCGCTTGAACTGGAACGGGTAGTTATGAAGTATGAAAGGAATGCGTGGTATAAATACTGCCTCGCCGACGCCACAACCCGTAAGAATTTCCGCCTCAATGGTGTGTCTGTGGAGCGAGATGACTTTAAGGCGGGTCCCGTTACACAATTTCGGAGGAGATAGGTACAGAAGAAGCATAATCGGGACACCGACCTTCAGCTTGATGGTATGCGCTGGAAGTCCACTTGCTGACAGGGAGTTCAGAAATTCCACGGGATAATGTGTGGCGTCATCTTGCTCGACAACAGTGTTTATCGAGGTGTAGACCACTTCATTCCCCTCAATTTCCGAGAGAATGCATTTGTTAATTGCTTCAGCCTGATTATTTTTGGGCGTCAAAATGGCCCGCTCACACACCCAAGAATTCTGCTGGTGCAGTATACGACTGATGTCCCCGTACACACAGCGAATGAGTTCTTCTAAGCTGGATACCACTCTACCGAGAGACTCTGGAAGCACCACCTGTCCACCTCTCTCTTCTGGTAGAGTGCCTTCGCCAAGACTTAGAAGGACATCGGAGAATTCTTGAGCACATGCATTGCCGCCGAGCTGAGCTCTCATATTCAAGCTCAAGCGCAGCGTACGAACTCGTGACCAAAACGAAGATCGTTTCAACGAAGCATTCACCTCGTCAGCCCTCGATCCCCGTGTCACCACGGGAAGCGTTTGCCGGAAATTGCCACTGAACAGAACTATGACACCACCCATCAAATGTTCGTTCCTGCGGATGTCCTGCAGGGTTCTGTCCACGGCCTCAACTGCCTTCCTATTGGCCATCGTACACTTATCCCATACGATCAGAGAGCAATCCTTGAGCACGTGTCCCTTATTGCTGTTACGTGACACACCAAAAACAGGCGTTTCGGCGCTCTCTAAATCGATGGGAATTTTAAACATGGCATGTGCCGTCTTGCCGCCCGGAAGTAGTGTGGCAGCGATTCCCGACGACGCTACAGCAATAGCAATTTTGCCTTGCCTCCTGACCTCTGTAAGTATGCCAGTGGTAACAAATGTTTTTCCTGTCCCACCAGGAGCATCCAAGAAAAACATTTTACCCTGGTTTTGCCCAACGCTTTCAAGGACGGTGTCATAAATGTGTTTTTGCTCTGAAGAGAACAAAGCGACATAGTCATTTCGTATGGTGGTCATTTCGCCCGGATCGTAATTTGTCTCAGCGTTATACTCCCGATTTCCACGGTCTTTATACGGTGATGATGTGGGAGCTGATAACCCATATTTGATCAGTGGATTGCCGCCGATAGAAATGACCACATCTTGAAGTGAACTGAGACAGGTGTTCAGCACGCGTTCATCAGTTACTTCGACTTCGTCTCCAGTAACACGCCTCAAAGCTCGTAGAAAATCTTCAGACAGATGATGACGATACTTCTCTCACAAAGCTACCAGGTTCGCGACTCCACAAAACACCAAGATGACGGCAAACAGATGACGCATGCAGCTGGGACTGTCACTGACGCTCGCCTCCGCGAGGGTGTCATCCCAATTTTGGTCACCGTCGAGAAGGTGACGTGCTACGCAGGCTGCGCGGTAAGTGGGATACTCCACGCCATCAAATGTCCTCAGAAAGGCGAAAGACGTTGGGCCTCGGACAGTGCCAAGTAACAACCGCAGAAAATTGCATTCGCCATTATTCGGATGCACGGTATAAACCCTACCCAATGCGGTGTCCTTGAAAATTCCCGGAAAGCCTTCCACAGCACCTCCTCGTCGACGTCGGTTAAATACACCCCTTTGTTTGTCGTACGTGTAATATGAAGGCACCTCGTCATACGTAAGGGATCTCGCAAACTGGTCGACTTCACAGAGCGTGTTTTTTTAAATTGTCTTCCTCAACTCTGCTCAAGATTTTGAGGGTTTTGTTGGAACTTGAATTTGTCGAAACGAACTATGCCATACAACTTTTATGAAGAAATTGCACATTGCCATCTATGAATTTTAAGAATAACTAACTACTAACCTCGCCAACATGATCAAAATTTCCAAAAAGTGTTAACATGTAACGTGATTTGATTTTTATGAAATCTCATAGATGGCGCTGCTTCAAAATTTTCATTATACTACTAACATTAATTAAACTATGTTTCTCTGCCCAAGTTACTTAAATGGCGTAGTTTTTATAGTGTAAAGCTAGATAATAGCATGGCTTACTAAAAAAAAACATTTAAATATGCGTCGTTAGATTACACGCTGTGACAGAATACGTAGGTAAGAAAAATAAAGATTCACAGCTCCTCCCCCGTAGGTGATAGCGTGATAATTTGTTTCCAGAGTTAAATTATGGTTTACTAAATAAATAACATGTCATTTTGTGCAATCAATTATTTTGTGCATTAAATTACGAACAAAAACCTTTTAAAATCAATATTGCTTACCTCCTATAACATACGGCGTGATAATATGTAGCCTAAAGCCTTCCTTGGTTTACAAAGAACATTTTTGCTGAATTTCAATTCAATCTATCCAGTAGTTTTGGCGTGAAGCCGTACCATACACACAGACAAACAGACAAACAGACAAAAATTCTAAAAATTCACTTTTTGTCATCAGTTACGTTTTTCTAACAAAAGCCACTTATTTTTTCTCGAAAATTCTCAATGTACAGTTTTTCTTTCGTTACTGTTTTATTATATGTATAGATTCACTTTTTGTCATCAGTTACGTTTTTCTAACAAAAGCCACTTATTTTTTCTCGAAAATTCTCAATGTACAGTTTTTCTTTCGTTACTGTTTTATTATATGTATAGATACATATAATAAAACAGTAACGAAAGAAACGTGTGTATGGTACGGCTTCACGCCAAAACTACTGGATAGATTGAATTGAAATTCAGCAAAAATGTTCTTTGTAAACCAAGGAAGGCTTTAGGCTACATATTATCACGCCGTATGTTATAGGAGGTAAGCAATATTGATTTTAAAAGGTTTTTGTTCGTAATTTAATGCACAAAATAATTGAATGCACAAAATGACATGTTATTTATTTAGTAAACCATAATTTAACTCTGGAAACATATTATCACGCTATCACCTACGTGGGAGGAGCTGTGAATCTTTATTTTTCTTACCTACGTATTCTGTCACAGCGTGTAATCTAACGACGCATATTTAAATGTTGTTTTTGAGTAAGCCATGCTATTATCTAGCTTTACACTATAAAAACTACGCCATTTAAGTAACTTGGGCAGAGAAACATAGTTTAATTAATGTTAGTAGTATAATGAAAATTTTGAAGCAGCGCCATCTATGAGATTTCATAAAAATCAAATCAAGTTACATGTTAACACTTTTTGGAAATAAATAATTTAAATTTGATCATGTTGGCGAGGTTAGTAGTTAGTTATTCTTAAAATTCATAGATGGCAATGTGCATTTTCTTCATAAAAGTTGTATGGTATAGTTCGTTTCGACAAATTCAAGTTCCAACAAAACCCTCAAAATCTTGAGCAGAATTGAGGAAGACAATTTAAAAAAACACGCTTTGTGAAGTCGACCAGTTTGCCAGATCCCTTACGTATGACGAGGTGCCTTCATATTACACGTACGACGAGCAAAGGGGTGTATTTAACCGACGTCGACGAGGAGGTGCTGTGGAAGGCTTTCCGGGAATTTTCAAGGACACCGCATTGGGTAGGGTTTATACCGTGCATCCGAATAATGGCGAATGCAATTTTCTGCGGTTGTTACTTCACACTGTCCGAGGCCCAACGTCTTTCGCCTTTCTGAGGACATTTGATGGCGTGGAGTATCCCACTTACCGCGCAGCCTGCGTAGCACGTCACCTTCTCGACGGTGACCAAAATTGGGATGACACCCTCGCGGAGGCGAGCGTCAGTGACAGTCCCAGCTGCATGCGTCATCTGTTTGCCGTCATCTTGGTGTTTTGTGGAGTCGCGAACCTGGTAGCTTTGTGGGAGAAGTATCGCCATCATCTGTCTGAAGATTTTCTACGAGCTTTGAGGCGTGTTACTGGAGATGAAGTCGAAGTAACTGATGAACGCGTGCTGAACACCTGTCTCAGTTCACTTCAAGATGTGGTCATTTCTATCGGCGGCAATCCACTGATCAAATATGGGTTATCAGCTCCCACATCATCACCGTATAAAGACCGTGGAAATCGGGAGTATAACGCTGAGACAAATTACGATCCGGGCGAAATGACCACCATACGAAATGACTATGTCGCTTTGTTCTCTTCAGAGCAAAAACACATTTATGACACCGTACTTGAAAGCGTTGGGCAAAACCAGGGTAAAATGTTTTTCTTTGATGCTCCTGGTGGAACAGGAAAAACATTTGTTACCACTGGCATACTTGCAGAGGTCAGGAGGCCAGGCAAAATTGCTATTGCTGTAGCGTCGTCGGGAATCGCAGCCACACTACTTCCGGGCGGCAAGACAGCACATGTCATGTTTAAAATTCCCATCGATTTAGAGAGCGCCGAAACGCCTGTTTTTGGTGTGTCACGTAACAGCAATAAGGGACACGTGCTCAAGGATTGCTCTCTGATCGTATGGGATGAGTGTACGATGGCCAATAGGAAGGCAGTTGAGGCCGTGGACAGAACCCTGCAGGACATCCGCAGGAACGAACATTTGATGGGTGGTGTCATAGTTCTGTTCAGTGGCGATTTCCGGCAAACGCTTCCCGTGGTGACACGGGGATCGAGGGCTGACGAGGTGAATGCTTCGTTGAAATGATCTTCGTTTTGGTCACGAGTTCGTACGCTGCGCTTGACCATTAATATGAGAGCTCAGCTCGGCGGCAATGCATGTGCTCAAGAATTCTCCGAGGTCCTTCTAAGTCTTGGCGAAGGCACTCTACCAGAAGAGAGAGGTGGACAGGTGGTGCTTCCAGAGTCTCTCGGTAGAGTGGTATCCAGCTTAGAAGAACTCATTCGCTGTGTGTACGGGGACATCAGTCGTATACTGCACCAGCAGAATTCTTGGGTGTGTGAGCGGGCCATTTTGACGCCCAAAAATAATCAGGCTGCAGCAATTAACAAATGCATTCTCTCGGAAATTGAGGGGAATGAAGTGGTCTACACCTCGATAAACACTGTTGTCGAGCAAGATAACGCCACACATTATCCCGTGGAATTTCTGAACTCCCTGTCAGCAAGTGGACTTCCAGCGCATACCATCAAGCTGAAGGTCGGTGTCCCGATTATGCTTCTTCTGTACCTATCTCCTCCGAAGTTGTGTAACGGGACCCGCCTTAAAGTCATCTCGCTCCACAGACACACCATTGAGGCGGAAATTCTTACGGGTTGTGGCGTCGGCGAGGCAGTATTTATACCACGCATTCCTTTCATACCTCATAACTACCCGTTCCAGTTCAAGCGCGTACAGTTCCCCGTGAATGTTTGCTTCGCGATGACCATCAATAAGTCACAGGGGCAGACACTAGGGTTGCCAACCCTACTATATAATATAGTATCCTACTATATTAGAGGCCCGACTACTATATTTCTGAAAAAATTATATAGTAGGCGAAACTACTATATAATTAGGCATAGGTGAAACCCACTAAGCAATAATCTGGGGGCACGGGAGTGCCCCCGCCAAGACGAGCCAAGCAAAGCGCAAGGGCACTACCTACCTTTTCTCGAAGCACTTCGTCGTATTTTTGAACCTTCTTAACTTGGGTTTGGATTATACCAGATAAACAAAATTTTCGGGATATTATGTCAGTAGTTGACTTATTAAACCTATATAGTTTAAATTACATAGCTCTTATACTTTAGATTTTATTGATATCTAAAATACCCCGATTTCGTCACTGACTCACTGATGATTATCTATATTCTTAAGGTTCTTCCTGAAGTCCTAGAAAGCTGAAATTTGGTATGTAAGCTAGTAATAGTACACAAACAACAAAAAACACTAACTTGAAACTTTTACCCCCCCAACCCCTTAAACTAGGGGGTGAAAGTTTGTATGAGACTTCCGTAAATTTTGATGCTAGAGGTCTGAAAATTTATATAGGGGGTCCTTGTTATAAATAATAAGATATGTATTTCAGGATTTTTAGTAAATCATAAGCAACTTCCAAAAAGAAATGAAATCCCACAAAAACATTTCATGTTAAATGTTGCCAAGACGAGACCATGTAGCTCGCACTGTCAAAAAGTAATCAGATCTCATGTAGAGCCAAGCTTCTAACTCTACACGCCCTAACTCTACAAGGCCTAACTTCGCAAACTCTACACCTTAGTCAAAATATATGGCTTGGCCGTTTCGTTACTACAAGAACCATTGTATAACAGTTTTTCACCTTACGCTCATGTGAATGTAGCGAAATGGCTAAGCCACATATTTTGACTAAGGTGTAGAGTTTGTGAAGTTAGGCCTTGTAGAGTTAGGGCGTGTAGAGTTAGAAGCTTGGCTCTAAATGAGATCTGATTACTTTTTGACACTGCGAGCTACATGGTCTCGTCTTGTCAACATTGAACATGAAATGTTTTTGTGTGATATCTGTTTCTGAACGATTCTGGTATGTAATTTTGAGTTTGACAGATTTTCAATTTCGCGCCTATCCTCTGAGATTGTGTTTTGGAAATTGCTACTTACTTAATGATTTATTTATAGAAATAAATCAGATGAATAAAATTCTCGGTATTCTTCTTTCTGATGATTTTTTTTTTCAAAAAGGTCAGGTGAAAAATGGCATCCAGTTTTGAGTGATGCAGATTTTACAAATAAATTAATAATAATAATAAAAAAAATGAAAACAAAAATAATACAGGGTGTTATTGACAGCCCTCCGCAAACTGATAGGGTGGCTTCAGTACATCATATTAAGATGACCGGTACATGTAATTCTTTCAGGAACATTAAGGGAATCCAAAAAACCAGATTTGTTTTATTACCTCACACGCAACGTATCGTTACCGTGGCAAAACGCACGTAGCGGACGGCAGCGCAGCGAGCTTGAGCGAGGCTGTTTTCAGCTGTTTTATTTACATAAATGGAGTGTTGCATACAGAGAACGTAATTTTACATTGAAATAAAGAAATATCAGCAGAAAAAACGGCATAAATTTTTTTTTTCCTGAGAAAATTTCCAGTGGGATATGATTCAGAATAAGGAGCTGAATCAATCCTGTGTTTTTGTGGAGGGCTGTCAATAACACCCTGTATTAATTCCGGCAACATCCGCCTATACAGAGCGTATATTTTCTGAAATGAATAATAAATAGCAATGAGCGCATTAGGGCCAGTATAAAATTAATTAAAGCTGAGCTGAGAAGCTGAGCTATGAAGGCTCAAAGTAGCAAAAAATATTCTTTTAAGAAATAAAGTATTTTAAAACCTACTATATTTCTTTTTATTTTTTCGCTATCTACTATATTTTTTGGGTAATTATTTTAAAACTACTATTTTTGACTGAAAAAGAGTTGGCAACCCTAGCAGACACTGAGTGCAGCGGGTGTCGACCTCAGGACGAGTTGCTTCTCACACGGGCAACTGTACGTCGCTTGCTCTCGCGTCACCAATCCTGACTCTCTTTACATTTTGGCTCCTGGCAGCATAACTACCAACGTAGTTTATAGGGAAGTGTTGTAAGGTATGATACCTTTGTACGTATTTTTACTCTTTTGTGTCCTGGAATGTATTCTTGCATTATTTTCTCTATTTCCTTCAGTCACATCTTATGACTGAACTCAGCAGGATTCCCATATAACTCTCTTCACTTGCTTCGCTTCACTTCCTTCGCAAAAAAACTTATATTTTAATGCAATTTTAAAAGTTGTTTACTTATAATGCTATAGCGACACTGGCATCTTAGGTATTTTTGGTGCTGTAGAGCCTTCACGCAGACGACGTCGCGGGCAGCAGCTAGTTATTATTATAAAATCCGAAAAAATAAACTTTTATTTTCAGAGTGCGTATTTGAAACACCTTATCTGTCAGCTAGAAGTTCGAAGTGTGTGACGTAATGGCACACAAAGCACCTGTCACTACTATGTACTATTAAAACCTTTGACACGGTGACAAGTGGTTCGCCAGCACCAGCCCAACATGAAAGAGTACTTAAATATGAAGTTTAAGTTTCCACTAGTCCGATACCGTACGGTTCTAAAAACACTTGAAAATCAATGGATTTGTAAGCAACTAAGCATGATTGTTTATGCATAAGTATTTTTTAAGTGTTTACTGAGTTCAGTTCCAATTACTACAAATACTCGTATGAAAGTATGAGTAAGCGAGAATACAGTTAGGCACACTCTGCTGACTCTATGAAAACATGTTACCGTCATCTACTAAAGTTTGGCTTGCATTATTTCAGACAGAAGAAACTACAAGCCAATGCATTAAAATAAACCAATTTAATTAATTATTTTCGTCCACATCGCTGTCTAGAGCAAAAGTGCCTAAAAGGCTGGCAGCATTGCCACGTTTTATGGCAAATCTGATTCTTTAGCCCATTGGCGATGTCTCGAAAAACTAAGTAGGCACTCGGACCCCATGGCCCTAGTCAACCCCAAACGGCTCGATCTCGAACATATTTATAAGTCCTAAAAAGATTGGAACGTAAACTCAACATAGTGCACTCTACATCTGAACTAAGTAAGGAATGCAAAATAAGCAAAAACAAAGGAAACAAACTGAATAAAAAAATCGAATTGAGGACCTTCTTATTTTTTTCATTCGGGTACAAAAACCCCTGGGATTGCAGTCTGCACCAATGGGGCATGTGAATTAATTTTCCAAAAACAAAAGATTTTAGTGTCCACAAAGATATATTACTTACCAGTCAACAAAAACTCATGAATACCAAAACAAGCTTTCATCACAATAATAGTTTCGCTTTTAGCTGCTGACCGCCCATTGTGTCACACAATGGAAAATTTCTACATTAATCTGTAATGTTTATGGTGTACTTACTAAAGAGTTTTCTATCTATCTATAGTTGATATAATTCTCTAAAAAAAAGAGGCACTATTTCACATCAATTTATCTACACCTCAAAAGAACATGCAACAGCCAACGATTACAAAACAATCGACGTATTACTCATTTACTGATTGACCGCGTCCCAACCACACCTAAATTCGTACTCATGTCGCCAGCGCACGTTATCACGGTAATAGGTGACCCACATATCACCACTTAAGTGACGCTATCTAACTGTGGTATCATACTTTACACTTTACAGCTCGCCTACTAAATCGGTAGTGGAATTGAGTAGTTATAAGTTTAACTTATGTTCAATTTTAATTTTATACAGGGACTAGCTTCTGCCCGCGGCTTCGCCCGCGTGGATGTCGGAAATTTACCCACGGGAACGTGCCAACGGGATAAAATGTATGTGCTTCCCCAGAATGCCATCTATGTCGCGGGCCCTTTGTGGCTAATTACAATAGAAAACCAATTGTGTCTCATTAGTGGTGATTAAGAGGGTACCTATATGATATCTTTACCTAAGTACGTAACTAATTAAAAAAAAAAAACTCAATAACAGAAAATTAAATACTTACCTACCTACCTAAATAAACCTATTTCTGATGATAACTAATCTAAACTCAATAAATAAGCAAAATCCCTAAAAACTAATATCTATACGAATGACTAAACCTACCTAACAGTATTATAAAATAACCTACGATCACTACGTACACTATCAAATATACTACCTATACTTTAAAATTAAAATCTATACCTACGACTCATATAAAAATAAACCCAAATAACTCTAAAAACTAAAAGAAATAAAAATGAACTCCACTGCGGGTGACCCAACCTACGACAAACTTAGTATTTGCGGTTGGTACAGTACAGACAGTGGTAATCGGGTATAGGAATCGAACCGCAAAATTAAGTTTGTTTTTTATTGTATATACTTTTCCGGGATAAAAAGTACCCAGTGTGGTGCCCAGGATATTAAAGAATAATTATACCAAGTTTCATCGTAATCGAACCGGTAGGTTTTGCGTGATGCTTGAACAAACAGACAGACAGACAGACAGACAGACAAAAATTTTTTTAATCACATTTTTGTGTTCGGTGTCGGTCAAGTAACACCCCCTGCCATTAATTTTTTGGATATTTTCAATGTACAGAATTTTCACTTCTACAGATTTATTATAAGTATAGATATTAAAATTTTATTGTTTTCACCCTAGGTTGTTGAGCTAACGCCTCCCTTTCGTTTCCTAGTCGATTCGATGTTGCTAAACACGAACCAATGATGTCCACATGAGTGAAGGGCGTCAAAATGAGCAAAAAAAAAATGGTGTCCCAACTTTTTTGGATGTAACATCAGTATTTGTACTGTATATTGATTTTGTTCCTATAAAATGTAGCCTATACCACTGGGACTAATAATAACGAATCGATTTACACATCATTCATCTAAATCGGATGAGTGGTAAAGGCGCTACGGTGGAACATACGTAAATACAAACATACACGTATAGACGGCTAAAAACATGATTGCCACATCGACGTCGGGTAAAAATCTAAGGAAAATAATGATGTTTCAGACAGGATATAGCTGGCTGGTCAAAAACCTCATACTCTTCTAAAGAAACACGCACGTTTCCTATTGACAATGATGCGGACGAATTTTTTATGCCCTTCATTATTTCCCCCCCTTTTACATACTTGTACATATTATTATTATTATTTTAAGACTATTAGCTTTTTAAATTATGTAAATATTTTGTTACTTAATTTATTACTAGAAATTTATCCAAGAAACAGTAGATGCTGTACTAAAACTGTTCATTAGGCTCAGAATAAGTATTAATAGTAAATTAGTAATCATGTCATTGACCTTGTCACCCTGTTGATAATGTGAGCTTAGTAAGTCAGAAATCATAAGTAAAATAATTTTATTAAGTCAGTCATATATAATAATAATTATGTTTAAGTCAGTCATATAATAAGTCATATTAAAGCCTCTTGTTGTTTATAAATGGTTTAGTTTGTACTTAATCAAGTTATGAAACCTTCAGTATGCAAATCAAATTAACATTTAATCAGTCCCCTAAGTCGCAATTTCATAGTAATTCATACAAAGGGGAGTGATAACCTCACACGGCCCTGGGCATCAAACACAGTATACAGTCTTTTATGCAAACCATTAATTTACAAACGTTTTAAAATGGTGCTTGTTATTCTAAATTAAGTAAGTGGTAAGTATATTTTAATACTATTTGTTTAAGCTAAAGCGCATATAAATTATTTGGTGGCTGCATACTACAAGAAGTGAAAGATGCTATCTAACCTGTTGAATTATCAATTACAGAAACAATCAAAATGCCAGTCTTGTGGATCCACACTCAAATGAAGCTTTAAATACAGGTATAAGTGCAAAAATTAAGTAAAAGAATAACATTAACATAGGTAAAATCTTAAGATGAACATATTGCACAAACTAAACAAGATTACAAAAAATATCATGAGCAAATACTAAACACCACATGACCAACGAAACACAAATTAATCTCAAAAATATTAATAAATGATTAAAAGCAAAATAGTCGACAGTTTTATTAATCTATGATTAAGTAAGTTAACAATAATAAAATAGAATATAATTATTTAAATGTTATCTAAGCATTTAAATAAGGTGACCACCTACGGGGCTCAAATTATATTATAAAAAAAAAACAATGAGGAAGAATAGCATCAACACGAAAAGAAGGAGACTTTTAACTATAAAATATATTCTATTGTATGTATATTTTAGACATAATATACCTTAGCAAGTGAGCATTAGGTACGACATTTTATAGTATAATACTAGCTGCGCCCCGCGGTTTCACCCACATAAGTTTCGATCCCGTGGGAATAATAGTATAAAAAGTATCCTATATGTTAATCCTGGTTATAACCCATCTGTGTGTCAAATTTTATCCAAATCAGTTCAGTAGTTTTTGCGTGAAAGAGTAACAAAAATCCACATCATACAAACTTTCACATCTCTAATATTAGTAGGATAGCAACACTGAACATAGAAAAGCCTGTAGTTATCTGCCTACCCCAAAAAGCGCTACGCTATTTGCATTGTGCTTCTAAACTATTTAAGTAATCCAAGTCAGGCAGTCACTAGGTTTTATCAAAATCAGATAACAAAAAACAAAAGCAAACTGTGATATCATCCTAAAAGACAAAGAGTTTATTAGTTCCCATTATCATAATTATTGTGTGACAAATTATACGTCATGCCGTGATAATGACGAAAGTTTACCTTGATATTATTATAATGAAGTCAAGTTCACTAGGATGATTTGTTATTATAATAAATACTTTTTTATTAGTCTTAAGATTAAATTAATATTGAATGGCAATGTTTGCATCATTTCCTTATCAAACATGCAATGCTAAGTGTCACTCAGTAAATCAAAAATCATGATGCATGCGAGTGATTGGTTTGTTGGGAACACACACCTGCCGACAAACTGTTTTGCAGTTTGGCAGATTTTTATATGTTATATGTATACAGATTTTGAAAAAAAAAAAAAAAAAACACGTGTTTTGCCTATTCTCAGCAAGTTAGGTTTATCCAGTTGACAGCTGTAATTACAGAAACAATTAAAAAGCCTTTGTTTCTTGCATGGATCCACATTGGAATGTGGATCCATGCAAGAAACAAAGGCTTTTGCAAATTGCAAGGTGACACAACCCTCCATATACTGGAGTATATGGAGGGTTGTGTCACCTTGCAATTTTAATATGGACTCTAATAACATGCAGTGGTACCACTGAAATAAAAATAATTTATGAGCTTATAATGTTGGTATAGGTATACAGATAAGATGTATTTTTTTATAAATAGTCCCGTTACATTTTACTATAGCATACGCAAAATTGTCATAATAATAATGTAGATAGTAGAATTTATATAAAAACTCTTGATGTAAATTAGAATAAACTGTAGGAAATTTAATCTACACATAAAATAATCGAACATAAAATATTATTATATTAGAATATAATTATATTATCAAAAATATTAAAATAGAGGCAAATTACAACCAGCAACATTTAATAACCAGCCAGCGACCACCACCAACCACAAATAGTAATAGTTTTCTTGCTATAGGCCATTGTCAAAACTTTTGAGCCATTATCAAGCAAGAAAACAATCAGCCTTTTATAAAGAATTCTTATTAATTAGTTGCAAATAATTAGAACAAAATTGAGATAAATAAGTACATCTATACCTCCATAGTATTTGTGACACATGTTGCAAAGTTAATAACCATCTAAGAGCTAAAGCAGAAGTGTTATAGTAGAATCTACTCATAATAAAATAATTTCCTTAAAAAATATGCAGAGCACAGTAAAGTTTCAAGCAAAACAAAACATAATCAAACAAAGGGAACCATAGTATACAATTAGTGAAAAGGGGAAAGAAAACCTATTGAAGAAAGATTTGAAAAGAAATCATTTTTCAAGGTGTTACATGTTTTTATTTCTTTACAGAATAGCCAGAACCCTAATGACAAACGAAACTCTTGTGCTGTTCCATGAGTTTAAAAAAAGGAAATAAAAACAATAGACTGTGTGTCACCTACTACAAAAATGAACATCAATCTAATTTGTTATGTTACACAATATTATAAATAGGATGGTAGGGATGTTGAGCTCCTAGGTCCATAATAGATAATTTTATAATCATACCTACAGAAAAAGTGTAAAATAAAATATACATGGAAATACCAAGGTACCTACTCATTTGATATGTTAGTGTGTGACACGAATATTTCTTCTTAACTATTGGTAATACTTTAGTCAGCAATGTTAAAGTGAAGCAATGTTTATAATATAATGTACCTACTCATCTTGTGGAACCAAAAACCATCTTTTAAAAAGCAGTAATTCTGCAAAGGTTTCTGAATTTATGATATCATAAAATTATGGCCTAAAAGTAATCAATATAATCATACATGCATAAAAAATGAGAAACATGGCATGTAGGTACATTTTAATGGAAATTAAGCAGTTTTACCCGCACCTAGACTTCTAATTTATGTGGTCTTAATAAAATAATTGTGTGTAAACATGGAAGTTCATAGAGTTTGAGTGAATTTTCATATTGGTAAAAGAGAGACACGTAAGGTTAAAATCCTGTCGGCAGGTCCATGATCTTTCAAAAAAGTTAGGTAGGCGCAACAAGCCTACATACCTAACAGACAAGTTTTGCGAGAAAACTAGACGTTTGAATAGCTTTTACTGTTATCTAGAAGCTAGCTAAAAGCCAAGGTTATTATTTTTGGCAGCCAGCGAGCTGTACGAAATATGTAACCATCTAAACAATTTAGTAGCAATTAGATAACACTGAAGCTATGTAACAGAGATCTTATCTGTACATAAAGTATCGTGTTTATTCGTAATATCTCCGTTAAAAGCATCGAAATATCTTACGAGGCAGAGTTTTTGTCAGTCTACAATTTCAAATGGTAATACGGCGCGTCGCGGCACCGCGGCCCAGCATTCTATTCCGAGGGCGTTCAACCGAACTAGAGCCGCTTAGCAACACCCAAAGTTTTTCACAATGGCCATGACATCGAAATCAAACAGCCTCCGGTCACTGGAGCATTGACTCTCAGAACATCGCACCGCAAACAAACTTACGAAACAAACGCGAGCGCATGTTTTGCTAACATAAATCAACATCAATTCACCTGTCAGAAGACTCGGAGCTGTCGTATCGGTCCAGACATCTCCTCTTCCTGTCGTCGCCATCCACAGTGTTCGCATCAGAAAATTTTCGGGAATACGTGCCGCCGACCGCGGCGCGCTTAGCGGCCACGCCGCGCGTATCACTTTTCTCACACGAATCACTCGTTTCCAGTTCTCTGTAGAACGATAACTTTACACTATCGCCGCCAAATGTTTCGCCACTGCACTTTTTTGTGTCACCAAGTCCTTTATCGGGCGCGGAAAAAGTTAAATCGTTCATTTGTCTCGGGCCGGCACGGTCCACGGGCGACCCATCCGCCATCTTTGAGCGCACGAGTGTTTTGTCGGAAGTTTCCGTGCGACGCCACGACCAGCATGGGCGCTGTCGTCGCGCACTAAAGGTGCGGAGCGCGGCGCGAGGGGCGGTGTGACGTCACGGCGGCTGCGCGGCCGCGGGGGCAGACCGCGGTGACGTAAGGACTCCGCCCCGTGCATGTGCAGGGGCGCTGTCATTGGCCGCGCGTTACGCAACGCGAGCCTATTCAAATACCGGCGCGAGAAGGGAGCGTAGGATGGCGTAGGACTCGGCGGCGATAGGGACAGGCCCATCCCAGCCCTAACGTAACAAATAATGCAGCGTAATGACGGTGCACACACGAGCGCGCACACTGCCGCGAGCACGCTCGTTCTACACTAACAAGTGCATCCAAATTAATGACACGTTCCACCCTCTAGCTTTTTGAACATTATCATAATTTCCGATTACACACTTATGATATGAATGATTCCAAAGTTTTGTCAAATATGACTTGACTACCTAATTTTTAGTTTCTATAATTCAGTAGAACAATTATAGTGAATGGAACAAACCACTTGGATAGGTACAGTCACGAGCACCAATATGTCAACACTTAGCAACTTACAACTGCGATTTTTTCGTGAAATAACGAATGCAATTGAAATACTTACGACACATAACATAAACATAGGGGTTCGAAAATGCTATGTTCGTAACAACATAAAATTTCATTCAAAAACAAAGGAGTAAATCGCTTTTGAATAAAGTGGAGTGTATACATACTACTATCGTATTCCATTAGTACCTACCTACTTACTCGATTAAAAGTGAATAGGTACTTTATACCTACCTAGGTAAGAAAGAGAAAACAAACGACCTGTGGTCTACTTTAGCCCTGGATCGAAAGAGCTGGAAGTCATGGGGAGATGCCTTTGCCCAGCAGTGGGGTGATGCAGAAGGCTATCAGTTTTTGAACCCTTATTTTTAATCAACCAGTTTTTATTCTTTAACATTGATTTGTATCCTAACCTACTACTTATACTAACCCTAACTAACTTCCTGCTAATTAATAGGCAAAGACATTAAATTACTTGATAGGTAATTTAGCTAGGTACTATAGTTTATACCTATACGGTTGGTTTACTCTAACATCCTACTTCCTACTAATATTATAAATGTGAAAGTTTGTATGAATGGATGGATGGATGGATGTTTGTTACTCTTTCATGCAAAAACTACTGAACGGATTTGGATGAAATTTAGCACACAGATGGTTTATAACCAGGATTAACATGTAGGATTTTTTTTTATCCCGATATTCCCACGGGATAGAAACCTATGCGTGTGAAACCGCGGGGCGCAGCTAGTATGGCATAAATTAGATACCTATCGTTATTTATTTGTAAGTACGTAATCATTAGGTATTTTCATTAATTCCCAAGTAGGTATTCTTTCCTCTATCATCTACAGCTGTTTCATTGAAACCATTTACCTGATTGGCTTGTAATATTACCTGTTTAGATAACAAATTCAATGCTAATCGAATCTTTACATGTAATATACACGGTACATTTTCCCTTGTAATCTATCAAGTGATTGCTTCAGATCCACCCCAACCTAATGCTGCCGTCTCTTTCGCACGCTTCTCCCGCCCAAAAATGCGTGCGAAACGTAGGTAATGAACGTGTTGGTCAGTGTCGATAAAATGTTCGGTCTATTTAATGATTTGTACAGCACTATGCCATAGGCATCAAGTGAACACTAAATATTTAAGTAAGTCACACAAAGCACAGCGCTACTTTAGTTAGTAGATAAGTAGGTACAGTCAGCAACGAAAGTCGAGGCTTTTCAAATCATAATAAAATGGTTGGCTAGATAACTAAAGATCGAAAAATTTATTAAAAAATATAAATAAGTACTTATTAATTCTTATATAACATAATATCACCGCTGTATTCCCCGAAAAGATAGGTGTAGCAGATAGATTCCTAATCATGGTAACTACATGCAATACTGAAAAAGCAGTCTGTCTATTTACCTACTTAGGTAGGTACTTCCAATAATATTATTTTTTGTCAAATTAAATTATACCTAGGTACGTAAAAAAAAATCGTTAAGTGTTAATCGATCTTTGTTGCTGACCGTACCGCTTAGTAAGTAAATGGATGAGAAAAAGGAAATGCTATACAATCTTTAATGTAACCGTATGTTTATTTGTCCGTAGTTTCAATTCCAGAAATAGTCAGTCAATATCGTCGTGTACATCCCTGTAGTTACCATTTCGAAAGGGTCTTGAAGATCCATGGTCGCACTGTCGCGCCATTTTGGAAATGGCGGCCAGCCATGAGACCTTTAAAAATCGATAGCTGACATCAATGAAAACAGAAAACATACTATCAATAAGACTAAACGCCGTAAAGTGTCACGTTTCCGAGACATTAACGTTAAAAGTTGATGATTGAGTCACGTGAACAACTTTGTAATTACACTTGCAAAAAAATTCTGAAAAATTACTAATTAAAAAAAAATGTCTCAAGTAGAAAAGTACAGACGCCAGCTGCTGCAGGCCAAGCTACCCCAAACTGTCAAATTTTCCCAATCAACCTTGAACCTTAATTCTTCAGTGATAAAGTTGAAAATCTATTAAAGAAATTTGACAGATTGTAGTAGCTTGATGTGCTGGCGTCTGTACATACGGACTAATGACAAGACCGGACAAAGTCCAGACATCCAGACGGGGCGCGGGTGGTCAAAAAGCTAGATATTTCCGGACAAATCCGGTCCGATGGTAACCCTAGTCATCTAGTCAGGCTATGGAAATCATGTCACTGTGTATACCTAAGCACCTAACTATTCGCAACTTCTTTCGATCTTAATCCAGTCAAGCGCGAAAGGAATTCAGTACCCAAGTGGCGGAGGGTTCCGTAACCCTAATTAGTCATTCTTGTAAAAACATAAAAATAAAAGCTTGTAAAAGAAGGGCATCGCGTTTTTGTTTTGTTTTCGTCGAAGTCCCTTGAATATTTTAATAATAGTTGTTTTAATAAGTGCTAAGGTGGGGTACCTCTGATATATATTTTTTTTAGTATTAGCTACTCTGCTTATAAAATTTATTTGAAAATAAAACGGTTTTTTTTTATTAAAATTTAAAAGTAGGTAACTTTTTTTAAATAAGTATTTACATAATTGACTGCCCGCTGCCGCACCCACTATACAGGAGAAATTCCTAGTGTGGGGCAAAGTTAAAAAAAAAAAAAATTGGAAATACGAAAATTTTATCAGCCTAGGGTAATTTAGGAACAGTCACATGTGTTTTAATTAACTTTTTTACTCTCTAGCCTTAACCTTGAATTAGATGTTTCTTTTTGCTTCTACAACTTAGAGCTAGAGAGTAAAAAATTTAAGTAATTATGAATTTAGTAACTATAGGTACAGTCAACAGCAAAAGTAGATGATCAAAATCAGAAATTCAATACTAATGAACGGAGTTCGCGTCAGAACTGTGTGGCGTCGAAGTGATTCAAAAGTGTGTGATTGTAAATTATACCAAACATTTACTAATAATACAGCTGCCATATAGCTGCGAACTCCGTTCATTAGTATTGGATTTCTGATTTTGATCATCTACTTTTGCTGTTGACTGTACTTATAAGAGAAAAGGTTTCATACAAACGGTTAAAACTAATTTCTCAGTGGATTCTTCATAATATTATAATATACACGGTCAAATTTAATTAGCTAGCGAAACTCTGCAGACGTTATTGTCGATATCTAAACACGATAAAAAAAAATGTCTGGGTGTGGGGGGGGGGGGGGGACTTGCAGTATGAGTTGAGAAATCTGTTTTCTTTTGTTTTATCGTATTTAGACATCGATACCTATCACGTCTGTGAAGTTTACACACAAAAAACAGTTTTTTTTAAAATGGATACACACAGGGTTACCAGATGAAAAATTGAAGTCCTGACAAAAAGTCTGATTTCCATAGATAAGTCTTGAGATTTTGTCAAATAAGTACATAATTTACAACTCTGGGGAAAAATGAGTTATTGATTTTGTGCACTGATTCCAACTCTAAAAACCAAAGAGGTTAAATTAGATTAATAATATGTTTTTAAATATGTTGACGTTAATTACTTTGGTTTGTGGATGAATTTATCCAAAGATGAAACAATTTTATGTTTTTCTATAAGTTGATCGTAACTTTGTAAATTATAAAAATTAAAAATCTGTTTACTGTATTTTATTGAAAATCGAAATATCCTGAGGTTTTCAGTCACAAGACTGTTATTATACTACGGCGATTTTGTCGTGATAACGCGAAATACCTACACTTCGCGCGCTCTCTGTTGTAAGCGAGACGTTAAGTGGTGTGTGAGAGAGAGAGCGCGTAAAGTGTAGTTCGCCTTATCGCGACAATGTAGCCGTAGCAGATTATTGCCTAAAAAGGCCACTTTAGCAGAATCATAGGATAACAATAGGAATCATATTAAAAATCGTAAAATGGTCACAAACTTACAATTCATAATATGATCTGTGTGCAATTCATATCACAATGAAATAACAAACTGTAGAAATAAAAAATAAAAAACCAATTTGATTAATAAAAACTGTAATGTTAAGTACCGATTACGGTTTTTATTTTTTTCATGCGGCAATATGAAATGAAATTTTACGAAAATTAGAGGAATTGCTAATGATCTGCTGGGAATTCAGGAAATGAATAGCTTTCATAGGGTGGCCTTTATAGGCCCCCTGGATTTGATCTTGGTTACCAACATCATTTAGAAAGTAAAAGGAAGTTTTTCGCATATTTACCTAGTTATTAGTACCTACTTAAAGTTTTATCTACAATTGATTACTAAGATATCACTTACTACTCAACTTTTTAATTTCTTGTATGTATTTATGTACACACGGTCACACGGCTACACATCAAGCTATGCAAAGCCAGTATTAGCTGACCGTTCATTATGAGAAAATATCATACAAAGTGAGCCCAAGACAAACTGGTTTTGTATAGCTTGACGTGTAGCCGTGTGTACGTTTCTGTTATTATGAGTAAAAAATCTTAATTGTTTATTCAGATAGGTAGGCACTTACTAAGTTTTATTTTTCAAATAGATATTTTTTGTTGTATCCTACTAGGTAATATTAAAAATGTGAAAGTTTGTATGGATGGATGAATGGATGGAGGAATGAATGAATGGATGGATGGATGAATGAATGGATGTTTGTTATGTTACCTACTCTTTCACGCAAAAACTTTGGATGAAATTTGGCACACAGATGGTTTTTAACCAGGATTAACATATATTCTTCTCCATACGAAAACTACCTTTTGGAAGGGGCGACTAGAATCAATTTTATTTTAATTTTAATTTTGACGTTCAAAAGTGCCTTTAATTTGCCTATTTGAAATAAATGATTTGACTTTGACTTTGATACTTTTTATCCCGAATTCCCGATATTCCCATGGGATCGAAACTTACGCGGGTGAGACCGTGGGGCGCAGCTAATAATAAAAAATAAAAAAAGTACCTACCTTCCTTTTTTGCTATAAGCTGCAATAAATTAATATCTTTGTCAAGATCGAATCAGATAGGTACAGACAATTCATTTTCTTCCAAACTGGAATACAATTCTTTACTGCTTTTTTGTTCTATGACTTAGTACAAAAAAGCAGTGCAGTTCAACTTCTGCCCTGTTATAAGAGCTGTGGTAAGCCTCCTGTTGGTAAGCGTTCTGAAAGAAGAATCTTATAGAAGTACAGTCAACCGCACATTAGTGGACAATTTGTTTTTTAACTTGACTTTTTTTTTAACATTGACAGCTCCTTCATATCGTAGCAGCAAGGGCGATTTTATTAGTGCAAGTGTTACCTCTATGAGCGGTTGACTGTACCGACTGGCTCAATTTACCCAGTCTACCCATACTAAACCGCGGTCAAGAGCTGTTAGTGTCAATATTCCACAACAATGATTTACACATGGATTACACTGACCGCTCTTGGGTGCTGGTGCTGATCGCGTTCAGTTTCATTGGAGGAATTCGTCCTAAGTACCTACTCGTAGTATTGTAAAGAATTCATCACTACTGTTCTCAAAACGGTGAAGAAAAACTTCGTAAGGAAACCAGCATGTCCTAGACCAAAATTTCGAAGACATGTGACATCTACCAACTGGGCCCGCGTGGTAGATTACGGTTACGGCCCACTCCCTCTCACGGAGAGGAGGCCAGGAGGCCTGTGTCCGGACAGTGGGAACGAACGTTATAGGCTGCTTATGCTAAGTATCCGGGGCGCCGACATCCCGCAGCCCCGAAACGTGTGAAAAAGGCCTACGTGACGCGTCACATGTTTATTATTACCTCGAAGCTCAAACCACCTGTTGCATTATGTATCATACAGGTAGTTTCGAATACCGCCATCTAGTTGTGTAAGCGTAATACAGGTATATCAATATGAACTGTACAACCATAGACTAAGGATACTTAGTCTGAGTGTAGAACGGTGAGTGTCAACGGTGAAGCATACGATTGAGTTTATGGAGCTGTCAAGCGTATTGTTTTCATTGTGTAACTCTAGATGGCAGCTCTGTGGTGATAAGTGTTCGGAAACGAGGATAGCAAGTTGTTCCTGTCAATTCGGATCAAAACCAGCCCGTTGTTTTCAGCCCCTTTTCGCAGTTACTCTGACCGCCAAGAGCTAACATCTGTCAGTACAAAAATTCTAGTAGCTAATGGCGCCGATTCCCTTGTTCACAATCTAAACTAAATTTAAGTTCAGTGCATCTTTTTCTTTTTATCTCATTAAGAAAAGGACACATGTCAAATTAGTCAGCGCCTGGCGTAAATTGACGTATTATTAGCCATTATTAGTAGCCATGTTTTTAATCACGTCTAAATGTCTAAAGTGAGTATGAAGTATCATAATTTGACAGGACTAAACTAATATATTATCTTCTGTCCCTTTCTTAATGAAATAGAAATAAAAAGATGCAATGAACATAAATTTTGTTTAGTTTGTGAACAAGGGAATCGGCGCCAATAAAGATCAAATTAGTAAAACACGTATTCTTTTGTGTGAAACTGACAGGTTTCAAGAACAGTTTCTCTCGTCGTTCGCACTGTAGGTAATTGTTATCATACATAACTGCGACATTAAAAAAATAAATGTCGCAGCGCTGGTTTTGAAAAATATGAGTTGAAATTATTTTTTATAAAAAAAAAAATAACTTCCATACATTTTGACCGCGTAGGCTTCTTCTCATGAAGGTAGGCAGAAACCACCAAATGTCACCTGCTACGATCGTTACATACTCCATCTGCTTCGTAATTTTTTTAAATTAATTGATAAATCGACAAAATTCTGTAATAAACCAATCAAAACCGTTTTTATAGAAAAGATTTTTTATTTACCAGTCAACACAAATTACACAGATTCATCTCAAACATTAATAAAGTTCCACTTAAATATATTAATAAATTTAAATAATAATTCATAAATCTCTGGTTAAAACCACATAAAAATAAATAAATAGTATTTGCACCAAAGCAGGAATCATGTACAATCTCAAATGGATAGTATTTAAGTTAAATATTATAAATGATTAAGAAAAAAAAAAACAGCCATTATGAGTCATAGTGGACGAAGCCAAGTAAATAAGTTATACCAAACATAATTCTGTATTAGTATTGGAGTAAGGGCTGATTTTTCCAACACCAGATAATTTTATACGAGGGATAGTTTTGAATGTTTTACATTTCTTCCATACAAAAATTGTCAGACGTCATAAATTGACGTCTGACAATTCTACCGGTGCTCCCACACAGCAGTTAAATAATCTTAGAGAATGTTGCATAACATTTGTTGTCTAACTTTTTTAAACAAATTGTAACAAAAGTTATAAATTCTTAGTGATGTTATACAACTTCATGAAACAAAATGTTCTCTGTTCTCGCTGTCGCTTTCAGAGTTCGAGGCATCTAGTAAGAGCACCTTTTCTTTTGTTTTTTCAAACAAAAAATAAAACCAATACGCACTTCCTCCATTTAGAGCCACTACCAGCTTTCTCGAAAGGCAGACCCAAACCGATGGTTACAGAATGTTATACAATGGGTTGAATCAGTGATGTTGTAGCAAAATGTTACACACTGTTATAAAATGTTATCGTGATACATAATGTTTTATAACGTTATATAACTGCTGTGTGGGAGCACCCTACAGTTAAAAGTTGTCTGTCGATTGAAAAATCAGCCCTAAATCATTATGAAAATAATGTAGGAAATAATTAAATGTTGCTTAGAGAAATAAGTTGCATTCTCTATTTTATTTTCATATTTTTATTTTGGGCACTGTTCTTTTTTTTTCTTTTATATTACATTTGTTTTAAGTTATAATTATTTTGTACGAATCATGGTATGTATTAGGAGATAATTATTATTGTATAGTAACCCGGTGGTTTTTATTGGAATGATAAGTCAACTGTATAGGAATGAGAATAGGCATGCATGTCTGTATTTGTTCAGGCATGTGTAAGGTTGGATAGTTTTAATACTGTACAAGAGAGTTTTAATTAATTAGTAGGTAAGTAAGTAACTAAAATACCACGGAGTAGTAAGTAAATGGAGAGACCAGTAATAGAAAATGCGTTTTAAAAAAAAGTATTGTCACACACAAAAAGTGTTTCCAACAACGCCATATTATTTTGATTTAAAAGAGTGTCCGTGGAGTTTCTTGCCCGTTTTTCTCCATAGTTACTTACTACGTTTTGGAATGGGCAACTAGCTTCATCTTCTGACTGACCGACCCCTTGATAATTCAAAGGTGCCTGCAATTGGTTTAATTGAAATAAATACTTTGAGTTTCAGTTTGCGCATTCCTTTTTAAACTTCAGTTTGTTCTAGAGGACTCAAAACTAGTCTCTGTTGGCAATTATAATAACTCTGTAGCTTCGGAATGATAAATGCATCTTTAGAAACAACTGTTGCAATATTATAACTTACTCTGTATGACTAATAAATGTTAGATTAATAAAATTGCTGACAGTATTTCATTGGATATCAGGTTAGTATTCAATAAAACTAACGTTAGCAAAAATATTAGGTAAATAAATAATTAATGTAATATGATTCTCTAAGTCGGCCGGTACTATTTAAATTATACCTTGTATACCTACACAAATAAAGTTATTTAAAAATATTAAGTAACTGTACGGCGGCATAAATTATCTCTAATTTAAAACAAGATGCTACTGGTTCGGATGGTGACATTAAATTGAGCGGTACTTTACTCTAAATCAATAATTCATCGGTTAGCCTGGAAGCCGACACTAACATAGTTGGGAAAAGGCTAAGCAGCTGATGATGATGACTACTCTAAATGTCACGGTTAAAATATAATGAAATAAGCGAAATTATAACTTTATTCATACAGTTTTTATCAGCACTTAGTATATTCCGTGCGACTCAACTAGACCCTGGAATGCGGTCCGGAAATATTGAACAGCATTGTACGAGTGACGTCACAGCGCCAGGTTTCTAGTTAACTCCCACGAGTAATAAGTAGCTGTGGAAATCCCAAACCATTCTTATATTGACAAGGTTTCAACTTGGTTAAACTGATATCAGACGTCTCACTTGAGTGAATGATCATTTTTGTTTCATTCCACATTCACACGACTCTGACAAAATTACATATAGGAGGAACGTACATTCATTTGTTCCTTTCATTTCATTTTTCTTTCGGTAGGCGAATGAAAGATTGTTGGAATCAAACAGTTCGTTGGATCGGTTCGTCTAATGAATTCAAATTTCACTTTTGATTAATTTGGTCTGGCAGACATTTCACTTCGAGTGAAACACAAAAATTAAAAAGTCTGATATCTGCTATACATAATACATATATATCGCCAGGTTCGACGAAGTGTTGGCTGTTTTAAAAGTAAGTCAATAGTATAATATATTACGGTTGCTATAAGTATCATATGGACATGGTAACTAAAATAAATAAATAATAATAAAAAAATAAACGGAATCTCTGTAGAAAACTACTTCAGATCAACAATTACTCACTTCCTTTTCATTAAAATATATTAATAGCTTAATTATTAAATAAAATTGGTCAAACATTCCCATAAAACTTATTTTTAAGAGGTACTTAGCTTCCATTTATTATGCACACATCAATAATTATAATGAATTATGCAACATTTACACTTATTTTGATATAGTAAGGCAATATAAATAAAGGCAACACCAAAATTAGTACCTACACACTATCCACAAAAAACCCGAAAGATTATACCTTACGCAAATTTCCCATCTGTAACGATTTCACAGTCATTAAACAGCCAGTTCTAAAATAAGGTGATTTTATGAGGTGGTTTAATAAAAATTATAGTATTATCCCCATGAAACATTTCTTTTCATTTCTATGAAGAGAGAAGGCGATGACTTTTTCCATTGTCATTCCATTCCAAGACGTTGATTTTTGTAGGTAAGTAAATACTAAGATGTTTTCAGGAACATGATTTCAGTGCTTTTTGCAACATGCCTCTAATGCTACTGACGGTGAAAAAGTCATAGAAACTAAACATCATCAACTAAATTAACTGCACCAAATTATCTAATTTCATTAAACTCGAAAACCGTTGCTCTATTCCTATACTAAAAGCCTATTCAATAAATAATCTGTAGTCAAAACGGTATTATGATTGGTACTATGCTAGAAGTTTCTATTGGCGCGTGGCAAAAATCGGAACTAACGCCGCCATCTTTTTTTCAATGTCAATTTCAAAAGAATGTTTACCAACAACGCCTGTCAATGTCATTCAGGCGCCTACAGATCCTTGTACCACTCTAAACTCAGATTTTTTATTGCTAGACCAAAGGGACAGTTAATATATACTAAATAATGTCATGTTGACAAGAAAGGACGATCGCAGCTGTCATTTTAGCCTAGCAAATTAAAAAATCAATGTTTAGTTGTTATTTATTGGTCACACGATAACAACGGCATTGACAGCTAGTATACTTGTGTGCCTCTTTGTTCGAGTACGAGTTTTCCTATTACTTTCGAATTCTCAGTAGCTGCTCGGAGTCTGGATACTTTAGTCGAGTCACACCATTAACCGGGCTTGTATCTGGAGGGCAATTCTCGTAATTTTAAGAAAGTTCACAGTCTGATCTCAGGCTCAATCTGCCTAAAAATACTTCTAATTTCCCTACATTTTGACAAGTTTTTGACATTTGTTTGTCGCCGAGATGAGACTGCGACTAGATTTTGAACGTTTTAAATTACGATAATTGGCCTTCTGATCAATGGCATGGCTCGACTTGCCTTCTATTACTTAGGAGTTAAAGTAGGCAAAATGTGGGTCGTATACCAACACCTTTCGTTTACCCCTTTCGGGAATACACGCGTGTTGATAAGCTACGCTAAACTGATCAATGACGTGACTTGGTTATCAGAATACAGGTCTCATTAAAGACTTATGGCAATACTTTACCCCTTTATGGGTTCAGGTCCAAAGTGCGGTCGGCATCATACCTTCCATGCTCGTAGTTCTAGGAGTCAAGGTTTCGTTACAAAGGAATTCTAATGGCATATCTACTAGAAAACCTTGAATAAGGTCTATTTTCCTGTTTGCAAGTGCTGGGTCTGTGTTCCATAGATTTTGGTTTTCTTCTTGATATTTCTTTAGTTCGGCGAAGGTGTGGACGGAGTCGGTTGGTAGAGTGTGGAACACCTGGAAAAAGGAAAATGTTGGTTAGTTTATTGGTGACCATGATTTTTTTTATTGACAATGGGCTCACTCTTGACTCAATCCAGCCCAGAGGCAGGGATGAGATCTACGGTGGAACGAGCTTGCCCAGAAGAAGCCTATTCACTCTCGCCTCGAAGAGATTCGGGTTGTATGAACTCGGGAATGCAGACGCAGGCAGACGCTGGTTGAATATGAAGAAGGTTGTAGGAATACTATGCTTGACTTTGAAAAGTGTCATTATCTATGACCAACTCTAGACGAGTGTTTCTCATTCTTTGTCCAAATACATACGTGTTTCGTTAAAAAATACACCTTATAATTATTGAAATCTATACTACTAATAATAAAGCTGAAGAGTTTGTTTGTTTGTTTATTCTCTGGAAAGTAGTCGGATTTGAGAAATTTAATTTGCATTTCTAACCCAGTTTTTGAGGAAGGCTACCTAACATCACGCTCACGCTTAATACTCACATCCTCATACAAGTCAGTATTCCTCTTAGACGTGGCCTTCCAGTGGTTCCTATAGAACTCGTGGCAACAAGGATCGTCCAGGGATAACCCGTGCTGGTCCAGGTCTTCGCCCATGAGCCCCAGGTGTTCGCGGAACAGTCTCTTGCGTAACGCTCCGGCTACACGACCGCAGGGAAAGGCTTCGCCATTCATTGTGCCGTCTACGAATTGCTCGTCCTGGAAAAGAAAGAAAGAAGTTTGATTAACAGTTTGCTTGTAGTAATTTTTCCGCTAGATGGCGCTGAAATCAATTTTTTATACTTTATTTAGTTTTATGTGTAATTGGAACATTAGTAAGCCGTAGTAGCAATTTACGCGGTACTCGGACGTTATACTTTATTGAGCTGTTAAATGTTTGTAAACGCACCCACGATACAGGAGAAATTCCTAGTGTGGGGCAACGATAAAAAAAAAGGATTAGCTTCAAAATGATTCAGATTCCGATTGATCGTCTGTTACGCAGTTAGGGTGCAGGACATATACACAGAACCGGCGGTCAGGGCTCCAGAGAGAGGAACTTCCTGACAATGCGAGCCGTGTCCAGAAGTACCGCTTTCTGAATCAAGCCCTTGATCCAGCTGCCCAACGAGAGCTTCCTCAGGTGTTGGTCGAGGCTCTTGGCTATTAATCCATTGGCTGTCACGACTATCGGCACAATGATTGCTGAGTCCACATGCCACATGTCGATAACCTTATTATTGGATTTAGTAACTAACCTGTAAAAGCACAGCGATCTCCGAATCTCTCTTCCCAATCATGGACCTGTCGTTAATGTTCGCGCTGCCGCATATGATGGTCTTGTCATCAGCTATCAATAACTTGGAGTGCACATAAATAAGTTCGGTGACAGGCTCGTCTCCTAATACCGAGTGGGTGCGAAGACCGTGGAAGGTGATGTACTCGAATGGGTCTGGAACGCCGGATTCGTAGAGGCGGGTTATTATGGCTTCGCGGCTCCTGAAAAAAGAAATGATTAATTTAGCTGAGTGAACACAGCTAAGTAAAGCTGCGGCTGTTAGGGATGGGCGTTGCGACAACGAACAATTCACAAAGATCGTTTTACATTCTGCAACGATGCAACCGTTTTACGTCCTGGGTTCACAAGGATATTATATCTAATGATATAATATCATTGCTAATGGTCAAATAATTAACTAGTAGTTACATAAATAACAATTAGTGACCTTTAGATAAACTAAAAATTGATCAAAAATCACAAACAGACACAGACAAAAAAACAAAAGTTTTTTTTTTTTGTTATAAGTATATACTTTCACTATGGATTTAGTAAGTAGACAGTTTACATACATAATCCGCCTATAATGTTCCCACTGCTGGGACACAGGCCTCCTCTCGATAAGAGGGGGTAGGCCATAATCCACCACGTGGGCCCAGTGCGGGTTGGTAGATGTCACATGTGTGATTCGAATTTTTGGTTCTAGGACATGCCGGTTTAATTTTATTTATTATCATAGACAGTTTATTTTATTTATTTGTATGTATGTATAGATAGTTCCACCTTAATAATGTAGGGTGACTAACCTGCTAATACTCTGATAGTTCCAGTGCGTGACGGCGTGCAGCGAGGTGCCCGAGGGCGCGCCCACCTCGCCCTCGAAGCCCGGCAGCAGCGGCATCACCACGTACACGCGGAAGGTTTCCTTCGCGCGGTGTGCGCGCATTATACGGTTGTACAACGCTTCGCCTATCTGGAAGGTAAATAATAATAGTTTATAGTAATTATCGCGGGAACGGTCAGCAAATTAGTAATCTGTGGAAAATTTCATGCATGGTGGGTACTATATTATTTTGTTAAGATACATGTTATAATATCATTAAATAATTTATGGAAGATTAAAAGTTACAATAAAGCACAAATATTATGAATAAAAGCAACTTATTAATATTTTATTAATTTAATTAAAAAAACGCCGTGGAAGTGGAAAAGTTTTGGGAAAATAATATTTAAAATATGGAAGACGAATGAGTAACGGTTTAGTAAAAATGATTAATTGCTGTTATTTGCAGATCAGCAGTGGGTACAGGAGTTTAAAGGCAGACAAACTCATAATAGGACGGATCTTTTTCAATAAATAATATTATACAGAGTGTATCAGAAAGGTGTGGCCAAATTTAATTGTACACTTTCGCTGTACTACGTAGCAAAAAATGCTCAAGATGTTGTTTCCCATAAGAAAATAATACTATTTTTCTTGAACACTTGAATGATGTCCTTTAAAGTCCCATGAAGAAAGTGGTTCAATTTGATAGTCTGTACCACACTCTTAATTTGTAGACTTTCGTTGTTGTAGTAAAAAATGCTCAAGAGGTCATTTCCCATCAATAAACAGTACTTTTTTTTCTGGCTTTTATTTAATTTTTGGGTACGATATGAATGATGTCGTTTGACCACACCATTCTGATACACCCTCTAGAGAAAGATCCCTCGACGTCGGTCTTCTAAGCCGATACCTGCTTACTATGGTTTGTTCTCGACGATTGTTACGCCGTGCCGACTGCACCATGACAGGTGTCAAGTAAGTATTAGTTAGTGCGTGTTACCTGGTTCTTTACCTGGTTCCTCACAGCTTGGCTGGAGCGTGACTGCGTGATAAAGAACTGGTTCTCAATGTATACGTAGTGCTGCGCACGAGTGATCGTGTCTGCGTACGCTTCGTGTATGCTTTGTTCTACTGTGTCCGGGTCTAGGAAACCTCCTGACCAGCTTGAGAGGCTGCGAAGGACCTGGAAATTAAAGAATTTAATTTTTATTTTCAGTTCGGGGTCATACAGTATGCAAGGGTGTTATCATATTACTATACAGAGTTATTTTAAATTATCGTGAAGATTTCCACCAGTCAAATGCTATCGCAAGCCGCGTTAAGGAACTTCGTTCCAAATTACAGTACATACAGCGTGCCGCTTTAATGTCGCCATTGTAGCGCCACCGTCTACAAGTGGTCAACTTTAGCCCTGGGGGCTTACTCTGTATTGTTGAAAAATGCGAAAAAAGTTCGGATCGGCTCAGTTGGGTCGGGAACATAGTCAATATTCGAAAGAGTGTAGGAGTGTAGGACCGGAACCGACCGAACCAAATAGTAACTTCGTAGCAGGAAATGGCCGAACAATCGGCCGATACTACTTCGGAGTAGACTCCCTGGATCGAAAGAGCTGGAAGTCATGGGGATAGGCCTTTGCCCCGAAGTGGAATGATGCAGGCTAACTGTAGTACAGTAGTAGCAGCGCCACGTTGTATAGCAATAGTTACCTGACAGGATACGTTGTTGATGTCACATTGAAGATATTTGTCCAGATCATGTAGAGGTTTGATGTCGATGTACGCCTTCGGTAGCAAATACGGGTAGTTCGGGTTTTGTCTGAAACATGACATTTGCATATCCATTAGTTCTGCTGCTGCCGTGATAGGTGACCGAGAGTTTATGTCAACAGTTTATCCTACTAATATTAAAAAATAAACGTGAAAGTTTGTATGGATGGATGGATGTTTGTTACTCTTTCACACAAAAACTACTGAACGGATTTGGATAAAATTTTGCACACCAATGGTTTATAACTAGGATTAACATATAGGATTTTTGTCCCGATATTCCCACGGGATCGAAACTTATGCGAGTGAAACCGCGGGGTGCAGCTAGTAAAGATAAGTTTACACAAAGGAAACTTCTTCAAAATGAAGTGTGTACAACTTTTATGTGCATGGCTAAGTTTCTCCGGTACTTTTGGACACTTTTTTTTTGCTTTATTATTATTTGAAATCGAAACCCGTTATAACTACGCCAGTTAATTTAATCCGAGTCTGTATCTGGTGATATGACATGTTGGAGTTGGCAGTATGATGTGAGCAAGACCGAGTGTGTGAAAGAGTAAGAGTAGAAATAGCAAGATCGTGGTGAGCACGTTGCTGCTTTAAGACTGTAACTAGAAAATTACATTTTCTGGTACATTTTGAAGTTCAAAAGTGCCTTCCTTCTATGTGCCTATTTGAAATAAACGATTTCACTTTGACTATAAGCATAATCAGCCTATAACGATCCCACTGCTGGGACACAGGCCTCCTCTCTGTGAGGGAGTGGGCCGTAATCCACCACGCGGGCCCAGTGCGGGGTGCTGTCCACTTTGACTATAGACGTTTTACATTGAGAGAAGGAAGGACCTGGTTTGTATAAAGCCTCAAACTAAACATGCGTTTGCTAATCGATTTTATGTGTTCTTAGGACCTTTTCTGTATAATAGACTCAACAAGTTACTAAGCTTCTATAGTGTAAGCTATAAAAAATGTAGTACAATGTTATCAGATTACTTAGCGATACTCAATTACACAGACACAGAAAAACTTCTAGAAATTTTGTCATGATTGAATTTATTCCATTGTAAGTATTTACTTTTGTATGTTTACATAGGCTTAGTATTAGGTATTAATGTACTATTTTGCTTTTTCGCAGAGTTGTTAAATAATTATTTTTATACACCAGTTTTATTTAAAAATTTAATTCCCTAATATAATTGAAATGTAAAGTGATGGCCTGAAACACAGGTTTGAATTAAACCTAGTTCGGGTGGGTCGCTACCTAACACTCGAATTCCGAACTATTATTACTTACATCTGTTATTAAAAAAAAAAAAAAAAAATATATATATATATATATTTTAGTTGTAGTTTATTTTTAAGCACTATAAATGTATGGAAAATTTGCCACTCCTGATAAATGTACACCTTTTTGTAATCGTTTTTTTATTAAATAAATTATTATTATTATTATTGAAATAAAACCCAGCGTTTGATTTCCCACATGCCACATGCCTGACCTCGCCTTCTCCAGTTTGATGGCGTTCCACCGCTGTATGAAGTGTCGCGCCACGTCCCGCGCGGCCGCGCCCTGCACCAGCACGCCCACGTCGTGCCACGGCATGCGCGGGGTCGAGTTTCTGTCCACTAAGTCTGGAATCATACAAGATTTGCTGCTGAAAATAACCCGGTATTCTTTATTCTGCTAGGGATGTTCCAATGACATAATATGAACTTTAGTGGTACTGGTATCCCTGGACGGGAGTCAACAGCTGACTCCCTGCCACCTTAGGCACGAGTTCGCCGCCCGGTAGGGACCAGGCCCGGGTCGACGGCGCGTTGTGTTCCACGCGCGCCTCAAAGAGATGTTAGCACGAACTGACGGGGTCCGCTAGGGCCGATGCCGCCGGGGCTGCGGGTTGTTCGAAAGAGATTCCGTGGCCCCTGGCATAGGCAACTGAAGGAACACGGGTGGGTTTTAGTCAGTAAAAGTCTAACACGCCCTTCCGCTCAGCCCGGAGCGGGAGAGGTCATTTGATGATTTCCCACCCAAAAAAAAAGTGATACGGTATTTATAAGTAGGTCTGGTCTGTTTACATTACCAGTTCGTAGCAGGAAAACTAAATACCTAGTACATAATGCCTGATATGGAAATTAAACACGGTGTAAGCCAGTATAGTATTTTTATCGCATGAAGGTACGGTAACCAAGTGTACAGACCCGCTGTGAATGTGTGCGTGAAGACGAGTAGTTTCAGGGCATAAAGTTCAGACTTCGCCATTGTTTCGGACGGTACCGAGAGCTCCTGCGCTTAACACACACATTCACAGCGTGTTTGTATACTTGGTATCCACAAGTAAAGCGTGCGTCGCGTGAGATAAAAATTCTGTAAGCGACCATGGTTTCTGAAATTTTCCAATCAGTTATTTGCTGAAAAACATTGCTTTAGTTGTTGCTATTGGTAGATCAAAAGAACAAAGATCGTATCAACCACAAACAAGTGCGAGTCGGACTCGCGCACGAAAGGTTCCGTACCATTATATATATCGGGTTGGCCCTGACATCAGAAGTGAAACTCAGATATGGCTATACACAATTTTATTTCAATCAAACAATTAGGTTAAAATAATATGGCAATGAAATAATCAGCAAATAATAATGACGGTGAGGGCGGTCACGTAGGGCAGTACTGACTGTCAGGGACAGTGGTCCGTGCACCCACCGCAATAAGGACAGTACTAATTGTCAGAGACAATGTTCCACGTCCACTAACCGGGCAGTATTGACTGTCGAGAGACAGTGGTCCGTGCACCAAGACGTCCGTTGGAAATGCGTACCGACTCCACAGTGCGGCGCCTTATAAAGGCGGTCGCTAGTGGAGGGGTCTCCCTCCACTAGCGTAGTGTAGTACTGTAGTGGAGGGTTCTCCCTCCATTACATTACAATATTTTACTGGCTTGGATATCGAGTCTTTTAATCCAAATGACCGATAGAGTGAATGATGCGTCTGGTGCACGTTCCACTAGCGCCATCTAGTCGCCGTCTCTCGCAGCTGCTTAACAATATGGCTGCCGACATATATAATAAAAACCGGCCAAGTGCGAGTCGGACTCGCGCACGAAGGGTTCCGTATCATTATCTATAAAAATCAATCATGAGTTGATTGAATGAAAGGTAAATTGCGGTTTACGATATATGACGTATTAAAAAAAAACTACTTACTAGATCTCGTTCAAACCAATTTTCGGTGGAAGTTACATGGTAATGTACATCCTATATTTTTTTTAGTTTTATCATTCTCTTATTTTAGAAGTTACAAGGGACACACACACACACATTTTACCACTTTGGAAGTGTCTCTCGCGCAAACTATTCAGTTTAGAAAAAAAATGATATTAGAAACCTCAATATCATTTTGGAAGACCTATCCATAGATACCCCACACGTATGGGTTTGATGAAAAAAAAATTTTGAGTTTCAGTTCTAAGTAATCCCCAAAATTTATTGTTTTTTTTCTATTTTTGTGTGAAAATCTTAATGCGGTTCACAGAATACATCTACTTACTTTCAACAGTTCGGAATTATAGTTTCGGAAAAAAGTGGCTGTGACATACGGACGGACAGACAGACAGACAGACATGACGAATCCATAAGGGTTCCGTTTTTTGCCATTTGGCTACGGAACCCTAAAAATCTCGTCAACAGACGTGATTTTTTTAAAATCAATATTTTTGGTTGGGGGCACACAAACAACAGTATGCGAGCCAAAAAGCTAAAAATAAATAATTAAATTAAAATAAATATTTAAGGCCCCCCCCCCTTAAATATTTATTTTAATTTAATTATTTATTTTTTAAGTGAATATACAACTAAATATTCTGTGAATATTTCAAGCGTCTACCTATTTTTACCCTTTGGGTACGGAACCCTAAAAAAAATGTGGAAGCATTTAAGTCGCAAGTTGTTAGTTATTGGTCCCAGTTGTAAAGAGACCAACACGACAAGAATGCAGTTGAGAAAATATAATGTGATGATTAACTTACCTACAAACGGCAGATCTAAATTATTAAAATCCTTAACAATAAAATTGGTGTAGTCCTTCCCTTTCCACAGTTTCGAGTTTCCTTCAATATCCTCCAATGCTTCCTTTGTCTTCTCTGTAATAACTCGGCCTTCAACCACTTGCGCTAGTGGAGTAGGTTGACTGACTTGCCTACTTGCCACTTCCACTGGCTTTATACCTAGGGCATCAGTAAGTAAGATTTGATCGGTCGAGAGAGCATATTTCTCAGCTTTTTTTCTTTCTGAATCATCAAATTTTTTTTCATTTCTTTCTTCTTCATACTGCGGATATAGGATACTAATAATATTTTTTCCTCTATCTGTTATTTTTTCTACAACGTTTCTTCTTTGAACCTCAGGGCTTGGGCTCTCGAGTCTGGTAAAGTCTTGTGTCTTCTGTGGGTTGGAGTTTATCAGGAGCTGGTCTCCTGGTTCTAAGACTGGAAGGTTCTCGGGAATGGTTTCCGTTTCGCTGGTTTCAGGTACTTTTTCTTCATTCTCTTTTTGAGTGTCGTCTCTTAATGTAGCGCTGTGAATGTAGATGTTTATTTGTTAATGTTGGCTGTTGCGATAAATTCTAAGGTCTATTCAAATTTATTTTTTCAATTGATGTTATTTCAAGTTAACCTAATATCAACTTTATTTTAATGGTAATTGGGTTGATTTCAGAGTGACTAGCACTATAGAAAAACAAAAAACAAACAAAAACAGTTATAAAAATGTTTGAAGTTGTAGCGTAAACTGAACTTTATTGTTTAGGAATTAAAGTCATTTTTACATCGACTCATATTTGTTTGCATTTTTGGTAAATGAATCGCGAACGCAGATTAGCTATCAACCAAAGTAACATCGTACCAGCTCAAGCCTGAATTTTAATTGTAATTATCTTAGTCTGTACAATCTACTAACACTTAGAAGTTAAGTAAAATTGTTACTAAGCCTATAGACTCCTGTCTGAAATAAAAAAATTCTATTCTATCTATTGTATAATGTAACTTTTATCTTACTCGTTTAAACTGATGACTAGATCCTTAGAACTCTTGGCCAGTTCCAGCGCGGCCTCGATTCCGTTAGCGTAAGGTAGATACAATCCGCCACCCGGGGAACTTGATGTTTTCTTCTTTATTCGTAAGTGGCTTTTAGGTTGGACTTCGTCGCCGAGGTCTGTTAGCCTGAAATAATGTTCCAGAAAATGTTATTGAGTTATTAAAGTTTTGTAGCATGATTGGCTTGTGGTCTACCCAAAATTCTTTGGGCAGACCACAAGTTTTACGTGGAGCGACTGCCTCGTGACCTCTAAGTTGAGGTTGAGGACTAGTGAGAATAAAAGGATATGCAGCAGCATTTTGTCTAAACCTTAAAATAACTTCTATTAATTTATGTACTATCGCCAAATCCTATATCTGACCAATTTGAAAACAAAATCCTGTGCACATGATAACCACAGCTGCGTCCGTAAGTAAAACAACAGATGATCCTGTTTAGGTCGAACGATAATATGAGCTGCAAGCAGGAATAGACCTCACGGTGGTCAGATATAAATTTAGGCGATAGTACTGTACCAGCTAAAGCTAACCTCCAAGCATCGACGACACCACCGCACGCGAAGCGCGCGCATTGGACACCGAGGTTCTAGGGCTCCACAGGCGCGTGAGCTCGCTAGTGATTGGTTCAATGATATTTTGGATGGCGTCATCAGTGCCACCAGCGCTACTCAAAATATGTATATAGGCTAGGTCATTTAGTTAATAAATATGTTTTGCGAATTACTATACTAACGCTGTTTTAATTACCCTTGGTAAAGTACCATGCGCTTGAAATAGTTCTACCACCTTTTGCCGTACTGCTACACCAGAATGTGGAATTAGAACTTTATTAAATATAAGACTTTTTTTTTTTTTTTGAGGATGGGAAATCATCAAATGACTCCTCCCGCTCTGGGTGGAGCAGAAGGGAGTGTCAGACTCTTACTGACTAAAACCCACCCGTGTTCCTTCCTTAGCCCTTTATGTTCCAGGGCAGCGGTAAACCCTTTCGGATGTTCCCGCTACCCTGGCAGGCTTCGGCCCTGTGGGGCCCCGTCACTTTGCTGACATCTCTTTGAGGCGCGCGTGGAACACGAACACGCCGTCCGGCACGGGCCTAGTCCTGATCGGACGGAGAGCTACCCATTACTCTCCGCCCGCAGGCCCGCGCCTACGGTGGCCGGGAGTCGTCACGCGGCTCCCGACGCCCGGAGCGTCTCCCGCGGCATTAATATAAGACTACGGTGTAAATTTAGTTAGACATGTAACATTTACCTGTGTTTATAGTCGTCCCACCGTCCATAGCACAGGTCGATGCCTCCAACAAACGCGACTGTCTGGTCAACGCACACGATCTTCTCGTGATGCGCCCAGAACAGAACGCCGGCTTTCGCGTGATCTGGGTGACGGAAAACCTGAAAATTGAATTTATTATTATTTATTTATTTTTATTTAACCATTTATGTACACACATATATAAACAGACATTGAAAAACAGAACAGAAAAAATAGGTACAGAGGTGATGGTGGTGGTTTTTTGTGATAAATTATTGTGTCTACTATACAGGGAGAGATGGAAAAAAAAACTAAGGGAAGGGACGAAGGGTACTCAGGACTAAGGTTGACTGACGCATTGTCCGGCGCTGTAAATTTGTGTCCTTGAAGTCTAAACTAATATTATTAAGAGAAAAGATTTGGTTTTATGTATGTTTGTTTGTTACGCTTTCACGCTAAAACGGCTGAACGGATTTGGATGATATTTGACACATGAGTAGACCATGGCCTGGATTAGGACATGCGCAGCTATATTATATAAATAATAAACTACCCAGACTGCACTGGACGTCCATTTAATATAAGAAAGAAAGAAAGAAAAGAAAGAAAGAAAGAAAATGCATTTATTTGCGGCAAACATGACGCATAAAAAAAGGATATGAACACACACAAAAAAAAAACACGTTGGGGGTAAATATGCGTCACATTCACGCAAAACGGCCATCGCTCAGCATAATGCTAAGACCTTATACGAGACAGAGCTCCAGCGCTGGTCGATTATCTTACCACGGCCCTGAGAACCAGTGTAGCAAGCACAGTTAGCTTAGTTAGAAGGGCGCACCCCTTCCAACTAAGCTTTGTAGATAGAGTTTGGAGAAACACACCCTTATTGCGAAGTTCTTACCTTAATATATTCGCTAGCTAATCTACTTTTGCTGTAGAAACTGTTGATACCGAGAGCCATCTCCACTTCTTTGTACAGCATTATAAATATTTTTACACCTTGCGCCTGAAACAAGTAAACAAAGTAAACAAACTCTGTTAGAAAGGTTTCCTTTTTTTAGCCACATTGAATAGCAATGATATTTTTTTAGGCCGAAAAACTGGCGACTTATCTCTTGGTGATGTCCTGAAAAAGTAAGTAAGCACCAAGCACTCACCCAATGCGCCTAATGTTTCAACACAACTAATTAAGTTAGGTTTTGCTACTGCCCTACAACTATATCCTTTTACCGCCTTTCTTTTCAAAAGCGTATCCAAGCTTGGCTACAAAGATCTCCTCTTTGGCAAGCTCCATGGCGTTGGCTACGGCGCGGTATGCGGAGCCGTCAGGACAAAGTGCTTTAAAGACTAGTAGCATTTTTTGCCACATTGGATGGCAATGCTGATGAAAAATGGTCAGGATTCGACCGATCACTTAGCCATATTCCGAAAAAGTAAGCAAGCACTTACCCCAAGTCCCTGGTGTTAAAAGGCTGGAAGATTTGATCAGGTTTACTGTGGTAGCCCCATCCCCACCCCACTTCTGTGGCATACCCTAGTTACATTTTACAGTCATCAGTACTTACTGCCTTTCGCTTCAAAAGCGTATCCAGTCTCCAATAGCTTCCTTTAAGCGCTGGTCTCTTCAGATATATTTCGGGACTTAACCACCAGTCGGCTATGAAGATCTCTTCCTTGGCCAGTTCCATAGCATCGGCCACTGCTGATAGGTATGCGGAGCCGTCGACCAGCGTACCTACAGGTGTTGCCGCGCGGGGAGGTGCGAAGGAGTGGTGGACGTTTGGGTAAGTGAAATCTCGAGCTGTGGGTGAGATAAAGATAGTATAGTTTGTTTATGTATTATCGGTTCCTTTTTCTTGTAGGTATTTATTGAAATGGGACTGTAGGGCAAAAATATGAGAAACAGTGATAAAGTGTACAAAGGTGCAATGCTCGATTTTAAAATTAAACAGAGGATTTAAATTAAAATTATAACGTGAACTTATTTTTAACCGATCCCGCCACAATCCACGCGCTTCTGGCAGAAACGCCTCTCGTTCCCGCCCGGCCAATGACAGCGAGTCGAAGCTTCTAGAACATTCTAGAAGCTTCCTTTAAAAAACATTCGACGCGCACCCCTTTTTGACAGAAGTCGTGTGACATCCGTCAACTGGGCTAGGCACCGAAAGTGTACAATATTTTACGAATACGAAAAACACCCCAAACCCTATTGTTTAATAATCAAAGAGATTTAAGATAGTAAATAATTTAATGTCTTTGTTAATAATATAAATGTTTATTATTGTGTGTATGTTAAATATATTTTTTAAATGCTTAGAAAGTTGCCCAGTTGGTCAGTAACAGAACATTTTTATTGACCAATAGATTTTTATTTAGACACAATGTTGCTACATTCCTTTATTTCAAATTCTAAGTTGTCTTTTGTCACTCAAAGGACCACAATTTTCTCTCTTAAAGCTGGCTCCAAAATATTCAAGAAACATACCAGTCTGATTAGCAACAGCTTTGAGGTACTGCATCCACTCTTTGCTCTTGCGTTTGGTCCAGCATTTGATCACCATCTGTCTACTTTGGTTCAGGATCTGGAGACCATGGTTCAACCCAGTGGAGTACATCCCGCTCGATACTTCGAACCTATGGAGATTATGATGAGGATTAATTTGAGCAAAGAATAATGTGCGATGATAGTTGAGTAAGTAATTGTGATTTTGTCTAATATAAACTTTAGACGGATGGCAAGTACAGACGCCAGCAGGTCAATCTACCCGAAACTGTAAAATTTTCCCAATCAACCTTAAAGCTTTAGCGATAAAGTTGAAAATCTATTAAAGAAATTTGACAGATTGTAGTAGTTTGACGTGCCGTCTGTACAATTCTGACGCGAAGATAATTTCAGAAATTATATTATCATGAATTTACCAACCTTAGCAATTTATGTGTGTATGTGTGTTTTGTGTATTTTTTTTGTTCTTCTATTTTATAAAAGAAGTTATAACGAAGGAATTAAGAAAATTAATTTATAATAAACTGATAAGGTCTGGAAGTAAAGCTTGCAAACGGCATGCTTCAATGTCTAGTGTTATTTACGATTATTTTATTATTTGCGTTTTATCGATGTCAGAATTTACTTTCTTTTGGACCAACCAAACATTTAGTCATTTCTTTTATGGCATTATTCAGAACTAAGCTGAGTTACGCGTTAAGCTGAGTTCATGAAATTGTAGCCACTATACATTAGGTCATTCAAAACTAAAATGTAGCTTAAACATGAATGTGGTGTTACTACAAAGTTATGTATGAATTTCTATTAACTAGTGAGAAATTAAAATAACCTGATAAAATGAAGTTATTAATTATATATTTCATTCAAAAACCACATTAACATTAGGTGATGTTGTATGTTTTTTTTTAGCAAAATTCATATAAACCTCGACAATATTATTACAATTAGCACAATTCACACATACTAAGATATACTCACAAAATTTACTGAATGGGCTGCGTGGAATGAAAAACAAGACAACATAAATACAATATTTCTGCTTAAAAATAACTAACTAAACATATTATCGCGCCTGTTTTTCCCGAAGGGTTAAGCAGAGATGGACCTATAGTACACCCACACTTCACCAGGTATATTTAAGTCTTTTGTTATCGAGCCTATTGCCAACTAACGGGCATGACTTCATTTCACTTCACAATAACACTTCGCCCGACCTGGGAATCGAATCCAGGACTTCACGTTCAACAATCGCGCTTGCGAACACTAGACAAACGAATCACTAACTAGGTTAGTAACTAGTTACCTAACTGATTGCTAGTAAAAGTAGTTTTTACTTTTTTATTTCAAAAGTATCTTGAAAATACACATTAGATGGTACAACATACGACCAGTGCATTATAAAGTAAACAAAAAAAATGTCTTCAGATTAACTTTAAAAATATCTATATAATAACTACACGTCAACTTGAAAATAAAAAGTTGGTAGGTTGGGTTGGTTGATATTATCACTTACCCCTGATCAAACAGCATGATAGCCTTAACCACGCCATCTCTCGGACGTACGTATCCGAAGAAGGTATCCTTGACGAAGAACCATCGTTCTTGCCACTTCGCACACACCAGACCCGTGCAAAAGTAGTTACACCTGCGATGGAAATGATTGTTTGTTAACAATTATTCTTTCAAAATGCAGTTGTGTTTGTTTTTAAATGGTGCTTTTCTACATAATAAATATTTTATTAGTTTGTGTATCAATATATAATAATTCTTTTACGAATTAATATCACATTTTAGGGAATGCACACACACACATGCACAAGGACAATAAATTGCACGCGCAGCAGTAAGAGTAATGAGGTAAGTACTGAATGCTTATTTAGTATGAACGCTACTGCAATATTATTATCGGGTAGTCAGAAGCCCGAAAGTCTGACCAACAGTCTTACCAAGGGGTATCTTATTACCTAGTAACTGGGTTGTGGAGGTCAGATAGGCAGTCGCTCCATGTAAAATACTGGTATTCAGCTGCATCCGGTTTATAATTTATTTATTTATCCTCACACTGGAACGCCATACGGCAATTACACCAACGCGACGGAGCAAAAAATCACTTCATGTGCTGCTTTCCATCCATCCTGTGCGCGGTGGACATCGAACTATAACCTAAAAACTCTCAAAACCCCTTTTAGGTCTGAGACACAGCAGTAATCTTATTGTTCTTACTGTTGCGCGTGCGCCTGTTATAGGGTAATTCACCACACCACAATCCAACAATCTATAGGCAAAATTACGGAGAAGTATAAGCATATCTCTGTGAGAGGGAGTGGGCTATAATCCACCACACGGGCCCAGTGCGGGTTGGTAGATGTTACAGCTACGGATGATATTTTAAAGAAATAAAACAGATACATAGATTAAAATACTCAATTCTACTGCTATCTAACCTCACACAAACCATGTTGCCGAGCAATCCGAAGCAGTTGCACCCCGCCTGTCCGGGTTGAGTGGAGCCTGTGCGTTTCTGTATCATGCCCTCCTTGCCTTTGCTGCCTAGCTCCGATATGAATGAGAGGTTTGATACTTCGAGGAATTTCACCTGGAAAAGATTGATGAGAAAGTAATTAGAACGGATATAATAGGATATTGTTTCTTGTTGTTGTGAAAAAACTATCGATACAGCATACCTCTAGTAGTGTGTACAATAATAAGAAAATAAATAAAATATTGAATATTTAAGCATCGATCGGGTAACCTTTGTACAGACGCCAGCACATCAAGCTACTACAATCTGTCAAATTTATTTAGTAGATTTTCAACTTTAACGCTAAAGCATAAGGTTCAAAGTTGATTGGGAAAATTTGACAGTTTCGGGTAGCTTGATGTGCTGGCGTCTGAACAAGAAATACAGGGAAAGATGGAAAGGAAGTAGGTAAAAGTCTAGGGAATCTATTGTTGGGAGTCTTCAAAATATTCATTAATTGAGTAAGAGTAAAAGCCTTTCTGTGAAAGAAAAATACGCAGCTGTTTTTTTAAATATGGCTTAAGAGTCATTTACTTAAGTTCTACGGAAATTTGGCACTCCTTTACAGTTGAGCTATGCATCATATTTAAAGTTCCAATATGAACCAGGCCCCAAGGGGTTTTCAAAAGCGTTGGAAACTTTGGAGGCATAAGGTCTGACGTGTCTGTTATTACTCTGGCCTGGCATTCATAATATCATACCCCTTAAACCGGAACTTAATGCTGCTTAGCGGCAAAAACAAAATTGGTTGTACTACTTCCTTTTACAAGGCCAAGTTCATTCACAAGTAGCTCTACTACCATTACTACGAAACAAACATTGTTTAAACTTGTAAAGGTTAGTGATGTGTATCCGATAAGAATCAGTATAAACAAACAACAACAAAAAAAACATTCCATAATCAACTTTATGGCTTACAGAATAAGGTTGATTTTAGATTGATTGCTATGGCTAATCCAACTGCGACGGATGGAAGGTAAAGCATACGCTTCGGCCTCTGAAGGTTCTTCTTACCGTTTCGTGGTGGTTCCTGTATATTGAGATGTTTAGTAAATTGTATAGATATTCTTCGAGCTGCTTCATTCTTAGCTGTATGCCTTCGTATGTGACCATAACTTCGGGCTTTTTTGGAAACCTGAAAATAAATAGCGAGTGTTATCTTTCTATCTGGTATCCATCGAGAAATTTCCGACGGAGATAAAGTTCCTAATACAAAATTGACAATTTAGACTCGGGTTTAAATTTTTTTTTTGTATTTAGTAACTTTAACGTTGCCGGGATAAAATTCGTAATTGAACGTTGACTCGATGGTTTAAACCTGGGTTTAAAGATAAATTTTGTTTTGTAATAAGGCCGTGCGTTTAAGACTTTTCGATTCGGAGGGCAAAACCCCTCCGTAACGAAAAGTCTTTAAACGTTTTTTATAGAATTCATATAAATTAGGACTACAACCCTTTCAGGCTCAATAGCCTGAAAGGGTAAACCTTTAAACGAAATGTATACCAGTTGCAAGAAAGTATAAAAAAATACTATATTCACCTAGGCAACGCGCCTTTCCTCTTTCTAGGCCGAAGCTGCCTCTTCGAGTTACTCCTAGGCACTGCTTGCAGCGCCACCTTCTCAGCCTTCTCCTCAGTATCCACGGTATTCTTGAAGCTGGCTCTCCTGGTCTTATGGGTCTTGGTGGGGAAGGGAATGTCGAGAGAAGCCCTGTAGAGAGTGAGTTGTTGGTGCAGGTAGAGAATGTGTTTGTATCGCTTCTTGATTGACCAGTTGAATTCGCCATGTTGGAGGAAGATTGTGTATCTGGAATAAATTGTTTATTTATCATTAACACACAAAATTTAGAATCATGGACGCTACTGAAGGTGCCAAGCTCGTAGCTAAATTCTGGACTGACTGATTTCTAAAGATACGAGAGCAGAAAGGTAGTACAATCATCCGACATGCTATCGTATCGAAAATTACACATTTCGATAACCTGATTTGCCTTGCCCCCGACAGCAAACAACTGTCGGAAGAATAGTGCTCGACGATTTCATTAAAAAAAAAAAAAGTTTATTTCAATTACAATTTGAGTTATAGCAAACACGATTTGGAGGTCACCTTTTAAGCAATGAGATGCATTGAGTTAGGTGACTCCGCACTTCCTCTTAAATTAAACAGTGTATGCAATTGAAATATAAGAGAATACAAAAATACAAAAAAAATAAATGAAAGAAATATGAAAATACAAAAAGTAGCGCACTTGTGTGATGTATGCGAGTGGGTTTTGAGTGCGGGTGTGTGTGTGTGTGTGTGGGTGTGTGTGGGGGTGTGTGTGTGTGTGGGGGTGTGTGTGTGCGTGCATTGTGTATAATATGAGTTAATTTAGTTTATTTAAACTGACCAAAATTTTCGGATTTTAAGCTTGTGAACATCATTAGGGGACTTCTACGATAACAGTGATTGATATTCGATACGGTACGGAAGCGTATCGAGTGGTTGTGAATAGCTATGCTGTATCATGTTATGAGATGTTGAAATAAGAGATGTTGAAATAAATTACCGTGTTAATTGATAGACACGACTAATCACATCTAACAAAGAGGAGAACTGTGTCCTGCAGCCTAATTGCGTAACACACGATCAATCGGAATCTGAATCATTTTGGAGCAAATTGCTAATCCATTGCTTCATAAGTTCGAAAAATTTGTCTGCTCAACACGTAAATAACGCAATGAATGTTGTTGAACTGTCAAAATGAAACCGATTCCGATTGATCGTGTGTTACGCAATTAGGGTGCCGGCATCGGCAGTGGGAACGTTATAGGCTGATTATGATATTAGACAGACAATCTCCCTTTCTCTTTCTTGTCGGTACGGAATTCTACTCATCATCATCATCATTTCAGCCGAAAGACTGCTGGACATAGGCCTCTCCCAAGTACCTCCACTTCGACCGGCTCTGTGCTTCTCGCATCCAACGGGTTCCTGCGGCCTTCACAAGGTCGAAAGAATTAAATTCTTACTATAATAGATCATTTCGTAGTAAAAGATAACCACGTCTGGAATGCATGTGCTGGACGTAGATCCTTAAGTATTGTCACTCGTGGAAGCTCTTATAATAATGAATTCCATTAAGACATCTACATACATAGAAGTGGCATTTTAAAGTGGGAAGATTTATACAGATTGATGATTAGTTCTCAGAAAGGAGTACTTCAACATAAGTATGTGCCGTAGTTGCCACGGCACAGAGCATACAGGCTATATTATACTGAAATTTCAGCCAAATTGACCGAACGGCTTTTTCCATGCATTTCCTGCCGGGTCCCACACAGATAGTTTATAACCAAGATTAACACATAGGATACTTTTTATCCCGATATTCCCACGGGATTCAAACTAATGCGGGTGAAACCGTGGGGCGCAGCTAGTACATAAATAAACTCACGCCACACGTAAACGAGGCAAAAGGAGTAAATGAAAATGTCAAAGTGTTTGTGGCTTTATTTGTGGATGATTTCTTTGTATTTTATAATTTAAAGTTAGATAAAGATGTAAATAATAATTGTGATGAAAAATACCCCTACCAACAGTTGATTGGTAGTCTGATGTATCTTTCTGTGTCAACAAGACCAGATATAGCTTATAGTGTTAGTTATTTAAGCCAGTTCAATAATTGTTTTAAAGAAAAACATTGGAAGCATTTAAAAAGATTGTTGAAATATCTGCAGAAAACTAAAAGCTATGGTTTAGTATACAAGAAAGATAGTGATAGTAGTTTACATGGTTTTGCTGATGCTGACTGGGCATCATGTACTATAGACAGAAGGTCTTATACCGGCTTTTGTTTTGTTATGTCAGGTTGTGTTATCTCTTATGAGTCCAGAAAGCAAAGAACGATAGCTTTATCATCAACAGAAGCTGAATACATGGCATTGTCTGAAGCCTGCAAAGAGGCTATTTATTTAAACAATTTATTATGTGATATGTTAGAAATAAATGAAAGGATACCTGTAAGCCTGTATAGTGATAGCCAAAGCTCACTAAGTTTAGCTGCTAATCCGTTATTTCACAAACGGACAAAACACATAGATGTTCGACATCATTTTGTTCGTGAATGTGTATTTCATAATAGAGTGAAGCTTGAATATGTATCTACCTCTGAAATGCCAGCTGATTTACTTACAAAAAGTCTTTGTAGCGATAAACATTATAAGTTTCTAAATTTAATGGGTGTTGAGAAAACATAAGTTTTTATCTCAACACAGTTTAATATTTTTTTGTTTATGTTAATGTTTGTGTAGTTTATTTTGTTACGAGAGGATGTTAAATAGTATCAAAAGAAACTACATGGTGCTTCTAGCGATGCTAGCGCCATCTGTTACATCTGTCAGTGTAACTGTGTGACGTATCTAGAAGATTCGAAATAAACGACAGTCTGTTGTAAGCCACTCTGAAGTTTTATTATGTAACGATCGTAGCTGGTGACGTTCTGTAGTTTCTGTCCAAATAGGAAGAAGGCGTATTTGAGTATACACCGTTAAATTTTAATCGTTTTAATCTTTAAAAGGGGTCAATGTACATACAACAACTTTTACTACGGGACCAACCCTGAAATCGTGAAAAAAACTATATCAGTTGATCCGTAGATTTATGTTCGCATAACTCGACATAATGTATGGATCAACTGGTTTTTTTCACGATTTTTCAGGGTTGGTCCCGTAGTAAAAGTTGTTCATAATGATGAGTACGATGACCCCGTATTCCCATGGGGGTAGGCAGAAACTACAGAACACCTGCTACGATCCTTACATACTGACTAACATACCGAATTAACACTGTGACGACCTTCAACAACTTAATCAACAAAGATTATCAGCTTATAACTTATCTACTTATTTAATTTCCCATTCAACGCTAAACAAAACAGAAAATGACATTTATCCGAATAATAAACATTTACAACGTCGTTAAGCCAATCAGCGTACGCGCAGCTGTGCTATTAACAAGTTTAACGCTAGTATTCCACACTATTACATTATAGATAAGTGAAGACAACGTATAAGTGTAGGTACAATCAATAAAATCTATGATTCAGATTGTAGTGTCCGGTACAATACCTTTAGTCATCATTCGACTTAGATACTGGAACGTATTACTAGGTTTAATACCCTGGTATATAAGGTCAATGGTACCATCAATTTATGTAGGTATGTGTTTGATTATAGTGGTTATATGTATGCGTTAATAAATATTTATATCGTAGATAAACGCATATGTAACGGAAATCATATCAGTTGTGTTTCTGTTAATACATGTTTTTCCGGTTAGATAAGTATTTTTTCACGTGTAAAATAATATTTTGGAAATGGCCTTTTTTGGTTCACTACTGCTTGATTTCCTGATCAAACTTTTGTTTAAACATTGATTAGAAGTCATAATTTCATATGTTAGTATGACTTCTGTACATTTAATTTATTAATTTTTAGACTTCAAGACAAAAACATCTGTGTACCCTGGCTCTTGTACTAGGAGTTCCTGTATCACAATATCCATAAAAGTCTTAAGTTTTGTAGCAGCAAAGACCTTGAAAATTAAAATGATTTACTACGATAAGCTTATTATTGTTATATAAAAACCCCTAATTTAACACAAAAGCTGAAATATATACATGCCTATCATTTTTTTTCTGTTGACCACAAAAGGCAAAAAATCTCATTTAGAATATACACAAAAAAAAAACTGTTGATCCATAAATTTATGTTCGCATAACTCGACATAATGTATGGATCAACTGATTTTTTTTTTCACAATTTCAGGGTTGGTCCCGTAGTAAAAGTTGTTCATAATGATGAGTACAATGACCCCTTTTTACAGTGTATATGTAGATAGTATCGTCATTGGCGTAGGTAGGGATTTTGTCTAGGGGAACAGACGTCCAGCTGAACCAACCACAGTCATCTAATGAGAGATCATAAATGACACCTCGTAATAAATAATCCCACCAAAAACATTTCATGTAAAGTAGGTTGCCAAGACTTAAATAACGATTTCTCTGTTGAAAGAAAAAGTTGTCAGATCGAATGTATCTCTTCAAACCTGACATCTTGGTCAAAATGTTCGGTTCTAATAAAAACCCTAATATAAAGCGATTAAACAGCCGATCGATTCTGTAAAAACCTCACCGTGATAAGTCAGGTGAAGTGAGCTTAGAGTGAGCTGTCAATAGTGTCAATCCCTAGCATTAGTTGGAATGACAGCTCACTCCACGCTCACTTCACCTAAGTTTTCACAGTGAGATCGTTACAGAAAAATTCTATTCTATTCTATTTACTGTTACAATAAATGAAGAATGTTTTAATGGTGTACTGTTACAATAAATGAAGAATGTTTTAATGTGATAATATTGAGTGATTACGTTATCTGAAGGATTATTTATTTTATTTATTGTTTAAACAGGCTTAGTCATTAGTACCTACATCATCAATAGAAATCTGCAGCATTATTGCGCAAGTTTCTTGATCGCTTTCATTTAGGCAGTTATCAAAACCAGTTGACATTTTGGCTTCTAGAATGTCAAAGACTAAAAAGTTTACCGAAAGTAAAACTTAGATAGTACATAATAATATGAAACGTAATGGTTGGCAACAGTGTTTTTGATCCAACTTGTTATAAGTAACAGGAAAATACTCATGATTTTTAAGACTTCGCATTTTTTTACGATATCGATATTCGCCGAGAGCTTACCAAACTTGTGTAGGAATTTTTCAAGAAAATTCCTTTTGGTTATCCGGTTGAGTAGTATTATTGAGTTGTTCCATCAGGTATATAGGCAAAAGCCTCGCCCCCTGTTACATGGACTTAAGGTAGATGCTCCAAGGTAGCCCGCGAAATTAAAATTTTCTTACGTTTTTTGCAATTTGCTGGCTGTAAATAAATACATATTTGTTACGGCCGCGAATCATATTTTAATCAACGTAAAACTTAGTACTGACCAGCAAATTGCATAAAACGTAAGAAAATTTGAATTTCGCGGGCTACCTTGGAGCATCCACCTTAAACATAATTGGCGAAATGTGAGTGTACCAGAGACACCCCTGCCTAACCCCTCGGGGAAAACGGGCGTTATGTTATAAGAAATGTTTTACTTACAGATTAGGATTCAGCAAGTGTGTAGTGACGCTTCTTTCATTCTCCACCAATCTGACCTTTATTTCCACACCCGGTATGAACACTTTCCTGTGCACCGAGTTGAATTTTATAGGCGGATTGTGGACCGCTTTAAATGGCACTGTTGTTTGAGTTATTTCTGAAAAAGAAAGATTTTTATAGTATCATCAGAATATCAGAAACAAACGACCTGTGGTCCACTTTAGCCCTGGATCGAAAGAGCTGGAAGCCCAGCAGTGGGATGATGCAGGCTAACAGTAACATCAAAGAAACCCTCGGCACAGTGAGGCTGCTCGGCGAAGCCTTGGTGCCACCGGGGAGCTTCTGTGCTTCTAGGCGGAGCTAGGCTGACTATGTTATTCAGGACTCAACATGCACAATGGATCGAAGAAGATGAGAGAGAGAAGTGCGGACAAGGAAGTCAACTTACATACAATACATACTTAGCATCATCTACTCAGGGTTTTACTTTGATGGTAATAAGGTCGTATTTGGCGCATAGCATGACTACGCTTTAATTTATCGGACACAGTAAGTGTACAGTCACGAGTCACGACCACCTATAGTATACACTTTGGAAAATTCCAAAGATATTTTCTCGTTGAATCACAAAAGTTACAAACAATTTAATAATAAAATACAATTACAATCAATACATAAGGAGAACAACAGTTTTAAAATTTGCTAAGTGTAGTGTACTGACGTCAGCACATCTAGCTACCCGAAGCTGTCTTTTCTCAATCAGCCTTGAACCTTAATCCATTAGCGATAAAGTTGAAAATCTATTAAAGAAATTTGACAGATTGTAGTAGCTCGATGTGCTGGCGTCTGTACATCACAACTCAGTAGAAAATGTAGTCAAACAAGTGCGGACGTACCAACGGAGTATAGAACGCTGTTAGTAGCGGCGTGTTTGAAGTTGTTCATGGCTTAAGTGGCAACAAATTATCCATTTAGCTAGGCTGCCATGCGTATTCATTTATCGAGACAGTCTCATGTAGGGTTACCAATTTAAAACTTGGATAAGTCCTGACAAAAAGCCGGTCATTTGCAAATAGTCCGGACAGTTTACTTTTTATCTTTATTTTTTCAGTACCTACCTACCTTCTCAAATAAACATTTTCTTTTTCGAAAAAAAAAAAAAATCTAGTCGTATAGTTCGGGCCAACGACAAAGGCCGAACAAATTCTGGACGAGAAGTCAAACAGCCGGACATGTCCGGGAAAATCCGAACGGGTGGTAACCCGAGTCTTTTTTTTGCGTGGGATATCATCAAATAACTTCTCCCGCTCTGGGTGGAGCGAGAGACTTTTACTAAACTCACTCGTGTTCCTTCAGTTTCCTGTGCTAGGGGCCACGTTAACTCTTTCGAACAACCCGCAACCCTGGCAATGGTAACCCTAGTCTCATGTCCATTTAGCGAGACTGTCTGACGTCATTGTCTGTGTGTGTGTGTTAGTCTAGGTTTAAAGACCGGTTTTAAATTGTCTTAAAATATGCTCCAAGCGGATTATCCAATGGATACAATAATACACAGACAGACAAAGTAGTTTCATGTATTTTTGTTTGTTTAGTATGAGGAAAGTAATATATATTGTTATCATGATTAGCCAGCAGTTATCAGTTTTATTGTGATTGATAACGAGATATTTCTAATCTAGAATTAAAATTAATTTGTATCAATATATTTTAATTATTATTTGTTTCATGTGGTTAACATTTTGATCAGTACTTACCTAATAATATTCTACTCTAGATTATTAGAGGTAGTGTCATTGTTTCATTCATTAGTGACTAGTGCCTATATTAATGTTAATGGTCACTTAGCCCATGGCTAAATAATAACAGCCGCACAGTTCGATCAGGTTAAGCTACGCTTGCCGCGGTTGGTCTGTGGATGGGTGACCATCTTTACATACCGAGAACGTGCTCTCCGTGTCTCGGAAAGCACATTCAGCGGTTGGCCACGGCTGTCATTCGTGGATCTTTGACAGTCGTAACGGGTAGTCAGAAGCCCGAAAGTCTGACAACCAGTCTTACCAAGGGGTATCGTATTACCCAGCAACTGGGTTGTGAAGGTCAGATAGGCAGTCGCTCCATGTACAATACTGGTATCCAGCTACATCCGGTTAGACTGGAAGCCGACCCCAACATAATTGGGAAAAGGCTAGGCAGATGATGATGGTTACTTAGATAAATTATTATCTTAATAATTAGGATTTTATAAAAGCAAGACCATTTAGACAACCTTTTACATGAATATATACAGGGTTATTTGTAAAACACCAATAATTTTACTCATCATTATGAACAACTTTTACTATAGGACCAAACCTGAAATCGCGAAAAAAAAATCAGCTTCTCCCTACATTTTGACGAGTTATGCGAACATAAATGTAGGGAACAGCTGATTTTTTTTTCGCGATTTTCTAAAAATTCTTCGTCCATTTTAACAGGGACGTTTTAGCTCATAGAAAAGCATTGAAACCAAGTCAGTGATAGATAGTCGGAACTAGCCATCGAAACAGCTGTAAATAATTTAATATATCTATTTCATTGCTCTAAATATGGAATCTGGAATTATCAAAATACCTCAAAGTGACTAATTCAATATTATCTACTTTAGCATTTTTCATATGAATCAGAGGAAGCCGGCTATTATCACAAGATAAAAACAGATAGGAATATTATTTTCTCCATACATTGGGGTCAGACAGAGTGTATCTAATCAGAAACCAATCAATTATTAATTAGGTACGTCAGTTCTACTTGCAGGTAAAAGTAGGTGAAATACAAACATACTTCTGCATTATGAATGTCATCGCAAAAATGCCTGGCGTTGACGACGCGTATATGCTGCGTAAACTGTATGGGGTCAGTAAATATGTACAGACGCCAGCAGGTCAAGCTACCCGAAACTGTCAAATTTTCCCAATGAACCTTGAACCTTAATGCTTTAGCGATAAAGTTGAAAATCAATTAAAGAAATCTGACAGATTGTAGTAGCTTGATGTGCTGGCGTCTGTACTATAAATTTCCAACTATACAACATCTTTCAGATTTATTTTTTTTGGTAGACAATAGGCTAGCTGCCTAAAAAAAATCTAATTAGTCCATCAGTTAGACTATCAAAAAATATTGGACCCGTATTTTTTCTTTTGTCAATTATATAAAAAATGATGAAGATATCGCCCGTTAAAGTTCCGCGTGACGTCACTCCTTGCTACACGTTTTAGCGTGGCGTGATGTCACGACCCCCAAATTTTGACGCGCTTTATCTTTGTCATTAATTGTTTGATTGACAAAAGAAAAAATACGTGTCCATTATTTTTCGATAATCTAACTGACGAACTAAATATAATAATATTTTTTTTACCCAGGTTCTAACCTATTAAATAAAACCCAAATAACACAGACAGTGCGGCGGGGTCGCGGCAGACCACGTAGATACGACGTGGGGATGGAGGGACGAGCTGGGGGTCTACTCCGAAGTAGTATCGGCCGAATGTTCGGCCGTTTCCTGCTACGAAGGTACTATTCGGTCGGTTCCGATCCGACACTCCAACACTCTTTCGAATATTGACTATGGTCCCGACCCAACTGAGCCGATCCGAACTTTTTTCGCATTTATCAATAATATTCGGTTCGGCCATGTGTCGGTCCGATCCGAACATTCGCACTTTACACTTCGGAGTAGGCCCCCGGGATAGGTTCCGTCCAACCTGGAAGGAGGACGCGTGGGCTCGCGATAGTTGGAAGGAGTGGGACAGCGTAGGCTAGTATAAAGTGCTCTAAGTGGAATACCTCAAACTTATAACACCCCGTCGTTTTTCGTCGGGGGTTAAAAATAAAACCTATCAAAAGACAAAAACAAAAGAGGCAAATATTTCTGCCGGTCGATTCTGTAAAAATCTCACCGTGAAAACTCAAGTGAAGTGAGCTTGATGTGAGTTGTCAGTAGTGTCAATCCCTAGCATCATTTGGAATGACAGCTCACTCCACGCTCACTTCACCTAAGTTTTCACGGTGAGATGGTTACAGAATCGCACTGCAGTTCATTTTTAATTGTATCAAGTGATAGTACGAACGTGACAACACTGATTGTGAGATTGATCTAACAAGTTATCTCTCCTTGTAGTCAAAACGCCTCCGTATTAACTACAAGGAAGAGATTAAGATTCCCTGCTGCCATTTTTGAATTTTGGGCTGATAAGAAATGATGAATGATAGTCGGTAAAGAATTATTTGGATTTACTGCAACGAGTGCGATTCTGTAACCATCTCACCGTGAAAACTTAGGTGAAGTGAGCGTGGAGTGAGCTGTCATTCCAAATAATGCTAGGGATTGACACTGCTGACAACTGACATCAAGCTCACTTCACTTGAGTTTTCACGGTAAGATTTTTACAGAATCGACCGGCAGTCGCCTTGGAGCGTGTGGTTCTATCACTGAAAACCTAACCTCAATATAACAAACCTCAGTTTAACGAAATACTTGATATAACAAATATTTACTTTCCGATTTGTTATATCGAGGTTTTACAGGATCTTAGCCAATGAGAGTCACTTCCTCTTCTTTTCGTGTCGATGGTACAGACGGCCGGTCAAGCTACCCGAAACTGTCAAATTTCCCATTCAATCTTGAACCTTAATGCTTTAATGATAAAGTTGAAAATCTATTAAAGAAATTTGACAGATTGTAGTGGCTTGAGGTGCTGGCGTCTGTACTCTTCCTCGTTGTTTTTTTATATAATTTGAGCTCGGAAGGTGGTCACGTTGACTGCGGCATCAGTGGCATTCTTTAGGCCATCCGATGTTCAGGTGAACGGGCACTTAGGAAACTCCAGCAAGTGGGGCATGGTCTGATCAGATGTACCGCACTCGTACTGGGTGCTGTCAAAGTCACGTTTGACTAAGATAGTCAGCATGAGTACCGAGATGACGACTTAAGGTCTATCCACACATATTTGGGCTGTGCCCGGTACGTAACAGGGCCGTGGCACACACAAGGCAGGCACGAAAGCTCCATCGCCGCCCCGAATACAGACGTGTGTAAACGAGTTCATATAAAATGTACAGACGCCAGCACATCAAGCTACTACAATCTGTCAAATTTCTTTAATAGAATTTCAACTTTATTGCTGAAGCATTATGGTTCAAGGTTTATTGGGAAAATTTGACAGTTTCGGGTAGCTTGACCTGCTGGCGTCTGTACTACACACCGATATTTTTTTTAATTTCTGTCGGACTACGGTCCCGTCCCGTCACGGTCACAGACACAACTTGTCGAAGTGGGGGATTACTGACCCATCCAATACCCAGTGCGAGTGCGGTGCTTCTGATCAGACCATGCCCCACTTGCTGGAGTGCCGTAAGTGCCCGTTCACCTGCACCTTGGATGACTTCATAAATGCCACTGATGCCGCAATCAACGTGGCCATCTACTGGGCTCAAAAAATATAAAATATCGAAGAAGAGTACCATCGACATCGATTGTAATTACTCTATTTAAATGTGAATAAATGAATTTGAATTTGACACGAAAAGAAGAGTGGAAGAGGGAACACCCAGAAGTCTAACGGATCCCTTCGTATTCGCTACGGTGCAGTTGCGGCGGTAAGAGATATGTACACAAAAACGCGCTTGGACGTGCAGTTGCAGACACCAGCTCATTTTACAATTATACAATACAAGCCATGAGAATTTCCCCACGTAGTAAAAGCGACAGAAGAGCTTTTTCTTGTTAATAAACAAAAACTACTTACCACTAGAACTACTCCCTCCCTCCTTATTATCAACTTTGTCAGTCTCGATGACCGACAGTGACTCAGGTACAGCTAGGCTCTCGTCGAAATCCGAATCTATGCCCGGACTTAGGGAATCCATGGTCTGAAAGAATCCTGACAGGCATTCTCCCGAGGCATCTGCCCCTGGGGTGGGAGTATCCATCCCGTAGTTTGTGTACCCGTAAAGTTGTTCATCTGTAAAATTGAAATACATTATAGAATATTTACAATGGTCCCTACATTATTCAAGAAATAATTAACATTGAGCCAAAATTACTGGTTTGGGATCTAAGCCCCCATTAATATCGTTTACATAACCCCCACAGATATCCCTTAAAACACTCACACATATCCCCCAGAAACAACACTCAGATCTCAATTTCTCCCACAGCCCAAGCATAGAGCCCAAATATCGCACAAATATCCCAATTTCCTCTACATTTTTCCCCTAGAAAAAAACACTAGAAGGTATTCCTCATAGCTAGCCCACCTACTCATAAATGGAGTTTGATGTCATCAGTAATATTGATAAAATAACAATGACAGTTCAAATGAATTAGAAGTTGATGGTACTTTGAGTCAGCGGAAGCTATTGTAGAATATTAAACTATGTCATGTATTCTACATTATTCCTTATATGGTAACTAGAGCCCTAAGAATTACATCATTGAACGACAGGATGGAACACTTGAAGCTAACCAGTAATTATACTTAATATGTCTCGACACAAGATGCTATGTATGGTAATTTATGTTCTTAGATGAAACTAGAAATGTCTGATGCAGTTAGTTATGTAGTATCACAATAAATTGTGTATCGGGATACATTTTGTTACTGTTAGAAATTGTTTACAACAGCAGTGAAGGATTATTTTATTCCAATTTTATATTTTGCATGTCAAGTAGGATATGCAGGCTGCCATTCATGAATATAAAAAGGAAAATCTCACTGGAGAAATCACTCTGCACCATCAACTACAACTACAAATTGCTCATAGTCCAGGGACACATAGTCTCGTGATCACAGAAGAAAATAAGAAAAAATTAAAAAAATATTATCGCAAAAAGAAAACTAGATAATAATGATGGCTTGGTAACTTGGTAATTAGTTACTGATGGATTGATGGCATAACTCAGGCGAGCGTAGTTATGTGATGGGTTCATATGGATGGCAAATATAGTGCCAACTCGAATATTATTATGTTCTGATAGAATAGTAGCATAAGCATAATCAGCTTATAATTTTCTCACTCCTGGGACACAGCTGTTCTGTTAATCATTTATGAGGATTACAGTCTTACAGTAATCTGTTGGCAGCTTAAAAACAAGGTATGATAAGGACAAAATTCACATTCTAGAGCAGTTTTGGTGAAGTGAGCGAGAGAGAGAGAGAAAATTGAAATCTATGCGGGAAATAAAAAATAATACTATCTCATCATAGACAGGTGATAATAACACTTTAATGTCATGGTCAGTTCTGAGAAGGAATAATATAACTTAACTTCGTAACAATAATTAAGTTTTAACCATTTTTTAACAGGAAACCCTGCTCAGCCTTAAGATAAGAGTACCAACCAATAGAATTTCATCACCATAATATTTACCGTGGATCAGCATTACAATATTCTTATCCAAATGTAAAACAGTGACTAGGTTTTATTTTCCTCGTACTGTTAATTTAAAAGTTTGGTGAATATAATTCTCATTGTTATGGTTCATAGTTGAAATTATTATTAATGGAAGGAATCATGAAAAATGTTTATGAAAATATTAACACAGTTAGAAAAAATAAATCACGGTAGGTAATCTTAAAAGCACAGTTATAAATAAAACAAAAAAACATAAAGCATATAACACCAAGTCACTGCATTAAATTCACCATTAAAACCTTTTTATCACTCACTTGGTAATGACACTGGCCACTCATTTAAGCAAATTAAAAACGAAACTCAAACTTAGAACACTGTACCGTACCTCGTTTGATTAAGTTATGGAAACTCAATGTCAAATCCTTACGTTCCATACGTTTGTTGGTTATATTATTTTCGTTGTATTCAGTGGTAATCACACGGTACCCATTGGAGTGCTGGTAACTAATGTGTTGTCCATTACACGGTACAAAACCAACACTTGTGTACATAATCTACGCCGATAAGATAATAAAATATCAAGCTTATAATAGTACTGTTTTGGCAGTTGCGAAAAGAGGTTGCATTATATAAATCTACTGTTTTCATGGCAAAAGTAGTGCCGACGACAGTGAATCGTCGTTCACGGCTGAGTGAGCAAGGCCTTTAAAAGTTTTTGCGTTGGGATAAGTGAAATCTTTACTTACTAATATTGTCTCGTTTAGGAAATGATGTTCGAGGGATTCATGATGGAGCGACAACGAATGAAACAAAGGCTTCTGAAGCCCAGATGAACTAATACTCGATTCATTCGAGTAATTACTGGTTCAAGGTCCTAAGCCTAAAAAATCCAAGAAAAGTGACGTAATGGGTATCGTAAAGTTGTTTAGATAGTGGTCATAAACATTTTTAAGATGTTCATCTTTATTGATTTCCTAGTTAGCAATCAAGATACGAATAATCTACGTTTCGAAAAACATACTTACACAAAAAAACAAACACAAAGTCAGAGGCAGATATTTGATGCAAACAACTTATTAATTTTAGGAGTAAAGAAAGAAAATATTAAATAGACACAGAGAAATATAAAGTAGAACTGCTTAACACAAAAAAAATATTGAATTATTAAAAAACTTTGTACTTATTGGTATAGACATTTTGCCATCTATATTATGAATTTTGTAATAATATTTTAAGATAAGTAAGTACCTATACCTACAAATGCAATTAAATAATCATTTGGTTTTAGCTAACACTTTACGGGACACTAAACGCCCCCAGACGTAATGCCAATAAAATTTCTTCTATTTAATGTGAGGCACATAAGAAGTTTTCTCTCTCGCTCGCTCAGTGTCCATGAACCGATTAATTAATATACCTAAATATACAAAATGTTTGTGACCTCTGACATAGACATTCTGTATGTGACGTCATCAGCGAACGACAGAATGATGTTAGATTGACAGTTGTTTCTACGTTCTGAAATTAAATTTACAACTTGAAAGATGCTTAATCGTCCAAAAACTGTTTGTATTGTGACGGATTATATTTGGTTAAACATAATTATATTTAGACACTGTTCTCGCAATATGTAATTCGTATTTTTATGGCATTAATTAAGTTACTCAGCGAACCAACCAGGTCAAATAATTATGACCTAATCTATTAAGTCGGACGCCTTTTGTATTTAGTCGAGCAAACCTCCCGGTCGACAACATGCAATGGTTAGATCAAGTTTTCAAGTTGTTCGTAGAAGTTTATAGACGTATCTGTACATGCACATTGTTTGATATTGAAAAAGTATATAGTTCCTCTAATATCACTGAAATTAGAGATTGCCATGTTTAGTTGTACAACCTGTTTTATGCCTATAAAGCAATATATTATGTCATCGTATAATTATGAACATCGTTAGTTTATAATCTATTTTGCGAGATTATAAACTATCGAAAAATTGTGAACTGCAAAGAACCATTTATAATTTAACGCATTCATTTTCGATAGTTTAAAATCTGTCCATGGCAAACCGACAAATTGTGAAGTGGTATCAAACTTGCAAGGGACGGCTATCACCTTGCGCTAATACAAAATAGACAAGTACTTCTATATGTACTGCTCTATTTTGTATTACCATGATTAGAATATTAAAGATTACCACTTCTACGCCCTCTAAAAGGATAAGAGCGGAAGGAATTACAAGTACAGACCTATTTCACTTCTTGGCAACTTTGTTTTCAAGACTCGACGTGTTTCCGCCGCTGGAGCAGACCGGCTATCGAGGAAGATAAAGCTCGATAGACCACAGACATTCACACAGTGCGAAAAATTATACAGAGGTCCAAAGAGTGTAATCCCTACCCCCCCTATGTCCCTATGTCTTCCGTTTGGACTATGAGAAAGCTTTTGACTCTATTGAGACATGGTCTGCTGGGGAGTCTCCGCAGCGATGCCAAGTCGATGGCGAAATTAACATATCGCTCTGCGTCAAGGGGCAATGTTCTATCTATGTTACGGGTTTGGTTTCCGCACTTAGTCCTTCAGGTGGACCATTGTGCGTGAGCCATGGCGGCCGGCGGTGGTTATCCTCCTTACCTTCTTTTACCTTCCTCCAGAAGCTTATTAGTCTCCTGGTCTGTTGAGAACATCTGAGTAAGATTTGGGTGTCCCGAGGGTTTCCGACCTAATCTGGGTGACGCCTGTGCACTCAAAGAGCACGTGCGCGACGGTTTCATCAGCCTCCATGCAAGCTCTGCATGGGGCTGTCCGTTATGCTTATCGTGTGGAAGTGTTTGTTTAGTGAGCAGTGTCCCGTGATGGTCCCCGTCACCATGCGCAGGCCTTTCCTGTCCAAGCGTAGTAATCTTTTGATTAGCTTGCCATCTAATGATGGCATGGCTTCCTTGGACTGCCTGCAGCCCGGTGACGAGAACCACCAGTTCTCTGCTTGTGTGTGGGTGTGCTTCTGTAGCCACCTGCGTAGTTGATTGAAGAGGATGGGCACGACTGATTCCGGTCCATAGACTGGCGTGCTGGATGCCCTTCTGGCCAGCTCGTTAGCCGCGTCGTTACCTAGTGATCCACTGTGTCCTTTTGTCCATTGTAGTGTCACTGTGTTGCGGTTCGATACAGTTACCTGTTCAAGCGCCTTGTGACATTCTAGTATCAGATTTGATATGATGCATCCCTTCTTTAGGGATTGGAGGACTGAGGCGCTGTCAGAGAGTATACGAACATGAGTGTCCGTAACTCTCCTGGTTTCTATGGTCAAGGGGTTGATACAAGGAGATGCAATTTCCTCGAAATTGTTCTCTTAAGTATTGGAGGATGTGCTTAAGACGCTGAACTGGGAAGGACGCGGCATTAACTTCAACGGCGAGTAATTACGGATGACATTATCAAAGATTTTTTGGCGCAGGGTGGTCCAAGGTATGAGCTTATTTACGGTAAATATAACATTGAAGAATAACTTAGGGTACCTGCTTTATGAATAGTTCGATTAGCCTGCAAAGTGTATGACCTAATTTATACATTTTGATTGAATATTATCCATTTATTGTACGGTTTAGAGGTAACTTTGACATTTCTTTGTATCGAAAAAATTTTATGCAATCATGCATTCGTAACTGACAATACTTATTCCACATCTTCATTGAAAATTAATTTCAAAATGAATACTCATTATAGTTGAAACTACAGCCATTCATGCTGATACAATTTTGGCAATCTGAGGTAGTATAGGATAATATTTCGTTATTTGTTTTGTTTTGCATAAAAAGAGTATCGAAATTGTTTGTCCTTATTTTTTAATCCATTCTGACGTTAAAATTATGGATACGCACGCAAGCCGCGCAAGTTGCACTTCTTCAGTCAGGGCTTAATCAGCGACCCCCCCCCCCAGTGGGTTCCCGCATTGTCGAGGCGGGGGGGCTCAGTAGCCGTGGCTGGGTGGGCCACGGTGAAGCTAAGAGGGACCCAGGCGGGGGCCGCTCGTCCGGGCTGTGCGGTTTAGCCCGGGACGTAGCGGCCCACGGGTAGGTTGCGGTGCCGCTTGCGCGACATCGCGACCTGCCTGAGGCGGGCCGCGATGTCCCCCGTGAGGGAGACATTGCGGCTGAGGATAGAGGCCGCGGCGGGAGAGGCTCTCCCTCCTTCCGCGGCCTTGACGGGGCCGCCACCGTATGATGGCGGACGCGGCGGGGCCGCAGGGGAAGAGGAGTGTCGGTGTTTCGTTGCCGCTCTCCCTATCCTCTGCGGCCGTAGCTCCCCCAACGCGGGGGGCATGCGGGGCCCGCCTTTCAGGCGGGCGTGGAGGCCAGCAGGCAACGGGTGCGGGGGCTCCGTTGCCTGTTTTGCACAGGCCTCCACCTTGTGGGACGGGAATGGCCAGGTGTTCCCGGCCATTCCCGTAGCCCCCCAACCTGGGGGGCATGCGGGGCCCGCCATACCATCTTGGCGGGCGTGCGCCGGGAGGGCCGTGGAAGTATTGATTTCCCATAGCCCTCCCATTACGGCGTTTGCAGGAACACCGCTGAGTTTTAGTGGGTATACTGTCCTTCCGACAGGGAGTCCCACATACCCCGTCTCGGTCCCCCGCGAGACGGGGATGCATAAAGCATTTCTCAGCGAGAAAAAAAAAAAAAAAAAAAAAAAAAAAAAAAAAAGGGCTTAATCAGCGAAATGTAAGTGCACAACTTTAAAGAATTTACCATCCCTCATTTAGTCAATAAAGATTTTTATTATTATTATCCCTCCCTGGAGACTGGCGGCATCGTGCGCCGTCCAGGAGCATCACAAAACCGGTTAACTACGGGACAACAAGATCAGTTTATCTTCCACCTGCCTGCGTAATCGTGCCCTGATCTCAGTACAGGTCCAAGAACAGCTTCGAGACTTTCATGGACTGTCTGCTTGCGCTCGAACTGTTAGAAGGAAACTTGAAGAACGTGGCCTAACACCTCCTAAGCCAGCCAATGGTCCTAAACTGACACGAGCTCACATAATGGCGCGCCTATAGTTTGCACGCGAATATTTGCATTGAACTCAACGTCAATGGAGCCAGGTACTTTTTACGGATGAAATCAAGATTATGCTGTATGGCGATGTTGGACGTAGGAAAGTCTACAGAAGACAGGGTGAACAGAAGTTTTCATAAATGTTGTATTGAAGAGAGACTCTCCATAACCCACCGCCATAACTCACCTTGAGTTATGGCGGTGGGTCATGGAGAGTCTGGGCGGAATTTCCACCAAAGGAAGAATTGGCCTTGAAGTTGTGACGGGACAACGGTTACCACCCCTAAATACGGTTGCGACCGATACATTCATTTATGATTTATGCTGAGTTTGTGGACCAGGGGGCCTACTCCGAAGTGCAAAGTGCGAATGTTCGGATCGGACCGACACATGGCCGAACCGAATATTATTGAAAAAGGCGAAAAAAGTTCGGATCGGCTCAGTTGGGTCGGGACCATAGTCAATATTCGAAAGAGTGTAGGAGTGTAGGCTCGGAACCGACCGACCCAAATAGTAACTTCGTAGCAGGAAACGGCCGAACATTTGGCCGATACTACTTCGGAGTAGACCCCCTTTTTTTTTTTTTTTTTTTTGGGTGGGAAATCATCATATGACCCCTCCCGCTCTGGGCGGAGCGGAAGGGAGTGTCAGACTTTTACTGACTAAAACCCACCCGTGTTCCTTCAGTTGCCTGTGCCAAGGGCCACGGTACCTCTTTCGAATATCCCGCAGCCCTGGCGGCATCGGCCCTAGAGGGCCCCGTCAGGTCGTGCTGACATCTCTTTGAGGCGCGCGTGGAACACAACGCGCCGTCGACCCGGGCCTGGTCCTTACCGGGCGGCGAGCTGCCCGTTGCTCGCCGCCCGCAAGCCCGCGCCTACGGTGGCCGGGAGTCGGCTATTGACTCCCGTCCAGGGCGTCTCCTACGGCGGCTAGGGGCGTGAGGGCGCAGCGATTGCCTCTCCCTCACGCGCTCCGCCTCCTCCTTTGCGAGCATTACTGCTTCGCAGAAGGAGGTGACGGCCTCCCATTCACTCTCGCTCCGTACCATGGCCTGGACCAGGGCCGGACGCGAGAGATCGCTGCCGCCGATCGCCGCCACGAGGACACGGCGGTGCCCTGCCCAAGCCGGGCAGACCTCCACCGTGTGCTCCACCGGGAGTAGACCCCCTGGACTTCATTTTTATGCATGATAATGCAAGGGCGCACACTGCACGGATTGTTTGAGAACACCAGCATGACGTTAGTATTGCAGTCATAGAAAGGCCAGCTAGAAGCCAATAGAGTACTTATGGGATAAACTGAAGTGGCGTGTCCGAACTAACCAACCAGCTCCAGAAACTTTGCAGGAGCTGAAAACTGCCATCTTGAAAGCATGGGAGAACTGCATTTCACAGCACGTCATAGTGGCATTAAATTAATTCCATGCTGAACCGCATGACGGCCGACGTAAATGCTCATGGAGGGTTACCTCCAAAAAAAAAAAGTAATAGTAGTAAAGTTTACTTTTTCTCTTAGATATAAACCATTGTTTTCTTCAAAAATATCGCGCTGATTTTGTTCCTCAGAAACCGAAAAACGATTTATTGCAATTAAACAATGACAAACGGAAATGATAGTGAGTGACTGGCTTCAAAACCATGCATTATCTTTAATTAAACAAAAATAAGAAGGTGGTAATAAAAAAAATATATTATTTATTTGTTTAATTTTGGTAAATTACGGTTTGGGTTTGTATAATTAATCATTATCAAAAAACTCTTATTTCTGTTCATTTTTGGCCAGAACCGTTATTTGAGTTTCTTTAGTATCTCTGAAATATGCGAGGCATGATTTGTTTAATTTTCTCAATAATAAACAAATATGTTGATGAAAACCAATTTGTCATGATACATTTCCTGTTAATATTTTTGTTGGAAGTACTTAGTCAAATTAAAAAATTCTTAAGAAAAAAAAAACTTTAGCAACAAAACAACTGTGAGTACGACAAATGTTTAATTTACTGCATAATCAGCCTATAATGTTCCCACTGCTGGGACACAGGCCTCGGTGAAAGGGAGTGGGCCGTAATCCACCACGCGGGCCCAGTGCGGATCGGTTGTTAATTTACTGACCTACTGGTAATACCAAATTCGAAACCAAACCGTATTAACAGACATTTATTCATATTTTTTTTATAGAAAAAAAGTGATGTTTTCTTATACTTTTTAACATATTTACCCCCTTGTAACCTTACCCTTCACATTAAATGAAAAAAAAAAACATTATTTTTGTATCAAAGTTAGCCTAAAATTCGGCAAAACTTCCCCGGCTACTACTGAAATAATAATAATTAAAAAAAAATACACGTCGACTTGAGAACCTCCTCCGTTTTTTTTTTGTTGGTTAGAAAGTAGTACATACCAGTGGAATTGTCAGTAAATGTAACAAACAGCATTGGAATTTTCACTGAATCACTTGAAAAATATTTCAAACGACTTACTATGAATTATTATTTAATTTAATTAACCATGAGGAGGTGTTTTGTTACGACGTATAGAAATATCTCGTTTTACTTACCTACACGATTATTTTAAACAACCGATTTAGTTAATAGGTTGGTGCTCTGAATTAATATAAATATTTTCAGTTGTGTACTTTCAAATGATTCGTATTCTGCTACAATTTAAAAAAATAATCCTTTTTGCTTTCAACATAAAAAGCTATAATGACTACGATACAGAAGAGTTCTAAAGACGTATTTTTTTCAAATTTAGGTTAACATGACACGGTTATGTATGAAGACGTTGATGTTCCTATAGCACCATGTCTAAACATGCTTAACCATTTTTGACGTAACCAAGGATGTAGGTACCATGTAAAATATTTTCACAAAACAATTATGTCAGCTTTCATTTTTGAAACTAGACTGAAAAATCACGACTGAAAGCGAGCATTGTGCGAGCAAACTGGCCTATCTCTATTTGAGACCGACTAATATTCATTGAGCTGTTAGAATAACAAGGTGTAGCAGAAAGTGAACGGTAGAGGGGTTGTAGTATAGAATGCAACGGCTCAACGTTTATCGGTTAAACTAAATAATATCACGGATTAACATTTACACATGCGGCCACTGGTGGGCAGCGAGTGTCGCGAGAGCAGCAGTGACCGCAGTCGCTTTTCGCGCACCGTCCGGCCTCCGCGCACATTCCCGAACGCACGCTCGCAACGTAACACACGCTTCCCGCCACAAATTCAAACATCATAAACTTACGTTCGAATAATCGAAATAATTATTTTTGTTCATTGCAATCGAAGTGCACTGGCGCGTAAAGTCCGAGCCGACGGCGACACTTGCCGCCAGTGTCCGGATTGCGTCGAGGACGTTGACATCTATCAACTGATACGGAAATCGATCTATCGATTCTAATTTTTCGAATAATGTAGATTTTGGGCGGGAAGTGCGTGTTGTGTAAAAGTTTTTTTTTTTCTAACTTAATAGTGAAGGTGGTATCGGTGTTTTCAACAAGTGACATGGAATAATGGTGGATTCCACGTAATAAATTAATCAGTGCTTTTTTTACAACAAATTGAAGTTGAAGACAGTTAAATATTACTGAAAGGTGAGTTTCACGTGATATAATTTCGTTTAATTATTTTAGTAGTGACTCAATGATAAATCTTTCGCTTTCTAAAGTCTCGACCATGAGTGTGGCAGCAGTCACGATTGAGCACTGTCCGAGCTGATAGCTAGATACTTTAATTTTATTCATAAAATAAATCATTTTACACGTTAAAACTTGCAAGACACGTGAAATACTTCATAATGATATGTTTCGGTAACATTTTGCCAAGTGCGGCTTGTGCAAAAACTTGTTTTATGAAAGTAAACGGTGGTACCCTATATCACTGCGCAGCGTTGCGACATTTCACTTCTGAGATAATTAAATATTGTTTTAATCAACGTAAAATAACTACCTTTCTATTCGTTATTAAAAGTAATTTCCTTTTTACACGCCTAACTTACATCCGCACAACTTTGCTAGAAATCTGAAAAAGTAAAACGTAACTCCGGAAAATCTAATCTTAGTTTCGTAAATGTATTATGTACTTCGACAATATTTACGATACATACAATGTTACAATGTAGTATGTAGCACAGAATGCAATAACATTTATTATATATCGCAGAATTTATTACTTTAAAAGCACCTGTTGAATAACTGATAGTTAAATGGAAAAGCATGCTGTCTATATCTGCGAGTATCTATATTTTTCTAATCGACACAACATACTATAGAGCATTCTTTCAAGCTTAGCCTGATTGCGATTCTCGTAATTTTAAAAACGTTCACAGTCTGATCTCTGTCTCAATCTGTCAAAAATACCTCTAAAATTCCTACATTTTTGACAAGTATTTGACATTCATTGTCACTTTAATTACGGGAATTGGCCTTCTGATCTAATAAGATTTAAATACTTAGCCGTACTGAGGATAAAAGATGCATTACATACTAGAAGAAAAAAACGCTGTAAAATTAAGTAAACAGAAGACTTAAACTAGGTAAATACAAAGTCCATTGATTCCCTTTCGATACCATTAGAGCGTGTTTATATTCTAAGAAAGAGACAGCAATCGCCTAAGAACGGTAAATACAATTTCATACCTAATTAAATCGTTCCTGATTCGTAATAGTAGGTTTATTACACTATCAAAGTAAATAAATATTATATTTTAGGCTAGTTGTAACAAACTAGTACTAGCCTACTTACTCTACCGAATGTAAACGCGCCTTCAGTTACCAATACAATTACCCGGATCCAAAGCAGCTGTTAGCTGTTACACGACTCAAATGTCGTTGGTCAAGAATTAGATCTAATCGGAGTGTTGGTGCCGCCATTTGCCGAAATGGTAGCATTGGTAGCAAATGGTAGCACTCGACAATGTTCGGACCTTGCGGCCAATTATGACCAATGCCGAATATTTTCATTTTTGAAACAACTGCAAGGATTGCGCAAAATTAGATCTTTTTTGATCTAAATCTTGTCTGAATCACGTTCATTAACAAAAATGTAACACGGTTGAAATATCTTTTAAATGCCTAAAAGCGCTGTTTGTAGTTTTCTTTGTCTTCGGACAAAGTAAACAGTACATAGCATTTTTTTAAAACTAAATTACTACATAGGTAGTTACATACTTAAATGGAATGTATTTACAGTTTGATTTAAATTATTTTAGTTTACAAGGAATGAAAAAAATAAATGAATCTCATCTAATAGGTAAAAGTATTGGGCTTTTTTATAATTTTTTAAAATGCTTGTTTTTTGTGTTTGTGTTCTTTCTCTGCCTCATGTTTACCGCAAATAACTCTCTTTGTACTCTCTTTGTTTCTTTGTGATTCAAAATAGAGAAATCTCACGTCACACTAAATAAAATTCGGAAAATGACGAGAAAAAAAACGAACAAAAAATCGAATGCCCAAAACAAACCACAATGCTTTCGATTTTCATTCATTAGATCTATTTATTTAGCTACGTACAACTTTTATGTGTGTAATGACGAGGTACGATAAAAAAGCGACATTCCATATTATCGATTTTAAATCGCTCGGTGTAGAAAGTGAGTGCGTGAGTGTGGCTACCGGCAAACATTTCACTCGACTGTTTATATTGAGACGCCATTTATATTTTGCACTAGCTTCTGCCCGCGGCTTCGCCCGCGTGGATGTCGGAAATTTACCCACAGGAACGTGCTAACAGGATAAAATGTATGTGCTTCCCCAGAATGCTATCTATGTCGCGGGCCCTTTGTGGCTAATTACAATAGAAAACCAATTGTGTCTCATTAGTGGTGATTAAGAGGGTACCTATATGATATCTTTACCTAAGTACCTAACTAATTAAAAAAAAACTCAATAACAGAAAATTAAATACTAAATAAACCTATTTCTGATGATAACTAATCTAAACTCAATAAATAAGCAAAATCCCTAAAAACTAATATCTATACGAATGACTAAACCTACCTAACAGTATTATAAAATAACCTACGGTCACTACGTACACTATCAAATATACTACCTATACTTTAAAATTAAAATCTATACCTACGACTCATATAAAAATAAACCTAAATAACTCTAAAAAAACTAAAAGGAATAAAAATGAACTCCACTGCGGGTGACCCAACCTACGACAAACTTAGTATTTGCGGTTGGTACAGTACAGACAGTGGTAATCGGGTATAGGGATCGAACCGCAAAATTAAGTTTGTTTTTTATTGTATATACTTTTCCGGGATAAAAAGTACCCAGTGTGGTGCCCAGGATATTAAAGAATAATTATACCAAGTTTCATCGTAATCGAACCGGTAGTTTTTGCGTGATGCCTGAACAAACAGACAGACAGACAGACAGACAGACAGACAGACAGACAAAAATTTTTTTAATCACATTTTTGGGTTCGGTGTCGGTCAAGTAACACTCCCTGCCATTTATTTTTTGGATATTTTCAATGTACAGAATTTTCACTTCTACAGATTTATTATAAGTATAGATGTTAATCGTTCGTTTTTGATGATAAATATTTATTGTAGAGCTCAATTAAAAATAAGGTGTTTTACGCTGCTTCTGATGCTGTAGGTCACACAATAGACGGCAGTCGTTCTTTTGTTTTAGTTGTATCGCCATGTTTTTTTTATTTATTTAAATGAAGTTTAGTTTTAATAAGAGTAAGGGATGATCAAAGAAATGTTGGATAGACTGTGTGAATGATGATATGGTTAGAAAGGGGATGAGTACCGAGTTGACTTCTGACGAAGAAGTATGGAAGAAAAAGAGACACGTTGCGCCGGCCACAAATAAATTGGGATAAATGCAGATAATGATGAAGAATGATGATAATGAAACGGTTGTTTCAGTTCCGTCTTTTTTGTAATAAAGAAAACACACATACTACAAACAAATAGCATATTGAATATATATGAAAGTCATAGAAAATTCACCAGCTCCTATGAAGTTAATCACACATCATTTTGATTTGAAAAAGTAAAAGGAAAAGATTCAGCAACATTATGTAGGTACTCCAGCAAACACTACATACATTACAAGAATCAAGATCACACATGATAAAGTCGATAAAAGTCACGTTGTTTCTCTATCACATCATGTCAGACATCATAAAACAAATGCCTATCTGTCTATTTGAGTTTATCTCTGGGAACTACTGAACTTATTTTATTTTGCTTAGTACAGTTTCTGCCAGCCGATCGTTTGACACTGGGCTTCTACTTTAATTTAATAAACACATAATAATATTACTCGAAGCAAAAGGAGTATGTAAGGATCTTGGCAGGTGTCATCCTGTGGTTTCTGCCTACCCCCAAAATACTACCACTAGAACACAGAATAATACTACTTTTGTTAGTAAGCCAATAACTACTCTTTAAGCAATATTGCACAGAAACTGTTTTTCTGCGATGTGGGTGACGTTTTCCTTAAACTGTATCATAAAAAAAAAACTCTTACAAGTATATAAAAAAGTGGGGGAAAGAATCCTGGGGCATCAAAAATACACAGTATACTTGTCGAAATACAAAAACCTTTTTTTTAACTCATTTTTTATCCATAAAAAAACTTCGTAGTAAAAGATTTATATCGATAAACTCGTCTACTATAATCGTCTCAAGATCGCTACCTCTCGCGTGCCTGCGCACCATCAGACAGTAGATATATAGGAGGATATTATGTTATGTATAAAGCCTTAGAACATATTTTGTAACAACTAAGTAATACCAAGTGAGCACGAATAGACTGGTGACACGGTTTGATAGTGGCAAGTTTTTCACTCTGCTTTTATTGAAAAGGTGAGTAGAAACCTCATGAATATTGGTTTAAGGACGATACTCGTAGATAGGGATAATAGAGTTTTATGCCCGTTCTACTCCTGTAGCCTGTAGGAACTCCATAGGAAATGAAGGCATCTCCAAGGTTACCTCGCTTTGGAACGGGTTACACTAAACTAGATTCATAAATGCTTTGAGCTTGAGTTTCAAAGCTTTGCCTAATATGTAAACTTAATTAAGGACACGAATTAATTAGCAGTGTTCAATCTACAGAATCTGAAGTGTAATGTCTACGGTACTGTTATAACTTCCCGGTTTCTGGTGGTTTAATCTCAACTATTCTATAAAGGATACTATCAAAACTAACAGACTTATTTTCAAATTGTTAGTCGCAGTTAAAGTCAGCCTCTAATTTATTCCTTCCCTTCTTTTTATTTCCTTAATCACCATTATCAAATGAACACTGCTGAACATATGCCTCTCTCTAGAACACCTATTGGTGTTATTGCAATCAATAAGACCAATTGATTTAAGACTCCAATCATTGGAGTCCTAACTCAATGAGTCTTAACACGAATAGTGCTATATCAATATCAGAAATTACTCAACTTTTTACCACCCACTACACTTCGCGACGCTATAATTACTTCGTTCCTTATGCACTAAAGGAAGTGGCTTGTTTTGCTAAGTATTTGCATGTAATTATGAAGAAAAACTAACCAATAAGAACCTACTTTCATTATTCCTGAGCATGTTGAGAATCTAGTTTTATTTATTCTAGTTAGAACAAAATGGATGAACAGTGTTTTAATTAAAAGCCCTCTGTAATACGTTTTTGGATTGAAATTTTGAAGGAGGTGCATTGCACATTCTTGATTAAAATAAAACCAAAACATTTAAATGATTTTAAAGAAGCAACCGAGATGAATTCTTTACTGCATGCAATTTTAAAAATAGAAACAGATATTTACATAATTTAACTTGCAAAAAAATCTCTACCCGTTCAAACCAAACAAAAATAATTAACATTACCATACTTATGTATAAAACTGTAATAATACATACATAATAATAATAACTGTTTTATCATTACGTAACATAATACAGTCGTCACCGACAGAGAGCCAGGTACCGAGACACGACTAAGACAATGCAAGTCGTTACTCATTAGCCGAAGAGAAATTATACAGAAAGTTTAAAAAACTATATTTCAGTTACTATTAATGACTTTAGTACAGCATATTGTTTCAGTCTCGGTGGTTAGGCAGGCATTGAAAATGATAAAGGAAAGAATATTAGTATTTATGACATAAAGCTAAAAAAAACAGTGATTGTTATTTATGTAACAGTAAATCACTTTGAGAGAATGTGTACCTAATGGGGTCCATCGAATGGTTTTCATCTGTTCTATATAATATTATAAACCGGTAAAGTTTGAATAATCAGCTACAGTACTGCCGAGTGTCATAGGATATATTTTTATGTTAAAACAAGAAATTTCATGTGAACAAAGTACACAAGTGCTAATGGGCGAATTATTTTGTTTTATAGCGACTATGCATAGCCAAGGCAGAGTGTAACTTAAATCAAACTGCTTCAATGCGAAATCCAGGACGTCATACTACTTCCGATGTTGACAACTGAAGATTTGGAAATCAATGACTCATTTGAAAATGAATGTCATTGTATAAAACTCAAAGTTTTTGTTCCAATTATACGATTTACAGGCACTTTTGAATTGTCAAGGAGTCAGTCAGTTAGACAGAAAGTAGAATCTCGTTGCGCATTTCAAAACGTAGATCTCCTATGAAGAAGAACAGGCATGAAACTCCAAGGCAACTCTTTTAAATCAAGATTTAAAAATCCTGGTTACATTATTCTTGTTGCTGCTGTATGTGATAACAATGTAGGTATGTATATAGTTAGTATGTATTTATCTTCACGTACTTACAGCTGGGTGTTAATTAAATTGTTAATAGAGAACGGATAACTTTGATTTACAAGGTAATAAAGTAACTGATATTGCAATCTTCATTATCTTTATATTTTTAGAGATATGAGGAACAGGGTGTAAAGTCCACTCATCCTCTATAGAAAAGGGAGGATCCTCCGACCAGACGGGTGTTGTGTCTGGCGGGCAATTGCCCAACGATTGATGTTGGGAAATTGTATCTATGCTAATTGCGCGGTAAACTCTGCTTGCGAGATGCAGGATTTGCGTGACGTCAGTATGACGCGTTGTTCACATGTGGCGTTATAGATACTGCTACATACTCAAACAACATTTACAACATAGTATGTTGACATAATCCTGCAAACATTTTATCAAAACGTCAAAGTACTTAAGAAAGTTCAGTTATTCAATTGAATCAATTGTATTTACAATTAAAATAACACAATACGGTCTAAAATTACAAGAAAATAAATGACAAAAAACTCTTGAAATAACATTCTATTCATGACAGCATTATACATACTTACAACTACCTACAAATTATGATACTTGCATATCTTTACGAATGAGCTTTTCACCAACAATGTGTGCAGAGAGATTTTGGTTATAATATACGAGTACTTAATAGTTATATATAACAAAGAACTGTCTGTCACAAGGCAGCTGACCATGGACAAAGTAGTTCTCATACCATAACTGTAAAGAAACATACTCAATGCGAAGCGAGGCGATATAAAGCGAGTGTTTGATTGTAAGTCTCATACTTTTGAATAATATTACTGCACAACATTATTTGTCCCATTTGGCATTTTCCGCTTTGGCAATAGGCTCGTTCCCTATGACGTGGGACTTAAAAATAACTAGTAAAATATGGGTGTAACTATATATACACCTCTGCCCTTACCTTCTGGCATAACAAGCTTGATGTTAATTTATTATTTGATGCAGAAACCAAACTATTATTTGACTTTTAGAACGAAGTTCCTTATCGCGCGTTGCGAAAGGAGGCTAGACGGAAAAAATTAAGACCAAAAGTTGGAACGACACTTTTTGCTATAGGTTGTAAGCCGTGCGGGCGGCGTGCGCGTGTTTCTCTCTCTCTCTCTCTCTCTCTCTCTTATAGAAAGCAAGCCAGTTATACTTCGTGCCATCCGGGTGTCCCTTGACACCTCTCAAGTTTTTAAATAAATTTTAAGTTCATCATAGGTAATTTATTTATACATATATAAAACCCGAAACTTGCAACGGGAAGCCTGATGAAGTCTTTGATCAATCCTACTAATATAATATTATAAAAGTGAAAGTTTGTATGGATGGATGGATGTTTGTTACTCTTCCACGCAAAAACTACTGAACGGATTTAGATAAAATTTAGCACACAAATAGTTTATAACCAGGTTAACATTTAGGATAATTTTTATCCCGATATTCCCGCGAGATCGAAACTTATGCGGGTAAAACCATGGGGCGCAGCTAGTTAATTAAAAAATAACACGACACCTATATTTCTCCAAGGAGCAATAAGGGATAAGTAATAAATTAGTACACCCACATTTTGCCATTAATGTTTCAGTATCTAATACAACACAAACTCAAAGAAAACATTAAAACAATAAACCAAATTAATTCTAAATAAAAATCTAAAATAAAATGTTTATATTTATGTCCTGTAATTTGTATGGTGTACAATAAAGAGTATTCTAATTCTAATTCTAATCTAAAATTATATTTACTCTCGGTATTAAAATTAAAGCTTGTCTAACTTCTTCAGAAACTCTTTGAGCTACAGCTTATAACACCCCTAATAAAGCATAATTAGAATTAGAAGATTAAACAGCAAGCGTTTTGTACCTTTACAATACATAAATTAATTAATTAACCGAATACAAATCTAAACTCCGGACCGCTACTCATTTATCTTTAATAAATAATCACACAATAATCTATTCAGACCACACACAAATAGGAGAAATTCTCTCTATAGCATCTCAGAGCTATACGCGAAGCCCCTAAATAAAATGTCAGTCAGAATCTAAAAAAAAAAAACCGCCAGTGAAAGTTTGTCTGCATCCTTATTCAGACACACAGTCATCGGAATTGCTGTAAAAGTGACATTCTTTGTGACGATGCCTCACGCCCTGGGGAGCAGGTTTTGTAAAGGATGATAAGTCATTTATTATTTGGAGTGTGCTTATAAGTCTGTTGTTTGATAGATTACGTTATTTATTAGTAGTGTAATGTCGTCTTATTAGACGCAATACATAGTTTGAATTTTTAAAACATCTTTATAATTTACCAAACTGGTATCTAAATAATTTGACCTAAATATGTAGTAAGATTCCTTTCAAACAACTTTTCTCACACATTTAAAATCAAAACTTTGCTGCAATTCTTTCTTCCATATAAAAGACATCAACGCGCTAATCGCGTTCGTCATTTTGTTCATACTATACATTAGCATACATTTTTTTATTCGTGCTATACATTCGAGTCAAGGTCAACTAATTTCACCACTTTCTTCGTTTGCATAGCAAATGGAATGCATCTATTTATAATTCTGTCATATTCATTCTATAGTTAATTCACCGATGCATGTATTAGTATTAAAAACGAGTTTAAAAACATTCGATCGACGTCTTTATAATTGAGTCTTGTATTTCCTTGTTGGTGTACAGAAAAAGTTAAAAGTCTATTGTTTAGTTTAACGGCGCTATTCGCAATGAGTTAAAACGAATAAGTTATGGTTGTAGGCGGCGAGCTAACAACCTCTCTCTGCTTTGTGAATTGTAGCAACTGGTATTGCAGTTGTTCGCGTGAAATTTGCATATTTAAACCTAAAAGTTTTTGGAATCAAAGTGGTGCAGTAAGTCTATAGTTTTAGTGTTCCAAGATCAAAAACAAGCCACATGGTAGTCTGGATTGGATTGCTTTTAGATCTTTCCCAAAGTTGTCTTTAACAAATGGACTATAAAATAACTAAACATTAGTAATCAATATAAAGATTACATAAATATTTCATTGAAGTTCATTTTGTAAGTAATTTAACAAAAACAAGAGCCAGGTGACGTTGCAAGTTGGGTAAACTCACTCGACGGCGCAGTCGATAAAAAACGGTGTACTGCTTTAGTTGACCGATAGCTACGAGGAAGAATGTGATAGCATACTGTTGTGAAAAGGAAAGGAATGTTTTATTTGCTTTTGATGAACGAATGAACGCAAAGGCATTTTTAGTAATTCTATAAATATCCGTGAGAACTAAAAATATCTTAAGTTAAGTATAAAAATAAGTTTCATATTAACTATATTTTATTCGAGTTTCACAGCTTCATCTATTTGATAATCAACCCAATAACACGCATTTTTACCTCAAATGTATATATATAATAACATTTCAGATCCGATAAAAAACAACAAACCCCACTCAAGTCTAGTATCCATAGTTAGACATACTACATTCCCCTTTTGTTAAAACAAGTTATCGTAATCCACTTTCTACTAGATATTGCGGCGATTCAACTTGACCCAGATAACGGATCTAAATTAACATCTGTAATCTATCATAACACTTCGAAATTACTTGAATTACTGCTATTATACTATTATATTTAATGGCTTTATCTCAAATATCATGGATTTTAGACAATTGTAAAAGATTGATACAACTTCGTGTGAATATATATATATATTCAGGGTTATTTGTAAAACACCAGCAACCTCTTAAGAGGTCATTGTACTCATCATTATGAACAACTTTTACTATGGGACCAAAACTGAAATGGCAAAAAAAAAATCAGCTGTTCCCTACATTTGTGTTCGCATAACTCGTCAAAATGTAGGGAGCGCAGAGGTCATAACTCCAGTACAGCAGTATAAGGTAGTCATAATATCATAAAATAATGATCTCATAGTATCAGTTACAGTAGTGGATTGAGCTACTGGATTACGCTTCACTGGTTTAGCTGCATAGTCGGTAGGCTGTTGCTCTTATCGCATCATGATGCAATATGCAAGTCTATGTTATTTTTGGTTTAGCACATCTTTGTGAGAATCATGTGCGATAATTGACAACTACATTCTAATTACTATTTTTAAAGGCTGTTAAACGATGCTATGCTATGTATTTTACTATACTTTGTTATTAATTGTTAATTAAATGTTCCGGCTTCGCACGAGTGCAATTTAATAAAGAGGCGTTATGAATGCATTATAGACATAGACCTTCCTCAAGAAATATTCTCAATTATGGCGAAAACTGCATCGAAATTCACCAAGTAGTTTATTTGTATTAAACCTGACACACAGACAAACTACTTTGTTACAATAATTTGGAAATATGTTTGCTTCACTGTCAGCACATATTTTTACATTAATCGTACCTTTCATCTTGTCTAGACCACATAACAACCACCAAGAAAAAATACACCAAAAACACAATGACGAGTTATTTAGCAGGAAAAAGTAACAATCCCAAAATATTCTCTAGAAATTGAACAATAATGCACTTGACAGACTAGACAAAATGTAACGAATTACCGTGAGAATGCGTAGTTAAAAGAAATGTACATAATTATTCGTCCGGCTGTCAGTTTCACGTGCAGTAAGTCTAGTATTACGTTACTATTACGTCGGCGAAAGTGTCATTGATATGTTAAAACAGTAAAATAAAGAATACGGTGCGCTCCGGTGGTTGAACCACAGACTACATGTATCAGTTGGCCATGTTATACATTTTTCTTCATCCCCTTTTCGCGTCGACAGTACATTGCATATTACTTGGTAATAATTTTTTTTAAACCAATCAGGAATACACTGTTTCTTTGCGAAGTATGGAAAGTTTGTCTTCATTAACTTGGTTTATGTTTAATGTGTATCGGCTTGCATGCAAATAAAGTACCGGTCATTGCCATTTCTTACGTGGAAAATTTTTGTAACTTGCTATTACTTAACCGTAAAAATGCGATAAACCTGCAATTTCATAACGCACTACAAAATTAACTCCCCCTTTTTATTTATTATGACTATTATTACATGACTGCTGGTGCTGGGAAAAAAATAAAAGTAATACTTTGATATATGCGTATTAAAAAGCAGCAACAAGAAACAAACAATACATAATAATTATCCACCACAACTTTGTCATTTCGGACAACTGTTTATATTTACGTCTACAAAAATTTGCTCGAAGACCACGCACAAAAAAAGTAAACAATTACAATATTGTCTCACCGTTTTTTCTTAGGCTGTGTCACAAACCGGCGCCGCCGCCGCGCCGCCTGGTTTAGAAAGTGAACTCTTTACGCAGACTTCCTACGGTAACGTTTACGTTACAAGATCCAGCGATACTGATCTGGTTAAGGACTCCGCATTCCATTACATTAACTGCTTTTAATTAAACTTGAGTGAGATTTCTTAAAGGAGCAATATATCAAGATGGAAAATTGATGTTACATCATGGACTAATTTCTGAGAGTATGCTTACCCTACCAGCTATAAATGCAAAGGATATATAACATCAGGCTGGTATTCCCCGATGGGATAAGTAGTGGTGAAAATATACAGTCATACTCATCTCATCGTTTTTAAAAAATCACCTAATTTATTTATTGGTTTAATCACAAACTGATTATATACCCATCCTGGCAGGGTAGCGGGACCGTCCGAAAGGGTTACCGCTGCCCTGGAACATAAAGGGCTAAGGAAGGAACACGGGTGGGTTTTAGTCAGTAAGTCTGGCACTCCCTTCCGCTCCACCCAGAGCGAGAGGGGTCATTTGATGATTTCCAATACTCAAAAAAAAAAGTGTATAAGCCATTATTCCTTATGATCTAAATGCATTGGTTAACTTATAAAAGATTATTGCATTCTTTGACATTTCGTCGTTGTGTTGTAATTATTGTTATAAGTCACATATAATAAGCCAATTGCTGCTGCATAGACCCACAATCTGGATTACTACTGAGAATTTCTTAATAGAAACCACATCACAGTCAGCCTATAACGTTCCCACTGCTGGGACACAAGCCTCTCTCTCTCTCTCTCTATGAAAAACTCAATCACACTAAAATAATGAACGCGACAAAAGTACTAATAGTACTAGACCCCATGAACTGAATCATAAAATATGATGAATAATAGCGACTTGTCAAATTATCAGTGCAAATTGCAACAATCGACGTAAAAGCTATGGATTAGTATTAGTTATGGTTCAACTTTGTGGCAATATTTAACTCCACTCAGATGTAAGTTACAACTGCGAGAAACAATTCCGTATTACGTTCTGACTCTGAGTGCTAAGATTTAAATGTGCGTTACGTACGGACATTTACCTGAGGGCCATAAAATGAACGCCAGGTTTTTGCTCTGCGCTTCAAAAATCAACTTTATTTACATTACTGTAAAGTTGCCATTTGTTTAAATGGAAATAACCATTTTTGACGCGTGTAACCACAAAACGCCCTAAGCGATAGTTTCATGGCCCGCATCTTTTGGTCCATGTGCTTAGAATAGCGTTGAAGTGTTGTTTACCTTCACTATTTGCGACGCACATAGTGACGACAATTTTCTCAAGTATGTTAGAGTTGGATTCCAGAATTATGAAGACATTGGTTAGAAATAAGAATATGTTTCCCCTTGATAATAGTAGAAATAAAATATAAGTAGAAATAAGAAGTAAACTAGCTGTTGTTAAGAACGAATTAACCCAAAAATTAACATTTGAAAAATCAATTTTTGTCATGTTCCTATCGCCAGTAATTTAGGGTACTCATTCTCTTTCAGCCGCCAGGCACTCGCGAATTGTTTTTATTATTTTTTTTAAACTTTGCCCCACTCTAGGATTTACTCCTGTATCGTGGGTGCGTTTACAAACATTAAACTCACATACACAAACAGCCAGACCCGGAACAACTACCTGTAGGTAATACAAATATTTGTTCCGTGCGGGAATCGAACCCGCGACATGCAGCGCAGCAGTCGATCGCTCAGCCACTGCGCCAACCGTGTCGTTTTGCATCGATCAAGAAAAATACGAGTATTCATGATCTCAAAACAAACCGGCGTCTAATTCCCTACTATCCGGATGCACCAACAATCATAGCTAGAAAGGTCATAAGCTCTTCCTTCATTGTTACAATGATTGGTTCGCCACATTACCATACAAAGGATTGCCTTGTTGCGTCTCCTATTATAATTGAAGTGTCAAATAGTTTATCAGCTAGAATTGTTCCAGTCTTCAGTGTTTCACACATCCGTGACAGTGAAGGTTATGTTTGGTCTATGCAGTATGAATATTTATTATATTTTACGGTTTTGCTTACTTAGGTTTTTATTTCGGACTTGCTCAACGGTTGAGCAAAGACCGACCACCGCAAGAGGCGGCTTTTCTATGAACTAGAATAGTATTGCACAGTATTACACACATAGTACTCAGAAAAAGTTTTATGTTATTAGCTTTTTTATCACTTACTTAGCAAAGATGCGAGTCGAACAATGGTACACACGGCTACACGTCAAGCTATACAAAACCAGTTAGTCTTGGCCTCACTTTGTATGATATTTTCTCACAATGAACAGTCAGCCAATACTGGTTTTGCATAGCTTGATGTGTAGCCGTGTGTACAAGATACATGGAAAGATGAGTTAAACATGTTCAGTACCTACGAGAGCAAGCTAAAATTGTGATTTCGTAACAGAATGTCAGTCAGAGAGGATGATGTAAAAATGTAGCAATGAGTGAAAGAATTTAAAGGATATAACCTTTCACGATAAATGAAATAATTTTAGGGGGTGGAGTTCTAACTTCAAAAGTCAGTCAGAGTGGTTTTGATTTATGGTGGTGGTGTTTTGATTTTTCAAAATAATTTAAGGTGACTGATGAAAGTATTACCGGCGGTATGATCGTGGTGGTCGTAAATGTTAGATACTTATTGCCAAACTGTAAAGATTAGTCGAAATAATATTATTTTGGAGCTTGTCACCGTAACCATTACAAATGTATTGCGTGCGCAATCATTTTTTAATACCTAAACTATTATTGTGCATCTTAGTGAGATCTTTCTAAGCTATATCTGCCAATATTGTATAGGTAGTTAAAATGGAGTACGGTATCCAAGTACCTACATGGAGAATCTTATATTCTCCATGTAGGTCAAGTTAAAACCTTGACTTTGCTTAGGAAATTGCGATATATAAATATTCGAAATAACTTCAAGAACGTGCTAAATGATCTACAAAATAAAACAAACAACTACCACATCTTATCAGATCTTGAAAACAATACATTCAACACTGATGACTCGAGATTATCTCCTGATCTTAATTCTCTACAGTCAGGTCGATTAGTACAAAAATGTATTGTACGCGCAAGGTTGTAGGATGTCGATCTCTATGTATATTAATTTCATCGTACATTAAGACAATTTTAGACGGTTCAACCAAATTCAGTTTCTTTGATTGAAGGACGCAAAAATGGACGGTAAAGCCGACTTTGAATGATGCACTTTGGTTGATTCGTCCAAATTCAAGAGCATGCGTGAACCGTGTAATTCCGGCGTTATACTTATAGGCTAGTATCTGACCATCAGGGTTCCTTAGGAAGTATTTTGCATGCTTCGCTGTTTCGGCCAAGGTGTCAGTAATTTGATAGGGCTGGACGGAGATGGTTCCTTTGCATATTTAATCTGATTATGAGTAGGCACGCTAAGTTAATAGAATTTTTTATGATGATTATGTCAGTTTGTGAGTGGTGTTAAAGTTGAACAGTTGTTTTAATATTGTGAGTATTTTTGAAAGAACAATGTATCTTGTTCTTGTAAAAATATACCCACAGATGGTGTCATATACTTGTGGGGTGCCTGTGACTTTATCTGTGTGTATATTTTTTAAATATTTCATAAAGAGCAAATAAAAGTAGAGAGAGCCTTTGCCCTGTAGTGGGACATTCCAGGTTAAAAAAAAATATATATATTACCTCTAATATATATTTTTATTTAATATATTTTTTTTTTATTCTCGTATAGATTTACAAAGAGAAACGATTATTACGAGGGTAAATAAGCAATCGTTTCTCTTTGTAAATCTATACGAGAATCAGTACGATAGTTTAGCTTTAAGCGTGGTTATGTACAATAAATTCAGCGACACTCGCTTTCGCATCCTTTGTATTCGTATAGTAAAGTTACAGTGAAGCTTTCATGGCGCATCATCGTAACTCATAAGTCTAACATTGACTGGAACATGTAGTACAGTCACCAAAGGAGATAAGTAAGCAGAGTCGATAATTGAACTTTTTGTTTTCTATTAATTAAATTTAATTTTATTTGAAAACTAGCTTCTGCCCGCGGCTTCGCCCGCGTGGATGTCGGAAATTATCCCACGGGAACGTGCTAACAGGATAAAATGTATGTGCTTCCCCAGAATGCCATCTATCTCGCGGGCCCTTTGTGGCTAATTACAGTAGAAAACCAATTGTGTCTCATTAGTGGTGATTAAGAGGGTACCTATATGATATCTTTACCTAAGTACCTACCTAATTAAAAAAAAACTCAATAACAGAAAATTAAATACCTACCTACCTAAATAAACCTAAATAATTTCTGATGATAACTAATCTAAACTCAATAAATAAGCAAAATCCCTAAAAACTAATATCTATACGAATGACTAATCCTACCTAACAGTATTATAAAATAACCTACGGTCACTACGTACACTATCAAATATACTACCTATACTTTAAAATTAAAATCTATACCTACGACTCATATAAAAATAAACCTAAATAACTCTAAAAACTAAAAGGAATAAAAATGAACTCCACTGCGGGTGACCCAACCTACGACAAACTTAGTATTTGCGGTTGGTACAGTACAGACAGTGGTAATCGGGTATAGGGATCGAACCGCAAAATTAAGTTTGTTTTTTATTGTATATACTTTTCCGGGATAAAAAGTACCCAGTGTGGTGCCCAGGAGATTAAAGAATAATTATACCAAGTTTCATCGTAATCGAACCGGTAGTTTTTGCGTGATGCCTGAACAAACAGACAGACAGACAGACAGACAGACAGACAGACAGACCGACAGACAGACAGACAGACAAAATTTTTTTTAATCACATTTTTGGGTTCGGTGTCGGTCTAGTAACACCCCCTGTAAATTATTTTTTTGATATTTTCAATGTACAGAATTTTCACTTCTACAGATTTATTATAAGTATAGATATCCATCGTTTTCTTACAAAACTTAAACTATATCCGACGACCCTGATAAATGATTTTATACTGTAAGTAGGTTTGTACAAACACTTTTACACGTCAATCATATTTTAAAAACTAGAAGAGGTCGGCGTTTCCTATCTCACTAGTCTGAGAAGAAAGGCCGAAACAGCCTAGTTACTTATCTCCTTTGGTGACCGTACATTTAATTTGTCACAACCATGCCAATTTTGACTAACGCAATAAAATTGCCATCGCGTTTCTCATGTCGTAAATAACAATTATTTGCAATGGCTAATTAATTTCACTGTACGCAGTTGTCATGGGGCTTATAATTATGCAATTAATAGCAGCAATGACACCGACAGTAGTTCGTGTCGATGTCGGTAGCGCATACATTAAGTTACGTGCCCACTGGTGTAGCGAATCACGTGAAATTGTGTTTTGGAAGAAAGTAAATGAAAATGCTGTGTTTACTGTCTTTTTTTGAGGTTATTTATTACGTTAGCGGTTTTATTTCAATACCTTCCTAAATCGGTGTTTTCCGTTTGTAAATATTTTTTTCAAAGACGATTTTGCTCGGGATTTTTTTTTTTACGATAAGTTTTGCAAATATTTAAGGGGTTTATTTATAAATTTTGCTTAAAGTTATGTTATGATTAGCGCCTGTTTAATCATACATTTTTGACGTTTAAATGTCTCTTAACTTTAAGTGACGTTTATAAATAAAGGAGTAAGTCTTTTAATTTGAATCCAGCAGATGGTAAACTTGTTAAATGAAAACCATTTAATCCTACTTCCTACTATAATAATTATAAACGTGAATGGATGGATGGATGTTTGTTACTCTCTCACGCTTAAACTACTGAAAGGATTTGGATGAAATTTGGCACACAGATGGTTTATAATCAGGATTAACATATAGAATACTTATTATCCCGAGATTCCTACGTGATCGAAACTTATGCGGGTGAAACCGCGGGGCGCAGCTAGTAATAAATAACAAAAGAAAAAAGTGAAACCGTCATATGGTCGACACGTTGGGGTTTCCAAAAAACTCGTACTCTTTATCTTTCAAAGGGAAGTGAAAACATTGTCACATAAAACTTTTTTATTATCTGCTAGGTATGTTATAGGATATTTACTTAACGTATACTTTCCTGCTTTCTCGACAGCTAGATATTTGGCTGTTGTTCGGCAAGACATTCAATACCCATTCACTAACGGTTTAGGTTTTATTTTTTGCTTAAAGAAAGTTATAACTTAGATTAGACTTATGTCTTTTTGTCAACTTACGTTATTTCATATCGTCATAAAGTTTATGATACACTAGCTGCGCCCCGCGGTTTCACCCGCATAAGTTTCGATCCCGTGGGAATATCGGGATAAAAAGTTATTGGGATAAATTCTATGTGTTAATCCTGGTTGTAAACTATCTCTGTGCCAAATTTCATCCAAATCTTTTCAGTAGTTATTGCGTGAAAGAGTAACAAACATCCATCCATCCATACAGACGTACAATATTAATAGGATAATATTGTAATATACGTATAGTATAATATATGTATAGTAATGGTAGCGTTTATCAATGTAATAAATCGGTGTTACATTGTAGCTGAGATTTATCACGTAATGGAGATGGCAAGCTGCATTAACCTCTAAAGCATCTCTTTAATTACTATATACATAGTTGCAGATTCTGTATCAGATTGCTTTCTTTTTAACCGACTTTAAAAAAGGAGGAGGTTCTCAATTGGAATGTATTTTTTTAAATTGTTTTTTTTTATGTTTGTTACCTCAGAACTCCGTTATTTATAAGCCAAGATTTGCAAAATTCTTTTATATTTGTAAGGATATACTTTCAGATTGGTCCCATAGAAATTTAATCAAAAACGGTTCAGTAGTTTGGTTTTTAAACCAAAATTATTGGTTAGGTTGTGTGAATTTGTACGCGTGCCTATAGCTATTTGATAAAAAACTATCGATTAGGTGCTAATTGACAAGACAGGCTTGACCTAGTGTGGAGTTCATAAGCAAAATGCTTCCGTTTCCGTTTGATTTTTTTTTAACGTAGTGCTAGCCTTGGTACCATTTGCAGGGCCAATATGGCCAGAGATCGAACAAAACAGGAAGGTAGGTTTGGAAGAAACAAGGGGAGGCCTTTGCCCAGCAGTGCACAGTGGGACAAAATAAAGACTAAGAAAAAAAAACCTAGCTATTAACGTAGACTAGAAAGAAATGAATACCACTGTTTTTGGCAAATACACATTATAATAATCAATCATTTACGCATAATCTAGTATCTATACGAAAGAGGTAAAATTTGTTTGTTTGTTTGTATGAGTGTGGAATAGAATACTCTTTATTGTACACCATACAAATTACAGAACATAAATAATATAAATACAATTTTAGAAAGGGTGACACAATGGGCGGTCTTATCGCTAAGAGCGATCTTTCAAAGACAACCTTTGGATGGATTAAAATTAAGGAGAGAAAAATATAGTAGGTATAGTCTGTGGTGTACCATTTACATTACACAGTTAATATATACATAAATTATGAATGTAGGGGGTAATCTCCGGAACTACCAGTCAGATTTCAAAAAATCATATTGCATTTGATAGCCCATTTCTTGAGGAAGGTTATATAAGCTATATACTTTTCAACACAATGTAAAAATTGTTAATGAAAAAAAAAAAGCTATTTAACATCACGCTACGACCCCCAGGAGCCGAGCACAATGAAAAAAAGTCGGAAAGAACACTAAGCCAAAATGAAGTAGCAGCTCGGGCGAGCGATGGGATGGGACGCCATTTTACGCGGACGAAGTCGCGGGCAGAAGCTAGTTGTCTATATAAAACATGGAAGACAGTCTACACGAACCTTAAAAAACCTATAATTCCTACTTCAACAGTTGCGTTTGACACGTCAGTCTTACTTAATTGGTCTTACTTACTTACTTATACTTTTTAATAACATATTAAGTTCCTATCGCGCCGTCCATGACATTTGCTGTGATTCCGGTTCCGTTGGCTGCATTGACAATTGTTCAATTAGTTATTTAATGTTGGCACGCTATTGGTTGATTTGTTTACACTTTGTCAATAAGATTATGATCTGACTAGCTGCGCCCCGCGGTTTCACCCGCATAAGTTTCGATCCCGTGGGAATATCGGGATAAAAAGTATCCTGTATATGTTAACCCTGATGATGGATGTGGATCCGTTCAGTAGTTTTTGCGTGATCTATTCAAACTTTCACGTTTATAATATTAGTAGGGAGGGGCTCGTGTTTAAATAATAACAGTCGCACGGGTAGGATTAAGATTAAGATACGCTTGCTGCGGTTGGTTCGTGGATGGGTGATCATCCATCACTAACAAGACCCATCCGTGTCTCGGAAAGCACGTTAACCCGTTGGTTCCAGCTGTTGTTCGTAGATTTTTGACAGTCGTTACGGGATAGAAGCCCGTCTACTCCAAGGGGTGTGGTGTTACCCAGTCACGGGGTTGGGTAGGTCAGATTGGCAGTCACTCCATGTAAAATACTGGTATTCAGCTGCATCCGGTTAGACTGGAAGCCGACCCCAACATAGTTGGGAAAAGGTTATGAAAATTTATTGAATGATTTAATTTATGGTCGGTATTTTACCTTGTAATGTGTGATGACCTAAAATCTTGACTTTTAGAATATGTTTATTTGGTGTGCAATTTTGCCTTTAGGGGTAATTCTGACCATGATATTTTAAAAGTTTTTAAAATTCGATACGTGTTTTCGTTATTATTATTCTTTGCAAAGCGTTCCAACGTAACTATTCATTTTCAAATCAAATTGCGTACTGATGTTCATTAATTCAGATACTCTTTTCATTATCTATAACAATTACGTTCTAGACGAGAGACTGTCGCAGAATTCCAATAGTCCGTCAAATATAGCATACCTGCCCACCGTGGTCTATATGGACACTTCAGTTCACATTGCTATAAACAACGAACCAATTATCAGAAGGACAAACAATTTCCTTCCTGAACCTTATTTTTTATTAAATCATTCCTTCGAAAGTAGGCTGCGACAAAAAACATGCACCAAAAAGTACTGACCGAAACGATATTTAACGTATATCTGGGACAATGCACATTACTATACAAGAATTTTTGCAATAGCTTTACGTAATGGCCGCCGATCAGTCCGTTTTACATTTCACACATAAACGAACGCGTTCCGATTTGCGGAAGTGTGATTATTTCCACTGATATAGTTGTTGGAGTTCAGCAATATGACTCTTTTTTTGGTGGTGTCACTTTGGCTCCATTTTTCAATTGCACTAAACCTAGGAATGTAACACTAAAAATCATCATTATCATCTGCCTTGCCTTTTCCCAACTATGTCGAGGTCGGCACAAAACACAACAAATCACACACACAAAACACTAAAAACACACAAACACTACAAATCTAAATTGAATTAAATATTTAGTTTTGTAATAAATTGTATTTAAACGGGTTGAATTGAAATGGTTTTTATACACATCGGTTCATTCGATTTATCTATTATGTAAGTAAATAGGTGAGAATTGGCCTCTAATAAGGTTTTTGCTAAAGTCTATGTGTAGCACTAACTTTAGAAACCGCCTTTCCTCGTGCACATGATGATAAGAGCTCCATCAAAATGATTTGGCGTCTGGCTTGTTATAACAAGCAATGTCATAATTATGTCTACTTCTATGGCTATGTTGGGCCAGGTATTAAGATCTCATAATATTACGACGAAGGTATATATTTGAAAAGGAATACTTAACTCATAAGAATCTATAGATTTTTGAATTGGTTGGAGACTGTAATTGACAATTTGAACGGTACAATAAACGTTCGTACGTGAGAGGAAAATTGCTATAACCTTTCCATCAGATAACCCATCGGCACTTACACCACAAAAACAACAGAACTGCAGAACGGTAGAGCTTCGGAAATCAGCACATGTACTGTAACATAACTTTGCCATCAATACCATCTTGTTAAATTCACACATGACTGCACCTAGTTATTTTTGCAACAACTATCTCTTTCTCTCGTACTGTATTTAGTTATTTTTGTGAAGCTATCTCTTTCTTTCCTTGTTACCTGTCCTGCACTCACTTTGATGGCTGAGCAGTGAAAGTGTTAAGAACACTGTTACTTTATAAATTGATATAATTATGGACGCGCCTGATTTTGTTCGAATGCATCCGATGAAATGTTATGATAGATTCCGGTAGTACGTGAAGGCATTTTTATTGTAGTTTAATAGTATTGGGAATGAGAATCAATTGGCCGATAATAAACGCATGTCTGTGCCTTTAGATTGTTTTGTAATGGTATTGTAGGTATCCAAATTTTCAAATCTATGAGCCTTGACAAAGTGACATTCTATCAGCGATAACGATGATGGAAAAGTCAATAATTTATCGGATTGACATAAGTAACCAAAAATAACACCCGAAAAATGTTGTGGTCTTTGTCTCTCCTGTTGGAAGTCGTGGAAAAATGTTGTTGTCTTTATCTCTCCTGTTGGAAGTCGTAGAAAAAGGTTATTGTCTTTGTCTCTCCTGTTGGAAGTCGTGGAAAAATGTTGTTGTCTTTATCTCTCCTGTTGGAAGTCGTAGAAAAATGTTGTTGTCTTTGTCTCTCCTGTTGGAAGTCGTAGAAAAATGTTGTTGTCTTTGTCTCTCCTGTTGGAAGTCGTGGAAAAATGTTGTTGTCTTTATCTCTCCTGTTGGAAGTCGTAGAAAAATGTTGTTGTCTTTGTCTCTCCTGTTGGAAGTCGTAGAAAAATGTTGTAGTCTTTGTCTCTCCTGTTGGAAGTCGTAGAAAAATTAAACGCTTTAAAAGCGATTGGCATTTGCCTGGGTCCTCAGTAGTCTCGACAATTATACTTAGATAGAATAGATGCTGAATATAAACGGTAATTGGAAGACCTTTGATTGGCAGTAAACCTTTACTGATTTATGGATATGATAATAAGTATACGGAGGAATGAAGAAAATGGCGCGAGGAAAGTTTTGAGTATGAATGTCGATGGTTATAAGAGTGGGGGAAGACCAAAGAAACGATGGATGGACTATGTGAATGATGATTATGGTTAGAAGGGTCACCCCCTTTCTAACCATATTAACATTCATACAGTCCTACCAAGATGACGTAATAGAGAAGTATGGAAGAAAAAGACCCAAATAAATTGGGATACGAACAGGAAAATGATGATGACAGATACAAGTAATATGATGACATGAAAAAACTAGGCCAGTGTGAAAAAATAATCTTTCACAGCAGTCTTTTTTTCAGCACAATATTCTGAAACACAACCCGGATAAACCAATGACCGTAACATCCAGCCATCGACGCATCCTGCCACAAAATTCCTAGACCAAATCCAGAACCTATTGTTTTGAAATTCTTTTGTTTTTTATAATAGCAGCGTTTAGTCGTGGTGGTAATCTAACGACTTTTAGTCGAAGAACACTTTGATCGATAGAGAACTATTGTTCACTCTGATCGCTAATCGTGTTCAAAAGAAGTGCGTATACGATTGTCACGTTAATTTTATAGTCGTGTTGACAATATGCAGTAATTAAGTGTGTGTGCGTCGGTTAGTATTTGTTCTGGTATTATATAACTTTGTATAGGCCTATGTGGAATAAGGACTAGGTACTCTGTACAGACGCCAGCTGCATATCAAACTACTACAATCTGTCAAATTTCTTGAATAGATTTTCAACTTTATCGCTAAAGCATTAGGTTCAAGGTTCATTGGGAAAAGACACAGGACAGTATCCGGTAGCTTGACCTGCTGGCGTCTGTAGCACTGTTATTTCTTTTGTCTCTTCGTTGTACAGACGCCAGCACATCAAGCTACAACAATCTGTCAAATTTCTTTAATAGATTTTCAACTTTATCGCTAATGCATTAAGGTTCAAGGTTGATTGGGAAAATTTGACAGTTTCGGGTAGCTTGACCTGCTGGCGTCTGTACTTAGATCTAAATTAAAATCTCTGTATGAACCACTTTTTTATAGTCGGTTGACTTTTTATTTTTACACACATAACTTCACGCTTGTATCCCCTGAAGGTTTAGGCAGAGGTGTATCTATGTATAGTACACCCACATTTTGCCAGTTTTGTTTAAGTTCCAGGTAATAGGGGATGAGCTTATTGCCATCAACTGGTTCCAGGTGGAAAAACGCAATAACATTTTGCCCGACCCGAGATTCGAACCCAGGGGGCCTACTCCGAAGTGCAAAGTGCGAATGTTCGGATCGGACCGACACATGGCCGAACCGAATATTATTGCAAAATGCGAAAAAAGTTCGGATCCGCTCAGTCGGGTCGGGACCATAGTCAATATTCGAAAGAGTGTAGGAGTGTAGGATCAGAACCGACCGAACCAAATAGTAACTTCGTAGCAGGAAACGGTCGAACATTCGGCCGATATTACTTCGGAGTAAACCCCTTGGACCTCATGTTCAGCAGTAGCGCTTGCGACTGTTAAGTCGCAAGCGCTATTTATTTTTGTTTATTGATAATCTTTGGTTGGTAGTGTGTCTAAAAATGGCACCTATCACAATATTTATGAGAAAATCAAGGAAATGAGATACCCTGTTTTATTCATAGTGCCAATTAAGGCAATTAACCAAGTTGCTATTATGCACGTGAGTTGACTCCAATCGATTACCACAGTCTATAGAAGTCAACGGCTCGATTAACACTTAATTAAGGCATTTAGGTGCTAATGATAAGTCTGTACCTAGTTAAGTGTGTGTCTCGTTTGTTGACAGCAGTTTTCCACGCATTTTTTCACTATTCCCACATAGCTATGTAAATGCCCAATTAAAACATTATGTTAATTTATTCAAGTTAGTTAATTTCTTATTGATCCGTTGCAAACCGCTCGATTGCCTCGGTAAAAGCCCGCGTTCTAGTTAAGGGAAAACCCGAGTGTCTGAATATTATTTGTATGAGTAACAATTTTATTATATGAAAGGTCCTGTGCCCTTTGTTTATTCAAGGTACTAATAAACCGCTTGTTAATGTTTGCTAAAGCTTGCTTTACACGAGTGTACGTCTAGTATTTATTAAATTATATTGATTTTTGATGTAATATTTGAAGGGGTTTTGTTGAGGGACAATTAAGTGTGCTCCTGTCAGCCACACTACAAACCTCACTGACTGATTAATATTTTGACCTTGCCGAAGTTATGAGCATTTCCTTTATTGTTTGTGCTTATGATGATATTGCCAAACAGTTTCAGTACACAAGTGCATGCCTCTCTCATCCTCTTTCAATGACTTAAACCAAAAATATGTTGTTTTGTACGCCATAAATGGAAAAACTTGCAGATCTACCTGTTATTTTAAGACATCGCACATAATTATTATTTAATTATACTCATATTTTACAATAAATATATTCTATTAAAATCTTAAAATAATCGGAAACCCATACAATCCAACCAAGTTAGAAAAAAGCTTGTAAAAAGGTAGACATTTTGGAAGGTCCGGTTCCATACCTCGACAAAACTTCCTTACGTCCTTAACTCTACTAATCTAGTAAAAATTAAAACAAAACATTACATCATTACACCGCTCCACATAGCATCTAGGCTCGTGTGGTCATAGAAAGCGTTGCACTGCATACCTGCGCAGGCGCGGGCGCCGGGTCGCAGTCTCCTGATAATTGATCAATCGGTTATTGGTGCGTACGAGTGCGATCAATTGATGCGATTGGCTTGCGTAATTTGGGTTTGTTCATTGATTTATTGTGCCTGGTTATGTTTTAGTCAACCGTGAGATAACGCCCTATTAGTTCTGAACTTTGTTTTGATGTAAGATTTACTTTGTCTTATTTATTTATTTAACCATTTATGTACACACATATATAAAATGAAGAAAAATAAAATCAACGGAATGCACTCCGGGAGTGCCGGCAGAAGTGAAATTTTGAATATTAACGTTGTGCATTTTTGATATTTTGGAATGCGGTCTACTCTCCCTCCGTCTTACGAATTTTCGATCAGGTCACGTGTCCTGACGCGAGTCGAATATTGCCGTTCCATACATTTTGACCGCGTAGGTATTGCACTTTTCTATGAAACAGAACATTTTTTTTTTTGATAACCGACGAAAAATTTCGACGCTATGGGGTCTAGTATCATGTGCTGAATCCATGGTTACAGTTTGCGCGTCGATGTCCCTGCCACCCTGTATGTATGTGTAATTAATTAATAAAAAATTGGCAATTATGATTAAACGAAGAATTGTGAACTTTGCAGTGCCTGGGTTCACAAAACCCTACTGGTTTTTTTTCAGGGTCAGACCTGGCGTGTTTCAAAAAGCCCGTTTAGATAAAGAAATCTTTATAAGTTAGTAGAATCGTTTAATGATAATGAGCGAAAACAATTAAAGACTTATCAGATTAAGACTTTTTCTGATAGCTATCAGGATATAGATGTGTGTCAGGGCCGAATGAGTGTAATAAAAGTTACCATTTTTATTTATTTAGAGTGCTAGACCGCTGTTGGTCATTATATTAAGATACATTACTGCACTTAAATTTACACATTCATATTAAAACAAATACCGAGACTAATTGCATTAGTTTTACATAACAGCTTTAGCATTAGCACTAGTTTGCATTAGTTTTGCATTTTTTTTTTGTTTTGTTTAGTTTTTCTATTCATTGCGTCTAAAAGGCAGTTAGGTTTATTTATTTGGATATCTTTAAAATGTGTGATGATTCTCTTTCAACAGGAAACGTAGGCAATTTATTTTTATTGAAAAAAAAAACTGTTTTAAAAGAGCATGTAGTTTAAAATGATTAATTAGGTAGGTACTTAATTAATTGGACTTCAAAAACATTCGTATTGTTTTATTATATTGGCTTCTAAAATAAAATCTCATAAACAAAAAGTCACATCATCATCTGCCTAGCCTTTTCCCAACTATTTTGGGGTTGGTTTCCAGTCTAACCGGATGCAGCTGGATACCAGTATTTTACATGGAGCGACTGCCTATCTGACCTCCACAACTCAGTTACTGGGTAAAACGATACACCTTGGTAAAACTGGTTGTCAGATTTTCGGGCTTCTGACGAACAGACAAAAATTCACAAAAAAATTATTAATGATAATAACTTGAACAATTAATATCATTTAATGAGCTACCAATCCGTTGATGTGGTACTAGGGTCACACAGAAGTATAGAAGGCGTACGAAATCGAAAGCTGTCGTATAATTTGATAGTGAAAGTGTCGAGTGACAGATTTATCGATATGGAGAGACCAACTTTATGGTAGTATTGACATTTGTTACTAAGTTGCATGTGGTGGCAACACTGTCAACAATGTTTAGAAGTGAGCTATTTCTGTGGATTTGCTGATGTCGCCATGATTGTGATTTTTTTATGAATGCCATTGTGGGTGGGCTTTTATCATGTTGGAGCGAATACAAAATAAATTTGTTAGTTTTTTATATTTGAGACTCTATGGAGTATATCCTTTTTATCCGCTTATGTATCCAACCCTGTTTATATTAGGCATGCACCTGTAATAATAGTTGTATTTGATTAAATAAATAAATAAAAAATCTAACGTGACGTAAATCCACGGCATCACGATATCACAAGAAGTAAAATGTATTGCCTTTATTGGGCATATTTAATTCTTCATTCAGAGTCCTGAATAACAATAGTTTACCTCGTGAGAATCGCATTGCTATGCTATTATAAACCACTTATATCAATGAACCACTGGCTAAAATGTTCACCACATCATGAGCTATTATTATTCCAAAACCGTCAGTTTTTGGAATGATAATAGCTAACAACACTACGCTTCACCTGCTGACGTTTTTTCTTATAAACGTATAAAATTCCGCAAAGCTGACAAGTTTTATTTCAAGTCTACAGAATAGTTGAGTGACAAGTTAGCGTAAATGTTTGTTTTATCATTTTACAGCTACGTTCAAAGTTTATAAATAAACATTCTATTTACCGCACGTTTGCTTAGCATTGTAAGTGCTAAGTAATTTGTTTACTTTAAGCTAGGTTGTCAGACATTCTAAATTCACGTCACTGAATAAATGATTCATAAAAAAACGTTTTTGTAACAGCTTTAAATAAATTAATACTTATCCTTAGTCTTAACTTAACATTATTAACCGAAAGTGAGTTTGATTGTTTGTTACGCTATCATGCTAAAATGGCTAAATGGATTTGGGTGAAATTTGCCACATGGGTGGATGACCTGGATAAGGACATGGGATTCTTTTCATTCTGGATTGCAGATGAAGTCGCGGGCTACAGCTAGTTAATATTATAAATGCTAAAGTAACTCTGTCAACCGATCGTTATGAAATTTGACAGATTGCTAGCCCAGGACCTGGAGACAGCCTTTTCATCCTGGATCACAGTTGAAGTTGCGAACAACAGTTTGTAAATAATAAAGTTTAATGATAAAACAAAAAAATATGTGAACTATAGACATAAACTGTGAACCATATCAAAAACCTGTACAACGTGATGTAGGAGAGTCTGTTGCGAATTTTTTTCTTTCCAGCAAATTGGTGAACCACTGGCGTTTTGGAGGCTGTAATTTTTGTCGATTTTTGATTTTGTTACGGGCATGTGACTAATGACACATATTTCTTGTTGCAGTGCATGAGGATGCGAGCCGGTGTGTGGTGGAGCGTGGCGGCGCTAACGCTGCTCGCCGTCACCAGCGCCCTAAGGACCCCTCAGGTATGTGATTGATGATGATGATACGCTGACCCCAAATACTAAGAGTGGAGAGGGAGCAGCCTTTTTTTTTTTAAATAAACTAAGATTGTATTTTTTAGTTTTCAATCCTATCAAGCTCTAGCTTTTTACTATTTTTCCAACACTTCTCTCAGTTTCATCCTAGGTATAAATCGCGCTATACGAGTAACTCTTATAATAAAACAAGGGTTTTCCATTTAAGTAAATGTTCGTGCGTTGGTTAATTCGAATCAGGATTTCGACCATTCCAATTAAAATGGTGACGACTGCGTCACTGCACCTGAGCCAGTTTTAAGACTATCGGCGCCTACGCAGGCTTATGTAAACCTTGCTTTGTTGCATGGAATGTAGATTGTTAAATACTTATGTACCTATTATAGGAAATATTTTTAAGTATTTTCAGGATCAAAGATCCGCTTATTAAATGCCTTTTTGAGTAAGAACCAAGTCATTTACTTTTATGGATAAGTATTTACGTTAATTTAATTAAGTAGCCTACCTACTTACTTATCTGTAAGAAATATTTAGTGTTAAGTCATTTAGTTTTGTAGATCAATACGTCAAACACGTTTGGTGTGACGGCTTGAGTCATTTAAAACCTTATTTGCAGCCAAGTTATTATAACTTAAAGCAAAGTAAGTTATTAGTAAACAGTCTTTACTAAGTGAGGTTCTATTTGAGACAGGACGTTTTGAAAGTGAAATACGAGTCAGCTAAGTATAATTAACAGTCAACTTGTACTCACAACTTGTTTGACTTGATTCAAACTCTCATTTCAGTGTCGAAATCACTTCAAAATTTAATTTAAAATGATTTAAGTATCTCAAAAAAAAAACGATAAAAATTCGAATTCGATCCAGTTAAGTTAAAACTTAAAAGTATAACTTGTTGGAACAATTAAGCGATTGCGCCACGCCTTCACTTGTGCTTACTTATAATGACTATGTAAGTTCCAAGTTACACGTAAGTATAACTTGACAGTCAAACGTGTCGCGCTCGGTCAACAACCAAGGTTGCAAGATATTGTTACTCGGATCGTTTATTTGCACCGCTACGTTTTGTAGTGAATGTATTTTGTTGAATGATATTTTTGTTACATTTAAATTCGATTTGATCATAGTTTTCAGAGCGATGAATTGTTTTCTTAGGTATTATTGATGTTGAATTTGATACTGGTAATTAATGTTTCTATGTTAATGAAATCAAACTCAAAAGTCATTTTTTCAAATTAGGCTGATAATCAGCACTATTCGAACGTCAAAATTACAAAGGACAGTCCCCCAAAACGCCCGCTTCACCACTTCCGAGTGCTTTCGCTGGGAAGAAGTGGCGCATCAAACTCCCCAGCAGTTCAGCTGTCTGTTCAGTTAGAAAATACTTGATTGTATACAATACTGAAACGAATAATGTCAATAGTTCGGTTGCGATAACTTCAATATGTTTGTCAATATAATTCAAGAAGAACTTGAATTACCTTACTTGTTCGTCTTACTTAATATCCGTTTGGCTGACAAGTTTCAGCATCTCATCCACCTAATTCAAGAAGCTAAATCCTATCCTACTAATATTATAAACGCGAAAGTTTGTATGGATGGATGGATGGATGTTTGTTACTCTTTTACGCAAAAACTACTGAACGGATTTGAATGAAATTTGGCACACAGATGGTTTATAGCCAAGATTAATATATAGGATACTTTTTATCCCGATATTCCCACGTTATCGAAACTTATGCGGGTGAAACCGCGGGGCGCAGCTAGTACATACATACTTGCCTTGTAGCGCAACAGTAGACGACCCATAAAATCGTAAACAAATTAGCTGCACCAGTATAAACAGTTTACGAGTTTACCTCATTTCTAAAGTAGAGTTAACAATATATAGTCTCGTCTATAAATAAGCCTCTTAATATTCCGTTGCAAAAGTTCACTGAGGAATAAAACCACAATAGTAGATAGCCCTTGCATAGATTGATAACACAGAATTTTATAGCATAAAATAAGTTCTCATTTGCCCAAAACCGCAGTAAGTATTAAAAAAACATTGAGTTCAATTATCACATTGCTGAAATGTAAAGAAATGTGCAATATTTTGCCTCCAAACAATTTAAAATTTGGAAATAAAGGTCACTTTTTATAAGAATTTACTGACAGTGTGAGGGTCAAGTTCACATAATTATTCTAAACTAAAGTTTCGCTACACTAGTGACACTTCTTTCGTAATATAAACCCGGCTTTAACTCCAGTAAACGATTGCCAACGCTCCACTTACTCAAATAAATGAAATCTAAGGAAAACCAGTTCTGTCCGTAACGTTCATAATTATCTGTTTCTTGGATATGATATAGCAATAAGGTTATATTGGTGATCTGTACTGAATAATGTTTAATTAATATCATAAACAAACAAGTTTATGTAATGAATGGGTCACTAGGATCAAAATTGTTCAAATAAATCTGACGTTAGTTAATTGTTTTTTCGAAGAAGTAGCAGTTAATACATTCTTCCTAAAATGTCACGTGAAAAGTAGTATTTATAATTCAAAACATTTTTAATTTCCATATAACATATTTATTATGCATATAGGCGAAAACAACCTCAGAAAAAATTGGAATTTGACATAACTTTCTTTTTTTAAATTATTTCGTATCTCTATTTTATTTACTGTGTCTACATAAATAATAAAATAAATAACGATTTTAATTTAACACAGAATCCTGCAACAAATCAAAACCGATTATAAAATCAATTCATATCATAGATTTACACTTAGCTAAGTGAAATATCACAAATTCAAGCATATTCATTGAACAGATAAAACTCCAAACAAAAATAAACCAACAACACGAACAGTGAAATCATAGTTTTCACTACAGTGACATAATAATAAGTAATATCGATTATCGTCGTCTATAAGCGTTAACATTGCGAATGAATTAAGCGAAAGATCGCTCAACCCGCTTTCTATAGGCTCGCGAGCGAAATGAGCGCATACATCTCGCGTCATGTAAATCATTTGATAATTACCTAGCTGCTTACGCTTTTTTTAGCACGCGATTTTCATGCATGAGCGCTTGTTGTTAAGTATTGAGTTCGGTTCTCAGTTTCGTTATTTGATAAGTTTCGTTGGCATGTTGATTTATTTTTCTTAGTGCACTGGTGGCCCAATGGTAACGGCCCCAACTTACGAGTTGTAGGTCGTGGGTTCAAACCCAGGCAGGCGCTTTACTTTGTGTAAATAATTTCATCACTACTGCTCTCAAAACGGTGAAGGAAAACATCGTGAGGAAACCGGCATGTCCTAGAACCAAAAAATCGAAGACATGTGACATCTACCAACCTGCACTGGGCCCGCGTGGTAGATTACAGCCCACTCCCTCTTGGAGATAGGAGGCCTGTGTCCCAGCAGTGGGAACATTATGGGATTAGGATTATGTTAATACATTTTTCTTTAAGGATGTTTAGTAGGCTTAACATTTGGTTTGTTATGGACAGCTAAATGTTTTTGGTCGGTTAAGTTTCACATTATTAAATAACGTTGCTAAGAAAAGAGCGTCGTGTTAATAAATCTTAACTATTTCCTTTATTTAATAATTACTTCAGAATTCATTTTTAGTTTTAACATCCTTTTTTACTCGTACACACAATCATTTCGTAATATAAACATTAAATTACTATTTAAATATCTTCCCAAAAATAATTTTTGCAACGGTCATTTAACTTTCGAGTACATTTAAGAAAGTTAAAGTTTGCATTTGCAAATTTTTCTTTGAATAAACATGCATAATGCAACTGCAAACTAAACAGAATGAAATAATCGTAGCTAGGTAACTGTTACGACACGGTCACTTTAACTTTCTTCAAAGTAACAGATACAGTTAAAAACGATTCGATTTACTATCACCGTTGCAAATAAAATATGTTTTCTGCAAGATTCGGAAATGCCTACTAAATTCATCATCTGCCAAGCCTTTTCCCCACTATGTTGGGGTCGGCTTCCAGTCTATTCGGATGCAGCTGAATACCAGTATTTTACATGGAGCGACTGCCTACTTTCCGAGGCACGGAGGGGTCTCGGCATGCTAAGATGGTCAACCCGTGCGGCTGTTATTACTTAGCCACGAGCCCCTCTGAGGCTCTTCAGCCTACTAACATAATAAAGACTATAATTAAAACGTAACAGACCACATGATAACAACACAACAACAACAATAGTTTCTAAGTTTTTGTAACCTTTGGATCTAGTTGTCCCAAAATAAATAATTAAGATTTGAATTTGAATAGGGTAAAAATGCTGAGAATGCAAAAGATACTGATATGCTTGTGCTTTGTATAGCCACAAAAAGAGATGTATCAGAAAAAAATGATGTTGAAAATACGTCTGGTTGACTCTATTTCACTAGTTAACTATTGCCAACTAACGATAGTTTAACTATTTACTAGATTGTTTGACTTTTCTTTCAATTGACAAGCCAAACAGCTTTTATGGAATTAACTAATAAACAAATATTGGCATAACTATTATTTAAAGCCAAAGTAAATATATTTTCATTTCAAGATGATGACGCCAATTAAGGTAATTGGAAACAAATTACAATAGCACACGAACGTACTAACTATATGCAGATGTAAGCACAGATTATATGTTAACGAGTTAAGTGCAATGTTCTGCCGAACGTTTGTATGCGCGTACGCTACGCAACGTGCATGTCACGGCACTTTCGATAATAGCATGACTGTGACTTTACTTCAATTTACTGTAGTTTCAGTTATATGCCCTTTGGGGTTGAAATGGGCCATGGGGTCCGAGTGCTCACCATGTTTTTCGCGACATCTCCAAGCAGTTGGTCGACTCTGCGCGGCACCAGAGGGCTGGCCTAATTTTAAGTCAAAGAATCGGCATTGTCATTACGTGGCAATGCTGCAAACCTTTTACCTATATTTATTTCGCTGTAAATATAGTAGCATTTAAATTACAGAAAAAACTATAGTTTTGATTAGGCTGGTTATATATATATAATAAATATAAATAAAATGTCGCTAGGACAGCTGGCAAATTCAACTTTTTTATTTGAAATATTTGTGTTCATAAAAACGTTGGAGTGACGACGGATTTATTGCAAAAAATGTCATATTAACATTAAAGATGTAAATATGGGATTTGTTTTATTGGATATTTATTTGCATTCTTGCAATTTAAACCGGCTTATGTTAGTAGTTTTAAATGGCATTTTAAGTATTAAAAATTATCACATTTATGTCCGAAAGAAATACTTTGTTTTTGTGTGAAAATTAAAAACGGGATTTGAAACTGTAACTTTCTAAGATGTTGAAGAACTTCATTATGTATATTTAACTAGCCGCGCCCGGCGGTTTCACCCGCATAAGTTTCAATCCCGCGGGAATATCTGGATAAAAAGTACCCTATGTGTTAATCCTGGTTATAAACTATCTGTGTGCCAAATTCCATCCAAATCCGTTCAGTAGTTTTTGCGTGAAAGAGTAACAAACATCTATCCATCCATCCATACAAACTTTCACGTTTATAATATTAGTAAGATGATAACAATTATGATATTTTTTTTTCGTTGGTCTATGTTGTGTCCCACTGTTGGGCAAAGGCCTCTTTTTCCTTCCAAACCTGTCCTGAGCGATCTCTGGCCACGTTGGCCCTGCAAACCTCGCTAGATCGTCATACCACCTTTATCCAAACTAATATTATAAATGCGAAAGTAACTCTGTCTGTCTGTCTGTCTGTCTTTGCTTCACGCCTAAACTACTGAACCGATTTGTGTGAAATTTGGTACAGACATAGTTTGGAACTTGAGAATGGACATAGGATAGTTTTTATTACAAAAAATAAAATAAAAAATAAAATTTATTCCGGACATACAGCGCCATCTATTGGTCAAGAGTCGGTGTCATCTATTGGTGAAGTCACTATTCCACGCGAACGAAGTCGCGGGCAAAAGCTAGTGATATTATATAATTAAAATATTTCCGTACTAGGTATGGACACTATGGGGTTTATTTAACGACTAGTCGTTAAATAAATCCCATAGTGTCCATACCCGAAGTCGCGGGCAACAGCTAGCTGTTGCCCGCGACTTCGTCTACGATCCAGGATGAAAATTAGCCTATGTCCTTCTTCAGATCATGGTCTACCCATGTGTCAAATTTCATCTAATTCCGTTCAGCTGTTTTAGCGTAAAAGCGTAATTCTTAAATTTTCTGCGCAACTTTCTTAATTTTTTTTCCGTAAGAACCTTCTACAAAGTATTAGAAAACTTAAAAAAAAACAAAGTCGTTCTCAAGTTATGGCATGACCAAGGGCAATAGGGATTAATTTTTATTATATAGATGGTTAAATTTACATAAGTGACGTTCAAATGTCAAAAACGTATGGCTTAACAGTCGCTAATCACTACTTGATTTTAAGCAACGTCTGTGAATAAGGGGGTTGGCTTGTATGTCTTATAAATGAGCATTTTGGACTTTACATTCTTAAATATTAAATTTGCGTGTAGAAATTTATTTAATTTACAAATTGACATTTAAAATACAGTTATCTGTCATGAAACTACGATCCGATCAAAAAATTTTGCAAATATGTCTATAGAAGATTTATAATTATGACTATTTCCTACAGCATAAAGACATCGTTAACACAGATGGATAATATTGGAAATTTTGCATTTGAAACTTTATTACTAGTTTGATAGCAAATTGAACGGTAATTTAATAAATGTTGATGTGGCTATTATCGTATGACGTTAAAATGTTGCAATACCCGTTTAAATATACAGTTGCATTATTTACTACAAAAACTGAAGAAAATAATAACCATATTTTAAATACTTATGTATGAACCTAAGTAGGTACATGGTTATAGTCCTCAAAATAAAAACAACCAAAATATCAAATTACCTACTTACCTAAATTTTGAAATTCTTGATTTCATTGATATAGGTAAAGCTAGCAATTCAATTACAGTCTAATTAATAACAGCTTAAGTACATATCATACTAAACAGAAACCTGTAAAAAATCACAATGTAAAAAACTAGAACTCTGGGTTCATTTGAGTCATTAAAACGGCTTAGGGTCAGCGCACACCAAGAGCAGAGCAGAGCAGAGCATTTTCTGAGATTATTGAAAAAAATATCTTATGATTATTATCATACTTCGCAAAATTGAATACACGCCCAAATTTAATGCTCGACCATGCTCGAGCAAGCCGACTGCGTGTTCGAGTATACATTCTACATGCGCGAGCGCGCCGCTCGCGCCAGTCAGTCAGTGTTGCCGCAGCGAGAAAACTGTTCAGATTTATGATTATCAACCTACGGAACGGAACCTACGAACATGGACGAAGAAAAGTTGATCGGTTTGGTGCAGCAAGCACGCCCGCCGGGCAACCCAGACCATATTTAACAGAGATGGCTCGCGCATGGTCGAGCATGCCGCCTGCATGCTCGACCAGTAAAAATTTTGGTCGACCATGCGCGAGCATTTTGCAGTTCGGTCTGCGCTGACCCTTAGGGCGGATGTCACCTGAACTGAACACGAACAGCTCATCTAAACTGTGTTCAAGAGCTGTCATTGACAATATGCTACGACAATGATGACACGGACAGCTCTTGAATTTGGTTTAAATGTACTAATCGTGTTCAGTTTCATTGATAAAATGTACACTTTGTTATCGAAAAATCATCATCATCTGCCTAGATTTTTCCCAACTATGTTGGGGTCGGCTTCCAGTCTAACCGGATACAGCTGAATACTAGTATTTTACATGGAGCGACTGCCTATCTGGCCTCTATAACTCAGTTACTGGGTAATACGATACCCCTTGGTAAGACTGGTTGTCAGACTTTCGGGCTTGTGCCGACCCGTAACGACTGTCTTTGTTATTGAAAAATGGGGACATAATATCAATATAGATCTGCATGTTCTCCATAACAAATTCAAAAGCGTCCAATCCAAATCCAATATAAGTACGTACTAGCAGAGGTGTTCAACCCGTCACGTCGCAGCAATCAAATCATAAAATAAGTCTATTTGAGCAACACGCAATGTTAGCTTATTTTCGTTAAGTGCCCACTGTGGAACCATGTCATTAGTTTTAAATGCCCCAAGATTGTCCGCTTAAATGGGGTATCGTGATTTTTGTAATATTATATGTTGTTAAAATGATGGGCCGTTAAACGGTTGGCTTTGATAGTGTATTGGGTTAATGGACATGACAATGAGAATAGTGATGGTTATATTTTATGTGATGGTTTTTAGTGTGGTCGCGTATAATATGGGGCTAAATAGTTGCCTAAAGATGATTCTGTACTTATGTTCGGAGATAATAGCTATCATGAATTAGTGGTTTCCATTTAAAGCTATTACAAATTTTAATCCAAACTATATCCCTTCGATAACCAGTCACCTTACTCCATGTAACGTACTGGTAATCAGCTGTATCCGGATCATAGTTGGATAAAGGTTAGGCTGGATCTTTTGGGGCCCAAAAAATCTACAAAAAAACACCAAACTTACCTTAGTTATTTTATGTAGTTGATAAGCAGCATTGCTACAACAAAGCTACAAAAAATGTTATACCCGAGCAAAAGTGCCGGTGAAATTACTTGCAAAAAATAAGTTTTGACTACTACGAAGGTTACTAAGATATTTATGGATGACGTTTACCATCTAAAGTCCTGGTAGAACATAAAAAATCATTATCATTGCAGCCGAAAGACGTCCACTGCTCGACATAGGCCTCCCCCAAGCACCGCAACTTCAACCGGTTCTGTGGTTCCTGCAGCAAGCGGAAAAAAATGCATAAAACATGCCTTGAATGAAACAACTTGAAGTCACATAATACTGTAAAATAACTGCTAAAAAACGTAAACAACGAAGTTATTTTTATTAGTGTCAACCGCATTAAGTGCTATTATTCACTGGTTAGCTTGTTTCGCACGCTTCTCCAAGGTTCAGGCATATGGTTGGAATTCTATTGTGTTAGTAAACCATGACCTTAGGTCGTTGGCAGAAGAACCTACCGGTCTGGTGGTATATGGGACTTAGTTTAAAATACTTTCAGCACTAACCGAATAAAAGACATCGTTCTGTTTTTGTTAATATTTTCCAGTGTTAAATTTTCGTAAGTGCTTTATGTTAAAGGAAAACATAATATGTAGTTGTGTTTTTAGAGGAGATATGTCTTCCCTCTCACTAAGAGGAAGCCTGTGTCCCAGCTGTGGCAGCAGCGTTATAGGCTGATCATGATGTGGTCTTGTGAGTGGTTTAATTAAGTTTGTGGTTGAGTTTGTTCTTCTTATTTTTAACAAATTATAATCATGAAACACTTTCGTTGACACTGTCATTGATAATTTGTCATTCATAAGTATTGATCTTCGTATGACTTAGAAGTGCAGTTTCTGGTTAGCTCATTTCGCACGCTTCTTCAAGGTTCGGTCGTATGGATGAAGTCTATTGTATTTGTAAATAATGATCTTATGTCGTTAGTAGAACTTACCGGTCTGGTGGTATATGGAACTTACGTTTCCAATGCCAGTTTTTGGCTCTAGGTGTTTTTTGTGAAAGGATTAGAAAGTTTTAGGAGTGCATATATTTTGTGAGTAGTTTAAAGATGATGATGATATTTTGTGATGCTGGTGGTTGGATTTTATGAGTTAGGCGGATCGCACACGGGCTGGCCGTAAAACGTAACCGAATTTCCCACGCTGAAGCGCGATTTTGTTGAATTTCATGTAAAAATTCACGCGCGTTGTAGTGTGTGATTCACCTTAGGGGTTATTATATTTTTAGTTTTTGGGTCAAATTCAAGTTAGGAAATAATACCTTCGTTGAGACTACTATGATTAATTGTTTTATTAATCTATTTATCTTTTTTAGAATTTTAGTTTTTGTAAGTATCACTAAGGCCCTTTGTACACGTTTTTCTTGCCACAAAAACTACGGATTGTTCGCCGTATGTAGGCACTGTCGTCAATGTTGCATGGATAACTTTGGAAGCTTGTTGACAGACACGTTTTTACCGTAAAGAAACCGTGCCGTGTTGCGTTGGTTTGTTTCTTTGTACAATTATAGGGATGTTAAATCCTATCAACCGAACATTCCGATGTTATTTTGAAACTTGTTACAAAATTTTGTGGTAAATGTTGTAAAATCCTGTGACCTCAGTCATAACATAATAAGTGGATATATAAACTGTGGTTTACCTCACTATTATATTATTATTGGTTCTTCATAATATACCTGTAAAATACTAAGTTTACCGAGAAGTAAGCTTTTAATATTTGTTGTAATGTATAATCAGTCGATGGCCAATTAGATTTGTTCGCCGATAGATGTTTAATGGTTTTTGATGGCTTAAGTATACAGGCTGTTAGTGTGAACAGTGGCAATATTTAAGGAGGTGCATAAGTATCATGAGTTGATTCTAAAACCGTTGAAAAAATATGACCCTATTTTTTTCTAAGTTTTTCTTCTAATATCCCGAAAAATAAAAAATCATAGTCACATTACTGTTAGGCCTCTGCCCCGCATGTACCGGTGCCCCACCGCCGGCGGGCGTGCGGCGGAAGTTGTAGGAAAACGCCATTTTCAACCTTATTAAGACTAACCTAAAATGTACGAATTGTGTGAAAATACTTCTACCTACAATACGTTTAAGACTTCAATATGGCCTGTAGACATTACGGTGCGCCGTTATTCCGGCTTAACACAACGTACGCGTGTACAGTCACGAGAAAAAGTATGTATACACTCGGCTTTATTCAAAAGCGATTTACTCCTTTATTTTTTAACTAGCTTCTGCCCGCGGCTTCGCCCGCGTGGATGTCGGAAATTTACCCACAGGAACGTGCTAACAGGATAAAAGGAGCGCGGGCCCTTTGTGGCTAATTACAATAGAAAACCAATTGTGTCTCATTAGTGGTGATTAAGAGGGTACCTATATGATATCTTTACCTAAGTACCTAACTAATTTAAAAAAAAAACTCAATATCAGAAAATTAAATACCTACCTACCTAAATAAACCTATTTCTGATGATAACTAATATCCTATATAATAAGCAAAATCCCTAAAAACTAATATCTATACGAATGACTAATCCTACCTAACAGTATTATAAAATAACCTACGGTCACTACGTACACTATCAAATATACTACCTATACTTTAAAATTAAAATCTATACCTACGACTCATATAAAAATAAACCTAAATAACTCTAAAAACTAAAAGGAATAAAAATGAACTCCACTGCGGGTGACCCAACCTACGACAAACTTAGTATTTGCGGTTGGTACAGTACAGACAGTGGTAATCGGGTATAGGGATCGAACCGCAAAATTAAGTTTGTTTTTTATTGTATATACTTTTCCGGGATAAAAAGTACCCAGTGTGGTGCCCAGGATATTAAAGAATAATTATACCAAGTTTCATCGTAATTGAACCGGTAGTTTTTGCGTGATGCCTGAACAAACAGACAGACAGACAGACAGACAAAAATTTTTTTAATCACATTTTTGGGTTCGGTGTCGGTCAAGTAACACCCCCTGCCATTTATTTTTTGGATATTTTCAATGTACAGAATTTTCACTTCTACAGATTTATTATAAGTATAGATGAAATTTTGTGTTGTTACGAACATAGCATTTTCGAACCCATAGGTTTATGTAATGTGTCGTATTTCAACATTGCATTAATTATTTCTCGAATGAATCGCAATTGAAAGTTGCCAAGTGTTGACATATTGATGCTCGTGACTGTACATACGTGTATTAGTAACATAATTTTACTCGAATGTGAGAACTAAGTGGTCTAGGTAAGTGTTTTCCGACACAAGGACGTTATATCGGTCGGAGCCTTTCGTTTCGTTAAGGTCAGGCGACGATTAGAAAAATTACTAACATTTATATCTCACTGGCTAATGCAATGCCTTTTTGTTAAGAACCTTTTCCGGGGCGCACACAACAACTTACCAAAGTTTCATCACTAACAGTCGAGCCATTTTCGGGTTCATTATTATATGCAGGGTTATTTTACATTGACTAGCTAAACTTTGATAAAGATTGGTCCTCGACAGCTCTGGACAGAGAGAGGTGGAAAAAGTATCCTATATGTTAATCCTAGTAATTAACCATCTGCCAAATTTCATCCAAATTCGTTTAGTAGTTTTTGCGTGAAAGAGTAACAAACATCCATCCATCCATCCATACAAACTTTCACGTTTCTAATATTAGTACGATAGGATGATAAAAAATTTTTATAAAAATATTTGATGTGATGTTTCCACCGCTGCACCGTGAGTATTTGTATATATATATATATGTTCATATAATTTTGTATTATGTATTTATTTAAGTACCTATACTTTTTCTTTTGCATTAAAATAAGTGTAGGTATATTTAATATTTTAGTTTTAGACTTCACACATTCATATTTTTCTCTTCTTGTTCTCACACACTATTGTCTACATTTCTTTTTTACTTCTCCTTTCGCAGGTCTGCTGGAAGAAATTTCTTAAGAAATAAGCAGTACCTACCTTTGTACTCATATTATAGCTATGTCATATCCCTATGTATTTTACTGTGTGTACATAAACAATAAAAAAAATATCAAGAATCGATAAGTAAAAGTATATAATAAGTAAAAATATTTGTGCCTCTACAATTTACTAGTTTATTTACGAATACTTACCGTTCTTCATAAGTTCATGAATAAAGTATTAAGATTAAATTGTATTTCTCATTATAGGTGAATTGTATTCTTTTTGAGAAATAAATGTCTTAAACTGTATTTATAGCTCAAATATTTAGGAACATGGAAGACTTAAAGTTACAAAAACTAAAATATCTTTAAGATCACGAACATACTCGTATCTCTTTAATTATTCTGTTATAATACTCTCAATTAACGCCGAAATGCAACCTGAAACTGATTTAGAAACAAGAAATTCAATTGTAACTTAATTTAATTCTGCATTCAATAGCAATGAAGTCTGCATTGCATTGCATTGCATGCACTATGTACCAACTTTTAAAACTCAAGATACATCAGATATTATTCTTATATTAGTGTTACAATCTGATAATAACAAACTATTAATATAATGAAGGTCGTAAGAGTAACGTTGAGAAAGGAAATGTAGTGGCAAGGTGAATTTTTAGAAGTCTTATATACAGTTATACAGAAATTATATCCTACAGAAGTTCCTGGTCTAAGGTTGCTAAGTCAACCCACTCAAAAGAATCAAGTCGTTTATTTTAACTAGACCATTGGTCGAGCAAAATAATAATACGAGTATGGTCAGTTGGCTGAAACTTTCAAATCAGGCATTTTGCCATTGAAATATGTTTTGCTATTTTTTCATTTCAATAAATTCCCCTTAATACTGATCGTTTATTAAATTGTAACAAGTAGTTTCTAGTGTCTATCTAAGTATCTAGCTTTAGTTAATATTCACTTAGTTCTTTACTTAAAAGTCACTGACTTGATGGCGCTATGATTCATTTTTGTAGCGATTTCCATTAATTGAACAGTAACGAACTGGTCGTTACTGGTCAATTAATGGGAATCACAACGAGTAACACATAACATAAAAAATCCCAGGGTTATGTGGATTTTTAAGTGAAAAAGCGCCGATATTCGCAAACTTTCACGCAATTGTGTTTAAATATTTAGTTTCGAAAACTTTATTAATAATAATAGCCTCCCGACCGATGTCGGTCCCGGTGGCCAATCTCAACGGAGATTAGCCAGGTACGCAGGAGATATTATAGTACACAAGTGTGTGCGTAAACACAGGTGCGCTCTCTGTTCCTTTACTCTCATAGTCCGATGGAAGGCAATCCGACACGACCGGGGAGAGATAAGGCGCAGGACCAACGGCTTTACGTGCTTTCCAAGGCACGGGGGTATTAAACCGCCAACTTCTAAACTCCGGACTGTTACTAAGAAATTCCTAATGGAAAACACAATAACACCTTGTCCTGGAAATCCAACCCAGGACCTCACGCTCAGCAGTCGCGCTTGCAACCACGAGGCCAACGGGGCAGTTTATTGGTTGGCAGTTTATTAATAAGGACAACATAGAGAGTGTCATGAAAGTTTTTGTTAGGTCGTTGGGTAGCAAGCAGCCATAATTTCCGAATATAATAATATGTACTTAACCTATTTAATCGTTTTGCTCTGAATCTATGAGCAAACTTAATACTGTTGGAAGTTGACTGACACCGTGAAAACACTTACTGCAAGTTGACTTAATTTAAGCTAGATATTCCAACTGAAACCTTTTAATATAGACGTTCAAGATTCTTAGTAATATCGATCGTAACCGATTAGTCAATCGCACCAAGTTTTTGTTAAATTGTTAACAGTTAAAATTCTATGTCAATGTTAAATAATTAATTATGTTTCATAGTTTCAACATTCATTAAGCGTTTTTTGTTCGGAAACTAAAAGTATAATAGTGTCAACTTATTGTTGAATTTCTATACTTATTATGATATTGATAAGACTTGACACAATATCGAGAGGGTGATTGCACAAATATCTAGCAATACATCTGCCGAAATTACGTGACGGAAAGTTTGTTTGTTACGCTTTCACACTAAAACGGATTTGGATGAAATTTGGCACATGGGTAGACCGTGACCTGGATTAAGATACAGAATACTTTTTATCCCGATATTCTCACGAGATCGACACTTATGCGGGTGAAACCACGTGGCGCAGCTAGTAGAAAATAAAGCACACGTAAAATTCCGTCGCGTAATTTTCAGCAGATATTTTAAACTTACATGATTTTCTAGGGTTGATAAATGAGTTTGATTTATTTCGGCTACATAATAATATGACGTATGTTCCTATATGTTATCCATTACGGACCATAGACGAATACAATATGGCCACTAGAGTCGTTTGTAATCCATCAGTCAGACCATATAAATTACTCTTTATTCTTGATTGTAATTGTCTACATTATTATAAATTACAATAATTACTGCCATATCATTCATTAGAGGTTACAATTACAAAGGTTTATAATAACCAGAAATTATACCTATATATGCACGTTAAGCCGTTGGTCCCGGCTGTCATTCGTGGATCTTTGACAGTCGTTACGGGTAGTCAGAAGCCCGAAAGTCTGACAACCAGTCTTAACAAGGGGTATCTTGTTATATTCGTACCCAGTAACTGGGTTGTGGAGGTCAGATAGGCAGTCGCTTCATGTAAAATACTGGTATTCAGCTGCATCTGGTTAGACTGGAAGCCGACCCCAACATAGTTGGGAAAAGGCTGAGCAGATGATGATGTAGTTCTGCAGAGGCTTTGTCAGCATCAGCTTGATGAGCAGTGTGGTGGCCCAGTGGTAACGGCCGCGACTGACGAGTTGAAGGTCGTAGGTTCGAAGATTTCATCTCCAAACGGTGAAGGAAAACATCGTGAGGAAACAGGCATGTTTTAGAATCAACAATTCGAAGATGTCATCGAGAGGAGGCCTGTGTACCAGCCATACCAGTGGGAATTTTCATGCTGATTATGCTGGTAGTACAAAAAAACCAGTGTAATTTCCTGCAGTAACTTTTTCAATACACGCCGCCAATAATATGCACATATAATTAGCCTTTAAACCGACGTATATACTCGATCAGAAAACCCACCACACCAGTACAAAAATAATTTTGTAATGCGGATACCACGCCTATAAGTTTCACTACGGTATTCAATTATATTTCCCTAATGATTTTCCGTTATCAGAGTAAAATCGTGCCAAATTAGCTTATTAAGTTTTATTTTTAATTAATCAGTGTGTAATTTGAATAAATAATGGTTTGTTTTATGTTGCTGTGATTTTGTACAGCAGTTTTTTTTTTGGGATTTGTGACCGGTAGGTATATTATTTTTATCTCACGAAGCGACGCGCGCTTTACAAGTGGTAACCAAGCGTACGAACACGCTGTGTATGTGTGCATGAAGACGAAAAGCGTCAGGACAAACACACACTTCCAACTTTGCCATTGCATGTCTCGGACGGTGCCGACAGCTCTTGACACATTTACAGCGTGTTTGTACACTTGATAACCACAAGTGAAGCGCGCGTCGCTTCGAAATATAAAGATAATGTACCGACTGAATCTTGTTACTGAGCCTTTGGAGGCATGGGGAACAGGATGTAAAGTTCACTCAACCTCCATAGAAAAGGGAGGATCTTCCGACCAGACGGGTGTTGTGTCTGGCGGGCAACTGCCCAACGATTGATGTTGGGAAATTGTATCTATGCTAATTGCGCGGTAAACTCTGCTTGCGAGATGCAGGATTTGCGTGACGTCAGTATGACGCGTTGTTCGCATGTGGCGTTGTAGATACCGCTACAAGCCTACTATGTCCTATCTGTACAAAAGGATTTACCTCAGAGGTGGCAAGTTCTTTCTTTTACCACTAGTTGCGCTCTGCGGTTTCACACACATAAGTCTCAATCCTGTAAGAATATCGGGATAAAAAGTATCCTATGTCCTAATTTAGGTCATGGTCTATACCTACATGTGCCCAATTTTATCAAATTCCGTATAGCTGAATGCGTGCTAGCGAAACAAACAAACATACAAAAGATCAAATCTTTTCTCTTTATAATTAGTTTAGATTTAGTTAACAGATTTGTTTAGTAGAAGTTAAATAGGAAGTCAAGTGTTTTATAATCTGTTAAAACTGTAATCAAGTTGTCAAAGTATAACGAGTACTTCTGAGAAAGTATGTATATCAATCTTGTTGTAGGTACAGACGCCAGCAAGTCAAGCTACCTGAAACTGTCAAATTTTCCCAATCAACCTTGAACCTTAATTCTTTAGCGATAAAGTTGAAAATCTATTAAAGAAAGTTGATAGATTGTAGTAGCTTGATGTGCTGACGTCTGTACTTGCACATTACATAGAGGCTTTCTCTTGCTCTCAAATTAACTAATGATTTCTCATTAAGCATTAAATCTATGATGACTGTGTACTTGCCTACTTGTTATTTATAGAGTAAAGCACGCAAGCAAAGACGTAAGCCCTCTCTAGGGCATAGTTATGTGTTAACAGTAGGTTGTTGCCCCTTACCGTATTGGTTTTCTTACGATTACTTGTGGTTACCTACCAGCAGTACGAATTAGTACAGTTCCTAAGTGATTAGCTTTTACAATACCTTTTGCGGGTTGATTTAATAATTATTTATTTATTTTCATCTCACGTCACAAACATCAGTGTAGCCCTGGCTCTTGTACTAGGAGTTCCTTAATCACAAGAACCAGATTCCCTCTCAAAACAAACATTAATGTACATGGAGAAATATCTTGACGCTGCGAGAGCGTACGTGATCTATCGTGGTCCGTTTGACGTCCATCGCGCACTGGATGGATGGAAAGCAGCATCTGAAGTAATTTTTTGATCCATGGGTGTAATTGCTGTATGAAGAGGGATGATAAATAAATAAATGTGGGATTTGTTTTTGTACGCACAACGATGCTGAAGAACGGCCCAGACCGACAACGCTATAACAAAGCCTGAATAAAAAATAAAATCTTTTAACACCCAATAAATGACGTCACAGAATTTCATAACGTCGTATTTTACAGTTATAGGTAGTTATTTTACTACACTTTGGCCCGGTCAAGGTGACCATTCGAGGGTCGAATGATATGGTCAATGGTCACTATCGTCATGCGCTCATTAAATGACAATTGTTACTGTGATATACATCTTAGATTGATTCTGATAGTAGAGATCCGGGTGTGTTGTTCTTATGTACGATATGGCAGTAATTAATTTTAAATTTGGTTTAGTAGTACTGAGTGTAGGATTTTTGTAAGCTATCAATCAACTCAGCCTATCGCAGTCGACAGGCTGCGTCACAACACCCTGTCCTCCGCCTTCCGCATCCAGTCTGTCCCAGCCTATGTGTTCGGTCCATCTAGCTGGGGGGGGCGCCCCACACTACGCTTGCCGAATCAAAGAATGGTCGCTATAATGACGCAAAGTATTTTGCGTTATTGAAGTGAAAACTTTGCGCTCTCTCTGAACATTGAACGAAACTGAACCTTCACGCTCGGGTCGGTGACGCAAAATCGGGTATAGTCGGCCTCAGTCGTCGATCGGTGACGACTTACGCTGAATCGTGTATACTCGGCACCCTAATTGCGTAACACACGATCAATCGGAATCTGAATCATTTTGAAGCAAATTGCTAATCCATTGCTTCATAAGTTCGAAAAATTTGTCTGCTCTACACGTAAATAACGCAATTAATGTTGTTGAACTGTCAAAATGAAACCGATTACGATTGATCGTGTGTTACGCAATTAGGGTGCGGGTCGGGTCGTAAGTTTTCACGTCTATCATGTGGTGGGTGTCGGGTGTGTCTGGGAAACACCCGAATCAACTTGAAAGGCCGGTTACTTTTTCATTGACTCTTTATTAAAAATAATGATTTTTTTATGGTGCTGTCATTATTTTTTTTTTCTACATCTTTTCTCAAACCTCGTAGTTTATAATATGACTCGTAAGTACTCCTCATATCCTTTAACATTACCACCTTAACCGCAGAAACGAAAACAAGCGTTACCCATTTAACGTCAAGGAAGAAAATCCACAGCCATATGCGACTAGACCGCACCGCACTCTTGCGCAACACAACTTTTTAACTTAGAAAGTCAATTAATGCGTTTATTCTAAATTAACCTGCAGTTTAGCGCCAGAATTATTGCGATAATCATCTCATTTTAGTATTGTTTTGAACTATCGTTGAAATAATCTTATTTTTAGCACGCAATGTCTGTCTTATCTATACTTATAATAAATCTGTAGAAGTGAAAATTCTGTACATTGAAAATATCAAAAAAATAATTTACAGGGGGTGTTACTAGACCGACACCGAACCCAAAAATGTGATTAAAAAAATTTTTGTCTGTCTGTCTGTCTGTCGGTCTGTCTGTCTGTCTGTCTGTCTGTCTGTTTGTTCAGGCATCACGCAAAAACTACCGGTTCGATTACGATGAAACTTGGTATAATTATTCTTTAATATCCTGGGCACCACACTGGGTACTTTTTATCCCGGAAAAGTATATACAATAAAAAACAAACTTAATTTTGCGGTTCGATCCCTATACCCGATTACCACTGCCTGTGCTGTACCAACCGCAAATACTAAGTTTGTCGTAGGTTGGGTCACCCGCAGTGGAGTTCATTTTTATTCCTTTTAGTTTTTAGAGTTATTTACCTAGGTTTATTTTTATATGAGTCGTAGGTATAGATTTTAATTTTAAAGTATAGGTAGTATATTTGATAGTGTACGTAGTGACCGTAGGTTATTTTATAATACTGTTAGGTAGGATTAGTCATTCGTATATATATTAGTTTTTAGGGATTTTGCTTATTTATTGAGTTTAGATTAGTTATCATCAGAAATAGGTTTATTTAGGTAGGTATTTAATTTTCTGTTATTGATTTTTTTTTAATTAGGTAGGTACTTAGGTAAAGATATCATATAGGTACCCTCTTAATCACCACTAATGAGACACAATTGGTTTTCTACTGTAGGTAATTAGCCACAAAGGGCCCGCGAGATAGATGGCATTCTGGGGAAGCACATACATTTTATCCTGTTAGCACGTTCCCGTGGGATAACTTCCGACATCCACGCGGGCGAAGCCGCGGGCAGAAGCTAGTAATAGATAAAGTAATAAATGGAGAATGCAATGGTTTCTAATGAAGATGTGTTTGAAGGAATTGTTTCAACATTGTTACGAGAATCTGTTTTTGTGAAATCGTTTATGAAATTGCTCTGATTTTAGTTAAGTGATTCATAAGTCGGCGTCTTAAATCTAAAAATAAGAAAAGCAACGTTCTTGCGCCATATTTTACCATTATATAAATTAATTTTAATTAGACGACACGGTTGGCGCAGTGGTTAAGCGATTGACTGCTGCACTGCGTGTCGCGGGTTCGATTCCCGCACGGAACAAATATTTGTATGACCTACAAGTAGTTGTTCCGGGTCTGGCTGTTTGTGTTTGTGAGTTTAAATGTTTGTAAACGCACCCACGTTACAGGAGAATCTCCTAGTGTGGGGCAACGTTTTAAAAATATAAATAAAAAAAAATTAATCTTATTTATATTATATGTGGTTTTAATTCTGTAAGTAGGTTTGTACAAATACTTTCACACGTCACTCATATTTTAAGAACTAGATGAGGTTCGACGTTTCAAAAGACCATTTCAGACACCGATCGACATGATCTTCACATGATATGATCAAGATTATGTCTTCTCTAAAAGAGACTGTGACCTCTGAGTTTGTTTCGGCCTTTCTTCTCAGATTAGTCAGATAGGAAACGCCGACCTCATCTAGTTTTAAAAATATGAATGACAGTATTTGTACAAACTTATTTACAAAATGAAATCATTTATCAACATATAGAATAACGTAAAATTAGCTCTAATTTCACAATTATAAACGCTTAATTTGGAGCCCATAATCCGACTAATTAATTACCTAACGTGTAAGCGGTTCTAATAAATCACCATTTAATTACACATTCTTGACACAAGAAGGCTATAGCTCACAGAATCCTAAAACAAAACACAACCGGCTTTAAAACTCAGTTTATACGATTTGGTAACATCTACGAGTAGCTCTTCTTCACTTGTACAATAAGCCGCATGTTGGTGGTAATAAAACTAGTATAAGCTGGTCTTTTATTCTACAGGAAAACATTTGAACCAGTGCGCAAACTGTAACCACAAACTGCAAATGATCCTAGGCGTAGAAATTTTCGTTGGTTATAAAAAAAAAAACAGCTGTTTCGAGAAAAATGTATATATATATATAATACCCACGCGGTCAAAATGTATGGAACAACAACGGATATTTTTTTTTTTTGATAACAGACGAAAAATTTCTACTCTATGATCTAGAATCATATGCTGAATTCATGGTTAAAGTTTGCGCATTGGTAATTTTTTTCCTTGTATTTCCTATATTGGAACTCCGAATACAGTTCAAGGTCAAAGTGTTACCACCCTTGCAGTCGCTTGTACTAATATGAGGTTAGAATTGAAAGTAAAAACGTATAATAAGACTGTTTAGATTCCCGGCACGATCGACGGTGTCAAAATATTTGGCTCCGTTCCTTTGTACACTTGTCGTTTACATACATACATATTTTACGTGTAATGGGATAAGTTGAGTTGCAATTGTTTGGAAATAACAAACAGCAACAGTTCCAAAGCACTTTTCTTTATGAGCGTTTCTTTTCTGTCTACAACTGGGCCAGCGCTGCGGTATTTACTTTTTAAATATCCCAGAATTATGCTGATATAGGAGCCTTTTTGTCCTCGCAGAGGTCTTTTTTTGGTTTAGTTTTTTTTCTAGTAATCTTAGTGTAACTTTTTTAGTTTTAAATGCTCCGTTTTTACATTTTGTATTTCCAGTAAGTCTCAAATAAAAATAAAAAACTTTCTTTCTTTTAACTGAATGATGATGAAGGATATTCGGTGCCAAGAAAACTGAGTATCTATAGACCGACTGAGGTTAGTTTCCTGACCAAAATTTCTATGTCCTTGCGTACTACATATCTGCGCCTGACCTCTCTCCGGTCGTGTAGAATTGTTGTCCCATCAGACAGTGAGTGTGAGGGGCGAGCGAGTCCTAGAGGACATGGTGGAGCATACGGTGGAGGTCTGCCCCGCTTGGGCAGAGCACCGCCGTGTCCTCGTAGAGGCGATCGGAAGCGGCGGCGACCTCTCGCGTCCGGCCCTGGTTCAAGCCATGGTCCGGGGCGAGAGGGAGTGGGAGGCACTCACCTCCTTCTGCGAAGCCTTCATGCTAGCGAAGGAGATGGCAGGGTGGACGAGGGAAAGGACCTCACGCCTCAGCCGCCGCGGGAGACGCACCGGGCGTCGGGAGCCGCGTGACGACTCCTGGCCACCGTAGGCGCGGGCCTGCGGGTGGAGAGTAATGGGTAACTCACCGTCCGATCAGGACCAGGCCCGTGCCGGACGGCGCGTATGTGTTCCACGCGCGCCTTATCCACCGCCTGGATCGAAAGAGCTGGAACTCATGGGGAGAGGCCTTGCCCAGCGGTGGGATAATGCAGGCTAACAATAACAGTGACAGTTCTGAGTTCTTCGCTTAGGTATTTTTTTTTGAAGAAATTTTTCTTTAATTTTACTAGCTGGTTCTAATAACTCGCAAATGAAATGTTCTCTCAATTTATTTATTTAAACTTTTCGCACAAAAAGGTACAAAGGCGGACTTAATTGCCTTAGGCATTCTCTACCAGTCAACCAAGGGTGGTGAAGAGATTAGATGGCAGGTGCTTTGGTTGAGAGGGACAATGAAAAAAAAAACTCTTAAAACTAGGTACTCTTACTATTACTTACTACCATTTCTCCTTCACAAACGCCCTACATAAGTCATTTTCTAATACATAGTGCAGGATAAGGATCTTAACACACCTGTAATCCACACGTCAACTGACCTAATACGATTTCTACACCACACGTAAGGCATGCACACTGCACAGCTGGATAGCATGACGTTGATACATTGCTTGTCCTGCATTCACGGCTGTGATTGACATGAGATTAAGAAATGCAAGGGAGCGCGAATGTGAATGTAATGTTGATGAAGTTTGATGTCTTAAACTGTGCTTGTATGGACCTTTTGGCTTCTGTTCCAAGGTTTTTGGGTTTGATTTTAGTAATTCCAGGTGTTTGTGAAAACTTTTACAATGTTATTATGTAAGTAGGAGGTACGTTTGTTTTAATGAAATCTTCAACTTCAAGGTCTCTTTTTTCTGCTTCTGAAAAAATGCAATGAATTTTAGTGTGTGGAAAAAATAACTAGACTTGTCTTGTCTTGTCTAGTCTTGTCTAGTTTGAAAAGTTTTTTGTTCATTTTACATACATGTATTTCAAAAGCATGTCTCGTTTGAGTTAGACTTGCAATAAGTTCCCTTTAAATGTCAAAAATGTAAAGGTCTTAATCCACTTTTGATTGCTTCCTAAATCATTGATTCATCTTTTGCCAAATAATTTTCTTCTTTCCTGGTATAGCTTATATTTCTTCAATCTAACATGCATTCAAGGTCTCATGTTATCTGCATGCTCCACTTCTGAATAATTCGAGCTATCATGTCGGCTCCAAGTATAGTTGCACCAGATCATAATCTAAGTAAGCGGCTGTGAAAACTTGACCCGGTTGCAGCTAAGCGATATTTTCCAGCAAATTACTGGATATTAATAAATAGTGGCTAATGTTGCTAGTTTAATAGCAATTTGTTTGTGCATTTCTTGATTTGCTGGTTTTAGAAGGAAAACTGAGGTATTTGAATTAGTAATCTGTTTTTTCGAGTAGCAATGCTTAATTCGAGTTTTGAGGAATTGTGCCAAGGAGTTACCAGTATGTGGCTGAGTCTAGGCAGGAGCCTAACATTATAAAAACACTAGCTGCGCCCCACTGTTCACACTGTTCACTACTGTTCACAATATAAAATTTAAAATTTCACGTTATTTATGTATACAAGTTCCACCGTGGAACCAGCACTGCAGAGACAGCTGGAAGGATTAATAATATGTATGGGGAAGCTACTGTTAAAGAAAACACGATACGTTTTCGGTTCATTAATTCCATTACATATGGAATATGGCACCTAATATTAAGTGTTCTGTAGTTAATAGCACATTAAAATCAACAATAACTGTAATTAAAAGCGTTTAAAAATAAATCGTCCAACATTAACACAACACCAATCCCATCTATCATTAATCAAATACAATAACATAACCTTTCACCTAATTGTCTTTACCATACCGTATGAGTTACCATATCTGTCAAAATCATAACACTATCAATTATACCGTATCGCTTTATAATGGTCATAGACCCATTCTACATGTAGCTATGGTAACTTGGCCTTTAAAGGTCGCTGGGTCTCGTGGTCAATTAACATTGTGTGAAGATGTGTATGTTGGTACTGATTTTAGATAAAGGGCCGTATTATAGAATATTAAGAGGTTAGAGTCATATGTTTTAATTTTTTTAGTGTTATTTGTGCTAACTGTATGGTAGTTTATATTGATTATGAATGTTTCGTATGAAATTAAAAAAAAGGAACAGATCGTAATTTTTACTGTCTCAGGCGTCACTGTAACTTCCAGCACTAGGAAGTGGTGAAGGGCGGGCGTTATGGAGGACTGTCTTTTGTAATTTTGACGTTCGAAAAGTGCTGATTCTCAGCCTAATTTGAATAAATGACTTTTGATTTTGTAAGCAGTGGAAAGCAAACATCGGTTGAAATATAGATGGAATTTAAATATTCTTTTGTTGCTCAAATAAAAAAAATACACTTATACTCCATCTGTTTAGGTAGTTAAATAAATGTAAACAATCTTAACATGTCTTTTATCTAAAAAAATGACTAAAAATGTAATCTAAAATTTTTTTACAATTAGGTATTTACTTAAACCGATGTTAGGTAATTAACTAAATTTAAATAATATTTGTTGGTCTTTTATACGATTTATTTTATATAAAAAGACATATCAAGATTATTTACCTTTAGTTAACTACCTAAACAGATGGAGTATAGAAGTGGATCTTATTTAGGCTTTTGAGATTATAGGTATCTCCTTTACTTGAACTTAATTAAACACGCAAAAAAAAATATTTTTTCATCTTTAAAACTCTTATAGTCTAGATACCCTGTCTTCTATAGTTCTAAAACTCATATAGTCTTTAAAATGTCGCTCTTAGCGATAAGACTACCCATTTTGTCACCATTTATATCTGTAATTTATATGGTGTGCCTACAGAATAAAGAGAGATTATATACCTTCTAGTTTACACCCAATTATGTTCAAAGTCAAAGTCAATTCATTTATTTAATATAGGCACATAAAAGGCACATTTGAACGTCAAACTTTACAAAAAAATAGAATTGATTCTAGTCGCGACATAAATAATTAATACAATTACAAGGTTAATAATTGCTTATAACAAAGTAATAATTTACATTTGACAATTGACATTAGAAGCCTTATTATGTGATGTTAACATCAATTAAGTCATAAAAACAGAGGTTTGGTTGTTAATCACCCGGTTATGGCGTTTAAGACATTTTGCTTTTATGGGCATCATTAGTTATAAGGTTTATTATGCCCAGAGGTGTTAATATGTAGGTTTTGATATTTATTGTAATTATAATTGATATACCAAATATATTGTTATTATTCAAACATTTTATGAAAGGATTTTTTTTTTGTGGATACTTACTGGAATTAGCAAACAAAGAAGACAAATAAGTTAGTCGGATAGACAGACAGACACATGAGAGATCCTATAAGGGTTCCATTTCTTCATTCGGACGTACGGAACCCTAAAAACAATACTTGCTATTGAATAATTAATATAATTTAAACGCAATAGCTGCGTTAGAATACACGTGTGACGCCATACGTGCAGTGACGTCAACATATTACTCAGTGAAAGTAAAGCAAAACCTACTTGAATTAATTTAATAATGATTAACAGCCCACTTTAAACCGTTCAAAAACCACCCGTATAACAATGGAATAGAGTGTACAAATAGTGAATTTGATATACTGTTTGTTAGAAGATAGCTTGTCATTCTGCGATGACGGCTCGTAAGAGTTACATATTATTCAAATTAGGGAAACTTTCCTTGTGCGTAGATGCGTAAATGATCTTATTTGGAGTTGTTACTTTTCATTGGTATGTATGGGAGGTAGTCATGCATTAGGTAGCCATTAATTTATGACAGCTAAGCCGCCTGTGTGTTTTTAATTTAGTTGTTAGATCATCTGATAACCAGGTACCATTATACAATATGTATATATTTTTTTAAACAAGGAAATTGATATCTAATGCAAATTTTCACCAAAACTCATATTAATTATTCTAGTTTTAACATGAATTCATTGACGGTTAGTAGAACATCGCATCGAGTTGCACTGTCACGTTGCGCCTATCTGCGGGAGTCTTTATGTGCACTAATTAATTATTCTGTTGTTCATACTCTCTTCTTCATTTTAAATCATCTTCAACTAATTTCAATCGAGGCGTAGAAGTACGATTTCAATGACTAACAAGTGCGAGTCGGACTCGCACACGATTTCCGTACCGCCCGTACAATATATAATACTAGATTTTTTTTAAACACGTTTCTTTGATGGTTATACTTTGTAATTATATATAATTTTTAACTTTATTTTATTTTCATTAATTGATCTTATAGCGGCAATAGAAATACACACTATGTGAAAATTTCAACTGTCTACCTATTACGGTTCATGAGATACAGCACGCTGACGGACAGACGCGACGGACGGAAGGGTCCCGTCAACACCCATCGGGTACGGAACCTTAAAAAGATACTCATAACTTTTATCAATCATGCGGTAGTTGCCCCTTTCATGTGCATTTAAAAGTGAATTTATTACATGTATTTTGAATAGGCAGTACATCGTATGGTATTCAATCATGTCTTATGTCAAAGTCAGCATGACATGTGAACGGAGGGCGTTAGAGGCGGTATACCACTTGTCATTGATTTACTACCGGTTCTAAAGCTTTTGGGCATGGATGTGGGCTGCTTAATGTTACAAAGGCGCTTTCTTACTGTTGGCATACCAGTTGCTAGCAGTTAACTTGAACTAACTTTAAATTTTTTAAGACTAGCAGCGTCGCACAGTTTCACCCTCAAAAGTCTCGATCCCTTGGGAATATCGAGATAAAAAGTATCCTATGTATTAATCCTGGTACTATATTATGTCAAATTTCATCCGAATCCGTTCAGTAGTTTTTGCGTGAAAGAGTAACAAACATCCATCCATCCTCACAAATTTTCACGTTTATACGTGAGATTTTATAACGGGAAAACGTAGTACCTTTTGGCATACTTAAATTATCTTAAAATCTATGCCCAACGCACAAATCCAAGGGTATTTATTTCCGTGACTACTTTTTTTTTGTTTTTTACTAGACTCAGGTATTTGCTGTTGTATTTCCGGGTCTAGTTAAACATAATTTAATTGTCTGTTTAAAAATAATATTTTTAAATAGTTACAATTTATGCACAATTTTCGCACCCTGTATAAGAAACTGAAAAACGAATCATCTTGAATTATTCAAAACAAAATGCACTTACACCTTAATGTGATTGTCTCATTGTTGCTTAGTTAACATGCTCTGAATGTTCCCAAGATTAAGGTCACAAGATCAGTAAAATATGAAAGTTTGACATTTATACATTGTGCACTGCGCATGATAATCGGGCACACCTTGTGATCCTTGAGTTTGTTGACAAATTGTTGTTATCTAGTGCATACATAGACAGATAGACTTAACAAATTGCTTAGCATATTGTCATGTAATGTTGCTGAATGCTTAAAGTTTAAGGTCGAGAATGCGGTGAAGAAAAAATTGTTTTGTTATACTAAGATGCGTAATGTCAATTGTCGCTTATGCTTGTGCATAGAGCCTTGGAATAGACTTAACAAATCGAGTGTTTTCTTTGAGATGTAACCTGTCTATAATAGGTACCTATATACTCATGCTCAAAACTGGTATTCACAGTAAAGGTAAACCCCGAAGAAGTGTTTTATTGGAGAATAAAAACCCAGAATAAGTGTATTATGGTTAGTATTGTGTTGCAGTAGCTATCATATTTTTTATAGTAAGCGTATAAAAGGAAGTTGCAATTGGAGGATCTATATATCCGCTGATTGAAATTGTACATAACATTGAAACAATGATTATTGTTTATAAGTTCAACGTCCAGTACGAAATATAATTATAGTTTATCCGGCGTCTATTCCTGGGAACAAATCATATAATAAGGCAGTAAAGAAAGCGGTAAAAGAAACAATTAAATGTTATTAATTTGGGAAATGTGAGGTATAATCGCGATTTGTTCTATAGTATAAAGGCAATTTATTGTACAAATAAAAAATAATTATCGATTGGTCCTTCTGTTTCAATAGATGCAATGATTTCTATCGGTTACTTATTGGATGGCAACTGATGGCCATGATTTCAAAATTAGACAGATAATTAGATGAATATGTGTTACTAATGCACTTATCTTTATTATGAAGTACTGGGTGATGAAATAAAAGTTCTCTATCGTTCTGTAGCGTCTGTGTGTTGCTTGACAGGAAATGCTGAGTTCAATCATGTTTTGCGAAATGATTTATTAGTTTTGAATCAGAGTTGGGAATTTGGGATAGGTTGTGAAATGAACAGGTGTAAATTATAGTATATATGTTCAGTTCCATTTTCGTAAGATTATGTTTTCTTGTTCAGTCATTGAATAACTCAAACTTATTTCCAGCTTTATGACTTTCATCAAAATAATTGGGATATTATATTAAAATATATATATTTTTTTCATTTCAATATAATATCCCATCATTATCACTATCCCAATTTATTTGGGGTCCACGCAATATAATATCCCATATACCTATGACTGTAGTGTTAAATACTGGAAAAAGGCTATGCAAATGATGATATCTACGAGTGTGTGTACGGGTGGTTTTCTAATTCAAATATACATATATACTACATGAATCATAACATAAATTCTTTACTATATCTTAGTTTGATTTCTCTGAAAAATTTGGATAAAACAATACAGCAACAGCACTACATAGATGTTTCTATAAACATATCCGGTGACAAAACAAACTGCGAGAAAGCGATAGTAACGCCTCGATTAGCAGTCAGTGAGCATGTCTGACAAATAAACACACGCCGCCATCTTTCACCGAGGCTTTGTCTTCAAATATGTAGTGCATTAAAATGACACAATCAGTGTCTCTTAATTTCTATAAGTATGTATTCATTATTTTTTTGTATGTTGGCACTTTGTTTTTATATCATTATTTGCTTAACGTTTTTCCCAACTATGTTCGGGTCGGCTTGTTTGTGTATATTCATGTAATTGGTTATCATTTAATTGTGCTTTAATGTGTTGTGCTATGTTTTTGGGGGCACTGAATAGTTCTATGGTTTATCTATCTATCTATCTACATGGCTCTGTATTTTGTGGTTGTTGTGTTCCTTAGTTTAATGGAGTAGGGGAAGCATAGAAATATAAAAAAAACTACGAGGGAAGACTGAAGAAACGATAGCGACAAATGAATTGTCTGAAAGATGATATGGTTGGAAAGGTGAATGAATACTGAGAAAACAACTGATAGAGATGTAATGAAAGAAGTCATGCTGAACAGGTCCCAAGAAAATTGTATATGGACAGTTAGATGGCAACTTAAGTGGCAGTGGGCTGGGCACATTGCTCGCAGAATAAGTAGCCGATGGGGCCGAAAGGTTCTGGAGTGGCGGCTGCCTACCAGAAGACGTAGCGTTGGAAGACCTCCCACAAGGTGCAACGATGACCTGGTAGGCTGCAGAAATCTGCTGGATGTGAGAAGCACAGAACAGGTCGAAGTGGCAGTGCTTGAGGGAGGCCGTCCAGCTGTGGACGTTTTTCGGCTAAAATAATAAGTTGGATGGAGGATGTTATTTGATGCAGTTAAGAGAAAAGGTTATGATATGACAACTGATTTAGTCAGATTTAATTTTTAGCAGAATCAAACCTTTATATAGTTTTTAGCACTTAAAAGATCTGTCATGTTTTTGTCAGGTACTCATTTTAATACTTCTAGAGTCGGTCTCCATTACAATGTATGTTCGTTTAACGACTTTATTGACTTACAACATTCTAACTTAGTTAACCTATTGGCTTTTAAGAGCAATAAAATATACTCAGGTACTTACTTACAAGTAATGACAATTTGTCATAAAAATCCTAAGTACAACTTAGGATGGCGTTAGAGTCAGTTAATTGCCTATTATAATCCTGTACGAAAACCTAAAATGATAAAATTTTATTTCTGACTTGACTATAATTTCATATAAATTTAGCTGTAAATGCTGATTAGTATTTAATTCGAAGGTACAAACTGATTGTTTGTTTGTGCCTATTTTCATAATATTACCTATTTATGTAAGGACATTTAATTTTGTAGTTATAGTGTGCTTAATATTATACAAATTTAATTGAATCGTCATTTAACAGTACTGCACGTGTTTAATGATACAATATCGACTTTGAACATACCTAATATTACATTCAAGGATTTGTTGTAATTATTAAATCCGTCAGGTGCTTGTGAGTAAAGTAGATATAAAAAAACAACATTCAATTTAAAACTGAATGTTAAATATTAATATTTTATATTTCGCACGTCTACTTTTACTATTTTCACTCAACTAAAAAAATTTAAAATGGCTCCCAATACTGTTCCCTGGAGAACGCCGAGAGACTCAACCCCGCAATGTCCATCGAAGGTATTCTAACTTCTGCCTTTCTAGAACCACATAAGTTGAAATACATTTAATCTGTAATCCAACATTAATACTATGTACAATCATTATGTAACACACTGTGGTAACACTACTATATGTGTCGTACGTTAATCTAAAAGCGAAAATAATTTTACCATGGCGAAGCCGTTATAATACTAATGAAATCACGTACCCGGTTGTGTCAAGTTTTCTTTAACGGTATCAAAATTATAAATAAATTAGCAGCGGCTTAATACCTTTTCCTTTATGAAAGTTTTTAATTCTTACGGAAACAGCTTTTATTTTATGGGTAGCTTGGAAACGTTCCTTTCTAAACTGAAATTAATGTAGACATGACTTTTACCTCTTCTTGTACTATGATTTGCCCGTTATGGACAAACAGCAAAAACAACAAAAACAAATTCTGCGTTGTTACTTGTGGAGCACTTATTTCCTTAATTCGAATTAAGTGTCAGTCCTTATCGTTGTTTTAATCAATTTCCTGTATATTTCACACTTAAAAGTCTAGCTGCAACTGCAATCATTGCACAAATAATGTACACGTTTAATTTGCAAAAGGAAGAAATTTCATTACACTTGCATCTACAAACTAGTACAATAGCTTTATTAACAAAGATCATAGAGATACACTTAAATCCGTCTGCTGCATTTGTGCAACAACAATGTATTGTGCGGTTTGCCTGCGGTCAATGCCCGCGTTCACCTGGTAATTGACCGGGTCAAATATAACATCTACTAAAGAAGGAGATGTATTTCCGCAATTTTTTTCAAACAATCTCTAAATGAAATGCCTCTCGACACACTTTATCATTAATATGGTTTATAACGATGTGAATGTATGGCTCTGCATTCACTTGCGTAACTGTGATCTAATAGGTCATAATGTAACTATCTTTAGATGACCGACTGGGATCGTTCCGTGAATGGCCCGTCATAATGCGATCATAGATTGCATCTTTCATGTATGGACAGTGACTCGTATCTTTAACCGCAAAAATGTAATTTATTGGTTTAACCTAACCCAATCCATGTAATTATAATACTGATTACAAAATAATTTTAGAATATTTTAATCTAGTTTTTTAAAACACGTTTTAATAATGACACAGTATTTTTTTAAAGCTTCTGTACATGTTCAGCTTTTTTGTGATCCTTTCAACACGATTTAGCATTTCTATGATCAATAAGTGGTGCAATTCATTACCGTTCACTTTTTTTTCTTATTTGGTATGATATTATGAGCTAATTAGAGGTTTTATATTGAGAGGTCTATACCTACTCACTTAGTATTGCAAAACGTTAGGCATATAATCAGTTAATGCTACCGTTAGGTCCATACCTTATTCAGACTACTAATTGTATAACTCTATTAAGATTGACATCGAGGACATTTCAATGTATCTATGTCTATCTAGACTTACCAGTTCTGGGTCTTAGTGATTCAGACGTTGCAGACTTTTTACACGTATCGTTATTTGTAGTATCTTCAATTTTCTAAAATGTTTAATTTTAGTACCAGATTCTACTTAAAGTATGTTCCTTTCAAAACATTTAATCTCCTACGTACTTATCACTCACCAATCACTCACCAGGGCCACATATTTGAAATACATTAAAAAGCCGCGTCATACATTTCACTAACCGCAAAAAGACCTACATACAACCTTGTATCACTATTAGCTTCAGACACTTCTTCAACCTCTCTATTAATTTATATAACTATATCTTCTAATACAGAATTAGTGCAGTTATCAAACGGTTTATTAGAATCAATCAATGTGTTAGACCCCCTACCGGTGTCGGGTCAACAATAGATGATTACTTAATACTTCAGACATCAGCCGCTAGAGATATTAGACTTGACATGTATTCTTGTGTCGTATCAGATAGGTTCATGACTCAAATGTGACTTATTGGAACTACTTTCGAAAGTAATCGAAAGTCCTGTTTAGCCTTCGTGATTTTTATTTGGAAGGAGATAATCTTTTGTAATAAGATTATTCTTTTCCTTATAGATCTTGTCTTTAGTTTAGTGTTGTGTCAGACCAAATTAGTAAACCGTTTAACCTATATTTAACCATATTATAATTGTAGTTAATTCAAACTTAAAACAGAAAATGTAGGGCGTTGCAACGCTACTTAAAAATTCAAATATTCATGTGTTACTTCCACACTGAGTCAAACATTTGGACAGCATCAACTTCCTATTTTTTTGGAAGTCTTTTGCAATCAAATTAAAATAAGTCTCGTGACCAAAATGCATTATAATGAGCTCATCATAATGCAGTTTAGACCAGTTAGCTAACTGGCCTAGTCTTTTTTAGAAGTTCTTATTTAATATGTTAATAAACTATAATACTATTATTGTCAGAAGTGAAATACTTAAAAGTCAATGTTCAAGTTGAGATTGTTATCCAAATATATTAATATGGAGATGATCATACGTGACGTTTCCAGTCTCCGTACAAAACTTCTACCATATATATCTAATTGTTTCGTCACTATAGCTAGTCAAAGATTGGCAACCAATAGTCAGCTCATCACTGCTAAATAGTTTGTTTGAAAAAATCGTTTTTTTAATTCCGAAGTTAGCATTTATTTGTTAGTTCCAAAATAGGTACTCTTATGCATAAGTATTGCTAGTGTTTTCATTTATTGTCGTTTAGTCGTCTCCACATTGTATTTTTATAAAAGATCGGCTTCATAGATTCATTCGCAATGTCGTTTAATCTGAACATCATCTTACCAGTTAAATAACCAGTTCACGCTTGAACTTTTGACCACGGCTACTGAAACCGATTACTTTTGCGTAACCAACGATGTTCGTAGCCTCGAACCTGTCATCATGATTGGCTGTAGACCATATCCGAATATCTATGTTATTTGACTTATATAAAAAGTCTAGCAAAAAGGGAATTGAGTCTAGTCTTACAGTTTGAAGTGGATTAAAGAATTGAAGCCTTGGAAAGGACACAAATGTGTTGCTTCACTTACTTTGTTTTTACTAGAATCTTCCTTTTTAGTCTGCTATAAAAGATTTAATGAACAAAAGGAGTGCATATTATATACGAGTATACCTAACGGCACAGCCTTACCAGAAGTGGTCATCGTATTAGTGGTTCAGCAGTTTCAATATCACCAGGATTGTACCGGAATGTGTCAGTTACAGTACAACAGCGGCTTTCCTTACAATGTTTGTCTTATCAGAAGATATCCGCCACGCAACCATCCATGCCACGCACTGCTAGCGTGGCGGTCACCAGCCAGTGTCTCTCTTATCCGAATTTTTCGGTGATTCTTATTTCGTACAAGATTTTGGCTTACAGTCACTATGTTACTAACTTGTAACTGATGAAAAAGCAGAGTCGTCTATTTCTTTTGCCTAGATGGTAATTCTTCATAAAATTGCGTGTTTAAGGTACCTAAGTATTTCTACAGGTTCAGAGACGATGTTTGTTATTAGTTGTTACATATAAATGAATCAAACCTTCTCTTCACTATTCGACCTACATACCCAAACCTCTCTAAGCATGTTTTTTATATCCATGTCAATTTCCACTTACTTAACCTTTAGCTCAAGGAAGCAATTAGTTTTAATGCAGTTACATTAGTTTTAAATAATTATTATTTATGTAATGTTTTTTTTATATCATTTTAGTTCAATATTTAAGATGGCTAGTCATGCAGGCTAATATTGAAAACGAATTTGTTATGCAAGATTGTGTCAGGTAAATTTTTTGCAAAAATGATTTGTATGGTGGGAATGAATTGCTTTTTTTTATTAAAAGTAGGTCAGAAAAGAGTGTGAATCAAGGCTATTGAATTAATCTTATCCGGTTGTATGCTTTTCGTTTTTATGTTTGAACTTCAACCCAAAATTACGGAGAATGCCCGAAAACCACCTCTAATTTATAAATAATGGGATTTTTTTTAAAAGTATGTTTCTTTTTGTATTTATTTGCACAATAAAATTATTATTAAATTAAATCGTTGAGGATGTAATTGTCCTTCTTTGCAGTCGGTCAAAACGAAGGCTATCTTCAGGAATCGCACTGTGCTTGGTTGCAGAAACTGCAATAAAAAAAAAAAATATATTTAGTCCGTCAGTTAGATTATCGAAAAATAATGGAAACGTATTTTTTCTTTTCTCAATCAAACAAAAAATGACAAAGATAAAGCGCGTCAAAATTTGGGAAGTGTAGCAAGGCGTGACGTCACGCGGAACTTTAACGGGCGATATCTTCATCATTTTTTATATAATTGACAAAAGAAAACATACGGGTCCAATATTTTTTGATAATCTAACTGACGGACTAATTAGATTTTTTAGGCAGCTAGCCTATTATTAAAAAGCCATTTATTTATACTTTCTAGAATACCTTGCCTACTTGAAAGAACATTATGAACATTTAGGTAACAACCCAAAGATCCAAAAAAAAAACATACATTCTAACATTGAATGTGAGTGAATATTTTAGAGAAAGCATCTTTTAACGTGGGAATTTTCCTTTTGGACACCGCTCATAATATTACTTTCATTCATTACTAAAGAGTTAATTAAAATGTTTTTATCTTAATTCTGCATTTGTTAAACAATGGCTCTATTCATTGCGCAAATGATGTAATTTCTATTACCTATGCTCAGAATTAAGATGTTATCATACCAATAATGTTGTTAAGGCTTTATAACTTTTTGATAGGTTCCATTTCATTGCGGAATCACTCTCCAGATTTCAACATTATAAATTGGTGCACAAATTTTAATTTTGAATACTACACATAGATCAAATCTTGACATCCTACAATTACCTATCATTGAGTTCAAATTGCAACAGAGGGGCAATTCTCATAACTTTAAGAACGTTCACAGTCTGATCTCAGTCTCATTCTGTCAAAAATACCTCTAATTTCCGTACATTTTTGACAAGTTTTTGACATTAATTGTCGCTGAGATGAGATTGCGACTAGATTTTGTACGTTTTTAATTACGGGAATTGGCCTCCACCTTTTTAAGTTTAACTCATTTCTCAACAAATTGGTCTTTGATCAACAGTTACCAACCTTACCATTATCTTAAATATTAATTCCCAATGATTGATCTTTAACTCAAAAGATTATCCTTCATCGAAGAACTTAGTTTAGTGAAAGGTAACGTTTCAGAAATGTATGAGATTTATAAGATAACAATATAATAGCAGGTTGAGAAACATCGTATCATTACCTGCTGTACATTCGGCAGTATTGTTAGTACATAATTGTGGACGTCTTAAATATTCTCTTAGCGATCGTGACGCAATTTCTTTGAGGCAAGTGTTTTTCGAAAATGAGATTTTGATGAATTGCCTTGAGGAATGTTGTTAACAATGGACTGTTTTTGCTAGAATTTGAGATTTGGTGAGGTTGGCAAATAGATCTGCAGAAAGGTGGATACCTATCTCCATTAGGGCTATTGCCGTTGTTGGTCATTAGGTCACGCAAAAAAGCATTTGCCAATTCGTAATTCACAGACTTCCATACTCTGCTTATATATCATAACAGCATAATCAGCCCGTTATCTTCCCACTGCTGGAACACAGGCCTCATCTCGATGAGAGGGGGTTAGTCGTAAATATAGCCATTTCATGAAATGATCGAACATTTAATAATTTGATCAATTCTAAGATCTGGCTACCATCTCGGCATACAATCTCGATTCATAGTAGTTAGCAAAATAAAAACTAATGTTAGTTATGAATAAGTTTCTAACATCAACGATTTGCTTTAGTACTCAGCTTAACAACCCGCACTCTGGCGGAACGGCTATTAAAGGAAAGCAAGTGACATTTGACCACCGACCACGAATCAACCACAACTGTTACGAAAAGACCCAAATTGCAATGTAAATGTGCTAGATTTGTGTTAGACAACCTTATCCTAATGGAGATATGACCTTGATGTGTACTTGTTGGAGTATTTCACCAAAATATTATCCGTGGGTGATCAAGGATCAAGAAATACAAGTTGCGTTTCTCTGTCTGTTGGAACTATTTCAGATTGAGAGTGAATTTGTCAATGACGTTGTTTATTTACCTTTCTTCAGCGTCTCATTCACGGGCTGTTAAGATAGTCAATATCAACTCAACCTACGCTGTCCACTGTTGGACATAGGCCTGTCATCAGTCTGCATTCAGTCTATCCTAGCCACCTTATTATTCATCTTTTTCGTTAAGATAGTGATGATGACATTTTGTTGTGATCTGAAAACTTGACAAGGTCTTGTCAACTGTATGGGGAAGCTTTTCCTGCTGATATACTGATAAATCAATAATTGGCCATTTCGGATTTTTTATCTTAAGAACAATTAATTTCAATCAATTAACTCAGCCTATCGTACTCCACTGCTGGACATAGGCCTTGGGCCATGGGTTCTTCCACAAAAATGGCCAGCCCACTGCCGCTTTAGCTTCTGCAGCAATTAATTGCGGTGTGCTAAAATTTGGAATGTGTCTGAAGCTTTTTTTTGTCTTGATTCACAGACACGATTTGTAAAACTGTTACGTTACACGCCATTAAATCATATCACATCGCTTACCTCACTTTAACACTCGCGTTATAGTTAATTGCTTCGACATCATTTACCGTTTTTGTCTTTCATTGCGAAATGATGATTCATTTTAAATGTTACAGATGACTTATTCGTGTTAATGTTTTAACTAAAATGTGGCTTTTTTCGAAAGCACTGTGACATGAATAGTAAGTTATATGTTACTGCGAATTATATTTCATATGCAATAGAAACTTAATGAAGACATAGATCACATAATAGGTTTTCAATTACATTTAATTTGCAGTTAAACATTACCAATCAAGTGAAGCACATATTTCGTAACGTGTGAATTGAATATCAAAACCCGATATGAAAAAGCAATTAGAATAAATTGCAGATAAGTAATGACCTTTGACCAATGCCTATATAATTATCATCGTAATCAATTTGTATGTAAGTTGAACTAGTGAACCGGTGAAATACATTATATTATGTAATACAAAATGGCATGAAGAGTAACTTGTGCTTATGTAAGAAAACTGCTGTTACAAAAACGTATGTAATAATGTTTTACATCCTTCAATATTGAAAAGTCTCTCGGGTAAAGATAACAGCACATCAAGGTACTACAGTCAGTCAATTTTTTAATAGATTTTCAACTTTATCGCTAAAACGTTAAGGTTCAAGGTTGATTGGGAAAATTTGACAGTTTCGGGTAGCTTGGTGCGCTGGCGTCTGTACATTACCGTTCGACAGCGATGGGGAGGAATTTCTTGACGCCATATTTTAGTTAGATTGTTTATAGTTTTAGTCAGGTTAGGAAATTATGTTTTAATTTAATTTATTAATTTGATAGAAACCATTTCCTTTATTAATTATATGGACAAACTTCAAATTTTATTACCAAATAAGTTTATTTAGTAATAAAATTTGAAGTTTGTAGTTTTTTTATAGTTTTTTAGCCCAAAGGCTAAATTTGTCACTAGCAGCCCGAAGGCTAAATTTGTCACTAGCAGCCCAAAGGCTAAATTTGTCACTAGCAGCCCGAAGGCTAAATTTGTCACTAGCAGCCCGAAGGCTAAATTTGTCACTAGCAGCCCGAAGGCTAACTTTGTCACTAGCAGCCCGAAGGCTAAATTTGTGCCAGGTTGAAGGCAACAGGCTCGTCCCCAATTACATGGGACTTAATCAGAATACGCGAAATTTGGGTGTACACACGGCTACACATCAAGCTATGCAAAACCAGTATTGGCTGACCGTTCATTGTGAGAAAATATCATACAAAGTGAGGCCAAGACAAACTGGTTTTGTATAGCTTGACGTGTAGCCGTGTGTATTATGGGTCTGCCTAACCCTTCGGGGATTACAGGTGTGATGTTTTGTTGTGTTGTTCTTTAGTCGGCTGTCTCACTCTTCTCTCGTCTCTTTCCTTAGCATCTATCTGACGTATCAAACTCAATTAATCTGCCAAGACGTTTAGCCTGTCGTTTTCATGGACAAGAGTCTTTTGAAACTTCTTTCATGACATCTTCAAAATGACTTGTGTATTTAAGCGTAATATTTTTCTTTATGATTATAATTTATGCGAGAATGATACATAAATTAAAGTCCAATGACACGTTTCTGGAGAAGCATTGACTTCTATTTTCTTTTAAATTCTCAATTGATTCGTTAATTGATCAAGGCACGCAGCGGCATCATAAAAAATGAATTGCGTACTACTGAATTTTCTAATTACACTCTAATCATGATTCGTGGAATGATAGGTGTTTTTTGTTTGCAATTCTCATCGGCTTTGGTCGGATTAACTCGGGTATCTTCGGCAAATGCGATGGCATTAAAGATAGTACCTAACATAATGCTTTAAGCTAGGTTAACGAAAAAGTTGCTTGTTGTTGAGGGTTTTCATCAAGCCACTTTGACAAGAGGTCTTTCATTTCGACAAGAAATGTAAAATATGTGATGATGACGTTCATCATTCGCTTCATTCATTCGTTCATCATTCAGTTGGACTAAAGAAAATATAGGCGCTTTGACACTTTTGACAGGTGCCCGGACCTAACGTCTCAGTACTGCCACCTACTAAACGTCATCAGTAAACCTCATTGTTTCTAATAAGTGCGACAAGTACTTTTAGAGAGCAGTGGTGGCAGTGGTAACAATCATTATGTGAACAGGAAGGCACCATGACAAGTGAGTTATTCAAATAATTGACATTTGATATTGTCGTGGCATTTGCTTCAAGCACGACAGATAATTATAACGAACAAGAAAAAATCAGTTCTAAATGTTACTGTTTAAGTAGCACTAGTAATGTCCTCTAAATGTTACTGGATAGGTCAAAAAGATAAAGAACTCCTTTAAAAATATAATCCACATGAAGGATTACATCCAGGCGAGAGTGAATAGGCTTCTTCTGGGCAAGCTCGTTCCACCGTAGATCTCATCCCTGCCTCTGGGCTGGATTGAGGTCAAGAGTGAGCCCATTGTCAATAAAAAAAAAAAAACATAAAGTGACATTCTATCAGCAATAACGTCAAAAATGTATTGGATACATAAACTACAAAAAATCTTATGTGAAGCCTGTTGAAAGCGATTGTCACTTGTCCAGGCCCTTGTCTCAGAAGGAAAACTTATTTATTGAAAACAATTGACTGCAACTTTCCTGGTCAATGTGCAGTAAGCTGTGGTGGCCCAGTGGTAACGGCTGCGACGTTGCTAGTGGTAGGTCGTAGGTTCGAACTCAAGCAGGCGCTTTACCTTGTGTAAATAATTTCATCACCACTGCTCTCAAAACGGTGAAGTAAAACATCGTAAAAAAACCGGCATGTCCTAGAACCAACAATTTTGAAGACATGTGACATCTACCAAGCAGTTACGGGCCCGAGTGGTGCACAGCATCTCAAAGAGAGGAGGTTTGTGTCTCAGCAGTGGGAACGTTACAGGTGATATCTAAAGTAATGTCCTTTGAGAATATTTCAGTTTTGTCATTGCTACAATGTTGGGGCTTGTGGCTAAGTAATAACAGCCGCACGGGTCGATCGATCAGGTTAAGCTACCCTTGCCGCGGTTGGTCCGTGGATGGGTGACCATTTTCACAAACCAAGACCTCTCCGTGCCTCGGAAAGCACGTTAAGCCGTTGGTCCCGGTTGTCATTCGTGACAGTCGTTACGGGTCGTCATTAGCCCGAAAGTCTGACAACCAGTCTTACCAAGGGGTATCGTATTACCCAGTCACTTGGTTGTAGAGGTCAGATAGGCAGTCGCTCCATGTAAAATACTGGTATTCAGCTGCATCCGGTTAGACTGGAAGCCGACCCCAACATAGTTGGGAAAAGGCTAGGCAGATGATGATCATTGCTACAATGTTACAATCATATCGCAGTTTTGAACTTGTCATTCTGTCTTAAAACCTTCGCTCCCCTGCTGAGCCATTCGCGTCAGATAATTTTGTTATTATTCAATCAATGACCTGAATCATCTGACTTTGATTAAACACAATTTTCTGCATCCATCAACAAATTGTAGCGATTACACTTTTTTTTGCAGAATCGTGGAGATTGGTAGTAGAAAATTGGTAAAATAAAATAAGAATAGGTTTTATTTATTTATTTTCTGATAATTGGTAACTTTATTGACCAATTACCTTTGTCAAGGTTTGGTCACGGAATTTGAAATACTAGCAAAATCTGAAGTGAGCTATTAAGATAGTATTCAAGCGCTGATCAACCTTTATGGAGCTAAGGAATCAATCATGACATATTCACTATATATGTATATTATATAGGGTGGATTTTTGAGATGGGACATAAGGGACCTTGGCCGTTGTCGCTACAAGAAAACGGTCTTAGGAGACAGTCTTTAACTTTTTGAAAAAAACTGTTTGTCAAAATCTGTGAATGTAGATACATTCACAGATTTTGACAAATATGTTACAGTCGGCAAGAAAATGGGTAATTTTCACAAAAACTTTTTTGATGCCAATCGATCATGTTTTTATTTGAACGACATTCAGAGTGAAATAGTACCTACCATGCAGTGCATGTAGTTTTATAAATCTGCATTTTTTTTCTCCCATATTTTTATATTTAATTTATCTGCCAGTAACAGTAGGTAATCAAAACAATTATTTTCAAACGCACTGCACTTTCTCAACTGAGTAAAATTGCTGCGCCCGCGCAAGCCACGCGTAACAGCGCTGAAATATTTGATCTACCGCTTGATAGACATTGCGTAATTGAAGCATTTCGTTGACTATTGACGTTTACTGTTTCTCGAGATTAGCGACGTGATGTGTCTCATGGATTAGAAAAAGAAAGTAAGGCATGTTAAGCAGTGAACATTTTGTAAACAAATGTAGTACCACGTAGTACCTCAGTGGTGACCATTTCATAATAATTGTACACTATGCATTAGCATAGACTATAGTAAACTATTCACGAGTGTACCTTTTAGAGAATATTTTACGTCGTGCATGCCATGTATGTATATTTAAGTTTTGGACAAATAAATGATCTTAGCTTAATTCCACAGTGACTGATATTCTCCAGAAAATATTGATGGAATAGCGTAGAGTCATCTCAACACTTCTCTCCCTTGATTTTGTATATATATATATTATAAGTAGGTATATATTATAGTAATAGTATGTATGTGTATATAACCTATTTATGTATTAGTGTACCTAGTTTTAAGAGTTTTTTTTATCATTGTCCCTCTCAATCAAAGCCCCTGCCATCTAATCTCTTCACCACCCTTGGTTGACTGGTAGAGAATGCCTAAGGCATTAACTCCGCCTTTGTACCTTTTTGTGCGAAAAGTTTAGATAAATAAATAAATCCATTTCAGTTTGTTGATGTAGGATACTAATAATAAAGCTGAATAGTATGTTAATGCTAATCTAATCTCTAGAACTGCCAGTCAGATTTCATAGCCCAATTCTTGAGGAAGGCTATAGGCTATTTAATATCACGCTAGGACTTAGGTACCGAGCAAAAAATGAAAAATAACGTACGCGATAACGAAGTATTAGAGCAGGCGATGCGACGGGGTGGGTTGGGGAGACAAGAAGGTCGCGGGTAGGAGTTAGTATTTTGATACGGGTCAGTAAAATTGAAATTAAGTTAATTAAGACATAAGACCATATTAATAAAATTGACTTATTGAATAAATACCTGGTTTTTTGTGTGCTAATAAATATAAATTGACGGCAACGGAATCCGATGTGAAGACAAAATTGGCATAGACGATTAAAACATTTTAACTATTTAATTACTCTAACACAAGTGTAGTAAAAACAAGTCTAGGATAAATTAAGATAGCATTTAAAGTTCTGCATCGATACGAAGGCTGTTCGGATATTTATACATTACCTAAGTACAGCTAGTATATTATTAATTTATTACAATGACTTTGTGGACTCCACCCACATTATAGGACTAGTATTTTTATAGCACTAACGAATATAATGGTGATTGAGTCTATGTTTCATGTCAGAGTTTAATTAGAATATTTCTAAATTGATTGAAAGATTAGGGTTAGGGTGAATATTGCAAAGATTTTGCGTAAATTCAAATTGTTCTCGAAATTAATTGAGATGCACATAAGTAGGTACGTATGATTATTCCTTTCATTTAAATACTTAAATAAATTACATTTTTAATTTTTTTTATAATCAAAATGATAAAAAAAACATTTAAAAATAGAAAAAATTGTAGCCCACCGGTATCGGGAACAGGGTACAAGGTCAGGGCTCTAGAGAGAGGAACCTCCTGACAATACGAGCAGTGTCTAGAAGTACCGTATTATTATTATCTCCTTTATTTCAATGTAAACATATAAAATATACTTCTACATATTAGAATATAAAAAGTATAAAAACATTTAAAGATATAAAAAATAGCAGCCCACCGGTATCGGGAACCGGGTCCAAGCTACCGGTGGTCAGGGCTCCGGAGAGAGGAACCTCCTGACAATGCGAGCCGTGTCCAGAAGTACCGCTTTCTGAATCAAGCCCTTGATTCTGCTGCCCAACGAGAGCCTCCTCAGGTTCCAGCTCATAAGTACGTAGACCGTTTTATAAATATCGCTGCCTTTATTTCTTTGAAAATAAAGAACATTCATCATCATCTGCCGAGCCTTTTCCCAACTATGTTGGGGTCGGCTTCCAGTCTAACCGGAAGCAGCTGAATACCAGTATTTTACATGGAGCGACTGCCTATCTGACCTCCACAACCCAGTGACTGGGTAATACGATACCCCTTGGTAAGACTGGTTGTCACACTTTCGGGCTACTGGCGTCCCGTAACGACTGTCAAAGATCCCCAAATGACAGCCGGGACCAACGGCTTAACGTGCTTTCCGAGGCACGGAGGGGTCTTCGTTTGTGAAAATGGTCACCCATCCACGGAACAACCGCGGCAAGCGTAGCTTAACCTGATCGATCGACCCGTGCGGCTGTTATTACTTAGCCACAAAATAAAGACAATAGTGTCCCTCATTTTTTACAAGTTTTTAACGAAACCTTGCGATAAAAATAAATAAAAACCTTTCTACTTAATTTCATAAACGTATTGACAAAAATACCATATTGCAATATAATGTTAGTTTACAGGCCTATATTTTACCAACTAGACCATGTTACTACGCAGGTTCTAATAACGCTTAATTTAAACTATGAAATGGTTAATTTGACACAGTTACTATTGAGTAACCAAACCATAGATTTCGTTCATGGTTTCACGTTAAATTCTTCGTTTAACCCGATTAGTTTTAGTTCCGTTAAATTAATTATAATAATTACATATACTTATTGAAAAGTATGAGGGGCCCGTGGCTAGATAATAACAGCCGCACAGGTCGATCGGTCAGGTTAAGCTACGTTTACCGCGGTTGGTCTGTGGATGGGTGACCATCTTTACATACTGAGACCCCTCCGTGCCTCGGAAAGCACGTTAAGCCGTTGGTCCCGGCGGTCATTCGTGGATCTTTGACAGTCGTTACGGGTAGTCAGAAGCCCGAAAGTCTGACAACCAGTCTTACCAAGGGGTATCGTATTACCCAGTAACTGGGTTGTGGAGGTCAGATAGGCAGTCGCTCCATGTAAAATACTGGTATTCAGCTGCATCCGGTTAGACTGGAAGCCGACCCCAACATAGTTGGGAAAAGGCTAGGCAGATGATGACTTATTGAAAAGTATGTTTCGATATTCGTTAGATATTTAAGTAGGTAACTATACTCAAAAGATGCTTTGTTAATACAGACAATCAAATTATTATTATTACACATAATCAGTTATAATATTCCCACTGCTGGGACACAGATCTCCTCTCTTCGAGAAGGAGTTGGGTGTAATCTTTGATCAATAATAGTACTAGATTCCCGATAAGCGCTTCAAAAACGGCCCAAAAAATAAGACCACAAATAGTTTTGTGGTCTTATTTCAAATTAGTATGTTTTTAACCTTATTATTTAGACTATAGGTTTCATTTTAGAATAAATTACTGAAAATTTAAAAATAGAATGATTTTATTTTCAAGCGACATTTTAAATATATTTTGCAATGGTAATTAAACTTTACTTTACTTAACTTTTGTTTAAGCATTAAGGTTTAAAATAAACTGAAGTTGTTAATTTTATTAAACTTTTTTCTAAGAAATGTAGATGTTTGCGTGTGTGCAAACGTGGCCACTTGAGCGACTGATTTTTGTTCCTGATCCTTAATCTAGTACTATTATTGATCGAAGGGTGTAATCTACCACACGGGTCCATTGCGGGTTCGCAGAAGACTCCAGATTTCGATGTTTTTTAAAAAAAGCAACGTTTTTAGTAAATTGAAACTATAAATTTCAAATGATATAGGTATTTAAAAAAAACATTGATGTTAAAGCTCTATTACCAATATTATCTGTCGCCAGCTTAATATCAAAAACCTTTTTGAACAAATGACTTTGCTCCAAATCTGTCTCCTAAAAGTGCGTCATAAAGTGACCTAACATAAAATATAATAGTAGCTAATGTATGCAATTAAATTAATTCAATGTCAATTAATAAGCGTCAGTATCACCCCGCTGACAAATGAAAAATAAAACTACGTTACGAAAATAACTGCATTAAAGTTTTGTGATTGTAATGAGCGGCAAAAAAAAAAAAAACTATAATCTTGCATTATCCTTTAAGCGCCATTTTACACGATGCTTTTTTTTGCCTATGGTATACCTACAATAAAATTTAGCAACCAATGACTTGCATCGTCTAAATACATGCCGTCTTGCGTCGTCTGTTTAGATAGTGAAAGAAAGAAAATACATTTATTTGCGGCAAACATGACGCATACAAAACGACACTACAAAGTGAAAAATAACTTTAATTTCGGAAGTCGGTGTCGTTGGGTTCACATTTTCGTTGTTTGCCACCGACTTCCGAAATTAAAGTTATTTTTCACTTTGTGGTGTCGTTTTTGGAAGTCGGTTGATTTTTTTTGCAAAAATGTTTTTATTTTTCACTTTTAAGTTGTAATTTTTACCAGTAATTTTGATTTAAAAACCAAACTACTGAACCGTTTTTGATGAAATTTCTATGGGACCATTTGGGAGAAGTATACCCTTTCCAACAAAAAAAGAATTTTTCAAATCGGTTGGCAAGCGACGGAGATATGCGCGAACAAACATAAAAAAAAAAAAATTACAAACTTCCGAATTGAGAACCTACTCCTTTTTTAGAAGTCGGTTAAAAATAAACAAACACAAAAAAATAACAAGTTGGGGGTAAACATGCGTCACATCTACGTAAAACGGCCATCGCTCAGCATAATGCTAAAACCCTATACGAGACAGAGCCCCAGCGCTGGTTTACAGCGACAGTTTAGTACATACAACTTTTATTGTTGCTTTACTTATGGTACCTACGTGTATTTAATCGCACCCACTACATCAGGCTAAAATCGGTTGACCTCCATTTATAATAAAATCTTCACCTATTGACACGTTCTAAAAATACTACAACTGTCTAAAATTGCTTGGCAAGCTTGGAACAAAGGATTTACAAAGCTAGAGCGTTTAAGGTAAACTAGTTTCTTTTAATTTAATGTGCTGAGCGAGCGGAACAGCTTCGTCTAGACTTTAATCCGTAGCTCTATGGTATTTAATGCAATTATAGTAGCCTGATGGAATTACATGGTATTATTCATTTTACAGATATAAGCAGACAAGAAGGAATTAATATAAAAATACGTACAAAGGTGATGCTTATTTCTAAAGGAATCTCTTCCAGCATACTTTGTTATTAGTAGCTCGATGGTGATGCGTAGAGAGAGGTAGGACATTGCCTACGTGGGATGTGATGATTTAAATATTTACGTTAATGATTGTGTGAGGTCACTGCTGTTTATTATGATCATCACGCCTGATTTACCCGAAAGGGTAAGCAGAGGCATATTTCACCACTACCACCTGGTCGCTCCATGTAAAATACTGGTATTCAGCTGCATTCGGTTAGACTGAAAGCCGACCCCAAAAATAGTTGGGAAAATGCTAAGCAGATGATGGCGATTTCGTCACGTATGCCCCTTTGTGGGGCATAAATCTGACTTCATTGGAACTCCTTGTTTCCACTGTCTTTTATCAGTCAATTTTTAGTTTAGGGAAAGTTATGTCAGTTTCTTATTTTTAAAAGAATGTAGATAAGCTATTAAAAGCGTAAAATATACAGTTTTCTAGGTTGATGTGAGATTATATGGTAGTTCTCCGACTTATGATCATGTACCTACTCACTATTTACGCACTAATGTCGTGTTATTATAATTTAATTAATAAAGTTTTTCTTTTTTGCAGGTAAACAAATCAGTCACGCTCTAGCTTCAGACCAAATTAATATGGTATGTCTATTACAGCCATTTAAGATACAATAGCTTTAGTTACATATAGTGACCTTCTTGGTGATGCTCTTCAAAAAGGTCAGGTCAGGGGCAATTCTCGTAATTTTAAGAACGTTCACGTTAAGTCCGAGCCCGTATTCCCGTAATTTAAAACGTTCAAAATCTAGTCGCAGTGTCATCTCAGCGACAAACAAATGTCAAAAACTTGTCAAAATGTAGGGAAATTAGACGTATTTTTGACAGATTGAGACTGAGATCAGACTGTGAACGTTCTTAAAATTACGAGAATTACCCCTCTGATCTCAGTCTTAATCTGTCAAAAATACCTCTTAATTTCCCTACATTTTTGACAAGTTTTGACATTGATTGTCGCTGAGATGAGATTGCGACTAGACTTTGAACGTTTTTAATTACGGGAATTGGCCTTCTGATGTATTAACGTAAACGAGGAAAAAGGAGTATGTAAAGTAATCGTAGCAGGTGACGTTCTGCCTATCCCCATGGGAAGAAGGGATGAGTTATGTATGTAATCTAAGTAGCTTTAATTATTTCTGAACATGTGTTTTAATTTTATCCGTTTAGCGTGTATTATGGTCATTCGTCGATCTTTGACAGTCGTTACGGGTAGTCAGAAGCCCGAAAGTCTGACAACCAGTCTTACCAAGGGGTATCGTATTACCCAGTATCTGGGTTGTGGGGGTCAGATAGGCAGTCGCTCCATGTAAAATACTGGTATTCAGCTGCATCCAGTTAGACTGGAAGCCGACCCCAACATAATTGGGAAAAGGTTAGGCAGATGATGATGATGAGCGTGTATTATGATAATTAAGGTTCAAACTAAATTGCCATGTTAGGAGGTACTATTTGACCTGTTAATTGTTAGTAATGTTATAAAGTAGTATAATTATTGTTTACTTACATGTTTATTGGCATATGCTCAAGTTCAGATAGGTACTTAAGTGCCATAATTTTCGTTTTATAACTAATAAAATATGCTCTTTATAGTTTGCGCTTGGCAATCTCAAGGAATGCAAGCGCTAAGTACTTATTTAAATAAAAGCGATCGAAAACCAAAAAATGTGACTTCGAATTTTTTGGGTTTAATTTTTTTTTAAACAAATAAGTTTGGTTATGTCATTGTAATGGGTCCTATAAAGCTTTTAGGTAATTTTTGAATTATTCTACTCTGACCCACTGGGACCACTTGAACCACTTGATGGGGATCAAGTGGTGCAAAAGCAGTTTACAATTTTAACGTCCACTTCGTCTAATTTATCGATATATTACACTAGGGCTGGTAGTGTTGCACTTTGCCTCACTGGCGGGAAATTGGTTGGCCAGTAGAATGCTCCTTTTTTTTCGTACCATTTCTAGTTTTTATGCACCTCGTGCTCAAAACCAAATTAGTCTAGATATTACAAAATCATCGACACGATCTATTTGCTATCAAACGCAAACGATCAACTACACGGAATGGATACTTCCACTCAACATGTCAAACCAAATCACCATCGGTTGAACGAACAGTAATTATAACAAGGAAATGAACCGTTCGGTAATTTATTGGAACATAAATATTACAAAGGTCGTATTTATTTGCAATGATTTGGTAGAACGAGCTAAATACATGTCGATTGGCTTCAAATTAATACGCAGTGCTGATTTAATTTCGTTCATGAATGAATTTATTTACTTTATCAGCCAGTTTTGTTTAATTACGGAACGTTTGCAATATTTCCGTTATGACTAAAATTCTTGTGTCAGCAAGCTAGGCATAAGAAACAGCCCATTCTGTTTTAATACGATAAGCGAACCACGCTCTAATACTTGCTGTATCGGCAAGGATTAGAGCGTGGTTGTCTGGCCACAGTGCATCGGGTATACCCAATTGATAATCGCTATAAATGAAATGAAATGTTTATTTAGTAAGTAGATCTTTTAAGGCGGCACCCCGAGCTAAGTGGCGCCCTCATTGAATAAAAAATCGTAGCATAGCATAGAACACAAAAATAAAAAAATTGATCCTAGGAGTTTGTTACAAAGAGGATAAAGTATTTTTACGTTGTTAAAACAGGACTCAAAATGTTTCGTATCCAAAGTAGATAGCAAAACTGTCAAAAATGGCCGCTTTTGGTACTTTTGCTATCTACTTTGAATACTAAACATTTTGAGTCCTGTTTTAACAACGTAAAAATACTTTATCCTCTTTGTAACAAACTCCTAGAATCAATTTTTTTATTTTTGTTTTCTATGCTATGCTACGATTTTTTATTCAATGAGGGCGCCACTTAGCTCGGGGTACCGCTTTAAGACACTTACACGTCAATATTTTAAAACTAGATAGCGCTGGCATTTCCTGGCTGACTGATCCCTGAGTAGAAATGCCTAAACAAACTCAGAGATCAAGTATATACTATTCGGATTTTATGTGAGTCTAGCAATGCAGGGCCGTCTGGAAGGGCTCATTGAAGAAAGAGCCATTGCAGATTTGAGTTGTCCTGTCCCAACAGACGGCATGCATGTATCAGTACACTATGTAGCTCAACCCTATTTTGGGGAGCCCAGCGACCCGTTACACGGCGCTACCAGATCTGCAGGTCATTTGCGTAGGCCACATACAAATTAGGTACTCAAAACCGCCAGACGGTTATAAAATTATGTATTCAATCTAGCTTGCTAATGGAATGAAACTTAATGGACATTCAAATGTATTTTGAAAAGGAAGTAAATAAATGGAATTCATTCCTGACTTAAAAGGGTTATTCACACTAAAGAAAATTCCAATTAATTTTAGGTGCATGACGATTTACAGTTACCTACATCTTTGCGCAACACCATAAAACCAATACCATCACTAAGTTACCATTTAACCCACTTGCAACCATCCATTTTGTCCCAACCGTCTAATTAGCTGGCCGTACGTGGTAATTTCACGGCCAGTAAGGTCTTACACCATTGTCCATGCTTGTTTGATCAATTAGACTGGAACATTGTATGGAGAATGTGGAAGTTGCTGCTAGAATATTTCGTGATTATTGTCTTGCAATAGTCTTCGATAGCAAACATAAGAAAGAAAGAAAATGCATTTATTTAGCACAGACAAAAATGCACACAATATAACATACATCAAATAAATAAAATAAAAAGTGTACCTCACGGCTGCACCAAAAAGGTTGAACTGGTTCAGCAAACATATCAGACAACTAATGTCTGACGCTGGTTCTTCATGAACATGGTTTTTCCCTAAAGAGATAGCCTGGAACATAACTAGAGTTAAACTTAAACTATCAGTTTCAGTTTGACTAGAGGTATCTTAGGCGTTTCATTTTTAAAAGCTCTTCTGTGGGCGTTTTTGGAGGCTGTTTTCTAATGTCGTCAATGTTCATTACATTAGACTAAGATTATTTAGGATAAAAACGATCTTTGAACGCTTTTTGCAGAATTATGAGAGCTAGTTTACGATTAGTATATTCAAAATCAACGAGTTGCTCATTTAAAAAAAACTTTTACAAATACATATGTGAGCCCGAGGCAGAATTTCACTTTCAATGACTGAGCAACCACGATGTGACGTGGTTAGATATAAAGTTATATTAGACTACATTACGAAGCACAAAGAATGAGGAAGCTATTAGGTATGTGACACCGCCTTAGCAATAGCCTTAGAGTCTATTTGTATGAAAAACTGAGGTTGTTTGGAATTTTCGGCATTTTAATTTACATAACACCTATTGCAATAGGCAATATATTTATAGACGAGAACAGAGGGGCAATTCTCGTAATTTTAAAAACGTTCACAGTCTGATCTCAGTCTCAATCTGTCAAAAATACCTCTAATTTCCCTAAATTTTGACCAGTTTTTGACATTTGTTTGTCGCCGAAACGTTCAAAATCTAGTCGCAGCTAGATTTTGAACGTTTTAAATTACGAGAATTGGCCTTCAAGTTAGTTGTACTCGAAAATTCGTAGCAACAAGGCTCGTTATGGAGAACCGCCTTTATTATATTAGTGCAGGGAAATACTACCAACAAGAAAACATAACAATACACCTGTAATTCCCAAAGGGTTAGGCAGAGGCACTCACATTTTACCAGTTATGTATGTGTGTTATGTTGTTTAAGTCTCATGTAAAAGGGGGCAACCCTATTGCCATCAACTGGGCACAAAGCCCGGGTTGTTTCTGAGAAATTCCTGACGGAAAAACCAAGTTAGTTTGCCCGACCTGGAAATCGAACCTGCGCTTGTAACCACTAGACCATAGGGGCAGTTTACCAACAATAGTCTAACTGAAACTCAAAAACTTTATTCTAAACTAGCTGCGCCCCGCGGTTTCACCTACATAAGTTTCGATCCCGTGGGAATATCGGGATAAAAAGTATCTTATATGTTAATCCTGGTTATAAACCATCTGTGTCACAATCATTCATTAACCAAATCCAAATACTCTATGTCACCACCTAAAAACTATTCCAGGCAATATTATATGACTACACTAGCTGCGCCCCGCAGTTTCACCCATATAAGTTCCGATCCCGTGGGAATATTGGGATAAAAAGTCCTTTATCCTGGTATAAATATCCTGGTATAAACCATCTGTGTGCCAAATTTCATCCAAATCTGTTCAGTAGTTTTTGCGTGAAAGAGTATCAAACATCCATCCATCCATCCATACAAACTTTCACGTTTATAATATAAGTAGGATAAACCAATTACAGGCACGTTTGAATTGCCAAGCGGACGGTCAGTCATGAAGATGAAGCTAGTTGCCCATTCCAAAGAGTTGTAGGATCCTATGGAGAAGAACGGGCAAGAAACTCTACAGACTGTCTTATATATGTTTATAATTTGGGAAGTAATAGGATTCCACTGGCGGATAAGATTGAGGGAGGATTAAGCTCAATGGAGTGCTGAATGAAGAAGGCTATCTAGTAATTGGCTAGCTATAGACTAATGATGATGATCCCATTGTTTGTTTGGTGAATATATCATTTAAAAAGCATTGTTGTTACGAAGAGCCTCCAGCAACATATTCGCACTTGAATTTTTGGCGACACGGTTGGCGCAGTGGCTGAGCGATCGACTACTGCGCTGCGTGTCGTGGGTTCGGTTCCCGCACGGAACAAATATTTGTATTGCCTACAGGTAGTTGTTCCGGGTCTGGCTGTGTGTATGTGAGTTTAAATGTTTGTAAACGCGCCCACGATACAGGAGTAATTCCTGGTGTGAGGCAATGTTTAAAAAAAAAAAATTAATCGAAACGTAATAAAATTGTTGCAATTACCTATTGTATATAATTGGAGTTTTATATCATTCTACAAAGTGATTGCAGTGGTTCGTTGTTTTAAAAGTTACCTAAGGAAAACAGGTACAGTCACGAGCACCAATATGTCAACACTTGGCAACTTTCAATTGCGATTTTTTTCGTGAAATAACGAATGCAACGTTGAAATACAACACATTACATAAAGCTATGGGTTCGAAAATGCTATGTTCATAACAACATAAAATTTCATTAAAAAATAAAGGAGTAAATAGCTTTTGAATAAAGCCGAGTGTATACATACTTTTGCTCGTGACTGTACAGACGCACGTCAAGTTACCCGAAACTGTCAAATTTTCCCAATCAACCTTGAACCTAATGCTTTAGCGATAAAGTTGAAAATCTATTAAAGTAATATGTCAGATTGTAGTAGCTTGATGTGCCTACACGTTACCTGCTAGGATATGCTCGCTTACGTGTCATCACTTACTTGGTTCTTATTTTTTTTTAGTTTTTATAATCAGCATATAATCTTCCCACTGCTGGGACACAGGCCTCCCTATCTGTGAATGGGAGTGGGCCACGCGGGCCCAGTGCGGGTTGGTAGATGTCACATGTCTTCGATTTTTTAGTTCTAGGATATGCCGGTTTCCTCACGTTGTTTTTCTTCACCGTTTTGAGAGCAGTGGTGAAGAAATTAGCGCCTGTCTGGGTTCAAACCACTGGTTGATATCACTGGGCCACTGCTCTGGATTTAGTAGCCTATTTGTTAGTTATACAGAAAGGGACAGCGTTAAAATATTTTTTTTTTATGGTTATTGTATGGTTTTAGTAATATTTCGTGCCTAGGGAAGCACGTTAAGCCGTTGGTCCCGTCTTTCATTCGTGGATCTTTGACAGTCGTTACGGGTCATCAGTAGCCCGAAAGTCTGACAAACAGTCTTACCAAGGGGTATCGTATTACCCAGTAACTGGGTTGTGGAGATCAGATAGGCAGTCGCTCCATGTAAATTAGGTTATAGTCGCTCCATATAAAATAGTGGTATTCAGCTGCATCCTGTTAGACTGGAAGCTGACCCCAACATAGTTGGGATAAGGCTAGGCAGATGATGATATATTTTCAGTAAATTATTAATTAAGTCAAGGTATAACTTGAATCAAGATTGAAAAGGAATATTGGATTATGGCAACATTCCTTTTCTATTCTATATTATTCCTTCAGGTTTATAAAACATTGATTAATTACTAAATCATTGGAAGTTGTACTTATTTCATTAAAATTCAACGCAATCTTCTTTGATGTTGCGTCAAAAATTATTCTGATAAATTATTTATTATATTCACGGAATGCACCCGGCCTGAATACGACCCTGGTGTCGGTCAAGTTTGGAAATAAAACACATTATTTAAAGAAATGTCATGGATTTAATTACAAAGGTTTCAATATATTACTGTCTGATAAGAGTGTTGCTTATGCAAATGTTTGGAGTAGGTCAGTCTTAAACCGTGACTTTTATACAGGGTGGCGGGGACATCGACGCGTAACCTGGGGCCTACTCCGAAGTGCAAAGTGCGAATGTTCGGATCGGACCGACACATAGCCGAACCGAATATTATTGAAAAATGCGAAAAAAGTTCGGATCGGCTCAGTTGGGTAGGGACCATAATCAATATTCGAAAGGGTGTAGGAGTGTAGGACCGGAACCGACCGAACCAAATAGTAACTTCGTAGCAGGAAACGGCCGAACATTCGGCCGATACTACTTCGGAGTAGACCCCCTGTTACCATGGATGCAGTACACCCACATGTCGCCAGTTATGCTTAAGTTCCATGTAAGGGGGTGCGAGCCTATTCTCATCATCCTGGCACTAATCCAGACTCCAAGCTGCTCCTGAGAAATTCGTAACAGATAAACCTAATAACATTTTGCCTGACCTGGGAATCGAACCCCACCTAGGTTCGATTCCTAGGTCAGGCAAAATGTTGCTCATGCATGCTCCGCAGTAGCACTTGCGACAAGTCATCATCTGCCTAGCCTTTTCCCAACTATGTTGGGGTCGGCTTCCAGTCTAACCGGATGCAGCTGAATACCAGTATTTTACATGGAGCGACCGCCTATCTGACCTCCACAACCCAGTTACTGGGTAATACGATACCTCTTTGTAAGACTGGTTGTCAGACTTTCGGGCTACTGACGACCCGTAACGACTGTCAAAGATCCACGAATGACAGCCGGGACAAACGGCTTAACGTGCTTTCCGAGACACGGAGGTCTTGGTTTGGCCACCCATCCACGGACCAACCGCGGCAAGCGTAGCTTAACCTGATCGATTGTCCCGTGCGGCTGTTATTACTTAGCCACAAGCCCTCCTCAACAAGTAATTAAAGTATTTAGTTGTTTTTTTTTTTGCGTGATTCTATATTGTGTTCCACTGCTGGGCAAAGGCGTTTCCTTTTCCTTCCAAACCTTGTGCGATCTCTGGCCATGTCGACCCTGCAAACTTTATCAGATCGTCACACCTTCGTCGTGGTCTACCTCGACGGCGATGTTCCTCTCAGGCGTCCAATGAGTGACGATCTTTGTCCATCTCTCCGGGTGCATTCACACATGCAAAGTGTCGGGCCATTCCCAATTTTTTTATTTAGCCTACACCGTCCCACTGCTGAGCAAAAGCCTCGGCGATACGATCTAGATGCATATCTCAAGGGTTGGATTAAGGTGGCGCTAGAAAAGAATGCATGGAAGGGTTTGGTCTTTGCTCAGCAGTATTTAGTTACTTAAAGTAAAAAAAAATGCTTGTACAAAACAAGGCATATGAAATAACAGTTCTACAAACAGACAAAAAACAACAGTGCGAGAATTGGTACTATCTTCACAGAACCGATAAAATCAGTAAGGATAACACGTTAATCGCTAACAGCGATTTATGAAAGTGATTTACGATATTCGGTATGTGAATGTAGCCTACAGATCGGCCATTAGATGTAGCAATACTTAGTGGCTTGCCAAGTTATGTGGCAACTATCTACATTAATACATATATTATTACTTTGCTCACAGTTTTTTGCACTTGGAACGCATACTGTCACGCATTTTACACCCATTCGTTGATGACAAAGATGTCTAAATGAAAAACAAAGGGAATCGTCGTCGAGTTATTTTGGGTTCGGTTTCCAGGGCTTATCTAGTAAATAATTCGTATTATATTCTACCACATGTAAAACCTATATTTTAATGAGATAAGTTGTCATATTGAGCAGTGATGGCCCAGTAGTAGGTCGTGGGTTCGTATCTAGATAGGCACTTTACATGTGTAAATTAATTAATGTGTAAATTATTTCATCACCAGTGTTCTCGAATCGATAAAGGAAAACATCCTAAGGAAACCGGAATGTCCTAAAACTATTTCTATTTTTTTTTTAAACGTTTCTCCTGTATCCTGGGTGCGTTTCCAAACATTTAAACTCACATACACAAATAGCCAGACCCGGAACAAATACTTGTAGGTCATACAAATATTTGTTCCGTGCGGGAATCGAACCCGCGACACGCAGCGCAGCAGTCAATCGCCAACCGTGTCGTCAAAAATTCGACGACATGTGACATCCACCAACCCGAACTGGGTCCACGCGGAGGATTACGGCGCGGCACACTTCCTCTCACAGGAGAGACATCATAGGCTGATTATGTATACTTAAGCTAAGTTGTTATACCTTTAGGCTTTTTATTAGCGCCTGTAAGGAAAAAAAATGAACCTAAGTGTCTTTTAAAAATGTATCATCATCATTATTCTTTTTTTGTAACCTATATTTTCTAGATCTTCATTCCAATCTTGTTTTTAGCAAATAAACTTTGCCTAATACTTCATAAAATCCAATAAGGAAATATTTAGATAGGTAATCAATTTGATTTGGTTAATAAAAATTAAATGTTTGATTCGTAAAAAGTCCGTGTGTAAAAACTTTAAAGTTTTTCAAAGTTTATTTTAAGGTGTAAAAAAGAAAGCAAAAAGTTTACAGATTACAAAATAAATATGCATGTTCGAGAAGTTCTAAAATCAAATCAAATAGTATTTTAATGTTAGAATTGCATTTTGACATTTGAATTGTATTTTGACATTTTGGTCTTTTTTTGATTATTATGTATTTATAAATTGCATTTTGACTGAATGGATTTTAATTGTATTGAACTGTTAATTTTTATCTGATAATTATTGTGTTTAATAAAAAATAAAAAAAATATTTCAGACGCAAAGATCCATAGTTTTGTTAGTATTAATGTATTAATATAGTATTAATGTTTTAATTTTTATTATAGCATCATATAAATTGATTCATTTGAATTTCGCATGTCGATTCTTGGGCAGAATTTATGGCTCAACTTGAATTCTTCACGACCTTGTATACCTGCATTCTAGCAAATAAATAATTTGCTTAGATTTGACCGACTGTAAACTCACCATGTAAATAACACGATCCAAGTATTTTGGTCTACTTTTGCCCCTCATATTGCCCGTTATTTGTTAAATACTCAATCGGGTACCCGTAAAGCCCCGTAAATACCTGTTTGCCTTAAAAACAGCTGCAACTGCGAAGAGTTATTATAAAATAAATGTATCGAATAAGCCACAGAAAAAACTAAAATAACTGCATTTACTTTTACAGTCGTTCGGGAATTACATTGTCCAGTACAGAATTATTACAAAAGAAACATTGAAAAATAAAACCAGTAAACATACTGCACCGTTTATTTTGTTTCAACTCATAATTCGAACTTTCAAATTGAAATTGCACTTGAGGCCACACTAAAAAGGCAAGTTAAGTACACTAATCAATGATTTTATTTAATAGAAACGTAATACAACCTTGATAGAGCGAAACAAAAACTGTATTAATTGTAACTAGTTTATCGGTCATTTTTAGGGTTCTGTATCCAAAGGGTGCCAGCGGAACCCTATTGAATGGCTCCACTGTCCGATCTTCCGTCCGTCTGGAAAAGATCTGTATCTTTTGAACCGTAATAAGTAGACACTTGAAATTTTCACAGACTGTGTACTATTATAACTGCTATAACATAAAATAATAAAAATTAAATAAAGTAAAAAAATAGGGACCACACAAGAAATTTGCTAAAGAAATATGAAGTGTTAAATACTGCATGGTGGTACGGAACCCTTCGTGCGCGAGTCCGTCTCGCTCTTGGCCGCTTTATTATTTCTTGTTTATCTTAAATCTATTTCAAGAGGGGAAGGTAAGGCAGTACAAAAAGAAGAGTTGGCGTCCTCGTGTAAATATCACTTGTTCTTGGACTTCCCAGTAATGATATGTGGGGCAGTTGATGTAGTTTTTTTGTCCGCCAGTGGTCACGTAGATCGTAGTTTGTGAACAATCTTGATGATCTTTTCTGTAGCGGATACTGTAGGCTAAAATATTTAAATTAACATACGAATAAAATTTTAAAATATCATAATTATTATTTTATTAGTTAAATATTTTCGGTAAATTATTTTCATATCGAAGAATTAATTCGAATCGTGATATTAACCTACTAATCAATATATTTAATTTTTTATATAATTAATAACATTGAATGTCTGATGCAGTACCTACCTACACTCGTCTAATAAATTCCATGATTTTTATCTGACAGGCTATTACACTCAATTGCATTTTAACATCTTAGTTGTTCTAATTTATTTTTTATTTTATTTTAAGGTTTATATTTATGTAACCTTTACGTCATTTCAGTAGCTATTTAATTAATAAATAGAAGTTATATAAAAATCAAAGGTCGACTACTTTTAACAAACCGCAGACTTATTAACCTCATACTATTTCGATGCAAAAAATGGATTAGATTATAATTGATAATAACATACGGGTTTCTTTCCATAAGGAAATAATGTGTAACACATTTTGTTTTAATAAGTCACTAAAAAGTGTGCCACAAAAAATAAAGACTGAATTTTTTTACACTTAGGTCATTTTTTTTCAGGAAACATGACTTCATCGGTGTGGGAAATATTTTCTTTCACTAGGTTTCTAGATGCTGAAAGTAGCTCCAAACTGAAATGATTTGTAAAATTGTGTATAGGTGAGTCCTTACCTAGTAAAAAACAACAACAGTACCTATATTTTCCCGACGATTTAACTGAATATTTCAAGGGTTTTTTTTTGCTGTTCTTGACCACCTTCTTTTACCTACAAGTACATCTTAAACACAGCACACCAATTAAAACGCGCCATACGATGCTAATTGCAATTCTTCTCATTAATTAATACTCAATTAAAAGCCGAAAGGTGATCTTCCCTATCACGGTCACCGGCAATTTTCTCTGTAGACATAGCCGACATTTTAATTCGAAATTAAATACCTATCAAAAGAAAAACTGTAAATGTGTGTGTGTGTTTAAGTGTATAAACTCGAAACTATAATTGCGGTGTCGAATTGAAGCAGCTTGGCCTTTCCTCTAGAGCACGTCGTGATGTTTTCGAAGTAAAAACTACGCGGAAGACAATAAGAATTTGATGAATACTTATAATAAGGGCGTACGAGTGTATAACAGGATACTTTTCCTTATTGAATCGACGGAATGTCAAGTGAAAAACTTACCAGTAATTACTGTCATGTTATCTTGTTCTGCCTTCTTACCTTACCAGTTAATTTGCAAGCGTAGTTTATTGTTGTAAGGGAAATATCAAGTTTTTTGTTCCAACTCACAGCATCATGCTGAAGTAGAAGCCTTTTAGCCTCGTATTTCTGATTCAGTTTCCTTTTTGTTTCTTTAACAAAAAAAAAAAAAAAATTGGTTTTTTATTTTTGACTGTTGACAAGACAGTTTGTGATCTTCTTGTACGAATCGCAATAAACACTTTTTTTTCTTTCTTTCATATTGTGATTCCAATGTAGTATCAATGTTAACATTTCTTTATTGCTTAAGATTAGCAGTTAAGTTTTCAAAATAAAACGTTTCAATTTAAAACTCGTCATTATTGCAAATAATGTCAATTCAACCACTGTGTTAATATTAATGTGGACATTAATAACGACATGAACAAAAATAATTAAAATGAATAACGTGCTACGCCAGTGGCATCTGCCTACATCATCTACGTGCTACAATCATATTTTCGTAGCGCTACGCCACGTAGCAATAACTTCATAATACCCAATTCTATTATAGCATTCATTTTCATACCGACAAAGCTGAGCTTATGCATAAAACATAATAGATTCGACATCGGAATGCAGTAATTTAGCCAGAGCTAGAGCCTTCATAAATCTAATCTAGTAATAAAATACAGCAGAAGTCACGGTTACCAACTAGTTTTTAATACAATTCTTGTACGTAATTGGTTGGTTAAGATTACAATGTATTGTTGTTAAATGTCAAGCTTGGTATGTTGTATGTAATTGTTAAGGTGTTGGACTTTTTTTATGTGTTGACAGATAGTGTTTCTAATTCTGAGCTCTTTTAATTTTTATGCAAACTGACGATTTTTCCTCCCTTTCAAAGATAAAATTGAATTCTTTGAGAAAGCTTAGCTGTGATGCATTGTCCCATTCAATGAAAATAATCAGTCTATAATGTTCCCACTGCCTATAATGGAACACAGGCCTCCTCTTAGTGAGAGGGAGTCGGCCATAATCCACCACGCGGGCCCGTTGCGGGTTTGTAGATGTCCCATGTCTTCGAATTGGTTTTGACGGTTTCTTCACGATGTTTTCCTTCACCGTTTTGAGAGCAGTGGTCATGCAATAATTTACACAAAGTAAAGCGCCTCACTGGGTTTGAAGCCGTGGCGGTTACCACTGGGCCACCACTGGTCACTGCACATTGACCAGGAAAGTGGCAGTCAATTGTTTTCAATAAATCAGTTTTGACCCTTCTGAGACAAGAGGGCCTAGCAAGTGACAATCGCTTTCAACAGAGGGGCAATTCTCGTAATTTTAAGAACGTTCACAGTCTGAAGGCCAATTCTTGTAATTTAAAACGTTCAAAATCTAGTCGCAGTCTCATCTCGGCGACAAACAAATGTCAAAAACTTGTCAAAATGTAGGGAAATTAGACGTATTTTCGACAGATTGAGACTGAGATCTGACTGAGAACGTTCTTAAAATTACGAGAATTGCCCCTCAGATCTCAGTCTCAATCTATCAAAAAAACCTCAAATTTCCCTACATTTTGACAAGTTTTTGACATTTGTTTGTCGCTGAGATGACACTGCGACTAGATTTTGAGCGTTTTAAATTACGAGAATTGGCCTTCTGGACTGAAATGAGATTTTTTTTTAAATTCATCGTTTCAATTTGCGTTTCGTTGTCTCTGCCACCCCATATAGGAGTAGATAGGACATTACTAGTGCTACTTACACTGTAACATTTTGAACTAATTTTTTCTTGTTCGTTATAATTATCTGTCGTGCTTGAAGCAAATGCCGCGACAATATCAAATGTCAATTATTTGAATAAGTCACTTGTCATGGTGCCTTCCTGTTCACATAATGATTGTTGCGGATTAACCTTTATTGTGATTCTAGGTATTTGATATTCATAAGCCGGGTAAGGTTTTTTTCTGATGAGATGGTATTTGTTCTGGTGAACAAGTTACTTCCTATAAAATGTTAACTGATTTTTTTTTGCGAATGGTTTCTCTCAGTGGTTAACCTAGGAGGTTGTTGGCTGCTTAACCGGGCTGTCCTGTGGATGCCTTAATAATGAAAGCCTTCAGCCAGGGTGTAACACTTATAAACTAAGCGACTACTCACTAGGGACACCCCCTGTGGGGGGTACGGACCTCGGGTTGGGGCATTGCTAGGGGAAGGACAACAAGACTCACAATAAAGTTTACAATTTTAACAAATTGTTGCAATAGTAGCACAGTGGTAACGATCCCGACTTACGAGTTGTCGTGGGTTCGAACCCAAACTGTGGCTTTACTTTGATTTCATCACTGCTCTCAAAACGGTACAGGAAAACATCGTGAGGAAACCAGCATGTCCTAGAACCAAACATTCGAAGATATGTGAGATCTACCAATCCGCACTGGGCCCGCGTGGTTGATTATAGCCCACACCCTCTCGAAGAGAGGAGGCCTGTGTCCCAGCAGTGGGAACAATATACAGTAAACATTTTATAAGCAGCCGGTCGATTCTGTAAAAATCTCACCGTGAAAACTCAAGTGAAGTGAGCTTGATGTGACTTGTCAGTAGTGTCAATCCCTAGTATTATTTGGAATGACAGCTCACTCCACGCTCACTTCACCTAAGTTTTCACGGTGAGATGGTTACAGAATCGCACTGCTGGAAACGGAGTGGTTTTACTCTCAAAATTAGCTATTTTTGCTTAGACATGGTTCGGCACTTTTGCTATCTCTTAAGCATTCCATAACATATGGCGTTGCTACAGTAATGTTTTCTAAAGAGAAATATCGCAGATGGCTCCACATTCCACCTCCAATAAAGAAAGCCACATTTTTACCAAAATCGAGGCTAATTTGCCAGTGAAATTAACTTCGCCACAAAGAGAATCTTGACTTTCTGTACAAGGTAGTTTTATCTTATCCAGTAAAGTTCTTCTAAAGGTCGGAAGCACGCAAGCATCTTTATTATATACTTTATTTCTTTAGCAATAAAGTCAATATTGAATTGTCACACATATTGTATAACGATTTGCACGTCTTTTCAGAAATGTTCCAACGTACAATGGAAAAAGGACTCTTATTCGTTTGGTATAAGATTGAAAATCAGCTGTGCGGTATAATCGTGTAACAAATTGGTTTACACTGTAGTGCACTTAATGTAGTTTATTTGGCCAGCCCTGTATCATTACTCAAAGGTGTTAAAGGTTCCTAGATGGACAGGTTTGAGTGCCATCCAGTGCCCTTGACTTTATTTCAATGAGACAAGGATCTTTTGAGTTTACTGTTGTATATGGTCTAGTTGAGAGCTATTTGACGTAGGTAGTTGGTATTTCTTGGCCTATAAAAATGTATTATAGGTGCCGATGACCAGCAAAGTCCAAGTCTATTATTACTGCAACAAAGATTGTAAAAAGTTTTATCATTATTAACCCAACATAAACTGGTGCAGAAAACCTCAAACGGCGAAAAAAAAAAGCCTGATTGGGAGTTATATCTTCGAGCCGTTTGGGGTTGAAACACTAGGGCCATGGGGTCCGATGCCCACTTGGGGCTGGCCTGTTTCTTGGCCAAAGAATTAGCATCGCCATACAACGTGGCAATGCTGCCAGCCTTTTGGGCACTGTTCCTGTTGACAGCTTCCAGTTGTTCTTTTGCTTGTTTTTTCACATGTACATATGTATTATTATTTTAAATGTTAGCTTATATAATGAAAATATTAATTCAAGTAGTTTTAATTTACTAACCCAACATACATTTTAAACGTGGCACATACGAGTAGGTACTCGTTAATGTATAGGTCCAGCTAAAGTAAGCTTAGTCAATGATTTAGTTGATTATACCAAGTATGAAACTACTTTTATGATACATTTCCTCAACTTCCTTAATTTATCCGAAGGTTCTTTTCAAAAGATCGCGTTTGGTGATAAGACCGTCCATTGTGTCAACCTTGTGTAAATTTCTACATTTATATCTGTCATGTTTATGGTAAATAATAAAGAATATAATATCCTATTTTCCACTAAAGTAGCCATCAATATCCAGCGAATTCCAATATGAATCATAAAATTTACAAATATTTATTTTTAATTATTAGAAGTATAGTCGATCTAACTACAGACGTTAAAGTTTCACTGGCAATTTCTTTATCTCATCTAAACAAACTGTTAAAGCTAAATGCACAAGCTAACTTATAGATTATCACGAACGTGTTAACTCTAAGTAAATATTTGCCGTAGTTTGATTTGCATCGCGTCTGTGAGATTATCTATGAGCTGCACTAAGTGACAGATCGCTAATTCTTGTAGCTATCTAACTAACGAGTTAAGATGGCTTTTATCTTAAAAATATTATAATAATATATCTTTTATCTTTTTAATTTAAAACATTCAAAATCTAGTCGCAGTCTCATCTCGGCGACAAACAAATGTTAAAAACTTGTCAAAATGTAGGTATTTTTGACTGATTGAGACTGAGATCAGACTGTGAACGTTCTTAAAATTACGAGAATTGCCCTCCTGGTGTATGAAGGCAAACGAAGAAAAAGGAGTATGCACGGAGGTGCAGCAGGTGGCGTCCTGTAGTTTCTGTCCCCATGAGAAGAAGTCGTGAGTTTATTTACTATCTATCCAAAAGGTCTCATGAACAGCTAACTCCTCTAATTCTTACATTTCCTGACCAGCCTTTTACAAGGTCTTATGATAAAGTTGACATTTGCTTTCATTACGAAACACGTAGGCTTATAATTAATGCTAATTTTATAATTCTAGTTTCATAACTAATTAGGCGATGGACATTTGGGTTAATTCTTGTTTATATTGCGTAAAGAAGGCTGAGATAATGTAGTCATATAATATTGCCTGGCTTATTTTTTTTTTTTTTGTAAAAAAAGTGTTGACATAAAGTATTTGGATTTGGTTAATGAATGATTGTGAAGCTGGTAATTAAGGTTCCGTTCCCAAAGAATGCCAACGGAAACCTTATATAAGCCTCCGCTGTTCGTCCGTCTGTCTGCCAGCGGGCGTTATCTCATGAACCGTAACAGGTAGACAGTTGAAATTTTTTCAGAGTGTGTGTTACCGCTACCTATAACAAAAAATAATATAAATAAAGTAAATGAAATTTAAGGGGGTCTCTACGAGAAACGTGTTTTGTTCGGCTTTTTTTGCCTTGTGGTACGGAACCCTTCGTGTGCGAGTCCGATTGACCGGTCTATTTTTAAATGTTTTAATTTTGGCTTTACGACTCCATTTAGCATTAAAATAAATAATATTTGGTAAATAACCACCTTTCTTTGCACCCGCAAATTACTCTAGTACCTACCTACTTGTTAGAGCAGATATGTAGTTTATAAAAGTATAAATAAATAAGGCAGAACTAGGATTGTAATGCACATAATAATTCATATTGATTCAATCTTCCGTTAGATGGTGAAATCGTTTAATTATATCTGTGTAGTTTCATATTGTGAAAACGTTGACATTTAAAAAAATTAATTGCAACTGTAGTGTAATAAAAATGAAGTAGTAGATATTATTATGATCAATGTGATATTTGTTTGTAGTTTCATTTGACTAAAAGATTTGCAATAATTCAGATCGTAGACTGATACCTGTAATTGAGATGACCGGTAGATAAAAGGACCAGATTCATGTATCTTCATGCAATCAAATAATGCATCATTAAACCTCCAATAATGTTAACGGTTCATATTCTCATAATAGTATTCTTTGTTGCTTTACGTACCGAGGCCCCTCCGTGCCTCGGAAAGAACGTTAAGCCGTTGGCCTCGGCTGTCATTCGTAGATGTTTGACTGTCTTTACAGGTAGAAAGCCCGAAAGTCTGACAATCAGTCATAACAAGAAGTATCGTATTACCCAGTAACTGGGTTGTGGAGGTCGGATAGGCAGCCGCTCCATGTAAAATACCGGTATTCAGCTGCATCCGGTTATATTGGAAACTGACCCCAACATAGCTGGGAAAAGGCTGGGCAGATGATGAATAGTATTATTTGTTTAAGTGAGGGAGCCCTACGGTTTTATTGACAAATAGCAGGCCTTTTGGGTTGGATTCGAAAGGTTGTTGTGGAGTTCTGATGATACGAAGTCCACAAAAGGAGTGGTGGACCTCAAAGGAGTTACCGTCCTTGCATTTATTTTCATGGATAGTTAATTGGTGAATTTCCATGAAAATATTCCATAATGTAAAAATTATAAAAGTGTGTCGGTATCGTTTTTTTATGTCCTAATTAATTAAGAGATACCAGACACAGTTCAGTATCAAAGACATTAACACAAAATCAAGCTTCCAGAACCAATATTAATCACAAAATTATGTATATAAATATTTAAATTAAACTAAATATGTATGAGTATCTGCATAAAATCCAAACGACCTCAAATTCTACAAAACAAGTGCATTCATGACCTGACCTTTAATTAAAAAAGGAAGGTCAAACGCATGAAGAGTGCCGTTGAAGATGGCAAGTTTTTAATGCGTCATGTTTTTTTGGTGAAGAAATAGGTTAGATGAGTAAAGTTGATTATTAAGAATTTTTAGATAAATAAAATAGACACAGTGTTTTATCTTTTAAATAGTCTAACAAGTTCCAGAATAGTGATACGATTAAGAAAACAGTCTCAATTTAGATGGACTAAGATCAATCTAAGTCAAACGAGATCTATAGGCGATTAGCTGGTAATTTTCTTATCTTAATTCCTTATAAGGATTTTCAACGCATTTAGTGGTACTTGTAACATTTAATTTATTTTATTTAGAACTCATTATTACCTGAACATACTACGGCCAGTACGTAGTACTATGCTTACTGATTAATTTAGCAAAGAGATGGCACTTATCTATTTTTCCTGTGTACTCTAGAGAAACTGGGTGATTTGTGGACATCCCATCCCTGTTTTTAGGGTTTATTACTAAGGCTGCACAGTCCATTCTACCATACCTAAAAACATGAAACTAATCCGAGTCCCACAATCACCCGGATTCATTTCATGTTTAGGTATATTTTTTATGGTATGGTATCTGTCAAAAAAATACAAATATGTACGGAACCTCTTTGTGAACTTATATTTTTGGACTTTTTTAGTTTTGGACATTTTTATTTTTGGACATTATTTTATGATTTGGACATTATTATAATAACCCCTTTTTTGTTTGTTGTGCCTGTATTGTATTCCACTGTGGGGTAAAGAGCTCCCCTGTTTCTTTCCATACCTCTCTTTTTTGTGCGGTCTCTGGCTATGTTGGTCCCGCAAACATGAATAATCGTCACATATTTTTGCCGTGGCTTACCTCAACGGCGATGTTTTCCCTCAGACTTCCAGTGAGTGACGATTTTTGCCCATCTCTCCGTGGTCCATCATTCCCGCTACATACAACATACCTAATACAGACGCCAGCACATCAAGCTACTACAATCTGTCAAATTTATTTAATGGATTTTCAACTTTATCGTTAAAGCATTAAGGTTCAAGATTGATTGGGAAAATTTGACAGTTTCGGGTAGCCTGCTGGCGTCTGTACATAAAATATTATCTAGTGCCAAGTTTCAAGCGTTAATATTTAGCTGTATAATATTACATAGGAAGCTGTAAAAAAGATTACCTACCTGTAAAAAAGATGATCAAGACAAATGACTTCTTACCCAAACTCATTACTATCAATAAAAAAAACGTTAAAGATCACGCAAAAAAACCCGCAAATAAACATTAAAATGATAATTAAAAACGTTCTAGAGTACATTAAGTGCAGCAAAACATTTTAAAACCTTAATTGTTTAGACACGAAGCTATGTAGCCTCGGTTTAATAGAAAGGAGCCGGTCATCTGCTGCGAACGGTACAAGGACTGATGAGCACTGAAAGTGTTACGAATGTTTTATGTAATAAAATAAAACATGTTGTATTTTTTTTTTGATGGTACTGATTGTATGTCTGTCTGATTTTGAAAATGGACGGGGTCATGCAAAGTAAAGCGCCTGTTAGTGTTCGAATCTACGACCTACAACTCGTAATTCGCGCCCGTTACCACTGAGCCAACTCTGCTTTTTCACAACCACAATTTTTAAGACACAGAAAAAAAAATTGTCGATAGCCACTTTTTTTTCCAAATCTTCTATTAGTAGGTAGTAGGAGTAGGTAATTTCCGCGAAAAAAAACACGCGGAAGCCTAATGCACTACTTAGCTATAAAATTTAGACCAATTACATACAAATCTACTATATGACACATCACTATTTACGAGAGGCAGTAAAAAGTTATCTTTTTACTGCCTCTCGTAAATAGTGATGTGTCATACAAAAATATTACCTATCGATATTGCATAAAAACTTTTTGTTAGTTTGATAACTGACATGTAAGGTTTTTTATGACAGATGATAATCATCTGTTACATCTTTAGTTTTAAAAAGGTCATATTCGGTTATATTTGCGGGTTAACGTTACATCAATAAATATTTTTTATTAATCGTTTTTTCATTCCGTGGGAATTTTGAATTTGTTACGTAAGTCAACTTTATGATTTTTGAGACTAATGATATGTTATTAAAATTTGGTGATATTATGGGTGTTACATCAGAACTGTGTTAATCGGAGGTCATATTAATTATTGAAAAATATGAAGCTTTTGAAAATTGACGTGCAAAACTGCCTGCCGTTCCTTCCCGACAAAGAAAAAATGGACACATTTCTCCCTTGATTTTGTATATATAATATATATATATTTATATGTATGTGTATATAACCTATTTATGTATTTGTACCTAGTTTTAAGAGTTTTTTTTATTATTATTGTCCCTCTCAACCAAAGCACCTGCCATCTAATCTCTTCACCACCCTTGGTTGACTGGTAGAGAATGCCTAAGGCATTAAGTCCGCCTTTGTACCTCTTTGTGCGAAAAGTTTCAATAAATAAATAAATAAAGAAAAAATGGTAGCTTTTAATTAAAACTAAATAAGATTTAACTAAGATTATTTTAGTTTAATATGGTTTACATTGTATGCTATTTTAAAAAATGAAGTTCACAAACATCCCTGATCTGAATGATAGGTACAACAAGGAGAAAATAAAGTGGATCTACTAATTTCCTTCGGAACAAACACTTTCCTTTCAAAGTTTTCAATCCTTACAATAATGCAACAAGGTTGCCAACATGTTAGGTCTATACGACCATATTATGTAATGTTAACTACATGGTAGGTCCACTTACAATTAATTTGACACCCAAATTACCTTGCAATTACTATTAATTACGCACCTCTCTATACCCATCCCTGACCGATAAATCCCACAAAAATCCGCCGGCATGTTCTATCAAGTTCCAGTTGCAGCGCTCGACACGTTAATTTGAGTTCAACCTGTCTTGGATCATGTTTCGTGTCAGCTGTCGGGCGAGGGAGGTCGACCTCTCACTGAGGTCAGGTTGAGTCTTCAAGAAGATCGTGTTCGAGTTCAATATGTAATTGGTCCAGTTTATTTAATAGCAATGTAGGTTGTTTATTAAGTAATGCTTAAACTTTGAACTAGGTTTGGACCAGATTATATAGTAGTAGTATACACCGTTAAATTTTGATCGTTTTAGTCCTTAAAAGGGGTCATTGTACTCATCATTATGAACAACTTTTACTACGGGACCAACCCTGAAATCGTGAAAAAAAAATCAGTTGATCCATACATTATGTCGAGTTATGCGAACATAAATCTATGGATCAACAGATTTTTTTTTCAGAGTACAAGACCCCTTTTAAGGATAAAATTGTAAAGGATCTGGGTTAAATGCTGTTTTGATCACACAGGACAACAACAAACAGGAAAATACAACTTTATCAAAATCGGCAAGAGTCGTTGCCATGAAGAGTTTGACGTCTGTGAGATCCCTCAGAAATAAAATGAAAGTCTTTAAACATCATAATTCTCTTGCCCTTATTGCAATTTATTTGTAGTCGGCGCATCATATTTTTTTCTTTCCACACTTCTCTATTAGTGGTCATCTCAGTAGTCAGCCCCTTTCTTACGATATTATCATTCAGATGAAAATCACTGAAAAGTGTTTGAAAATTGTGAAGAAAACATCTTGCAACACCGTTGAGTTCGAGTGCATTTTTTTTCTATGCACTAAAATCTCACGTTATTTCGAAGTATAGCAAAGGTAATCCTAAACACATACAACAACACTTGTGAATACTTTTCAAATAACAACATATACTACTAGTAAATGAGATATGTAAAACAACTATGTTATATCTCATTTACAGGTAGCTGCTACCGCCTGAACTTAGTAACCTTTAATGAAACTAGATGTCCACTTACGTGCAATTGTCTTGCGTTTATTGTTCAAGTTTTATTTCCCTCTGTTTCACGAATCCTGTAGTGTTCGCGGTCAAGGATAAACCACTTTATAAAATGTTTTTTTAATGAAGCAGTTACCGGTTTATTTTGAGTTGGTTTTCGCGCTCTCAGAAAAGAGATACTCTTGTAAATATAATAAAATCAGTAGACCAACTCAAAACGTTAAAATTAAAATCAAAATCTCATCTCAGCGATAATCAATTTGAAAAACTTATAAAAAATTTGGTAAATTTAAAGTTTTTTATACAGATCTTAAAAATACATTAATTGCTTGCACTCTGGGAGCCATATCCCAATTTTTTAAATGAAAACTAGAACATTCAGTATTGTCTAAGATCAAGATCAATTACATAAGGAAACAGCATAAGTGTTACGATTATAACACAACAACGAAATGTCAAAGAGTATCGTCCGCTACAAACTCCATTCACTTCTAATATAAAGCATGCATAATCAAAATTTGAAGCAATGAATTGTTATTTAATTTTTTTCTTCGTAAAATGAACTGCTCGCTTAGCTACGTAACTAATAATTGAATTAAATCTCAGTAAAAAACTGAAGCTTCAATCAATTTCTAGGTTCAATAAATGTTATACATTTTGGAGAAATTGGCAGATGTTCAAATAGTGTAAATGTTGCTTTCAACCAAAGAAAATAATTATACAATCTATATTAACTACTAATAATAAAGCTAAGAGTTTGTTTCTTTGAACGCGCTAATCTCTGGAAACACCAGTCATATTTGAATAATTTATTTGCATCTGTTAGCCCAATTCTTGAGGAAGGCTGAAGGTTATTTAACATCACCCCAAGACCCTTAGAAGCTGAGCAAACAGAAAAAAAGAAAGAAGAACGCTAAGCGAAAACGGAGTAATAGCCCGGGCAGGCGATGCGATGCGACAGGGTGGTCGGAAATTTCACATGGATGAAGTCGCAGGCAGACGCTAGTTAAAACATATTTATTGACCCCTTCGATAATCGTAGTGGTATGCTAATGCCAACCGTAGTTGTAGGTACATGTCACACGTTTATTTCAAAGCTCATCAACCACCATCACCTTGGGAGCCCTTGATCCATGTTACACATCCAGAATGGAAGATAAAATCGTGTTGCGCCGACACCATGTCGGCGCAACACGATTTTATCTTCCATTCTCAATGCTGTTTTGTTCACACAGGACAACAACAAACACAGGATAATACAACTTTATCAAAATCGGCAAGAGTGAAGAATTTGTCGTCTATGAGATCCCTCAGAAATAACATGAAAGTCTTTAAACATCATAATTTTCAAGTGCCCTTATTCCAATTTATTTGGGTTCGGCGTAACATGTTATCATCATCATTCTCTCATGTCAGTTGACACTCTTATCATTATCATTCACTCCTTTTCACTTTCATATCATCCCTCACACAATCCATCCATCTTTGATCTTCCTCTCCCTCTTCATCCATCAACATTTATATTCATCACAGGTTTAGTAACATGCGTTTTGTCCCTCGTCATTAAGCACCATTGTCTTTTATAACAAGGCTTAAACAGTTACAATATACAGTTGAGTTTAATTAAGAAAAATCAATACCTTTAACTCAAAGCTTAGTTTGCTTCAGTAGTTACTTACGTTAGCTTGCGTAGGTATTCTAAGCTAGTTCTAATTGTTTTTTTATTTGTTTTTATAAGAGGGACAATTATCGTAATTTTAAGAACTTTCACAGTCTGATCTCAATCTCAATCTGTCAAAAATACCTCTAATTTTTGACAAGTTTTGACATTTGTTTGTCGCCGAGATGAGACTGCGACTAGATTTTGAATGTTTTTAATTACGAGAATTTGCCTTCTGATGTATGTATCTGGTGTATTGTGTGTCTTTTAGTCTCTGTTAAATAAATGTATTTTCTTTCTAATAGCTTCGAAACTTTGCCTTTTAACCTTTCTATTACATGTTAATAAGCACCGAAATATTAGGACTACCCGGAATTTCAAAGGAAGTGATATAAAATATGTATTCGAAACTTATCTACAATCTCAAGTCTAGAGAAAGGATTATAAGTTACGTTGACAGATGACCTCAGTTAGGTAACTTAATATACTTACTACTCATCTAAAAAAAATAGGAAGAGATTAAAAAAAAAGTTTGTTCATTTTGATTTATGGTTGTAAAAAGTATGTTGTATAATAATTTAATAGGTAAGTAGGGTGACATAGATTTACAGCCACGAATGTTTTTGGTTTGAAATGACGTTTTTAATCAAATCTATTCAATATTTTTTTTTGTAATTTCCGTAGAGTTTTGTGGATTAAAAATCACGGGTATCGTGTTACCGAAAAACTGGGTTGTGGAGGTCAGATAGGAAGTCTCTCCATGTAAAATACTGGTATTCAGCTGCATGCGATTGAACTGGAAGCTGCCTCCAACATAGTTGGGAAAAGGCTAGGCAGATGATGAATATTATATGGTAGCTTCACCAATTAAAAGCATATATAATCAATATTCCAACAAAAAAAAATTTTTTCATCTAACTACATCGGCACTTATAAAACGTCAGAAGCTAGGTGCACGCTTCCAATTGGTGGTTTCCTATGGAGAAGAGCCGGCAAGAATATCCACAGTTCCTTTAGAGGAAGCCTTCCAATGAGCATACATTAATTAGTCCTATGAGTCTTTATGGTTATCAAACATGGATCCCTTCGCGGAATCCGGAAGAGAGTGTTGCTCGACCGCACTTAAGTGGCCAGTCTAGACATACTTGGACTCGAGAGTTGTACTTATCTTGGAGTCAATTTGTTGTTAGAATGTTTACATTGGTGGAGGTTGGTGAAGGATCTTATACAACCTGTCTGATTGCACGTCTGCTTCTTCGGCTCTTAGTCACATGGCAGTTGTTCATGTTCACACCTGTAGTAGGAATAGAGACTCATACTCATAGCTTTCAAAAGCTTTATACAATACGTACATATTGTAGAATATGACATTAATTGCTTGTGACAAAAATATCTGTAATTAAATAAAAGGAAAGAAAGAAGATACGTTTATTTATGGTAAGGTATGATGGAAAGGAAAAACAAACACGAAAAATAAAAAGTTGGAGGACAATATGCGTCACATCCACGTAAAACGGCCATCACTTAGCATAATGCTGTGACCCTATGAGGGAAGTATAACAACGATGACTAAATACGTGTGACGTACAATTATAGAAGAATAAACTTTAACACTTGAGTCAGTAGTAAAAGAGCATCATTTAGACATCTCCCTCCTGTATATAAGCTAACTCTAGTCGTTTTATTTTTTTTTTGAGGATCGGAAATCATCAAATGACCCCTCCCGCTCTGGGTTGAACGGAAGGGAGTGTCAGACTCTTACTGACTAAAACCCACCCGTGTTCCTTCCTTAGCCCTTTATATTCCAGGGCAGCGGTAACCCTTTCGGACGATCCCGCTACCCTGGCAGGCTTCGGCCCTATCGGGCCCCGTCGCTTATGCTGACATCTCTTTGAGGCGCGCGTGGAACACATACACGCCGTCCAGCACGAGCTAACTCTTGTCTTGATTTGCAATTATAAGTACTTTGAGCTATTTGCATCTAGCCTTCTATCTGTACTTACATACCATTTCTCATTTCTTCACACACATTTTTCTATTATAACTCTCACTAATTATGTGGTGTTGACCACATCGGCATGTGATATCACATAAATATGCATATGTGTTCGAATAACAGTGCATATATTTTAAAACGATGAATATATATATGCCTACTAGCAAATAACTGGCGTGACGGGTCATTTCTCTACATTTCAATAATATTATTAAGAAAAGGCTTCTGTTTTTAGATTCCCTTTATTGTTATTTATTAGCTACGTAATACACTGCTTAAACTCTTGTTTGTTATCGAATTTAATATCTTTCGAATGAACATTAATCAGAATTATGGAACTTCCATTTATAGTTTTAATCGGATCACAAATGTTTCACAATCTGTAATTTGGAGCCATAAAGATCGATCGTTCATAGTACAGTCACGAGCAAAAGTATGTATACACTCGACCTTATTCAAAAGCTATTTACTCCTTTATTTTTGAATGAAATTTTATATTGTTACGAACATAGCACTGTCGAACCCATACGTTTGTGTAATGTGTCGTATTTCAATGTTACATTTGTTATTTCACGAAAAAATCGCAATTGAAAGTTGCCAAGTGTCGACATATTGGTGCTCGTGACTGTACATAAATTAACTTATCAATCAGGTCAAATCATTTATAAAGTCCTCTGTTACATCAGGACCTAAACTACTAATCTATATAAAATTAAACATGATTAAACTGAACTCCTCAAACCATACATTTGCCTATTTAATCTCGAGATTAAATCGATTATAATTCTCGAAATTAATTGATCTCATTTCAATCGTGCACACTCGGGTTAAAACGTGACTCGTTCGGAACTGTATGCAAACTCATGCGCAGAAAGTGAACGTAAAAATTGTTCAATGGGTCAGTTATGTCGTATTATATGTATATCCATGTATGATGTATGGGCTTGCTGAAATAAATTAGTGATTGATCTTTTCGATGATGATAAGCTAATGGATGTTTTATGAAAAAGGTTGAATTAGAACTTGCTGTAATGAGCTATTGTGATTGGATTTGATTGAGTTTTAAATCTAGTACCTATGCAACTACAAATGGCGAACATACATGGTTGACAAATAAAGAAATTTAGGTACTTACTTTGATCTAGAGGTTCCTCATGATAACGCTTACACACATAATAATTTAGGCACATTTTACGATATCTTAATGTAAATATATATAATTTACATTAAGATAATATCTAGAGAAAGCAAAGGTTGATTGATATACAAATATTTCCCAAAGCAAAAGTCAATCCCATCACACATCAGGTGAGAAAGCAGTAGTCGACACTATATTACACAATCTCATACCATAGCTACTGTAATTTGAAAACATTGTAAAAGCAACGACCAATTGGAACCGTGCACCTAGCTTCTGACGTTTCATAAGTCCCCATGTTGGTTAATGTGAAAAAAAATATTTTGATTTTGTCTGCCCTCTGGTCGGATTACAGGTTTCCTAGACATAAGTTAGAGTGTTCAATTAATGTAAAGTAATATTGTAAACAATTAATGTAACTAAATCGGTTGTCATGGTATGTGATACCGAGGAATGAAGAAAATGTCGCAAGGAAAGTTTTGAGTATGAATGTCGATGATTATAAGAGTAGGGGAAGACCAAAAAAACGATGGATGGAACGTGTGAATGATGATATGGTAAGAAAGGGGGTGACTACCGAGATGACGACTAATAGAGGAGTATGGAAGAAAAAGACATGTTGCGCCGACCTCAGCTAAATAGGGCAGGAGACTGATTATAATAATTAATGATACTAAATCATTTTAATGTCAAAAAGTCGTTTTTCCGACAGTATTTAGGTTTTTAAGTAAAACTTCTATGGTACAGACGCCAGCAGGTCAAGCTACCCGAAACTGTCAAATTTTCCCAATCAACCTTAAACCTTAATGCTTTAGCAATAAAGTTGAAAATCTGTAAAAGAAATTTGACAGATTGTAGTAGCTTGATGTGCTGGCGTTTGTACTTAATGACTGTGTAGCTTTCTATAACTGATAGATTTTTGGAAGTCGGATCAGTACTCCAAGAGATTACCTTTTACAAACATATATGAAAACAATATTACCTCTTTATAATGTAATATTAGTTTACATAAGGAGTGGGTTGTGGAGCTTGCGTTCGCTTCATGTAAAATTCTGGTATTTAACTGCATCCGGTTAGACCGGAAGCTGACGTCAACATACGAGTAGTTATATAGGGAAAGGCAAGTCAGATGCTGAGATGAGGATAAAGCGAAGGTAAAAATTAGAATGGGTAGGTGTGCTAATCAATTACGAAATTTACCCATTGTAGACAATCTAGGATAAAAGATAGCACTTCATCCTTTCTAGACCATTTGGTAACAGAGATACGGATCGGTTTATCTGTCCGTCTGTGTTAGCATCTGTTACCCAACGCCTCGTTAGTTTGTGAAGGGTAAAAAGAAATGTGGGCCGGACTACTTATTTTAATAAATCTATTATGATTACGATGAATAGTTCGTGACTTGGAAGTTAGAAGGTAATGATTTTGTTATTTGTTTTTATAAGATTATAAAAACAAAAGAAGTTAGGTAGTGTGTAGTTCAGTTGCTTGTTTTAAAAGCTCTTCAGTAGGTAGCTATATATACATATTTTAGGAAGTATATTATTTAAAAAAAACTGGTGGTTATTTAATAGCATTTAGGCTCTACACTAATTTAATTCGTAATTCCAAATATTTTATGTTTTTACTTATAAAAATAAATGTTACTAGATCACCTTCTATTAATTTTAATTACCAAACACTTCAGCATGTTTTTCGAATTTTTTACGTAAAAAAAAATATACGCACATAATAAATACTTTAATTAGTACACTTCAACTTGAATGAACACATCGGTCAAATGTATGAATAAATTACAAAAAAAAAATATTGCATGGTAAACCATTTTATAAACATGAGATGCTTACGCTGTCGAATAGCCACTACTTACCTAACCTAAATAAAAAAACGGAACAGAATATATATGAAATGATATGCCAATGCCAAGTAAGTTAGTTAGTATTGGTGAAACTGACGCCCTAAGGCAATTAGTTAAATAAACTATGTAAGTTGTATTATGTAAACATGATGGTGTTAAATTCCTATGTGGGTTAACTAGGGCATCATGGTCGGACCAGTTCTGTTCACTGTTACATCATACAGACTATCTAGACATCTGTAATCTAGTTTAACTAGTTGTCCTGGATATTTTATATCTTATTTACAAATAACACTTCTTCATTTTACGTTCTATTTTTTTTTTTTTCTGGTAGATGGTGGCTTCCGCTATTTCTATAGTTTTTAATGATAAATGATTTTATTTTGTAAGTAGGTTTGTACAAACACTTTTACACGTCAATCATATTTTAAAACTAGAAGAGGTCGGCGCTTCCTATCTGACTAGTCTGAGAAGTAAGGCCGAAACAAACTCAGAGGTCACAGTCGCTTTTAAAGTACAGACATAATCTTGGTCAGATCATATGAAGACTATGTAGATCGATGTCTGAGATGGTCTTTTGAGGAAATAACCACACAGATTGAGAGGACCTGTCCAGTTATTTCATCCATTTATGCATAAATGTATCCATTTTGTCTCTTACATCTCTGTAATTGTGATCTCATTTAATTTTGTAACAAATGTTTCTCAAAATATAAAGCCATAGCATGTTCCGCTTCCGAAGATTTCATACAAAATACTTTCCTTCTCTCTAGTTTATTGAAATGGGAAAAATATGAAAAAGCATTAATTATATTATAAGTAACAATGCAAGTAGTATTTTATCTCCTGAGGGATATTTTTATTATTTTTCTTGTTATTAGAATTACTATATAACATGTAATCGTACAATTTCGAAAACATTGAATTAGCGCCTCACAACTTTTGGACATCATAAAAACCCGGATTAAAACACCGATAACTAAACGCCTTTTTAAGATATGTCTCTTAATAATTATCAAAACAGTCGCTACGTGAGTCATAAGTGAATGTTTCAAGTCCAAAACTAAATTATAATTTATACCAGTTTCTTATTGAGGTATATGTTTTGAATAAATATGGGAAATATCGTAGGAGGGGACACTTACTCTAAAAGGATGAAGGTCTCATCTTCATGTAAATTAATTTTAAGGTCGCCTTGGAAAACGTAATGTTTTGTTTTAAATCATAGGTTTGATTGAAGTTAACATTTGAAAAGCTTTTTAGTGATTAAAAACGTGACTCTCGAACTAATTACCAAATTAATTTCAATTTTGTAAAAGTTCATTTCATTCAATTAATCATTTCAATTCAATCAAACAATTTATCTACAGGCACTTCTAAATTGTCAGGGAGTCGGTCAGTTAGTCACAAAGTTGAAACTAGTAGCCCATTCAAAAACGTAGATCTCTACGGAGAAGAACGGGCATGAAACTCCAAGGACATTATTTTAAATCAAGATATTACAAAATCCTGGGTACATTTTAGTCGATTGGCTATATCCTTGGTTTATCGAAACAAATCAGAAGTTTAGAGCCACTGAAGTTTTTTATCTACAGTAAGGTTTGAAACATCAATCATATCTTGACAAATAACCAAATAATATTTTGCCACAGTAATAAAATCGTAGGGAAAGTCGTGACAAAAGGCAGTTATCGTACAATGTCTGTGTGTACCGGAACACATGCCTCACGATTTGTCTCAAATAGAGGCAAGATTATGTATTTTAGATATCGCAACGTGTAAACGGGTCGTGTTGAAGATGTTTTAATCAGATTTTGCAATGTCGATAAGACGGTGCAAATGTGCGTGTTTATCCGGATGATATAACTTTATAAAAATATAAACATAATCAGCTTTTAATGTTCTCACAGCTAGTACACAGGCCTCATCTCTGTATGAGGGAGTGGGCAGTAATCTACCACGCGAACCTAGTGCGGGTTGGTGGATGTCACACGTCTTCAACAGATGGAATGTCCTGTCCAAATTTCCATAATTCATACAAAAATACAATACAAAACAAGGCATCCAGTTTTTCCCGAATTTTTCATTTACAGAAAAACTCAATTCAGACTAGTACGAACATTTTAAAATGAATCATAGCCAAGTTTGATGCGCTTACCAACCAACAGTGTGAAAGAAAAAAAAAAATTAGAATGCCTAAAACCCACAAATTATTATTAGGTAATTATACATTCGCAAAACATCAAAATGCATTACGAGTAGCATAGCCACATCTTGTCCTATCACGTCTCACCGAAAACCGCAATCTACTAACAATACCTAATTGACAATTTGAACATTATACCAAACTAACAAAGCGAATAAATATTCATAAAATACTATTATAGTGTTAGTTAATTTGCACCATATTTGAAATGTCAAGGAGTTGTTAAGGATTGACGCTCAAGATATATTATCAATAGATGAATCTGTAAGGAGCCTTTTATAAAAAGCTTTTAGTTAAGCAATCGATGTATGAAATAGACACCTGTTCATTATTTTTTAAAAAGTAATATGCCAACGTGACCATCTTATAAATGGCACATGATAGCACTTAATGCTTTAAAGCTCTTTAAAGTCTTGAAAGTTTCATAACTGTTTTTTGATTTCATGATACATAAGTAATAAATGTCTGGCACTAACTTATTTTTTTTTCTTCTTAGTCTGTACTGTGCCACTGCTGGGCAAAGGCCTCCGCCTTTGCCCAGCCACAGAACCAATTAACTAAATTACACGAGATTTTTCAACAATTTTGTTTTGCCCTTGGTGTTTTTCCAGCTATTTTTTGTTTATTGACCGCTTATTCATACAGGTTTAAAAAATATAGGAAAATTCAGGAATCATAATTATTTTAAACCAGTATTTTTTACATCACTACCTATAGTGATCATCATGCGGAGGGGCTTGTGGCTAAGTAATAACAGCCGCACGGGTCGATTGTTCAGGTTAAGTTACGCTTGCCGCGGTTGGTTCGTGGATGGGTGACCATCTTAAAGCAGGCTCGTTAATCCGATGGTCGCAGCGGTCTTTCGTGAATCTTTGACAGCCGTTACTGGTCGTCAGAAGCCCGAAAGTCTGACAACCAGTCTTACCAAGGGGTATCGTATTACCCAGTAACTGGGTTATGGAGGTCAGATAGGCAGTCGCTCCATGTAAAATACTGGTATTCAGCTACATCCGGTTAGACTGGCAGCCTACCCCAACATAGTTGGGAAAAGGCTAGGCAGATGATGATGATGTGTGATGATCATCATACATTTAATCCAAACTTCATTATAACAGAAAAGGTAGTGACAATGATAATAAAATCGCCATTAAAGCCGATAAGCCAGGCTGTCAACTATAGGTTTGTACGTAAAGGGACCAGTTTTATCGATTATATCAACTGAACCAATTTCGACATCGGTCTCAATTTAAACTTAAAACGCGTACGTGAAAGTTATGTACCTTGTATGTGTTTTGTTTTTATCAAAGCCCTATGAAGTAGATGTAAGGTTGACACGTAACGGGGACTTTTTTTTTTGTAAAATGGACCTTGTCCGTTAGGAAGTTAATAAATGCTTGCGGTTAAAGATATTTATATAGATACAAAGTGCTTATATCTAAATGATAAATAATAATATCATAATTATTTGCCTCTGGGGCTTTGTCGACTTTACAGATTACATACATGTTTCTTAAGTTTTGTCTTAAATATGTTTATACTATCACCTTCCATCAATAATAGTACTAGATTCCCGATAAGCGTTTCAAAAACGGCAATAGTTTTGTGGTCTTATTTCAAACTAGTGTTTTAATAAATGACTGAAAATTTTAAAATAAAATGATTTTATTTTCAAGCGACATTTTAAATATATTTTGCAATGGTAATTAAACTTTATGTTTAAGCATTAAGGTTTATAATAAACTGAAGTTGTTAATATTATTAAACTTTTTTCTAAGAAATGTAGATGTTTACGTGTGTGCAAACGTGGCCACTTGAGCGACTGATTTTTGTTCCTGATCCTTAATCTAGTACTATTATTGATCGAAGAGTATCACACCTCTTCAAATCCTCCGGTAAATCACTAAACAGTTGTGCCCCTTCAATCAATATTGTTTTTTTTTCGTATATAGTCCGTGCACGTGCAGTCATTAGTTGGAATTTGATTTTGCTTCTTGTGTTGTGTGGTTATTACGTTCATCATCATCATCCACCTGACTTTGCCCACTGCTGGGCATAAGCCTCTCTATTCAAGTGCCAATCCCCACGCCCCTGTGCCCGCCTCATCCAGGTTCTACCCGCGATGGTAACAATGTCGTCCACCCATCTCACCCCACGTTATGCATGTGCTCGTTGTGCGTGTTATGTGTTGTGCATGTTATTATGTTAGGTCTTTCTTTATTTACAGTGAAATATAATAGACAGGTACACATCTAAACTTCCTACTATACTATTATAAACGTGAAAGTTTGTATGGATGGATGGATGGATGTTTGTTTGTTACTCTTTCACGCAAAAACTACTGAACGGATTTGGATGAAATTTGGTACACAGATGGTTTAAAACCAGGATTAACATATAGGATACTTTTATCTCAATATTCCCAGGGGATCGAAATTTATGCGGGTGACACCGCGGGGCGCAGCTAGTAAATTATAAAGCGAAAATATTTGATTTTTTGGTTCTTTTAACTTTTCTTTTTTACGGTTTCACGCGAAAACGCTGAACGGATTTAAATCAAATTTGGCTCATGGGTAGACTATATATACAGTACGGGACATAGGATAATTTTTATCCCGATATTCCCATGGGATCGAGATTTATGCGGGTAAAACCGCGGTTCACAGCGAGTAATTAATAAACTAAAACACAATACCCACACAATATTCAATCTACCGGATTGGATATTGTGTGGGTAAAATAAGACATTAAAGTCGACGGTGAAAATCCTACAAAAACTTGTTAACTATAACGTATTAAAAGTGTTATTGAGAAAATGACTAAATTACTTATATGTAAATAATTGGATAATGTCACTTACTTTACTCGTAAATGAGGCATTTGTATAAAGTTATTAAAACAATGAACACTTTAAAGTTATAATTACTGCATAACTACCTTCAACTTTACTAACAATACAAAACAAAGAGCCAAGTAATTTTAACTTTGAAGTTTGACTCGTAACTTAGGTCCATATAAATTTTAATATTCACTTCATGTTGTAGTAAAACGATAGTTATGTTCTCTATAATAATCATTATTATTAGAAACTCATACAAAATTCTACCTGTCAGACAAACATTTTAAGAATTGAATTTTTGTTCCGAACTTTTCGATTTTTTCAGAAGAAATTCTTACCTAATGATTTCTTCATATTTAAAAAGAAATGGATCGCCATACTCTAATTACCACTACGATTGCTCAAAAATAGCTCTCAGTATCTGCCATTAGCTTTCTAGGCTAAAGAGCTATTCTGGCTTAATACACTGCTGCTATCGGACAAAGGAGCGAATTACTGACAGATTTCAGTTGCTAACTACAACAATAAAAATGTACGTGGGTGTTGTGTTAAATGTAACGCTGTTACAGTGATGTTACACTTGTAACTTTGTTGTTTATCCTACGCATATCATTAGCCCAGTTTTGATAACAAAAGGATATGTGATGTAAAGATTTTGGTAGATACTTTGTTTTGAATTATGTGAGACGGTTGCAGACGAATGCGTTGGAGCGATTGTAGGTAAGATTCAATAAAAGAGAAAAAAAAATAGTATGATTATAGAAACAATAATCAGTTTCTTGTTAGTCTGGGTGTCGGCGCTACTGCTGAGCATGATGTCCTGGATTCAATTCCCGGGTCGGTCAAAGTGATATTACGATTTTTCCCTCAAGAATTTCTCAGTAACAGCTCGGAGTCTATTCAGTCATTGGGAAATACAGGTGAGATGTTGTTTGTGTAATCCGTGTAAAGGAGATGTTTCAAAATGTATGGAGCCCCGGCCAGGTCTTTGTACACCATACTAAAAAATGGGGAAACATAATTAAAACAGTTTTCAATCATCCAATTACTAGAAATTAGCTTTGTTTGGTAGTAAATCACAAGAATGTACACCTGAAATTGCAACACACAATAAGAACCCGTCATGGCGATAAGCTGTCATGTTAATTGATTATTGACGTTTGATATGTTTATTTCTGTCATATTACATTGTCAAAGAGAATCACTACGTTACTGTACTTTTAGTCTGACCAAATGTGACAGTAGATTCGACTGTTCACGATTTAAGATCAATGGTCGATCTATGGTATACTGTCATTGTTTTTTAACAACAGAGTACCTAAATTGGCGAGACGCCATATTGCAAGTCGATAAAAATCAAATGATTACAAGAAAAATATACACTTATGCAATTTATCTGTATTTTTCCCGAATTCCAGAGATTTTTCTAGATTTTTTGAAGTACTGTACATATACTGGGCCTGTTTTGAAACATCTCCTTTGATCATTTTGTAAAAAGATTAATTTAAGAATTTGACCTCTATCATCATTCATCTATCATCATTAACTTCATAAACCACTTGATCATTATTGCATCGATAATTCGATTTCAATTCTTCCATAATTGCAGTCATAAAAAGGACAAAACAAAATGCACTTAGAACTATCGACAGGCACCATTAAGTTTATAGATAGCATCTATAATAATAGCCCAGCTAATGAACTTTAGTTACAAAGCCAGCTTCAGACACTATTCTAACTTCACAAACCATTAAGAATATTTTGCAACTTACTTATACAGGCCGGCAAGGATATCGACGCGCAAACAGTAACCATGAATTTAGCACATGATTCTCGACTTCTGGCGTAGAAATTTTTCGTAGATCATAAAAAAAAATCAGCTGTTTCATACACAAGTGCAAGGCGCAATGCAAGTGTGGAGCAGAAGTGGCCAAGTGGTAAGGGCCGCGACTTACGCGTTGTAGGTCGCAGATTCAAACCCAGACATGCGCTTTACTGTGTGTAAATTATCTCATCATCACTGCTCTTAGAACGGGGAAGGAAAATATCGTGAGGAAATCTGTCCTAGAACAAAGAATTCGAAGACATGTGACATCTACCAACCCGCACGTGGTGCATTACGGCCCACTCCCTCTCACCGAGAGGAGGCCTGTGTCCCAGCAGTGGGGACCATAAATGCTGATTATGTAAAGTGCAATACCTACCTACGTGGTCAAAATGTATGGAACAGCATTTTTTTTTATATCCGACAAAAAGTTTGCCATCTACCTGCCACCCTGTATATTCCAATGCTAAAAGAACAATAAGTCAACATGTTACACATTGTATCACACACAAAAGGATCTATGTGACCTACTTAGCGTCCAAAGATCTAGACTATTACGAAAGTATAGCTAATCTTGCTTTTGTATGGATTGCTTTTAAGCCTACCATACATAGAGAAACGAACTGAACTTACGTCAGTTTGGACAATGTGGCAGTTTTAACAAAATTTTCATATTTTCACGAAATGTACACTCACTTAAAGAGATAAGTAACCAGGTTCGTCGGATATACTTAGTTGGAGTTTAGTAAAAAACCGAACGATGTTTTCTAATGAAAAGTAATTTGATAAATGAATTGTTTGTTTTCTATAATTACATTAAATTTTATTAGAAAACATTAATTTTTTTCATTCTTAGTAAACTTCAAATATATCCGACGTCCCTGGTTACTTTGGTGACCGACCTTTCGTGACCGTAGCTACTGTTTTTAATAAAGCAGAAAATGGGGAGAAACTTGTCACATTGTTGGATAGTCGCCTGTCACCTGTCAATTGTGCACCCACGATACAGGAGAAATTCCAAGTGTGGGGCAACGTTTTAAAAAAAAAAATGTGTTTAAATATACCCCTAATTGGATGCGTGTACACACAAGAAAATGTCATCCACATACGATACGGATTTTAGAGAGGTCAAATGAAACTGAAAGTAACACTGACCATGTGTGGACCACGCGTGTTTTTGTAACGTTGTCATGGTAACGGATCATCTCTTAAAGCTGTTATGTAACCTTGACCTTGAAGATTTAAAGGTGGCCCTATTACGGGTAACTTGAATATTTTTGTTGGTCGTTACAACATTTTTATGCTGATTTAAATACTTTGCATATTTCGAGTATTATGTTTCAATTTTATTTTTTTTCTTCTTGTTTATTTTTCACTGACTTCATTTCGAATGAGGTTCAGTCAATCTATTCATGACACATGAGAGGACAGATTTTAAGTAGCAATATTAAAATAATTATTTTTCTCAATGGTAAAATTTTTTGACTGCCCTAATTTTGTTCAAAATACACCTCGCACACAAAGCCTAATGAATAAATTAATTAATGTTATTATTTATGTACACACAGTAAAATGGATATAATGTAGATACGATATATTAGTATTGAGTGCAAAGGTACAGCTTATTTCTTAAGAAGTTTCTTCCAGCAGAACTGCGAAAAGAGACATGAAAAATAAATGTAGAAGTGTGTGAGAAAGAAGGGAAGAAATGTCAGCTGGCCAATTATTTATATTTTAAGTTATATATTTTAATAGCAGTACCCGCGGTTTCACCCGCATAAGGATCGATCCTGCGGGAATATCGGGATAAAAAGTATCCTATTTGTTATTTTGATGTATAAGCTATATTACTGTAAAGTTTCATCAAAATCCGTTCAGTCGTTTTTACGTGAAAGAGTAACAAACATCCATCCTCACAAACTTTCGCGTTTATAATATTAGTAGGATGTTACAGATAAACTACGAAAGTTGTAGCTCTAGTTTAGTCAGCTTTACTCCACTTTACCAACACGAAACCATTAAGCAGTTATCTATAATTCAATCGTCTAATTATCAGAAATCATTAGTAATTAACGCAATAACCGTTACTTCACGCTTCTAATCCTTTCGAGGACAGACAAAGAGGGTGTTATTAACACTAATACCTATTATAAACGAGCGTGTTGGTCGGTCTGTTTGCTACGTGTTTGCAGCTAAACTACGGAACTGATTGTGATGGTTTTTGGCAGGGTACTTTACGAAAAAAAAAAGAGTTGTCCAACTCTAAACTCAAACTCAACGCAGTTATTTTTATTAACCCATTCACAGGTACTTTTAAACTCTCAAGAAGTCGGTCAGTCAGAAAGATAAAGCTGGTTGCCTATTCCAAAGCGTGGTAACTTCCTATGGAGAAGAGTGGGCAAGAAAATTAATGGACACTTTTGTGAAGCTACACTCACATTTAGTCCTACATTCCTGTTTGTTGTTACGTACATCTTCATCCCACATGTGAATGGGGGCTCGTCGAGATAAAACTATTATCGTGAGTACATGCAGTACGTGACTCTTCTGATATTATCTTTGGAGATAAACTCTCTGCTTACAACTGTGTGACAATTCAAAAGTTGTAAAACTTAGTAGGCAGTATATGTTTACTAACAAACAAACAAATATTGAACCATAAACAAATATTGAACCATAAACAAATATTGAACCATAAACAAATATTGAACCATAAACAAATATTGAACCATAAACAAATATTGGTATGCACATCCAATATTCGTTTTTTGTTCTAGCATATTTCGTGTCTGTGAAGATTAAGTAAACTTCATAAACGCCTATTACAGGGGAGCTTTTGGAACGTGCGCATTATGAAAATTGATTAACAAATGATTGGCTAGTAGTAGCTAGTCATTTTGTTCATTGCTTTATCAAATTGTTAACTATACCCTGTCTATTAGGTAAACCGTTTTTTTGCAGATGGAACTAGTGATTGCAGCAACACACAATACATTGATTGATACACGTACGGTATTATAATGTCTGTAAGAAGCCATAAATAAGATAATTCAATAAAATAAGGTAGTTTATAAATTTATTTTATTACGCATTTTAAAGTTATTTTTTACGTCTGGAATAGGTATGTACGATCTAAGATAGCTGTCAGAAAACGGTTAACCTAATAGACAGGGTATAGTGTTCTCAAGTGACTTTGTCTCTATTCTTTTATTTACTTTCTCTTTCAAACGTTTGAATCGAACATGACAGAGGTTCATCATTTGAGCACAACATTAACATGCGTAAAACTTGTTTCCTTTGCTTTGTAAGTAAGCTGCAGGGCGCCATATGCTATGTAATGGTTGAGGTTTAACTACCAGACAAGATTGATGGGGACAAAAAGTGCTATGGTAGTTACTTAACCGCACTGTGATAGGCTATTTCCTTTAGGTGGGAGTTTATAACGCTGGATGGAATCGATTGATAGTAATATCGATAACAATTGCTATTATCATAAACCGTAAAGAATCCCTTCGTTGAATTATTTATCGTAGTATAACGAGACTTTCTTATTTTGAAATAATTAAAACTGACATAAACGTTAGCGATACTTTCTACAAAAGAAATGATATAATTTCAAGATAAAAGTGGACTAATTACAGGCACATGAGACATTTCAGCGTTGTCTCTGGGATAGCAGCCGACACACCTCCAATGCCTCTTGTATTGCAGAATACTGACATTCACAGGCGCCCACACATATTAAAAGGTTGGCCGCCAGCTTGATGTCAAATAGATAGGCACCTGTTCATCATCTTCCTAGCCTTTCCCAACTATAAAAGGGTCAGCTAGCAGACTAACTGGATGCAGCTGAATACCAGAGAACAGATAGAGTACCCAGATACACCGATAGGTACAAGTACACGGATAGGTATCTATTAAAGTAAATAAAAGAAAGTAAATGTAATAGTTTGACTTAGTCTCTGCTCGTTCTATAAACACGTGTTTAGGCCCTATCAAGTGGGCGGTAAGGGGCGGTGCAGTAGCAAGGTCCTTTCATTAGTTCATTAAGAAACCTTGGGCCAACTGACGCGGTCTGTATCCTTTTATGTTGACCGGCTACTGCGCTTTTATTTGCTGTTAAATGATAAAGTAAGTTAGTTCATTGTGGAGTTAGCGATACAAAGAGAATTAGGTATGCACTTTTTCGTTGACTGATTCTTTTCCGGTCTGGTAAAAAATTGGGAAGTTAGAAATGTTGGGAAGTTTGGAATAATATTTTAATGAATATTAATTAATTATTATCATAATTAAAATAATGTTAATTAATAAGAGCCTCGACCAACACCTGAGCAGGCTTTCGTTGGGCAGGTGGATCAAGGGCTATTATTCGGAAAGCGGTACTTCTGGACACGGCTCGCATTATCAGGAGGTTCCTGGACCGTGTTCCCGATGCCAGTGGGCTACTTTTTTATATTTTTATATATTTTTTTCTAATATTAATTTAATTTAAAAATATAATTTATATGCAAATAATGAGGGGCCCGTGGCTAAATAATAACTGCCGCACAGGTCGATCGGTCAGGTTAAGCTACGCTTGCCGCGGTTCGGTCTGTGGATGGGTGACCATCTTTACATACCGAGACCCCTCCGTGCCTCGGAAAGCACGTTAAGCCGTTGGTCCCGGCTGTCATTCGTGGATCTTTGACAGTCGTTACGGGTAGTCAGAAGCCCGAAAGTCTGACAACCAGTCTTACCAAGGGGTATCGTATTACCCAGTAACTGGGTTGTGGAGGTCAGATAGGCAGTCGCTCCAAGTAAAATACTGGTATTCAGCAGCATCCGGTTAGACTGGAAGCCGACCTCAACATAATTGGGAAAAGGCTAGGCAGATGATGATGCAAATAATGAAATAAAGAGATAATAGTAATATTAAATTAAAAATTAGTTAATATTATTATAATTATTATTTCCTTAGTGTGTACTATGCTGTGCTGAAATGACGTGTTGCAACATACAATAGTTATAGATACCTGCACAATACGAAGTTATCGTACACACGGCTGTGAACATAAAACAATAATGATGGGTTCTATTGCGAACGGTGAGAAGCTAAATTGCCATAATAGCTACAATGCAAACTATGTGAACACCTCAAAATTATTATCCAACTTAATTTACATCAAACCTTTGAAGCAAAATGGTAATCTATACAAATAAATAAAATTCAAGTGTCTGTTTTTAATGTCAAAATAACAGCTTTTATTTGTAATGCATATGAAAGTATATACGGGACCACTCAGATCACTGATTTCAACCGCCCTTGGCCGAACCGCACCTGAGGGGCAATTCTCGTAATTTTAAGAACGTTCACAGTCTGATATCAGTCTCAATCTATCAAAAATACCTCTAATTTCCCAACATTTTTTCAAGTTTTTGACATTTGTTTGTCGCCGAGATTAGACTTCGACTAGATTTTGAACGTTGTAAATAACGATAATTGGCACTAACCGCACTGAAACAAAATTAACAAAAAAAAAAAAAACGAATTTAGACATTTTTGTTGTCTCTTTGTTCCGGCTAATCTCCGAAACGGCTGTACCGATTTTGGTTTTGCGATACTTTGAATCCTGGGACCTCCCCGGATTCAAAAAGTAGCCTATGTCCTTAAATAGGCTACTTTTTATCGACATACAACGCGGGCGAGGCCGCGGGCGGATGTTAGACAGTAAATAAAAGAATAGGGCTTTTGTTCAGAACTGTCGAAAAAACAATTTAATTTGAAATCTGGCTCAGAATTCGTTCAACCTGCTGGCGCATTGTCACGTACATGTAGTAATACAAACCAGCCTGTTATCGTCACTGCTCAAATTACGTAGTCAGCACGCGGCTGCTTTGTCCCGGGAAGTCCGACCGGCGAGGCTTTTGTCACTTTCGGCAAATTCAACCTTGAACGCTTTTACGAGGCTTGACGCAAGTGATGGGCGACAGCGAACCGGATGTAAATCAACTATTTCCATAAAAGTTGTGTTTGAATTTGTTTTCTTAGGATCCAATATTTATTTATTTATATTAAAAACACGTACAAAGGTGGACTTATTGCCTTAGGCAATGATATAAGCATCTAGCACATAATTATCCTAGAAATACCTACGCGGTCAAAATGTATGGAACAGCTCTTTTTTTTATAACCGACGAAAACTTTCAACGCAGAAGCATGCAGCATGCAGCTGAAGCAGTTCAGAAGCATGTACTGAATCCATAGAAATAGCTTCCACCCTGTTTGTACCACACTTAATAAGAAAGTAATGAATCCTAATGACCCAGTTTTCGCCTCATTATTACCGACCCGCTGATCGCTCATCACTCACATCTGTAATGTTATTACTTTATGCTGAAGAAAGCCAACTGGTTTAGCATGAAAGCGATCTCAAACTGGTCGACTTTCGCTCAAATACTCACGAATATACGCATAACTATAAATATTCAGTGAATGAAGCCATATAAATTAATTAATGAGAATATTAAAAAAGCTTAATGTTCTTTTTGGAAATATTTGAAAGATTAACATAAAAAAATATATATATATCGAAATTATTGATTAGGCGTTAATGTTTTGTAAAGATAAGCGAAACGGAACAGAATATTATCATCATAAATACATAATATTGAGAGCCAGGTAGCATTATGCTTTGGCGATGTCCACAAAATCGTCAACAAATTTTTCGAGAGAAACGCATGATGTTTATGTAAAGATGGGGACAACAGCAGACTACGAAATATAAAAAGAAATACAAACAACATAATCAGCCTATTATGTTCCTACTGCTGGGACGCAGGGCTTCTCTCTATAAGGGCGTGGGCCATAATCCATCACGCGGGCCCAGTGCGGGTTGGTAGATGTCACATGTCTTCGAATTTTTGTTTCTAAGACATGCCGGTTTCCTCACGATGTTTTCCTTCACCGTTTTGAGAGCAGTGGTGATGAAATAATTTACACAAAGTAAAGCGCCTGTGTGGGTTCGAACCTACGACCGAACCTACGTAAGTCGGCGGCGATACCTCTAGGCCACCACTGCTCCTAAAGAAATACATACTTGTTGATAATTAAGAGAAAAGAAATACATACTAGTTAATAATTAAGAGATCAGAAATGCATACTAGTTAATAATTAAGAGTAAAGAAATGTAGTTAATAATTAAGAGATTGTAAATGGTAACAAAACAGAGAATGTCATGGACTATGAGTCAGCAAGTAAATGAGTTGTAGCGGAGTTACTTTTTAGTCCTGTTTAGGTATGATTTACGACAAGTGAAATACGTTTCGTAAATATAGGCTTGGCTTTAACAGAAAAGGAGAGATCAGCAAAATGGAATTAGTGAATGCGATACTTACGTGTTCCTGTTCAAATGTATTTGAATTTGGAACTTACATACTACTTTGTGATCTTCAAAGCAAAATTTATGTCACAGCTATTGTTTTTGGATTAGCAAAGCGTTAACACGAGGTATTCCACTTAGAGCACTGATTTCAACAGCACTTGCTCAAACCGCACTAAGCACCTCCACTAACCGCACTGAAATAAAATTTTCGTGTGCTTTTGAAATATATTTGTACAAGCATTTTAAGTTTGGGACACCTATATTGAAGTTAGCAGAAATACACATTAACACTCGTTAAAGCAAACTTGTGGTGTGTAGATACTTAAGATTTTTTGAGGCCCATTACTTAGAATTTCTTAACAAAAACTTGTAACTTACTCAAGTAAGTTACAAGATTTTGGTCAACACAGGGATTGAATCCTGGACCTCACGCTTATCAGTCGCTCTATATTGCATTGAGCAACTACGCAACAATTATTTTTTTCTACCAAAATCAATTTTTCTTTCAAGTTGCGCCAGACAGTATCGAGACTGGACAATTAGGATAGAAATTAATTTTGGCACTGGAAATTATAATACAAACAAGAGCTGTTTTCACTTACCTGTGGCGTAGTGCCTGTTCCGGCTATTGTTTCATATCAGCTTCCTTTTTATTATTTATGACACTTTCTACTCTGTTATAATTTGTATTTTCATGTCTAGGGATATATTAATTTCATTTACCTTAGATATTAAATTATCTTTATCTAATAATTGCCAATTATTTTACCTGCATGTGAAGCTTTATAAAGTTACATGATAATTAAGTTTGGCATAAGTATAATTAAAATTGATGTTCATGGATAAGTTTACAAATTCCCTAATAAAATTAGTTGGTATGGCAATAACTATTGTGAACATAATAATAATCGCACCATCGTAACTTACAACAAAGACTTAATTAAAATTTTACTGTCACAAAATAATCCTACTACCTAATATTATAAACGCGAAAGTTAGTGAGGATGGATGTTTCTTACTCTTTCACACTAAAACTACTAAACGGATTTGCATGAAATTTGGCACACAGATAGTGTATAAGCAGGATTAACACACGAGTACTTTTTATCCCGATATTTCCACGAGATCGAAACTTATGCAGGTGACATCGCGGGGCGCTGCTAGTCCTACTCCTACTACTAATAATATAAACGCGAAAGTTTATGAGGATGGATGGATGGATGTTTGTTACTCTTTCACGAAATACTACTAAACGGATTTGTATAAAATTTGACACACAGATAGTTTATAACCAGGATTAACACATAGGATAGGTACTTTTACGATATTCCCACGAGATTGAAACTTATGCGAGTGAAACCGCGGGGTGCAGCTAGTATTATAATAAGTGGTAAAATACCCCTATGGTACAGTCACGAGCAAAAGTATGTATACACTCGGCTTTATTCAAAAGCGATTTACTCCTTTATTTTTTAATGAAATTTTATGTTGTTACGAACATATCATTTTCGAATCCATAGGTTTATGTAATGTGTCGTATTTCAACGTTGCATTCGTTATTTCATGAAAAAAATCGCAATTGAAATTTGCCAAGTGTTGACATACTGGTGCTCGTGACTGTACGGCACTCGCACTGTGCCCACGTAGTGGATTATAGCCCGTTCCCTGAAATAAAGAAGAGGCCTTTATCCCAGTCCCAGCATTGGGAACTTTATAGACTTATTACGGTAATCAAGGCCATGAAGGTTCATAAGGATTAAGTCATCATCTGCCAAGCCTTTTCCCAACTATATTGGGGTCAGCTTCCAGTCTAACCGGATTCAGCTTAATACCAGTATTTTACATGGAGCGACTGCCTATCTGACCTCCACAACCCAGTTACTGGGTAAGATACCCCTTGGTAAGACTGGTTGTCAGACTTTCGGGCTTCTGACTACCCGTAACGACTGTCAAAGATCTACGAATGACAGCCGGGACCAACGTCTTAACGTGGTTTCCGAGGCACGGAGGGGTCTCGGTTTGTAAAGATGGTCACCCATCCACAGACCATACCGCGACAAGCGTAGCTTAACCTGATCGATCGACCTGTGCGGCTGTTATTATTAGCCACGGGCCCCTCCATAAGGATTAAGTAGGTACACTATAACGCAAACCCATTACTTACAGAAGCTTAGCTTAACCGAGAACACATATTATTGCTGCTGTAAAAAACACAGCAGCCTTAATTAAAAGTAAATTATCCTAAAGAGTCTTAAAACTTGACCTGATAAAGACTGTGCTAATGTTATTTAAGTGATAAATATGAGGCAGCAAAACGTTTGCACCTGGCCTTGGTGTGTGTTCAATGCAAATGTTTTTTATAAGCCGATGTAGTTGTCGTAGACTTTTTGTGTTGATTAGTATACAATAATGATAAATGATAAATGATTTTATTTTGTAAGTAGGTTTGTACAAACACTTTTACACGTCAATCATATTTTAAAACTAGATGAGGTCGGCGTTTCCTATCTGACTAGTCTGAGAAGAAAGGCCGAAACAAACTCAGACGTCACAGTTTCTTTTAAAGTCCAGACATAATCTTGGTCAGATCATATGAAGACCATGTAGGTCGATGTCTGAGATGGTCTTTTGAGGAAAGAACCACACAGATTGAGAGGACCTGTCCAGTCAGTGCACGCATTTGTCAGAAATCGTGCAGCTCAACTCAAAACTTAAGGAGCTCAACGATCCGACGAACAATACCAAAGTGTCCTTTCATTTGGGTAGGCCACATTAATTACTCAAACTGCCAGACCATGACAAAAACTAAGAGAACAGAGAGAAGAATAATATAAATACAATGACCCAATACATTAGTAGCTTTTAGATGTACATTTAAATTTAAGAACAAGTATGTTCGAAGTAAAGGTCTTATAAGTAAATTCAGTCTTTATCTTAAATTTTAGAATTTCCGGTAAAATTGACTGCTGACTTGTTACAAAGCAAAAATACTTGCAGCACCAAGGGTTTGTCGATGCATTGCCAACCTTACTGAAAAGTTGGAATGCCTCATGTGTCTGTAATTTTACCGGTAGCCTGTAAACCGGAATGCAGAATACTGCTTGGCTATAGCAGTAATATGTTGGAAGTATTTCCCCCGATATCTTTTCAAGGAGCTTTACTAGGTACTACTAAAATTCAACAGCGTCTTTTATTAGCTCTGCAGCTTGTTAATATTTAAATGATATAACATTTGGCACTTCATTTTTAATTAGTGTAAATGTAATCCAATTGTAACAGACACATGTTTGATTGATTACTCAATAGTATATCGTGTGTTATACTATATAGTAATAAGTCACGAATTAGAATGTACCTATGTGTTATGAACTAAATATGTAATGTCATGGAACATCAAGATGTTTGTGTAAGTAACGTTTTGATTGCTCAATACATAAATTACCCATCAAAGATTAATTCTTATGCACTCGTATTGATAGGCGAACTATATAATTTTTAATAAGTTTTTAAGTGGGTGGTGGTGTTCTTGAGTGGAGACAGCGAATGGAAAATATAAAGTAGGGCGCCCTCGGGCTCGGTGGAGGCACGGGGAATATACCGTAGTTTTGCGCGGCAAGAAAAAGCTGTGTATACGAGTACAAGCGAGGGCATCTGTTATAGTAATGCACCTGAGAGTTACACACAATAAATTGACGAAAAAATAATGCTGACGAATTGGTGATTGCGAGAACCATACCGTATATAATTTCAGTGTGAGAAATAAGATGAGGTATAATTATGTTTATATTATAAAGGTGATTTTGATGTCCATGTCAAGGTTTCTTTCTAAAAAGATGTGTAGGTAATGTTTAGCAATATGTAATTAGTTTTTCAAACCTTATTACGACGTCAAGCAATCGTGACATTGAATTTATTTGATCGGCATTTAATAAAAAAAATGCAAGTAGGTATATAGATTTACAAACTATTAGATATAGGAAGGTAATAAGATTTAAATAATTCATTAAGACCTCAAACTGTCATGTAATAAAAAATCGTGTTTTAATTTGAATTTTAAATGCCCGTGATAAAATGTATGTACCAAGGATTTCTTGGGTCATTGAGTCTAAATACCTAAATGATTTCGCATTCGAGTTGAACATTATGTGAGATGATTAATTGAATGTAATTAAAGGCAGGAAAATATTTAGCAAGGATTTGATTAATACAGTTTTGAATATATCCAATTAAGTTTTATCTTAATAGCTCTAATGTGGTATCTTAATTTTGTTTGCCCAGTCAACACTTACTTGATTTTTTTTTAAATCTCATCTATCAATTTGGCAGTCAAATACCTAAAGTTTGCCTTGAAAGCAATCATCAATTATTCTACTTCCGAACACGTCCAAGTGGTGCTGCACCAGGTACTGTCCAATCATAAATTGACAACGTTAGCATGATAACAATCTTGTTGTTGCCTCGTGTTGGCAAAAGGTACGAGAATATTGGCTCATTCATAGATTTGATTGCAGCAGTCAGTAGGTGTGGTCAGCTCAAGGTACGCCGGAATTTCTTTTTCTCGAATCGATGGTACATACTTAGGTACGCCTGCCTTGTTAATTAGATCTCTTTGGCCCAGCAGGTGGCTACGATAACGACGGATAAACTCAAACCCATAGCATTATTCCAATTAAACCATTTATAGGCATTTTTGAATTGTCAAGAAGTCGATCAGTTAGTCAGAAAGTTGACGTAGCCCATTCCACCTTAAAAATGTAGATCTCTATTGAGAGGAACGGGCAAGAAGCTCCGTGGACACTCTTTTAAATCAAGATATAGAAAGATGGATTATCTATGGTGGAATCTTTGTTATCTTAAGACGTGCTTGAGAAAGATCAAGCACGTCTTAAGATAACAAAGATTCCACAATTTTAATAAAAGTTTGAAGTCATTATGTCCTAACAGTTGCTTATCCAATCAGAATACATAAATAACATTTATATTTTAATACTGTTTACAAAGTAATAGGCGTAAAGTCAGATTGAACTGCTGTCAAACCGCAAAGTCTCGTTGATCTAATTGGATCGTGTAGTTTCTCAGAACGTATATCTGCGCCCGCGCCGCGGCCGGTCAAGTCCGTGTTATTATATAAAGCTGTGCCGTATGCGCTCTACTTACAACGTGGTGCAAATCATGAGATTAAGTCCTATTATTATTAATTGTAAGTACAAAAGCCCTGGTTGAGAAAAATATTGATTTCAAGGGATTCTTACAAGTGACATCATTACATTCATTCACAGAAGGAAGATGCGTTATGTCGGTTTTAAGAACGATTTAGAAAAGAAAAACAGCATCGATAATTTTTATCTTTTTTTTTTATAAAGCACACTGCTTTCCAATTCACTTTTGACATTGGCAGAATACTCAACATCGGCTTTACTTGCCATAATTAAAAATAGAGTAGAAAGGAAAACAAACGATATTTATGTTACAAATCTGACATCATCATCTATTCCTCGGATAAAGTTAGCTGGCGTTAGAAAAATCAGCCTTAAAATCATTAAACGCTGAAAGGAAAAATAGGGACGCTATTTGCAGAACACGATCATCGTTATTAACATAAACAAATGAACACTGGTTTCCCAATAATCATCATATAATGGGTCAAAGGATAGATTGCTGCAGTTTAGTGTTATTAAAAGGACATTGCTGCTTCTTTTGACGATCATAATTAGTGCCACATTAGATGCCTTTTATAAAACTGATTCGTGGGAAAAAGTTGACCTTATCTTGAGAATGTGGATGGCAGTATTAATACCACAAGTAAATTTTTTATAGCAGTCTTAAAATATATGAAAAGGGAGCGGAAATAATCATCAATAATAATAATTTATTTGCATCAAGTTTTAAATTTTACATTAAATACATTGGTCATCAAAAAGCTCGTCCGTATCGCTGTCAAAAGGAAAAGTGCCCAAAAGGCTGGCAGCATTGCCACGATGTATAACAATACTGATTTTTTAGCCAAAAATACCTATATACCTAACTATCATTTTATGATCTTGTTCCGATCGATTGTGTCCTTTGCTGTCCTACCCCAGGGACGTCCTAAGCAGAGGTCCGTACCCCACAGGGGAGCCCTTAGCGTGTAGTCACTTAGTTTGTAAGTCTTATGCCCTGCCTGGAGGCCATAATTTATTGAGGCACCCCTAGAAAGGCTACTAAAGGTTAAGCAGCCAACAACCTCCTAGGTTCGGCTGCAAGATGCTATTCTCCAAAAACTAAAAATCCATCATTTCATGACCGCTGTAAGCTGTCAATTCCATGAGTGAACCGTTAATTTAAATATTGATACCTATATCACTCAAAAAGCTCACTTAATAAATCGTCGATATCTTGCTCCATATATCGGAATGTCACAACACTTGCTTAACGCACTTGCTCACACATACGCGGGCGACTGAAACTTGTCCCGCTAACTTTGAGCACAATCTCTTAGACCAGTGAGTCATGGGTTTGTCTGTAAGTTGGGTAAGCACAGATATAGGTCGTGGCTAGTTGACAATACTTCCTGCCAATGATAGTAGGATACAAGCTGGTAGAGGCAGAAATAAAACTGGTTTTACCTTTCTTAAAACGCTTTAAAGTTACATAAAAGTTTGGAAAAAAAGACTTTCATTTTGATACACATCTCAAAATAGAAAATGCGTTTTTGTATTACTTGTATAGTAAGTTAGTTAGTCATTTAATTTAGTAACTAGAGTAAATAGTTGGTTATCTATACATGCAATTTAAACAAAATCCTTTTGATTTCGCAAACGTGAAAATAAGATATTGCCAAGATTACGCTTTCTCGGATATTAAAAGTTATTGGTTTCGCTGACCGGATGTTCGAGATGTTATCAAGCCTTTTGCACTTGATATCACATCACCAAAGCATTACTTTGCAAGACAAGACCCTGTTTTGTATCATTTTAGTTTCTGCCCAGGAAAGCTTCATGATAAGGCGTGTTAACAACATACCAAATGACAAATCCGTGGAGAAATTCTCAGGCGAGTATAGAAAACTAGAGGAAAGTAGTGATAAGTGTGATAATTATGTCGCAGGAAGGAAAGTTGATAAGAAATGTTCAAAAGGCCTTGGATGTTATGAGATAAGAAGTCTTGAACCTTATCCGTTTGGTTGAGAAAAGGATATTTTGTGTAGTTTTTATGAGTTAATAGCAGAACGTTTTACATTCCATTTTCTTGTGTTCCCTTTCCAATTGATAAAAAAAAATGATTTCCTTTAGGATCACATGAATAAAAGTTTTGAACAGTATTATATTAAATTTTTACATTGTTTTTTTACACGTACAAGCAACAATTTTAACTTCTGTTCGAACCACTAGTACACTGAACTGCACAACGTGGTAACAATTTTACATTGACAGCGCTTTCATTCTGAAGCAGTAAGAGCAGTTTCCGTAGTTCAACAGTCAGAAGTCGTTGCAGTTTACTGTACCTACCTACTTAACGTCCAACCACAGTCCATTTCACTTAACCTCCAGTAAAACGAAAGTCAACTTCGGACATAGCTCCTGGCTTTCGTCGACAACTCAAAAGCCACAGGCCTTGACACCAGCTGCCAAGCTTGCACTTTAGGCACAGGCATTGTGCTTTATGCCTTTAAAACACTATTTCTTAATACTTTGGGTTAACGTCCTGTGAAACAGACCTCGGTCAGTGGAATTTTACTCGAAACTCGATCGAATTGTTGCTAAGTCGATTTTTGGTTTGATTTTTAATTGGAGGCTTGTCTCTGGATTTTTTAACTGGTTTGCTTTTTAAGTTTGTGCTCTGCAATTCGATTTTTGAGTGGTGACAGTTTCACACGAGGGTAAAAAATACAAAAATCAACAAGGTTCCCAATAATCAGATAGAATCGCTGAATTATATACTGTGAGCAAGATTCTTGTATTAATTAAAACATATATTTAGATTGGTATAATTTGTCTTCGGAGTATTTTCGAATATCCGGTTAGACATTACTAAATACTATTGGCAAACATCACGATTTATTTTTTGGACACTGGAACTAGACACAATAAGTCATTCTGATACAAATCTAATTAGCAAATCTAGACTAAAATGCCAACGAAATGCATGTCGTCAGTCAGAACGCCAAAAGTAATCTGCAACATTTCTTTCTCAGCCTTGCCTTAGGCTACAATTTTAACCATTAATAAAAGAACAATAAAACAAATAAAAAGTCTCATGTAATATCACACAATGATACAGTTACTAATGATTAATCACTTGTTAGAACAAAAGACGGCGCGTGCGCAGGCGGGGTGAGGCAGGGGGGGCATGAAGGTAAACAACTGGTGACTACGTGAAGTTCAATTATTGTGCGTGTTAATCTGGTTTTTAATTCAGTTAGATGTTTGTTTAAGTTAAGTTTGACTTGGTGAATTTGTTTCAATAGTGGTAGAAATCAAGAAGCACGCTTTAAAGTCTTTTTGTTAAGTGGTGTAATAAAGAACTCTACATCATCATCATCAGCCTACAGCAGTCCACTGTTGGACATAGGCCTTTCCAATTACACGCCAATCCAATTCAACTGTACATAATGTGCTTAATTTGTCAACATATTGCTGACTCTATTATGTCCATAGAAAGATGAAAAGAAATTGAATTGTATTTAATTTGGCATAATTTTTTACACTTTATTGTCATTATGAACATGTCGGCATTGTCACTAATTTAAAGAGATCTTGAAGCACCATAATAATAAAGTCTCCGCATTTCAGCCATAGCGACCCAATTTCAGCGGAGACTAGCCATTGGCGCGGGAGACAGTACCTACATATATTGCACAAGTGTTTGCGCAGACACAGGTGCACTCTCTCACTCTCATTGTCCGATGGGACGGCAATCCAACACTACCTCTTTTTTTCTTGGGTGGGAATTCATCAAATGATGTCTCCCGCTTTGGGCTCAGCGGAAAGGCGTGTCAAACTTTTACTGACTAAAACCCACCCGTGTTCCTTCAGTTGCCTGTGCCAGGGGCCACGGTATCTCTTTCGAACATCCCGCGGCCCTGGCAGGCATCGGCCCTTGCGGACCCCGTCAGTTCGTGCTGATATTTCTTTGAGGCGCGCGTGGAACACAACGCGCCGTCGACCCGAGCCTGGTCCTTACCGTGCGGCGAGCTGCCCATTGCTCGCCGCTCGCAAACCCGCGCCTATGGTGGCCGGGAGTCGGCTGTTGACTCCCGTATGCAACACGACCTCTCCCTGCCTCGGAAAGCACGAAAGCATTAAGCCGTTGGTCCTGCGCCTGATCTCTTACCATATCAATAGGTTTTGACTAACCCCAATCATAGACTTATACATCATCATCATCATCTGCCTAGCCTTTTCCCAACATAGTTGGGGTCGACTTCCAGTCTAACCGGATGCAGCTGAATACCAGTATTTTACATGGAGCGACTGCCTATCTGACTTCCACAACCCAGTTACTGGGTAATACGATACCCCTTAATCATAGACTTATACATAGGTACATAAATAAATGGCAAAGTTAATGCCTTTAAGTAGGTAATCATAAGTTTAATCTTTCATTAGGTAAGTTCGTACGTGACTGTTCGGATTAATCTGGGAAACATTAAGCTTTTAGGAGCTTAAAGCTTTAGCAATAATTTAAGTTGTCAAACTGCACATGCATTGGAAAATACTAATTAAAATACTAATAATTTATACATATGTATGTAGGTGTGTTTCAATAAATGCGTGACAGTCACCGATATTGCAAAAGCTATATCGCAGGTTGGTGACTAAACTGCGTGAGGTTGATTAGGTGCCTCTAGCGGTTATTTCACAGACTGTAATGTTCTTATAATTGTATGTATGTTTGTATGTTTGCATATATGATGTAATGGAAACGTTTGCTGGGAAAATAAGATGTAAAATGACCTGAGTTTGTCGTATGTACTAAATTTGCGAAATCAATGGCGCATCTTTAAATTATTATGTGATGAACACGAACATCTTGATTAAATAATATATTTAAAAATAGGGACAACTGATTAGCGGTGGTCTCAACACTATATTCATCAGCATCTTACTAGATGTTAGGTGTACTCGTACACGCAAAATATAATCTAAAATACATCAATCCAATTTGTCTAGCCTTTTCCCAACTATGTTGGGGTCGGCTTCCAGTCTAACCGGATGCAGCTGAATACCAGTGTTTTACATAGAGCAGTTGCGTATCTAACCTCTACAACCCGTTATTGGGTAAGACGACACTCTTTGGTAAGATTGATTGTCAGTTTAGGCTTCGGACCACGCGTAACGACTGTAAAAGATTTACAAATGATAGCCGGGACCAACGGCTTAACGTGCCTTCCTAGGTACGGCAGGTTTCGATAATAGATGGTCACCCATCCAGTAACCGACCATGGCAAGCGTAGCTTATCCTTCGATCGACATGTCCGGCTGTAATTATTCAGTCACGAGTTTCTCAGTAAAGTACCAAAATATGATCTTAAATGCACACAACCTTATTTTACCTCAAAATATTCGTTCATGGATCAATGAACAACTATTGTAACCAAAGCCTAGTAAAAAATATAATTGTCATTCAAAGAGCGAGTAAACTATGTAACTTGATAGTTTCTGTGACTTACTTACCAGAGTTGGTTATTCATTAATAGTTATGCAAATGATTTTATTAAAATTATATTGCAGTTTGAGCCAATATACATTTGAGCATATATAATAATAATAATAATATCCCTGGACATTTCACACAGCGCCATCTAGTCCCAAGCTAAGCAACCTAATGCTTGTGTTATGGTAACAAGATGGCTGATAAACTATATAATAATAATAATTTTATATAATAATTTTATTTATTTCACTTCAAGACACAAACATCACGGTAGCCCTGGCTCTTGTACTAGAACTAAACTACTTATATACATTTTTTTTGTTGTAAATACATACATATTATAGATAGAAAAACACCCAGAATCGGAACAAATACATGTAGGACTTACAAATATTTGTTCTGTGCGGGAATCGAACCCGCGACACGCAGCGCAGCAGTCCGATCGCTCAGCCACTGCGCTAACCGTGTTGTCATATGTATATCAATAGCTACCGGTAGCCTAGATACAAGCCCAAGCCAAGCCGGTATACAAGCCCTTTACAAAATTAATGAACATAGTGACCAGTAGATCGTGACAGGTGGCAAAATTTTAGGCTAAAGTACACTCTATTTGACTAAGTGTATGGTTGACATTTGTTTGTAAAGCAAACTACTGCTAAGATATAATATAGTCGAGTGTCCGATAGCTTTGATAAAATTGTCGTAGCATTCTTAGATTGACAAGGTTCTAATAACTCTATTACGATGAGCTTGTATGGTGAAAAGCGATTTAATTCATCTTACAATCGTTTCGTTTAGGTAATTTGACGGCACGGTTGGCGCAGTGGTTAAGCGATTGACTGCTGCGCTGCGTGTCGCGGGTTCGATTCCCGCACGGAACAAATATTTGTATGACCTACATGTATTTGTTCCGAGTCTGGGTGTTTTTCTATCTATAATATGTATGTATTTACAAAAAAAAAAATGTATATAAGTAGTTTATCAGCCATCTAGTTACCTTAACACAAGCATTAGGTTGCTTAGCTTGGGACTAGATGGCGCTGTGTGAAATGTCCAGGGATACTCAATACTCAATACATTTATTTGCATTCCACAATGTGAACTTAGGTGGTAGGTACATTACAAAATATACATAATTTTAGATCATTGTGGACCCTGTCGGGCACAGCAAGATAGAATAGAGGAAGAGGGCTATTATTATATTATTATTTGAAAAAGTATAATATTAATGATGATGATATTATTATTATTATATTATTGTTATTAATTCCTAAACATTTTTGATTGAAATAATGCATCTTTAGCCGTGACATCAATACGCGTTACAAAACACTGATTTGAATAAAGTATTATGTCATTCAAATAAGTATTCAATTATTGTTTAAGTTGAGAGTCAGAAACCTAATACTTTGCTCCGCATCGTAAATCCAATTCGGTGTCATTTATTAGCGAGTACAATGTTAATGATATTTCAACATCCAAGATTAGAACAGTAGATCAAAATAGCACATAACACGATTGTTACACATATTTTAAGAGGGCGTGTAAACGGTTTAGACGCATAATGACCAATGTGTATTGGTGAAAATAACGCAGAAGGACCAAAACGCGAAATAACCAACACGCAAAATAACCAATACGCAAACCAAGAAAATGTCAAATTTCACCCGCGCCCATTGCTTACCCCTCTCATCAAACACAACGAAAACAAAACACAATCCCTTTCCGCCAGCATAAACTTGATCATAATGATAAGCCATCTTGATCCTGCCATCTTGTCTTCACCACCCTTTGGTTGACTGGTAGAGAATGCCAAAGGCATTAAGTCCGCATTTGTACCTTTTTTGTGCAAAAAGTTTAAATAAATAAATGATCAAATTGAAGATGGCAATTTTGCTTAATGTTTGTCACATGAAAATAGCTTTGAAATATAGGTATTTATGCATCTTTTTGCATAGTAATTTCATTTGGTTTGAACATCGAAGCTCTTATAAGGAGCCATCCATCAGTCCTCGTAGGAATCGAAGGACCTTCGGATAAGGACTAGCCATGTTGAGGTCATGACTGAATACCTGTGTACAGCACTGTCAGTTCTCTAGAAAACTTTGATAATCAACTGCATCGGCATGGATTGGGCCAGAAAGTTTGTGATAAAAGGATTGTTAAATGATGTTTTGTTCCCAACAAAGATAGATTTTTCTGTATATCATTAATATATTGTGGTTTCAACGACCCAATCAAATGGTCGCCGCCCTTATTGAATTTATTGTTCTCTTATTATCTCAATAGATCTGGTTACACATAGATATTGACCTTGTTTCGGTTAAGCGGTGTTTACACTTTACAGTTAGATAATTGATACATTTTATTGCTAAAAAGATAAAATAGTATGCTATTAAAAGGTGGTTTAATTAAAGAACAGCTGAGTAACAGAGCTACAGCTGCAGTAGAATTGGAACTTAGACAACGTTAAGGTAAAGGATACTGATTTTGATCGCTAGTTCAAGTTACGTAGATACAAAACCAACCCGTACTGGGCCCGCGTGGTGGATTACGGCCCCTTCCCTCTCACAGAGAGGTGGCCAGTGTCCCAGCAGTGGGAACATTATAGGCTGATTATGTGATACAAAAAGAAAGACAACTCAACATACTTTCAAGCTTTTAAGTTTTTTTATTTCTTTTAAGATAATAAAAAAAAAACGTGAAAACAATTGCCATTATTGAAATTCTTATTATGTAAACGAATCTTAACAATCACTTGCTGTCATATAGACCTATTGTTATTGTATCGAGTGGTGTAATGGCAGATATTTCGTCGTGACCACTGCCCACCGAGCCCGAAGGCCGCCGATAGAAATATTTGTGAAAATAACCATATTGGGACATTTTGTCGGTAAAAAAACACCACATTGGGCAAAACTTGATAATGATTTTTACGCATTTTATTTTCTTTTAATAAAATGACAACGGTCTTAAATTGGTGTGACAGAAATATGCTTTGTTTTGTTATTTGAACATTCGATATGGCTAAAAGAATATCGTATCGTATTACCCAGTAACTGGGTTGTTAGATAAGCAGTCGCTCCATGAAAAATTCTGGTACCTATTCAGCTGCATCCGGTTAGACTGGAAGTCGACCCCAACATGGTTGGGAAAAGGCTAGGCAGATGATGATGATATGGCTAAAAGAAAAAAGTATAAGGAAATGATAAGAATATAATTATTCAGAAACTGAATCTATTAAAACACGTAAGCTATGATTTGCCATTTTCAAGGAACAAATTATAGGTTATGTACTTGAAACATAATTCATTGCTACTAAATGATGTAGTGTCCGCCGTTTGGTATCAGCTAGTCTGTTTTTATGACCGATAAAAAATAAATATATTCACTTTGAAAAAGTATTATTTAATGGCATTTCGATCTTGATGTAAAATGTTTTTATAATGTTTCCTGAAAATATTAGCTACGGTTAGTAAACGTAATTTAGATCGAATTTGAATGTCATCGTCGCAGAATAGTTCCTATTATTTATGAAGTATTGTGATAGGTAGGTTTCTACTGCATAGGGTACAAAAAATACTGCTTATTGGTCAAATTGCGATACACTTTAAATATGCAATGTGCAATGCAAATGATAGTGTCTTGAATTCTTGTAAAAGTAGAACAATAAAATGGCTTAGTAATTTGTAGTATGACTGAGTATGGCAGTAAAATGTATTTTTGCATCAATATTTTCAAGTTTGATGAGACTTTAGACATCAATTTGGCACTAATGGTCCTACTCACACCCTAAACATTGAAAGCGTGATGGTATATATGTAGTTGCACCTACATTGCGTCTATAGATAGTGTCACCTGTTACGTACACCAAGAACTACCGGCACGACTTTGATACAATTCCAATGAGTAAGCGTTCACTATAATATTACGAAAGCATTATTTGTTCTACATAATTGGGTTACTATGTAAAATCAATACAAGCAGATTTACCACCCAAACATTTTTAATTGTCTACGTTCGTCGTAATAATAAAATAGATCATTTATTTATTTATTACTGTAATTGGTGGTTAAAAAACAATGGTCTTTATGATCTTCAGACTGATGTAGTTCGTGACTTATTTTTAATTTTGTGTGTGTGACTTGTCTATCACATTAGGTTAAGTAGGTAAGACCTGTAATGATAGTTTTAAGACATTTAACTAAATAAATGTTGTGTTATGTAAAATGAACCTGCTGGAGTCGTATATACAAGTAAAACTGCTAGAAAGAGCACCGTCGGATTTTAGTTAGTAGCAGGGAGATATAAACATTATGTACTTACGTTTTCCTGAAGGCGAAGATCTCATGCTATACTCATACTGGAGGAAGTATGAAAATATTTCGCAAAAGTGTAGCATAATCAGCTTATATTGTTTGACGGCACGGTTGGCGCAGTGGTTAAGCGATTGACTGCTGCGCTGCGTGTCGCGGGTTCGATTCCCGCACGGAACAAATATTTGTATGACCTACATGTATTTGTTCCAAGTCTGGGTGTTTTTCTATCTATAATATAGATGTATTTACAAAAAAAAAATGTATATAAGTAGTTTATCAGCCATCTTGTTACCATAACACAAGCATTAGGTTGCTTAGCTTGGGACTAGATGGCGCTGTGTGAAATGTCCAGGGATATTATTATTATTATTGTTCCCACCGCTAGGACACCGTCCTCCTCTCTATGAAAGGGAGTGGGCCATAAACCACCACGCGGGCCCAGAGCGGGTTGGTGGATGTCGCATGTCTTCAAATTTATGGTGCTAGGACGTGCCGGTTCCCTCTTAATGTCTTCCTCCACCGTTTTGAACGCAGTGGAAAATGAAAATATTTAAATCGTAATCAGTTTTACACACATAGCGACCCTACCAGCTAGTTACTCTTTCTACTTGAAAAACACTTGTTTCACCAAACACAAACATATTAGAGAGTTACCACACAGGGCATTAACCCTTTCACTACAAGAAAACACAACATAAACATACAATAATTAACTAAAGCACGCATAACTACAGCTCACAAATAACGCTCGCATAATAATTAATGAGCACATTAGCCTTACTTACCGTTCGTGTATTAAATAAACTAAGGCGATATGTTAGAACACACGTGTGTTCACATGGTCCTAATAGGGCCAGGCGGATAGGGCCATATGTACCACCTCTCACTTTGAGTACAGGGTGTGTATTTACACGCAGTGTTTTATAGGTCAATCCATTTTTTCTATAATGACCAACGGATGGGGTGTCCAATTACGGTTTATGCCCAAATGGTTGTTTTTTGTATAGAATTAGGCGATCTTAAAGGAGTGGCAAAGGTTAAAGTCACAGCTAGGGATTGTACGAACGATTGAGACGCGTTTTACCGAAGCTTGCAAGTCTAAAAGTCTATAAACTAATAATTAAGCTGAAGAGTTTGAGCGCGCTAATTTCTGGAACTACCGGTCGGATTTGTAAAAATCTTTTTTCGTTAGATAGCCCAGTTCTTAAGAAAGGCTACATGCTATTTAACATCACGGTAGGAATATTAGGAGCCGAGCAAAAAAAGTCAGAAATAACGTTAACCGAAAACGAAGTAGGTAATAGTGCGGACGGGCGATGCGACGCGATGCGAAAGGGTGGGTCGGGGGAACAAAAAAATTCACGCGGAAAGTCAAAGTCAAATCATTTATTTCAAATAGGCACATAAAATGCACTTTTGAACGTCAAAAATGAAATTAAAATAAAATGATTTTAGTCGCCCCTTCCAAAAGTTAGTTTTCGTATGGATAAGAATGGGCAAGAAACTCGGACGCGGACGAAGGCAGAAGCCAGTTCTTTATAAAACTTCAAATATGAGTCGTGATTCATTTGAGCTAACCTCATGAAAAGTATTTCCACTTTGGACAACAACATAGTTTTTTATACCAAAATCAGATAGGTACAATATTTCGCTTAGATACGACTTAGGCTAAAATATCCACACTGTATAAGGTTTAATAGCAGTACAGGGCACTGATAATGGACGCTAATCTGTTATCTCAGTTATCAGATCAGACTTGGCGCTCCTATTTTGCATTATGACGTTAAAAGCCAACACAAATGATCAACTGGACTGTTTTGTGCATTTTAAAGGCTATTTTACTCAACATGAGATTTATTTTCTAAGAACAATCTTGCTTGAAATCATTTAAGTCATTAAATGGTCAAAATTCGATGTGACTGATTGGAAATCATACAAAATTGCGTCTAACTTACCATCCGTCTATATTACATTAAACGTGGCTGATCCAGCATGCTCTGACCGCTAAAAACGGATACGAGATCGTTCATTGCCTCATCATCGTGTAATTGTGATCAGAAATATTCTGCTCTCATTGCACTGTGACGTGATTTCTGAAGCCCTTTAAAATTTTCACAAACGACAGTTTCATATTGCGGGATATAATTATGTATACTTAAACAGCTTTATTGATATAATCATCCAACAGAATACTTCGTTCTTTGACTTCACACTTATACATATTCAACCTATAACCTATACCAACCGCGGGATACTGGCCTTATTTCTGTGAGAGGAAGTGGACCATAATCCACCACGCGGGCCCAGTACGGGTGGACGTCACGTCTTCGAATTTTTGGTTCTAGGACATGCCGGATTCCTCACGATATTTTCACTCAAAGCAAATTGGCTGCCTGGATTCGAACTTACGACCTCGTAAGTCGAGGAGCCGGATACCACTGGGCCACTACAGCTCGCACTTTTACTGACCTGTAATAACGACACTGTCGGAATAGTGACTATATCTTCTACTACGACTTACGCAGCTGCAGCTTAGGCACGTCTTCTTTCATCACGTAGTACTCAAGTATTGCGTTTATGAACTGTAATACCGTTTAATCCTCAAGCCGGTCGGCATTATCTCTACGCTGCAAGAGAAAACGACTGTGTAGATAAATAATGACGGCCATCCATTTTCTCTCAAATGATTCTTTCAAATTGCATAGTTTAACTAGCTGCTTTTACGAGTTACCTCGTTTTAAATGTATGTAACTGCGATTTTTACAATTGCGGTACTTATTATTAGGAATATATACGCTCGATTGGCGAAGATTTTGAAGCTTTGTAGGTTTTTGGGTCTTGTAAATATAAGATTTCCACTCCTTGCGTGAACGCTGTTTATAGCATTTTGTTTTAATCTGCAAATATCAAGAAGTGATAGGTTGCAAAACGATCAATATTTTTAACTGAGAATCGAGCATGTGGATTTTAATTTCGCGCTCTTGTGCTGATTCAAGGTTACAGTTTGCGCGTCGATGTTCCTGCCAACCTGTATATTATTTATTTTTTTGTCTTTCTTTTACGCATCCTCCTAATAAACTAGTCTATTGTCAATATAATCGTGTGTGAAATTCATGAGCACGTGTGAGCACGCGAGTCGTTTGTTATAAAAGAATAATTAATGACCGTGTGAGTTGAGTTTGATTGAAGGTTAGGTACTGGTTGTAGGCTTTTAGACCATAAACACTAGATTATCTGTGTAACTACACATTCAACAAGGCAATGGTTTTATTTGTGAATGTTTGTGTTACCAAATAAAGTCATGAATGTATGTTGTATTTTGTTGTAGAACTGCAATCGTGTTTATTGTATTGTTGGTGTTGTAGCTACATGCTATGATTGATTGTTTACAATGGTATCATTTACTGATAAATTAACTAGTTTGTGCTTAAGTAACTAGGGTTACTTTAGTTTTTAAAGAATCAGTACTAATGTAATTAAACAGGAAGGAATTTGTGAGGCTTCGGTAACAATTTTCATGCAGGTATTAAAAACTGAATTATATACATTTTATGTCACCGTATAAGTGTAATTGTGAACACAGTTAGTATATCAGTAGTATCTTAGTATAGTATAATTTATCTCGCGAGGTTGTAAATTATCGATAAAATGTGAACTGTACCATACTGATTACAATATAACGTATTCATTTTCGTATAGTTTATACTCTATCCATATCAAACCGTCAAAATGTGAACGAACGTGAACTTACCGACAGGGTTCACAATCTGTCCGATTTTATCACTCGTAAAATTGTGAACCGTCTCTGATTGGTCGGTCTTAGTGGTAGCTCGTACATACATATACTCACGTCTTCTTACCGTGGGGGTAGGCAGAAACTAAAGGACGCGTCCTGCTACGATTCTTACATTATAGGTACTCCTTTTGCTTCGGTTACGTTAAAACTGAACTAATTCATGAATATCTTCTTATATGTATTTTCTTGTTTTGCCAAAGCAACAAACAGTTTTTCTCTTTATGCTACTTCTAACTGTATCCAAGTAGCTGTTATGTCGCATGAAGTAACAGAATTATGCGTTCCAATGACCGGCCACCAGCCGTCCAGTATTGTTCAAACGCACTTTCTTTGTGTTCATAGATTAAAGATTTCATAATGCATTGTTGCAGATGGCACTTTCCTTTTCAGTGCTACTCATTAAACGTTACGTGCGTAATTGATAGTTGTACTTTCTCTTGTTATCTTCATTTGTTCTTAGTCTGACGCATATCTGAAGAAAATCTTTTCTGCGAAGATTTATTTATTTTCTCTTTCATATTATTTGTGGGTGACGAAATACTTGCAATTATTAATTTATTTTATTAGTTGTAACATCAAATATAACCGTTTCTCATTTTACGTTCCAGGTGGAAGGTGCGTCGAGGAGTAGAAGGTTGCAAACATCAATAGCTTCAGATGGCAATAGTGTTGCCAGTTCTGATCAATCGGAAACCGTGCAGCCTACATTCAGGCCTAGGAGCAGTAGGAGGCGAGAAGTAACTCCTCCGAAAGAAAGAGATGTCGTCCGAACAAGGACGAGAACCAGGCCCGAGGTTGTTCCAACCCCTGAACAACCTCAAGCTCCAAGTGCAAACAACGAACGATTCGATTCGAGAAGGACTCGAACGCGCAGTCAATCAGCTAACACTGAATCTACTAATAGAGATGCTTCACCAACAAGAGAACCTGTCGCCCGGACCAGGACAAGAGTCGTGAGCAGAAGACCCATTTCAACTTCTCCGCCTACTCAAGCGCCAGTGGACCTCACTTCTCCAAATATCGATGAAAGCAAACTCGAAGTAATCAATTCTAACCTAGATGATATAACGAAAATACTTAAAGAAGACACAACTACAACCACGCAGTCCAGACGCAGAAGCTCTGTAACTTCAACCACTGAGAGTGCGGCAACGAAAAAACCGCGTGGCCGTGTAATTACTCGTGCTAATGCCAGGTCACTAGACCTCGCCGTATCAGGAACGACCAACACTTTAACAGTAGCCGAGAAAGCGCCCACAACCGCAAGAACTGCCCAATCGGCTGACTTGAGGAATTCAAGGAAATTGAGATACAAAACTCGACCTTCAGATACCGATACGAATTTAACAGGTGAAGGACTCGTTACAGCTAACGAAGTCATAAAGTCTAGTCAGAACAAAGAGAGTGTTACTAGTCAAGCAGAATATCAATCTGCCGCTCCAACCGTCGTGGAAACTATTGTTCAACAGAGCACAGAGCCAAACAAAGCGAAGACAACAACGTTGAAAGTGACGAAGGTGGTAAGACGTCCAGTCAGAGGGAAGATGAACTTTAGACCTACTGTGTCTCTGCCCAAAAAGCACGTTTCAGATGAAGTAGCCGAAGATGATAACTATCCAGCTAGTTTCAAGGCTTTAATCCAAGCTAAGAATGCATCGGTGAGTGATATCCATATTTGATTAGATTACAATAAAAATTAATCGTCTGAATTACTATGCAGTGACTTGAACACAAAACTGAGATCACATTTAGTCTCGCCGTAAAACTGATTAATTAATTTTCAGACACTAGTGAGCTCTCCAACCGCCGAGAGTTTAACACCGAAAGCATCACAAAAAGTTTACAAAACTTACTCTGCATCATCACAGTCAACACAAACAGGGACAGGCACAAACAAATACTCAAGGGTAAAAATATATTTTAGGGTACTAAAAGGGGAACTTACATAATACTCTTTTTATAGACTACTTACTTATCTAATTCTTAAAAACATAAAGCATGTTTTCTCTACACTTTTTTTTAAAATGATTAAACTATCTTAATCTTCAGACTTATTTCATTCATTCGTAACATACATTTAATCACAACTTATTTCAAAGACACATTTGTTCGAACAATATTGTGTGTCGCTAATTTTTTTGTGCTACTTCATAACAAATCTAATTAATTTCTGTTAATTATAAAAATTACAGTTTCGCAACAAACAAACTGTAGCAGAGGAGTCAAAAAACGAAAACAAAGAAGAAACTAAAACATCTGAAACGACTGTAGCACCAGAGATGTCCAAACCTAGGAATTCTGAGTACAAGCCCCGAGGGACTTACTCTGCTAGGACTAGAAAATCTACCCTAACTCCATCTTCAACAGCTACCACAGCTTCAGGTCAAAGTACCGAAAGACCGATATTTAAGTACAACAGAAAATTTAAAGCACCCAGTACTGAAGCACCTAAAACTGAAACTATAAAAAGCAAATCAGTTGAACCTAGTAACACGTTTAAAAAGCCGTTCGTACGACCTCCAGTTTATTCTAGAAAATTTAAAGGAAAATCCGCAAGTGGCGCTGAAATTTCATCTACAGAAACTACAAAAAGTGAAAACGCGGTGAATATTCCAAAAAGAACTGTACTGCCTCGCACTTCTTATTATTCAAGATTGAGAAACAATGTCAAAAATGAAACAACGTCGACAACGGAATCCTCTAAAGAGGTCAACTCCGAAATTGTAACAAAGAAATCAGAGGAAACTGTTGACACTCCACTTGTCTTCGCATTATTAAACAATTCCGAAGATGTAGAAGCTGTTAGGATCGATACGCAACCAGAAAATAATGATAACCATATGTTTTTAGTATCTGTCACTAGTAAGGAGTCTTTAGAGACTAATACAAGCAATGACGTACCAAACATGGCGGAAGAATCTGAAAACATGCCTGTGGTGAATGTTTCTCCAACAATTTCATCAAGACTAGACGGTGACAAATACAGATACCACGCAAATTATAAAGATCAGAATTCAACCAACGATATTGAAAAAGAAAAAGGGTCCTCGACTGTGTTCCCTCCTGTTAGAAATCTACAAACAAGAAAGTTTGGACGCAATCGTAGCAAGTCCAAAGACGCTAACTCAGATAATACAGCAACCACTCCTAAACCCCGAGAAAGGAATTTAAGGAAATTCAGTGAATCCTTCTCTAAAACGACCGAGGCCTCAAACAATGGGGTAAGTACTTGACACTTTTTTCTTCTACTCAGTTCACCGAAAATGTTTCTGATGTATTTCATTGTTATTACGAAACTTTACAGATAACGCCTGAACCAGATAAATCTAAGAGTAGGTTCAGTTCTAAATACAGAGCTTCGTATCTTGATAAACCATTTTACAAACCCACTGTACCTACCATTACACCATCAACTGTAAGTAACATGATATAGAAATTAACACCATACCATGCTACAGTTTTTTTTTTCAAAATTACAACCCCACTAACAATTTGATCTGAACTCTACAATTGTAATTTTACGCAAAGCCCCTTTATCGAATTGGCGTTAAGATGTCATAATTCACATTTATTTTAATTATAATATCTATCGTTGCACTTGATAATAATATAATCATCATCATCTTTATCAATTTGGAGTTATTACTGATTGTTTGGCTAACACTTTATAATTAAAATATCATAGGAAACTTTTTAAGTATTAATAGTTTTGTAGCCTAAATTGCAATCAGCAGTTACTCTATCCAGATTGGCATTTAACTTTATAATCATATTAGCATCAATTGGTATGAAACGTGTCATTTAACATTAATGAGAGATTTCTTATTGCTAAAGGCTTGGCTGAAATTCTACGTCACTGACCACCTGTTGACAAAGTCTGTAGAAGAGCCTAATTGGTTCGAAGGAGACATGTACACTACCGAGTCGATGTCAAGACTGAACAACACAACGCCATACTTTCATGAATCATCCATTGAACTGGTTAATGGAATCATTTAGTTAACATACATTGTCACGATCATTGCTCAACTCATTCACCCTGTTGTAAATGGATATGATTTAGTTTTAAAGAGATATATGTAGATTATAAGTGCATTTATATTGTCTTGGTAACGTTAAGTTCATAGTAATAGTCTTTTTTTTAATATTTTTATTGAGTAAAAATCTCTTTAAGGCAAAATTTTACTTACATACACAAGTTTTTGCGTTAAGATGTTCTATATACCGCACTTATTATGAAAGCATTTAACTTGACGCAGAAATTTAACAAACTAATGTACGTACATGTAGAATAGCATTCACTAACATACTATTAATATAAGACATTAAATATTGTATACATGTTACATCTTGTTTTAATACATAACGTCATCTATGGCTAACTTTCATTTAACACTAACTTCTAAACATATCTAACTATTATCTTAATTCCAAAATAAATAAAGAGGCTTTGGTCTTTGCACGAGTTCCTCCCACTCGGGATTTCTATTCCATGCAACAATTTCTTTTCAAACAACTTGAACATTTTATACACAAGAACGTCTATTTTTCTGTTTATATGGGTGAGATTACTTCTTATTTCAGGTAGAGGGAGAAGAGATACAATTAGGGCCAGACCTGAACGCTATTTCCTTTACCCAAACACGAAGGACATTGTCCTCGGCAGACTTGAGACTGTCCGAGAGTCTGGTGAAGCCGTCACACGTGATGAACGTTGAGGCATCACATCACTCGCCGTCAGTTACAGTATCTATATTCGATGCTCTAGCTGATATACTCACGTCTACACCCAGACCACGAATCTCATCAACAACCGAAGTAACGAAAGTACAAAACCTTAATACTGACGTTAAACAAGTACTCAATGGCGTGAGTAGCAACATTAATGTAAATAGTGTTCAAGACTTAGCGGGTCAGGACACATTTATGTCAACCAACGCCGATGTAAGCACTACTACTAAATCTGTACAGCCCACTGTTCAAGCTACACCAAATGTGATTAACAGTATTTTGGTCGGGGGAACTGTTACACAGTCACTAAACATAGAAGACGGAAAAATCACTCCTGTGAATACACCACAACCTCCCATTCCTACTCCCACTACTCCCGTTTCCGCAAGGAGACCATTCGCTATCAGAGTTTTATACTCTGATACGGAACCACCAAAAGACAAACCCACGACTGCATCTACACCAACTCAGGGATCGACTGACAGCCCGAAAATGGTATATAACACTGTGTCTGATCTTTTGTTGTCCAATAACAATTTAGTATCTTCAGAACTAACTAGCATGTTGTCAAATAACATTATAAATATAATAGAAAATATGGATGAGAATAGTAGATTGAAACTAAAGAGTTTAGATATGGCTAAAGTATTAAGAAGTTTGATCCCCAGAGCTTTAGGTGGACTTGCGACTGTACTTGACAATGCTGATTCCGTCCCGAACACCACACCTTACAGTTTGGAGGATATTAGGGATACTGAAATTATTGATATAGATGGTATAGAATCCAATAATGCCCTCCAAAATGTAGGCACTAGCGGTAGTGTAAATATCACTGTAGATAATAGAAATGTACCCATTAGTGTCACACAAACTCCCGCTAATGTAAATAGTTCTGTCACACCGGGAGCTGTAGAGAGCACAGGGTCTGTATCTAGTAGCCAGACGACGACAGCTGCGACTCTAACTACAGGTGCTAGCTCGGAACGACCTAGTTCTGCAGCTACACCAAACGCAACACCGACTATAGCAACAGCTACGACGTCATCTGTCTCCTTAGAAACGGACTCGGTAAATGTAGATAATATTAGTAACGGTGACTCTACTAACAAGATTGTTCCGGTTCCCATACCTTTTTTCACAAACTTCCAAGGTGTAGATTTCTCTTCCGTGGAATCTGATAATCTTGTCAGCAGTTCATCAACACCTATTTTGAAATCCTTATCCTTGGTATCCTCGTCAGTATCACCACCGCGTGATATTGATGATATTCAGGATCCTAGTCAAATATCGCGATTGCAATTATGGGTACTATCAAAGAAAGCTAGAGTCTTGAAGATGATTGAAGACATAATACGACAGCACAATGACGAGTTAGCGACTGTACCACCATTGACTGACTTAGTGAACCCATCAGGCAATATCAATTTGTCTGCACGTTTGACTAACATTATGAACACTATGACCGCCTCGACTGAATCTTCGACAACTCGTGATATTGAACCTACTACTCCTATGACTCCCTCATCCTTTGTTGTAAATCCCCTATCCACCAATGTACTTGAAATTACTACGAGTGGTAATCCCGCAACGGGTCTCACAACAACGGCAACGCCGTCAGATACAGTAACTACAGGTATTGTGCCATCTACTACTGAGATTTCTCGTTTGGGTTCCACCGAAGCAACAAGTGGCACAACGGGTTCGTCTTCTGGTACTACAACAGTTACTATCAAATCTAGTGAAACGGTCAATGATATAACAAGTACGCCTCCTACACCTACAACGGATGGTCAACAAATTGAAATATTAAATCGATTCCAAGAGAGTGCTATTACAACCACAACAGTTGCCAATACAGAAACAATGGAAACTACAACAGACGCAGCTAACACGGAGACAACAACACAACTAAATGTCGAAACGACTACTGTTGACATAGACACCACTACAACTACCGACGCTTCAGACAGCAACACTACACAAACAACAGTTAGTACTCCGAGTGTTGGATCACCAACCATTCCGAAAAAAGATTATGTTATATTCGGAATATTACCTAATAATACAGTGGTACGTAAAAATCCTAACGAGGACATATTGGAATCATTAACAGAGGCGAGCCCATATATCGTTTACGGTGTACTACCAAATAACACAGTAATACGTAAATTCCCGAACGGGACTAGAGTGCCACGTGTCATACAAAAAATTGACATACTACCAATCAGTCCGTGGAGTCTACGAAATCCATACAGCCCCATCCATAATAATCCGGCCATTGTTAGACCGCAGCCTAACCCCATCCGAGATTCCACTAATACTGTGACATCCACAGACACATCAAATAACGGAACGGAAAGATTAACCAACGACACTGTAAATAACCAACAACCGATGGTATTGACTTTATGTTATTTAGCTTGAACGCTCCGCTTGGTGCTTTGTATCTCACTGCCAGCGCATTATCTCTGGAGCGGCCGGCGCATGCGGAACAGACTTCAGGTTCTTCGTAAGCTCTGCATGCCTCTAGCACGATAACCGCTTCTAATAACAACGCAAGGTGGTAACATTTTATTTCGTAATTGCAGATTACTTCATCGGCACTTAATATTAAAAGCAGTAACGGTATAAAAACTACCACAAATATGCCAGAAAAAAGCACTGCCTCGCATGTATTGAGTTTACGCACAACTACAATGCTACCTTCTATTGATGAGATTCTGCTTAATAGTATATCTTCGGCCGCTAAACAGGAGATGGTCATATCGGAAATGACGAGCTCTACTCGCGAACCAAGAATATTAACACTGGATATTGATCCGGAGGTATAATTATATTATTTATATAAACGTTTCCTTATTTATATATTACTCTTTTATAATAACTGTGGTCACTAATAATCACTATAATTTATCACATATTTTCATATGCAAATATAACACTTGGACTTGGTTTAATAAAGTAGTGTGTTGAATTTCTTTTATTTGGAAAGGTAAGTGGTGAGGGGTTACACAATTAGTTATTTTGCAATAAAATGGATACTGCTGTTGCAACTTTCACAGAATAATGTGATGACCAAATTTTAACATGAACCAAAACAATTACAGACGAAAGAAATACGAACTGAAAAGCCAGAAGAAGGTGATGGAGGTGCTGTATTTAAATTTATACCGATAGACGAGGTTACGATACAACAACAAAATTCAAACGTACAAAGACTAGCTTCTACGAAAGCACCGTCACAAAATTCCGTACAATCTGAGATACAGACAATGTCAACATCAGCAGTGACTGAGATGAGTACGCAGACAACACAGATAGAAACACAGGAAACAACTGCAAATGTCGCTACGACAACAACCCAGGGAACAACAAGTGTTGTTCCTGAAACAACAGTGGTGTCTTCTGCATTCACAAATGCTCCGGTAACTATGGCGGCAACAACAAACCAGCCGACTACTCTACCACCTACGACTACCACTACGCCTGCTCCTACGACTACAACTACGGTGCCAACTACTACCACAACGACGACTACAACAACAACACCAGCGCCAACAACAACAACGACAGAGCCTACAACAACAACTACTACAACCACTACCACTACGACTACTACCACTCCAGCTCCAACAACTACAACTACAGTGGCTCCAACAACGACAACACAAGCGCCCACAACAGCACAAGCAACAACTATTGTTCAATCCACAACTATTAGTATCGAAGAGGAGTTAAAAAGATACCGAGAAGACGTACAATTACTCCAAACATTATTGCAAGCGACAGGCCGTAATCCAAAGAATTTGAATGTAAACCCTAATTCACTGTTGTTGGGTGATCTAACTACTACTCTAAGACCAACTACAACAACAGTAGCACCAACTACGACTACAGCACCAACTACAACGCAAACCACTGATCCAGTGAAGTTATTGCAGGCATTATTTACAAATGCAAACAACCCAACAACATTATCTATACCAAATATCGGTGGAAATACAAGAATAACGACTGGACAGCAAGGAACTACAACAGCACGGTCTATAGAAGACGATATCAAACAGTTTGAGGAGGACACTAAATTATTACAGGCGCTATTACAAGCAACGGGTCAAAATCCTGCTTCTCTAGGCATACCTACATTAGATAGTCTAACAACTAATAGAGTTCCTACCACAACACAAACAACTACTCTACCAACAACTACAGCCAGACCAACAACAACTACGCCAACAACTACTACCACTACTACAACAACAGCTAGGCCGACAACAACTACAACTAGACCAACAACAACAAATAGGCCATCAACAACACAAACAATTGAAGACGATCTCAAACAATTCCAAGAAGATACGAAACTTTTACAGGCTCTGTTACAGGCGACTGGTCAAAATCCAAATGCTTTGAATATCCCAGTAATTTCTGGTGTTACTTCTAACGTGAGGATAGCTTCTAACCCTCAAACAACGTCAATAGGGTCAAACCCAACTACTCCATTGAACGTCAGGCCCGTCTTTACAACAACTAATGGGCCATTGTTTATGACCTTTGCTCCTAGAACTCTAACCACTACGTTACAGCCTGTGACTGATGTTGGGATTTCCACGACTTTCACGCCTTTCAACCGGGGAAGACAACCAACGACAACAATTAGGAGCGCCCCAACAACACTGACCGGTCGTCGTGCTCCATTCACTGGGTTCACTTCAACAACAGAAATGCCCAGTTCTTCTACCTTCTCCGTTGAAGAGGATTTGGCTTTCTTGAATAACTTGGTAAGTGTAATTATACTTGTATATCTTGTCATAATTATATAAAAAAAAATAGATTTGTGTATTAATTATGTTCCTTTAAAATTGTTTTCAACTGAATAACTTGAAATGGTTCACTAGTAATTACGAATTGTGTGGTGTGTAAAATAAAAAGTAGCATAGTACACACTGTGTACGCCACTTTTTATTTTCGTGAATAGCATCTTATAGTTACGAACAGTGTAAAAGTAATGTCTTGATAGGAACACTATGCTGTGAAGAGCTACAAAGACAAAATTTATTTCACTGTATTAACTATTTGTGTTTTCCAGAAAACTGTGCTGAAAACAAACCCTAGTAACGAAGACCCTGAGGCGGCTCTCGCTAATCGTATCATAGCGCTAGCTGTAGAAAGGAGCCTCACTGAGATACAAACTGGCACCGATGAAACAGTCCGTACAGGGAAAAACATAGCTGTCAGTGGAAACGAATTGGTACCTTCGACCAATAGACCAGTAACCACAACTACACCACGACCAACTACTACAACAACCACTACAACAACAACACCACGACCAACAACAACTACACAAAGACCAACAACTACACAGAGACCAACAACAACTGTCAATGGAAAATCTATTGAAGATGATATCAGGCAGTTCCAAGAAGACACTAAGCTTCTACAAGCACTACTAAAAGCCACGGGACAAGACCCATCCAAACTCAATTTACCCACACTACCTGACCTAAATGTGAGTCCTAAACTGCCAAATGGTGTCACTGATGACTTGAAACTGCTCTCAAATCTACTAGCTTCGCCATCTCCGTTGAACGAACCTTTCGATTCGCTAACGCCGAAGCCTTCTATTAACATTAACGTTAAAGAAGTTAAAAATACCGCACCTACGACAGCTTTGCCTTACGGTGCAAAAATTGCTGTTAAGGACAATCTCAAAAGTGAACAGGATGATGAGAAGTTGTTACAAACTTTGATCAAATTACAGGGCGCACAGGAGACTACGACACAAAGGAGTAAACTGACTATCACAGGTAAGACTTGATATTTTTTAGGATAATAGGCTAATATTTCTCTCATGTACGGCATTAAATATCAAATAAAACTGCAACTGTTTTTTATTGTGTTTAGTTTTGTTAGTTAATTTTAGTGGTTGTTTCAGTTTAATTTAAAATATATTCTGTTAAAACAATATTTGAAATATGTAATTTAAAAATGTTTCAGGACAATCTTCGGACGAGGCCCTACAGAAACTGATTATGCAGACACAATCGACGGGCATGGTGTCCGAAGCGACGCGAGCGCCTATATCTTTGAGCACCGAATTCGGCAAGAGCAACGACGCGTTGCTCGCAGCTTTGCTGAAGGACCAGGGATTCGGTCCCACCACGGCAAGTTCTTTGGATGAGCAACTCCGACTCGCTGTTAGTCAAAATTTTTTACTTCTCCTAAAACATTGGAAGAAAACTAATTTCTTCCAAAACCCATTTTACATCTTAAAACTTAACTTTTCACTGATGCAATCAACTCGTAACTTCACTCCGCTTTCTGCACCATTATATCGATATCTCTCATCTACCTCTTCATCTTATTTCATTGCCTTTATTTCAGTATGTATCTATAATCCATTAGCAACTCTAGAATTAACTGTAACCTCGTAGGCTTTACTCAACCAAGTGGTAGTGACGCCGAAGACGAGGCGGACGACGACACCGCCGCCGCCGCCGCCGCCGCCAGCGCAGCGGAGACCGATCTTGGATGGATTGGCCTGGCTCTGGCAGCAGTGGAGCGATACGGCTCCAGGGTCAAGGGGAGCCGCCGCCCCAAGGCCTAATAGAAGGCCTGAGCCTGCGCCCTCAGCCAGGCCCGCCCCGTCAGTAGCGTCAGCCAGTCAGTCGACGAGCAACAGGGTCAACTGGTTTGGCTCTGGGCCGTTCGTTGGCAATGCTGATGATAAACCAACAAATAGAGTGGGTTTCGCATCGTTATTACTTAAACTATGTGATTGGGGATGAGGTGTTGGTAACAGACTTTAGATTAAATATGCAGATTTATTCAACGAAATATGTTTCTTAAATATTTCGCGATCTTTTTAGTAACTTGTTCCTATTTAATCTAAGTCTGTCGTTGTATAGATATTTGTATAGTAGTGGAGATCTGGTGGGATGTACATAGTGAGACATGAATTAAGATAATTATAATTTTTTTCTTAGATTTTCTTTTGTAATATTTTTGTTTTCTTAGTTAATTATTTATTAAACATTGGCTTCATTGGCTTGTACATAAACATTGTGCCGTTAAGCAGCGCGTTTTTTTTGTATAATAAATTGTTTTTAATTTATGTGTGTTTGTATGTGTGTTGTATTTAGTGTCAATAATATAATTTTCCCATCCACAGTTCACCCTATTAGTACCTATTCCAGTTGTATATAACAAAAATCTACCGAAATTGATTCTAGACTTTACAAAACTAACTAAGCTTGGAATGAACACCATAATATTTATGTTTTCAACCAGAAATTCAACATTCTTAAAAGAATATTTAAGTACATAAAGATAAAGTCTAGTTCAATTTATTCCTTATCCCTTGGCGTCATTCATCGCCATTTAACATACTCGTACCATACCCCATGAAACATTTCCAAGGGATTTGGTAACATTCATCCTGACATGAATGAGTAGTAATACCTCTGTAAATAGTACATGTTGTGTTAATAATATTAATATACCCTGTTGACTATACATAATAATGACCTATTGAATGTGTAGATATTTATTAATATTTTTTTATAAAAAAGTGTTACATAACAAGTGTTTGTGCAGTGTAACATATTCGTTTGGTGAGTAAAACAATACGATTGGCTTTGAAAATAACAAAATTTTAATTCTTTTAAATTCCAATAATTCTGCTGGACGCTTTCCTATTAAAATTACTGATGATTTTAATATCTAACTACGAAACCTTTGTACACTATACCTTTTTGTAAAATCGTATGACTCTGTTGTTATTGAACCCTTTAATTTTTGTACAGTGTTAAATATTTAATATCAATTTATGTTCAGCATGTTTGACTAATATTTCACTTACCTACACTTTTCCTTTCTCTGTTGTAGTATATCTATCCTTGTATATATTTGTAGATATCTGTGTATACTTGATTTACGTGTACTTGTATGTATATATAATAGTAGTTAGTATGTTCTTCTACCTATGTCTTGTTATTCTCTCTTTTTGTTCTCACACTGTCATATATTATTTTATTTTCCATATTCGTCACTTCACTATTTCAGTCACTTCCGTAATTCCACTATCACACAAAGCACTTGTTTTTTTAAGTTCACATTGTATATTTTGTATGAAGATTTTTTTAAAGTATATTAATGAATGTTTGAAAAAATACGGTCAAAAATATCGTAACTCGAAAATAGAGGCGTAATTCGAGATACTTATTGCAACGAAAAATCTATTAATTTCCTACAAAGCATTTTTTAAATTTCCAAAAAAAATTAAACTTCAAACATATTTTAAATAAAATCTTCAAACAAAACATACACCAAACCAGCACAGCTCACTGCCTCAGCGTTACCATACATGCTCTTACCATCTTCATCGTCTGTGCTAATATCTAACAGCGGTGACTTACACCTAGATACCTCTGGAGCCTCCGAGGGCTGTGACGGCAGAGCAGGCGCCTGGACGAGGGCAGCTCGTGTCAGCTGCCATTAACGTTACCAGGGCCTTCTCACAGTTCTTAGGAGCTGCGATACAGGTAAACACATTCCATTTCAGATGAGTAGGTAATTGTTTTAAAATTGGAATATGTTTGGTGATAATCGAATGTCGTATTATAACCGAATGTCGTATGTTAACGTTTTGTCGTATTTAGTGTAAATTAATTTAAAATTGATTATTCTATTGCAATATTGTGTCGTATTTGCTAAAGGCATTTTCTAAATTATTGAAGATTATTTTCAGGATTTGTATTGAAGATTTATGTTGTAAGTTGTAACTAATTGAGTAACTGTCGTAATAATTTTCATAACGATCTCAAATATTTCTACACAAATAATATCATTGTAACGAAGCATTTTAAATCATTTTCATGATTTCATCGTAATCGATTAATGATTAATATTTCAGCGACTATTAACTTAACTTTTAAATTAAGTGATAATCATGTAGGTAACACTTTTTTTTTTGTAGTTTTGACCGAACTTTTGACATAAAGACAAATAATAAATAAAACCCGTTCTCTTATAGTAATTGTAAATTTAGTATCTAGTTTTTTATCCAGTTTTAATCCTATCGCTGTCCATACTATCCAAGAATTAATTTCTGTTTATCATATTCCAGGGTGCCGCCCAGACGGTCCAGAGCGTGATCCGGGCCGGCCAGCGAGCCGCAACTGACGTCTACGTGAACGGTTCCGGCGGTGGTTCCGGGTAACCACCGCACCGTTCATAGCGGACTCCAATGCGTTGGACTCGAAACTTTTACGAAAGTGTCATAGTACGCACTATGTGTTGCAAGTGCTCAAATGTAAATAGTCGGTTGTAATGTTAGTTATTTCGTAGCATTGATTTGAAAATTAAGTTGATTAGTTCGATAAAGTCCTCTTATTGTTAGGGATGCAAACATATCGGATAACTTACTGTCATACATTATCATATTTATATCCATTGTCGTAAACCTGTAAAAAAGGTAATATTTTTAGTTCTTGAGATATTCATATTGCTTATGAAACGCGGTAGAAAATTGCCATTGAAAAAATAATGTAATATTTTATGAATTATAGTAAAAAATCTTCAGTCAGTCAGTTATTCATGATATGTATGTTATTGTTTCTTTACAACTTGATCCCTTAAAAGTTCCTAAGCAGAGGTATTGAACGTTTTCAATCAATGTCTATGAATGAAAATCATAAGGACTTTTGTAATAACCTACCTTAAAGTAGTTTGGTGACAAATTGAGCAAGGACATCTATTAGGTTTGCTACCTAAACGTCTGAATCTAGACTTAGGCAAACAATGTGATGTTAGCACTACCTTAGTTTGTATTATTTAAAATTTTAATAATTATCTCTACATCTCTCTACTCAATGGTTTCATTTTATGACAAACGTATTTTAAATGTAAGAGACCTAAATAATTTGTGTAACAAATGTATGATGAGGTTTCTATTACATAAGGTTTTGTCACCTGTGTTGAGATAATAACAAACAACAATATTAATCTCTTCGGTTTATTACGCTTAGCAAATATAGGGTTGAAATTTAGTAGCTTTTACTTCTTTTATTATATTTTTAAAGATGAAAAAGGACCTTTTTTTGGTTTAGATTCTGTAAATAAAGTTTTGAAACTTCATTGAAAATATGGAAAAAAAGAAAACAATAGTTATTTTTATAAATTAAAATGGTTCCCAATTTGGACAACAAATAATTATTTAAAATTTTGAAGGGTTATTTTTATTAAATCTATTGTCATGTGAAAATCATTTTGTCGTATTGAGTACGACAGACCATTATCAAAAAATGTTTGATACCTCGACGAATTTAGTTTTAAGACTCTCTGTAATCTTAAGCCTAACATGTGCCATTTGCACGTGCTTGATGTACTCGCTTCTACATTCTTCAGCTTTTATTTATTTATTTAAGACAATCTGTGTTCTACATTCGTGTTTGAATGTAACAGAGATTTGGGTTTCGTAGTCAGGTAATATTAGTAGGTAGTTTGGTTGCATTTCGCTGTAATAAAATTATTTTATGAAAATAATACGTGAAATAATAATATTTTTTAAACGATTTTAATAAGAACTTAAAAGCTCTATTTAACGTCGTTATTTAAAATAAAACGAAAAATTACAAAATAATCATTTGTGTTTTGTTTCTTTCTTTGCTGTGTACATATTAAAAAAATGTTAAAAGTCACAAAATTGTAACTGACAAATTCAATTAACTAAATTACTATGACTAAGCTTACTAACGAACCTGACTTATAAAACTGGGGATGTTTTAATTTGCGACAACCAAGCCGTTTAGCTTCTCACTGCCTTTAGTTATAATAATTAATAATAAGTAAGGATCGGGTACTCTAGAATTAATGCTGCCAGCCGATTTTACAATTGACATGTTAAAAAAACTGTATAAAAATACAAACTCTTTGTATACTACAGAATTGTCCATAGGTACATAAAAAGGGCACGTACGTATAGTGCGCTTAATACACTCTATAATTTTATTGTCGTCTCGTTTTATTCAAAGTAAAATGACAAAGACAGGCAAGATTTACAGAGCGTTAGTAAGTGACAAATTAATTAATATTTTTTTTTCTGACAATTGTAAAATATGGCGTTAAGTGCCGAATAATGTATGTACCATTATTCATTTGTAATATATAAAATTAACGGTCACTGCCAGTTATTTGACTCATTATTAGTAGCTTTGAGTAAATTTTTATACTTTTGTAAAATATTTTTGTACTCAAAATCTTTTAAAATCTTTGTAATTCTTTGTCATATTAGTTAATTACTACTTTAACTTAATAGACTTATTTTCTAAAACTATTTCCGAATTTGCGTTGAGCTTTGACGCTAACTATTAATTAACAAATTATAAAATAAAATGCCTTTACAGGAATTAGGGCTTCACAATCAAATGTATTGTATGTATTTGTATATTTATGATATCTTCGGGGGAGTAATAGGAAAATAAATTATTTTGTAAATTATCTTAATATTTTTATTTTAAACCTTATCCTCATTATATTTGCTTTCCGTTTTTACCCCAAATTACGAAATAATCACAGATGCTGTATCTGTAAATATATTAAACATAATATATTTAATGTTAATCAAACTTACTCGTATCAGATTAAAATATAGACCTTAATAATAAAGACATAATTAATAGACCTTAGCTAGGTTTTGCTAAGTCAAGAAAAATACCTATCTCATACCAACCTAATAAATTGGTGCATCTAAATAAAATTATTTATTAAAATAAAACTGACTTCCAAAAACGTTATGCGAATTTGTGTGGGGTGCAATTAAAAAGTGAAAATAAAAACATTTTTACAAAAAAAAAAAACACGAGAGTGAAAAATAACTTTAATTTCAGAAGCCGCTGCGTAACGCTGTTTCATTTTTTGCCATCGACTTCCGAAATTATTTAGTTTCACCCCACACGAATTTGTATTAGTACTTATGTAAATATCAATGACATGAACTTAATATCATCAATATAAACTAAGTGAAAAAATACGTATAAAAGTACCTACATACGTATAGCTAACTCAAAAAGTACCTAAGCAAAGTTAATACAATTTATATGGGACCACCCCTGAGGCAACCAGTAAAAAAAGAATTTTCGAAATCCATCCGCAATAGCTGGAGATATCACGTAATTTACTTACAAAAAAAATACAGTCGAATTGAGAACCTCCTCCTTTTTGAGCTCGGTTAAAAATATTATTCAGTAGTAAAGGGTTATAAATGATCCTAAAGAACAGAAAACTCGCTTGTTTGCAATTTTAACTCATAGAAATTTAACAGGCGCTGGTGTTAAAATCAATTGCCAGATACGAAACATTTTTTATTATGAAAAGTTGTGCCTAACAACTTTTCATAATAAAAAATGCTAGGCAACGGTAGAATTAACGGTTTATCGAGTGAAGGCTGTTGAGCAAAACTGCCTACTTAGACTAAACAACTTTAATATTACAGTGACATGTTGCAGGCATAAAACACACAGGAACTTAAACAAGTAGTTAAATAGAATAATAAACAAGTAGTTAAATAATCTACGAAGGCCATTGCCAAATGTCTAAATAGATTATTGAGTGATTAATATTATTGAGTCTGTTACAAATTAAAAAAAAAACATACTGAACAGTCTGCAAAGTTGTAACTATACAATTTCAAAGGATGTTTTATGCTTTACTAGGTATACCATTTGCATTTTTCCTGAGTAGTGTTGGCCCAGTGGTATGAAGGAAAAGATCGCGAGGAAGCCGACATGCCCTAGAACCAAAAATTCAAAGCAAACATGCAAGCAAGCAAAGCAGATATGCAACATCTACCAACCCGCACTGGACTTGCGTTGTGGTCGGTGTGGTGTGGTTGTGGCGTTGTGCCCACTCCCTCTCACAGAGAGGAGGCCTATGTCTCAGCAGGAACAATAGAGGTTCATCGTGCTAGGTATACTTACAGACCTTTCAATCATCATCATCTGCCTAGCCTTTTCCCAACTATGTTGGGGTCGGCTTCCAGTCAAACCGGATGCAGCTGAATACCAGTATTTTACATGGAGCGACTGCCTATCTGACCTCCACAACCCAGTTACTGGGTAATACGATACCCCTTGGTAAGACTGGTTGTCAGACTTTCGGGCTACTGACTACCCGTAACGACTGTCAAAGATCCACGAATGACAGCTGGGACCAACGGCTTAACGTGCTTTCCGAGGCACGGAGGGGTCTCGGTATGTAAAGATGGTCACCCATCCACAGACCAACCGCGGCAAGCGTAGCTTAACCTGACCGATCGACCTGTGCGGCTGTTATTATTTAGCCACAATCACAGACCTTTCAATCCCCTTTCAATCAAAGTGAAATATTTTAGGCGCCTCAAAAAAAAAAATACATCTACTTAGACCACACTTCCTACCACGCCACGTGGCAAGAACAAAATAATTAATATCTATAAAAAACACCTAGAATTTACATCTCAAATAATGATATAGTATAGCTAATCAATTCAACCGTATAGGTATATCAAACGCACAAACCAAAACGAGTTTCTATTATCATGATTAAATTTTAATGTTTTTCGACCTTGGCGTGAGTGACAGACGCCTTTAGTAGCTTTTTGTGGACACCTGGCTAGCGTGGCTATTATTAACTTAAAGGATCATTTACACTAGGTAAGTTTCTTGACTGTTGAGAGGCGAGAATTTCAATGTGAGACTCATAGGCAAGAATGGTCAGACGATTATCGCACATTCCTGAGGGTCACATAAGTTTCTTCTTCAGCCTTTCGCCACCCAATGCTGAGTGTAAACATCCTGCAACGCACTCCATTTTCACACAACTTTCAATTGCTTTCAAATTTTTTCGTTTATTAATGACTTTGCAACGGAATTGACATAAGCTTTTCAGTAGCTTATGTCAGTCCTATATATTATTTTTTAGTGTTCCATCGTCGTTATCGCTAATGGAATGTCAGTTTGTCATAACACGTAAGAAACAAAAACTAGTGTACGATTATGTTTTTGTTCATTCTTTTAATCTTGCCTTTTGTCATACAAGTATTCATACGTATTGTTTACATGCGTCAATGATTAAGGAATTATTTATCTCCTTTCGGTAATCAATCGTATATTCGAGGCAAGAAAATCAGCTGGTGTAAATGAGCCATAACCCTGCACAGCTTAGAAAACATACGGTAAACAAATGGGCGCGGACGCCAGCGTCCTGAATTTCAATGAACATAGGTTTGTTATGATTAGTAATTTGTATGTGCAGGAGTAGGGCTAGTTCAAGTAAATTGCTTAGGAGTAATGTACTGAGAACAAGCTTAATTTGTTTCTCTAAAGTTAATAATAATATTAAATCTTTATTTTCAGTCCATAGATCCATAACTTAACATACGATCAAGAAACACGTTAAATAAAAATATACACTCGCGAGCAATGAAAAAGTTCCAGTGACATAGCACCAAATTACTCCTAAACGGGAAAGGCTAGCTTAATGACGCCGTCTGCAATATTGGAGTAGGTACATTTAACAGCGCATCAGAATATTACCAACTAAAAACGTAAATATTGTGTTCGAATTTTAAATTATGTCTTAGGAGATATTAAGGTGTTTGTCAGCATTTTGTGGGTGGAACTTTTTCATTGCTCGGCAGTGTAATAAAATAAATAAAAAATAACAAATAAAACTAATCTAATTAAACCTACAAAATAAAACCTAAAAAATAAACCTACCTCACATAATATATCTGAATGACGGTCTGTGTGCCGCCATCCAGTGACCTATTGTTTGGCCATCCACCCTGCCGGCTACAGTAGTCACGAGGCTGTTGGGGCTTCCGCGCACCCGACGCATCAGTGATGCAATTCGCAGATGCAGCTGCGAACCGAAATCCGGAACGCGTGCGTCCGCGAACATCCCCGACGCGCTACAGAAGCGCGGCAACCCCAGCATTACCCGGAACGCGTTATTATAATAAATCTGTAGAAGTGAAAATTCTGTACATTGAAAATATCCAAAAAATAAATGGCAGGGGGTGTTACTTGACCGACACCGAACCCAAAAAAGTGATTAAAAAATTTTTTGTCTGTCTGTCTGTCTGTCTGTTTGTTCAGGCATCACGCAAAAACTACCGGTGCGATTACGATGAAACTTGGTATAATTATTCTTTAATATCCTGGGCACCACACTGGGTACTTTTTATCCCGGAAAAGTATATACAATAAAAAACAAACTTAATTTTGCGGTTCGATCCCTATACCCGATTACCACTGTCTGTACTGTACCAACCGCAAATACTAAGTTTGTCGTAGGTTGGGTCACCCGCAGTGGATTTCATTTTTATTCCTTTTAGTTTTTAGAGTTATTTAGGTTTATTTTTATATGAGTCGTAGGTATAGATTTTAATTTTAAAGTATAGGTCGTATATTTGATAGTGTACGTAGTGACCGTAGGTTATTTTATAATACTGTTAGGTAGGTTTAATCATTCGTATAGATATTAGTTTTTAGGGATTTTGCTTATTTATTGAGTTTAGATTAGTTATCATCAGAAATAGGTTTATTTAGGTAGGTAGGTATTTAATTTTCTGTTATTGAGTTTTTTTTTAAATTAGTTAGGTACTTAGGTAAAGATATCATATAGGTACCCTCTTAATCACCACTAATGAGACACAATTGGTTTTCTATTGTAATTAGCCACAAAGGGCCCGCGACATAGATGGCATTCTGGGGAAGCACATACATTTTATCCTGTTAGCACGTTCCTGTGGGTAAATTTCCGACATCCACGCGGGCGAAGCCGCGGGCAGAAGCTAGTTGAACAATAAAGTTCTGTAACTCTTTGGGTCATTTTGTTCCCGATATGTAACCCTATTACGTACTACTAGGTTGCAGTGTAAATTGATGGGAATAAAAACGTGGCATTGAGTTACAGTGTTACTAATCAGTAATTTTTTTCCCAATGGGTAACAGTGTAACACAAAATGGTGTAATTCAACGGGAACAAAGGGCAAATAATAATAATAATAATATCCCTGGACATTTCACACAGCGCCATCTTGTCCCAAGCTAAGCAACCTAATGCTTGTGTTATGGTAACAAGATGGCTGATAAACTACTTATATACATTTTTTTTTTGTAAATACATACATTGGCGTGGGTTGGGGAGCAAGAAGCTTCACGCAGACGAAGTCGCGTGCAGAACCTAGACATTTATACAGGGTCGCAGGGACATCGACGAGCAACCTTTTACACTACGTTGTTGTTGGATTCAGTACATGATTCGGAACCGTGCGTTAAAGTTTTTGCGTTGGTTATTAAATTTAAAAAAATCTGTTTCATTTTGACCTTGTAGATCTTCGATCAATAATAGTACCTACTAGATTCCCAATAAGCGCTTCAAAAACGATCCGAAAATAAGACCACAAATACTTTTGTGGTCTTATTTCAAATTAGTATGTTTTTACCCTCATTACTTAGACTTTAAGTTTCATTTTAGAATAAATGACTGAAAATTTAAAAATATAATGATTTTCAAGCGACATTTTGAATATATTTTGCAATGGTAATTAAACTTTATGTTTAAGCATTAAGGTTTATAATAACCCGAAGTTGTTAATATTATAAAACATTTTTCTAAGAAATGTAGATGTTTACGTGTGTGCAAACGTGGCCACTTGAGCGACAGATTTTTGTTCTCGATCCTTAATCTAGTACACTATTATTGATCGAAGTTGTAGATATTGCAGTTTTCTATGAAACAGCCGATTTCTTTTTTTTTTTTTGATAACCGACGAAAAATTTCTACGGGTCTTTAATCACGTGCTGAATTCGTCGTTACAATTTCCGCGTCGATGTCCCTGCATATAAATGGGGGTGTTCAAATACCCTCCTAGATATACGTCCGGCGCTCCCTGAGTACTCACCTCGCTGTCTGGCTAATATTTTTTAACGACGGCATGACTTATTTTGAACAAAAAAAAAAAAAATACTCTACTACTACTTATTTTGAATATTAATTATAATTAGCGTACGTGCCGAATTGCCGACACGAGAGAAGCAGAGGACGTCAAATGATGATTATGCAATCATACCAATTCAACAATTTATTGTTTTGTGGTTGACCATTCTCGTAACATTTAAGTTTGTTTTACATACAACCCGGACGACAAAGTGTTATGGTGCCACTTAAGGCAAAAGCGTCAAGATAGCCCGCGAAATTCGAAGGGGATTGAAGATTTTTATATGGAGGCGGGAATACCTAATGTCACTATGTTTTTTCAAAACGGCGGCCACACATGTGACCTATATAAATCCATAACTCACATTAATGCAAACAAAAAACATTAATTATCAGACCAAATGCTGTAAAGCTGTTTAGTCGCACTTTTTGAAGAAAAAAAGAAAATGGCGCGTTTTGCAATTTGCAGGTCAGTATCAGAATTGAATTTCGCGGGCTACCTTAGAAAGAAAGAAATAAAATACATTTATTTAGCACATTCTAAAAGAGACACAGTACCAGAGACATACATCAGATAAAAACAAATAAAATCCAAATAAAAAAGTGTAAAGTCCGATGTAATAAATTAGCAGGAATGTGTGCTTTACGGGCTGCGCCAAAAAGGCCCAGGCTTCGCTAGCTTATCCCCCTTAAGAGAAGCCTATGGCCGGCAGTAGACTGCAATAGGATATGTTTATTGATTGATTACGACATATGAGGTAAAGACTAGTTTTGACTTGTCTTGACCAGGAACCATTTGCTAAAGATTCAAATTCGCATTACTTTCTAAAAGCGTAAAAGCATCTCGGTAAACATTCGGAATGGTGTCAAGGTTGAGACCGCTGGTAAGGAAAATTATAAAATAATACTGACGTATAAGACATTATAAAACCACATGAATTCGTTCTTAAGAAACAGGCTCGTACCATGGACCAATGTTTCTTACACTTTTTCCTGAAGCGATTCTTGTAAATATGTTGTTTTGGATAAACATTGGGTTTTTATGTTTGACCAATCCGTATTGCAATTTTCATATTGAGCAAAGTGTATACGGTTATCTACAAAATTATGATATTACTGCAGAGCGTTTTGAACGCAACTCTGTGATTATTAATATAAGAACAAAGCCTCGAGTATCTTCTTCTGTTTTACACTTTCTACGCGTGACTTCTTAATTGCTAAAGCTTATATAATTTTAAATATTAAAACAGATATACTATTATTTTGTTTTTAAATTGTTTATTGCTACAATAAATAAAGTTTCGTAATCATTTTCCTTATTAACTTACAATTATGTGTAACGCCGACGTGACCTATTATTGTTATTGCACTAAAATAACACAAGTTTAAAAAAGATGTCTTTTAATAGTAAAAATTGGGAATCAAACAGAAACAAACAACAAATAATTCTGAGTCGAATTATGAAAAAAAGTAATTAGCGTAAAAAACTTGAGAGGTGTCCGGATGGAACGAAGTTCAAAGAGAGAGAGAGACAGACAGAGAAACACGCGCACGCCGCACGGCTTACAACTAAGTATAGCAAAAAGTGTCGTTCCAACTTTTGGTCTTAATTTTTTCCGTCTAGCCCCCTTTCGCAACGCGCGATAAGGAACTTCGTTCCAAAATGCAGTTAGCATTTTGTACTTCGCTATATGGAATAATGATGCCGGAGTAATTTTTACTCCGTCATCATCATCAGCCTGTAGCAGTCCACTGCTGGACAAAGGCCTTCCCTATTGCACGATATTCAACTCGATTTTCGGCAAATTTTACTTCAAAGCAAATAAATACATCAGAAGAATAATAAAAGCATTTATTTCATAATCCCCAGCCGTAATAATAGCATGTATTTGTACTATAATAATAATAATATAATAATATCCCTGGAAATTTCACACAGCGCCATCTAGTCCCAAGCTAATCAACCTAATGCTTGTGTTATGGTAACAAGATGGCTGATAAACTACTTATATACATTTTTTTTTGTAAATACATGCATATTATAGATAGAAAAACACCCAGACTCAGAACAAATACATGTAGGACTTACAAATATTTGTTCTGTGCGGGAATCGAACCCGCGACACGCAGCGCAGTCAGCAGTCCGATCGCTCAGCCACTGCGCTAACCGTGTTGTCAACTATAGGTGCACCACTGCCTAACCATCGGGGAAAAGAACCGTGATGTTATATTGCAAATTATATAATTCTTAAAAACGAGACCATAACCCGGTCGTCTTAATCCGGAAGACATTTCATTTACCTCTTCAAAATAATGATCTAACCACTGAGATTACATTTTATATTTCACGATCGGAAGTCAGATATAACTCTAAAGTCCCCTAAGGGTACAGACGCACAGACAATTACCCCCAATGATCTGGTCTGGACCAGACATGTTATTTATGTACCGCATTAGACCTCGCGACGTTGGTGACATTAGGCGAAATGGGGCTGAAGTAGCTGCAGTATGTAATTGATATTTTTGTATAAGCTTGACTTAGTAATGATTTTAGTACTTAGTGCTGTTATGATATGTATGGGTTTTGTCGTCGGATTTTCTAACATAACGTAATCATACGGAGAAAGACAAATGTTTAAGGAATACGTAACAAAATTACATTTCTCTTGAATGAAGTCGTGTAGGTATCATCGATTTACCTATGAAGTTGACATTTTTTTGTTTATCATCGGATACGTCTTCGATAAGTATCTCGGACGCATCCGATTGTAAACAGAGAAATGTCAACTTTGCTAACATTCAAGTCTAGTGAGCCAAGCGCGAATGCGGGAGATAAAGTATAGTAAATACGACCGATTTTAAAATTGAGAATACTCGTTTCGCACATAATATTTTTAATCAATTCGAACTTAGAGATCTACGCTTTGGAATGGGCAACTAGCTTCAACTTTCTGACTAACTGACCGACTATTTAATTTTGACAATTCAAAAGTGCCTGTAAATGGTTTAATTGAAATAAATGATTTGAGTTTGAGTTTGAGCTTATTTCTATCTATCGGTGATACTAATTGTGCTTGTCGCAATTTTTAACCAAAATGCTATATATTTTCGATACAAAATCGTTCGACTTAAGTTACCCTTGCTGCCTTCTGTTTTGTGTGGATTATCCAACAAAACGTTATCATACGGAGAAAGTCAAATATTTAAGGAAAACGAAAAAATATGATATTTCTCGTTAATACAGTTGGGTTTCTTTGATTTACCTAGAAAAAACAACTATCAAGGATATTTCTGATGATAAACAAAGAAATGGCAACTTCGCTAACATTCAAGTTCGGATATAGAGAAGAAAAATCACACCCGAGCACAGAGGGTTGTCTTACTATTTTCCGGAACCAATTTTGCTGGGGAGTTTGTTCTTCCCAGCTTAAATACTAGGAAGTGGTGAAGGGCAGGCATTTTGTGGGGCTGCAACTTATTTAATTTTGTGGTTGAGACGGTGATGATGAATATAATTTAATATTTTGAAAACGCATTATAATCTAGGTAATATCTGAATATACCATAACATCACGCTTGTAATCCCCAAAAGTTTAAGCAGAGGTTTACCTAGATAACACCCACTTTAAATAATTAAAAAAAAATTAAATGAAGAAATGTGTTTGCTTGAGCAGAAAATATATTGTAACTCAACTTACAGCACTAATAACCCGAAACATAATCCCTAATGATTAATTTATAACATGTATTTTTTAATATAAAATAAAACTGTTCGTAAAAGTAGTCAGACACGTTCCACGTCCACGTTGGCTTTTAAGATTAATTAATTATTCACTTTATTTCGTATCCAGCCAGTTCAGTTAGGAACTCCACTTTAAATGTCTATCAGAATACTAAAATAATATATTTTAATTGTGTCCGTTTTAGAAATATGATACTTATCTACAATTTCATAGCGATGCTTTTTATGTTCTAAAATTTAATCATTTTAGAACATAAAAAGCATATATATATATATGGTTAAGTTAATCGTTGGTTGCTAGTCTTGCTAAACGAATGTGCCGCTATGAAATCCATTTGGAAGTCCCTGTACCGTATCCGAACTCAAGTGGGAAGATGTAACTCCAACCTGGTAAATTGGAACTACCTTGATGGAACGGCAGCAGGGTGTGGATGTGGAGCTGTGTCGCAAACCATGCTCCACCTCCTATCCTGCCCTCTGTGTCCCAAAACTTGCAGTCAGAGTGAAGACTATGGAATAGGAATCACACCGCAGGACTAGCCAGCTTATAGATATATATGTATATACTAGATATGGTTTATATGTCTAAGGGCTGATTTTTCAATCGACGTTAAATTTTTATTCCTGGAATAAATTTTATCAGAGGAATAATTTTGAATTTTTGACAGTTCTTCCACACAAAAACTGTCAGACGTCAATTTTATTCCACGAATAAAAGTTATCTGTAGATTGAAAGATCAGCCCTTAATGAATCATAGATTATCTCCGCGATAATCAGCAGTAGAGCGTGTCATTACGGATATTATTTTAATGTTTGGATAGGAACAGTAAAATAATATTCATAATGACAAGCTCTACGGCTGGAAATCTACAAAATAACTAATTGGTCAAAGTCATCATGATTACAAGTATCTAATCCCTATAGTACTCGTACATAATCTGCTTAAACGCGGATGTACAGACGCCAGCAGGTCAAGCTACCCGAAATTGTCAAATTTTCCCAATCAACCTTGAACCTTAATGCTTTCGTAAAGTTGAAAATCTATTAAAGAAATTTGACAGATTGTAGTAGCTTGATGTGCTGGCGTCTGTACAATTGAATTTGACAATGCCTTATAACTTTATTGTGTTCATTTATTTACTTGAATCAACCTTAACAAAACGTTTAATTAGGTTTTATTGGAGACAATTTACGGATATAGCTAAAAGATCCACATACTATTAGTTAACTATGGTGTTTATTTATATGTATTGTGAGAAACTCTAACAAAATATAAGTACAACAAAATATTTAAGAGAATTAAGTTTTTCTCAGTACACTCCTTCCATTACAGGTGGTCAAAGCATGGTTTAATCAACGACTAAATTGACTTAAAATTAAAATGCACACTATTTTTTTTTTTTTTTTTGTCTGGGACAGACTGGATGTAGAAGGCGGAGGACAGGTTGGAGAGGCCTATGTATGTATGTACCAGATTAAAAAAAAAAAAAGTTAAATTACTTATTTGTAACGATCCACCATATTGTTTGGGGTTTTCCAATTGAACTTGCAAGGTTCAATGTGAGTTAATTGCTAAAAATATGCATGTGACTAAGTAAGTACTAAGTATTGAGCTTATCTTTATTAAAAAGGTACTTTTTGTGATCATTATTGGTAATTTTTAGTAGGTAGGTAATACTGGTAATTCCTATGACTATACAAAAAGAAATAAGGATTATTGCGTGGCATATGGTTTTAGCCAGCTCGGTATTTTTGCCAGGGGAAATAGTATCCAATCGGTTAACATATGGGAATAATCGCAATCTCTTAGGTGATTAACATATCCTAGAGGAACGTTGAAGAGCCTTTTTTGCGCTTTTAATTTAGCAGCACAGCATATCCTTCAAACTGAAATATAAAGTTCATTGGCACCAGAAATAGATATGGAGTAAGTATCACTTTTCTAGTAAACCAATCAACCCACAGCGCTACCAACACCAACAAAATACAGGGTGACAGGTACATCGACGCGCAAACTAACGTAACTATGAATTCTGCACATGATTCTGGAAAAAATTCTATGCTGGGGGCATAGAAATTTCTCGTTAGTTATTAAAAAAAAAATACACAACATACAGAATATTTTTTTAATGAGTTACGAAAAATGTTCAGAATCATATACTGAATCCATGGTTACAGGTTGCTCGTCGATGTCGGGATATCATATCTCGCATGTTCAAAAAAGTAAAATACTCGTACTTAGTATGCTGCTTTTAAATTTGTGCACGTCCTCTTTTTGCTGTGTCCCACTGCCGCACCAATGCTGGTCTGCGGGCGCCTCTACATCGCTTGTGCAAAAACTATAATGATTTTTTGTTCAGATACTACAGAATTAGATTTATTCTCAGTGTCAGCAAATAGATTTCGTTCTGCTTTGTTAAAGAAACTTAAGGATTCCGATGTATAGTTATTTGAACAGTCTTGTAGTCTTACTCGCATAGATTGTTCATTAGTAAAGTTATATGAATTGTATATGCTGTGGATAACGGTGTGAGTTTCACATTTATATACCTAATATCTTTGTCTATATTATTTACGCAGATATAAGTAATGTGTTACTGTTTGTTTGTCCCAAATAAATAAATAAATAGCCTACCTTTCAAGTTTTCTGAAAGCCTCGCATGGTTATGACTAATAGCTCAATAGTATAGTCAGAAATCCCAGCACAATTATTTCGTGACACATTTTCAATCACAATTTGAATCATTTTGAGGGATATTACATTGCTTCATATGTTCAAAAAAATTGTCTGCTTAACAACGTAAATAACGCAATGAATGTTGCTGAACAGTCGAAACGAAAGCCATTGCTACTGTTAGTGTTTTATACAATTTCCTCGCAGTACTGAGGTCGGATTGTTTCAAGTCCACTTGACGCACGCGTATACGTCAAAAATGGCGCTAACTATCGTCAAACCAAAAAAGCGTTGTTTCAAATTACGATTAAAAAATTATGACTTTGCCGTACTTCAAATAATAACGAATACTTAATCGTTATTATTTGACGTACCTACGTATGTATGTTACGTTAACCAACCGTTTGAAACAACCGGCCTTTAGTGTGTTACACAATTATCCAGCAGTACTAAGTACTTACTGCTTCAATGAGGTCGTCAGATTAACAACCAGCACCTACAGCTAAATTTAGACCTCATACAATGCTGTACGGATACTAATCCACAAATACAATATTTCTAACTTCTGCGCACGTTCAATACAACATGAGTCGACTACGTGGATCGACTTCCATGATCGAGAAAGGAAACAAAGTGTAGTATTATAGAACTTATTTATCCATCAGGCAGTAATGTGGGGAGAAAATATTGTGCAGGTGAGGCAGGTAGTTAGAATGTGCGGAGTTAGAATGTGACATGTCAAAGTATAAAATATATGAACTGGTATTTGCTATCTACCTAGTTGCGAGTTGATTTAAAATGAATGAGTTCGACTCGTGATCTGTCTGCTAGATGAGTTTATGGAGGAGAAGTTTGTTCGAATTTGGATCTCGTCGAGCAATCCTGAAAAATCACAATCGTGTTCTTTAGCTTCACGCACTTCTAGACAAAGACTTATTTTATTACTAGTGTCAAAAAACACGTACCTAAGTGAACCCGTAAGTAAAATCAAAAGAAATTTATTTCGATTAGACTGAGAATCAGCAGTTTTAGCACGTCAAGATTACATAAGACAGTACCCCAAAATGCCCGCCGTTCAGTTAGAAAAACAAATAAATTGCAAATAATTTAATTAATAACTTCCCGACGCAAGTCCTCGATGGTAGTGATCTCGGTGTCATAAATGGTAATTCTAAAGGATATTGCAACATCAACGATTTCTGTGATAAAAACAAGGAACTGAGATCATCAGCCCATCTGTCTAGCAAGGTAACTTCCCCAGGTCATTTTAGCGATCATTGGGACGCCCAACTTTGGTAGTAGGCTTTAAGAGTTGCTATAAAGACTAAATTAAATCCTACATTATGTAATACCGACTATAAAATTTCGGTGCGTCTGTGAGTATTCTGTGCGCAGCCTGTTGTAGTTTCACAATACCAAGAACTGTTAAAAAAGCTATTAAAGCATTTAATGGCGTACCCGGAATTGAGGATTTTCCTATCACACTTTGGCGACATTTGTCTTGAGCAGAGCCGGATCTAGGGGGGGGCAAGCCGGGGCCCATGCCCCGGGCGGCAAGTTCAGAGTGCGGCCAAATTCACACTTTACATTATAGACAACTCATCATTTACTTAACTTTGACCACGGAATAAATAATAGTACAAGTACAGAAATTTCATGGCCATATCAACTCGACCGATACCCAGAGCGCGGAGTGAGACGTGCTGCACGAACATTTATTATTCGCGAGGCGCGTAGGCATAGTTACGCGCGGCAAAATACGCGCCCGCTTGCCCGCAGGAATCGCAGATCGCGGCAGCACGCGTCTGGTTACCGTGTTTGCGAAAGAGATGAAGCTATATTCGAAACCTCCCCTAGTTTTTCGAAAATTACCCCTGACGGGCTGAAATTTAGTCATTTTTACAGGGGAGGATGTTACTGCATGGCTTGATTAACTCGAAAATTAGTATAAATAATCTTTGAGTCAAGTTATGAATACACCCTAAACGATTTTTTTAAATTTCACCCCTGTAGGGTGAAAAGCGAAAAGGGATACAGTTTATATGAAAAATCTTCTTCAAGAGGTTAATAACTTGAAACTTGGCAAGAATACTCGCCTAAGTAAGTAGTACAGTTTATTATTATATGTTTTTCAAAACTACCCTTCAAAGGGGGATATAGGGGTGTTGAAGTTTGTGTGGAAGTAATTGAATGCGCGGTCCAATTACCTCGAAACTTCGTATTAATACTTTTGACAGAAAATAATTAATAAATTGACCCCTTTTTTTGGGTGGGAAATCATTAAATGACCTCTCCCGCTCTGGGCTGAGCGGAAGGGCGTGTCAGACTTTTACTGACTAAAACCCACCCGTGTTCCTTCAGTTGCCTGGGCCAGGGGCCACGGTATCTATTTCGAACAACCCGCAGCCCCGGCGGCATCGGCCCTAGCGGACCCCGTCAGTTCGTGCTGACTTCTCTTTGAGGCGCGCGTGGAACACAACACGCCGCGGGCCTAGTCCTTACCAGGCGGCGAGCTGCCCATTGCTCGCCGCCCGCAAGCCCGCGCCTACGGTGGCCGGGAGTGTGAGGGCGTAGAGATTGCCTCTCCCTCACGCGCTCCGCCTCCTCCTTCGCGAGCATTACTGCTTCGCAGAATGAGGTAACGGCGTCCCATTCATTCTCGCTCCGTACCATAGCCTGGACCAGGGCCGAACACGAGAAATCGCCGCCGCCGATCGCCGCCACGAGGACACGGCGGTGCCCCGCCCAAGCCGGGCAGACCTCCACCGTATGCTCCACCGTGTCCTCCGGGCGATCCACACAGTGGTGACACCCTGGCGTTTCCTCCCGCCTTATCCTGAACAGGAACCTACCGAAACAACCGTGTCCGGTGAGGACTTGCGTCAGGCGGAAGGTGAGGGCGCCGTGGCGCCTCTCTAGCCACTCTTCAAAGAGCGGACTTATCGCCGCTATTGTGGCGTGCCCAGCACTGGGTTGCGACAATCGCACTCTCCATGCCGCTATGAGATCCCGCCAGAGCTCTGTCCGTTGTACCGTGATTTCTCGCGGCAGCGGAGTTACGCCCTGACGTTTTGCCTCCTCTCACCACTCCCATATGTGGGCGAGGACTTTGGCCTCCACATCCCATGGCGGCAATCCAGCAAGGAGGTTCGCCGCCTCAGCGGAGACCGTGTGGTATCCTCGGATTAGCCGGACAGCCATGACCCTTTGGGACGCGTTCAACCGGCGGGCTGGCCGCCGCCTCAGGGAACGCGCACACACCGGTGCCCCGTAAAGGGCCATGGACCGCACGACCCCCGCATAGAGCCTCCGGCAGGAGGCGTTTGGTACCGTAACCGGTGAGAGATGTCGTGCGGTGTCCCACAGGGATCGGTCCTGGGGCCGCATCTGTGGGATAAATTGACCCCTAACTGGGCAAAAAGGGGTAATTCGTTTTTTAAGGGGAGGATTTGAACTTGAAACTGTATGTTACATTTTCACACCTAAACCACTGAACTTCTGATTTGGCAAAGAGATATATGGCATCCTGGGGAAGGACATAGTTTTTATTTTGGTAGCATGTTCCCGTGGATAATTTCCGACATCCACGCGGGCGAAGCCGCGGGCAGAAGCTAGTGCAATAATATATTTGATTTTTATTTTTATTATACGTATTTTTATTTTAAATCCTATCCTGTGCTGTGTATAAAATATATATCCTACACGTTTATGTCTATATATTATCTGTAAATAAATAGCCTTAACACAAAGAACAGAGATAGATGCATTATTTCCGGAAGGCCTATGTAGGCTATGTCCAAATTTCAATCAATTAGTGGACATCTGATAGCTGAAATTATATGGATGATAAAGGTAGATGATAAAGTAAATGTAAGTGGGCGGGGGCGGCATTTTTCAGTTTATGCCCCGCCTAAATAAAATTGAAGATCCGGGGCTGGTCTTGAGCAATTAAATTGTTTTTCCGTATGTATCCGTTTTCTAAGAGTCTGTTTGATGTAGAAATGTTTAAAAGACCTTTTTTTATGGACATTCGTGATACAGGGTAATCCTAGTACGAGTGCCAAAGCACTCCTTTGACATCTAAGTGCACATTATTACATAAGACCATATTGGTTTGTTTTTAAGGAGATTTACCATCTAGTAATAAAGTTTTTTTTATTATTATTATTTACTACAGATTGATTTATAGTGTATTGCTGGCACTGACTGTTTTTGTTTTGATTTCGGTAACTTGGTCATAGTCAGAAAGATATATCCCTTGATCAACTCACCCTATCGCGGTCCACTGTTGGACATAGGGCTCTTCCAGGCTACGCCAACACCCTGTCCCACCAACGCCTTCCGCATCCAGTCTGTCCCAGCCACTTTCTTAAGGTCGTCGGTCCATCTAGCGCGTCCCACACTACGCTTGCCGATCCGCGGTCTTCATTCCAGGATTCGTCTGTTCCACCGGCTTCCAGTTCAGTGCAGTCAGAAAAACATGGCCAGTCCACTGTCACTTCAGTTTGACTCTGCAAGCGATTATACCCCACAAAGGCTTAAAAAAAGGCTGGAAATCATAAAGTAGAAACACCAAGGGACTTTGAAAAAGTTTGTAATTTCTGAAACTTTGTGTTAAAGACTTACAAAAGTTTATTGCCTGCACAGTTGGCTGATAATAATAATGAGAACTACAATTTAAAAAATCAAAGGACACACTCCCTAGGGCGCTCTCCTATAAATCTTAGTCTGATTTAAAAAAAACCTTTACTTTTTACCTAGCAAAAGAATCGAACTAAAGATCTCCGGCTTCACATCCGTCCTTGAGACCCCGCAAAGGCCATATTATTAGAGAATAAGTAAGTTACTGCGGCAGCACAAACATAAATACAGCTAATTATGCCACCTAATTAAATAACAGTAATTAATATCCAATTAGATTAAGATCCGTTTTCTTAAACGATTATATTGGAAAAATGCGAGTGTTATTTAAAACGTTTGTGTACAACGAAATGATAAATATTCAATGTGGGCTTTTCCTATGAAGTACGTTAGTTTTTTCGTTTCAAGGATCAAGTAACGGATGCTGGAGATTTGATTTTGATTTGGTAGGTAGATACTGTTGGAACTCGATTGGATATTAGCATATTATGCTCTAGGAATTACGGTCTACGTTATGACTCGTAGAATTTATTGGGTATAGTTTACTGGGGCTATTACGATGGTGAGTATATTCCGTTAGATGAGAATTTCTACCAAACGCCATTGCCGACGGAATATAAGCATTACCGTAACTGTCCCAGTAAACCTTACCTTTTTTTTAAAATTTCTTTTCTAACCCAAACACGTCGTTGATACCGATCAGGGGTGAAGTTTTGGTAAATCTTTTCTTCATGCACTTCTTTGAAACATTTTTCAAACTTGATTAATCCTAAATGGTCTGTTGCAAATATGATGAAAATGCAAATGGATCAAAAACGTGCTTACATAACGTAATCTTAATTTTTGTCAAAAAGATTTCAGTTAGGTACGATTTAATAATGTTATTCGAACAATAACTGTTGGAAAAAGTTGTGAAATATAAAGTTGAAACCTTCTAAATACAGATGAATGTATTACTAATCCTATTTAGAGACTGATTACGTAAGAATTAACCTGAACAGGCTTTGTTTACACTTTTATTAGCTACTTTTGGATCAGACTATATGTGAGTCAGTCAATCTAAGAATTGTTTTACAATTTATTTACTTAGTTTATTATTGCCGACTGGTAAGCAATGGTTGGTAGCAGGTCTGACTCTAAAGTATCTTCACTTGTGGAGCGTTGATTCAAGTATGAAGTAGCTCCTACATACTAATTCACGAGTCACCATAAATAGCTATTTCTAACATAGAAGGATTAGCATATTCACTCCTCTAAGACTGACCATTAAACAAACATGGTCCATTTAACACTACTTTGTTTACACCTTGTTCAGTGACTATTTAAATAAGATCTCTTAAATGGCGTTCTGCTAATTTATTGTAACAATGTCTTCAATTTATTACTTGAATATGTTGCGTAGTTATTTGTCTTCGCACTAGAATGAGAAAAGTGCAAGACAAAGTGGCAGGAAGATGCAATATCATCATCTGCCTAGCCATTTCCCAACTATGTTGGGGTCGGCTTCCAGTCTAACTGGATGCAGCTGTATACCAGTATTTTACATGGAGCGACTGCCTATCTGACCTCTACAACCCAGTTACTGGGTAATACGATACCCGCTGGCTGTCGGACTTTCGGGCTTCTGACGAGCCGTAACGACTGTCAAAGATCCATGAATGACATCCGGGACCAACGGCTTAACGTACTTTCCGAGACACTGATGGGTCTCGGTATATGAAGATGGTTACCATCCACGGATCAAACGCGGCAAGCGAAGCTTAACCTGATCGGTCACCCCGTGCGGCTGTTATTACTTAGCCACAAGCCCCTCACAGGCAGGACGACGCAATAAACCTATCTTACCTATCTTGAAGTAGTTTATGAGTTTTTAAATAGAATCTACTGTCTCGATATCCAAGAGAATCTTTCTTATATGACGAGGTGTCGCAGTTAAAATGGTTTTATTTTTGTAACTCACAACATTTAAGGACACAGAGGTTGCCATTTAACAGTAAGGTCTTATCCAGATCCAACGAACAATAATAACAACAGTACAATCATTACAGTAAATGGCCTATTAGCGGAGACCCACAACCAACACCTCAGGAAGCTCTCATTGCGCGGCTGACACGACACGCATAGTGAGGAGGTTCCTCTCTCCAGAGCCCTGACCAACGGCAGCTTGGACCTGATGCTTAAGGGCCACTATTTTTAATATTTTAAATGTTTTTTTTTTATGGTTTATGTACAAAAATATATTTAATATGTATGAAAAGAAATAAACGAAAATAACAATATCAATGACAATCAAGCGACTTCTCTTAGTAACTTCGTCGTTCTGTCGCTAGTCGATGTTATCTCGATCGATCACCAGCTTGACGTAAGGGGTCGACGCTGGTTTCTTGGTACCGAAACCGAATTAGTTACGTCTCAGATGTTCCGTGTGGTTTGGGCGTTTGGCTGGGTGTGCGCAAGCAACTTGCTTCGTCACTGATTACGTGATAATTCAGGTTCCGAACTATAAAGTAGGTTGGTTTAAATTGTTTTTGTTTTTTTGTTTTCGACGGCGTGGTGCAATTTATTATGCACGTCGTGGGTCTAGCGTAAAGGGTAAACCAAAATCTGTGGCTGGGAAAACCCAACGATATTATTGGTTGGTTCATGTTCCAAGTTAAGTAAGTATAATATCAGTATTTCACACTAGTCTAGTGAATAATCAACCTTATAAAATACTAATGGTATTTTATAAGGTTGATTATTCACTAGACTAGGGGGGCCCGTGGCTAAATAATAACAGACGGACAGGTCGATCGATCAGGTTAAGCTACGCTTGCCGCGGTTAGATGGGTGACCACCTTTTCATACCGAGACCCCTCCGTGCCTCGGAAAGCACGTTAAGCCGTTGCTCCCGGCTGTCATTCGTGGATCTTTGACAGTCGTTACGGGTCGTCAGAAGCTCGAAAGTCTGACAACCAGTCTTACCAAGGGCTATCTTATTTACCTAGTAAATGGGTTGTGGAGGTCACATAGGCAGTCGCTCCATGTAAAATACTGGTATTCAGCTGCATCCGGTTAGACTGGAAGCCGACCCCAACATAGTTGGCAAAAGGAGACGAGAAGACTAGTATTCTAAAAGGTTACAAAGGTTTTAAAGGTTAAGATTATATTAACTAGATGAATTCTGATTAAATTCGGCGTTCTGTCATTCCTGACTATCTCCTATCGGAGAAAGGTGTGAGTTACGAAGGTCTTTTCTATTCTCTTTAAATCCCTAAGTAGTCTTAGTTTATTGAACCGATGGGCTCAGGTTGTTATGTACCAACACGGACTGATCTTCTGGAATTAACTAGTAAACAGAGTTATGACAGCATTTTTTTATTCATTATCTCGTTCAAAATCACCTATTTTGTCCAGATTGTCTTCAAAGATACCAAATTATGAAGAACTGCTTCAAGAGGTATCTACTATGCTCTAAAAAGATGTATATCGACAAAAACTTATTTAGGTAAGCTAAATTGGCCAGAAACAGTGGTGGCCCAATAGTAACGGCCGTGGCTTATGAATTGTAGGTCATAGGTTCGAACCCACTCAGGCGCTTTACGTTGTATAATTTATTTAATCACCACTGCTCTCGAAATGGTGAAGGAAAACATCGTGAGGAAACCGGCATGTTCTAGAACCAAAAATTCGAAGACATGTGACATCTACCGACCCGCACTGGGCCCGCGTGGTAGATTACGGCCCACTCCCTCTCACCGAGACAAGGTCTGTGTCCCAGCAGTGGGAACATTATAGGCTGATTATAAATATGTTTTTTGGCGACACATTGATACAAAATTGTGGTACAGACGCCAGCACATCAAGCTACTACAATCTGTCAAATTTCTTTAATAGATTTTCAACTTTATCGATAAAGCATTAAGGTTCAAGGTTGATTGGGAAAATTTGACAGTTTCGGGTAGCTTGACCTGCTGGCGTCTGTACATGCAGATTGGGAACAAACAAATAAATTCTCGTCGATATATTATTCAGGCTGACTATAACAACTATACGAATCTGTTCGAGCTGACTGTAAACAATAGTTGTCATGTTTTGTCAGTACATAAGTGCATCCATCAAGAAGTTTAAAAGTATTAACAATACAGCTCTAAAAGGAAAATTATGGTCAAAATGAGCCATTGTATAGTCAAACATGGTCATAACGTTTGACTTTTGTCATTGTTTATAAGCTAACGCTGGCAGAAGTGTGAAGAATGCCTGATACAACCCCGTTGAAAGATAGCTCAGACTAGCTGCCGTCCGCGGCTCAATTGGTACAGCCGTTCCGGAGATTAGCCGGAACAAACAGACAGACAGACGGACGAAAATTAAAAAAAAAAAGTTTTTTTGTTATGCCATGTAAACTTTCATATTATGCATTTAGTTAAAAGCTGTTAGTTTAATATTACAAACAAATATTTCAATTATTTGTATGTATAATATTTAGGTATAGATGACCATATATTGAGGGGCCCGTGGCTAAATAATAACAGCCGCACAAGTCGATCGGTCAGGTTAAGCTACGCTTGCCGCGGTTGGTCTGTGGATGGGTGACCATCTTTACATACCGAGACCCCTCCGTGGCTCGGAAAGGACGTTAAGCCGTTGGTCCCGGCTGTCATTCGTGGATCTTTGACAGTCGTTACGGGTAGTCAGAAGCCCGAAAGTCTGAAAACCAGTCTTACCAAGGGGTATCGTATTACCCAGTAAGTAACTGGGTTGTGGAGGTCAGATAGGCAGTCGCTCCATGTAAAATACTGGTATTCAGCTGCATCCGGTTACAGTTGAAGCCGACCCCAACATAGTTGGGAAAAGGCTAGGCAGATGATGAAATGAGATGACCATATCTTAAGAATACCGGTATCTCCTAGCTACTGGGTAATACAGCGGTTACGTCTTCCGTCAACCAGCCTTACCAAGGCGTATCTTGTTACCCAGTAACTGGGTAGTGGAGGTCAGATAGGCTGCCCTTTCATGTAAAATACCGGTAATCCGCTGCAACTGATTAGACTGGAAACCGCAGCTGTGAAAAGGTTAGATTGATGATGCTTTCTTTGTTTTGTATCTTAAAAATAAAATAAAATAATGTCCCCTCAGTCCTTGGAACTCTTTTCCTGTGTTGAAGTGCAAAAGTGCAATTGCCACTGTAATTTAAGAGGATGTGAACCTGAAAATCTGTCATACAGGTTCTAAACTCAGTATAGACTCCAACTCTCACAAAGGTTAGAATTTTGATGTAACTTAACATACGTTACATCAACATAACATGACACTTATCACACGAACACACACACATCATCACATCGTTGTCTACATTTATATCTGTAATATATTATTATATGGTGTGCATATAAAGAGTATTCCATCTATCTTATGAACTAAAAATTGTACCCTTTTTAGAGAAATAAATAACTATTATTATTTTATTTAGCTGTAAGAATCCGGTTAGACTATCGCAAGCGCAACTGCTAAGCGTGGGGGTTTCATCTTCGATAGAGTTATTGGGATTATCCATAAGGAAGTTCTCAGTAATCCGGAATCTGGATCCGTGTCCGGTTATTGGCAATAGGCTCGCCATCTACTATCAGGGACTTCGTGTGATAATTAAATAATAATAAAAAAAAAATTGTAGCTGTACCTACTTTATAGCTACCCTATTTTTTTCAATTAAATCCTTCAGGGTTACATAATATATTTAATATATATATAATATAATTTATATGATATATTTATTTGCATAAAAACACGGTATAAAAAGATGGTAAAAGTATATGCATGCAAATTTTTCAGTATGTAACTGACATTAACATTTTTTGTCAATGAAATTCTAACACTATAAAAAACTATTAACAGATAACCATTCGTACATTTTATTTTTAAATAACAGTATTTACATTTTTGAGATCATTTGGTAAAAGAAAGAAAGAAAATGCATTTATTTGCGGCAAACATGACGCATAAAAAAAGGACATAGACATAACTTATTGTATAAACGTTTTCAAGGCAGCTTAGGTAATACAACCTGTGTAAATAAAGTTTTGTGTGAGTATAATAGATATTACCTACAATCGGTAAAAAAAAGTGAATACCTAACCATGTCTTCTGAAATTTTCTATTTTCTAGTGCTTTATTGTATAAAAATAGCCTGCGTTTGTAGACAAACGCAGGCTATTTTTATACAAGAATTTAATTTATCATTTAATTGTACTTTGAGAACAGTACTTGAAAGGTGCCTATTTATGGTGTGGTTCATAATTTTTTTGCAAAATATGTTCCGCGAAAATCTGGAAGTTGTGATTTGAAAAATCACATCTTTTAATAAAATCTTTGATTAGTTTCTTTCTATTAAGGGCGGATTTTTCAATCGACAGATAATTTTTATTCGTGGAATAAAATTGACGTCTGACAGTGTTTGTGTGGAAGAACTGTCAAAAATTCAAAATTAATCTTCGGATAAAATTATCAGGCTTTGGAAAAATCAGCTCTTAGTACTAATAAAGTTATGTGTATTTAAATTTGCTTTATAGTAGAGTTCCTTTCTTTATCCACGTATTCAATATACATAATAGAAACATAATATTGCCCGTCTTAATAAATCTTTTATTTTCATTGTAAGTTAATACGCCCACTTACTTAATTCTAAATTAACATAAAATCGCGATTCTGTCTGGCTATCACCACTCACTGCAACATATTATATTTTCCTTATTTTTTAAAATTTATTTATTATACAAAAACCGCTTCTAATCAACGCACAATCACCATGGAACCAGCTAAAACCGGTTAAATATACAAACAATAAAAATAAAACTTAAATCTCATCTATGGTGTGACCTTTGACAATTCCACTAATATTTAGAGCCACGCTTCATCGATAAAAAATATTAGAATGTTTTTAATAAACTAAGAAAAAAGTCATTACTTATAACTTTTTTGCAAAGTTAACCAGACCACATATGTACATAAGAACACGCGGGCTGCATTTCATCGGAAAATGCGAAAAAAATCGCCGTTCGACCACAGCGTTTCGAAGTAGAACAAAGTAGGTCGGCTAACTTCGTGGTTAGTCGGCCCGCTTCGTGCGTCCTCGGAGATCGGCGTCCGCGCATACAGCATCGAGACACCGCCCCGGTCGCAGTCGCGCTCGTGCTTTGTAAAAGTTTTTCATAATAATTACGTCACGGGATGCAAGCTTCCTTCATAAAAGCACATTGTATTGAATCGGATTGATAATTTTCAACTAAATAACGATCATTTGGAAAACTTTTTCTATTTATTACATTTTTTGTGGCCGTGTTGAACTGTTTGTACGAAAAACATGTTGTGGGAGACTGGTTTTATCGAGGAGTCAGATACAGTGAGTATTATTTTGAATTATTTTTCCAATAACTTTACTTCAATACCTTTAATGTATTATTAATGTTTTAAATTATGAAACCGTGCCCGTTGCACGCAAACAAGCAGGCACGTACTGACGGCGTGTTTGTGTATGTGTGCGTCAACTTTCTAGTTTTCGCTCGACGCTCGATGTATTTACATAAAACGTGAACAGTTTTTCATAATATAATCCACATGGAAGCATTTAAAGCGTATTTTAGCGTGTAAATATTCATCGTGCACGTCCCAGCTGTGACGGGATTAGGAATAGCTTTATTTAATGCAAATAAAATGTTGATTTTGACGTTATGCTGTGTGCGGACTAAAATGACGCTTCTGAGAAGTTATGTTGCGTTGCGGAATGCTGTGGCATTTTAGGTGCCATTGTTTTAGTTTGATACTAACTACGGTACTTTCTATTGTGTTTTTATCTACAAGATGGGAACTACTGTGTAAATGTTTGTAATTTAATTAATGAAAACAAATGTCCACTTGTGTTATTGTTTACATAATAAATTCAACTGAAAAAAACAAAACCAAAACTAACGATAAGTTTTTAAACATAAACACTTCTATCTGAAAACTTGTTCTGTTTCAACTCTAAAACATGTTTTATCAAGAACACTGACTAAAAGCTCCAAATTGAGTATAACAACCAACAAAAAAGGGCCTTTACTGCAGTGTTTATAGCACCTTTCCATATCCACCCAAAATTTTAAAATGAAGGCGTCATTTGATTGGTTGCAAAATCGTGCGCACTTTTTGTACCTGTCAAGCATTACGTCATCCATGTTCCTAAAAGTCAACACAAAGCCTTATACGATAAGTATATAAACACAAGCCATTACATCAATGGATAGTTTATTATTGTTCTTATTTTTCGTCTCTCAAGAATTAAATGTATGTAAAAACTAATTAAGGTTGTAAACGAAGCCATTCGTTATGCAAATCAAAATCAGCAAAAAACTTAATATAAAAAATATCAATGTATGACATTTATTATATCCAGTTTGGACACACACATGCTTGACCAAACACACCCACTCACTCACTAAAACAAATCAAAGGATATTTAGGCTTTAAAAACTCGAAACTTGCCTAAAAAAAAAATTTGTTTTCCCTAAAAGTACGTAACTAAATCTCCAAGCATTATAAATCTTCTGATAAACTTAATCTTTATCAATTAATCTTAATCTTTAACAGTACTTCACATAAACAGTATATCATAAAATATAAAAAAAGAAATGACACAAGAATTAATTAAATTCTCATCGATAACGATTTGGTTGTAACAAACAACTCTAAAATACTATATCTAAAGAAAGAGTAAAAGGGACCGAGCGATATGATGGCCTTACGCGGAAAAGAGACAGGTGATATCGATGTGTCGGTAATCGGTATCTTCATTGAGTTTATTGACTAATTATGAAGCTATCGATAATTTTAACTGATTAGATATTTCAACAATCAGTTTAACACTCGTACTTCAAGAGCTAGCCGACAATAGAAAAAAATATATATGACATCACAAAAAAAAAAGCTGTAGGTATGTCCTGACGTATACAGCAATATTTTATCTAGTAACAGACCCAGTATAGACAGGTAAAGTTTCAAAACTGGTAAGTTTTGAAACTTTACCTGTTTTGATTCTGATCTCAAAAACGAGCAGTTTTTCAAACTACCGTGATACTTTCTGGAGCTATGAAAGTAAGTTTGTGCCTACAAAGGCTTTCCTTTGCAGGAATAAACTTTAAGCCTAGGAAAAGTTGAACTTATATTGCAATTATAATCGAAAATTCATTTTCTTGTCTTAAAATCAAAGGAAGGTTTTTTACTAAAAGCTAATGTAGAATCTTTATTAAAATACGCAAGATTTTCGTCCCTTTTCAAGAATCATCTTTTAATTTAATTTGAAAGAAATAGAAACTGAAGGAAAGCAAGCTTCAAGACTTCAGGCATTTTAAACTGAAAAATCAAAACTATGAATAACTCTGTCTACATGCATCTCATAAACCTCCTTCTCACAAAATTAATGAGTTTATGACAGCAAATAAAGCAGCTCCATAAACAAGGCCACTTAGCCGCTAGTTACGCATCATCAGAGCGATGCCATATAATTAACGAGACTTTCTCAATGAACGCTACGTTGCAGTGTGTGCGTACCTTAATGAAGTGAGTAATATGCTCTTTATTATCTCTCTATAGGTTTTAGAAAGAAGAATTTCATACATGATGTATATGGATACGTTTTAATAGACAGCTTATGTAAGAGATGTTTTTCTTTAAGACCACTGTAATGGGGATCTATTCTTGTCTTGACTCAAATTTTTGGAGTGAGTAGTATAAAGAACATAATATCAAGAGACGGTTAGTAAATCTTACTAATGTTGGATAATACAAGGTGGCAGGGACTTCAACACGCAAACTGTAACCATGAATTCAACACGTGATTTTAGATCCCCTACCGTAGAAAATTTTCGTCGTAACAATACCTGGGGAGACAAAATGTATGGAATAGCAAATATTTTTTATAATAACCGACGATAATGTTTTTATTTTATAATAAATAAAATAAAAACACTATCGTCAGTTATTATAATTTATTGAGGATCTCCAACAAAGGATACCCATATACAATAGAAAATTACAATAATAAAAAAGGTTCTTTTACGTGTGCTCCTTCAATTACAGAAGACCACAGCATGCACACATAACTAGGTGTAAACACGATAAAAATAGAGAAATTAATTTATGAATACAAATTATAAAATTAGAAGGAAAAAAATAAAATTAACATAATTATCAAGATTAAGCATTAATATTACAAATGGTGTAGGCAGGATAAAAATAAACATTGAGAAAAAACATTGAATAAATTTGAGGAAAATAATAATTATTAAAGATTTACATGTCAAGATTGAGCATTAAAATTGTTTCGTTTAATAATAATAATTAATTCACATTTCAGAGATAAGTAACATAGTTATAATATACTTAGTTATGTTCAACCCATGGGTGTTCAAAATCATGTACATGTGACAGGTTGCGCGTTGATGTCCTTGACACCATACAATTCAAAATTGATCGCCTCAATTCTAATTATTTTCCAATCACCTTCTTTGCTTGATTTTCTGTTGCCTATACATGCAGGTTAAAATTTTCCTACCATTAAATTAAACCTGATTATTTGTAGGTAGCTATACAAAAAAAATCTGAAAGCTGAAAACCATCTGGCACAAGATACTATGAATGAAACTTTACTATGAATTTTCCCAAGAAAGCTTTATACTTAACAGTTAGCAAATTACAATGTTAAATCTTTATGTTCCGTAAAGTGAGGGAATTAGACGCGCCATGACACGCGGCATGTTAAAGAAACGTGATAGCCGAGTTAATGATTCAATGGTGTGAATAAAACTGCCAATAACCATGTTATGGGTGATAAAACTTAAGTTTCTTTATCACAGCGTTTTACCGAACCATTACTTGATTCCACTGCACTTAAAATACTGGGCCATGTGCTACTACTAAAAGTTCTTCCTAGTTTTACTTGAAATGGAGAGATCCCGCCAATCTATTCTGTAAAAATCTCACCGTGATAATTTGGGTGAAGTGAGCTTGAAGAGAGCAGCCGGTCAATTCTGTAACCATCTCACCGTGAAACCTTAGGTGAAGTGAGCTGTCATTTCAACGAATGCTAAGGATTGACACTATTGCCAGCTCACTCTAAGCTCACTTCACCTAACTTTTCACGGTGAAATTTTTACAGAATCGATCGGCTGTTAATAGTGACAATCCCCTAACATCAAGCGGATTGACAGCTCAATTTAAACTCACTTCACTTAATTTTTCACGCTTTTACAGAATAGACCGACAGAAAAAAAAGACGAATACAATTAGATTTTTTATGAACTTTATGTTTTTCGTTCAGTTTGGGATTGTATAGCTCACAATCGGTAAGAACGAATGCACTTTGAATTCACTCAAAAAATAACCCTGTATTTGCGTTTACTTGTGTACACTACAGGACAGAAAAACAGGGTGCGTTTAGAGGTTTTCCACTTCGTGACCGCTTTAATGCCTATAGTCGCCAATACTCCTTCTTATCATTATCATAAAGTTAATCAAACTGCTCCGATAAGCAACGATTTTCAAACAAGAATCAAGAAGATTCTACTGGCCAACTTACAGCAAAACTCCTATATTTGTAATGATTTATTAGATGACCAGCATTATCCACAAAACAATGTTATTTTTATGTAAATGTTTAATGTTATTATTGTCCTATACAAATAATTCCATACACGTGCCACATATACACAGTACATATTAGTAAAAATATGTAAATAATACACCAATGACCTTACTTAACCGTAGAGTCCAAACTTCGCGGCCGCAGTGAGCACGACTGCTCCCAGATTATGATCGACTTATAGGCGAAGTCGGAAGTTATTCATAACTAGTTAATGAGAGTAATAACTGGTGTTTATTGCGTTATGTATTTTGGTAGGAATGGTGCTGTACCATTGTGTACTTTTTGTATTGGTCTGGATGAGAAGGCTTTAAATATAAAAAAAAATGTTTGCCTTGCTTGCGGTGTAAATACCATAATCAGCCTATAATATTCCCACTGCTGGGACACAGGCTTCCTCTCCGTAACAGGGAGTAGGCCTTAATCCACCACGCGGGCCCAGCGGGTTGGTAGATGTCATATGTCTTCGAATTTTTGGTTCTAGGACATGTCGGTTTCCTCACGATTTTTTCCTTCACCGTTGTGAGAGCAGTGGTGATGAAATAATTTACACAAAGTAAAGCGTCTGTCTGGGTTCGACCCTACGACCTACAACTCGTAAGCCGCGGCCATTGCCACTGGGCTACCACTGCTCTCTGCGGTGTAAATATTTATTTGTTATTCATGATTTCTAAACAAAATATTGAGTAAAGCTCTAGCACCTAACTATCTGGATGAGGCTGGCACAGTATCGTGGAAATTGGCATAAGAAAAGATAGGCCTATCGCTCAGCAACGGGTGAAGTCGGGCTGTGGACAATGACCTAATTATCGTAACGTCTTATTTTTCATACGCTCTATTTCAATCAAGAAAATGATTTTCATCTAATTTTTGCAAAGCCAACAATAAAATAGTATTGACAGACTTCAATAGCCAATTACAGGGTATTGATAAACTATTATATTCTTAAACACTACCTATCTACCTAATCTACTAACCCTCCAAGGATAATAGGCGTGACACTAATTAATGAGATCACATAGATTCAAAAACAGTTGAGGAAATAAACATCGAATTACCACATATAGGTTTGTTTACTACTTAACTTTGATAAAGAGGTCGACTGACAGACAGATATATATTACTTTATTTATGTGCTGATAGATGCATCTCTTCCTTGTTTGTTCTTGAAGGATATTTTTTTAGCTTGTTAACAATGGATGGTCGTACAGTGCTTTGTTGAAAGAAATCTTGACAGAGATCAACATACTGTGTATGACTTAATGTTTGATACATCAAGCTATACATTTCCAGTATAAGCCGACTTTTCATTGTACGAAAAGCCTTATACAATGCGAGGTCAGCTAAAACTGGAAATGTATGGCTTGATATGTCGTCGTTTGTACTTGCTTGCATTTTTTGTAGATCTATTTACCAAATATTTTGTAAGAAAAAGCCTAAAAATAAGTTTTTACGGGATATTTTGAACAAAAAAAAAATGTCAGATACATTTCATATATACAAACATCAACTTTGAATGTGACCGTAAAATAATTGGTTTAGGATCTATTCGTAAAATGGCTTACGGCGAAAAAAAGGAACCTGTTCTCGGAATTTTACGAACCGCATGACTATATTTTTTTATGTAAAGCGCATTCACAAAGCTTGTTTGGTCAGATAATAACATGTTGAAGATTTGATCTTTAAGAACTCGGAAGCAATCCCTTTGAAGGTCGGTCGTGGTGCGATTACTGTAGAAGAAAATTACCAGTCACACTTCAAGGCAAATTGTACTCTAATCTCGTAAATATACGGCACAATTCACATCACGAAACCGTTTATTTTTTGCATATTTTATTAAATTGTACCAGTTTTCAACTCAGGTGCAAGTCTGGGTTTCTTAAGTTTTCACGACATTTGAGTTTGAGCCTTATTCACTTAGTTAAAAGATTTAAACTAGATTGCAGTAATGATACACTTGTTGAAAGTATAATTTATAAACTACGTATTTTTTGTAAAGTACTTTTTGACCTTAAATGTGTTACGATCTTATAATTTAAAATTCATTATGCGAATATAATGATTGTATTTTGATGCAATTATTTTAATTGGATTAATTATGTGGATTATAATTATCTGCTACAAACTACTTGATGATATATATCACGGTTTTCGATTATAGCAGTTTTTTTTTACAAAAATATTTGAATTCTTGTGTTGATGTCATGCCTGTTATAATATGCAACATGTTACCAAGCATATTTTTCCATAATCATGGAAATAAACATATACACACATAACATAATATAATGCCTGTATTCTCCGATGGGAAACTCAACCCAGCCCAACCCTTGGTATACAGTCGTGATGTTATGTTTATTCGTGGAAATAAACTTTTTTTTATTTCATATCCCTTTATTAAAATAGACACAAGATTATATTTAGAAGTCACGTGTCCCCCTTTTTTTTTTTTTTTTTTTTTTTTTTTTTGAGGATGGGAAATCATCAAATGACTCCTCCCGCTCTGGGTGGAGCAGAAGGGAGTGTCAGACTTTTACTGACTAAAACCCACCCGTGTTCCTTCCTTAGCCCTTTATGTTCCAGGGCAGCGGTAAACCCTTTCGGATGGTCCCGCTACCCTGGCAGGCTTCGGCCCTGTGGGGCCCCGTCACTTGCTGACATCTCTTTGAGGCGCGCGTGGAACACGAACACGCCGTCCGGCACGGGCCTAGTCCTGATCGGACGGAGAGCTACCCATTACTCTCCGCCCGCAGGCCCGCGCCTACGGTGGCCGGGAGTCGTCACGCGGCTCCCGACGCCCGGAGCGTCTCCCGCGGCGGCTGAGGCGTGAGGTGCGCAAGGCGCGTTCCCTCGCCCACCCCGCCACCTCCTTCGCTAGCATGACTGCTTCGCAGAAGGAGGTGACTGCCTCCCACTCCCTCTCACCCCGGACCATGGCTTGAACCAGGGCCGGGCGCGAGAGGTCGCCGCCGCTGCCAATCGCCTCTACGAGGACACGGCGGTGCTCTGCCCAAGCAGGGCAGACCTCCACCGTATGCTCCACCGTGTCCTCTGGGCGATCCTGACAGTGGTGACACCCGGGCGTCTCCTCCCGCCTGATGATGTGCAGGAACCTCCCGAAACATCCGTGTCCGGAGAGGACCTGCGTCAGGCGGTAGGTGAGAGCGCCGTGACGTCTCTCTAGCCACTCCTCAAAGAGGGGTCTTACCGCCGCTATCGTGGCGTGCCCTGCGCTGGGTTGCGATAGTCGCTCCTTCCATGCCACCATGAGATCGCGCCGGAGGTTCGTCCGCTCCGCCGCGGTTTGCCGCGGATGCGGAGTTTCCCCCCGGCGTAGTGCCTCCGCGCGCCAATCATATAGGCGCGCGAGGACTATCGCCTCCAGATCCCATGGTGGCAGTCCGGCAAGGAGGCTTGCTGCCTCGCCCGAGATCGTGCGGTAGCCCCGGATCAGCCTTACGGCTACCACCTTTTGGGGCGCGTTCAGGTAGTGTGCGGCTCGAAGCCGCAGTGAACGCGCCCATACCGGGGCCCCATATAGGGCCATGGACCGCACGACCCCCGCGTAAAGCCTCCGGCAGGAGGCGTTTGGCCCCCTCAGGTTGGGCAAGAGCCGCTTTAGGGCGGCCCCGGCCCGTTCCAGTTTGGGGGCCAAACGTCGGAAGTGCTCGACGAAGTTCCATCGGCTGTCGAGGACGAGACCCAGGTACCTCATCGTGGTCTCGACGCCGATGTGAACCCCTCCTACCACTAGTTGGGATCCCGGAGGTGGCCCGTACCGAGGCCCATGAAAGGACATGGCCTCAGACTTGTGCAATGCCACCTCGAGACCCAACCGCCGGATCCTTTCCACGACTATCGCAACCCCGCGTGTCATCGCGTCGGCCGCCGCCTGATGCGACCTCCCCTGCGCCAGGACCAGCGTGTCGTCAGCGTAGCAAACTACGCTGACGCCTTCAGGGAGGTCGGCCCGCAGCACCCAGTCGTAACCGATGTCCCACAGGAGCGGCCCCAGAACCGATCCCTGTGGGACACCGCACGACATCTCTCGCCGGTTCCAGTTCCCGTCGCGACCGGGGTAGATGACGGCTCTGTCCGTCAAATACGCCCCGACTACTCGACGGAGGTAGGTCGGCACCCGGTGATACCGGAGTGCCTCCCCAATGCAGCTCCAGGGCAGGGTGTTGAACGCGTTGGCGATGTCGAGTGACACCGCCACGACCACCCCACCCCGGGACACCGCGTCCCCCGTCGTGAGGGCCCTTACGCGCATGATGGCGTCCACCGTAGAGCGCCCCTTGCGGAAGCCAAACTGGCAATCCGCAAGATCCGGCCCAGTCCTCCCCAGGTGCCCGACGAGGCGGCCCGCAATCACTCTCTCAAAGAGCTTGCCAACCTCGTCGAGCAGCACTATGGGCCGGTATGCGGACGGAGAGTCCGCAGGGCGCCCCGGCTTCTGAATGAGGACCAGCTTCCCCGTCTTCCAACGGAGTGGAAACTGGCCTCTCTCCATGCATGCGCTTAAGAGCGCCTCCAGTCGAGGCCCGAGAGCCGTCGAGGCCAGGACCCAGGCTTTACCCGGCAAGCCGTCGGGTCCTGGGGAAGTCACGTGTCCCCCTATCATACTGCTTGTATAAATCGTGTTTCACTAACAGATAAAAACAACTGGAACTAATTTGACAAAGGCCCAATGATATTTAAATGGAATAAACATTGTTATAACAATGTTTGGCCGATTAGTACCGGTTCAACCACGCTCTGTTAGACACAAGTCAGCGTTAGCTAAACCAGTTTTATTTATTTTATTACTTTAAATATATAAGAAAAACTGAGAAAACGAAAGAACAATTAAGTTTAAGTTTTTATTGCAAAAAATGCTGGGGCGTTAGGTATGGCCCGCTGTGTAATGTCTGTTTTTATAATAAAAATAATAAAAGAGTGAATAAATTGCTGGCGAAGTTGATTGCGTTTGATTGGGTTAAGACAATATTATTTCAATTGGGAAGTAATGCCCAGAAATCCAGCACGAGTGAGAATACTAGTTTGTCTAATAAATTATGTAAACAGTCCAACTGCGTTTTTAAACTGTATGAACAACCTCAATAAATTATTATTAGACTTTATTTTGTCGACTTATCAAAATATTTATGACAGTAATGGTATGATGGAAGAGCTATTTCTTTAGAAATAAGCATCACCTTTATACTTTATTATTTTGTTGTTATTTTCTTGTATGTCTATACAAGGTTAGTTTTCAAAGACCAGCCAAATTGAAGGGTGTGTCACAGATCATCAGACTGAACAATTTTCTCCATGGGACTAACATCATAATCGCGAATAAAAATTCAGCCGTCCCATACGTTTAGGTCGAGTAGGTATTCAAGTTTTCTATGGGACAATTGATAAATTTTACGCAATTACGATATTGGTTCCATGAAGAAAGTTGTTCAGTTTCATGGTCTGTACTACACCCTTAAATTGGTCTTTGAAAATAAACCCTGTAGGTATAAGTATACCTACATAAATTTTTAAATAAAAATTAAATAAGCAAAAGATAACTTAAGTCTATCGTTTCAAACTTTCAAAAGTACAAGAAAACCCCGCACTTGTGACTTAAACTACTTACTCACACATTGGAAAACTCACACAAAAACGCTTTCGAATTTTCCGCGCGTCCATTCGCAATTAACCTTTGAATGACGAGAGACAATTTAGATGCCTTGGAAATCGTCGCAAAGAATGAACATGGGCTACATAGCCCGTGTGTAGCTCAGAATAGCTCCATACTTTCTTGACTGAATTATGTTGGAAACACTAGTGTGTTAAAGCCTTTAGAGGAAACGTTTTGTAACATTGTCGCTTGATTTAAGAAGTTTTCTTGAATGGGTCGGTCTTTTCTTTGAATTGTTGCGCAGTTTGTATGGTTTGTTGGTTTTGTATTGTAGGGTTAATAGCATAATTAAGCTTTGAATGGAAAATTGACGGCCCAAATACACTTAAATCTTAAATGTCATCTATAACCACCCTAATTGCGTAATACACTATCAACCTCAATCTGAATCATTTTGAAGGATATTGCTAATCCATTGCTTCATACGTTTGAAAATTTCTCTGCTCGACCACGTAAATAACGCAATGAATTTTGTTGAAATGTCAAAATGAAAGCGATTGTTTCTGATAGTGTGTTACGCATTTACCCCGCAAGGCTTTTCATTCACTATGACCACTTAACGGTTCCTTACTTCGAAACCACGTCAATTTCGCGCGGATTCGTTCATTGTCCCCTCCCCGCTTCAATTTATTTCATTTTACTTTATTTGTATTTTATGTTTTTTGCTACTATTTGGTCTAAAAATAACGAAACACCTATTACAGCCACGAGCACCAATATGTCAACACTTGGCAACTTTCAATTGCGATTTTTTCGTGAAATAACGAATGCAACGTCGAAATACGACACATTACATAAGCCTATGGGTTCGAAAATGCTATGTTTGTAACAACATAAAATTTCCTTTAAAAAATAAAGGAGTGAATCGCTTTTCAATAAAATCGAGTGTATACATACTTTTATTCGTGACTGTACATAATTAAAGCAAATTTGAACTTGTAAGCTTTTACAGCGCTCTTCCCTATAAATATACATTTATTTATAGGGAAGAGCGCTGTTTGTCCGAAATACAGATATTTGTTTATCTAAGTAGTTCAGACACAGATGTCGTGTCGAATTTCTGTTAGTATAAGCTCATTTATGTTTTTTTATTTATGATGTACTATCTTATTTGAATTTGAAATAAATAATTATTATTATTGTGTCATAGGGTACACGTTAGGTACCTGCCGGTCTATTCTGTAAACATCTCACCGTGAAAACTTAGGTGAAATGAGCTGTCTTTTCACCTGATGCTAGGGATTGCTACGGATTAAAAGTATTGACAGTTCATTTGAAGCTCACTTCACCTAAGTATTCACGGTGAGATTTTTACAGAATCGATCGGCTGGTGCTGGGTGAAATAGGTAAGTTAAAGAGTTCTTATGCACGTCTTTACATTATTGATCAGCGCCTTAAATTCCCACGCAACAAGCTCACGTAGAAAAAAACTCAACATTCGTCACGCTGATTTACCACGTATGACTAATAACTTTAAATGCATAACCTATGAATAAGTCTTTCGACATGCATGTTTTTAAATGACATAAACAAAGAATTTTGTAACTTTAGTCACATTGTCTTCTAGAGCAGACGTTTTAAGAGTACAGTTATTGAATAGGACCTCAATATTAGCTGTTCAATTTTCACTTTTGTCTATTTAGGTCGAGGACGTGCCTTTATGACGTCATGTTTTGGCAATGGACATGCTGGTATGCCTTATTTTTGCAATTTAAATAAAAGAAATTTTTTACGGGTAAATAGAGTTGCTTGTCTTTTGTTTCACCATTTGAGAGGTTAAGGCGATTTTAATGTACCAATTTTAAAATAGATGTGCTCGATTTTCTTGTCTTTCATAACGTAGTAGAAATAAAAAAAACTTGAATGAACGCCTCGCAATAGTTACCTCAATGAATTCTGCAATCGTCGCTCGATTCAACCACTGGAATTTCCAACATTATGTAAATCTGTTAACTGAAACTATTGTAAAATGAATCTTATTGCTGATATTGTTATGGTTGAATTTAACAGCAGCATTATCAAGCTGACTCATATTGAATCCGTTTCAAACCCCAGTTTTCGCGGTAATTAATTTTAGAAATGACGGTAGTTATAGTGGTAGTATCTAATATATCAGTATAAAACACGATACAAGTAAACTTACTGCTTATCACATGTGCTCTTTAAGGAAAAGTGTCCATTAACAGTACGCAATGGCTAAAAAAAGATCTTTTGTTATCATAGATTATTATTTTCGAGATAGGTACCTCTACCTACCTACCTAATCAAAATAAATCAAGAAAAGTAAATCTAAGTAAAAGTAGGTAAGTAGTCATGCTAGCGAAGGAGGTGGCGGGGTGGGCGAGGGAACGCACTTTGCGCACCTCACGCCTCAGCCGCCGCGGGAGACGCTCCGGGCGTCGGGAGCCGCGTGACGACTCCCGGCCACCGTAGGCGCGGGCCTGCGGGCGGAGAGTAATGGGTAGCTCTCCGTCCGATCAGGACTAGGCCCGTGCCGGACGGCGTGTACGTGTTCCACGCGCGCCTCAAAGAGATGTCAGCAAAAGAGACGGGGCCCCATAGGGCCGAAGCCTGCCAGGGTAGCGGGACCATCCGAAAGGGTTTACCGCTGCCCTGGAACATAAAGGGCTAAGGAAGGAACACGGGTGGGTTTTAGTCAGTAAAAGTCTGACACTCCCTTCTGCTCCACCCAGAGCGGGAGGAGTCATTTGATGATTTCCCATCCCCAAAAAAAAAAAAAAAGTAAAAGTAGGTACCTACTTTGAAGACTATTTATAATATCTAAGTTAGGTATACTTGAGTGCGTGTACTAGTATTATAATTAACCGGTCTGATCGTAAACTAGGAAGTATAACAACTCTTGCGCAAGGCTCTATTGTTCAAGTGGGTATTGTTGTTATTGTAATCTTGGAATATATCGGTAAGATTTTATATTAACTAGGGCCGCAGAAAGGAAGGAAGGACGTTTGATACTACTTTGTTTAATTTATCATGGATGAATTGAGTTTTCCAGCATTTCCACTGCTGATCCTAATCCTAAGGTACAACGCTAACAATTTTTACACCTAACACCATGCTTAGAAAACGAATGGTTAACGAATTTTTGATTGTTGTGTTTCCTTTGCCTTTATAAACCTGCATTCCCAATTCCCTTGCAAAAAAATTCAATAGAAGTATAGACCAGTAAAGCCTATGACCAACTCTAGACAAAAAGGCCAATTTCTGTAACGTTTTTTAACGTTCAAAATGTAGTCGCAATCTCATCTCAGCGACAATTAATGTCAAAAATGAAGGGAAATTAGAGGTATTTTTGACAGATGGAGACTGTGAACGTTCTAAACATTACTAAAATAGCGTCTTTTACGTAACCACCAAAAAACAAAAGAATAGCGAAAAACAAAAACCCTCTCTTCAATTCCTAATTTCAAACTGAGACTTCCAAAAACTATTAATCTATTGGTCAAGATGAGTTAGTTCAATTTTCCGAGAATGGCTCGCGTCTCGACAGAGCATTAAGTCGAATCACCGCCTCTGAATCATAACGTTGCGAAAGTCGTAGCAGGAAAATGAAAGAAGGTAGTGTTGCCAAACGAATATTTTGGCGAAGACTGTTGAGAAACCGATTGTGAGTCAAACTGAGATAATTAGCTAGTTTGTTAAGTTATTTTTGCATCATATTTTAGTAGTTTTTTTTCATGAAGAAATAGGAGTTTCCTATTTATTATATTATAGGTTCATGTTAAACAGAGCGTCGATTTGTTATATCTTTGAAGTAGCGACTGATAAATGCATGATACAACCACTTTTACACGTCAATACCATTTTAAAAACTAGATGATATCGTGGTTCCTGACAGACTACATTGAGATGAAATACCGAAACAAACTCAGAGGTCACAGTCCTTTTTAAAGTCCAGACACTGTATTAGTCAGACCAGGGGGTCTACTCCGAAGTAGTATCGGCCGAATGTTCGGCCGTTTCCTGCTACGAAGTTACCATATGGTTCGGTCGGTTCCGATCCTACGCTCTTTCGAATTTTGACTATGGTCCGACCTAACTGAGCCGATCCGAACTTTTTTCGCATTTTTCAATAATATTCGGTTCGGCCATGTGACGGTCCGATCCGAACATTCGCACTTTGCACTTCGGAGAACCCCAGAACTATGATATTGTTATGGGTCTTTTTTTTTTTTGGGGATGGGAAATCATCAAATGACCCCTCCCACTCTGGGTGGAGCGGAAGGGAGTGTCAGACTCTTATTGACTAAAACCCACCCGTGTTCCTTCCTTAGCCCTTTATGTTCCAGGGCAGCGGTAACCCTTTCGGACGATCCCGCTACAACACAATCACACACGTCACAATGGGTCTTAAATATGTAGTAATGTGTCAATAAAGGCCATTTTTATAGTGGTTCAATTAGAATTTATATTTATTTAGCAAATACAGCCTATAACGTTCCCACTGCTGGGACACAGGCCTCCTCTCTGTGAGAGGGAGTCGTGGTCGTCGGGGAGAGAGACGTAATCCACCACGCGGGCCCAGAGCGGGTTGGTAGAGGGGTATTTATGAAATGTCTCACAATAAATAAAGACATTAATAAGATGTAACATTTGCCATAATTGCAATGTAGTATTTAATAATAAGTATATATAATTAATCTGTAATAATAAAAAATGTCGTGTCTTTTCTGACAACTTAATCACTCAGTGACAATTAATCAATTGATTGTTCTTATATTCAATTGAATGTCTTTATAACTTATAATATATAAGAAAAAAAAAAACATGTTTTTTACGTAGTTCGAAGTATCGTATGTTCATAAACTTATCACTTTTCTACACAAAGGTGTGATATATGCTAAGGGACAGCTATTTTGGCTCCATTAACACGTTTCTTTATTCGGGGCATTTACGTGATAATTTTCGATTCACGGAAAATTACTTACTACTAGACGTCAAAGAATGTTTTACTGGTTTTTTTCCATTATATATTTAGTTCTTTAACTTTTCAGCGACTTTTCCAAAGTTAGTAAAAACATTCATAAATTGAAAATAGAATAGGAAAAAAGTTGAGCTTGCGAACAGCCTGTCATGTGAGTACTAATAATAACGCGCTAATCTATGGAACTACCGGCGGGATTAAAAAAAATCTTTTTGCATTTGATTGGCCAAAACTTGAAGAAGGTTTTAAGTTATTTTACATCACGCTACGACCCTCAGGATACGAGCAAAAAGAAAAAACGTTTTTTCTTTTTGCTCGAAAAAAACGCAAAATGAAAAAAACGTTTTTTCTTTTTGCTCGTCTCCTGAGGGTCGAACAAAGATCACTAAGCGAAAAAAAATATAGTCCGGGATGGTGATGCAACGCGACGGGGTGGGGCGGAGGAACAAGAAATTTCACGCGGACAGGACAGACAGTTAGTAAAAGATAAATAGATAAATCATCTACATAACTACAGTAGGTACTATTGTTCTTAAGTAGCCAAGAAATCATACGTCTATTAAATTATTTATGAACAATTAAGTACAACATAATATTATCATTATATTTCTATGCACATAATATCAGAGCCGATACACGTTGGTTACACATGTTAGCTCACTTATTTACTTAGCAAAGAGAGAAACGTGACTATGTAAGATGAAGGTGATTATTCTAGGTATTATTTGCGATTTCATGTATTTATTTCTCTTGTGAAACCAAAAATCAAACGTGTCCAATAAATGTCTCGCTCCCGAACAAAACAAAGGGAATCGTGCACAAATCAAATTTATCGCTACGAATAATCGAGTGGGCGGCGAGTACCGATTTTATGTATCGAATGCGACCGCGCAGCCCAATAGCAGCGGTGAAAGGGAAACTCGTTTGCGTCACAGGGTATATAGTGTTACGTTTGTGTGTACGACCTTGTTATACATGTAATTATTACGCATAATTGTGGCTACTGTTTGCAAGTATGTGCGAGGTAAGGTAGGTGCACGAACAAAGCTCTTAAGGCAAATTGATTAGGGTATTAGTGCTAAGTATTCAAGTCTTTAATGCCTTAGGTTTTGAGGACATTTAAAGGTTAAGTTTGGCTACGTAAGTTGCGAAAATAATTTTAGAACGTGTTTGTTGTAAGCTTAGAGCTGTAACTAACGCCATCTATTGACATTCGTTGGAAGTTTTATGAAGTAGAGCTTTGATGAATATGTTATTTATGTTGACCTTTCGATAACATCAAAGTTTATTACAACGATTAAGTTTCGTTTACCCGTAACGAATTAATTGTTGTTGTTCTTTGAATATTTCTTAGTTTGGTTCCAGTTTTCAAAAATGATAAATCTATTAAAATTAATAAAACAAAAGAGTTCGATTAGTTTCGCGCACGTGGTTCAAAATGAAACGGAATACACATCCATTTTGTATTCAGAATTGTTTTTGAATTGCATAATTCAATCATTGTCTGTGACCAAAATTTGCATGTCTAATCATTTGAGCTCTGGGTAGGTACTTATATTAGTGTTACCTAAAGCTTGTTTTTTTAGGCTTTGAGTTTTTTGTGATTATAGTTGTTAAATAACATTTTTGTGAGTTTTAATAGATAGTAAACACAGTAATTGCAATTAAATTCATTGTTTTACGCTTTACTTATATAAGAAGTTTTAACACATGGCTTATGTAGATTTAAAAAAAAGACAGTGGGATACACGCTTTTCTAAATAAAATGTGCAAAATTTGTAACAAATAAAGATAAAATACCCAAATTTTGTAAAAAAAAAACACATTTTTCTTAACAAAATGTGCGAAAACTCAAATTAGCATTTTTCTCAACAAAATTAACCCTGAGTAATCCAATTTAACATATTATTTTCACAAAACAAAAACAAATGACAATCCTTTTGTTGCTCTCCATAGCTTAACAAACATAATCCTACTTAGCAACAGACAAAACATATGCAATAATCGTAAGATCAAATCCGCCATTTTGTAAGTGGCAGGGAAAACCGAAGACCTTGACAACCGGTTCCTCTCACCGCGCAGGCGCACGATGCCGTACAAACATTTAATACACATTTTGACGATTAAATATTTCAGTTGTATTTACGTATAATTTTAGCTGCAATCTCGTTTTCTTTAAGGGTTAACTGCATTCCAAGGATTTGTTTAGGGATATGTGGTTAATGAAAGTAGTTTTATTACACTTCTCAGTAATCGGTTGGTACTTAGTACTTATTAAATATAATGGCATGATTCCGTGTTTATAGAAAGGTTTTAAAACAACAAATGGTTTTTCTTTTGATCTGAGTATGTGACAATGATCCTCAAAGATCATGTGTAACTTGAGACATTGTTAAAAAGTCTCGATGATCCGATGGCTTATGGGAGGCTTCAATCAACTTAGCCTATTGGAAGGCCACTGCTGGACATATGCCTCTCCTATGGTGCGCCACAACACCCTGTCCTCCGCCTTCCGCATCCAGTCTATCCTACACGGCCTGTGTACAGACGCCAGCACATCAAGATACCCGAAACTGACAAATTTTCCCAATCAACCTCGAACCTTAAGGCCTTAGCGATAAAGTTGAAAATCTATTAAAGAAATTTGACAGATTGTAGTAGCTTGATGTGCCGGCGTCTGTACAAGGAGGCTTACATTATAGATAACATCACGCTGGTATTTCCCGATGGTGTAAGCAGAGGTGTATTGAACAATAACATATCGTCAATTATATGTAAGTCTCATGCGATACTTAGTGGGCGAAGTTTTTGTCTTAACTTTTTTTTGTAGGTAGTGGAAAAAAATGCATTTAATTTAAATTGCAGAGGATCCCATTCACTTTTGCAATATACATTCTAAAAAAAATAAAAGTCATTTTAATTTATCTTAAAGAGCTGTAATGTAATGTTTATACTTGTTTGAGCTAAGTGAAATTATGTAACACTGATTAATAGGTTCTTATAGTTAACAAGCTTTCAATTTAGTGCTCACGACTTTACTGTAACATGAATGTAACTGCAACAGTTGTTATAAGACCTGCACGCGTAGAAACGGGTTTTGTCGACGGACGAATAGACAAAATGATAGTTATGATAGACAAAATGACAGATAGAACAGACAAAACGACGGATAGAATAGATAAAATAGACAAAATGACAGATTTCTTTAGGAAGAAAGAATTCTAAATCGTTCTTCATTATTTTCAAGTAATTCTGACCACCATGACCACTATAGAAACGGGTTTATGTTATTTTATCATGCTACACGTGCTGGTAGAGCATGATAGAGATCAGAAAATGAAGCTTTACTTTTGGTTTTCACTTCTAAAACAACGTAAAATAGGTTTTTAGTACATTATTTAGGCTGCTAAAATAACTTGTGGAAATAGATTTGATACCAACTAGGTAACATATAACATTCTAATTTGGAATTTACAGAGTTAAACTCTTTTCGAAGATTTATTCGAAAAGTAAGAATTCTAAATCGCTGCTCAATGCTCAAATAATTCTGACATTAAATAAAACAGGCTTTGTGTTATGTAATCTATTAATAGTTCAAGAATTGTCCACTATTAACCATCGTTATTTTTTGAAAAACTTATACCGTGATGGTAAAGGGGGATTCACCGCACGAAAAACGTGTGAATTTAGAACACTTCAAAATTAATCGCACAATTTGCGTACAATGCTCAATGAACTGCATATCAATTGTAATCAAATATAAATTATCATAAAGTGATAGGTACCTACACCCAGCGAAATATCAAGCTATTTCTAGTTTTAGCTGACCTCGCATTGTATAAGTTTTTCGTACAATGAGAAGTCAGCTTATACTGGAAATATATAGCTTGATATGTCTTATTTGCTTTTCCGTGCCTCGGAAAGCACGTTAAGCCGTTGGTCCCGGCTGTCATTCGTGGATCTTTGACAGTCGTTACGGGTCGTCAGAAGCCCGAAAGTCTGACAACCAGTCTTACCAAGGGGTATCGTATTACCCAGTAACTGGGTTGTGGAGGTCAGATAGGCAGTCGCTCCATGTAAAATACTGGTATTCAGCTGCATCCGGTTAGACTGGAAGCCGACCCCAACATAGTTGGGAAAAGGCTAGGCAGATGATGATGATGATGATGTCTTATTTGCTTACATACCTTTTTTATATTTACCAACTGTCTTGTTGGTTTAGTAATCGCAAGCGTGACTATTGAACGTGGTTTCCATCCTCGGGCTCAGTAAAGTGTACCATTCACCAATTCTCATTACCCTAGGCCCGAAGCAGATTTTTACGCGAACAAAACATTTGGGTTTTTGTTCGCGTAAAAGTCTTCTTTGATCGAAGACATGTAACACCTACCAACCTGCAATGGGCCCGCGTGATGGATTCAGGCCCAGGCTCACAAAGAGGAGGCCTGATTTATAGCAGTGGGGACGTTATAGGCTGATAATAAGAATGATGAGAAGTATTCTCTGCTAACCCTTTGAAGAAATCAAGCGTGATGTGGTGCTATATTTATCAGAGTAACATAAAACAAATTTTTTCGTCATAATTAACCTATGAGTTATCACTTTATTGATTAAACTAAAGTTATGATAACTAACCTTTTGTCACATGACTTGATAACACATTTACTACAGATATTACGACAATCAGTATTAAATTGTATAAAATAATCGATAAAATGAGAAAGGGTGTGTACGTGATATACCGCACTTAACACATCAAAGCTTAACATTTGTGCCAAGTAGATGACGTTATCCGTCGAAATCATACCTAATTATATCAACAAACTTTTTGCGATTATATGTGCTCTCAAAGATGAGTGTTATGAAGAGAGAATACTTGACATGTCTCCTTTAGTAGGGTCTTTGCCTAGTCACGAAAGAGGGATTATTTAAGCGATTGTTTGTCGGTTATTTTCTCTAAATTGTGCAAACGAAAATGCATCAAATACATTCACATTTGGAAAAATTATTTCCTCTCCTTCTTGAACTAAAAAAAGATTTCCACGCACCTATTCTATAAAGTACCTTAAGTGCGGTGACGTTCAGTTTACGATATCCAAAACGTCTGCTGCTCTCTTGTTAATTGATACGAATTAATGAATAACCATTAGGGTTTTCTCGACACGTTTACAGTAACTAATGAGTATCATTTACCCATTCATGCGATTGTATTCCCTAATTATGTCACAATCAAAAATCTTATCTACTCCACTTACTGACGTATCATCATGCTACCGAATACTCGTTTGCTAAGTGTTGTCTATCAATGCTGCTGGTCCACTTATTTATCAGTATCCATGTGTCTCTAAGTTATATATGAAAAATTGTGATAAAAGGCTTCCAAACACTGGAAATCTACCAATAGGTAATGCCAAAATGAAATGTCCCGAGTCTCACGCTGGATATGCCACAGTGTGAGGCCTTCACGATTTCCACTACAAAAAAGATTGCCCAAATACTGGTTTAGTTCAAAGTATAACCCTCCTTCTAAGGCACACTTGCACAATAAATCACTAAACACTAAGGGCCAAACAAAGAACATCACTCAATGTCAGACATTTTTATCAAAAACTAAAGTAGCGGCGCCAGAAAAAAGATTGAAAATGCCAAAAATTATATTTTTATTAGTATACAAATGCTCAAGAGGTTGTTTCCCATTATAAAACTGCACTTTTTTTTTCTGGCCGACACTATAATTTTTGGTATAAATGAATGATGTCCTTTAAAACATCGTTCTGTATGTCATTTTAAATATGTTTAGCGGTATACGTATTTAGTGATTTGTGCCCGCCTAAGTGTTCACTCCTCAAGCTCCCCCATGTATACGTATATTTCGAAGAGACTACTCTAGTCTATTTCCCATAATAAAGAAGGGAATACTCCCAAGTATCTGGTCAACAGTATCCGTCTAACAAGTATATTAATACCCACGGTTCGTGTGGTTACTAATGAGCTCACGACAGATTCCTTTTATCCAACTACAAGCGGATCCTAGCCAGAGGACGGGAAAACACTATGCGGTCAAGGTGAACAGTAGGATATATTGATACTCTTCAAACGACAATAAAATATGGTACAGAATTAAGCACAATGGGTATTTATAGAGTTAAGGCTTGAGAGACAATTACCTGTAGGCTGTAGCAGTGACTAGAATTCATCACCATAATTTAATCTTTAACTAACTGCCCTGGGATATGTCGTGGCCTCCAATGATATCAAATAACAAACATCGCAATATATCGTTTTTAGTGCGCAAGAGGGCGTTGCCTTTGGGCACATAAAATGCTGCACAAAGCGAAATAAGATAAATAAATACATTTTAACTGAGCCCTAAATCCCTAGTACAACAAATAATTCGATGCCTTAAGTGAATGTTAGAAATTACATAACAGTAAATTTTCTACTGTCAACTGATATGCCCTTACTGGGTTCATTTTCCAACGACCGTAGTAGTCTGTGTTTGCGTTTATATTTGTTTCTAAATAAACAATAATTAAGTCCATACAAATTAAGTTTATTTGTCAGATAGTTTTCCCACAGAAACCCGTATTTTAACGGTTAACTGTTAACTGTCTAAAGTGCCGTGTTATTAAAAGTTAAAAACGATTATGTCGGTCTGTTTTGCATATTCTAAGAAGATTTTAAATAGGAATTTAACAGGCCGATATTGATAGAATAATCGTAGGTTTTTGTTAAAATTCGCTACAGTAATTAAAATTCCATTTATTTAATTACATGAGTACGTTGACTTACTTTTTTATGAGAGTCTAGAAGTTTTTGTGAGAGAGTGCCGCTTTTAGAATAAAAAAAAATATAAACAGGGTCTTTTTTTTGTTTTAAATAAATAAACACCAATGCTCGTGATTTTATTGTTGAAATTATAAATGTGCTAAAAAAGAAAGAGTTTATTGAACTAAGAAAATGTGATAGCTCCACGAATTTAATCTTGCTGACCACTTATTTTACAAATCTAGTAAGTAACTCATTTACTGCGACAAAGAAAACCCTTTGATGATTCGACCAGAATACGGATGAAGATTAAAATCTATTTATTTCACACTCATCACAAGAGTAAAAAATAGATTTCTTTATTTTGTTATTTTCTTCCATGACAAAATCATTATCGCATCACATGTGATAGTAAAATCACAAATGATAAAATTTTTCAAAATTTTACAAATTATCAATTAAAACACAAGTTTCCTTAAAAAGGCGCTTGAATCATGAAAAATTTACACTATCTTATCAACGAGTCGAACTTTGCTCCTTACGATAAAATGACGTGATAAACAATATATTTATCGAAGTGTTCAGTGATAATATGTTAAAAAGAATTACGTCTTTCCTCGGAGACAGCCGCGCGGGCCGCAGTTGGAAAAAGTTATTCAAGATAATTAATAAAAAAAAAAATGATCTTCTTGCTTCGATAATTTATTTATCAATACATATTTTTACTGATAAAAGTAAAGCAGATTTTCAATAAGATAAGAAAAAGTGATTTCGTATTAGTATTTATTAATACCTACTGAAAATTATTTAAATAAATAGTTTTATTTGTTTACGGACATTTTTAACGTTAAAAAGGATGGTGCCTGTTCGGGATTACTATTGGCGGAACTATGGAGGATCTTATTTTGTGGCTGAAAACTATCAGGTAAATAATTAGATGTTATATAGATATTCTAATTAAATAGACACAGATGAACTTTTCCTGTTTTTTTTTTGTGAAATTAGCTTGAAGTATATTTCCTAATTTTATTTCGTATCTTTTATCTTATCTTAATTTATAATTTAATCATAACTTTAGCGAACAATGTAAGCATACAATTATAACAAAAAATTGATCGATTATTCTCTATTAATTTGCTCATTTATAACTAACATATATTTGAGTCCTTTGTTACTTGTTATTGAATATAAATTAATAATTATCCAAATAATTTGTCACTACAATCTGTCACCCTTTCATTTAACATTGACATATTGTGATGACGCACAATGACGGCACTATACTGAACGTTTGCCAATTACGTAATTAGGGCTTTTCCCTGTATTTTAGTCACTTCAGAATGCAACATTTTAATGGCTTTTGAGTTGTTTAGTGGCCATTATTGAATGCATAATCTATTGATAAAAAGACAAAGTGGTGACTCTACCCAAGTATGTCTATTGTTTACATACAAAATATCAAAGTAGTTGCACACGACATATTCAAGCGTGGGTGTTATTTATGAATGGGTTTTCGCGGTGACATAAACAATGTCTTGGTACCTACTGAGCCGGCAATCCCACTTACATAACTATCGGCTATAAATAGATTCATCAATCATTTGTTGGTGTTGCATTTGAGTAGGCACGGTGACATTCCTTAGGAGTTAGTGTTTTTTGATGGCTGAATATAATAATAATATCCCTGGACATTTCACACAGCGCCATCTAATCCCAAGCTAAGCAACCTAATGCTTGTGTTATGGTAACAAGATGGCTGATATACTACTTATATACATTTTTTTTTGTAAATACATACATATTTTAGATAGAAAAACACCCAGACTCGGAACAAATACATGTAGGACTTACAAATATTTGTTCTGTGCGGGAATCGAACCCGCGACACGCAGCGCAGCAGTCCGATCGCTCAGCCACTGCGCTAACCGTGTTGTCATATATTGTTTCTACAAAAATAAAAATAGGTACTACTTATTATTTGAAGATTTTGCGCATAAGGTTAAGACATCTTCATCTGGGTCGCCTTTTCTTGATTCTGTTGGGGTCGGCTTCCTATCTAACCGGATGCAGCTGAATACCAGCAATAGTCGTGAAATATCAAGCTTTTTGTACTTCAAGCTTTTTCTCGGCCTCCGTTTTTCTGGGAATTTCTATGATGTATTTGAAAAATAAAAAAACAATTGTAACTGTTTTGTAAACAATTTTCTGCAAAAGAAAGTGCACCCCGTTGATGTCTTTAGTGCTACGTTTCATGATTTCAGTAAACGAGAAAATATTTAATCAATTTCCACACTTTATCAAAACAATAATGGTTAATTAACAAGGAAAATTATCTTAAATTAAATTAGATCGTGCGACCAAAAAGTGTATTGCTATTTTCTCACGTGTAGTAACTACCGTATGTGTCTGTGAGTGTGTGTACAAACACAATACACGTTCTTTGTCTGTGTTGTACTATTATTACTGAATGAATGAAGTGCGGAAGGCGCGGTACAGTGACGTCATCTTGTGCACGACTCACGACTTGATCACCCATGGTAATGAGGGTGGGTTAACCCTATTTTTATGTAACATATGGATTATTATCATAACTGTCAAGGTGTTCAAGTTATAGGTGATTTGATTTGCATTTTTTATGTCATTGTACCTTTAGATGCATTCCGTTGTAATTATCTAGGTGACTATGAATGGTTCATAAACTTAGGTACCTTTAATATGTATCATCGTCAATTATTGAACGGTAAAGAATCAGTAACTTTAAGATTAATTTAAAATTAAATAAAATGAACGTTATGAAATGTTTAGTACATTATCAAACTAAATAATTCGAAGTCCTAACGATAACATTGACTAATTAAAAAATTTTTTTTGGGTCACAGCCTACTGAGATACAATGTTAATTCGTTCCAATATTAATAATAAACAATTTCTTGCATTAGCACGTCAGCATAGGCAATTTGTTTACGGAAAATTTTACACAATTTCGTCAACAATATAAATTAAACCAGGTACAGGATATGAAACGAAACTGTAACACAATGGAAACTAACTCAGTCAAATAACTTTTTAATTTCGTCTTTCATTTTAATTTTCATATTAGCGTCATTGAAAAATAATTAAATGGCGTATGACGTTGGACGAAGCTATTCGATGTGAGAAGTATTTGTTATATTAGTTTAGTGGCGGCGTACTTCCCGTAATGACGTAGTCGCTCATTGAGGCAAAGGCTTCGTGCGCGGGCGCCGAGCTCAGTGGCTGTGTGATCTATCCGCCGTACACACGCACTCATGTTGCCAAAAAAAGCCGGGAAATATATATAAACTTAAACTTAGTAGCATACTTTATAATAATAAAAACAGTGACTGTAAACATTTGAATTTGGAACCATTTTATCTCATCGGGCAGTCTTCGCCGGCCGGCATTATAACCTCAACGCAATGGATGCTGTGCAAGCGCAACCCTGTTCGGATATTTGACTGTGTGAGTGCTTTTGTACTTCAGTGAGTGGGGGTGAAAGCCTAGAAGCAAGTGAGTGAGGTCCTAGAGAGTTACCTACCACGTGGATTTGGAATTCGGATACTTAGGTACATAAGTTATTGTGTGTTAAAGTTTCAAGTTGTTGTTGTTATTGTTTATTCTTATCTACTTCTTTCGTAGGGTGTTAAGTACCTTCAAATAATTGTATAGGCAGGATTCGTTGATTAATTTCATAGTACCGGCGTTTTGAGGTTGTTTTCTAACGGCATCATAACAAAAAGCAGTGTCAAGGAACTGAGAGCCGGTTATGTACATACTACCTATCTGTACGTATATAACCAACCTCATATTCGTATGATGTATAGTATAGTCTTAGGTACCTGATCATTGGCTAAGAATGCCTCTTATAACGGGTTACTGTAGTTCATAAATCTAAGATTATTTAGGTTTATAGTTATTTGACGTTTATTATCAGCTAGGGTTCTATTGTCAAATGTCAATTAACGAAGACATGATTTATTATTAAACCTTTTTAGTACCACGATCTGACGTTTAAGCTTAGGTTTGATGAAGTAAAATATAACGAGGCTTGAGATCATAAACTATGAATACAGACACGAGATATCGAGTTGATATCATCTAAGGCGGGGCTAACTAACAACAATAAATTCAAATCTAAACTTCTACACATCCTATTGTATCCAATAAAAATCGTTAGACGACAATAAATTTAACACTTTGACATCCGTTTAATTGACGAAAACATTTGGGAAATACCGACTCTATTTCGTCTAGTTCTAAAAAAAATAAAACACTGGATAATTATACTAGACTGGCACGTTTTATGTTCTACAAAGCATAAAAAACAAGTCTTTGGATTCCGTATATGGTGTTGCAGTGGTATTTATGTAAATTTCGTAATGTTTACTGTTCTTTAGTAGGTTTATAATGCTCTAGTAATATGGTTATGTACTTATGATGATAAAAGTCACAAAAAAATCGACAGTAGAACGTAGTTTTGAAAGTAAAGGGTTACGGGACGTTCGTAGAGGCTGGCTGCTACGAATCACGTAGCATCAATATATCACGCTCGCTACAATAGCGTTGGAGTTGCTTGAACTCATGCTAATCTAAAGTTGTATGACTTTATGTTACTAAACAATTTGAAAACGAAGAATTTTGTGTGGCGTAGGTATGAGATGCTACGAATTTCGTAGCAAGAGCGATATAGATAAAGATGTCACTGGAAGATGAACTTTGCAGAATATCTTAGAGAATTTAACAACAAATATGTATTACGTTATACACCTTTTAAGATTCCTTCACATCTCATCATATCAAGGTTCTTATGCCAAATCAAACAGAAAAGGATTGCCAGATCAAAATGGGGGAACCCCAAGGCACAGAAATGGATAATTTAAATTAATCTCCCACAGACATCTGCATTCAAGTGCAGTGTTGTTATAATAGTAATACCATTGTGCAAACAGTCTGTTAAGAATACAACCTCTTTTTTTACAACGTAAGTCACGGATAACTAGCTTCTGTATTTGGCTAGATTTTGATATATTTTTAGACTCATTTGGGACTGTGAGAAAAAATAGAGTCTGACTCTGACTGTACATAGTTCTGATTTAAATATAGTTTGTCTAGACGTTATCATGACGAGATAGTTTCGTGAGATAAGTTAATCCGCCGTTACGTACGCGTAAGCAGCAGTGCGATTCTGTAACCATCTCACCGTGAAAACTTAGGTGAAGTGAGCGTGGAGTGAGCTGTCATTCCAAATAATGCTAGGGATTGACACTACTGACAACTCACATCAAGCTCACTTCACTTGAGTTTTCACGGTGAGATTTTTACAGAATCGACCGGCTGCTATGGTTGACTGACAAAAATAACAATGCAACTTGATAAGTTCACTTTAAATATAGCAACAAATCTTTTTGGGTTTTGGTAAACAAAGGTCAGAATATCAAATCGCAAAGTCGCACATCACAGCGACAATCAATGTCAAAAACTTGTCAAAAATACAGGGAAAGTATACCAGTATTTTTTACCAATTAAGACTGAGATCATACTGTGAACGTTCTTAAAATTACGGGAATTACTCCTTAGTTTTGTGTCCTGCATATGATTTAAGACACGGTTTGTCGTACAACTAATTAGAAATTACATAGTTCTTCCATAGTTAATTCAACTTCAAATTCAACATCAATTTAAGTACAGTTTAACCATCTAAAATTAACAGTACCTACTAAGAAATCATAATAAATTGTCATTCAATAGCTCAGACTACTCGTAAAAACTTGCAATTAATAATCTAACTGTAACTTCGGTTTAAAGTTATATTTATTCCCAATCGGTGAAAACATTTTACAAGATATATCTGTGTTTATAAACATGAAAAGTTATGGGCACTAACAGTTTGTTTCCATTAAAATCGACTGTTATAACAAAATGGAAAACATTCGTGTTTTAGTGGAAGTTGTTTTCGCATCAGTTTCAGTGTTAGCTTAGGTACTTGTAGCAATGGTTTAGATTCATTCCATGTAATCTAATTATAGTTTCATTCAAGCGTTTTTTTAATGGGACGTAATGTTGTAAACTTCTTAGACAAAAGATTTGTTGGTCATTGTTAGTCATCTCTATAACTGACTGTAAACAAACCTATTGTTTACAGATAGTATTAATTCATGTTTTATACGCATTGTGACCCATATAGCCAAAAGCTTTAAAACCTAGTACAAAAATGTTTAAGTAGATTGAGCAAAATCAGTATTTGATTCAATCAGCAGAACCCATGCAGACTTACTTTGTCTATCACCCTAAAATGACTATAGGGATTGCTTGCCCTGGACCTGGATTGCAATAAACCGCATTTCATATTGCCTTGAAAGATTACGAAAATGTTAACAAATACTGAAAATAACTAAATATTTGATACCTACAGATACAACTTTTAATACCGTGTCACTTAAAAAACCATTTAAAATTGTAACAATTCGTATGCATTACAGAAGCATTTTTTTACTATCTCAAACGGTTGAGCGAACTTTAGTGGAAAACCCAAGGTCTGAACTATAGCAGGCTCTCATACGGTCACGCTCGTTCTCGACGCCGATTGGTCGACAATACTATGACGTCAACGCACATTGTCGGCCATTTTTTTTTAAAACGGAACACATACTTCCTACAGATCTAGCGATTGATATTAAAGAGGTTGCTATTATTTAAGATAATTTGGAGCAAAGAATTTGTTACAATAATGGGACAAACAACGTGTATAGATATGCTCCATCTAATCTCTTTGTAACTCAAAAGAAAATATAATCTACATTCGTACTAGGGTCAAAATCTCTGAACTTTAAATCACTTTTTTCGGTACCTACAACAATGTCTTGTTGTAGACGGTCATTGCCTTCGGTATCAACAGTCTGCATTGTATCACCATAGTAACAATTTTGCTATTGATAAACTTACACTAGGAAAAAAATAGATATATCTTATCTTATCTTTTTCCTAGTGTAAGTTTATCAATAGCAAAATTGTTATGTTACTAGCGGCTCGCCCATGCTTCGCACGGATTTTACGACTTCGACATCGAAATTTCTTAGTTATTTGTAATTTTAAAATCAATGTATTATACACATAAACGTCAGAAGCCAGTTCAGATTAGTTTGATCTTGAAGACGAGATAAATAGTCGTAGAATTGCAAATAAGTACATTATATTATGTACTTTATCTAGGTTAGTTCAGTCAAGGGTATTCACAATAATATCTAACAACTAGCAATCAGTTTATTCCAGCCGTGCACAGAATTGAATAATAGTATAATTAATACAATCTAATAAACCCAGCAGTTTTCGAGATTCGCTTAGCCATAAATACGTACAGGGTGGGTTATTTCATCTCATGATATCTAGTCATAATAAATTCTAGATGTCTAAGCTAGAAATACTTGAATTGCTAGTTATTATGACAAACAGTTCACCATAAAATGCCTAGAAATAACAAGCCATGTAAAAACTGTAAAATCCCATATCCGTCTGAATGATTCTTAGAAAATCTGGTGATTGTGATCTGTATCAGTATTTCCTACTTCGGAAGTCCGGATATTCAGATATCTGGTCGGATATTACCTTTGACGCATTGTGGTGACTTGCATTGAGGCACTTTATATTTGGCTGATTTAATTTGCCATAGTCCTTGACAAGATGAATTGAAGTATTGTTTTATGAGTGAGATTTTTATAAAAATATGAGAAGTCATGTTTTCTACATTAAGAAATGGTAGTTAAGCCAAATAAAGGTTTACAATAATCATAAATATAAATAAACTTCATTTGAATTTTAAAAGCTTCCGAATAAATTTTCTCTAACTACTGATATCCAGATAATTTAACATTTTTAAAACTAGTTAACATTATTTTCGTCTTTGATTGTTAAATACACCTTTCACTTATATACATGTTTTTTGTAGAGTAGGTGAGTAATTAATTCATTTAATTTTACTTTGATCCAGTTGTCAGACTAAATTTCATTAACAATATTGTTTTTTATAAAAACTTGAACTAGATTAGAATCTTTAATCTGTAAAAGTCAAAGTCATCCTTAGTCTCGTATTTTTTCATTTATCTGATAGCGATTGACTGATTACGTTTATTGACGCAATCAAAATGTTAGTACTACCTACATCGTGATTTATACATATAAGATAACATAGTAGATACATATGTTTAGAATTGAGGCCATGAGAGCCACAGTGGCCTAACTGTCATTTTTTCAATACTGACTTTATTTGAAAAAACTGCTCTAAACTGTAAAAGTCATAGCGCCCCAGTGGCCTAAAAATTAGTTCAATTTTTTTCAGTTAGGCCACTGTGCCTCTCATGTCCTCAATTATTAGAGTCTAGTCTAAATTTCTTGTTTCCCCCGACCCATCTCGTCGCATCGCATCGCCTGCGCTTGCTATCACTTCGTTTTCGATTCGTTCTGTCTGATTTTTTTTTCTTTTTGCTCGGCCCATAGCGTGATGATAAATAGCCTATAGCCTTCCTCTGGAATTCGGCTATCAAATGTAAAAAGATTTTTTCAAATCCGACTGGTAGTTCCAGAGATTACCCCCTACATACAAACAAACAATTTTTACCTTTTTATAATACTAGTAGGTAAAGAAGAAGTAAATATAATTCAAACAGGTAATTATTGTTTTAATTTATTTCCAAGAACTTTTTGGGAAATTGATATTCTACCTGTTTTGTCTTTTTGCATGGAAAGTTTAATTTGTCGAATAAGAATGATAATTTAAAATTAATTTGCATTGCTAATTATTGTGCTGTTTTGTAAAAAAATACATTCTTAATAAAAAAAAAATGTGTCTTTACAATGAACAAAATCCAAGTGATCTTAATAATATATGCTTAAATTATAAACAAACAAACTAGTAAGTTGGAATATATATTGATTTATATGGAATTTGACATAGATATTGTAATGAGATGTGTCTCGATTAGAACGAGAATTGCCAGACACTTCCGCGTGCTAAGTATTGTCTAGACCATTAGCTACGCGTGACCACAAACAATGTGAATTGGGAGATTGTGATTATAAGATAAAAAAACAATTCGGAATTATTTACGAAAGATTCGGAAAGTTTGGAAAATATTTTCAAGCGATTTGGAATGTTTCGCAATTTTCCTATAGTAGAATTCTATTAAATGGGATACTGTGCTATCACACAGTATCCATAATTTTCGCTCGATTTGGTGTCAGAAATTAATAAAAATAACATAATCAATTTTTCCCACTAATTAATAGTTTAAAATGTTTTAATTCAAACCGAGTCGCCTCTGGTAAAATACCAAAACAATTAAATAATAATTCCTAATCACTTGCTAGCATAGATACTGACATCATCGACCTCTTGTAATAAAATCATAACGAAGATGTGTCTGTTAATAAATCAGTATAATATTTCAACCAGATTTTAATACTTTTATGATAACATCACGAATTGAAATCATAAAGTTTTTTTTTATATTCATAAAGATTTTTTCCGATACGATTTTGAACGGGGATCCACGCGAGACCTAATGGCTTAATAATTGTATCTGTAAATATGGCATTCAACTGGTTAATTTGTTGTCATTGTTAGTTGTTATTGCTATTATTAATTTAGTTTAGTAATCAACAAAAAAGCGCCTTTAATAATGGCAGAGAAATAACTCCAAAGCTTTGTTTTTCTTTCAAAACCTGATGTGTAAGCAATTTTCTTTCATGCTTATACAACCGCAATATCTTCACATTAAAACTATGTCAACCAATCATAATGTAGCGGGACCATCCGAAAGGGTTTATCGCTGCCCTGGAACATAAAGGGCTAAGGAAGGAACACGGGTGGGTTTTAGTCAGTAAAAGTCTGACACTCCCTTCTGCTCCACCCAGAGCGGGAGGAGTCATTTGATGATTTCCCATCCTCAAAAAAAAAAAACCAATCATAATAGGGTAAGCAAAACAATTATGTAGCAATGCAGATACGTGGGAAATATGTAAATGTACTGGCAATTGTTCGAAATAATGAAAGAAGTAGAAAAATAAAGCTACTAGCTGATTATCCGGACAGACCGGTTCGGTTCAAGAGATTTTCGCAAAGAAAATGAGTTACAGCGCAGTTGTGATTTAAGTGTGCATACGATGGGGTTGTCATTACTCAGAGTGAGTTTATTTTAAACCTTATTACTTATAATAAAAGTGACTAGACAGGGGTGAATATTGATATATGGCGGCTGATTGCAAATTCTTATATAGATTACTTACTTATCAACTATTATTATTAGTACTGATTTAACTATATATGCCTCTATTGCTTGGCACCTATTCTTGTATTATAATACTCGAGGGGAATGGTGCTGATAGCCGAAATACAGGCTATGCCTAATTCGACTACAGACGCTAATCTCTTTACCTTAATTGAAATTGTAGCCACATTGCCATTGTAAAATAGTACTAAGTTTTTGGAAATAAACTATTATTATTATATGTAGGGGAACATGACACTCTGCGCCGACCCCAAGTATATTAGACTGACGCCAAGAGAATGACGACGTGTATGGAAAAGGAATGGTCAGGTTTTACTTAGGAACACATAGGTCACTACCATGATAAGAAAAAACATAAAGATTGTGTAAGATCTCGCCCAGACGATTTTGTTGATTAACCCAGCCGTTCAATTAAATTATGATCGTGTGCTCCGAATCATACATAGTTAATAGTAACGAAGTAATTTTTTTGTCATTATGTTGCTCAAAAGTTGACGTCAGTGTCATTAGGTACTCATTTTTTTTTTAAATCGGGGCTTGGAATTTTAGGCCGATTATATTTTTGATGCTTAATCCCATCTTAACATAGAAACAGCTGTTAAAATAACACATAAAAATGTTTTTCCCGCGTGTCATCATGCATAGTTTAAAATCTCGTATTTCACCTCATAACTTGGTTATTAGCAAACAATATACATATATTTGCATATTTTTTTCCAACACTTCGTTTTTTCGGACACTAATTCGTGAGATAATAATAACATCTAAAATACAAAATGTTAACAAATAACTAAATATAACTAATCCTATTTACTTATTATCACCTGACCATTAGGTTTTTTTTTATTATTTTGTTACTTAAATCTCCGTAGATTTGGAGTTATTCGTCACTACTAAATATAGAGGTCTATGATGTAGTGAATAGATAAATATACAGCTCGAAATGTGTATGTTTAAGACATCTGGATGCCTGCGATACGTCGAGGCATGACGTCGGCGAACAAAATAAGTACATTTCAGGCTTTTAGGTCTGGGTTAATTTCATACCTAAGTTCAGAGACCTCAGACACGAGTATCTTATGTAAGAACGTCGGACAAACAATTACGGGACAGTACTAAAACAAAATTAACACCTGCCTTCGAAAATGCGTGTGAAACCCAAGAAATATCGACTAAAATCGTGACTGAATAAACAATGCCTTTTATAACAGAACCCAATCGTTAGATACCATCTGTCTATTTGAACAACTACTAATGTTTGTTCTCTCTTGTTCACAGATGCCACAAACGGTGCCCCGGTCCGGGTGCAGCCCGCCATCGGCGTCTCAGGACGAGAGAGCGGTCCCCGCCTCCCCAGCTGATCTTCAACATCTTCTTCGCCTGATCGGCGCTGCATCTCCCCCAGAATCGATGCATTACTCGCCACCAAACCCTCACAACAAACCACCACCACCATACCCAGAAGACAATTCAAACAACGTCTTCTTGGAACGCCTATACGACTTCGAGGGTTATCCTACTCCCTCTCCATCTTCAGACGAAGGCTCCATTCCAGCAGTCGCCCTGCAGCCCGCCTCGCCCTACAGTTCTCTTCAGTACTCACCACAAGTTTATATAAAAGAAGAACCCAACAGACTTGCCGTGCCTGGCTTTGCGTCTCCCTATCCCCTGTCTCCTTCAGGATCGTGCGTATCCTACGGAAGCTACAATCAATATTCGTCACCAGCTCCACAACACGAAGAATACATAGACATAGAGGAGCTCCTAAAAGAAAATCAGATACTACAAGACAGTGTCCAACAGAGCTACCTCACACCTAAACTCGAAGTTGAAGAGCCAAGGGATCACATTCTGCTGAGGTCAGCATTAGAAGACACATCTTTCCAGAAGAGGTTAAACCTCAGACCAATTCCGTTGGAGTTGGGAAGTGTGAAAATGGAGGAGAGCAGTGGAGGTGACGATTCTCTAGTCGCGCCAGACATCGACCGTGTGCTCAGCATGGCCATCGAACAGACCAAGAGGGACGTGGACAACACATGCACAGTACTTGGAATCTCACCAGGTGAGTCAAAAACGTCAACACCATTATTCACTCAACTTTGATTAAGATAGTTGTATTACGTGCGAACATATTTATGAACAATCATGTATGATTTACAATGGCATGTCATGAGAATGTTGTACTTGTACGTCTTACATGATTACTATTAGTATTGTATTTAATAGTGACGTCACTCAGATGTCGGCCCAGTAAAAAAAACGTATTTCTACGTACATAATATGTTGGCTACCGTTGAGTGTAACGCCATTATAAACATTAATGATTTCTTAGAAGTCGCTCGGAGTGGATTACGTAAGCTGTTTATATTGGCCCAGCGATGATCTCGTCTTATATTAGTGACGTCCTTGCTATATACACATTGATTGGATATGCAAAACTGAATAAGAACATGCGTCGCGAGGTTTGCATTTTCTCAGAAGGCATTTTCTTTCTTAGGGTTGTTAATTAGTTAGCCATTGATTACGAACAAGGTATAATGAGATTACGGTAGAATCGACGTGATGATGCCATTTGAATAAATCATCAATATAAATGTTTGAGAAATGGGTTTTGCATACCGCTATACGGCATCGAATGCGATGAATTTGCTAACGTTATTATGGTAGAGGACAATATTATAATGGTAGTAATAATGCATGTAAATAAGAGGAGTGGAACAGAGGATGATGATGTGTTCGTTTCCAGATCCAATGCTATGGAGTACAGGAGATGTAAAGGCGTGGGTGATGTTCACATTGCAACATTACAACATGCCAATGGTGCCCATGGAGAACTTCACAATGGATGGCGCAGCGCTCGTAGCACTAACAGAAGAAGAGTTCAACCAGAGAGCGTCTCAGGTACTATTTATAATCATTTGTATATATTTATTGTTTATCGTATAACCCTGGGGCAGATTGAGGGCGTTCGTCAGACCAAAGTCTATACTGATTCACATACTACCGATAGTACAATGTTTACTCAATTAAGTAGTATAAAATAAAACAGTTCGTATAGGAGAAAATATCTAAAATGCGTGTTATCTTGGTGTTATCACATAAATTCTTCTAGCCACGTGTCAGTTGGGGTCAAGTGATACATACTTATCGCTGGCTGTAACGTCAACGTAGGGGCTTGGGCATTTTTATACATGTGTTTATGTTAATTCATTGTGAGTTATTCATGATCTTTTCCTTTTACGAAAGAAAGCTTAGCATTTATTGGTTTTCTATTAAAATTATTATTCATTCATTACTGAGATCATCATGTTATCTGTAAAGATTTTTAAAATCGTGCGTTCATCCGAAATATTTTTTATCTAGTGTAGTTGCTTATATATTCATATCTAAGAATAATATTACGGTTAAATCATCGCCAACCATTTCAGAAATTACTTCTTGAATTTTTTCACGAACGCTTACATCATAATTATTTGGTTTTGCGTGGCTTTTGCACATGCTCGTCGCAGTGCAAATTAATGAGCATAGATGATTCATCTTTAATCGTATTTACTGACCAAAGTGCAAATTAATTTACATCTTCAATAGACACGTTTAGTAGTCTTATTCTTATCTTCATTTACTAGACAGTTTTATTAGTTTACTTTGATTAAGTACCTCATTTTCTTATGAGTTAGGTACTCCAAAATTTGTAAAATAACATTTTGAAACGGCTTAAATAATTAGTGTTATTAAATGGTTAAACAATGTTGTAACTTCAGTCTTACAGTGTGATGATAATACTATCAGTACTCGAGGGGACGATGATAAGACGAGTATTGTTTTAATAATAATGATGCAATGAATCTTGTATGACAATCATTGAATTTAAAACAAAATTCAAGCTTACTGTTTCAATGTGTTTATCGTATTTTATTGTTGTACTATTAACTTTATCATTAATAAATATACACTATACATATTTACCTCATATCTGATTTTGAACTGACACAGTATTTTTTTTGATCTTTGTCAAAAATTACAACTGTCTGATCACTATAATCTTCTACCGTAGTTTTGCTTGCGACATGAGGAAAAAGGTACGATAAAACACATTCACCACACCTGATGTAACATATGTAACGTGTAGGTCAGTGTTTGCTTCCTCAACCACCATTACGAAAAGTTCAACTTTAATTGTATTTACGTAATTAGCAAGGACAACGAAAGTAAGGAAATCCGTTAAGGCTGACCCATCTTATGTAACGTTGTTGAAGACTAATTTATTTTCATCGTTTAGTTTTGCAATCATTGTTATGTCATCTCTTTTATTTATTATAATATGTGCAGTAGCAGTTATGACATTGAGGATATTGGTTTTGACTAGTTATGTAAGTTGTAGATTCTAGAAAAGTTTAGGTTGATAATTTGATTAAAAGTATACAATTTAAATTTTTAACTTGACTTGAGTTTATTGGACTCACTCTAAAAATCTCATCATTATTTGTGAATTGCTTAGTTGTGGTTAGCCTTATCCTTTTTATTACTTAGAATTAATACTTTTATAACCATGATTAATATATCAGCGATTTTAACGATATACCTTGAGTGTTTGTGGTCAAGTTCTTTCCCTATGACGGTATAAGGAAAAATTTCGTTTACATACGTAGTAATGATGAAGTCACGCGTTCAGATGGAAATCCATTTTTATGACGCCATAGATGAATTAACACTTCAACGCTAATAATAACATACAATATTATAAAGTTAAAAATATATTCTTTCTTACTTGGAGACAACTTAGTTGCCTATCGTACTAACAGCCTTATCAGTTAGGTCACCTACTCATAGTTCAGAAGTAAGAAATGCCAAAATAGATTTTTTTTAAATGTTCTTAAAATATGTCGATAGATTAAGTTTATGAAGACGGGAAAACAATATAACAAACGTGTGACTAGAACCGACTCATCAAACACTCAAATGCTGAAAGTAGTACACAGTTTACAATAAATGATTAAGAACAGCCAACACCAAAAGCTCCTACAAACCCAATTCAAGCTAAAACCAAGAATAAAAACAGCAAAATAAGTAGAAAAAATAGTAAAGCATCGTATCGAGCACGCCAGTTCCAATGGGCAGGTATCTTTGTTATCGCACGCACCGACGAGCCAACTTTCTCTAAGCGAGGAAAGTCAGCACCCAGGGCCCGTCTGCATACAAATTGCATCTGGTTTGCAGTGTGGGAAGATAAAGGTACTGAATTAGCGAGGAATTCTAAGATTCGAAGATAAAGGATAGCCGTGGAGTGAGTAATAGTGGGTATAAGTCAATAACGTGGAGAATTTTGATTGGTTGCTGATAGTAATATAATGGAGGAGGAATTTTCTAGTCACCTTGTGCTGTATGTGGATAAAATATTTAGTGAGACATCCAAAGCTAGGAAATTCTACTAGTGCAATGGTAGAAATAGGTAGTTTCTAATGCTGTAAATGTGAAACATTTTAGGTTTTACGTTACTGCAGCCAATCAAATTGTGCCATAAAGAGAAGAATACAGATATATCTTTCAACCAATTTTACGACTAGCAAAAGCCATTCCCAAAAGTTCTGGCCGACCACAACCCTATAAATATTTAACATACGTTACCATACGTTTTGCGAATCTATTTTGGGTAGCACGGCAACCATTGAAAACAAGTTTCTTAATTAACAACCAGACTCATTAGTTCCACGCTCCTTTTGATATAAATAAGATAAATTCAATAAATTTTCTGCTAGCTAAACATCGGTAATGACTACTTCAAATGTAAGTACGTGGAAATCTTGCGTACTTTCCGAGTAATGTGTATATTCACTGTTAGTTCTGGTTTGATCATTGTTTATTATTGTTACAGTCGGGAAGTACTCTGTATGCTCAGTTGGAGATCTGGAGATCATCACAGGGGCCTGATCATCATCAGTTATCAGCATCACCGATCCCGACGCCTGCTGGTTTACCGTCGACCGATGACATGAGTGATGGTGAGTATCTTACTTAATCTATTTTGTAGGTAGATCTTTTAAAACAGCTACATAAGTTTACAAGTGAGTAAGTATTTGAAATAGCATCGAGATTTATAATGGGAGTCCTTGGAAGTGATCCTCAAATCATTGGGAGATTTTATTGTATTATTAATTGTGTGTTTTCAAGGTGTGTCTTATTATAATGCCAATTCCTTTGCAGGGTTGGCAAAGAATCAAGAGTTAGCAACGGATAAGATAGGTACTAAATGTTTTATTTTATCGCAATTTTCTTTTAAGTCAGCTTTACATCGAAGCATGTTTCTTATCGGTGGATTTTTTTTAAACTTTATTTAACCTGAAATCTTTAATTTCGATACAATATGATTTATCATCGATTTCGTAAAACCCATCACCAATAATATAATCTTGACAATTCAGAGCATTGAAAGTAAATGCGTCGACGATAACCATAAAATTAATTACCCTAGGATTATTATCTAACTTTAATTTAATCTAGATATTTAAATCGAAATTCCTACGCGACAGCCACGCCTAGTAGATTTATGGGACATAAATTATATAAATAAGTGACGTTTAAGATTGTATGAAATATGGATGATTGCGAATTTATTTTCTTGCTGATCCGGGAATCAAGGTAAACTTGAAAAAAGAAATCAATTACAAACTAAAATCTGAATGCTCTTCGATGCTCTTCTGAATGCGTTCATCCATCAAAATGATTAAAAATTGACAGTGCATGTTTAGGTGGGAATAATTTAACCTGTGTGTCTCAATTTTTGGCTAGCTAGCTATTCTTCAAATGCATACGCTTCAATGTCTGATCCTGTCGAGAAGATGCGTTAAAATACAGACACATGATTGAAAAGTAGATAGTGCAATACGTGGTCGAATGTAGCACGGCAATGCATCAGTCGCATGCATTGTGCTACGACCGTTACCAACCCACATACGGACTGTGTTACAGACAAACAAGCTAATGATGTATGGCCATCGTACGCAGTTGTAAACTCACTTTATGAGGGAATTGAAAGCCACGATGTATTGGACGTAATGAGGACAGACATGCTATTTATTGCTGATAAACGATTAGCGAATGATAAGATTTGTTGTTCGACTATTGTTCGAGAATTTAGCAATTAGGATCATTTTGTTTTAGAAATTGATGACATCTATAAACATTCATTAGATATCGTGACATGAGAATTGGAAATGAAATTGTTTAATAGTCAGTTTTATAGCATATTAATTATAATTTCGAAAGGCTTTCAAGATTGACACGATAAAATCATAAAAGCAAGTCTTATCGCAATTGCATAAAGATAAAACCATGATACAGTCCAATGGACGAGACACCCTGTCGCCCTTAACGGGTTGACAGTTAGCTTATAAATAAAAAAAGTGTCAGATAGTAGCACAGGAAATTGCGATCGACAATTATCTGCGACTCAGTTGTCAGTCCACACATGCAGTTTGACATAAAGATTTATATCAGAAAGGCCCTGACGGTATAAAGTAAATCAAAGAGGTTACTGGGCCAAATAGTGAATTCAGAATTAAATCAGATTCTTAAAATGCAGAAGTTGTACAAATAGAAGCACATTAATACTAACTTGTCATTGTAAGAGCCAAGGTAAAAGTGCTATCCATTCAACCAATAAAAGCAGAAATTGATGCACTTGAAAAACATGATAAACAGGACAAAGTAAGTGATAACTTAAAAACAACATGATGTTTCGAGAAAGATCAGGTTTCTCGTATTTTTGCATACGATTGCAACTATGGTAGCTAAATTGATAATTCCATAAAAAATACCTGTTTAATATGTAAATATGTATATTGAAACTGGCTTCGAAGCTAAAAGCATTCAATCTTTAAATCGCTGACCGATAAAATGAATTAGATACTAATGTAATATGGAGCCACGCCTAGTTACAGTTAACCCATCAATCAGACGTTTGTCGTTCTATTGCCGTTCTGTCCCTTACATGTCAGCTTCGAATCCATATACGTCAAGTCTGGTTTTTGTGTCGTTTCCCGAAGGCCTAGTTCACGCCGCCGGACCCACAAGGTCGAATGCGACCAAGATAAAACTGCCGTCGGTATCGTGAACATTTTCATTGCCACCTTCACATACGGTGTAAAGTACTTCGAATTTTAATTAACCGTAGCCTGTGTCACTTTGCTTGTCTCTTTTAGTAACTTTACTCTCATTTGTTTTACATGAGTAATTTGAGCTTTATCGTCTTGTAGTTAAACGCGAAAATTCTTTGGAGTTTCCTTTCGCCATAGTTTCCTCAAATCGTCTGCAGCATTCCATTCAGCACTTGGCTTTCTTCTTTAAATAGCATGTTGCTATTTAACTGTTTTGAGTGCAGCGTTTTGTTTATATGATTCGTTTGCTTGTCAGTCTGTTTACATGTCTACAACTGAAGGTCGGCTGCCGTTAATTTGGTGTATGTTTACAGCATCCAATTTAAAATAACTTTTTAGTTTAAACATCTTTCTGAGAGAAACTTCTTTGGTATGTTCAAGTTTTTTAGATCTTTATAAATGCGCGTAGACGGCGAGTTTAGTAGGCTTATAGTTTCATAGAAACGATGAATTGGTATGATTAGCTTCCAAGAAGCTATAGTGTCGTCGTGTTGCCTGGTGGTCTGTCTGCCCCCTTTTCAATAGCAGCGTTATGGGCTCTTTAATAGTTCTAAATTGTTAAATTATGCGCTTATTTATGCATTCAGGACGCCTTTGACATACATCAAGCTCTTATTCTTGTTAATCATTTGCATTATATGATTAAGTATTAATTATTTGATGGAGGAGGGGTGATAAGGAATGTAGTAGGTACTTTGTTCCTTGCAATTAAGGACTAAATGTTTTTTTGAGCAGTATGTCATCAATCCAAATTCTTTCTACCATACATTTTGGATGCTAAAACTTTAACACCACATCTCATTCCATTTACGCCTTTAACCTTCAAACCTAAGGTCGACAATCATTTGCTAACGAATCTCTTCTTCAACAGATGAGGACTCGGAATCAGCTGGTACGAGTGCAACAGTTGGAGGCGGTAAAGCCAAGACTGGCAGTACACATATACACCTGTGGCAGTTCTTGAAGGAGCTTCTGGCATCTCCTCACGTACACGGTTCAGCGATACGGTGGTTAGACCGAAGTGAGTATTGACAATATTATAACATCTAAAATTGAAAATATATTTAAGGATTTTCTATTTTTGAGAGACATTGATATTGAAGACGAATTTAAAATTCAGGAAGCTCTTCAACATGCTCATTAAATACTTCATAAATACATAACTATAATAACAGTGATGACATAAAATACTGTAACATGTTGTTTGACCAATCATAACCCTTTATCTAAGCCACAATAAACAACGGAATCCAGTAAATTCTACATCATTTGGTTTGTCGTCAAGCAAACAATAAAATTGTAATATATTTGTTTATTAATTAGTCGTGGCCTTCTTAATTAGTAACAGATAAATGACAACAACAACGCAAATGTAAATGTTTGTGCATTCATAATTAATATTACGTGGTATTTATCTTAGGGAAATCTTAAATCATCATGGTCTATTCCTTTAAATGAGACCACTTATATAATATTGTAAAGAGGTTTTAATATTGCAAGAATAATTCTAATAACAGACTATAAATGATTTTCTGTTGCTTATCTGTGGTATTTCCCATATGTCATCATAAGACTTTATTTATTCTCTGGAAATAATGACATGGTCAGATTTCTAGCATCATCGTCCTTCTGTTCTAGACCTAATATATTGTATTAAATGTTGTCTTCTTTCATACATCTTTATTAGCACTTGCACCATTCACAATATTTTAAAAAATCTAGCGTTATCCTCTTTTACACGAACCATCCATCTGTGTTTTGATCTTCCTCTGATTTTGCGGGCACGTCGCGCCTGTCTGCAGAAACCCTTATTATTCTCTAATCTACATTCATACTTAAAAATTATCTAACCTACCTCCTCCACAACGTACGTCGTATTAAATAATGATCTAAAAACCACATAGGAAACCAGTTTGTTTCAAGCCAGTACCAACACGGTGAACAATAAGATAAATATACGAAACAAGCCTTTGTTAAGGACCTGTTTTCCGTACTATAAATCGTTGATAACTGTTATACTGTTATAATTGGCTTAAACACGGAATCAAGGCACTCCTTTGTTTTGTTCACGATAAATTACCTACTATGATTGTAAAGGAGGCGGGGCTTACTGAGTAGTACACATGACTATTTGCCATTGGCTGATAATCGGTAGATAAAAAAAAAAACATGAAATAATTATGAAGTCATAAAGTATGTTGATTATTTTTAATAATATTATCAGAGGACAATTGATTGGCAATTCAATTGTTCATTACAAAATATACTGGGCCATAAAATATTAATACAGTGCTACAGATGATTAAATTGCCAATTATATCATGCCTATTAAACTTAGGCTAGATATACATATAGTGAGAGCTAGATATATTTTAGCATCCTACTTACCTTGTTGGTTACCACAACCGTGAACAGTACTCACTCACGCACATTTAAAATGGTCTAAACTTAGTCACTACACAATAGACACATTAAAACGTGGACAGAATTTGTCTTATTTAGCTCAAACTAAATCTAGTCACACAATTTGGTATTTTATTAAATCCTGGGATGCAATTTTAGTTACATATTTTCCATTCCGAATCGAAAGCATCAGTTATCGAATCTAACGCATGGAAAATTCATTTGAGCGACATTCCAAGCCCAAGGTGATCTGGCCATTTACCATCTGTTCAATAAAATCGTTTTATATAAAGGTTATCTAGTTTCGTGACTTGTTCAGACGATAGACAGCCATTGTTACGATTTATACCATTATCGAGAACTTTTCGGATCACGAATATTGTCGGTACGGACGCCAGCAGGTCAACCTACCCGAAACTGTCAGATTTTCCCAATCAACATTGAACCTAATGCTTTAGCAATAAAGTCGAAAATCTATTAAAGAAATCTGACAGATTGTAGTAGCTTGATGTGCTGGCGACTGTACATCACTGTTAGGTTGAATATTTGGCTTGTAGATCACGACGTGCAGTGATTTGCTGTAATTGGTGTACTGTCTCTCTCGTGTCTAGTGACGTCCAACTATGTGAAGGTCTCAATTTATAAATAGTGGTTTAATAATAACTTATTCTTGAATGGGAGTTCTAAGTACCCTTTTGTTCTTCTGTTAGTTGTAAATTGCGTGACGCACGGACTTACGATATTTATAACTTTACAATTTTCTGATAAGATAGTCTATTTTGATATTTAGAAGTATGAATGTAATCATAACATTGCGTTTAAATATATCATGTAAAGCAATGATATTACACCTTTTTACTTATAATAAATCATTGATGTAAAGCCACTGATTTAAAAACAAAATGGCAGATGTCTAAATGGAACTTGATTCAGTATGATCGTTTTTATAGAGCTTTCTGTTTTCCGAATTCCTTTCACTCGTTTTATTTTTAAAGTAGAAATCAACGAATCAGCTGTCACCAAAACAACTTGTTTCTTTGTCTTTAGTTTAGAACGTAATGAGTTTTTTAAACCTTTTCTAAGAAAGACGATCTTCTAACGAAAATTAAATTTATATCAGATTAAATCAGGTCACGATCTCATCGCGCGACAAACGGACGACATAGCGGTCGCGTGCGATTAAAATGCATCGTACGTCTCGTTTGTAATTTTGACAATACAATGCACAGCATTTACCTTAAATTTATGTACTTTTGGAATATTTCAAAGACTCTTAAAGAGCACTTCGGTTAACGACCTAAGATGTCAGACTTGTAAAGTCTACAAATAAAAATGTACGTCAAATGTCTCTCAAAAATTAAAAATTCGCGAATCCGTTTTATTGAACAAATGTTTAATTCAAACCGTGTTCCACAGGTAACGGCGTGTTCAAGATTGAGGATTCAGTGCGTGTCGCCAGGCTGTGGGGCAAGAGAAAGAACAGGCCTGCCATGAACTACGACAAACTGTCCAGGAGCATCCGACAGTACTACAAGAAGGGAATCATGAAGAAGACCGAGAGGAGTCAGAGGCTCGTCTACCAGTTCTGTCACCCGTACTGCTTATAAATACTACTTATAAATACTCTTTAGTCTATAAGTAGTGTACATAATTTATTTACGTTGTATATAAGGGTGCGTGAGCCGCGGTAATGCGGACGGTACGATGACTGGCTTCGTTTTGCGTCACAATCGCAAATCGCAGCGCAGTCGCCGAGTTTGTTGACAGCCGAATTTTCGCCGGTACTTTGTATCGACATGTTTGTCGTGAGGCCGGGAATTAATAGGCGTCTTGTACACTATCCCTCCATATAATTCGGGAAAGGTAATTTTCTCTGGAATTCTATGCGATGGGACTATTTGCTGTGTTATGTATTAGTTTTTACCAGCGTGTAGACGTTGATCATCTGATAGTTCTGAGTTAACGCAGGGTCGTCCTCGTCGAAAGCTGGTAATGTTTATCCCATATATCTATGATATATTTCTAGTACGTTCTATGAACTTTTAGATAATTAAGTATTCTGTAAATAATAAGAAAAAATGTGTCCTCTATTGTATGGTAGGTACCTATTAAGAATAGTGATGATGATGATAAAAGAGATTATTCTCGTTGTAAGTTTATAAACCTGTTGAATATTTTAGTACGAAATATAAAACGAAGAAAAAATGTAAATGTAATTTTTATATTAAAAATATTTAAAAAATGACGAGTTACGTCGCATATTGCAATAATAAAATAATTAAGTTTTTAATTTTTAATGATAGCGGAGGATTCGTGCAAAATTTGTTTCGGGTTGAAATTGATAATTATAATTTTGTGCCAAATAGACGGTTAGAATTTATTCGGGACAAAATTTTATTGTATATTGTTTGTAAATTGGTGTCCCGCCGTGATGTAAATAGTTTTTGTATAAAATATTTGCAATATTGGTGTTGGGCTAGATATAGGAGTACAATAAAACTTTTACTGTCATGTATTTTATAAGTAAACGCAGTTAGCGTTATGAATTTTAATAATTATTGTTATTGGACCAAACTAATGTAGATTTTATGAATCAATTATTTTTATATCACAATAAAATTAAATGGCCATTAAATTGTTATTTTATTTTTCCTAATGCACTTATAGTCTATTAGTTTTTATTAATATTAGCACCTGTGGTAAGTTCAATATCTCTTCCTAAATATCAGTCAGGCTATAAAAACACACTTTAATAGCTACCGTATGGAGAAATACAAAAAGCTATAGGTATTTCCATCTAGTATTAATCAAAATAAGACCATAAAACAGGTGATTAAAAAACCACTTCTTACACGAACTTACGAAACCTATCAAAATTCAATTGATTCAGTACCTACAAACATAATGTAATCTGATAAACAACGAAACTTCAGTTAGATAACTATTATCGATATTATTTACACATAAACCGCACCTACTTTAAACACACCTACGTCACAACACTAGCAAGTACCTACCACGTGTTTTAACACTAACAAATAACTAATTTTCATGACGAAATATTGTTTTAAACGAAACGTTTTTAAAAGCAAATCATGCGCAGATCTGGACCACATTGCGTCAAATTGCGCAAAAGTGACGTCACGACCCGCCAACTGCCAAATTCCAAGAGTGAAAGTGCCTTTCGCCGTCCTCTGGGAGGGGAGGACGACCTCTAGAGGGGAGCGGGGGGGAGGGAGGAGGGAAATTGTGTAAGAATATCCACTTGATCTTGTTACTTTTATTATTGCTTGTATTTTGGAGTGCTTGCATGATTAGGTGACAAAGGTTAGACAACTAATTGAAAAACGGTTTCGGATTTGCGTTTTGATTTTAGTTTAGGGTAGTTGTTAGAAAGTGGATCACATTACAATGTTGACTGTATTTTAGTTCAAATAACAACTTTATTAGCGACAATTTGTCCTGTGTACCTAAAAGTACTTTTAGCTCGTGTAGGAAATGACGGGCGAACAAGAAACAAAAATCAATGCAGAATTTATGGAACATATTATAATGTCCGTACACAGCACGATAGAAATATATAAGGAGGAAGACAGAAGAAACACCATAGGTAGGACGAGTTCACAAACCACAATAATAATATTAATTGAAATTACTGAATAAAATTAACTGACGTAAGTCTCAGCCATGACAGCAAGTTGACATCTCAGCAGCGCTACTAGTGGCGTATTTCTGAACTAAGTATGTGGTAGGAATGAAACCTACATACTGTTAACGGAAGCGCCAGGGAACGCGAAATTCAACTTTGACATGACATTGATCTGAAAATTGCACAAAAAAGTAAGAAATTTTCAATTTCACAGGCTGCCTTATCGCATTCTGCTAAACGTATACAGATTCCCTCTAAAATAATATATACCTAGATCACCTAGAACCAGAGCTTTTGCTTTAAGCCTGTGAAAATAAGACACATTTAAATAGATGCTTATGAATAGTTTGACGTGGCCATTATTCTTGGAGACAACGATAAATGGTAAAATGATTACTGTATTAGTCTTCAGTGGATGCTCCCCTTTCTCCCGACATAACTATCTTAGGCCCCTGTAGGACCAAAACACGTCATACATACGTTACGACGTCGCATTGTGGCACGTTGCGACATTTACGACAGATGTTGTTACTAGGGTTGCCAACTTTTTTATATCATATAAGTATAGTATTTTCGAAGCTATTGCCTGTAATTATAGTAGATGGCTAGGTAGGAATGTTTCAAAAATATTTAATTTTTTAAATACATACTTTTTGATTTTTATTGATCTTCTTCTTGGTCACTTACTTCATTACTGAAGGTCGTGTCCCTGTAAGGCCTTCGTGGCTTGATGCACGATGTACTTCCACTTCGTTCGGTTCTCAGCTTCTCTCAGGTCGGTCGTAAAGATTCCAGTGAGGGCGGTTACTTGGTCTGACCCGATTTATCCAATAAGAATTGGTTATCTGGTTTTATTGATAACTATCTAGGTACTATTTCCGGTTACCGTTTACACCTAAAACAAGTACAGTAAAAACTAGTTATCAGTATAAAATAGTTATCTAAACATGTCTGTGACATCGTCGGTCGCTACGTATACGTAGATACCACGATGCGACATTGTATCATGTGTACCTATGAGTTTTCTCTTACGATATCTGCTATAATATGATGTTTGTTATGGTTTTCTGACGCGATTATCGTAACTGCTTACTAAGTTCAAGTGTGCTGACAATAATGTCAATAAATCTGCTAAACCCTTTGGGGAAAACAGGCGAGATGATATTATGTGTTTCATATCAAAGTCAACTCGTTTGTACTGTGGCGTTGTATGTAGCGTTCTGTTCATCATCTGCCTAGCCTTTTCCCAACTATGTTGGGGTCGGTTTCCAGTCTAACCGGATGCAGCTAAATACCAGTATTTTACATGGAGCGACTGCCTATCTGACCTCCACAACCCAGTTACTGGGTAATACGATACCCCTTGGTAAGACTGGTTGTCAGACTTTCGGGCTTCTGACTACCCGTAACGACTGTCAAAGATCCACGAATGATAGCCGGGACCAACGGCTTAACGTGCTTTCCGAGGCACGGAGGGGTCTTGGTATGTAAAGATGGTCACCCATCCACAGACCAACCGCGGCAAGCGTAGCTTAACCTGACCGATCGACCTGTGCGGCTGTTATGTATGTATCGTTCTGTTAAAGTTTAAAATAGTAGCGGTCCCCCGACGGGACAACATTTGCCGAGTGCCATAGGGCATGTTTTATGGTATAGTTGATTACCACGCGGGCAAAGTCCCGGGCAGAAGCTAGTACTTACGTATAATTTCAGGAGGCTGTTATGAAAGACATAAATAATCAAATAAAATTACGATCCCTGGTAAATAATGAATACATGCTTGTTTTTTAATTATTTAAGTTTGACAGTATTTCAGAATACACCACTTTCAAAGAACAGAATCGCGTTATGGTATCGTATAAGCGGCCGCGTTTTTATGTGTGTGTAAAAGGGTAGTTACAGTGCGGTCTCACACAGGCCGCGTTTTAAAATGCGTGTCCCACATATGCCGATTTCCGAAAATTAGAAAAAAAAACCTACTTATTTTATTATTGATTCGTGTCGAGAATCAGTAGCATAGTTACCTACCTCCTTGAATTTGACGAGGATGCAAAACGACACCTTGTATACATGGTTATTACTTGATATAATGCGTGTTAACAACATCAAGAATCAATAGATAATACATACTTGGTAGACGTTCAATTGTTTCAGACAAGATGTCGTCATTATTGTCAAATATTGTGCAATATTAAATTAAATACTGCTGATCATTATCGCTGAAAAAATGTCTCCCTTCAATAGTAGATAATTGATAACGAATTATCTAGACTTAAAAGTGACGATTTGATCGTTAATCAGTTATTATCAGTAATTACGCTTTATAGGGTTCCGTAGCCAAATGGCACGGAACCCTTATGGATTCGTCATGTCTGTCTGTCTGTCTTCCGTCCGTATGTCACAGCCACTTTTATCCGAAACTATAGGAGCTATACTGTTGAAACTTGGTGAGTAGATGTATTGTGTGAACCGCATTAAGATTTTCATACAAAACTAGAAAAAAATATATGAATTTTGGGGGATCCCCATACTTAGAACTGAAACTCAAAAAAAAAATTTCGTCAAACCCTTACGTGTGGGGTGTCTATGGATAGGTCTTCAAAAATGATATTGAGGTTTCTAAGATTATTTTTTTATAAACTTAAGAGTTTGCGCGAGAGACACTTCCAAAGTGGTAAAATGTGTGTCCCTCCCCCCCTGTAACTTCTAAAATAAGAGAATGATAAAACTAAAAAAAATATATGATGTATATTACCATGTAAACTTCCACCGAAAATTGGTTTGAACGAGATCTAGTAAGTAGTTTTTTTTTAATACGTCATAAATCGTAAAACGGAACCCTTCATGGGCGAGTCCGACTCGCACTTGGCCGCTTTTTTTAAATAAACTATTGCTATTTAGCGTAATAGAAATTGAGGCAGGTACTTTACTAAGTAGGTACCTGCCTCAATTTCTAATCGACTTCTTTCGCTGACCGTGCCAACCTGCTGTTGGCACGGTCAGCGAAAGAACTACAAGAAGTACTTTTGCATATCATATAAATTGACACAAAGTTATTTTATACACTGTTTCGTCTGCCCGTGACTTCGTTCGCGTGGAAGTCGTAAGATACACAATATACTAAAATAACAGCCACCTTTTTTTTCGCTGAGCGTTGTTTTTTTTTTCTCTTTCCTTGGCTCCTAAGGGTCTTAGCATGTTTAATAGCCTATGTCCTTCCTCAAAAATAGGGCTATCAAATACCAAAATATTTTTTCAAATCCGACTTTTAGTTACATTAGAGCGCTCAAAAAAAAAACTGTTCACCTTTATTATATTACTATAGATTGCATATCAGCATTCCTCATAACAGCTAAGCGTTTTATTTAAATTGTACTCCTGTATATATTTTAATTAGGATTCAAACAACTGGGGTGTTAGGTAATCGAATTTTCTCGGTAACAGTAGGTACCTAATGTAGGTGGCACCGCCCCCCACCCGGCGCTCAATTAAAATGTTCGTGTGTGTTTCATTACACAAAATTGGGTACCTATCCATCAATCAGGTACCCAATTTTGGGTAACGTACACGGTACCATAAGCCCGAAATTACATTCTTGAGACATGATTTTAAACGATAATAAAAAGGGGCAGTTCTTGACTAAAGGCAAGATTCATAGACCGCACTTCGAAATTACTGAGGGATGATTTTTCAATAGTACGATAACTTTTATTTGAAGAATAAATATATCAGTTTGACATATTATTTTATACATGCAAAAGCTGTCAAAATATAATATTAATTCCTCAGATAAAAGTTATCTGACTATTGAAATCAGCCCTCCTGAAGTAATCGATTCATACGAAATTGAACTGAATTGAAGATTAAAATTCATATTCAATAAGTGACTTTAAGCAAGCGTTTTCTTATAAATATAAGCATTAACGTTATTTAAATAATGTTCATATTCATATGAGATGCTTTTACTTTACGTAAAGTTTACGTAAGTTTTTTAAGTAAAGTCAAAGTGCTATCAATCTTGCCCTGTGAACCGAAAAGTCCAGAGAAATTGGGATACAAGTTAGATGTTGTGAATTTTACAATTTCAGTGATATCCAAAATCCTAAGTTAGGAGAGCAGCGATTCACCCAACAATTCGTTGTATGTACAGACGCCAGCACATCAAGCTACCCGAAACTGTCAAATTTTTCCAATCAATCTTGAACTTTAATGCTTCAGAAATAAAGTTGAAAATCTATTGAAGAAATTTGACAGATTGTAGTAGCTTGATATGCTGGCGTCCGTACCAACACCATGTAATTAATAATGCATACTTTGTAAGTCCCTCATGTACTACAAAACCTTTGTGCACCTAAATAAATTATATTATACATACAAAATCGTTACTACTTATGCTAGATTTAGGTAAACAGTAAGCCCCTTAATTTGACCATAAATATTCTATACGGGATTTTGCGGTTACTAAAATGTTTTTTATGTTGTTAGTGAAAGGCCAATGCACTAAAAAGGCTATTAAAGCCGATGAGCTTTGAATTTTACTGTTTAAATCTATTTTCTAACGATTAGCATGATATTATTATTTCTTTAAATTTGAAAACTAGATTATTTGAACACCTGCCAGGTGTCAAATAATTCTAGTTTTAAGACTTAATTAATGTTGTTCGTGTGACAAAAGATTAGGTCTAGCTCACATTGTGCATAATTAGCGCTTGGCCATAGGTCAGCCATTTTGGACAAATTGACCATAAATAAGTTGTTTAATCGGTTGGAACGATATTAAAAGCCTGTGTCTGGTTGGTGCGATTTGAATAATTTCCTATGTGTTTCGGTGTGGCTTAAAGAAAAAGCATAAGCGGGTGCGTTGGGCATACAAAATTGATTTTGTAAATGAGGCTAAAAATGGTTAATTATACTGTTATGGTTAATGGAGGAACACCAAGGAAAGGCTGTTTAAGGATTTATAGAATACGTTTATTATTCTTTTATGTTTATATATTAGAAGGTGTGTTTACTAAATATTTTAACATACCATAACGTCCGATCCACCCTCGAATTTAACATACCATAACCTCCGATCCATCTCCGAAGGGATGGGGGTTATCAATATATTAAAGTAGGTACACCCAAATATCGCCTGTTACGTTAAAGTCCCATGTCACAGAGGGCGAGCTTATTATATTGCCATCATTAGGTCGCAGGAAATAAAGCCCTTATCTTCATCGGTTCGGTGTGTCAAATTTCGCTACTTCGACTTCAGCGATGTCATCTCAGTCACAACAGTGGTAGACAGACGCTCTTACCTTTCCCGATGCTTCTTTTCTTATCACGACCAGTACGGTACATAATAGTTGCAACCAAATATGGTGGATAGAAAGACATACACTGGTCAGTAGCCTATACAGGGCGCAGATGCTAATCAGGACCGTCCTCCGGCCGGTTGCCATGCGTCATTTGGGTCCGGTGAGGATAAACTGAGCGGTCGTCTCCTAATCTTATCCTTGCTCTTATCAAATAATCACTAAGCACTTATTGTCATATAAAACAAATTATGTCTATCATTTGTAATCTTCATTGTTAGGGGTGTCAAACATGGCTACTTCGACATCGGCTACTAATCACTATCTGTAATAGAAGTGGTCGACAAACACTCCAATTCTACACGTTGTGTCTTTTCTTATATATTAAGGCATGACTAGGTGGTACATAACAATATCAATAACATTTGGTGGGTACCTACACAGAGTGACACATTTGAGTAAGCAAACTACATATAGCCTGCCTGCGGCGTAGCATAGGGCGCGGGCGCGAAATGGGACCGTCCTCCGGCAGATCGCCGCGCGTCAGTTGAGTCCGGTGAGGGTAAGCTGAACGGACGTCTCTAAAGCTTATCCTTGCGGGACCCCAATACCATTGTGTATAAGATTATCTCAACATTGAGACCCTTCACTTCTGAGACACTTCTGAGGATCTAAAAAACGTCACTGATGCAGCAATTGGTGTGGCCACCTACTGAGCCTAACTAATTTAATACAATCTGTAGGAACATTAACCAGAGTCAAAACCAGGAGACCGTTAAAGTTAGGTAGATAGTAGATACTGTTTCTTCATTGCTAGCAGTGTCAAATGTACTGTCCAGAAAGCACCTAGGCTAGTTTAACATTTAAGTGTTTAAGCTTTATTTTTACCCGTCTATGTTCTCTTCTGTTAATCGTAATCGTTTTATTAATATTATTGTTGGTTACCTTACGTATACCACCCATCGAAGAAGAAAACGTCATTCCGAATGACTTTTCCTATGTAAGGATATACTACTCCTGTACTCCTCGAAGATATTAGTAAGTATCATGAGGAGCCTTTTGCCTTAATGGTACTAAGCACAAATCTAGACTTTGGGCTGCTTGTAAGATTGTTTTTTTGGCACAAGCCCAACCCTAACCCTAGTGGACTCTGGATAGTCAGACGCTCTACCAACCTGTTTATTTGCTATCCTACTAATATTATAAACGTGAAAGTTTGTATGGATGGATGGATGTTTGTTACTCTTTCACGCAAAAACTACTGAACGGATTTGGATGAAATTTGGTACACAGATGGTTTATAGCCAGGATTAACACATGGGATACTTTTACCCCGATATTCATAAGGGATCTGAACTAATGCGGGTGAAACTGTGGGGCGCAGCTAGTAAATTATAAACGCGAAAGTTTGTATGAATGGATGGATTGATGGATGTTTGTTACTCTTTCACGCCAAAACTACTGAACGGATTTGGATGAAATTTGGCACACGGATAGTTTATAACCAGGATTAACACATAGGATACTTTTTATCCCGATATTCCCACGGGATCGAAACTTATGAGGGTGAAACGGCGGGCACAGCTAGTACAAATATATATTGAAAAGAAGACGAAAATATTACCAACAAAGTCTTTTATCGAGTGGGAACCGAGGGAAGGCATATCGTAGGCCTCCCACAAGGTGAACCGATGAATTGGTGGAGGTCGCGGGATGCAGGAAGAACAGCACCCTAATTGTGTAACACACGATCAATCGGAATCGGTTTCATTTTGACAACATTCATTGCGTTATTTACGTGTTGAGCAGACAATTTTTCGAACTTATGAAGCAATGGATTAGCAATCGGCTTCAAAATTATTCAGATTCCGATTGATTGTGTGTTACGCAATTAGGGTGCTGGACCGATCAATATGGCAATGCTTGCGGTCTATGTCCAGCAGTGGACGTCTTTCGTCTGAATGATGATGGCGATGAGATCCTTCATCTGCAAGAGGTTTCAAAATAAGAACAGCTTATTTATTAGTAAGTATTTTATCCACCGTCATCCGCTCATCACTTGCGCGTAACCTAAGCCGCAGCCTGAAGGTCGGCAACATTCCGAATTTCTGAGTCCAGTCGGGCCGCTCAACGCCTGGTACGGGCGGCGCGGCTGGCGCTCCTAACTCGACGGCTATGTCGTATGACTAAGTACATGACTAAAGCTTTCGATTGTAACTTTTGGGTCAAAGGGAGTGAAGGCTTTTTTGGAACTTTTAAACAAAGAAAGTAACAGTGAGGGGCCCGTGGCTAAATAATAACAGCCGCACAGGTCGATCGGTCAGGTTAAGCTACGCTTGCCGCGGTTGGTCTGTGGATGGGTGACCATCTTTACATACCGAGACCCCTCCGTGCCTCGTCCCGGCTGTCATTCGTGGATCTTTGACAGTCGTTACGGGTAGTCAGAAGCCCGAAAGTCTGACAACCAGTCTCACCAAGGGGTATCGTATTACCCAGTAACTGGGTTGTGGAGGTCAGATAGGCAGTCGCTCCATGTAAAATACTGGTATTCAGCTGCATCCGGTTAGACTGGAAGCCGACCCCAACATAGTTGGGAAAAGGCTAGGCAGATGATGAAACAAAGAAAGTAACCAAACATTATATTACAGACAATTTTGAATGCTCATTCGGAAACGTATTAAAAAGATGCACTGAACATAAATTTAGTTTGCCTAGTTTGTGAACAAGGGAAACGGCGCCATTAATATAATAATATCCCTGGACATTTTCTCACAGCGCCATCTAGTCCCAAGCTAAGCAACCTAATGCTTGTGTTATGGTAACAAGATGGCTGATAAACTACTTATATACATTTTTTTTTGTAAATACATACATATTATAGATAGAAAAACACCCAGACTCGGAACAAATACATGTAGGTCATACAAATGTTTGTTCCGTGCGGGAATCGAACCCGCGACACGCAGCGCAGCAGTCAATCGCTTAACCACTGCGCCAACCGTGCCGTCGCCCGCCATTGTTTATAGTTACTACATTTAGTTTTTGATCCTGTACGAGTCGCATTATATATTATATATATATAAATACTTTTTCTTTCTTTCTAACATGCTTTCCGAGGCCCATAGCTGGAGGTATCTCACCGCCAACTTCCAACCTCCGGGCTGAATAGAAAAACCCAATAATAGTTTGCCCACCCTGGGAAATCAAACCCAGGACCCCACGGCCAGCAGCCGTGCTTGCGGCCACGAAACCAACGGGGCAGTCATAAAAAACATTACACATACACACGTAGGTACAGACGCCAGCAGTTCAAGCTACCCGAAACTGTCAAATTTTCCCAATCAACCTTGAACCTTAATGCTTTAGCGATAAAGTTGAAAATCTATACTACTTTATTATACCATATCTGAAAATAAATCACCTCTATAGTCTCCAGGAATTTTCTAGTTTGGGGCTCACTGGCAAATAATATTATTGTAACCTAACTGTAGGTAATATTTTAAGCTATTCTTGTCGTCTCAACTTGCTGCTAACCTGTAAACCTGCTTACTGTGTTACCTGGACAATCAAATAGTTTCTCTAGCACTCTCTTCACAAGACCTTCACCTTGCCTAAAGAAAGCCTCTTTTAGTGTTTTTCCTCTACTTACTCACGTCATTAGAGGTAACTTGAGGATTTGTGTTTTAGAAATGTAAGTAGGTAGGTATTTTTTTTTATCCTGAGTTCCTGACTGAACGGGAGGTGACCCAAAAAAATACGGGATTGCGTTTTTCGTAGACAGTTTTGTTACTACTGATTACCTATGGTGCTAGCGTATGATCACAAAACTAAATCTATTAAATTCAGCAAATAAAAAGGTTTGAACAGGTTTGAACCATAAAATAACCTCCTGTTTTTAATTTGTTAGGTAGGTACTGGTTGGTTTATCTCTGAAAAATACACGTGAAGCTAGAACACATTAAAAAAAGAAAATATATTTATTTTTTCAAACTTATTGTCATCTTCTTTATTTTCATGAATATTGGCCAATGTTTTTATAAAAAGAAGGCGTTCCATGTAATTTGCACCCGTGAAACGAAACGCTTCGCATTGCGTAGGCCCGCTGACGTCACAATGACGTCATCAGTGTTGACATTTGACATTTCGGTAGAGAATCTTTGTTTTTAGTTTCCGAAATTAAATATTATTTAGCTGTTAATAAACATGAAAATGTGTTAAAAACTAAAGTTAAATAGTAAGTTTGTGTTACTTTCTTTGATTTGCCAAAGTTTAGTATGCCTAACAGTATAGTTATTCTATAGATAAAAATAAGTTAGTGTGATTGTAATTTGCGTGGGTTTACGCCAAAAATACTTCATAATGAAGCCTGGAAAAAGTGTGGACGTGAAGGAGGAGATAGCAGAAGTGCATACATCTGCTCGTTCCCCGTCTCCAAAGCAGAAAATGAAGAGATCTCGAAGCCGATCGGAGTCCCGAAAAATGTCAAATGGTCACACAGCACCCGAAGAAACAGCAGTTACAGAGGAACCTACTACTGATAAATCCAAACGAGACAGCTGGATAAAATCAGAACATGAATCCCTCGACACTGAGCTACCAATTCATGATCAAATCAAACAAGGAATCTTGGGTTTTGTTGAAAAAGAATTAAAAAACTCTGACAAGAATCCTTCATTTGTATTTTACTCCCATGACCCTAATCATTTGGATGAGAAATTCATGAAGACTTTGTCGAGGCCTTCTAGTGGACATAAGGAGAAGAGGAGCCCTTCTTATCGTAAGAAGAAGCGGCACTCATCCAGACATAGAGACCGGGACTTACATGATTTTGATATACCTGGGTCTAGTCTTAGTGCTTTGGAAAGGGTAAGCTGTTTAGATAATTTATTTAATTAAAATGGATTAAAACCAATTACAGAAATTAAAGCCAGTTTGTTTATACACATAAAAGATAAAATCATCCAGTAAAAAACTTGAAAATAGTTTAGATAATTAGTTATAATAAACTTTTAATTTTACTTAACTTTAGTTATAAACTTTTGAAAATATAATATTATTGGGCCTTTTTTACTGGAATTTTTATTTCTGTATGCAAGAACTGTCATTAAAAAGTTTTGGTTTCGGTTCAAGTTATTAAGTAAATATTTTCAGTAACTTAAACTTTTCAATCTACACATTTCAGGTGGACGACTACCTCAAAGAGTATAATAAAGATGAAGTGGTAACTCTGAGCGGTGAACTGGAGATTGAAGCTAATGATATGGAGAACAATAATGGTATAACTAAGGAACTACGTCACAAACCGAGGAAGACTAGAAGGAAAGTCAGGGATGAGAGACAGGATAGCAATTCAAACGGACGAGATGTCAGCCCTAAAGTTTTTAAGAGTGGCAAGAATAAGTCCGGGTCAAAAGCAGGTATGTTTTAGTGTCTACAAAATCTGTAAATAGTATCAATATTGTCACCTTATAAATTCACAACAAACTAATGGTACAAACGCCTTAAAATAAAAATATAATAGTATTGTTTTAAAGTTATTCGAAAAGTTTATTACTCTCCAAGTTTCTATGGATGCTAAAATCCGTATAAGGGGTATAGCAGTCTTGGTTGCAATGACTCAAAATTCCTATGAATTTTATGTACCTAATAAAAATACTCATTTAACTTTTCAGCTCGTCCCACAGATTTAACAACCATGCTGGAGACTTTAGAATCTAGCATGCCGTACCATGACACTTACTTAGATAACCCATTCTCATCACCATCACCACTGACATCACCAAATGATGACAGAATGGACCCGTTTGGGGCACGTAGACCTGAGAAGATATATTTGCAAGGTGGAGGAACTTTTAGAGCTGTGTCGAGGGATAGGATTCTGGAGTCACAGCAATCCAGAGATGGTGATAAGTATTTGAGGTGAGTTCAAAACTTTAAACGTAAAATCTGTTTTATTTTCGAGATGGGCCATAGCCAATTATTTGCCAAGTGAGCTACCCTGACCTAATTTGGAGATGGTGAAACAAGTTGTATATTTTGACAGAGATCGAATTAATTTTGACAGAGATAAAATTTAAATCTAAAAAAATTGTCACCTTAGCCTGCCTGCTATAGCTACCTAATTATATTCAAATTTTATTTGTTTCAAAATGACGTTATTTCAAGTTAAACAAATCTCAACTTTATTTTAATGGCAATTAAGTTGATTTTAGAGTGACTAGCACTATTGAAAAAGTTATAAAAATGTTTGAAGTTGTAGCATAAACTGAACTTTATTGTGTAGGAATTAAAGTTATTTTTCCATAAACTCATATTTGTTTAAATTGGTGAATATGTCACGAATACAGATTAGGTGGCTACTTTTCCGATATATTAACGTTCAAAGTTGATCTCGTGCATCAGCACAAGATCAAATTTTAGATAATAATAATAATAATCTTTATTTATATAAAAAGCACAGATTGTAGTACATGGAATAGTTTTAACAAAGTGGGTAGTATTAAATATCTGACAATCAAGTGGGTGACGTGCTGCTCTCCTTGCTAGGCTATGACATAGCCTGTATTAAGGAGTAACAGTGCCGATCCCCTCTAATTGTATTACTACATTTTTATTTTTAAAACATTAATTTTTTTTTTAAACTTTGAACGTTAATATCTCAGAGAAATGACACTTTACGGGGTTTAGTCTTATTACGTTTTATGTTTGCATTGTTTCTTTTTGGGAATGGCTTCTCGCAGTTCAACCTATGAGGCTGTCGTTTGCTTAACCGGGCTTGCCTGTGGATGCCTTAATAAATTAAGGCCTCCAGCCAGGGCTCAAAAAACTTAAAAACTAAGCGACTACACGCTAATGGCACCGCCTCTGGGTACCGACCTCGGCTTAGGGCGTCGCTAGGAGAGGGCAGTAAGGGACAGGCTGGATCGGAATTATGTCTGCATTGTTTTTTTTTTTTATCCCTTATTATAAAGAACCAGGTTCTTAATAATTAATTACAATCTAGCCTATAAGACTAATAAGCAATTTAAATCTCACTTAATTTATTACGTGATAGTTATTTTAAAACTTAGAATAGTGTTTATTGTACTTTACACAAGTCCGTTCCACTTTCTTAGAGTCTGATATGATGATATAAGCACTTTGTTCATGTGTTATTATGTGTGTCATTGGCACTATTATTTCTACACTTTTTACACTACACTAACTCAAAAGGTTTTGGTCTGCATTGATGTCAGCTATCGATTTATATATAGGCGCGGCAGTAGGCCTTCCACAGATGTTCAAAGCCCTTTGGATTCATTGTTGGAAAAGATGCTTTAACTAATTTAAGATAAACCTTATTTAGTAATCTTTTTCAACAGGAACCATCTAACATACTATCTTTGATATTACAGACTAGGCGATCTTACGCCATTAGACGTGGCGTTGACTCTTCAAAAAGCCTGGCGTTCTTCTGCCCCGGCTTGCCACGGTGTCCTAGGAGGGTTGTCCCTGATGCATCTACTCCTCATCAGCTACTCGGACGGGTTGGATGCAGGACATCTGTCCTTCCATGCAGTCGTCACCATGCCTTATGTTGCTTCCTATTATTTCTTCTGCGTGCTGTGCCTACTTTCGGTCTTGGATAGGTGAGTGATTACATTTTTAATGGAACAGGCTTATTAAAGAGCTATGGCAAAGAGATATAACCATGATCACACTGATCACTTTTCATTTTGCATGTGACAAAGGATTTTGAACGAAATTCCTAATTCATTGCTTCATATATTTGAAAAATTGGTCTGCTCGACAATGAAAATAACGCAATGAATATTGTTGAATTGTCAAAATTAATAGCATTGGGATTCTCAGTGTGTTACGAGCAATAATAATCATGCTGCTTAGTTATAGTTTGACCAAAACCGCTGTACTGCGCCTTCGGTATGTGCGCGGCGAGACGGGGGGGCAGTGCAGGCCGCTCATTCGTCATCGCTCACGGCGTCCCGCCCCCCGCCTCGCCGCGCATTCCTAAGGCGCGGTACAGCAGTTTCGGTCAAACTATAGTCATGTAATTCTTTCAACACTTCTGTTAATTACATTTAACATACATCCCAATTGTCCATAAACTAAAGTTCATTTCCCCACTTTCCAGACTCGACGTAACCAGCCTAGACCTAACCCGGGGTCTGCAGCCGTACTTTCAACCTATAGTCCTGGTGATACTATACACCGCATGTCTGTTGGTCTGTACTGCAGCCAGAATGTATGACGAGCTGATGGTGTACCAATACGCGCCTCTAATCAACAATATTACTAGCAACAACGTTACTACTGTAAGTAGACAAATAAGTATGTAAACAAGGTTAATATTTTGAGTACTGAGATGAGAAGTATGGAAGACATATTTATTTATTTATTAAGTACAGCTAAAAATAATCAATAACATAAATGATCAATATTGTGTCAATAGATTGTAAATAGTTATTTTATAAATGATTGTAAATATTATTATGTCAAATGATTATAAATCCCAAACCCAACCCCAAATAATTTGGGATATGGGCAAGAGAATAATGATGACAAGGTCAAATTAAATTAGCTAATGGGACTCCACAGACGTGATGGGTATATCTAAACATGATTAAAGAAAAACAAATATTTGATGATATTTTGGGGTCAACGACCGCAAGCAGTGTAGTTACTTGTACAAGTATGAATAAAAAAAAAAAACAAGATTTTTCTTTTGTTTTGTCGTCTTTAGTATCAATTACGTCTTCAGAGTTTCGCTGGTTAATTCAATTTGACCGAGTAGAATTTCTATAATCTTACCCAAACGTTCCAACGCTGGAATATGTATCAAAAAGAGAATTATATTTTCGAACTTACAACCAATATTTTCTACATTCACTATTTTCTTGTCATTGGTAAACTAATAAGCTATTATTTGCTTGTCCTCGTAAAGTCCTTGCTCTACTAAGGTGTGGAGCGGGCGAAGCGCGCGAAACGGGTGACATTGGCCTAAAACACGCAAATGGAATTTATTGATTGGCGAAAGTGGTCAGGGCCATTTTCAACCATAACCCAAGCTGTAGACTGCTCTAATATTGTATTGGCTCTATGTGACCCTTTTATGCTAATAGCAAGTGCTGTGTAGGGTAGAGAAACCGGAAGGGTTGTCTTTGTTAAGGTAAGAAGCTTACTGCTTAAGTGTTCGTTTGAAAATTACAAAAACAAATGACCTACCTACTTACTAGTAAGAGAGGGGCTTGTGCCTAAGTAATAACAGCCGCACGGGTCGATCGATCAGGTTAGATCAGGTTAAGCTACGCTTGCCGCGGTTGGTCCGTGGATGGGTAACATCTTCACATACCAAGACCCCTCCGTGCCTCGGAAAGTAGCCCGAAAGTTTGACAACCAGTCTTACCAAGGGGTGTTGTATTACCCAGTGACTGGGTTGTGGAGGTCAGGTAGGCAGTTGCTCCAAGTAAAATACTGGTATTCAGCTGCATCCGGTTAAACTGGAAGCTGACCCCAAGATAGCTGGGAAAAGGGCGAGCGTCAAAATGAAGGGACCAAATCTCCAATCTCTGTCATACATATATAAAAAAATAATACCATTAATCTACTATTTCCTACCTTTGCTATAATTTTAGCTACCTCATCATATACATAATATTTTAACAAAATGCTTGGTCCCTCCATCATGATATCAAGATGGAGGGACCAAACTGATAGACTACTCCCTGGAATGTTCTACCTACTTAGTGTTATAATACCTTAATTCTACCTTAATATGATTGATTTAGGCTGCCCGAAACATATATCGTTTTAAAGATATCGATTATATAAGTTGGTCCCTCCATATTGACGTTTGAATTTTTTAGTGCAACAGGTAAATGGGCGGTTTATTTTCGATCTTCAAAGAATAAATATTTAATCCCTATTTACTACCTTCCAATCGTGCAAAATTTCTTACGTTAAAGTTCAAAAAAAAAAATTAAGAAACGAGTAGGTACAACGTACAAATTTTAGTCGTAGTAGAATTACCAAACGCGTTTTTTAGGGTTCTGTTAAAAACGGAACCCTTATAGATTCGTCATGTCTGTCTGTCTGTCCGTCCGTATGTCACAGCCACTTTTTTCCGAAACTATAAGAGCTATACTATTGAAACTTGGTAAGTAGATGTATTCTGTGAACCGCATTAAGATTTTCACACAAAAATAGAAAAAAAAACAATAAGTTTTGGGGGTTCCCCGTACTTAGAACTGAAACTCAAATTTTTTTTTTCATCAAACCCATACTTGTGGGGTATCTATGGATAGGTCTTCAAAAATGATATTGAGGTTTCTAATATAATTTTATTCTAAGCTGAATAGTTTGCGCGAGTGACCCTTCCAAAGTGATAAAATGTGTAATGTAACTTCTAAAATAAGAGAATGATAAAACTAAAAAAAATATATGATGTACATTACCATGTAAACTTCCACCGAAAATTGGTTTGAACGAGATCTAGTAAGTAGTTTTTTTTTAATACGTCATAAATCGTGAACCGCAATTTACCTTTCATTCAATGAACTCATGATTTATTTTTATAGATAATGGTACGGAACCCTTCGTGCGCGAGTCCGACTCGCACTTGGCCAGGTTTTTTAAAATAAGAATAGCCCAAAAATATCTAGCTCATATAAAATGTATCTTTAATTTTTAATAATTACTAATTTTATTGGTTCATTTAATTTATTTCTCGTAATACTCAATGTAGGTAAACACAAAGAAAAATGTTGAAGGTAGTTCTAAAACATAGTCGACGTCACTTAATGTCACGTGATGAGTTGACGTCACTTAATTATAATATAGGTAGATTAAATATACGTGTAATTTTGTTAATAAGAAATTTTGCACGATTAGAAGGTAGTAAATAGGTATTAAATATTGATCCTTCGAAGATCGAAAATAAACCGCCCATTTACCTGTTGCACTGAACAATTGAATCGTCAATTTGAAGGGACCAACTTATATAATCGATATCTTTAAAACGATATAATATATTTCGGGCAGCCAAAATCAATAATATTAAGGTAGAAATAAGGTATTATAACACTAAGTAGGTAAAACATTCTAGGGAGTAGTCTATCAGTGTGGTCCCTCCATCTTGATATCATGATGGAGGGAACAAGTATTTTGTTAAAATATGTATATGATGAGGTAGCTAAAATTATAGCAAAGGTAGGAAATAGTAGATTAATGGTATTATTTTTTTATATATGTAAGACAGAGATTGGAGATTTGGTCCCTTCATTTTGACGTTCACGGGAAAAGGCTAGGCAGATGATGATGTGTTATCAAGTTTGTTTGTATCACTTGCTGTGCGCGCCTTTCGGTTACGTGACTAGTGAGTGTGTATTTTATTTAACAACAATTTGTATCATTTGAGGTACTTTCAAAATGACGGGGATCGTATGAATTTATTACTTGTACAGTTACGAGCAAAAGTATGTATACACTCGGCTTTATTCAAAAGCGATTTACTCCTTTATTTTTTACTGAAATTTTATGTTGTTATGAACATAGCATTTTCGAACCCATAGGTTTATGTAATGTGTCGTATTTCAACGTTGCATTCGTTATTTCACGAAAAAATCGCAATTGAAAGTTGCTAAGTGTTGACATATTGGTGTTCATGACTGTACGTATTGTGTTATTAATTTTATTCAAGTCACTGTTAAATAATTTATTCCAAGTAGCCCATTACCAGGCTCTTTTGAACGTCAAAATTTACTAGAAAATATAATTTAATCTAGTTGCACTTTCGAAAGGGCAGTTTCGAAGGGTTGATCCACAAATCCCCATTGAGAATCCCCATCAATGGGGATTGAAGTCTCATACATTGCCTTTATGATTTTGTTAATTTGAAGATCTGTTTTTTTTTTTTGTTATGAGCCATTACTTTAATTGATTGATTATAAAAAAAATAATCAATGAGTCCTAACCTCCATAAGAAATAAAGACTTCATGGTTATCAAATAATATGTTGTTTGTATTTTAATTTTAAACCAATGGGGATTTGTGAAAGTTTTGTCCACAAATCCCCATTGTGTATTTTATAAGACTTCCATGGAGATTCTCAATGGAAGATTTGTGGTATAACCCGTTTCGAATGGAGAAGAGTGGACAAAAAACTCTATTAAATCTATTTACAATATTTTGTTTACAGTAATGAAAAATGATGTTTATTTTCATTTCCAGCCAACGATCCCGACATTCTACCACACTTGGACACACTTCTCAATATGGCGTGCCGTCCTGTCAATACTAGGACTGGTATACTTCATCATATCCAACCCTCAAGACCTGGTCTTCACGAATCTCAGCAAGTTGCTACAGTTCAAACATTCCCTGCAAAGTATTGGATGATTCTTCTTAATACCTACCCTAGTTTTAAGGTAAAGTTTTCGCGTGATTTTATTAGGTTTAGGTCTGTTATTTTGCGATGACTCAAATTATAAAGTGAGATAGCGATATTTATTTAATAATGAGAGTTTATGCTTTGTGTGACTTCATAAAATAATTCACCTATAGTGTAGAATGGAAGCATTTGGATTTCGTTAACGTTGTGTATGCATGTTTTGTGTTTGTTTTATTCTATCTATTGTTACGTTCGACTTTCACAAGAAAAGAGATGTTAGCCAAGACTAAATTGACTGTAAATGGTCTAGTCATTACTTTTCAATAATAATGGTCACTCATAGTATTATTAATTTATTTTTTATTGGCCTTTTTTATGACTTAGTCCAAGCCTAAAGATAATTATAAATATTAGAATCTCATTTCAAACCAAATAATACTTGACAAGTTGAAGTACTTTAAAACCAAACATATTTTTCAAAGATCTTTCTAAAAACCTTAGAAGTTTGATGTTTAAGACCTATTTTATAACGCTTTAAGCACTAAGAATGATATTGATAGCCGGAACCGGCAATAAAATTGTTTATTATTTACATCTTAAAACTAAGTAATTTTAATATTATTTAATGGATAACTCGCCCAATGTCTGCGTACAGTCACGAGCACCAATATGTCAACACATGGCAACTTTCAATTCCGATTTTTTCGTGAAATAACGAATGCAACGTGGAAATACGATACATTACATAAACCTGTGGGTTCGAAAATGCTATCTACGTAACAACATAAAATTTCATTCAAAAATAAAGGAGTAAATCGCTTTTCAATAAAGCCGAGTGTATACATACTTTTGTTCGTGACTGTACCTACTGTGATCTGCAGTTACAATTCTCAGAATAATGACTACCATAGAAATCATCTTAGTTTATGTTAACCGTAAACAGCGGGGTGATTGCGTAGCAAACTAACAGTAGTAATGGCTTTAATTTTGACACTTCAACAACGTTCATTGCGTTATTTACGTTGTTGAGCGTACACGTTTTTCGAACATATGAAGCAATGGATTAGCAATATCCTTCAAAATTATTCAGACAGATTCAGATTCAATTAGGGTGCTGGTTCGTCACCGTAAAAAATAAGACAGTATATTCATACCATGGTAACTAAGGTGTCTATGACAAAAAAGCAAGACGGTGGAAAGTATCGAGTACTTTTTCTAACTCGTAGAATTTTTTGTAAGGAAGAAAGAGATGTGTATATTGCAGTGACTATCTCTTTTATGACTTCTATGTTAGTTATTTCTCTGAGCGTTATCTTTGGTTCACAACTTAGTGAAATCCAATCAGAACGAGGAATGCAGTTCACAAACATTATACTTGAGCTAGTCAAGATTGCATTTATTTTTAATATGAATTATCTTTATTTTAAGTACCTAGGTATAAGGTAAAAGGTTCGTCTAATACCTCAAAAAAGGAAGTGAATTTATTATTTAGTATGTTAATGTCAAAGTCACAAATTATTTTTATTATTATAATACACATTCCAACAAAATCCTATGCTTATCTTACTCGATAATAAGCTGTCAATCTTTACAATAAATATATGCCAAATATCCAAAAGTAGAATCAAAGAAGTAAAATACCTATATTTTTTTAAATACCTACCTGTAATGAGATATATCCTTTAGAATGTTACAATTAGATTTTTTAAAGGGCTTTGAAGATCCGTGGCGTACCTCCTGTCGCCCAGTATTTTTGCGGCCTCGCATTATTCCAATATAACTGACATCAATACAAACAGAAAACATAATAGGTCCAAACCCCGTAAAACGTCACGATTTCGAGATATTAACGTTCAATGTTGATTACGCGATCAACTTTCTATCTATATTGGATTCATGCATGGCCGCCATTTTGAAAAAAAAAACAAAATGGCGCGACAGTAGGTATGTCAGGCTCCATTTAAAAATCTTCAACCCCTTTTAGTACCTAGTTACATCCAAAAACAAAATCCGCATACTTTCACAAAATCTCAATGTTTAGATCAGTACAGTCACGAGCACCAATATGTCAACACTTGGCAACTTTCGATTTTTTCGTAAAATAACGAATGCAACGTTGTAATACGACACATTACATAAACCTATGGGTTCGAAAATGCTATCTACGTAACAACATAAAATTTAATTCCAAAATAAAGGAGTAAATCGCTTTTGAATAAAGCCGAATGTATACATACTTTTGCTCGTGACTGTACATAATACAATGAAATATTACAATAAATACATTTATATTTCTCCGATTTATGTAAAACAATCTACATGTATGTAAAACACCGTACCATTAATATCCCTAAGTTTAGAAACTTATCACCGGGTACAGATCGGTAAAACGTAACATGAAATGTACAGCCCGATTTTAACTTTATGGCAGCTCGCAACATGAGGCGAGTTGCTGCGCAGTAACAAATTCACGTGTCAGCGGGGATAAAGGGTGAGGTACTGCGCAGCGGGTAAAGCATTTCGGAGGACACGTTGAAACAAATTCGTCTCGTGTAACATTTCATGTTGCATTGCATACATTTAGACAACTCATTTGTGTGACATTTCATGTAACGTTTCACCAATCTGTATCCGGCTTTAGATACTTACGCATTCACTTGTTTTTTGATACCGTAGGGTTATGGTGGATATATAAAACGTAACATGAAATGTAACGTACGTTGAAACGAACATTCCGTCTAAATATATGCAATGCAACATGAAATGTAACAGACATTTCAACACAAACTCGCCTAGTTATTATGTTATATTTCATGTTGCATTGCATAAATTTGGATGGCATGTTCGTTTCACATAAATGTGTACCCACCAGTACAATAACATTTGCGATACACATTATTTTGCTTAATGCATAATATATGTATAAATAATCTTTAAAATAAAATGTGTATTGAAGAGAGAAATTCGGAGCAATATAATACCTGCTATAGAATAAATTGGATAGTAATATTAAATAAATCTATCGGTAATTTTAAGGGACCATTGCTGAACTAAATTGTTTGCGGCAGCTACTCAAATAATACTAAATTAAATTATCAACATTCTTAATGATATAATTTATCTGTAACTATCGCTTATTTTAGAACAAAATAATGGAATTGTGAATTTTAATGAATAATTCATTCCATTAGTTTATAATTAATTATATTTAATTAGATTACTTATATATAATTTCGAAGACAAATGATCACATGATTGCCACAATACGTGGACGAGAATTCGTGTCAATATAAGGCACACAAACACATACTATACCACTATACCTACATTGTGGTTGAAAGCTTTGAAACCTAAACAATTTCGAGTCGATTAAGTTGAAACAAAACCCCACTGGCGGCTTTTGTGTGGTTCAACGAAAGTTATGTGTCATAATATTATGACATACAACAGCAGTGAAAAAAATATGGCAGCTAAAACAAGTAAGTTTGGCATGAGAAAGTGAGAAAGCACTATATGCCAGACAGAGAGAAAACACCCCCTGTTGTGAGTACCATCACTCTTCTACTTGTAGATAAAAGATAAGGTACTTTATATATAAAAAATATCATAGCGTAATGAAATGTAAACACTATTTTAATTAAAAATATTATTGTTCTAGTCATGTTAAGTCGTATTACATATTGTAGTTGCCTGTACGCCTTTCAAGTTATCATTAGTAGGTATATTGTTAAAGGAAAATAATTATCTATTCGTATAGGACTTGAATCTTTTCCTGTGATCTATATAAAAATATAGGCGATAAATTGAAAGGTTTTACGAGGTCTTAAAAACGAGACACATTGTGTCGGATCGAGGCGATGAAACGTGGCGAAAAGCCAACTGACGATCATGACGCCATATTTTCAGATAAATAAACTTCATAGAATGAAATAAAGTAGTACATAAGAAGCACAGATAATCAGTTATGTAAGATAAATAATAATTTCATTTAATTACTATTTTCGAAAGGCTTGCAAGGTTCTTTTTTGCTGTAATAATAAATGCGTTCGCAATTTAGTTTCCAAACATGTAAAAAAACTTGTTTTTGGAAAAACAACTTAAAAACCCTACACATTATGAGAAACAATTCTAACATTTTTATGACTTTTGCAATACTTCTAGTCATTCTGAAACTAACTTAATTTACACTTAGGTACATAAAGTTGATATTCATTTAAGTAGAAATAACATCAAATTTAAACAAGGATTTGAGTAAACTTTAGGTATTTTCTGCGTTACCGCTGTTGTAGTAATTTTCACAAACTCAAACTCAAACTCAAATCATTTATTTCAATTAAACCATTTACAGGCACTTTTGAATTGTCAAAATTAAATAGTCGGTCAGTTAGTCAGAAAGTTGAAGCTAGTTGCCCATTCCAAAGCGTAGATCTCTATGGAGAAGAACGGGCAAGAAACTCCACGGACACTCTTTTAAATCAAGACATTTTTACAAAATCCTGGTTACATTATTCTTATTGCTTCTATATGTGAGAACAATGTTAAGAAACAAATTAAAATATAAAATTAAAAATATAAAATTAAAAATAAGCCTTGGCAGTTAAGAGATGACCAGTCTCAACAGATGGCGCCCGTTCACGAACATGACGCATGGATCAGCACCACCCAGCTCAACCATTTCGTAGGGAACCGAATGATCCAACACACGCGCCACCACCAGTGAGACATTTAAGTGAGCATGACATATTCTCAACTGCCATGCTCTTTCAAGTCAACATCAAAATATCATAAAAAACGGATCCATGGTTCTTAAATTTACAAAATTTTCAAAAATGCTTCTAAATTATACAAAACTATAGTTTGCAATTTAATTAAGAGATGAGAGAAAAAAAAAATTACTACCAATCATGAAGAGGTATTTAATACTGAAGTATTAAAAATTAATCCTGATTATATAAAATAAACACTAAAAAAAAACAAAAAGGGGAAGCATCTCTTCCAAATATTGAAATTGTGATCAACTTGTAAACCCAACTGCCTGTGGAGCAGGACCAGCATTAAGCCAAGCATTTTTATCTACTATATACTCGTCCAACTTATAATATGCTTGTCTACATAGTGTGCGTTTAATGCATGTTTTAAATTTCTTCTCATTTAGTTGAAGAATATCGAGTGGTATTTTATTATAACATTTTACACAGTACCCCATAAAAGAAGTTTTTACTTTAGACAATCTGAAGCTCGGTTGATCTAGTTTGTTCCTATTCCTAGTGTTAAAGTTATGCCTGTCACTTATCTTACTAAAAAGATGTAGATGTTTTCGAACGTACATAATGTTTTCGTAATTATATATTGACAAGGAACCGTCATGATGTTAATTTTTTTAAACAGTTGCCTTAGAGTTTCGCGTCTGCTGAGATTGTAGATGGCTCTGACAGCCCTCTTTTGCAGAATGAATATAGAATCAATATCTGCAGCCCGTCCCCACAGCAAAATACCGTAAGACATGATGCTATGGAAGTAACTAAAATAGACCAGTCTTGCGGTTTCCACGTCTGTTAATTGACGGATTTTCCAGACAGCGTAAGCGGCTGAACTTAGCCGCCCTGCAAGTGATGTTAGGTGAGGACCCCACTGCAGCTTTGAGTCAAGCGTGATACCCAAGAAAACCGTACTTTCGACGAATTCAAGTATCTCCCTATTCAATACAACGTGACATTCACTACTTCTAACATTCGGTAAAGCGAATCTAATGCATTTAGTTTTTTTCTCATTTAATACTAAATTATTTACAGTAAACCAATTATGGACCATAAGCATAGCATTATTTACGTCGTCAAGCTGCTCTGCACGTCTATTCACTTTAAAAATGAGTGATGTGTCATCAGCAAATAACACCATTTGTGGTCGGGTTTTTAGTAAATGAGGTAAATCATTTATATAAACTAAAAATAGGAACGGCCCTAATATTGAGCCCTGCGGCACACCCATTTTGACTTTTAAACCCAATGAATTCACACCGTTTATTTGAACTTGCTGAAATCTGTCATTTAAATATGATTTTATTAAGCTAACAGCTAGTTTACCCAGTCCGTAATGCTCAAGTTTCAAGAGCAGTGTTTCGTAATTCACGCAGTCAAATGCCTTGGATAGATCACAAAAGATGCCTATTGCATCTTGTGCCTCTTCCCATGCGTTAAAGATGTGTTTTAATAAGGTGACACCGGCGTCAGTTGTACAACGTCCTTTGGTGAAACCATACTGTTGATCGTGTAGGATGTTGTTACGATTAAAATGATTGAGCATTTGATTTAACATTACTTTTTCAAACACCTTGCTGAAAACCGGCAAAACCGATACGGGTCTATAATTATTTGTGTCTTTGCTGTCCCCAGATTTGAAAAGTGGAATAACTTTACTGAACTTCATTAAATCCGGGAATACCCCTTGATCTACACACAAATTAAATATTAAAGCTAAGTAGGGTGCAATTGTCTCAATAATGGATTGACAAACTTTAGTAGACATGCCCCACAGATCTTCGGTAATTTTGATCTTAAGTTGCCTGAATGCTTTTATAATAACTATAGGGTCAATATGTTTAAATTTAAATTCCACAGTACAGGCTGAGACATTCGCTCTCAATAATTCTATAGCTAGTGCGGGCACAATTTGAATAATGAAACAATCGGTTATTACCGACAGTCTCGATCCGACGCAAGTGGATCCACCTAGTTAAGAAAAACTATATCAAAATAATAAAGCGACTATAATAAATGTTAGACTTAAGATCCATTCATGTATGTATGTGAACGTCTAATATATAAATGTAAAACACATGATATAATATTGACTGTTGACAGATGTAATTCAAATATAACAATTGATTTGTGATAAATTATTGAGTTGGTTTTATTACAAATCTTTTGCGTTATCTACCTGTTCCGTGGCTGGCTAGTCGCTTCCTTGTCGGCAGAACTAGCGACTAGACTAGCTATCAAATATTTTCTCGCCTCAAGAAATGTACAATAGTATTATGATGATATTAATCATTGATCACCGACTGTTTACACTGGCCGGTGAGAACCCTCTCCGCTACTTTGTCCGGAGATAGGAACTCGAGTAAAAATAAATAAACTTGTTGATCTTCCAATGCTAAGCATAAACAGTCAAACTCTTCAAGAAGGTTTGACTAACCTAACGCGATAAAATATATCTTAAAGATTTGTTTACAGCCTTGAAGAAAAATCAGCTACCAATTTTCTAGAAAACTTTATTACGAATGCTTTTCAGAATATTTAGTTTCTAATTTAGAATTAATAATTGAATCCCTAATTAATCTTTATTAGGAATTAAATTAATTAGGTAGGTACGTATTTTAAAGTAAAACTTACACGAGAAATATACCTAACTGTCAAGGTTCCATCAGTTTTTGCCCTAAATCAAGTATACCTAATTATTTTCGTTAAGGGGGATGCGTTAGGCAGCCCGCGCAATTCTAATTTTCTTCTGTTTTTGCGATTTGCTGGTCAGTTTCAGGTTGTAAAAATGTTGGTTTAAATATGATTCGTGACCGAAACAAATATGACTACAGAATTATAATCATCCGATTGATTGATATTTCATGAAATAATCATTCCCTGAGATTATATGAACTAAGAGAGTTGTATTGATGATTTTTATAATTATAATTCTGTAAATAAATACTTTTTACGGTCGCAAACACCGGAAACTGACCTGCGAATTGCAAAAAACTTAAGAAAAGGACATCATTCAAGTGTCGAACAGTTTAAACCCAAAAATTAAGTGCCAGCCAGAATAAAAAAATACTATTTTCTTATGGGAAATAACATCTTCTCAAATAACAGCCGGGGAGTTAGTTGTAGACTGAACAGTACTATTTTAACTTTTTTTTTGCGTACGAAACGGGTGCCCTTTTTTCGCGAGCTACTCTGGCGCTTCCCCCTTAAGATAGAGGTATTGTGTCAACATAACAAATTACTACAGAGAGGTAATTTATCGTGATTAGCAAGACACCTACCTAACTTTATTAGAAACTAGCTTCTGCCCGCGGCTTCGCCCGCGTGGATGTCGGAAATTTACCCACGGGAACGTGCTAACAGGATAAAATGTATGTGCTTCCCCAGAATGCCACATAATATGTCGCGGGCCCTTTGTGGCTAATTACAATAGAAAACCAATTGTGTCTCATTAGTGGTGATTAAAAGGGTACCTATATGATATCTTTACCTAAGTACCTAACTAATTAAAAAAAAAACTCAATAACAGAAAATTAAATACCTACCTACCTAAATAAACCTATTTCTGATGATAACTAATCTAAACTCAATAAATAAGCAAACTCCCTAAAAACTAATATCTATACGAATGACTAAACCTACCTAACAGTATTATAAAATAACCTACGGTCACTACGTACACTATCAAATATACTACCTATACTTTAAAATTAAAATCTATACCTACGACTCATATAAAAATAAACCTAAATAACTCTAAAAACTAAAAGGAATAAAAATGAACTCCACTGCGGGTGACCCAACCTACGACAAACTTAGTATTTGCGGTTGGTACAGTACAGACAGTGGTAATCGGGTATAGGGATCGAACCGCAAAATTAAGTTTGTTTTTTATTGTATATACTTTTCCGGGATAAAAAGTACCCAGTGTGGTGCCCAGGATATTAAAGAATAATTATACCAAGTTTCATCGTAATCGAACCGGTAGTTTTTGCGTGATGCCTGAACAAACAGACAGACAGACAGACAGACAGACAAAAATTTTTTTAATCACATTTTTGGGTTTGGTGTCGGTCAAGTAACACCCCCTGCCATTTATTTTTTGGATATTTTCAATGTACAGAATTTTCACTTCTACAGATTTATTATAAGTATATAGATTCTGCGAACTTTGACATTTGTTTCCATTCTGTTGAGTCTAGTGAAACTTTTTCAATTCTATTGTCGTCTTTTATCAAATTACTTAGTTGATTAATTTCATAAAATCTTGGTACTCTTCGAGGGAGAAGTTCATTGACTTTTCAAGTTAATTTACAAGTTATAGGTATACGGAATTTACAAGACATTGAAATGTTTTTCCCCGTTCTCTTGGTAAATTCCTACTTATAGGTAATAATAATACTAGCATAAGCATAATATTCTGTAGCGTAAACAGCCTATAATGTTCCCACTGCTGGGACACAGGCCTCCTCTCTTAGAGAGAGGGAGTGGGCTGTAATCTACCACGCGGGCGTAGTGCGGGTATCAACCCGCCAAGACCTGTGACATCTATCAAGATGTCACATGTCTTCGAATTTTTGGTTCTAGGACATGCCGGTTTCCTCACGATGAAATTTTTTTCCTCACGGTGAGATTTTTCTTCACCGTTTTGAGAGCAGTGGTGATGAAATTATTAACAAAAGTAAAACGCCTACCTGGGTTCTACTAACCTACAACCGTAAGTCGAGGCCACCACAGCCTGGTCCCATTGATAAAAATTATCATCATTTCAGCCGAAAGACGTCCACAGCTGTACATAGGCCCTCCCAAGCACCTCCACTTCGACCGGTTCTGTGCTTCTCGTGGGCAGGGCACATTTATTTTTATTTTTTATTTTTTTCATGTTCCGCGTTTGGCTTCTACCGAGAACGGACGTGTATCATTCGCGCGCGGGTGCTCTACTTTAGAGTAATTCGCTAGCGCATCACAGTAACACCGTCATTGCCGCGTTGCGAAATCGGTTTATGAAGGTCGCCAAAATGACCCAGTTATTAATTATAGTGTAAACAGTGAAATTAAATAAATGTAAAGGTGACATTTCTACTTACCTTACTATGTCTTCAACAAAGGTAAAAATTAAAACCGATCTGGAAAAGCTGTTGTATGACAGTTACATCCAAGAAAAATCGGAAAGAGAACAGCTAGAACTTCTTGTTAATAATCTGAAGATCCAAATAGAAGGCCTCCAGCAACAACTTCAAAGCCTCCAAAAAGCAAATCCCAGCTCCAAGGAAAATGAACCTAAGGAGTTAGAAGCTAAGAGCAACATGCAATTTGCTCAATCTGAAAAGGGAAATTTCGAGTACTGCACAGACGAGGAAGAACTCGCTAAAGAGACTGAGTGGATTAGGGCTAAAAGTAGGAAGAAAAGGAAGCTTAACATCTCCCTCTCTCCACCACAACAACCTGGAACAAGCGCCCAACAAGAACAAAAATGTGAGAAAGAACAGACATTAGTCAAAAAAGTGTCTCCACCACCGCCAATCATAATAGACGGAGTTAAGAACTACCAAATGTTCTACGACTCACTAACTGAAACCCAACCAACTGAATCATTTACCGCAAAAATGATGAACGGAGATTGTGTGAAAATCAACGCCAAAACCGAAGACTCTTATAGAGCGATTGCTAGGTTTTTATCAGAAAAAGAATATCTTTGGCATTCTTACGAGAACAAACAGGCTCGACCAATAAGAGTTGTAGTGAAAAAAATACATTCTTCCTGCCAGCCAGATCGAATTAAAGATGATTTAATATCGCAAGGTTTGAAAATAGAAAAAGTTGACAACAAGTTGAGCTGGAAGACCAAAGAACCACTCAATATGTTCGTCTTATCATTTAACAATGACGAAAATGTTAACAAAATCTATGGCATACAGTACATTTTAGGGTGTAAAATTGAAATACACCCTCTCAAAAACCCGAAACTCATTCCTCAATGTAAAAGATGCCAGGCATATGGGCATACTCATAAATACTGCAGAAAAGAGCCGAGGTGTGTCAAATGCACTGGCAAGCATCTTACAGCCAACTGTACCAAATCTCCGCAAGAGAAACCAAAATGCGTCCACTGTGGCTTACCCCACCCTGCCAACTATAGAGGGTGTGAAGTAGCCAAGGAGATGCAAATAATGAAAAATAAAAATATCAAAAAGAAACTCGTGGTGCCCACTGCCCAACAGTCTCCTTCCATAAAAAATCCTCAGAAACAGGCACCGAAAGAAAGTTTTCAGGCAACGGCAAAACCTGTACAAACGTTTTCCTATGCACAAGCCACAAAACAAGGCTCACAACCTTCGACTCTGGAAGATAAGATAAATCAGATCTTGAAGTGTATTACTAATTTTGACAAAAGATTAGAAAAGCTAGAATCCAGCACCAAAACAGTTGTTTTTAATAACCAAAAATGAGTAACACACTAAAAATAATGGCATGGAACTCCAATGGGCTCCTCAAACATCAGAATGAGTTACAGGCAGTCCTAGAGACAGAAAATATAGACGTGTGTTTGATCTCCGAAACGCACTTCACTAACCAATCTTTCATCAAATTTAGAGGATACAAGGTATATAATTCGTTCCACCCTGACAACTCGGCCAGAGGAGGTAGCGCGGTTATAATCAAAGAAAACATCAATCATTATGAGCAGAGTAAATTTGAAGAACCAGACATTCAAGCCGTGGCAGTATGTGTTAAAACCCGATTTTGTCACGTTTCCATAGCAGCCATATACTGTCCTCCAAGGCATATGATAAGAAAAGAGCGATACTTGCAATTCTTTAAACTTCTAGGCCAGAGATTCATCCTAGGCGGTGATTTCAATGCCAAGCATACGCACTGGGGATCAAGACTTACTACAACAAAGGGAAGGCAGCTTTTAAATGCAGTTAAAGACACACACTGTGAAGTTATGAGCACAGGCAAACCAACATACTGGCCCACTGACCACGAGAAAATACCGGATCTTATAGACTTTTTCATAATCAAAAATATATCCACCAATTACGTTAATTTGGAGGAAGATTTTCACATGAATTCGGACCATTCCCCGATTCTCCTAAGACTCAGTCAAAAAATCCTACTGAGAGAAAGCCATTTAACCCTGGTTAATAAATCTACAGATTGGGCTAGTTTTGCCCTTGATCTAGATAATATTATCGACCTAAAAACTCCGTTACAAAATCCGGATCAGCTGGACTCAGAAGTAAACAAATACGTTGTTAATATCCAACAATGTGCATGGAACAACACACCACATTTAGAACGTAAATATAAGGGACATATCTATCCCAAGGAAATTGTGAGTTTACTATCTGATAAAAGAAAGCAAAGAAAGCGGTGGCAGCAAACAAGATGCCCGCGGGATAAAACACTATTAAATAACCTAACTAAACGTCTAAAGAGGAAAATTCTACAATTTGAAGATGACTGTCTGAATACTCACCTTGTGCAGCTTACCAACGACCAATCAACGGATTTCTCCCTTTGGAAAGCTACAAGAAATCTTAAAAGGCCGATTATGCCAATTCCACCTATCAAAAACATCGACGGAAAATGGGCCATTAGCAATGAACAAAAGGCGGTTAGATTTGCCCAACACTTAGAAAACACTTTTCGGCCCAACGAGAGCTCCATAGAAATAATTGAGAGTGAAAAATTATCACAAAGTGAAAGAATTCGACTTGTAACTCCTAAAGAAGTTCTTAGAGAAATTCAATACAACATAAGCTCGAAGAAATCTCCGGGTTACGACCTCATAACAGGAGAAATACTAAAACATCTCCCGCGCAAAGCCATAGTAAAGCTGACCAGACTTATTAATGCTGCATTTATGCTAAAACATGTGCCTGACTCATGGAAGGTTGCTGAAGTCATTATGATTGCGAAGCCTGGGAAACCACCCCATGAAGCATCATCATATAGACCCATTTCCCTGTTGCCAGTATTATCAAAACTATTTGAGAAACTGTTATTAAAACGGTTAAAACCAATAATAGAAGAAAAGGAGCTAATACCAAACCATCAATTTGGCTTCAGAGAAAAACACTCTACGATAGACCAGGTACACAGAATAACTAACACTATTGAAAGAACACTCGAAAACAAGCAAGTCTGCGCCACCGTATTCCTAGATGTCGCGCAAGCTTTTGATAAAGTTTGGCATGAGGGTCTGGTATTTAAACTCAGACACATGCTACCTCCAGAATTTGCAGACATTTTAGAATCATATTTATGTAACAGAATGTTTAGAATAAGGCAAGAAGATGCATATTCTGAACTAAAAACTATAAAAGCTGGGGTGCCACAAGGAAGTGTGTTAGGCCCATTCCTCTACTTGCTATACACATGTGACATCCCAGAGCTGGAAAACAACACCATTGCGACCTTTGCAGATGACACTGCTATTATGGCTACCGGATCAAGCCACAAAGAAGCAGTAGAAAAAGTTCAACTAGCTGTGAACAAAGTTTATGACTGGACACAAAAATGGAAGATCAAACTGAATGAGTCAAAATCAATTCATATTGACTTCACTAACAAACACTGTGATTACCACCCAATCTATATAAACGGCATGCAAGTGCCTTATGCTAACACAGCCAAATACCTTGGCATAACTCTTGACGCCAAACTGCGTTGGAAAGCTCACGTCAAAAAGAAAAGACAGGAACTCGACATACGTTATAAAAGTATGTATTGGTTACTCGGAAGGAAATCCTGCCTATCAATACATAATAAAATTATAATATACAAGCATATTCTTATGCCAATTTGGACGTATGGCATCCAACTTTGGGGCTGTACTAAACGAAGTAACGTTAAAATAATCCAACAATTCCAAAATAAAGTACTCAGGGATGCTGTAAATGCTCCATGGTACATTAGAAATGACGACCTCCACCGTGATCTTAAAATGGAACTCGTCACCACCATCATTCAAAAATTTGCTGAAGCCCACGAACACAGACTTCACCGACATGTGAATGTCGAGGCAATTCAGCTGCTAGACAACACGGACTTAGTGCGTAGGCTAAAGAGAACTAAACCATTTGAGTTAGTGTAATATTTATATAGTGAATGAATAATAGTGCGGTGCTAATGGTGCTATACATGTAACACATGAACAAAGTGTTTTATCAATTATCAGACCCTAAGAAAGTGCTACGAAACTGTGTAAAAGTGCAAATTGACACTATTCTTAGTTATAACATAATCTATCTCGTAAAATATTAAGTTAGAGTTAAATTACTTATTAGTCTGTTAGGCTAGATTGTAATCCATTACTAAGAACGTTAGTTCTTATTAAAAAAGAAAAAAAAAAAAAAAAAAATGTACTTACTCTGAATTCAGGTCAATAGGTAAAAATCGAGCTCTCTCTATGTACTCTGGTTCATTTGCATCGCGTATCAATTAACCCCTTGCATACTCTTTTGTTTTAAAGGAATACTAATACATATTTCAAACAGAAAAACGGGCATGCGCCTAGATATTTGAAATGGTTCTTTGATCTAGTTTTGCAAACTGCCAACTGCTTTGCATATTTTCATTTAAATAAATAAATAGTGATGAAAAATAATAGTAATCCAGAGCTGATTAAGCTGCTATTTAATAATATAATAATTTTCCGTGTTCGTTATTGTAGGTATGTGTTTGCAAGAGCAACCAGTAGCTACATTATATTAAAAAAAAATCGTCTATACATTCAAAGGTACCTATAATAAACAATTTTCTATCACTATAGTATGTCATCATCTGAATAGGCTTTTCCCAACTATGTTGGGGTTAGTTTCAAGTCTAACCAGATGCAGGTAAATACCAGTATTTTACATGGAGCGACTGCCTAGCTGACCTCCACAACCCAGTTACTGGATAATACGAAACCCCTTGATAAGACTGGTTGTCAGACTTTCGGGCTACTTTCCGAGGCACGGAGGGGTCTTGATATGTGAAGATGTCACCCATCCACGGACCAACCGCGGCAAGCGGAGCTTCACCTGATCGATCGACCCGCGCAGCTGTTATTACTTAGCCACAAGCTCGTCTCTTACAAGTAAGTAGGTAGGTCATTTGTTTTTGTAATTTGACTGTTTACAAACGAACACTTAAACAGTAAGCTTCTTACCTTACCAAAGACAACCCTTTCGGTTTCCCTACCCTTACACTTACGATATTAGCATAAAAGGGTCACATTATACACAGACTACATGACATTAACTGAGGGTCCCTGATTACGAAAGTGATCCTGAAACGAAATGTCGTGAGTTAGAATGTGTTTTGTACCTACCTAATCCCATTCTCCGAACAAGGCTGACACAAATGAAAAAAAAATGTTAAAAAAAAATGTAAGAATAAATAAATGTTTTAAACGCACCCACGATACGGTATAAATTCCTAGTGTGGGGCAACGTCTTAAAAAAACAAGAAACAAATGTAGTCTTGTAAAATTCGGCGGATAAGAAAAAGGTTATGAGAGAACGCCAAATACCCAATTATTTTGGTATTTTTCAATTACTGTTTCCTACGAATGAATTTTGCATGTAGGTATTCTGAATCCATGTCAATAGATCGAGCTTTCTCATCTCTGGCTCTTTTGCATCACGTTTTCTGAATAGGAACACTAATTTGTCAAACACGTTAAACCTAGACATTTGAAATGGTTCTTTGATCTAGTTTTACAAACTGTTGAATGCTTTGCAGATTTTCATTTAAATAGTGTTGAAAAATAACAGTAAGTATCTTAAAAGCGGATTTATATACTGCTATGCAGCTAAAAATATTAATAATATTATTTTTAGCTGCATAGCAATAAGTTATCGTATACAACACTTTCAGCTTGCTGACAGCTAGCTGTGGCGAAGACTTTGCCAACAAAAGTTTTTGGGTTTTACAGTGGGCATGCTGTGTAAGAACACACAGCCCGAGTCCCTCCCCAGGGCTCTTCGCCTTCCAAGAGAGCGCCGCGCAGCTTGTCACCCACCGCGCGGTCGCCCCGGCCCTAAGTAAGGCCCCCACCCGTCGCTCAGGTGGCTCCTATGCGAGGTCCCATGCGGCGCCCCAGACGCCTAACTATACCCGTGGAGAGATTAATAGCGTGTACAGAGACAATTTGAATTTCATAGGTAGTCGCGTACACTGATGGCGTCTGAGGCTGGCAAGGTTAAGTCGCTAGATCAAGCCGCGACAGATGGGTCGGTCGATGAAGATTGCCCAAGGGAAGACCGAAGGAATAGCGTCGATGCTCGTATATATACTAACGTGCAGGAAAACTTTGATTGCGCGATGTAGAACTAAAGAATATAAATGCATTTTCTCCTTAGGAGAAACATTGTCATAATGTTTTTTGAGGTTCACTAAGCTTCATAATTAGTTAGTCTTTAAACTGTACTGTTACATTTTTGAGTTTCAGTCATTAATTCTGTTATTTCACACTTTTTAATTTTATAACTCGAAACTACTCGACGACCAATCAAAGTGCAAGGAAGGAGCGGGGAAATCCCGCGCCTGACACGTTTTTAATATAGCCAATGACTCATGTAATAATATAATATAGATATACATACGTAATAGATAATGACATGAGAACGCTGTAGGATTGTAGACTTGAAGACCATTTTCTATTTTATTAATTACCTGGTAGGTACTTATTGACAGGCCTTCACTGTCATACCCATTAACATTTTAATTTGAAAACATTGTAAAAGCCAATTACTTTTAAAAGAGTAACCGTGGAGTTTCCTACTGGCTCTGCTCCATAGGAAACGACCAATTGGAACCTTGCACCCAGCTTCTGACATTTCATGAGTGACCATGTCAGGGTGAAATAAAATATTATGATTGCGTATTGACATTACGCTTTCCATCACAAAATCAAACCTATTGTACTGAACTTATACAGTAAATTCTTTGAGCAGATTTTATAACCAACCAACTGGTGAACATTGGGCAGCTGTGAAACGGGTTATGATGTACAGACGCCAGCAGGTCAAGCTACCTGAAACTGTCAAATTTTCCCAATCAACCTTGAACCTTAATACTTTAGCGATAAAGTTGAAAATGTATTAAAGAAATTTGACAGATTGTAGTAGCTTGATGTGCTGGCGTCTGTACCTGAAATCTATACTTATAATAAATCTGTAGAAGTGAAAATTCTGTACATTGAAGATTTCAAAAAAATAAATGGCAGGGGGTGTTACTAGACCGACACCGAACCCAAAAATGTGATTAAAAATTTTTTTGTCTGTCTGTTTGTTCAGGCATCACGCAAAAACTACCGGTTCGATTACGATGAAACTTGGTATAATTATTCTTTAATATCCTGGGCACCACACTGGGTACTTTTTATCCCGGAAAAGTATATACAATAAAAAACAAACTTAATTTTGCGGTTCGATCCCTATACCCGATTACCACTGTCTGTACAGTACCAACCGCAAATACTAAGTTTGTCGTAGGTTGGGTCACCCGCAGTGGAATTCATTTTTATTCCTTTTAGTTTTTAGAGTTATTTAGGTTTATTTTTATATGAGTCGTAGGTACAGATTTTAATGTTAAAGTATAGGTAGTATATTTGATAGTGTACGTAGTGACCGTAGGTTATTTTATAATACTGTTAGGTAGGTTTAGTCATTCGTATAGATATTAGTTTTTAGGGATTTTGCTTATTTATTGAGTTTAGATTAGTTATCATCAGAAATAGGTTTATTTAGGTAGGTAGGTATTTAATTTTCTGTTATCGAGTTTTTTTTTTAATTAGTTAGGTACTTAGGTAAAGATATCATATAGGTACCCTCTTAATCATCACTAATGAGACACAATTGGTTTTCTATTGTAATTAGCCACAAAGGTCCCGCGACATAGATGGCATTCTGGGGAAGCACATACATTTTATCCTGTTAGCACGTTCCCGTGGGTAAATTTTCGACATCCACGCGGGCGAAGCCGCGGGCAGAAGCTAGTGTACAATATTAGTAATGAAACATACTTTCAAGAGAAATATGAATGAAAATATTTATGGCTATTGTGATGCAGACTAGGTAAATGAGGTAGAAAACAAAGGTCTTGCACAGGCTATATATTCTTATTTCAGGTAGCAGCCATAATTTTTTTTATTTGTCCCAGAAACACGTGCATACAAAAAGATAATTAATTGTAATAGTAAGGAAAGTAATAAGGAAAAATAAAAACAAAGTATATCTGTGACAAGAAGGCTTCCACTCAGCATGATGCTGCAGCAGCCAGCAGCACAGCGCTGATTGCAATGGTTAACCGAAAAGGACGTACGGAAACCAAGTCAGATCAAATGATTCGTATTACTGGTAACAAAATAAAATAAAACAAACAGTACTTATAATATTAGCATTTCATCAGTTTTTGTGAAGTGATGTTTTCCGAGGCACGGAGGGCTCTTGGTATGTAAAGATGGTTACCCATCCACCGACCAACCGCGGCAAGCGCAGCTTAACCTGATCGATCGACCCGTGTGGCTGTAATTTTTTAGCCACAAGCCCCTCGTTGCATCTTTGTATTGTAAATAGGTATAATTTGTACGTAGTAGGTACCTAGCTACAATGTATCAACCGAAGTGTCATTATGTAGATAACTATGCTAATGAGTGGTCGGCATCGGAAATGCGTAATGATGAGGCAGGTAGAGTGGACCCGATGACTCTGAGCACCACTCAATGTTCTTGTCAAATGGAATCCAACCTTGAGGCTATCCAACCTGAGGCAACGGAGGACCCGTCCCAGTCCGGAGGAGTTCGGGACTGTGTCCCCAATCAAGATACACCCCATGTTGTTCAAGGTTCATGTCAAGTAGCACAGACAGATACTTATGCTGTCACTTCTAGTAAAGATTGTTGTTGTTCTGTTATGTTTTCAGATAGTTTAGGGAGAGGGTTAGGTAAATTATTGAGTAACAACCTGAGTCAATCTGTTGTTAATTATTGTATGCCTGGGAAATCCTACAAAGAGATAATGTCATCAATAACTCGCAATAAATATGATCCAAATGCAATTATTTCTGTATTTGTAGGTAATAGTGCTAAGGTAACAATAGATGACATCACTGACAGTGTCACTGAAATCTTGAAGATTAATTGTCAGAAAATAATATTGTGTGCTTTCCCATACTTTGAGCACTTATCAAGTAGGCAAAATTATTATATACATAGGCTAAATAACCATATACATTTATTAGTTAATCACTATAGTGACAAACTCATATTTTTTGACACCAACACTTTTGTTGAGCCATTCAAATCGACTAGGGATACAGCGTATCTGCCTATTAGTTTTAGACGTCAAATAGCAGGGCTATTAGCTTTTATTATTAATTCAGACATAAGTAGTATGTCGAAGTCGGATGTAATTAGAACCATAAAAATTAGTAATAGTACTAATATTAAGGTGGTTAGCAACAATAGTTTAAACTAGTCAGTAAGACAACAGAAGGTACCAATAACAATATCGTTAATCTCACCTCCAACAAGGTATCTTCTAGCACTCAATTAGTTAAGTGTAAAAAAGGGGCTAAGCAGAATTCCTTGAAATTATTTCATCAAAATATTCAAGGCTTTTCTTCCAAATTATTAGAAGTTGAGTTGTTTTTAGAAAAAACAATGTTTGATATTATTTGTATAACTGAACACTGGTTGAAAGATTATGAAATGCTAATTAATTATGAGAACTACAGTGTGGGCAGTTGCTTTAACCGAAAATCCATGCTGCGCGGAGGTTCATTAATTTTAATTAAAAATTCTATAAAATATAAGACTCGTAAAGACATAATGGAACTATCGGTGGAACATAGCATCGAACTGTCCTGTGTTGAGCTAGATAAGCATTTTATAGTGTGCGTATACAGACCTCCAAACTATCAAAACTACTCTGTTTTTGAGTCAGTAATGGAAGATGTCTTGGCAAAACTTGCAACTGGTAATAAATCAGTAATTATTTGTGGTGACTTTAATATTAATATTTTGGAAATTAATTCAAATAGCAATAGATTATTAAGCCTCTTTAAATCATTCAATCTGTCAAATGTGTTTTTGGAACCAACACGAATAACTACGGCTACTGCTACATGTATTGATAATGTTTTCTGTTGCTGCGAATATCTAGAGAAGGCCATTGTAAATTATCTCCCTTCTGATCACAGTGGTCAAACCGTTTATTTTAAGTCCAACACACCGATTCAAAAAGTGCAGATTCAAACTAGACCAATAACATCGGGTAATTTGAATAAGTTTAATATTACTTTAAATAGCAAATTAAGTGCTCAGGGCCTAAGTATGACTAATGGTAATATTTTGTATGAAGAATTATTTTCATTAGTACAAACAGAGTTCAATAATTACTTTAAGAAGAACTCTAAAACTATTTGCCCTAAGTTTTTATTCAGTGACTGGGCAACTAAAGGAATCAGAAAAAGTAGGGAAAGATTATTTGAACTGTATGGCCTTAAGCCGTATATTAACACGGATACTTTTAATAAGTATGTTGCTAGTTATTCTAAAACTTTTAAAAATATCTGCAAAGCAGCCAAAGCTTTATTCATTAGTAACAAGGTTAAATCAGCAGACAATAAAATAAAGACAGTTTGGAAGATTATTAACAATGAAACGAACAGGAACAAAACACGTAATACTGATTACACACTGAACACTTCCCGCGGTCTCATTAGCGATAACATGGATGTTGCTCAGGAATTTACAACTTTCTTTACCAATATCCCAATTAAAACTACAGAAACTTTAAATTCCTCGCCCGCACTAGCTATAGAATTATTAAGAGCGAATGTCTCAGCCTGTACTGTGGAATTTAAATTTAAACATATTAACCCCATTGTCATTATAAAGGCATTTAAGCAACTTAAGATCAAAATTACCGAAGATCTGTGGGGCATGTCTACTAAAGTTTGTCAATCCATTATTGAGACAATTGCACCCTACTTAGCTCTAATATTTAATTTGTGCGTAGATCAAGGGGTATTCCCGGATTTAATGAAGTTCAGTAAAGTTATTCCACTTTTCAAATCTGGGGACAGCAAAGACACAAATAATTATAGACCCGTATCGGTTTTGCCGGTTTTCAGCAAGGTGTTTGAAAAAGTAATGTTAAATCAAATGCTCAATCATTTTAATCGTAACAACATCCTACACGATCAACAGTATGGTTTCACCAAAGGACGTTGTACAACGGACGCCGGTGTCACCTTATTAAAACACATTTTTAACGCATGGGAAGAGGCACAAGATGCAATAGGCATCTTTTGCGACCTATCCAAGGCATTTGACTGCGTGAATTTCGAAACACTGCTCTTGAAACTTGAGCATTACGGACTGGGTAAACTAGCTCTTAACTTAATAAAATCATATTTAAATGATAGATTTCAGCAAGTTCAAATAAACGGTGTGAATTCATTGGGTTTAAAAGTCAAAATGGGTGTACCGCAGGGCTCAATATTGGGACCGTTCCTATTTTTAGTATATATAAATGATTTACCTCATTTACTAAAAACCCGACCACAAATGGTGTTATTTGCTGATGACACATCGCTGATTTTTAAAGTAGGCAGACGTGCACAGGAGCTTGACGACGTAAATAATGCTATGCTTGTGGTCCATAATTGGTTTACTGTAAATAATTTAGTATTAAATGAGAAAAAAACTAAATGCATTAGATTCTCTTTACCGAATGTTAGAAGTAGTCAATGTCACGTTGTATTGAATAAGGAGATACTGGAATTCGTCGAAAATACGGTTTTCTTGGGGATCACGCTTGATTCAAAGCTGCAGTGGGGTCCTCACTTAACATCACTTGCAGGGCGGCTAAGTTCAGCCGCTTACGCTGTTTGGAAAATCCGTCAATTAACAGACGTGGATACCGCGAGACTGGTCTATTTTAGTTACTTCCATAGCATAATGTCTTACGGTATTCTGCTGTGGGGACGGGCTGCAGATATTGATTCTATCTTTATTCTGCAAAAGAGGGCTGTTAGAGCCATCTACAATCTCAGCAGACGCGAATCTCTAAGGGAACTGTTTAAAAACATTAACATCATGACGGTTCCTTGTCAATATATATACGAAAACATTATGTACGTTCGAAAAAATCTACATCTTTTTAGTAAGATAAGTGACAGGCATAATTTTAACACTAGGAATAGGAACAAACTAGATCAACCGTGCTTCAGATTGTCTAAAGTAAAAACTTCTTTTATGGGGTACTGTGTAAGATGTTATAATAAAATACCACTCAATATTCTTCAATTAAATGAGAAGAAATTTAAAACATGCATTAAACGCACACTATGTAGACAAGCATATTATAAGTTGGATGAGTATATCGTAGATAAAAATGCTTGGCTTAATGCTGGTCCTGCTCCACAGGCACTTGGGCTCACTAGTTGATTACAATTTCAATATTTGGAAGAGATGCTTCCCCTTTTTTTGTGTTTCTGACATTACGAACGTAATGTTTATTTTATTCAATCAAGATTTAATTCTTAATACTTAAATATTAAATACCTCTTCCTGATTATTCCTATAGTTTTGTATAAATTAGAAGCATTTTTTAAAATTTTTGTAAATGTAAGAACCATGGATCCGTTTTTATGATATTTTGATGTTGACTTGAAAGAGCATGGCAGTTGAGAATATGTCATGCTCACTTAAATGTCTCACTGGTGGTGGCGCGTGTGTTGGATCATTCGGTTCCCTACAAAATGGTTGAGCTGGGTGGTGCTGATCCACGCGTCATGTTCGTGAACGGGCGCCGTCAGTTGAGACTGGTCATCTCTTAACTGCCAGGGCTTATTTTTAATTTTATATTTTAAATTGTTCTTTTTTTCATTGTTCTCACATGTAGAAGCAATAAGAATAATGTGTCCAGGATTTTGTAATAATATCTTGATTTAAAAGAGTGTCCTTGGAGTTTCTTGCCCGTTCTTCTCCAAAGAGATCTACGTTTTGGAATGGGCAACTAGCTTCACTTTCTGACTAACTGACCGACTATTTAAAATGTTGACAATTCAAAAGTGCCTGAAATGGTTTAATTGAAATAAATGATTTGAGTTTGAGTTTGAGTTTGAGCTATATTAACAACGTGTCAGGCGCGGGATTTCCCAGCTCCTTCCTTGCGCTTTGATTGGCCGACGAGCAGTTTCGAGTTATAAAATTAAAAAGTGTGAAATAATAGAATTTATGACAGAAACTCAAAAAATGCAACATTACAGTTTAAAGACTAGCTAATTATGAAGCTTAGTGAACCTCAAAAAACATTATGACAATGTATCTCCTAAGGAGAAAATGCATTTATATTCTTTAATTCTACATCGCGCAATCAAAGTTTTCCTGCACGTTAGTATATATACGAGCGTCGACGCTATTCCTTCGGTCTTCCCTTGGGCAATCTTCATCGACCGACCCATCTGTCGCGGCTTGATCTAGCGACTTAACCTTGCCAGCCTCAGACGCCATCAGTGTACGCGACTAACTATGAACTTCAAATTGTCTCTGTACACGCTATTAATCTCTCCACGGGTATAGTTAGGCGTCTGGGGCGCCGCATGGGACCTCGCATAGGAGCCACCTAAGTGACGGGTGGGGGCCTTAGGGCCGGGGCGACCGCGCGGTGGGTGACAAGCTGCGCGGCGCTCTCTTGGAAGGCGAAGAGCCCTGGGGAGGGACTCGGGCTGTGTGTTCTTACACAGCATGCCCACTGTAAAACCTAAAAACTTTTTGTTGGACGAAGTCACGGCCGTACCTATTATATCCCTGGAAATTTCACACAGCGCCATCTAGTCCCAAGCTAAGCAACCTAATGCTTGTGTTATGGTAACAAGATGGCTGATAAACTACTTATATACATTTTTTTAAAATAATAATACATACATATTATAGATAGAAAAACACCCAGACTCGGAACAAATACATGTAGGTCTTGTATGTCCTACAAATATTTGTTCCGTGCGGGAATCGAACCCGCGACACGCAGCGCAGCAGTCAATCGCTTAACCACTGCGCCAACCGTGCCGTCTATGTAAGCTGGAAGCCCGGCGGGACTTACGTACTCGATTTGTATAAGATTCATTTGAATACCTATGTATAAGTGTGTATGTACCTAGTGAAAGGTAAACTTACCTAACGTGATTTTTTTACATGTTATTATTATCTCCTTTATTTCAATGTAAACATATAAATTATATTTTTAAATATTAGAATATAAAAAGTATAAAAACATAAAAAAATAGTAGCCCAGTGGTATCGGGAACAGCGTCCAAGCTACCGGTGGTCAGGGCTCCTGAGAGAGGAACATCCTGACTATGCGAGCCGTGTCCAGAGGTACCGCTTTGTTGGATGAAGTCTTCGCCTCGCTATCACCAGCTGGTAGCCCGGCAAATATGTATAAGTAAGCTTACCTACCGTAATTTTTTTACATGTTATTATTTTTTAAATGTCTGGTTAAATTGGTAGGAAAGCAAACTGGGCTACGGGGTTCGTATCAGTTAGTGCTGCTGGAGGTAGGCTCGGCTCCCAGACGGACGTGGCGCCGGCGAAGTAGCTACGCGTAACAGCGCGGGCGCTCGCTGTGCTGCAGCTTCATGCTCATCTATAGCAGCATGTTGCACAGCAGCACGGCCAGCAGTTGCCCCGCGAAGTCTCACCTTACATGAAAAACCTGCCACAGGGACCACTCTTACTGCCTGACTTCTGCTGCCTGTGAGTCAGACATCGGCCACGACATTCTACCGATCATCATCATCATCTGCCTAGCCTTTTCCCAACTATGTTGGGGTCGGCTTCCAGTCTAACCAGATGCAGCTGAATACCAGTATTTTACATGGAGCGACTGCCTACCGATCGACCCTTCAATATTGCTGAAATCGAATTAAGGTTTTTTTTTTGTTCCCAGGCCTGAAGATACGAGAGATGTAGTAAACTACATAGGTAATATTATAACTTTATTTTCATTATTTTCATTAACTCTGCATTACTATTACCTACGTATATTGGGCATACCGTCATTAAAACCCCGCCGAATATAGAACCGTCCGACATAGGAATTTCTCAATTATCGTAGGTGCATTTACACAAACAGCCAGACCCAAAACAACATTCTGTAAATTCAGTTCCGGGAACAAAACCAACGACATGTAGCGCGGCAGAACATTCCGTAGTCACTACATACGAATGCCAAATATTCCGTCAAACGCTGCCGTGATAGTCTAAACTAATATTATAAGGAGAAAAGATAAAAATTTGGTCATGGTCGCTTTCACGCTAAAACGGCTGAACAGATTTTGATGAAATTTTGCACCTGGGTAGACCAAGACCTAAAGAAGGATATAGTCTACTTTTCATCCTGTACAGCAGACGAAGTCACAGGCAAACAGCTAATATAGAATATAATGGAATAATGATTAGGTATTGTTGCTCCAGATGGTTCATTAATTGACCTAAAACGACAAATTTCGCAAACAATGGGAAATTGCTGGGCGGCTGTGAAGAGCGGGCATTTTGGGGGACTGTCTTTTGTAATTTTGACGTTCGAAAAGTGCTGATTCTCAGCCTAATTTGAATAAATGACTTTTGATTTTGCTACTGAAGGCTGCGGGTGTTGAACTCCGGTTGAGCTGCTTCTCAAACGGATACGTCGCTTGTCCACCTCACCATTCCTGACTCTTTGTAAGTATATTTTGGCTGCTGAGACCAAAACTACAAAAGTAATATACAGGGAAGTTTTATAAAACTGTGGCTGTTATTTTTGTATATTATTGTGGAAATTAGCAAATGTGGGTGTAATATACATAGACCTCTGCGAGCGTAACCTTTCTGGAAATACAGGTGTGATGTGCAATTTAAACCACATGTTGCGAAGTATTTTCTTGGTCGATCGATCAGGTTAAGCTATGCTTGGCGCGGTTGGTCCTTGGATGGGTGGATCTTTACATACCAAGACCCCTCCGTGCCTCGGAAAGTACCGGTTGTCATTCGTGGATCTTTGATAGTAGTTACAGGTCGTCAGAAGCCCGAAAATCTGACAACCAGTTTTACCATATAGGGGGTATCATATAACTCAGTAATTGGGTTGTGGAGGCCAGATAGGCAGTCGCTCCATGTAAAATACTGGTATTCAGCAGCAACCGGTTAGAGAAAAGGCTAGGTAGATGATGATGTTGCGAAGTATTTTCTGCTCCAATACAGCACAACAAACAACTAGCTTCGCCACAAACATTTATTTCCTCCGCAGGTGGTGTTAATGTCTACTTTCAGAGCACGTTACACCCGTTGCTGTTTATTGTGATTGTATCGTTTACCTAAGACTATGTTCCCACGTTGTACTGTAACATATTTTACAGTATAGTGTTGGAATTACACGGCAACATCCCGCAGTTTATACGTTAACCGTATCAAATAGGTACTGTGTTCCCGCTGGCTGTCGCTAAAAACCAGCGCTGGGCGCTGCTGCCTCGTATAAGGTCTTTAAAAGAATGTCGGAGCAAAAAAAAAAATGTATACAAGCGAAACACACAGACTGAAAATAATAATCCACAATACATGATCGAGCGTGTCCGTGGAGTTTCTTGCCCTTTCTTCTCCTTAAGAACCTACTACCTACTTAGTATTTTATCTATGCCTACTACGCTTTGGAATGGGCAACTTGACCTTTTTGACTGACTGACCACTTGACAAATTTGGTGGTCAAATTTGACGAGGATGCAAAACAACAGCTTATATAGGCGCGAAATGTTCAATTCTCAAAATATCTAATTCTGTAAGGGACAAATTCGCAAAACGGATTATTGTATCAATATCTTGTTACCATAACACAAGCATTAGGTTGCTTAGCTTGGGACTAGATGGTGCTGTGTGAAATGTCCAGGGATATTATTATTATTAATACCTAATTCTCGAATATTATTGGGGAAACTAAAAAAAAAAAAATTTCATCGTTAACAATAAATTATGTCAAAAAAATCCAAATCAAATAATTCAAGCCACTCCACATAACACAACTGTTACAATAAAATTGATCCTATTTAAAACGTTAAGAATAGTTATATTAAATTATAAAAAAACAACAAGTGACGATAAAAAATAAAATATTCAGGACATTATGCAAAATTTCATACTTCTAGACACAGCATTTTAGGCAGTGCGTTATCTGTCAGTGAGTGAATGTAATATTTTTACGTAGAAGTTAATTTCGTACCTATATTTCGGAAAAGCTTCCCAAGCTTCGAACACCCTTTAGTTTTATAATTATATTTTTTACTGCAAGAAGTTTGAACAGGGTTCAAACTCCCCTACCTACTTTGATACTACCTGATACCTTAATTGGGACTCTTGGGACATCTCAGACTCTCCGAGTATTTGGTAAAGTACCTGTCAGTAAGTTTACATCTTGGTTGAGACATATTTACTTAGGGATTTCTTGATAACAAACTCGGATAGACGAATTAACACGGTTTAATTTTGGATCTGTTGTTCATATAGTTGAATAGCCTTGCTAGAAGTTTATTTGTCCCGACCTAATTCTAAAATAGTTTTGTCTAGAGCAGGGGTACCCAACCTTTTCTTGGTCAGGGACCACTTTTATATTATTCTTGTTAGCAGGGACCACTATGTAGGTATAATAAAAATAAACTGTAATAATCCAACTGAAACTTTCATTAAAAACTTAATAGGAATTACATACGGCGGCCCGACGTACCGCCCCCTCCACCCGCGCTCTTCTCACTCACTGCACGGCGACCAACGGCTCACCGCCCCGCTAAATTTAAAATCGTTCGCGGACCACATTTTGGCTTCTGCGGACCACTGGTGGTCCACGGACCACTGGTTGGGAACCACTGGTCTAGGGCGTTATTTTAGGAGACACACGGCTCAGACGATATTCATTCAAAGGCTCGATTGTCCTTAAAAGGGAAACGAGGCATGGAAGATTGGTTTGCCACTATCCTATTGTATACAAGATGTCCCGGAATTAACGCACACCACCAGACACCCCAATTAGAATATTATGTTATAATCATAATACAAACACTGAATTTCTATTATTATGTAAAAAACATTGTTTTTTTTTAATAAATTAGTTATACTGATTGTGGGAGAAAATTATGGTCACAATACAAATCTACGCATGCACACAGTCGCACTCGTATAAGGGTCTAGCTCAGTGGGTATTTCATCCATTTTGGTTTGTTTTGACTGTACAGCGGCAGTGTGACAGTAATTTACGTAGTTTTAATTATTTTTGGGATAAAATAATACCTACAATAAAAATGACAAAACGATTTTGAACAAACTACTTTCATAATGTGCATTAATTCAGTTACACATTGTATATATCCTAGTTTTTGTATGAAATAACTGTCAAAATTCCAAAATCATTCCTCGGATAAAATTATCTGGCGTTGGAAAAATCAGCCCTTAATTATACACTCGCGAGCAATGAAAAAGTTCCAGTGACATAGCACCAAATTACTCCTAAACGGGAAAGGCTACCTTAATGACGACGTCTGCAGTATTGAAGTACATTTAACAGCGCATCAGAATATTACCTACTAAAAACGTAAATATTGTGCTATTAAGCTAGGTTCTATGTCTTAGGAGATATTAAGGTGTTTGTCGGCATTTTGTGGGTGGAACTTTTTCATTGCTCGGCAGTGTATTATTTAGCGACAGCGCCGTGGATTTAGCGAAGTATTGGGCTAACAAATTTTAAGTAACTGTCGTGCCAGCGACACGAAGAAAGAGAAAAAGAAGGAACTAAGTGATACACATGCACAGAACCAGTCGAAGTGACGGTGCTTGGGGAGGCCATGTCTACCAGTGGACGTCTTTCGGCTGAAGTGATGATGATGATGATGACGTCAATCATACGTAGAGAGAATATGTAGAAAATGGGGCAACGGCTTACTTGGAAATTGTCATCGAATTCCATAATTGTAGCGTAGCCCTGCATACAACTGTTGGTTAGAGAATGTAGAATGGAAGTACTAGCCACGATGTTATTGCTTACCTACCTATATGTTTGTTTGTTCCATTTATTGTAACAAAACTATGGTTTAACAGTTTATACTGTCTATTTATGAGTATTTGGAGGTGCTTGTGGCGAAGTATTAACAGCCACACGGGTCGATCGATCAGGTTAAGCTACGCTTGCCGCGGTTGGTCCGTGGATGGGTGACCACCTATACATACCAAGACCCCTCCTTGCCTCGGAAAGCACGTTAAGCCGTTGGTCCCGGCTGTCATTCATGAATCTTTGAGAACCAATCCGGGTTGTGGAGGTCAGATAGGCAGTCGCTCCATGTAAAATACTGGTACTCAGCTGCATCTGGTTAGACTGCTGATCCCAACATAGCTGGGATAGCTAGGCTGTCTCATACACTTTTGATCAGTGCTTTTGGGTCAGTTTGCGTTTTCAGGTTACGTAACTTTTCAAATTTCTAAAATAACTTTTCCTAAAATTCGTCGACGTCGAGTTAATTCTGGTGAAATTCGAGGCAAAACATTCTTGTGAAACTTTTACCTTCGTCAAGTTTTGATAGCCTTTATTCCCGTTTTATCCGAATAAAGCTTTAATACCTTAGCTATTTGGCTAAGTGAATGCACGACTGTACAAGCTATTGAAAGTCTTTTCTACGCAATTTCAACCAATCAGATCACAATGAATGAAGTTAGCAGCTTGGCTATCTGACTCAGCATTATTTAATTACTAGCCGCGCCCCGCGGTTTCACCTGCATAAGTTTTGATCCCGTGGGAATATCGGGATAAAAAGTATCCTATATGTGCCAAATTTTCATCCAAATCTGTTCAGTAGTTATTGCGTGAAAGAGTGACGAACATCCAGCTATCCATCCATACAAATTTTCACGTTTATAATATCATAAGTGGTAATGAAAATTGTTAAACTGAAAATAAAGATTATTATCTCCTTTATTTCACTTAAATACTTACAAATTACATTTTAAATATTTTTATAAACAAAAAGATAAGAAAAAAATGTTATTATTATTATTTTAGTTGTCTTTGACATATATTATCTCGGGACCCTGGGGTCCCAGACCTTTGAAAGGCGTACTAGGGGCCGAAGCCAACTCGCAGAGGCCCTTTACACAATTCTAAATAATAATAATAATAACCCTGGAAATTTCACACAGCGCCATCTAGTCCCAAGCTAAGCAACCTAATGCTTGTGTTATGGTAACAAGATGGCTGATAAACTACATATAAACATTTTTTTTGGTAAATACATACATATTATAGATAGAAAAACACCCAGACTCGGAACAAATACAGTCATGTAGGTCATACAAATATTTGTTCCGTGCGGGAATCGAACCCGCGACACGCAGCGCAGCAGTCAATCGCTTAACCACTGCGTCAACCGTGCCGCCAATGACTGAAATGAATGAATTTAACCTAGTAACTATGTAGATAACTACATATGTAGATACCCTTGGTAAGAACTAGTTGTCAGACTATTGGGCTTCTGACTACCCGTTATGACTGTCAAAGATCTACGAATGACAGCCGAGACCAACGGCGTAACGTGCATTCCGAGGCACGGAGGGGTCTCGGTATTTAAAGATGGTCACCCATCTGACCGCAGCAAGCGTAGCTTTATCTTCGATCGAGCCGTGCGGCTGTTATCATTTAGCGCTTAAAGTACAAATACTTCAAGTAATTCTAGCCAGAAATCTTTGGTTACAACGGATAATTTGTCTTTATTGTAAATACCTAATCCAATTACTGCAGCTGGCAGAGTAATAGATTATAGTTCTGTCATATTTCATTATTGTTGTTACAGTGCAATGTTCTGTGGGTATACGAAGGTTGTACAAACAGTAAACAACCTTCACGCAACCACAGAAAATTCGTTCTAAACTATTAATTAAAGTTTAATGAATACTATTGTACCCCCCCTAGGTTGATTATGAAAGGAGTTCATAGATGTTTTATTCATACATTCGAGTTTAAAAAATAGACATGCTAATTACAGAACTCGGAAAAACAACACGAACGGTATTTTTTTTTTACTCAGACGCTTGGCAAAATTCATGAATCTGGAAGGATTTTTTTTAAATTACGTTGCCCCACACTAGGAATTTCTCCTCTATCGTGGGCGCGTTTACAAACATTTAAACTCACATACACAAACAGCCAGACCTGGAACAACTACAAATATTTGTTCCGTGTGGGAATCGAACCCGTGACACGCAGCGCAGCAGTCAATCGCTTAACCACTGCGCCAACCGTGCCGTCCAAATCTGCACTTATAGCAGACTAGCGGACCCGGCAAACGTTGTTTTGCCATATAAATTATTTCTAGCTGCCCAGCGCTACTTAGTTCGCGTGGTGTCCTACCCCCTACCCTACCCCTACCCTACTCCTATCCTGCTCCTACACTACTCCTACCCTACTCCTACCCTACTCCTACCCTACTCCTACCCTACTCCTACACTACACCTACCCTACTCCTACCCTACTCCTACCCTACTTCTACCCTACTCCTAACCTACTTCTACCCAGAATTCACCCAGGAACCCGTTGAAATATACACACAAAATTTCATCCAAAGCGGCCCAGGCAGCCGTTCTCGAGTTATAAAATTACAACGAAAAGTGGCATTGATTTTGATATATACTTATAGATTTTACCTATGTTTGAATTCGTTTAGTAGCGAGTTGAATAATTCTCAAAACTTTGAGCGTAAACGGTCATATTTTATGTAATGATACTAACTATCTAACTGGCCTGTGTTGTCCCACAGCAGGGCGAAGGCCTTTTTCACACAGCCGGTCGATTCTGTAAAAATCTCACCGTGAAAACTCAAGTGAAGTGAGCTTGATGTGAGTTGTCAGTAGTGTTAATTCCTAGGATTATTTGGAATGACAGCTCACTCCACGCTCACTTCACCTAAGTTTTCACGGTGAGATATGGTTACAAAATCGCACTGCAGTTCTGTCTTTTGCGAGTGCCGGCCAGTCCTCTCAGTAGGAGTCAAGCTTGTCCCGCCATCTTCGGCTCGGCCTGCCGCGATGGCGTCATGCGTTTAGTATGATAATAAATGGAATTCATTAAACTAAACAAATATCATAAAACTATTCCACTGAGCCGTGTACTTATTTATTAATTTAATTAATTTATTGGGTAAATAATTTATACTACATATAAATTCATAAACATAAAACGATAGGTAGTGTAAATTAAATTAAATAAATACACAGTCAAAGGTCACAAAACCACCCACCCCTGATCGTTAATAATATGTCGCAGCAGGAGGCCATAGAAAGTTCTAACATTTGTTACAAGATGGCGGTAGTGAGGTTATTCTATCAGTCTGTCAGTTGTCACTGTCAAGTAATGTCAGGTTATTCTATCTGTCTGTCAGTTGTCACTGTCAAGTAATGTCAGGTTATTCCACTTGTCTGTCAGTTGTCACTGTCAATTAATGTCATTTTTACTAAGGCGGAGTGATTGTCAGGCAGATTTCTCGCCACAGTGTGCTTTTGGGTAACACGTGCGTTAGAATTTTTGCTGTTATTCTGTGATATTGTGTTTATTGTGACTTGTTATTGTGACTTGTTATTGTGATTGTTTGTGTTTTGTCTTGTGGTTACCTGCTCGCAGGTTTGTACATCGTTTGTTTTTTTTTTTAACTTGGGTCACGATTACCCTGGTCCATTATGAATATGGATAAAAATAAACCCCCAGACCCTCCTGATGATATTCCTGTTACCCCCCTATCCGGCTTCTCTACATCCATTCCCAGTCCCACCCCCAACCCATTAAGCCAGTTTGCAGATGTGGTCTGTAACCTGGAGTCCCAGATCCTTCCCTCCCAGAATTCCCAGACTAACATTCGAAAACGCCCCGGTAATGAAGATGATGTATCTAATCGCCCTACCAAACAACCGAGAACTCATGTAGGCCGTGTTAGGTACTCGGCAATAGACAAAGGCCCTTTCATCGTCCACGTTTCACGTCAGGAAACTCAAGCCAATTCTGGGACTACTTTACACCCAGTTTCATTTGGGCGCTTCTTGGCAAACCAGAATTTATCAAATATTGTTGCAGTTAAGCGTGTTGGTCGAAACCGCGTTTCAGTGGAGTTTACATCCCCTCAGGACGCCAACGCCTTCATTTCAAACAACATTTTGGGCACAAATCTATACGAAGCTACAATTCCGTCCTTTAATATAACTCGTATGGGTGTTGTAAGTGGAATTCCTACTGACTTCTCAGAAGAGGAAGTCCTAACATATTTAAAAGTTCCAGTAGGTTGTGGACCAATCATAAAAGTTAGGCGATTAAATAGAAAAGTGAACAGAGACGGTTTAACTGAATACAGGCCCACAGAAACTTGTGTCATCACATTTGATGGCCAAGTCTTACCAAACCGGATTTTCTGTTTCTACACATCGCTCACTGTAGAACAGTATGTGTACCCCACCATACAATGCCGCAAGTGTTGCCGATTTGGTCATGTCGAATCCCTCTGTCGTTCCAAACCCCGCTGCAGCAAGTGTGGCAATGATCACCCCGGTGATGGTTGCAGCATTGCTGAGAGCGAAGCTTTCTGCGTGTTGTGCTCTGGAAGTCACTTTGCAAATAGCAGGTCCTGTCCGGAGTACAGCAGGCAGAGGACTATTAAAACAATCATGGCTGAGAAAGTAATTTCATATTCTGAGGCAAGTAAAACTGTCCCTATTTCTACTCGCAGCTATGCAGACATTACTAAGTCACAAAGCCAGTCATATCGCAAAACTGTTTTCTCTAAGCCAAAGACCCAAGCTCCCCTTTCTCCTTCCTATGATAAAACAGCCCATCAGCAGCTCACTAGCACTCCTCAATCTTCTCAGCCTAATGGCTGTGCTCTCAATAGTAATCTAACAGAATCCCCTGAAAACTTGTCTTCAATAATTGAACTTCTTAGTAAACTCCTGTTAACTTTAATGTCATCATCCAATAAAACTCAATTACCGTCCAACGTTGCCATTTCACTAATTAACTCTCTTTCATCCCATAATAATGCCTCAATTCGTGTTCCTTCAATGGAATGTGAGGAGCGTGTGGCATAAGAAGCACGAGCTCACATTCCTACTGAACAAATACAAACCCTTAGCTTGTTCCCTCGCTGAGACTTGGCTAGTTCCGAGTCTTAGTTTCCGTTTATCCTCCTTTAATATTCTCAGATGCGACCGATCTGATGGCTATGGCGGGTCGGCTCTCTGCATGAACAATCGTGTTCCACTTGTGGCTGTATCGTTGCCTTCTATAGGAGACGATATTAGCATTGTGGCCGGTAGGGTAGAGGGTATAACCCTCTTATCTGTCTATATTGCTCATCCTCACCAAAGTTTCCTTCCAATGCTAAAGCGTACCCTGGAAAGCATAGAAGGCCCTGCACTTGTTATGGGGGACTTCAACTGCCATCACTTTAGGTGGGGCGCTGAACGTTGCGACTCTTTTGGGGAAGGCTTGGTTGAAATCTTAGATGACCTTAACCTGTGTATTCTAAACAATGGTAGCCCAACTCGTAGGTCTCTTCCTGGACAGCATAAGAGTTGTGTTGACCTCACATTTTGCACACTGGATATCGCAGCGTCGTGTCATTGGGAGTGTACCAGTTTGTCACATGGTAGTGACCACTATCCAATTGTAATATCTTTGGCTGATAAAACATACTTAGAAAAATCGAGCCCTCCACTCTTGAGGTATAATTTGTCTAATCCTGATTGGGCAAAGTATTCCTCATCATTGGAGGACAAAATTAATTCTCTTCCAAATTTAGTTTCACATGATTTTGATCGTTTTAGTCCCCTCCAAGTGTCAAACTGGTATAATAACCTCATTTCGGCTATAACAGCTAGTGCTGACTCATGTTTTCCCATTAAAAACTCAGCACGCGGGAAGATTCCTCCCCCACCATGGTGGGACCAGGAATGCACAACAGCTATAGGGGAAAGGGATGACGCGGAAAGGAGGTACAATGGGGCGATGACCAGCGATAACCTAATAACGTTCAATAGGACCCTTGCCAAATCTAAAAGATTACTGCGACGGAAGAAACGCGCCGGTTGGGCTAACTTTTGTGGTTCTCTGTCCCCATCCACCCCTTTATCACTTGTATGGAAAAAGATCAATCGTTTTAGATCTGGGTGTTCCCCTTCAATTTCTTCTCCCATCACTCGAGAGACTGCTGAGCAGTTCTTTGACAAACTAGCTCCTCCGTATGTACCATCGGAAACTGAACATAATCAGCCGGCTCTCATTTCTTCTGAGGATCCTTTTGATGCACCATTTTCTATGCAGGAGCTTAATTTGGTTTTAAAACATGTTCATGACTCTGCCCCCGGTATAGACGGGATTGTCTATTCTTTTATATCACACGCGGGTCATAGAGCAAAAAACTTTTTTTTAGATATTTTAAATTTTTGTTACATTAATGGCTGGGTCCCCGATCAGTGGAAAACTCAAATTATCATACCCATTTTGAAACCTGGTAAACACGCTGATGACCCAAATAGCTTCAGACCAATCGCTCTGTCATCAGTCCTTGCTAAAATTTTTGAACATCTAGTGAAGAACCGACTAGAATTCATAGCTGAATCCAGAGACTTACTTCCTAGGTCTCAATTTGGTTTTAGAAAGGGACTCAGTACCATGGATAGTGTTGGGGTTTTGGTATCAGATATACGCTCAGCTTTTTCGAAAAATGAATCTGTAGTCGCTGCCTTTTTAGACATTTCCTCTGCATATGATAATGTCCTTCTTCCCATTCTCAGGCAAAAATTGCAACAGCTGAGTATACCGGAAAGAATGATACAGTGCATCTGTAGCTTACTTATGTCTAGATCTTTGGTTTTGAGAGTCCCAGGGGAAGAATTTGACGCCAGGATGTCATGGAAGGGCCTACCACAAGGATCTGTGCTTAGCCCTTTACTGTACAATTTATATACAGCTGACATAGGTTCATGCCTCAATAACAACTGTCAAATTCTTCAGTATGCTGACGACTTAGCTTTATATGTCACCAATAAATCAGTTAGCGACGCTGCAACATCTCTCTGCGTATCCCTGGACTCTCTAAACCAATGGCTAAATTCCCACGGCCTGAGTTTGTCTGCCCCAAAAAGTGCTGTGGTTGTGTTTTCCCGCAGGAGATTGATACCACAAATTCCAGTAAGCATCCAAGGGCATTGTGTACCGGTTTCTTCAAAAGTAAAATTTTTAGGCGTTTTTTTAGATTCAAAATTGAGTGGTTTGCATCATCTAAATTATCTAGTTAGTAGGTGCGAGAGAACTATACCCGTACTTAAAGTGCTTGCCGGGGTCTGGTGGGGTGCTCATCCCTACACCATGAAACTGGTATACAATGCCTTAATCCGAAGTGTTCTGGACTACGGATCTTTCCTTTTAATCCCCTGTAACAAAGGTGCTTTGGCAAGGTTAGACAGAATTCAGGCTATGTGTCTACGGATTATATCGGGTTGTATGAAGTCCTCGCCAATTAACGCTTTGCAGGTGGAGTGTGCCGAACCTCCGTTGGCCTTGAGAAGGCAATATCTAGCATCGAGATTTTGGGCTAGAGTCATTACTAAATCCTCCCATCCTCTTGTCCAAAAAGTGGATGACCTAGATGCCTTATGCCGTAGTTCCAATTATTGGAACCATAAAGAAGTCCCTTTGTTTTTAAAATCCTTCCGTTGTTATCAAAATTTAGATTCCCCCATTATTCAGTTCCCGAAACTCCCTATTTACAGTTTTGATTATGATATTATATGTTTTAAACCTGATATTTTCTACAATATTGGCATATCCAAAAAGTCTCCTTCGGCGAACTCTATTTTCAATGCGGTGGTTGGTGAGCGATGGTACAATTTTGAAAGATTTTTCACGGACGCCTCTAAACTATCAGATTCAAGTTGCACTGGGGCTGCGGTATACTACCAAAACTCTAAAATCGTTTTAAAATTTAAATGCCCTAAGCAATCATCAGTGTTTACGGGCGAGTGCGTGGCCATATTAGAAGCTTGCTTATTCATAGAAGCCCATAGCATAAATTTTGGTGTCATCTTTACGGATTCACTTAGTTGCTTGCAAGCCTTGGAGCAGAGCCCTTTCAAGAGTAAACTGCACAGTCCACTTCTACTCAAAATTAAAAAGTCCCTTTTCTCTTGTGCCAAGAATCACAAAACCGTTCACTTGGTTTGGATTCCAAGTCATTGTGGCATAAGAGGAAACGAATATGTAGATGCTCTTGCAAAGGATGCTGTTACGTCCCGAGCCGTTGACCTTAAACATTTTAAAAGTCCGGGCTACGATTTGCTGGGCCTTCCAAAAAAGAACTTGCTAACCTCATGGCAGGTGCAGTGGCAAAATTCAAGTAAGCGGAAAGGTGCTTTTTATTACGCAATACAGCCTGATGTTACACCCAAGCCTTGGTTTTACCCCTATAAAAAAATATCAAAGAGGGTAATATCAACTATTTCCCGTCTTCGCATAGGCCATTGTTGTTCCCCGGTATTCCTGCACAAAATCCGGGTCAGAGATACATCGCTTTGCGAATGTGGGTTGGATGAAGGTACTTTGGAGCACATCTTTTTTAACTGCTCCAAAAATAACCCAGCCCATGACTTGTATAACCATCTCCCCAAATTAAAGATCCCTGTCCCAACTAACTTTCCATCCCTACTAACGCATTCATCCCCAAAGCTCTTTGGGGCTTTGATGTATTTTATCCGTGTTAACGACATCAATTTATGATGATTTTTGTGCGGTCGTTTATGTACATATTTAATAATATATATAACCATATTTTTTGTTTGTTTCAGTGTACCTACTAACACTCGACAACAAGTTTCACATTAAATTCACTGTTATTAATGAACTAGTATAGAATTTTAAGTTTTTATTTTTTTTGTTTTCACCGCACGTTTTCTCTTAACACATCTGACATTGGCAGAATTGTCGACATCGGCACCATTGCCATAGAGAAAAATAGAATAGAATAGATTGTCAGGCATTCGGCCAAGGAACGTGCGCATGAGCGGATAACCTCACAACCTCCATCCTTTTCCATCACGGATATTTGTGATTATCGTAATTTAAAAAGTTTGAGAAATAATAAAAGAAAACCAACGCTATCTGTTCGTGGTATTATTTCCTGTTTTCTGAAGATTGTACGAGGAGGAAGGCTTGCCCAAAAATAACATTGGTGGTCCTTCCCCGACATCAGAAGTGGGATTGGACCTCAACGACCCACGTGTTCAAAATGAAGATGCTAGTGACGAAAAATGGATGCGTCTGATAAAACAGCAGAACTGCAATTTTCTGTCGCTGATTCAAGCAATGAAAACAACTACTACATCGTCACATGGCTTTCGATTACCGCACTTCGACCCTGAGAAACCAGATGTGGACGCACGTGCTTGGGTGATGAATCTCCGACATCAAAACTGGGATTCATGTTGGTTTATGCACAAAATGAGAACGCTTCACGTGAAAGTGACCGTTGACATTTGAAAAACAAAGTGCAAGCATGTGAACTATGCAACATGTGTTGAAATCGTGTGGATCTGTTCAAGTTCGACCCAGACAAAGCAGATACGGATGCGCGAACATGGTACGTGTTGTTCTGCAAGTGAGGGAAACCAGGAGATATCGCAGCCGGGTGCACGAGTAGTGGCAGCCAAGCCAAGCGGATGGTGGACAACGTGCTGGAAGTCGTGAACGGCGAGTGGACGTCGTACAACTACCCTCAGACACGTTAGAACGTAAAGGTGAGCTGTATTGTTTTGTTTACGATTCTGGTGCTGATTGCCAGTAGTAAAGGCGAGTTGTGCGGCCAAATTAAGTGGCAAACGGGTTAATAACGTTGTTGCGTTGGTCAAACGCGTGTATTCAGCACAGACCAAATCATATGTAGCGTTGCAATTAGCGAGCAACAACTTAAGATTTTATTACATTTCTACCCGACATTTACTTGCAAAGTAATATTATGATAGTACGTGAAATATTGAACCTAGACTTTTCGATTGACATGTCTGCGACAGAGTTTTTGTTGCTTATAGCTCTTGTAATACATTCAGTTTTAAACGGTCAAGGGAATCAAATAGTGGGTAATGCTCTGAACTCTGCTGTTTTTAGTTTGTTCTAATTTTCATTGTGTTTTTGCCTGTACTAAATGTGGTCAGGAGTGGCTGAGCTATGTGATACTTTGCGAGCATATTTCATTCCAGGTCAGCACCTGCAGCAGCGGCGAGTAGCGAGCCGCACGTTTAAGTTTGCTAAGTCGGCAATCCGAGCAGTATATTGATGAATACTGGGTGAGTCATATCCATTTTATTATGATTCTGGCATCGAATGCATCAAAGATTGTGTTGAGTCAAAGTGAATTGGCAAGCGTGCAAATAATATTGTCAACATAACAGGGATCCGTTATGGTAGTGTGCAAAGTACCCTACAAGTTTTATCTGTGATGTTGAATAACAATCTGCGTTTAGAGATCTCATTTCATACTGTACCGGATAGTTATCATAAAAGTGATATTTCGTAAGATTTTAGACCAAGAATTTAACGTTAGTATGACATCTGATAGTATTGTTTTGCTGAAAAATGAAGAGAGAAATCAGACAAAACTTGACCCTAAGTATAAAGGTCCGTGAAGTTTTGGCGGGTGATCGCTTTACGTTAAAAACTTTAAATTCTAACCGTACTTACAAGTATGCTCACGATAGGTAAAGGAAGATGCCAGTAGGTCATGTACCAGTCGAAGTAGATAGTGATCATAGTAGTTATGAGCAAGCCTACATTATGGGAAGCACGCGAGTAGGGGTTCTCTATCGGCTGTAGTGAAGTTGTGTGGTGTCACAGGGTGATGCACACGGATCCATGCGCTGGATGTGTGAGAGCAATGCGATTGCTGGTCGGCTGGAGAGCCGTGGCGTTAGAGTGGTTTACTCGTGTGTGGGTTTCCAGGTGTCTAAGGCTCTTAGTGATAGAAATGATTGTTAATGTGGATAACGATGGTACATGGCTCTGGTTGATGATTAACGCTATGACTAGATAATCAAAATTTGTTTACATGGCTCTGGTTGATTATTTAGGTACGCTATGTTTAGATAATCAAACTTTGTTTACATTACTCTTTCCTAATACCTTATCGCTGGTTAAGCGAGTTGGTTATGTTGGCTATCGCTGGTTAAGCGGTAGTGGTGCTTTCGCTGGTTAAGCGTTAGCTGTTGAATCGCTGGTTAAGCGTGTTATGATGTGCTTTCGCTGGTTAAGCGTGTTATGACGTGCTTTCGCTGGTTAAGCGTTAGCTGTTGAATCGCTGGTTAAGCGTGTTATGATGTGCTTTTGCTGGTTAAGCGTTAGCTGTTGAATCGCTGATTAAGCGTTTTATGATGTGCTTTCGCTGGTTAAGCGTTAGCTGTTGAATCGCTGGTTAAGTGTGTTATAATGTGCTTTCGCTGGTTAAGCGTTAGTGGGTTAATATCGCTGGTTAAGCGTTATTATTATCACTGGTTAAGTGATGCCGCTGGTTAAGCGATGCCGCTGGTTAAGTGATGCCGCTGGTTAAGCGATGCCGCTGGTTAAGTGATGCCGCTGGTTAAGCGATGCCGCTGGTTAAGTGATGCCGCTGGTTAAGCGATGCCGCTGGTTAAGTGATGCCGCTGGTTAAGCGATGCCGCTGGTTAAGTGATGTCCTGGTTAAGCTGACCTATCTTGGTCAGGCATGGCCGAAACAATGTAACGTACACAGAACTTTCTATTTCAGATAATCCACACGAGGACGTGTGAGGCGCAGGACGGCCGTGTCGCAGCAGGAGGCCATAGAAAGTTCTAACATTTGTTACAAGATGGCGGTAGTGAGGTTATTCTATCAGTCTGTCAGTTGTCACTGTCAAGTAATGTCAGGTTATTCTATCTGTCTGTCAGTTGTCACTGTCAAGTAATGTCAGGTTATTCCACTTGTCTGTCAGTTGTCACTGTCAATTAATGTCATTTTTACTAAGGCGGAGTGATTGTCAGGCATTCGGCCAAGGAACGTGCGCATGAGCGGATAACCTCACAACCTCCATCCTTTTCCATCACGGATATTTGTGATTATCGTAATTTAAAAAGTTTGAGAAATAATAAAAGAAAACCAACGCTATCTGTTCGTGGTATTATTTCCTGTTTTCTGAAGATTGTACGAGGAGGAAGGCTTGCCCAAAAATAACATTGGTGGTCCTTCCCCGACATATATATATTTTTATTTTGGTCGTCATTCGATTCAACTCAACCTTATTTGTTGCTGCGATGCTCTACCTAAAAAAATGCTCCTTATCTCACCTTAAATGCAAATGTAAATCACCATTTAGCGCATTTGTTTGTCTGCTTTTCATTTTTGCCAAAACTTTTTAACGTTTACATTTCCTTCTCCACAGCTAGGACTAAACAAACACTTTATATGAATGCTAAAGCAGATATCAGATGCTTCACTCGAGTGGCTGTTCAAAATTCAGACGTTTCACTTCGAGCGCAAGAGGCCGAATTTATTTATATATTTATTTATTAAAATCTCCCTACCACTATCATTACAGGTGTATACCTAATGCGATAGCGTGGTCTTAAAATTAACTTAACTTACAATTTAAAACTATGAATAACTTAAAAAACTAGTAGTACAAGTATGCGCCAAATTCCCTAGATAAAAGAAAACAAAATAAAAATAAAATAAAAACAACAACATATAGCCTACTCTAATCTACATTATAACATAAAAGGAACAGCAGTATTTTTGCGAGTTCACTCAAATGGCCTGTCAATACATCGATCTTCACGTGAAGATCGTTAATAACCCGAATAGCGCGGGTCAATGGTGAATGAAAATCATTATCTGCTTAGCCTTTTCCCAACTGTTGGGGTCGGCTTCCAGTCTAACCAGATGCAGCTGAATACCAGTATTTTACATGGAGCGACTAAAACCTCCACAACCCAGTTACTCAATTTCCGCGAATGTGTTAAAATTGTAATATACTTTGGGTAACCTATATTTTCATGTAGTTGAATACGGCCTGTTTGTGAAAATTATTCACACGTACCTAAACCTGACATTCCTCATGATTACTATAATATTAATACCTCATGATTACTATAATATTAATACCTCATGATTACTATACTATTAATACCTCATGATTAATAAGGAGCCCGTGGCTAAATAATAACAGCCGCACAGGTCGATCGGTCAGGTTAAGCTACGCTTGCCACGGTTGGTCTGTGGATGGGTGACCATCTTTACATACCGAGACCCCTTCGTGCTTCGGAAAGCACGTTAAGCCGTTGGTCCCGGTTGTCATTCGTGGATCTTTGACAGTCGTTACGGGTAGTCAGAAGCCCGAAAGTCTGACAACCAGTCTTACCAAGGGGTATCGTACTACCCAGTAACTGGGTTGTGGAGGTCAGATAGGCAGTCGCTCCATGTAAAATACTGGTATTCAGCTGCATCCGGTTAGACTGGAAGCCGACCCCATCATAGTTGGGAAAAGGCTAGGCAGAAGAAGGTTAATAAAATATTTGAAGTTTCGTGTCGCTATATTTATGTAAACATTTAAAAGTTATTTTGCTATAAGAATAAAATTGATTTCCAACAATATTTCATTCCAAATAATACCTAAATGGTTGAATAAATTCAACACTCATTTAGAGACACTTAAAGCTTAACCCTATCTGCGTTAAGCTTTAATTGCCAGCGCGGGGTAATTACGCAACACACTCATAATCTCAATGCTATTCATTTTGACATTTCAACAATAAGAATTGCGTGGTTTACGTTGTCGAGCAGTCGAATTTTTCTGACATTATTCAGCAATGGATTACAAATTTCCATCTCAATCAGATAATGAATGTGATAAAAGTGTGTTTCGCAATTGTGGTGAGGTCATTGGCCCAATTAAAATGTCTGCTCCAAAAAGAGATTCTGCTCCATTTAACGTGAAAAGTGAAAACCTGAAACGCCGATTCAATTTATTTTCCCTGAAACGTTTACTCAAACGGGGAATCTTAATTATTTTATTTTCACGTTATTTTTGTAGCGTTAATTGATGAAGCAATTTGAGTAGCAATAACTGTTTAATAATTTATTGAATACTTGCAAATGAAATTGCATTTATTTTAACGAAGAAATAAAATAGCTATACTTGGGGCGCGAGCGCTTTAATAGTCCTTGATATTCATGTTTTCTTAATTTATTTGCAATTTGCAGCTAAGTACATACCTTTTTTTAATTTATTTATTCAAAATCTGTATATATACAATAACATATAAAAAATCTGCCAAACTGCAAAACAGTTGGTCGGCAGTTGATCTCGTTTCACAATATCATTATAACAAATTTAGATTTTTACTATAAACTAACATACAAAATATAAAAAAGGGAAGTGAGTTTACAGAAATAAACACATTTTACACCGATGGAAAATTGCTATTGTCCACAGATACAAAATCAGCTATGGACACAATGAGAGGTAATGTTTTTAAGAACATTTTAAAGCTGGTTTTTAGATTTGACATGGTACTACCCCGCTGACCAAGATTATGTCTGGACTTTAAAAGAGACTGTGTCCTCTTTGTTTCGGTCTTTATTCTCAGAGTAGTCAGTCAGGAAACGCCGACCTCATCTAGCTTATTTTTATATGACCTGTAATAGTGATTCCGATATCCTATTTACAGAATAACTAATTTCATTTCATTCAGGCGCCAAAAGATCCTTGCACCACTCTATTTTGTTCACATTTCTGTCCTTTTTACAAGTTTTGAATACAACTAGTTTTTACATTTTTCTAAAAAAACATGCTCATTAAATGTTTTTTTTTAATTGGTGTAAACGCGGGGTTATAGGCACATATAAAAAATAAATGAACCCTTTAACATCTCTACGCCGGTCGGTATTAAAACGGGGCCATTAAAACTATTTTGGTATATTTTTTCACTATTAAAAAGGTGGAATGAAGCAGCCTTTTACTCGTACTATAACCCTGTCCATTAGGTAAACCGTTTTTGACAGATGTAACTAGTAATTGCAGCAACACACAATACATTGATTGATACACGTACGACGTTATAATTTATGTAAGAAGCCATAAAAAAGATAATAATGCAATAAGATAAGGCAGTTCATATATTTATTTTATTACGCATTTCAAAGTTAACTTTTACGTAATCGGAATATGTATGTTCTAAGACAGCTGTAAAAAAATGGTTAATCTAATATATTATTAACGTTCGCTGCTACGAAAGGTAGCAGCGAGCGTTAATATACCCTGTCATATTAAGGTGTATATAGGGCTCGCTGACCTTGCGCATGTGGGCGGAGCTAAACGCTCTACTCCCGAAAACGTAAAACGCGCGCGGTGGCGCGCTGAACTAAAACGACGATCAAAGAGTATGCAGAGGCACAGACATGCCGCCCGCAGGTCGCTATTTTTGCCTACGATTCCAGAAGGGAATTGCGGATGCAAGTCTGATATATTTTGTATAGATTGATACGTATGTTACGTATATTTTAAGCATTTTTCATTTAGAAATTTCGATTTTATTTAAAATCAGAACTTAGTTCCTGCGGGGGTAAAACTTTAAAAATTATTTCGAGGATTTTCTTAGGAATCGAATAACATTTTATTTGCATACTGTAGGTAGGAGGATTTATTAAGTACATAAAAATGAGATTTTATAAAAAATGTGATCCTGTTTCACCAATTTGAATTATTATAAATCAGTAATAAACCTACCTAACTAGCACTGTACCTAAATAGCATTTTAGGGTTCCGTAGCCAATCGAACGATGTTATAGTTTCGGCAGTGACCTTGAAATAATTACCTACGGCCGTTTAGTAGATAAACCTCGTCATGGGTGTCATTTTCGTGGTTTTCGAGGGTGCTGGAGCCGATTATAAAGTCAAAATGAAAATCCAGGATGGCGGCTACAAAACTTTTCCAAATTTTCGTCATGGGTGTCATTTTCGTGGTTTTCGAGGCTGCTGAAGCCAATAGTGAGGTCAAAATGAAAATCTAAGATGGCGGGTGCGAAAATTTTCAAAATTTTCGTCATGGGTGTCATTTTCGTGGTTTTCGAGGGTGCTGGAGCCGATTATGAAGTCAAAATGAAAATCCAAGATGGCGGCTGCAAAACTTTTCAAAATATTCGTCATGGGTGTCGTTTTCGTGGTTTTCGAGGGTGCTGGAGCCAATAGTGAGGTCAAAATGAAAATCTAAAATGGCGACTGCAAAAATTTTCAAATTTTTCATCATGGGTGTCGTTTTCATGGTTTTTTAAGCTGCTGAAGCCAATAGTGAGGTCAAAATGAAAATATAAGATGGCGGGTGCGAAAATTTTCAAAATTTTCGTCATGGGTGTCATTTTCGTGGTTTTCGAAGCTGCTGAAGCCAATAGTGAGGTCAAAATGAAAATCTAAGATGGCGGCTGCAAAACTTTTCAAAATATTCGTCATGGGTGTCGTTTTCGTGGTTTTCGAGGGTGCTGGAGCCAATAGTGAGGTCAAAATGAAAATCCAAAATGGCGACTGCAAAAATTTTCAAATTTTTCATCATGGGTGTCGTTTTCATGGTTTTTTAAGCTGCTGAAGCCAATAGTGAGGTCAAAATTAAAATCTAAGATGGCGGGTGCGAAAATTTTCAAAATTTTCGTCATGGGTGTCATTTTCGTGGTTTTCGAAGCTGCTGAAGCCAATAGTGAGGTCAAAATGAAAATCTAAGATGGCGGCTGCAAAACTTTTCAAAATATTCGTCATGGGTGTCGTTTTCGTGGTTTTCAAGGGTGCTGGAGGCAATAGTGAGGTCAAAATGAAAATCCAAAATGGCGGCTGCAATAAATTTGGAATTTTGCTTCATAAGTGTCGTTTTCGTGGTTTTCCAGAGTGATAAAGCCAATAGTGAGGTCAAAATAAAAATCCAAAATGGCGGCTTCAAAAATTTAGTTTTAGTTGTAACTAATTATTCAGTCATCAATTTGAGGTGTTGGTTACATATAAAACTAATTTTCCTTCTTAAATATCTAAATAAAGAACTGGATAAATAGATAATCTTTCAATAATAAATTATCTGTATTAAATCAATTGAATTTTAATACACAATGATACAGTATTCTTTTGTCTTAACCGTATAGGATATTGTTTTTGCAATCTATCTGTCACTCACTCACTCATGCGGTCTCGTGATAAATAACATTGTTTATTTGGCAACTCATCACACTATATTATTGTCAAATAAGTATCGTGTACCTAAAATCAAGTAATAATTAGCAAATTTTAGTTTGATCGGAATAACTTAGGTTATTCGAAGTTCCTTATGTATGATTTAAAAAAAAAAACAATTTTTTGTAGCCGCCATCTTGGATTTACATTGTGAGCTCACTATCGGCTGTAGTACCCTCGAAAACTATGAAAATGACACCCATGATGAAATATTTGAAAATTTTTGTAGCCGCCATTTTGGATTTTTATTTTGACCTCATTATCGGCTTTATCACCCTCGAAAAGTGGGAAAACAACACCCATGATGAAATATTTGAAAATTTTTGCAGCCGCCATTTTGGATTTTTATTTTGACCTCACTATCGGCTTTATCAACCCCGAAAAGTATGAAAACGACACCCATGATGAAAAATTTGAAAATTTTCGCAACCACCATTTTCGATTTTTATTTTGACCTCACTATCGGCTTGATCACCCTCGAAAAGTATGAAAACGACACCCATGACGAAAATTCTGAAAATTTTCGCAACCGTCATTTTGGATTTTCATTTTGACCTCACTATTGGCTTCAGCAGCTTCAAAAACCACGAAAACGACACCCATGATGAAAAATTTAAAAATTTTTGCAGCCGCCATTTTGGATTTTTATTTTGACCTCACTAGCGGCTTTATCACCCCCGAAAAGCATGAAAACGACACCCATGACGAAAATTCTGAAAATTTTCGCACCCGCCGTCTTAGATTTTCATTTTGACCTCACTATTGGCTTCAGCAGCCTCAAAAACCACGAAAACGACACCCATGATGAAAAATTTGAAAATTTTCGCAACCGTCATTTTGGATTTTTATTTTGACCTCACTAGCGGCTTTATCACCCCCGAAAAGCATGAAAACGACACCCATGATGAAATATTTGAAAATTTTTGCAGCCGCCATTTTGGATTTTTATTTTGACCTCACTATCGGCTTTATCACCCTCGAAAAGTATGAAAACGACACCCATGATGAAATATTTGAAAATTTTTGCAGCCGCCATTTTAGATTTTTATTTTGACCTCACTAGCGGCTTTATCACCCCCGAAAAGCATGAAAACGACACCCATGATGAAATATTTGAAAATTTTTGCAGCCGCCATTTTGGATTTTTATTTTGACCTCACTATCGGCTTTATCACCCTCGAAAAGTATGAAAACGATACCCATGATGAAATATTTGAAATTTTTTGCAGCCGCCATATTGGATTTTTATTTTGACCTCACTATCGGCTTTATCACCCTCGAAAAGTATGAAAACGACACCCATGATGAAAATTCTGAAAATTTTCGCACCCGCCGTCTTAGATTTTCATTTTGACCTCACTATTGGCTTCAGCAGCCTCAAAAACCACGAAAACGACACCCATGATGAAAAATTTGAAAATTTTCGCAACCGTCATTTTGGATTTTTATTTTGACCTCACTAGCGGCTTTATCACCCCCGAAAAGCATGAAAACGACACCCATGATGAAATATTTGAAAATTTTTGCAGCCGCCATTTTGGATTTTTATTTTGACCTCACTATCGGCTTTATCACCCTCGAAAAGTATGAAAACGACACCCATGATGAAATATTTGAAAATTTTTGCAGCCGCCATTTTAGATTTTTATTTTGACCTCACTAGCGGCTTTATCACCCCCGAAAAGCATGAAAACGACACCCATGATGAAATATTTGAAAATTTTTGCAGCCGCCATTTTGGATTTTTATTTTGACCTCACTATCGGCTTTATCACCCTCGAAAAGTATGAAAACGATACCCATGATGAAATATTTGAAATTTTTTGCAGCCGCCATATTGGATTTTTATTTTGACCTCACTATCGGCTTTATCACCCTCGAAAAGTATGAAAACGACACCCATGATGAAATATTTGAAAATTTTTGCAGCCGCCATTTTGGATTTTTATTTTGACCTCACTATCGGTTTTGTCACCCTCGAAAAATATGAAAACGACACCCATGATGAAAAACTTGAAAATTTTCGCAGCCGCCATCTTGGACTTTTATTTTGATCAAATCCAATCTTTTCTCATTTTAATATTAGTAGAGACTACTTGTATTACTATCGTAAGTATTCGTAAGCGTCCACGCGCACAATAGCAATGGGCCATCTGCAGCGAGCTAGTCAATAAACGCACACTGATACAATTCGTTCGTAAATATTTGCACTAACACAGACAGACGCGCATAGTCGGTCGATAGCCGGAGCGTAGCAGCGAGCGACACAGCCACCCCGTCTCAATGCTAACGCACGACTGCCGCCCGCGCCCGCGCAGAGCCCCTCTGAAGCTCGATCTCAAAGTGGGGACATTTCCTTTGCAAATGTTAATTGATTTACATAAGCTAAGACAAATCTGTAGTACCTCTAACCATCGATTTTTCAGTGTAAAAATATTTCCAAACATCAAAGCCGTTTAGAAGTAATATCGAATATCAGAAAAAAATAGCGTGTTGGTAAATATTTTTTTAAGGCAAAAGTATTAGCCATACGAAAAAATCCTTCTACAGAAATGTTGTTCATGAATCTATAGCAAACATATATTTTTTACAGATCTTTTAGTCAAGCCGTTAATGAGAAATATTCTTCATAAAGTGACCGTATTACGGTACTAAACGAGAGTAAGGCCCTTAACGTTCGCTGCTACTTTTCGTACATGTTTCACGTTTTCACTTTACTCTAAAGGACGTGCAGGTAATTTCCGGAACATCTTCAGCTGAAACTCGCAAGGTAAATATGAGAACCGAATTAAAACTATCTTTTAAATTTTGTTTTGCTGAAAAGACCTGATCAAAGTACATCATTCAAGTGTCGAATATTTTATACCCAAAAGTTAAAGTTAGCATTTTCAATCTCAAATAGCAGCCGGGGGGTTAATTGTAGACGTTCGTTGCTTTTTTTATTGGCCTATGTTGTTGCTGGGCAAAGGCCTCCCCCATATTCTTCCACCTTTCCTTGTGCTGTGCCGTCTCCGTCCGATCGGTTAGGAACGAGTCCAAATCGTCTCGCCAGCATTTCTTAGGCCTGCCTCGGTGACGACGTCCGTCTTCAGGCACCCACTGTGCATCCTACAAGTGGACCCGCCCAGTCCCACTGCAGCCTCGCAGACTTGCCACCAACGTCGGTGATACCTGTCTTGGAGCGTATTGTGTTGTTGAAAATTTGTTTTTTTTAAACCTTGAGTTTGGACTTCTGAGCCTGTGTTAAAGACCAAGTCTGGGCGCCATAGTTCGTTGTAATAGTGAAAAATGCTCAAGATGTTATGTATTTCCATTATGAGGACAGTAAGTATTTTTTTTTCTAACTTTTCTTTAACTTTAATTTTTGGGTACGAAATGAAGGATGTCCTTTAACTTTCTGACGAAAGCGTTTAAACCAAAATCGCGAGCAGTTTCTGCCGCGTTAGTTCCGCGTCGGAACTTGTATTAAAAAATAACTCGAATTTTCGAAGTATCCATCATTCTTGTCTAAGCTGAATAAAAAAAAAAAACAACTGAAATTCGATAATCGAATGTTGCACATTTTTTAAAAGAAGAACTTCATAGTAGCTCCATTCTTCATAGGTACAATGTAAAAACAGTTTCACTCAAAAATCTCTCACCATGAAGGTTCTATGTCAATTCGAAGTAGGTACCTCTTACAATAAAACGGCAATTTCATACTTTAACCCCTATTATTTTAAATGTTTTATCCCTGTATTATTATTATGCAACATTGAGGGGCTCGTGGCTAAAAAGTAATACCGGCACGGGTCAGTCGATCAGGTTAAGCTACGCTTGCCACGGTTGGTCCGTGGATGGGTTACCATCTTTACATGCGGAGACCTCTCCGTGCCTTAAAAAGCTCGTAAAGCAGTTGATCCCAGCTGTCATTTGTAGATCTTTGACAATAGTTAGGAGTAGTCAGAAGACCAAAAGTCTGACAACCAGTCTTACCAAAGGCCAAAGGGTATCATGTTATCCGGTAACTGGGTTGTAGAGGTCAGATAGCAGTCAATCCATGTAAAATAGTAGTATTCCGTTGTATCTGGTTAAACTGAAAGCCGACCCCAAAACTAGTTGGGAAAAGGCTAGACAGATGATGATGAACACCATTTTAGCGCCTAATATTAGCCTTAATGTTGATGGATTACGTGCCCTACTACCACTAGATATACCTAGCTACTTACATTTATTTATTTATTTGCAAAGAAAGAAGAAAGAAAGAAAATAGAACCGTGCCTGTTCGACAGTGTTGCACGGATTACTATGGAAGCTTGTATACGGATACTTTTTTTCTACGATGCGGTTAAGACGTTGTACCGGTAATCATTTCGATTATGAAATCCTGCCGTGTACAAAGAGCCTGTGAGCTTAGAAATATTACATACTTTCCAAGACTTTGATAAATATTATTTGGTACAAATATCTACAGGAAATAAGGTTCTGTGAAAATTAGTAGGTTGTAGTGTTGGTACAGGCATTTCCAAGTCAAGAGCTAAGAAAATCCATGCTCACATAATCTACTAATCCTACTAACTCGTATATATTATATTATATACCTACTAATATTATAAACGCGAAAGCTTGTGAGGATAGAAGGGCGGATGGATGTTTGTTACTCTTTCACGCAAAAACTGCTACACGGATTTCGATGAAACTTTACAATAATATAGATTATATATCTAAATAACACATAGGATACTTTTTATTCCGATATTCCCACGGGATCGTCACTTAGGCGTGTGAAACCGCGGGGCGCTGCTAGTAATCCTACTAATATTATAAACGCGAATATTTGTATGGATGGATGGATGGATGGATAGATGTTTGTTACTCTTTGACGCCAAACTACTGAACGGATTTGAATATTTGGCACACATAATAGTTTATAGCTAGGAAGGATTACCACATGGAATACTTTTTATCCCGATATTCCCACGGGATCGAAACCGCGGAGCACTAGTACATAATTATAAATGCGAAGTACCTACCTCTGTCTGTCTGTTACCTATTAGCGCCTTAACGTCTGAATAGTTTTCAATTAAATTCGGCACACAGGTAGATCATGATCTGTGTTAGGACATAGGATAATTTATCTCGTTATTACGATCCCGTGGGATAATTTTCGACCACAACGCATGGGAAAATGCAGGCTAAAGTTTGTAGATAATATAAAACCTTATTATCTATACTAATAATATAGCTGATGAGTTTGTTTGTTTCTTTGAACGCGCTAATTACTGGAATTACCAGTCGGATTTGAAAAGTTGTTTTTGTATTAGATAGCCTTATTCTTGAGGAAGGCTATAGGTTTTTAAGATCACGCTAGGACCAATATCAGCCGAGCAAAAAGGAAAGCCAGAAGGAACGTTTAGCGAAAACAAAGTAATAGCGACGGGGAGTCTTATAAAAATGTGGATGTTATTTTAGTGTAGGCATTGTGTTTCTACGAATTCCACGCGAACAAAGTTGTGGCTAGGAGCTAGTCTAATAAATAAATCTTAAGGATGATTTCCACCAAACGGCTCGCATCGCATCGGATCGGAAAGGATACGAACGGATATGGCGACAGCCGATCGCGTCGGGCAGGATGTCGACGAATACGATCGGCTCCGTACCGCCGCTTGGGAACGTATCCGTTTCTGCGCCTAGCCAAATAGTTTCATTCCTACCGTGTTATTTATTTATTTAAACTTTTCGCACAAAAAGGTACAAAGGCGGACTTAATGCCTTAGGCATTCTCTACCAGTCAACCAAGGGTGGTGAAGAGATTAGATGGCAGGTGCTTTGTTTGAGAGGGACAATAATAATAAAAAAAAAGAAACTCTTAAAACTAGGTACACAAATACATAAATAGGTTACATACACATACATATTGACGAGATACACATACGTATTGATTGTTGACGTGTTCCAAATCCGAAAGGATTCGATCGGATACGACGACAGGCGAACGGAGCCGATCGCGCGTCGCAGTATGCTTTTGGCTACGATCGCGTGTCGCGGAAGACGCCCGCGGTCAAGCTGTTGTGCGCGGCTTGGTAATATAACATTTAAATACTGTGTACAAGATTTAATATCGTTTAAAGATTGTAAAATCCGTTCCGATCCGATACGATGCGAACCGTTTGGTGGAAATCATCCTTTAGTAAAACAAATAAAGTTGAATTCTTTAGATTGAAAATTGTTATTCTATAAGACGAATACAAATAACTTTAGGGTCACTTTTGGTTATAAAGCCAGCGACTGTTTGCCAAAATTGTTTTAGTTTAACGATGACATGTGGAAGCGTAAAAGTTTCGTCGACGGCAAAACCAACCGCTTATTTGCAAGTAAACAAGACTAAAAGATTTTATATTAGTTATTTCAAAAGGAAGATAAGCTTTAACATTTTAAAGGAGACGTCTCATATTTTGATTTAATATTTGAACAGCTTATTTGGTCGTGATGCATCTGAGCAAAAGGAATTTTGAGATAATTATTACGACTATCTCTGCCTGCAACCGATAGGATTCTTCTCTCTCTGCTTTGATTACCATAGCTCAGTCCTCAGACTAAAGATGTTTTGCTTAGATAAAATAGACATTGTATAAAATAAAAATCCACTTTTTACAAAAAAACACAACCGACTTCCAAAAAAAATAAACACCGACCAATGCAACAATTACAAAATGAAAGTTAATGTTTAATTTGTTGTGTTTTTTTCGAAAGTCGGTTGTATGTAAAAAATACTTTTTTACAAACAAAATATGTTTGTAAAAAAGTATTTTTATTTTTCACTTTTTAGCTACTGTTCCACACGCCACCCTAATATTCATTTATTTATTTCTTTAATTAAAACGGTTTAAAACCAATTACAGAAATTAAAGACACGGTTTGTAAATACACATAAAAGATAAAATCATCAAGTAAAGTAAAAAAGTTAACAACACTAGGTAAATCCCAGTCACAGTACCTACTTCTGACATGCCGACAAAAACTTCGTCCGTTCGTCCGCAAACAGATCGTTTGTCGGATTATATTCATGTGGAACCACCGCGCGAGTTACCAAATGAAAAAGAATTTTCATATATGCAGACGAACATAGAACCTCCTCCTTCTTTGAAATCGGTTAAAACATTGATGTACCTACATTCTAGTGACACCTTCTTTTTCTCCATGTTATTATCATTACTAAGATCCTATATTCTGGGAAAACAAGAGCTGAAGAAAGCCTCAAGAATATACTAACAAGATTTATTAGGTTCTGTAAGTGCGAAAAAATATAACGTGAAGATAGTGCCAGACCGATATTGATTTTTTGCATCGCATCAAACATTAAGGCTACGTACGCACTGCTAGGTGGCCTGCTTAGCGCCTAGAGCGTAGTGACTTAACATGAACACCAGACAGACATTTTTCGTAATTTTAAGAACGTTCACAGCCAGAAGGATAATTATTCCCGTAATTTAAAACGTTCAAAATCCAGTCGCAATCTCATCACAGCGACAATCAATGTCAAAAACTTGTCAAAGATGTAGGGAAATTAGAGTTATTTTTGACAGATTGAGGCTGAGATAAGACTGTGAACTTTCTTAAAATTACGAGAATTGCCCCTCTGATATCAGTCTCAATCACTCAAAAGTAGCTCTAAGAAAAAAATGTAGGGATACGTTTTTGACAGGTTTTTGACATTAATTGTTGCTGAGATGAGATTGCAGATAGATTTTGAACGTTATTAATTACGAGAATTGGCCTTCTGTTTGCGAAGGCGCCAAGCGTGCAGTACGGCCGGTCGCAAAAATAGTAGAACGTTCGGTTTACTTCGCTACTCACAAGGTGACTCGCTAGGCTCTAGCCGCTAAGTCACCAGTCAGTGCGTATGTAGCCTAAAGGTAAGTACATTTGTGTATGGTTGCTGTTTTCTAAAAGTATCTCACAGCGAAACAAGGGTTTTAAACTAAGGTTATCTTAATTCTGCGCGTATATTTGTTAGCATTGAGTATTCCAATAGTTACTGTAGATCTGCCTATTTACATATAAACATCACAAGAAATCTTGCCTTTTAAAAACGTTTCTAATAAACTTTTGCAGTTCTTCGTACAATTGACGATGTCTGCATACTATAGTAAAAGTCATAATAAATATCCAATTGGATACAAAAACATGTTGAAACTATTGATTGCCTATAAAAGTTTTCCAATACCAGATAATATTTTATTAAACCTTTATTAACTGAATGTGAACGTGTTAACATAGATAGAAAGTTGAAGTGTTTTGTCAATGGAGCTGTAAATGAAATAAAAATAACTTATCATTACGACGGTATTCCCTGAAGGATAAGGCAAACATGTAAGCATACCACGAGTCAATTTCAGATCTATGTAACATTAAAGGTTAGCTAATTGCCACCAAAATCATCAATGTTGCAACATCCAACTACTTATGTTGGGGTTGGTTTCCAGTCTAACCGGATATAGCGGAAAAAGAAAATCTGTTAACAAATATTTATTTTCAGTAAATTTTCATCGACCAGACACAAATTGAGAAGACAGAATTTTCTAATCAATACTCAAAATTCAAAAATGTTTATTATCAGCTTAAGGGCCTTACTCTCGTTTAGTACCGTAATACGGTCACTTTATGAAGAATATTTCTCATTAACGGCTTGACTAAAAGATCTGTAAAAAATATATGTTTGCTATAGATTCATGAACAACATTTCTGTAGAAGGATTTTTTCGTATGGCTAATACTTTTGCCTTAAAAAAATATTTACCAACACGCTATTTTTTTCTGATATTCGATATTACTTCTAAACGGCTTTGATGTTTGGAAATATTTTTACACTGAAAAATCGATGGTTAGAGGTACTACAGATTTGTCTTAGCTTATGTAAATCAATTAACATTTGCAAAGGAAATGTCCCCACTTTGAGATCGAGCTTCAGAGGGGCTCTGCGCGGGCGCGGGCGGCAGTCGTGCGTTAGCATTGAGACGGGGTGGCTGTGTCGCTCGCTGCTACGCTCCGGCTATCGACCGACTATGCGCGTCTGTCTGTGTTAGTGCAAATATTTACGAACGAATTGTATCAGTGTGCGTTTATTGACTAGCTCGCTGCAGATGGCCCATTGCTATTGTGCGCGTGGACGCTTACGAATACTTACGATAGTAATACAAGTAGTCTCTACTAATATTAAAATGAGAAAAGATTGGATTTGATCAAAATAAAAGTCCAAGATGGCGGCTGCGAAAATTTTCAAGTTTTTCATCATGGGTGTCGTTTTCATATTTTTCGAGGGTGACAAAACCGATAGTGAGGTCAAAATAAAAATCCAAAATGGCGGCTGCAAAAATTTTCAAATATTTCATCATGGGTGTCGTTTTCATACTTTTCGAGGGTGATAAAGCCGATAGTGAGGTCAAAATAAAAATCCAATATGGCGGCTGCAAAAAATTTCAAATATTTCATCATGGGTATCGTTTTCATACTTTTCGAGGGTGATAAAGCCGATAGTGAGGTCAAAATAAAAATCCAAAATGGCGGCTGCAAAATTTTTCAAATATTTCATCATGGGTGTCGTTTTCATACTTTTCGAGGGTGATAAAGCCGATAGTGAGGTCAAAATAAAAATCCAATATGGCGGCTGCAAAAAATTTCAAATATTTCATCATGGGTATCGTTTTCATACTTTTCGAGGGTGATAAAGCCGATAGTGAGGTCAAAATAAAAATCCAAAATGGCGGCTGCAAAAATTTTCAAATATTTCATCATGGGTGTCGTTTTCATGCTTTTCGGGGGTGATAAAGCCGCTAGTGAGGTCAAAATAAAAATCTAAAATGGCGGCTGCAAAAATTTTCAAATATTTCATCATGGGTGTCGTTTTCATGCTTTTCGGGGGTGATAAAGCCGCTAGTGAGGTCAAAATAAAAATCCAAAATGACGGTTGCGAAAATTTTCAAATTTTTCATCATGGGTGTCGTTTTCGTGGTTTTTGAGGCTGCTGAAGCCAATAGTGAGGTCAAAATGAAAATCTAAGACGGCGGGTGCGAAAATTTTCAGAATTTTCGTCATGGGTGTCGTTTTCATACTTTTCGAGGGTGATCAAGCCGATAGTGAGGTCAAAATAAAAATCCAAAATGGCGGCTGCGAAAATTTTCAAATATTTCATCATGGGTGTCGTTTTCATGCTTTTCGGGGGTGATAAAGCCGCTAGTGAGGTCAAAATAAAAATCCAAAATGACGGTTGCGAAAATTTTCAAATTTTTCATCATGGGTGTCGTTTTCGTGGTTTTTGAGGCTGCTGAAGCCAATAGTGAGGTCAAAATGAAAATCTAAGACGGCGGGTGCGAAAATTTTCAGAATTTTCGTCATGGGTGTCGTTTTCATACTTTTCGAGGGTGATCAAGCCGATAGTGAGGTCAAAATAAAAATCCAAAATGGCGGCTGCGAAAATTTTCAAATATTTCATCATGGGTGTCGTTTTCATGCTTTTCGGGGGTGATAAAGCCGCTAGTGAGGTCAAAATAAAAATCCAAAATGGCGGCTGCAAAAATTTTCAAATTTTTCATCATGGGTGTCGTTTTCGTGGTTTTTGAGGCTGCTGAAGCCAATAGTGAGGTCAAAATGAAAATCCAAAATGACGGTTGCGAAAATTTTCAGAATTTTCGTCATGGGTGTCGTTTTCATACTTTTCGAGGGTGATCAAGCCGATAGTGAGGTCAAAATAAAAGTCGAAAATGGTGGTTGCGAAAATTTTCAAATTTTTCATCATGGGTGTCGTTTTCATGCTTTTCAGGGTTGATAAAGCCGATAGTGAGGTCAAAATAAAAATCCAAAATGGCGGCTGCAAAAATTTTCAAATATTTCATCATGGGTGTTGTTTTCCCACTTTTCGAGGGTGATAAAGCCGATAATGAGGTCAAAATAAAAATCCAAAATGGCGGCTACAAAAATTTTCAAATATTTCATCATGGGTGTCATTTTCATAGTTTTCGAGGGTACTACAGCCGATAGTGAGCTCACAATGTAAATCCAAGATGGCGGCTACAAAAAATTGTTTTTTTTTTAAATCATACATAAGGAACTTCGAATAACCTAAGTTATTCCGATCAAACTAAAATTTACTAATTATTACTTGATTTTAGGTACACGATACTTATTTGACAATAATATAGTGTGATGAGTTGCCAAATAAACAATGTTATTTATCACGAGACCGCATGAGTGAGTGAGTGACAGATAGATTGCAAAAACAATATCCTATACGGTTAAGACAAAAGAATACTGTATCATTGTGTATTAAAATTCAATTGATTTAATACAGATAACTTATTATTGAAAGATTATCTATTTATCCAGTTCTTTATTTAGATATTTAAGAAGGAAAATTAGTTTTATATGTAACCAACACCTCAAATTGATGACTGAATAATTAGTTACAACTAAAACTAAATTTTTGAAGCCGCCATTTTGGATTTTTATTTTGACCTCACTATTGGCTTTATCACTCTGGAAAACCACGAAAACGACACTTATGAAGCAAAATTCCAAATTTATTGCAGCCGCCATTTTGGATTTTCATTTTGACCTCACTATTGGCTCCAGCACCCTCGAAAACCACGAAAACGACACCCATGACGAATATTTTGAAAAGTTTTGCAGCCGCCATCTTAGATTTTCATTTTGACCTCACTATTGGCTTCAGCAGCTTCGAAAACCACGAAAATGACACCCATGACGAAAATTTTGAAAATTTTCGCACCCGCCATCTTAGATTTTCATTTTGACCTCACTATTGGCTTCAGCAGCCTCAAAAACCATGAAAACGACACCCATGATGAAAAATTTGAAAATTTTTGCAGTCGCCATTTTAGATTTTCATTTTGACCTCACTATTGGCTCCAGCACCCTCGAAAACCACGAAAACGACACCCATGACGAATATTTTGAAAAGCTTTGCAGCCGCCATCTTGGATTTTCATTTTGACTTTATAATCGGCTCCAGCACCCTCTAAAACCACGAAAACGACACCCATGACGAATATTTTGAAAAGTTTTGCAGCCGCCATCCTGGATTTTCATTTTGACTTTATAATCGGCTCCAGCACCCTCGAAAACCACGAAAATGACACCCATGACGAAAATTTTGAAAATTTTCGCACCCGCCATCTTAGATTTTCATTTTGACCTCACTATTGGCTTCAGCAGCCTCGAAAACCACGAAAACGACACCCATGACGAAAAATTTGAAAATTTTTGCAGCCGCCATTTTGGATTTTCATTTTGTCCTCACTATTGGCTCCAGCACCCTCGAAAACCACGAAAACGACACCCATGACGAATATTTTGAAAATTTTCGCACCCGCCATCTTAGATTTTCATTTTGACCTCACTATTGGCTTCAGCAGCCTCGAAAACCACGAAAATGACACCCATGACGAAAATTTTGAAAATTTTCGCACCCGCCATCTTAGATTTTCATTTTGACCTCACTATTGGCTTCAGCAGCCTCAAAAACCATGAAAACGACACCCATGATGAAAAATTTGAAAATTTTTGCAGTCGCCATTTTAGATTTTCATTTTGACCTCACTATTGGCTCCAGCACCCTCGAAAACCACGAAAACGACACCCATGACGAATATTTTGAAAAGTTTTGCAGCCGCCATCTTGGATTTTCATTTTGACTTCATAATGTTTTAGTTCAGGAAAGTGCAAGCCTACATGACGTTTCTGTAACAGCAGTTGAAGGTTTGGTACCCCCTGATGCGTACCATCCGCCACTGGACATCCAGGTAAAGTTACAATCATCGAATGAAAGTGAAAGACTTGAACCCAGTAATCTCGACCGTAGTAGGGACTGGAATTTTAAAAAATGCAATCGCAAACTACTTAACGAACTTCTTTCTGAGGTATCTTGGGATGCAGTTTTATCATCCAATGACGTTCGCACTAGCACTCAAGTTTTCTATGCTACTATTTACAGCTTGTTTGACGCTTGCGTCCCTAAAAAACAACGAAACAGAAAGATAACTAGAAGATATCCTACCTGGTTTACGTCGGATATTATTCAGGATATCCAGAAAAAAGTTAAATTGCATTCCGCCTGGAAAAAGAGTAAATGTGAACTAATATATAAGCAATTCTCTGACTATAGATCTCGCCTAAAGTCTCGTATATTGACTGCTTATAATACTTACATTAGGTGCATCGAAGGGAACATTAAGAAAAACCCCAAAGAATTCTGGCAACATATTTCTAACCTTAAATCAAAAGGCGGGTTTGAGCCTAACGTAACCCACAAAGGTAAAATTCACAGTGGTGTAGCAGCTGCTGAAGCGTTCGCAGATTATTTCGCGAGCGTCTTCCAAACTGAAGTACCAAAGTTAGATCTCGATAATATAGCCAATCCAAGCAACTGCAATATCAGTTATTACGTCAATATACTAAACTTCGCTGAAAGTGATATAAGCACCGGAATAAATAAAATAAAACTCAACAGTTCTATTGGTCCTGATAATATTCCTCCGTGGTTCTTAAAAGAGGGAAAGGAATTTCTCATTCGGCCCCTAAGCCACATTTTTAACTTGGCACTAAAATCTGGAGTCTATCCGCCACCATGGAAGATGTCACGTGTAACTCCCATACCGAAATCCTCACTTAAATCTTCAGTCGATGAATATCGTCCAATAGCGATACTATCCTCTCCCGCGAAAGTTTTCGAGAATGTCCTACATCAAGGAATTTACAAGCAAGTGAAACAGTACCTGTGCAATGAGCAGCATGGCTTTCGCGAAAAAAGATCTGTCAATACTAACTTACTGACACTAGTTAATTATATCTCTACTAGTCTTGATCGCAGGCGCCAGGTAGACGTTCTTTACTTTGATTTTCAAAAGGCGTTCGACAGAGTCAACAATGACGTCTTGCTGGCAAAGCTCAGTGCGATAGGTGTTGCACCAGGGCTTCTACGCCTTCTTGCAGATTATTTGCGGGACCGACAACAGTTTGTCAGATTAGGTTTGTACGAGTCACTCCCATACCACACTCGCTCAGGTGTGAGTCAAGGTTCGGTAGTCGGCCCTCTCCTTTTCATTTTGATGATTAATGACCTCCCTGATGTAGTTGCGAATGCCAGATCCCTCTTATATGCTGATGACTTAAAACTATTTTATGAAATAAAATCTGAGCGCGATTGTCAAGCTTTGCAGTCAGACATTGATTCAGTATATAGGTGGAGTTTAGAAAATAAAATGGAATTCAATAAATCAAAATGCTACGTGATGTCTTTCGGTCGAATGCGGCGCCCAGTAAACTTTCTATACAAACTGAATGGAGATATAATTACAAGAACTGATTCCATGAAAGACCTCGGAGTCTTATTCGACCGTAAGCTCACTTTTCACGACCATATCACATCCACTGCTAAGGAGTCCTTCAGGCGCCTTGGCTTTGTCTTAAGGAACTGTCGTGACTTCCACAACCCCCACGTTATCAAGCTTGTTTTTGGGGCATTGGTCCGTAGCAAGCTTGAGTCTAGTGCGTGCGTATGGAATCCTTTTGAGAAGCAGTATGCGTTAGCTTTAGAAAAAGTTCAAAAAGCATTCCTTAGATACCTTTACAAGCGCTTGTACTGGTTTTACCCTTTCTTGTATCCCACTAAATTCCTGTTGGGTTGCTTAAGTTTCAATTCTCTAGAAGTAAGACGGTCGCGCGATCAGATGACTGTTATATTTAAAATTCTTAGGGGAATTATTGATGTTCCTGATCTCCACAATGATATCTTGAATCTATTTGTCCCAGACAATTACTGTCGTGGCAGAAAACACCGCTTACTGGCTGTTCCAACTTGCCGTACTGTTGCACACTCCATGTCACCTATTCCTCGGACATTAGCCGCTATTAACGCTCTCCTGGACTCAAACACAGAACTTGATATGTTTGCGAATGAATGGAAGATGATATTGTCAGAATGTTTGAATTTCTGTGAGAAGAATGCATGAATGTGTTAAATAAATAAATTATATTATTATGTTTTAATAGTGTAATTGGCTTCGGCCGTTCTATTTAAAATAAAATAAATAAATAAATAAATAAATAAATCGGCTCCAGCACCCTCGAAAACCACGAAAATGACACCCATGACGAAAATTTTGAAAATTTTCGCACCCGCCATCTTAGATTTTCATTTTGACCTCACTATTGGCTTCAGCAGCCTCGAAAACCACGAAAATGACACCCATGACGAAAATTTGGAAAAGTTTTGTAGCCGCCATCCTGGATTTTCATTTTGACTTTATAATCGGCTCCAGCACCCTCGAAAACCACGAAAACGACACCCATGACGAATATTTTGAAAAGTTTTGCAGCCGCCATCTTGGATTTTCATTTTGACTTCATAATCGGCTCCAGCACCCTCGAAAACCACGAAAATGACACCCATGACGAAAATTTTGAAAATTTTCGCACCCGCCATCTTAGATTTTCATTTTGACCTCACTATTGGCTTCAGCAGCCTCGAAAACCACGAAAATGACACCCATGACGAGGTTTATCTACTAAACGGCCGTAGGTAATTATTTCAAGGTCACTGCCGAAACTATAACATCGTTCGATTGGCTACGGAACCCTAAAATGCTATTTAGGTACAGTGCTAGTTAGGTAGGTTTATTACTGATTTATAATAATTCTAATTGGTGAAACAGGATCACATTTTTTATAAAATCTCATTTTTATGTACTTAATAAATCCTCCTACCTACAGTATGCAAATAAAATGTTATTCGATTCCTAAGAAAATACTCGAAATAATTTTTAAAGTTTTACCCCCGCAGGAACTAAGTTCTGATTTTAAATAAAATCGAAATTTCTAAATGAAAAATGCTTAAAATATACGTAACATACGTATCAATCTATACAAAATATATCAGACTTGCATCCGCAATTCCCTTCTGGAATCGTAGGCAAAAATAGCGACCTGCGGGCGGCATGTCTGTGCCTCTGCATACTCTTTGATCGTCGTTTTAGTTCAGCGCGCCACCGCGCGCGTTTTACGTTTTCGGGAGTAGAGCGTTTAGCTCCGCCCACATGCGCAAGGTCAGCGAGCCCTATATACACCTTAAGTAACATTACGCTAGTTACAATGAGGAGCCACCTTTTAAGTAATTAATTTACTTGTGTTAGGGTGCTCCGCCCTTCCCAAGTTACATTACTAGTTATTTAAGGAATTTCACAAGTAAGGTAATCTTTCAATAAGCTAAAATAACAAAAATAAAGTAATATGCCAGAAATTAACATTTAAGTGCGCTATCGATTGGGGATGTGTGACAGGGTCTGAATTGTGTGGGGGGGGGTGTGTGTATGGGTTAGTGGGTGGATGTGTTGGGGTTTGGGGGGTATGTGCGTGAGTTTGTGGGAGTTGCGGGAGTGTAGTGTTACGCGTAATACTATTATTATAAATGCGAAAATAACTATCTGTTACCATTCCACGTCGACTGAACGAATTTGGATGAAATTTAGCACACGGATTGAACACGACCTGGGAAATGAACCCAGGACTCCAAGCTCAGCTGTGGCGCTTGCAAACGCTACACTATCGAGGCAGTCACTAAAATCATAATTACATCATCATTTTAGCCCAAAGATGTCCACTGCTGGACATAGGAACCCCAAGCACCGCCCGTTCGACCGGTTGTGTGCTTCCCGCATCCAGAGGATTCCTGCGGTCTTCACAAGGACATCAAGGTCATTGTTCGGCATCTCTTTACAGGGATCAGTCAGGTATGAAATGTCGACGCCATCTTTTTAAATATTGACATGTAAAAGTTTCTTAAAAGATCTGCTTACAGAAGTAAACATTTCATTTCATCGAACGACCTCGTGGGAAGATTTCCAACGTAGCGTTGGAAATCTTCCCACGAGGTATGAGTACGAGGTACGAGTCTTCAGGTACACGATCACTAAAATATTAACTAGTAAATGGAAGAATTGAATGACGTTTTAATAAATCATTTATCGGTACCGGTATCTCCCGGGGAAGTTGCCGCTACGGAAATTGGGTACAAATCTTTTTAAGGCAGCTTTTGTTCCACGTCACCTGTCCATCCGTCTGTCAGACTGTTAATCCATTGAACGTAGAAAACCTTGAACTTTGTTCAGTACAGCCTGTTTTACTTTTATTTTGTGGCTGGTTTAACATGCTTTGTAAGACTAAGAAGCATGTTTGTTACAAACATTAATTTGAAGTATAATATTATGCAGTGTTTGTCGCGAGTGAAGTATCTAAATAATAATAATAATTGTTTATTATCAGAAAGGTGGGTACAAAAATCATCTATCCTATTCAAAAAACAGTACAAAAAGTTTGACTTTTAAAGGATACAGTAAACGATGATGTCCGTGCTAGTATAAACTGTGTGACGGACATCAGCGCCTTCCTCTTACAGATTTAGACAACAAAAATTAACTTTATTTGCATTATAACAATATAAAAGTACAAGATTTTGATACCAAATGTTGATTCAAAAGTTAGTAGAATATAAATTTAACATAATAAAAATAGCACAATAATAATTACAATATAACATAATTTGAGTTAATGAAAATGAATTCAGCCCTTAGCACTTAAAGCATTTCATGATAGGAATATCTATGGATGCCTTTTCTTTGATCTAGATGCTGATTTTTACACGTCTCATTAGAGACGAGTTTTAAATTTGCTCCAGGACTAAACCTTTGGGCCAGTAGTAACTGGTCCGAAGGTTTGGGCCTAATTCGGAAACTTAAAGTTTTAGTTACAAAATTGACTACTCAGGACTCGGGTTTAACGTCAGTTTTTGAAATAAGAACTTTAACTTTGTCGGAATAAAGTTTGAAATGTAAAAATAGCTTGATCGTTTAAACCTGAAAGATATATTTTTTTATGTAATATGGCTGATTTTTTTTCAGAAACCAGTTGACTAGCTAATCTTTTCACCATAATATAATTAAGTATAAAGTCTCGTGCCAAAACAAGGCAAAAAACGCCGAAACAAACACGTTTCTTGTTTGGAGACCCCCGTTAATTTGTAACTTTATTTTAGTTTTTATTGTTTGCTGTTATAGCGGCACTATTAATACACACTCTGTGACAAATTCAACTGTCTGCCTATTACAATTCATGAGTTACAGCCCGCTGACAGACGTACGGACGGGCGGACAACCGTGCAGCTAGCTTCTGACGTTTCATAAGTGCCCATGTTGGTTTATGTGAAATAAAATATTTTGATTTTGATTTTGACGAGCGGACGAGCTCCGTCACAAAAACCTCTACTGGTATCAACGTGTATATAAATCCTAACTATTTTGTTATTCCTATTTTTTTACTGTTACAGCTACGTATGCATAAGCATGGCGTAAGCATAATCAGCCTATGTGCCCACTGCTGGGACATAGGCCTCCTCCCTGTGAGAGGGATTGGGCCGTAATCTACCACGCTGGCCCAGTGCGTGTTGGCAGATGTCACATGTCTAAGAACTTTTGGTTCAGAACATGCCGGTTTCTTCACGATGTTTTGCTTCGGCGTTCTGAGAGGATAAATTCAAATAAGTAAATCCTAACTAAGTATTTTGTTATTCCTAAAGTTTTTATTGTGACAGTTAGTACGCAATTAAAGTGAAATTGTTATGTGTGCTGAGTATTATTTGAGATGCGATTCTTTATGTATTGTTGTTAACATTTATGTGCATATATTAAATTAATACTATAAGTACTAAAGTGTGTTTCTTCCTACACTAGATGCAGCAATCTTAAAGCAAGCTTACGAGTTTATAAATATGTATGATTTTTATCCTTGAGTGAAATGGTGTATAGTTGGTAGTTTTTACGATTAGTTTAACTTTATTATTTGTATTTAACAAGCGCTTCTCGCCATCAAACTCGAAAGTTTGGCGAGTAAAATTGTAGAAACAACAAAATAATGTATGTTTGAGAGCCGAGCTGTTTTGCCCGCGTGGTGGAGTTTAGCCCATTCCCTCTCTGTGAGAGGACGCCAGGGCCCCAGCATTGCAAACACGATAAGCTGACTATGGTATACTTTAACCCGGGGCAAATGACGTGAACAAAATTACGCCGACACCGGGTTATGACGACCCAGATTTTATCGAGTAAATTCTCATGAAGAAGTTGTCTAAATTTTAATAATTATTTATTATACACGAGCTTTTTGCATGTGCAGTAAAAAAGAAATAAATCCAAATATTTTATAATTCAAACTTTTACTAGCTTTCTTAATAGCGCATGCAAAATCAACTCTGAAAACATAACATTAATATTTTTAAAATTTTTGTTAAGTTATTCTAAATAATAATCGAAATTAACAATCGTACATAATAAAATAGAGGACAAACAAACTTCTTATTATATAATAGTAACAAATAATCTAGTAGTAGTCTATAATTGCTATACGGAATCAAATGATCTGGGCACGTGTCAATCTGGCATGCATTAGAAGTATTAGATATCTTCTTAGCCCTTTGAGACGGTCATATTTGACATCTTCTGTGAGTTCCTGGAACTTTCGAGGGACCTCCCTAGAAGGTTCCTAGGGGGGGTCACTGGCAAAACCTGCGATTCTTTCGCGCAACTGTCGAAGCGCAGCATTTGACCCTTCTTCGTCAGACCCCGACTCTTCTAACACAGCAAATATTCTCTCAGTGTAGTCTATATGTGCCATATTTAACCAAAACTTTAAAAAGAACAAGGTGAATTGACAACAAATACTAAATTATGAAATGTGTTTCTTTCTTTCTTTATTCATTTATTTTATTATTTATGTACACACAGTAAAATTCATATAGATATAACATAATCAAACTAGGAGTACAAAGGTACTGCTTATCTTCTTTCTTAAAAGTATGTCACAAAAATACTACGCCAGCCATGACACTGGGTCATATTTACCCGTTTTGAGTTGATGCACGTATATCTTGCTGTAGATGTGGCGTTGCACTTAGCATACCTGAGGTTCGGTTAGAAGGAGGTTGTATCTCCAGCTACACAAACGCCAAAATTGCACGAACGGCGTAAAAGAGTAATGACAGATTTAAGTCGCCTCGGGTCAGTATGACCCAGCGTCATTGGCGCCGGGTTAAATATGCCTCCTCCAGTGGAGTAAAAGCTTTAATTTTCGAGTAAAATATAAAAATAACTACAATAAGAAGAACCGATTCAAAAAGGTTTAAGTGAGAATCCTTTACGATTGTTGCGAGCTTTATAGTGCGTAACGAATAAATGTGTTTCTTTTTTATTTGAATTCTATTTTAAAACTGATTTATCACCAATATTCCCACAAACAAATGTTAAAAGGGATTTAAAGGTCCGTGGCATACATACCTGCCCGCCATTTTGATTATTTTTCAAAATGGCGGCCACGCATTTAACCTATATAAATGCAAACTGAAAACATAACAAGACCTAACCACCGATATTAAAACGGTCAAAGTCGATCACGTGACATCCATATTTTTACCCTTGCTAACATTTTGTTGCATAGATGTTTGAAATAATCACTTTGAATGTTTCAAATAATCAAACATTTACGCAACAAGATGTAGGGTACGCAACTTCAAATAAATAAGGACTTTGATATGAACGTTAATATCTCAAAAACGTTTTCTGTTTGCGTTAACATCAGCTATCGATTTTTTTTTTTACAAAATGGCGGCCACGAATGAAAATTCGTGGCCGCCATTTTGAAAAAAAAATCATAATGGCGGACAGGTTGGTATGCTAGGCTCCATATAAAATCTTGAATCCCCTTTAAATGATTGACATGGGAATATTATGGCGTAAGCTTCTTGAGGCTTACAACCACCTGGATCTGCAGAGATTAAAAAGCCCCTACGCTTAAGGCTAATGTATGTTTAAATATACCGGATACCGGTACTGTGTAAGTCTAAATAAAGCCTGAAGAAATTCAAATATGTTTTACACGTCCAACATGGATATAAAATATAGAATACATACACGACGCTACAATCCTACGCAATATTTTTTTTGTGTCGTACATCGTACACGTGTATAGAAGACTTCCAGGATTTCTTTTGAAAGTCACACGACGCGAGGCTGACTAGGCGTTGACTAGTAACATCAGAAGGTCAATTCTCGTAATTTAAAACGTTCAAAATCTAGTCGCAGTCTCATCTCAGCGACAAACAAATGTCAAAAACTTGTCGAAATGTAGGGAAATCAGATGTATTTTTTGACAGATTGAGACTGAGATCAGACTGTGAACGGTCTTAAAATTACGAGAATTGCCCCTCTATCGGCAAAAGGATTCTGAACTCCCGTAATAGGAGTAGCATACCATGATAACATTTTAAACTTAAGGCCCGGTATTATGCCGTTGCCCTTGCTCAAATGGGCGTTACCGCTGAAAATGCCCCGCGCGCCCCTCATCGTACCTACGCGCGAAGCGGACACGAAGTTTCTATTTTGTAGGGCTAGCTGCCATAGAGTCAGACGCGCGACGCTCACATATAGGTAGCTAACAGCATTTATTGCAGAGCAGTGGTGTATATTTATATTTTTTTACAAACAAAGAACTCGTAATATTAATAAAATAGAAAATATTATCAATGTAACCGGGCGGCAGAATTTAGACAGTTATTATTAAATTAGCTTTTCCCTACAATTTCGCTCACAAATAAAAGTGAATAAGTTAGTACCTACTTACTTTTTTTTTTAACGCAGAATAGATCGACTGGAAATTCTGAGCAATATACATATCTGCCGGCCGAAGATCAAATGCCATATTGGGTTCATGGAGCCCATGAACCACAATGCGCCCTATATCGATACCTCGGGGCTCAAAGGATGAACACGACTTTTCACGAAATCCAATAAATCGATACAGAAAGAAAAACTGAATAAGATGGTGTAAATAACTCTAATTGGCCAAAATGTGCTCTATATATACGCCCTTTGAGCCCCGATGTATGGAATTATGGTTTGTGGGACCCGTGTATAACCCGTGACCCCCAATTTAATTTATTATCCAGAAGTTTATCTAGAAGCCACAAGCGGTCGTGGGCTCGAAACTTTTTAGTTCAATAAGGCCGGCCACATACGGACGGAATTCCGTTTCAAAATATCGATTCGGCATTTTCGGAGGCAACGAATTCAAACAAAATCAAGGAACTACCTCACACGTACTTACAATAGTTCTCCATTCGAAATTTTCTGCCTTCGAAATTATTTTGTATGGATTTGCTGCCTTCGAAAATCCGAATCGATATTTCTGAACGGAATTCCGATTTTGCCAGCCGAGTAAAGACTATACAGGGTCCAATTTTTAGTTTGTAATGAAAGAAAAAGAGAGCGAGAGTGAGAGAGAAAGTGAAAAAAATTGTGAAAGTGAGAAAGAAAAAAAATCAAAATGAAAGTCATTTATTCAAATTAGTCTGAGAATCAGCACTTTTCGAATGCCAAAATTACAAAAGACAGTCCCCCAAAAACGCCCGCCCTTCACCACTTGCTAGTGCTATCGCTGGGAAGAAGAAGTGGCGCAACAAACTCTGCTGGGGAGATTGTTGCGCCACTTCTTCACGCACAGCTGTCTGTTCAGTTAAATAATACTTATACAATAATAGGTATGTTAAATAAATTAACATTACAAGACACAGAACATTAAATTAAATTATTTGCCACATGTCAGTTAGCCACGCCAATATACCATCAAAGATACTAAAAACTATACTAAGATTGATGTAGGGATTAATTTTGTTCAGGTAAGCGAACATTGGCGCCGATTCCCGATTCGAATTTAGTCATCAACCTGACAAACGTGCAGATACGATTTCAATTGACTTTAAACCGTAGTCTAAAGGTCCGGCTTGATATTTCTTGGAGTGATTTAAAAAAATTACTGATGTTTACTTTACGTCCACCAATCGATAATTTTTCAGTTTCCCTAAAACAAAGTAAAATATAAAATTCAGTTGAAGTACTGACGGCTTAGAAATATAATTATATAATATTCAAACAGGCAGGTTTTGATCAAACAAAATCCACAATGTTGAAAACTACCTTTCAGCTTCATAGGTCGTTTGATCTAGTTCTTCGTGTAAATTTACATCGAAATCAAAATCACAATCAAAAGTCATTTATTCAAATTAGGCTGAGAATCAGCACTTTTCGAACGTCAAAATTACAAAAGACAGTCCCCCAAAAACGCCCGCCCTTCACCACTTCCTACTCCTAGTACTATCGCTGGGAAGAAGAAGTGGCGCAACAAACCCCCAGCAGCACAGCTGTCTGTTCAGTTAGAAAATACTTGATACTTGATTGTATACAATACTGGGTGTTAAGTAATTAACATTATAAGGCACAGAACATAAAATTAAATTATTTGCCATATGTCAGCTAGCCATGCCAATATACCAACAAATATAATAAAAACTATACATAGGTACTCATAAAATAATTAATTAAAATTAAAATGTAAATAAAAACTTACTACCTAAATAAAAGCCTCCAGGTATAAAGGGCGTGACTGCTTACATATTTACGCATTGCTGGGTTCTGGTCACATAGCTGTCACTTGAAGTCACAGATGATAAACTAGGACCATCGAAGTAAAATAAATAAATAAGTTAATACTAATAACAATAACCTGTCAGTAAGCCAATTCTGGAGAAAGAACATGAACATTGTCTTGAGTTAATTAGGGCGACCAACTATTCTTATCGTGTAAGTAGTCGTTGATGGAATAGTAAGCCTTTGAACAAAGGTTGAATTTTACTTGATGAACACTTTACTTTGATGATGACATCGAATTCAATAAATGATGATGGCTTTTCAGTAGGAGGACTGCAAAAAAACAACAATTATTTTTGAAAATAATACAATGTATTCTATGATAGGTATGTTTATATCTATTACTTTGTCATTTGTTGTCGGATACTAAGTTCAGATTTTATTCAATAGATTGATCACTAAATATTTCATTAAACCCTATAATGTCTTAATCAAGATGTTGTAGTGATAGATCACTAAATCCCACAGGACTAGAACAATAATACGAAATTCGAAAAATTCCGTATTCTTCTTGAAATGCCTTTTGATTTGCTTGAATATTGTGAACAATAGATGATGATGGCTTTTCAATAGTAGAACTGAAAAAATACAATATTGATTTAATATACACTAGCTTATGCCCGCGAATTCATCCACGTGAACGTATAAAAGGTATACGTAGGTAAGTCAAAAAAAAAAATTCAATTCCGAACTGATATTTCGAAACGGAATTCCGACTGTATGTGGCCGGCCTAATATTATTACCCCGTATTTAACAGTCTGGTAGTTATGAGTAATAAAACAATAATACAGAGTGAAATTAAATTAGCTAGCGAAACTATATAATATTTCAACACGATAAAACAGATTTTATCAACTTACACTTCAAGTAACAACAATAACAGCGGTCATTGACCCCAAACAAAACATTTATTTTTTATTTTGTCGTGTTTAGTAGATATCGATACCCATCATGTCTTGAGACAAAATAAAAAAATAATGATTTTTGGGGTCATTGACCCCACTGACCTAACACCGCTGTTATTGTTGTTACTTGAAGTGTAAGTTGATAAAATCTGTTTTATCGTGTTGAGATATCGACACCCGTCTGTAAAGTATACAAAAAAAAAAAACGGATATTTTAATTGACTACACTACCGACGGTGGATGACCCCAAAAAAGTCCTAGCCCAACTAGAAACAACACCTAAAGTTGTTATTCCCCGTGGGAATCGAACCCGCGATCGAGAAGATATCCCTTTCACCACTAAACCAAGGAAGCATTCTATTGTAATGAGTAGGTAGGTACTTACTCATCATCCAATCGAGAAGCAGTATCATCCAGTTCTTGAGTAGCAATTTGCTTATTCGCCAATCTAAAATAATAAAATCATTGAAATACAATTGGAAGCACAGCTGACCCTACTGTAGGTACTTACTCTGTGGCCTTCGGTGAGTCTCAAGTCACTCAGGTGATATTATGATTCGGAAAATCAATTTCAACTTAGTAACAATGCCTATAATATAGTGTACTCTATATCTATAGGCATTATTAATTACTAAGTTAGAAGTATTAAATTCACGAGAAATATATTTATTTTTATCATTCTTTATTTAGGTAGGTACAGACGCCAGCACATCAACGTAAACTCTATACATAAATATAACTACGACGCGCCGTGGAGTGTTAGAAAGAAAGTATCCTCGGCATGATTGGTGGAGTTTTCAACGTTTTTAAAATTGCCCAATGGTTGCACATACTAATAATTGGGAGCCAATCATCATGTTTCACTGGGGAATGTCACATTTGTCAATATTATCACGATACTAATATCGCGATATCGCAATTATTGAGCACGATACCGTGATACGGCCTATTATACCATCAATATTACCACGGTATCGTGATATTATTGACAATGTAACATGCCCCAATAGGAATAAGCCACACCCACTCGCCCCTGCGCGCCCGCCGCTGCTTCCGAGTTCTCCCGATCCTTTACGAAATTAAACGAAAGTCACATCGTTTGATCGTTCGTTTACGTCAGTTGCGCTTGACCCGTTCGTTAGGGTATTTATGTTCTGTGATATAAAATCGTACTGTGTGCTGTGCTGTGAAATTTCATAAAACATTTTATAAATATAATATTGTGGCACCTCAGTTGACGCAAATTCAAGGAGGGCGCATCATAGTGCTTCGATTGAGTGGATGCCGGGTGATAGATATTTGTCGGCAGACGGGCATAACGGTGACGGTGAGTAATATTTTTTGTAATCATAATTTTTGAATTAAACTAAAGAAAGGCTATGAAAACATGTGTCAATGGTGTTTTTCTACAGAATTTTCGAAATATAGTTAGCGCTACGCGCTGTTCCAAGCGTAAAGCGTAAATTCAGAGTTTTATATATGTAAAGAGAATTCGATGAACTATTGTTTTTGATTCCGTTTAGTCATGAACCATTCTAAACAAAAGTTAATCCAGTAGGTAGTGATTGGATTTTAAAGTAAATATCTAAGCAATTACGCACTTTCTTTTTGTCCGTTGAAACATTGCTGGGTCAAATGTGTTCCCGTGCCCAGCGGGCCCCAGGGGCTGCAGTCTCGACATCAAGTTTCGCTAGGACATCTTCCATTATTGACTCAAATAACGAAAAGTTCTGATAATTATGGGGTCTGTAAACGCACACTACAACATGCTTATCAAGCTCAACACAGGACAGTTCGATGCAATGTTCAATCGATAAACCCATGTCATTTCGTTGTTTTGGATTTTAAACAATTTTTAATTAAGATTATAGAACCTCCACGCAGCATAGATTTACGATTAAAACAACTGCCCACATTATAGTTCTCATAACTAATTTATTAGCATTTGGTAATCCTTTAACCAATGTTCAGTACCTACAACAAACAATGTCAAACTTTGTTTTTTCCAAAAACATTTGAATTTCTAATAATTTGGAAGACATACCTTGAATATTTTGATGAAATAGTTTCAAGGCATTCTGCTGATCTCCTTTTTGATATTTACTTAATTTATAGCAAGAAGATACCTTGTTGTTGATATGTATAAGAATATTATTACTGGTATCTTCTGTTGTCTTACAAACTAGTTTAAATGATTATTCGGAGTTAATCCCAAGACTTCAATGTCATCACCAGGCAGTGAGCTCATAGTGCTTAAGGGAAATGGAACCTCCTTCGTACAATTTGTATAAATATTTATAGCATTTGAGCTACACTTATTTAGGTCAGCCACCTTACTATTAGTATTATTACTAACTGTTATGGTGTTAATAATACAAGACTTCGACATACTACTTATGTCTGAGTTTATGTAAGAAGCTAATAGCCTTGCTATTATGTGTCTAAAGCTAACAGGCAGATACACAGTATCCCTAGCTAGTCGACTTTAAAGATTCCACAAAACTGTTGGTGTCAAAATATACAAGCTTGTCACTGTAATGACTAGCTAAAAAGTGCAATTATGCTTATTAAGCATATGAATATAATTGTTCTGTCTAGTTGTCAATTTCTTAAAATATGGGAAAGCACACAATATTACTTTTCTACAATTTAACTTTAACAACTCAGTTACACAGTCAGTGATTTAATATTTTTTGACATTAGAACTGTTACCTACAAATACAGTAATGTTGGTTTTAGGATTAAATATATTTCCTGTTACTGATGTCATTATTTGTTTGTAGGTTGACCCTGGCATACAATAATTTTGAGTAGAATAACTCAGGTTGTCACTAATTAATTTACCTAAACCTCTTCCTATACGATCTGAGAACATAACTGAATCATGACTACTGAAAGATGGACAAATACCAGTCTCAAGCTGTACTACTTGAGATAGATCTTGCACTATATTAGGTACGTCTTGGTTAAGGTTACAGTCTTGAGACAAACTCTCAGTCTGGGACGGGTCCTTCGTTGCCTCAGGCTGGACAACAACAGGGTTTAAAACCTGACAAGTACACTGACACATAACTAACTCACTAGCAGCAAGAATATGTTCTTTAATTTGGTTCTGAGAACCCACGTATTTAATGTAAAGGGAACTAAGTGTGCCCTCAAGTACCTGTATGTCAGACTGTAAGCGCTGTGTATCAATTTCATAGATTTTTCTGCTGTCTTCTAATTTAATTTGCTGATTGTTTAATTTATTTATTAGATCAACACGTTCTTTCCTCAGTGGAATATTTTTGGAAAAGTGCTTCTGTTGTTTCCTAAATTGATTACATTTTTTAATTATTCTATTCATTCTTGCATATTTTTTCATTTTGTTATGACTAACTTTATAACTATAATTATAATTCTGTTTCAGCAAGGAATCTTCAGTAAGGTCAATAGTTGTTATGGAATGAGGGTTACAATTACTATTTAACAATTCATTATATAAATGGTTTTTTTCTTTAACCTGATTACATTCTATTTGTTTTCCTAACTGGTTAACGCGACTATTAGCATGAAATAATTCATCTTCTAGGTCCCTAACTTTGCTTAAAGCCTCCTCATACAAAAGACTACAGTTGTTGAAACCATCCGTGACCACCTTCAATTGGTCGCGTTCATCAACAACATTCAGATATTGTTGATGTAGGTCTACTAGCTCCCGTTTAAGGCTTGAGTTTTTGTCAACAATTTTCTTGAACTGCTCCTCACTTTCATCATTCTCCAGTAGCAATTGGTCATATTGGAGTTTCTTTGCTTCAAGTTTTTGGAGGGCCGTTCTCAATTTAAGGTCGATCTCCTGAGCAGTAGCCTTACGGGTCATCACAGGCATGGTTTCAGGATTAGTTACTGAAAGTAGAATAGAGAAACGGTGAGAAAAAGTAGGAGACAAATAAAATAAAGTTGGAAATGAAAGGGAAAATGAAAGATGTTAGCGTAGTTCAGTGAAGAAATTAGGTTGGGGTTGAAAACAGCTCAAGCCAATTCAGTAAGTAAGGTAATATTATCAAATTTGGATGATTTTATTGCCTTACGAATTTTACTTTTCTTTATGTGGGTAGGTTGCCTAGATTTTAAAGTTATTTTTTGTTTAAATATTACAGTAGGTATAACAGCAATGCAAAAATAAAGATCATGAACCTTTTTATTCTTGTGTATTATCTTAAGGATCACAATGGGAATAACAAAATCTTTGCTAAGTTTCGTTTTCTATGATGTAAACATTGCGATCTAGACCCAATGCAGAGGTCTAAATCAGCGAACTATTTATGCTAAGAGGTCACGAGGATATATGTAACAGAGTTACAATAACGATTGTGTGCTATTATAAAGTAAAAGTAAACAAATACTCCCCGTTTTATTCCGCAGTACGAACGTCAGCTGTTGGTTTTAGGTTACCGGTACCGGTGTGTAACAAACACTGTGTATTACTCTTTCTATGAACAGGAAAACAATAATCCTGAGTATTAATTATGCAATTAAATTACGTTTACACATAAAATTACACCTTAATTTTACTTAATTACTAATAATTTAAAAATAATTTTAAAATACCATCATATCGATCTCTTTACGACCAAATTCGGTCGCAACTCGCTAAGTCCCAGATTGACAGGTGTAATGTATGGAGTGACAGGGCTTGGCGACCGAATTCGGTCGTAAAGCGATCGCTATGAATGTCGAGACTGCAGCCCCTGCTTAGTTAGAATCTAGTTACCACGCTATCGCATTGGGTGTAACCCTGTAATGGTAGCGATGTTAGTGTGTAAATAAATAACTTAATCACTTTATGTAAGCTATTATTGTAGGGAATTATAAGTATTAATACATCTTTGCATAGTAATTGAGTAATTATGGGCAAATACACTATAGCTATTTGTTTCGTTCCAGAAAAAATCTGTTTACTTCTGGCTTCTCTCTGGCTGGCGGTGGGAAGAAAGAGGAACCATAGGAGCCCATCGCCGCCAACCGGGCGGCAGACGCCGCACACTCTGCCGATCCTTTTCTGACCACACGAATAACATCAACTTCGTACAGCGTAAGTCCATGTGTAGCTTGTAATCATAAATATCACCTCAACTTATTCATCACTCATAAAATATGGTTTTCTTAAAAAGTGAATAATAAAATTGATTAAAATAAATGATACCTACTTACTACCTAATAGAAATGTAGGTAGGTAGTTGGAAGGGCGCTCGGCGCTCACATTATTACCTACTATGTATTAGATAAATCTTCCGTGACTAAATAATAACAGCCGCACAGGTCCCGTGGAGAGGGGCCCGTGGCTAAATAATAACAGCCGCACAGGTCGATCGGTCAGGTTAAGCTACGCTTGCCGCGGTTGGTCTGTGGATGGGTGACCATCTTTACATACCGAGACCCCTCCGTGCCTCGGAAAGCACGTTAAGCCGTTGGTCCCGGCTGTCATTCGGGGATCCTTGACAGTCGTTACGGGTAGTCAGAAGCCCGAAAGTCTGACAACCAGTCTTACCAAGGGGTGTCGTATTACCCAGTAACTGGGTTGTGGAGGTCAGATAGGCAGTCGCTCCATGTAAAATACTGGTATTCAGCTGCATCCGGTTAGACTGGAAGCCGACCCCAACATAGTTGGGAAAAGGCTAGGCAGATGATGTATTAGATAAATCTTCAGTTCTTTACAATCTACCTCAACAAGGGTGGAAGTTCTCAATTCGACAAATTTGTTTATCTTTATATTTTGAAGATTTTTTAACCGTCCCGTACTCATTTAAAGTCTATTCAACTAATGCTTCAAATTAATTTCAAGTTAAACAAATATCGATTTTATTCCAATGGTAATTAGGTTGATTTCAGAGTGACTAGCACTACTAGACTAGCAGTTATAAAAATGTTTGAAGTTCTAACGTAAACTAAACTTTATGATGTAGGAATTAAAGTTATTTTTCCATAAACTCATATTTGTTTACATTATCTGCAAATAAATCGCGAATGCAGATAATAGTTAAATTGGCCCGTACCTACTATTTGTCATACTAAGGAATCCTAGGTAAGTATTAAATTGACAAAATTTTCTTTGTTTTAGATTTCAATGGACACAGCCCGCCTTGGGGAAGCCGGAAGACAACTGCCGCCGTGCCGCGTGCACACCTGCAGGGTGGTGCAGGCGTGGTTCGCGGCACAGGATGACGTCATCCGCCTGCCATGGCCTGAATAAATACCTATATCTGCTTATATTTGTATTGTTATGTTATTACAATTTTACAGTAGGTATCTATAGTTATTAGAGTTTAATTTATGTAAATAACTTTTTATTTATCATTTAATAATAACATATTGGTTTGGCAACGATTTACGCTCCCATGTAAGTAGTTATATTTCATAACAACTGAAAGGCCGATCTTGCGTATTTCTGAGGTCAAGTTTGGGCTCTTTTAGGTCATGTCATATTCTTCGCGCTAATAAGACCCGATCGAACTTAGTTTAGTCTACAACACTATAGGCAGTACACTCAATGTCTGACACCGTGTCTGAACACTTAGACACTCGGTGTCGCAAGGTGTAGGTATTCGTTGAGTTTATAAGTGTTCACACACAGAGACACTGTGCACGGCGTATAGTGTCGTAGCCTAAACTTACCATTAGATGATACGGCACTAGTAAATAATGCACTTCAATCACCCGGGTGTCCGTACGAACCTATCCTATGTATTCAGCCATCCATTCTCAGAAACTTTCACATTAAATAGTAGCACAGTTTTACAATCCATAAGTTGTATTTTAATATTGTAATTATTTTATTTATCAAAATAAAGGTATTCACCATTGTTATATTCTTGAGCATTTTTCCATTACCTACTAATTGTTGGTTATAATTTAAGTTAGGGCCGTCACCCACTGGCGGCATGGCACGACAAGGGATTAGCGCAAATGATTTGGGATCTTATTTTATCATGGTTAGCATTCACATTTCGGGATGCCACGGCATGCCAGAACGTCCCGAAGGATGCCAAAGCAGGCTGTGACATATCAATGAAATTGTCGTGCCGTGCCGCCTGTGGGTACCGGGTCTTATACAACCCAGTCCAATTATATTAATCTAGGTAAAAGCTTACTTTTGTTTGGCGGCAGCATTTGATTTTGCTTGGCAACCATTGGTGACAGATGTAACTGTATAATTAATGTTACAAATATTAATAAAACTAATACTAATAATTGTTTTTTTTTGTTTATGTTCCTTTTCGCGTCATGTTTACCGCAAATAAACGTATTTTCTTTCTTTCTAAAAATAAAAGCGTGTAAAAAAGAAATATTATCTACTTATTTTTAATCCATTGTATAGTTTGGTTTTATAAATTTTATTGTAGGTAAGTATATTTAATTTTAGAGTAGGTATTTGTTTTTTTTAGTTTTCAATTAGGTATATTAAATAAAAAGATTAAGATTATTTTATTCCGCATTTTATTTTGAGATTTTTTCGCGCTTTCACACGCGTTCCCGTAGTAACCTATCCTATTCCTATGTCCTTTTCTGATAGGTAGGTATGCAAAATTCCATGATGATCGGTTGTGTAGCTAAGGCGCCGAAAGCACGGGGGAGCTAGCGCCGTATAGAATCTATTATACGGGGCCCCGACGACGCCACATTTAAGTATTTACTCAAAAAAACTTTTTAGTACTTAGTTTGGTTACTATTTGTTTACTGGTAAAATTTACAACTCAAAAGTGAAAATAAAAACTTTTTTGAGAAAAAAAAAACAACTGACTTCCAAAAAAGACACTACAAAGTGAAAAATAACTTTAATTTCGAAAGTCGGTATCGCTGGGTTCGCATTTTCGTTGTTCGCCACCAAAAAAGTTTTTATTTTTCACTTTTAAGTTTTAACTTTTACCAGTAAACAAATAGTAAACAAACTACTGAACCGTTTTTGATGAAATTTCTATGGGACCAACCTGAAAGTATATCCTTACAAATAAAAAAGAATTTTGCAAATCGGCTTATAAATAACGGAGTTCTGAGGTAACAAACATAAAAAAATACAGTCTGATTGAGAACCTCCTCCTTTTTTGTAGTCGGTTGAAAACGTCACTGTCCTTTTTGTAAAAGACCCCGCTCGAGTTCCCATAGAAATAGGTTCCTACGAGAACCCATGGCCTTTTCTTTCCGAAAATCCAGTTGAATGGCGTGCAATAGGAGAGACGGCATAGTCCACGGCTGGACATCGGTCTAGCAGTGGACTGCTATAGGCTGATGATGATGATGAAATAACGATAATAATAGATTAGAATTTTATTTGAAAATTCATAATCTTCGAAATCGTATCTTATTACTTAGAACTTGCATGTAAAAGCAAACTTCGGTAGGTATAGATAATTCCGTTACTAAGTTCAAACTTATTATTTTAGTAAAAAGATTGTGTCGCGGACGTAACGTTAATCTCAAACACGGCCGGCGGCAGACAAGAGACTTGATAGGTATAATTAATTGGCTAAACCTTACACAGGTTCGTGACGGGGTAAGTATCCATATTTTTTTTCAAAATTTCACGCAATTGTGTTATGGGTTTTCAGCATTAAATTTCGTAAAAATACTTAGAATAGGAGAGCAAGGAACGCACGAAAACAGTTGACCGCCAGCCCGCCAGTAAGTAGGTAACAAAACCCGCAAAAGGTTATTTAAACCTGCTTGAAATTTAAAAAAAAATGTTTTTCTCACATCGGATTATACCTACCTGATGATAATTAATAAAATTGTGTAACGGTGTATACCGTACCTACCTACCTGTTTAAATGTAGGTAATATGAGTATACTAATACCTACTTAATACTTAGGTATAGGTAATAGAAACAAATAATAATATGTAAAAATGAAGGATTAAGAAGATATCATTTCAATAAAACAAATTGATTATAAGCTTTCGTATGTATTTGAGGCATTGCGCGGGCCGCCTGTTTTTATTACCATTCCATTACCTATTTCGATTCGATTCAAGTCAAAAGTATTCATTCAACCCAACTGCTACGCATTTCTTATCGCATAGTAGTAAGTACACCACGACGCGCACACGCACACACTCTCATGTACGCGCTGCAGCACGAAATATTACAAGTAAGAACAGACAAAAAGCTATACATCTCTTTCGCACGATTCTCGCTGTTGTTGCTCATAACGCGTTCAAGGTCAAAGTGAGGTAACTTGATGTGCTGGCGACTGTACATATAATAAAGTTTCTTACAGTCTTCGTGCTATATTCTGCACACTCTGGAGTAAACGCTTTCGACGAGCAGCTTTCCATCTCTTCCCACTATTATATTTATTTCCCATTTTTATTTTCACGGTACAAAACGTAAAAATTCCACTGCGGAGCAAAGCGACACAGGTCCGTTCTCAACAACGTTCCAAGGAACACTGGCGCGGTGCAGGCAGCAAGGAAATGAGCAAGTGTATGTCGTAAAAACATTTATAAAATCGTATAAAATTAGATATTAACTATTTATTAAAAACTACTCGATCACTGGATGCAGTTTGGCATTAGAAATTTTATGGTATATTTTTTATTATAATTATTGTTGTTAATAAAGAGATAAACTGCTTTTAAAAACAAAGAAGAGGTTTGTTTGAAGATTTTTTTGATGCATTAATGTATGTTTAATTATGATTTGGGCTCGATCACTGTATTAAAATAAGACTTGAAAATATCATACTTTTTTTTTAGGTCCTAATTATTTACGGTTTAAGAGATAAACTGCTTTAAAAAACAACTTTTTGACCGTTTTCGAGAAATCTGCGCCTTAAATAGATTTTACATAAAGGATTTTGGCCTCTATTTATCATTTGAGATATAAAAATGAAAGTTTGCTACGCCCGCGTCGTAGCTATCGCGTAAAACCAGTTACGCGCTACGGCTTTCGTAGACCCAGCATGCTACGCGAGATTCCGTAGACCTGCTACGTAAATCGCCTAGGCTGCAAAATTTTTGTTTTATTTTTTTAGGGCTGATTATGCTATTCGAATAACTCAAAGTTAGATAACTTTCATCTAAGGATTGTCAGTTTTTTTTCTCGAAATTAGATGGCACTTACTAATTCCATAAGGAAATATTTATGTCAAAACGCCATATTAATTCTTCAGACAGTATGGCATGGATAAGGTCCGATTAAAAATTGGGCTGTTTTTGTGGGATGCTTACAATATTGGAACACTTACATAAAGTTAATATGTCTATGATGTTATCTATAGAAAATAAACTTTGAACCCAAATATTGGATTATGGAGTGCCTCATAAGTTTTTTCAGTAAATTGCCTTCATATTGAACTTCAAGTCACGCAATGTGACTTTGAATAAACTGATCGTAAAGTTTCACACCAAAATAAATATTGTTCTAGTGCGTAGGACTTATCGATGTTCTTGTGTACTTGTATGTCATGAATTTTAATATTCAAATGTAGGTAGATATCCTAACACTTACACCATACCCAAGGTGTATGGTATTGGTTTAAAATTAACAATCTGTAAATTCTGCTAAAATATGAAAATCTCTCCTCTGTTTCGTTATTTGAAAATACTTATTTACCTTCAGTAGATCATTAGGGAGATTTTACGCTTTAACGATCGCAAAATTTTATTAATTAGTGGGTAATTTAAATAAGACGCCTAATTACTGGTTTTTAGGGTTCCGTTGCCAAATGGCAAAAAACGGAACCCTTATAGATTCGTCATGTCTGTCTGTCTGTCCGTCCGTATGTCACAGCCACTTTTTTCCGAAACTATAAGAGCTATACTGTTGAAACTTAGTAAGTAGATGTATTCTGAAAAATAAAATCTTAATGAAATCTTAATGCGGTTCACCGCATTAAGATTTTCCCACAAAAATAGAAAAAAAAACAATAAATTTTGGGGTTCCCCATACTTAGAACTGAAACTTAATTTTTTTTTTCATCACGCCGTGTGGGTTATTTATGGATAGGTCTTCAAAAATGATATTGAGGTTTCTAATATCATTTTTTTCTAAACTGAATAGTTTGCGCGAGAGACACTTCCAAAGTGGTGAAATGTGTGTCCCCTGTAACTTCTAAAATAAGAGAATGATAAAACTAAAAAAAATATATGATGTACATAACCATGTAAACTTCCACCGAAAATTGGTTTGAACGAGATCTAGTAAGTAGTTTTTTTTTAATACGTCATAAATCGTAAACCGCAATTACCTTTCAAACTCTCAAACTCAAACTCAAATCATTTATTTCAATTAAACCATTTACAGGCACTTTTGAATTGTCAAAATTAAATAGTCGGTCAGTTAGTCAGAAAGTTGAAGCTAGTTGCCCATTCCAAAGCGTAGATCTCTATGGAGAAGAACGGGCAAGAAACTCCACGGACACTCTTTTAAATCAAGACATTTTTACAAAATCCTGGTTACATTATTTTTATTGCTTCTATATGTGAGAACAATGTAAAGAAACAAATTAAAATATAAAATTAAAAATAAGCCCTGGCAGTTAAGAGATGACCAGTCTCAACAGATGGCGCCCGTTCACGAACATGACGCGTGGATCAGCACCACCCAGCTCAACCATTTCGTAGGGAACCGAATGATCCAACACACGCGCCACCACCAGTGAGACATTTAAGTGAGCATGACATATTCTCAACTGCCATGCTCTTTCAAGTCAACATCAAAATATCATAAAAAACGGATCCATGGTTCTTACATTTACAAAATTTTCAAAAATGCTTCTAAATTATACAAAACTATAGTTTGCAATTTAATTAAGAGATGAGAGAAAAAAAAAATTACTACCAATCATGAAGAGGTATTTAATACTGAAGTATTAAAAATTAATCCTGATTAAATAAAATAAACACTAAAAAAAAAAAACCAAAAAGGGGAAGCATCTCCTCCAAATATTGAAATTGTGATCAACTTGTAAGCCTAACTGCCTGTGGGGCAGGACCAGCATTAAGCCAAGCATTTTTATCTACTATATACTCGTCCAACTTATAATATGCTTGTCTACATAGTGTGCGTTTAATGCATGTTTTAAATTTCTTCTCATTTAGTTGAAGAATATCGAGTGGTATTTTATTATAACATTTTACACAGTACCCCATAAAATAAGTTTTTACTTTAGACAATCTGAAGCTCGGTTGATCTAGTTTGTTCTTATTCCTAGTGTTAAAGTTATGCCTGTCACTTATCTTACTAAAAAGATGTAGATGTTTTCGAACGTACATAATGTTTTCGTATATATATTGACAAGGAACCGTCATGATGTTAATTTTTTTAAACAGTTGCCTTAGAGATTCGCGTCTGCTGAGATTGTAGATGGCTCTGACAGCCCTCTTTTGCAGAATGAAGATAGAATCAATATCTGCAGCCCGTCCCCACAGCAAAATACCGTAAGACATGATGCTATGGAAGTAACTAAAATAGACCAGTCTTGCGGTTTCCACGTCTGTTAATTGACGGATTTTCCAGACAGCGTAAGCGGCTGAACTTAGCCGCCCTGCAAGTGATGTTAGGTGAGGACCCCACTGCAGCTTTGAGTCAAGCGTGATACCCAAGAAAACCGTACTTTCGACGAATTCAAGTATCTCCCTATTCAATACAACGTGACATTCACTACTTCTAACATTCGGTAAAGCGAATCTAATGCATTTAGTTTTTTTCTCATTTAATACTAAATTATTTACAGTAAACCAATTATGGACCATAAGCATAGCATTATTTACGTCGTCAAGCTGCTATGCACGTCTATCCACTTTAAAAATCAGTGATGTGTCATCAGCAAATAACACCATTTGTGGTCGGGTTTTTAGTAAATGAGGTAAATCATTTATATATACTAAAAATAGGAACGGCCCCAATATTGAGCCCTGCGGCACACCCATTTTGACTTTTAAACCCAATGAATTCACACCGTTTATTTGAACTTGCTGAAATCTATCATTTAAATATGATTTTATTAAGCTAACAGCTAGTTTACCCAGTCCGTAATGCTCAAGTTTCAAGAGTAGTGTTTCGTAATTCACGCAGTCAAATGCCTTGGATAGATCACAAAAGATGCCTATTGCATCTTGTGTTTCATTCAATCAACTCATGATTGATTTTCATAGATACGGAACCCTTCGTGCGCGAGTCCGACTCGCACTTGGCCGGTTTTTTTCATGTTATTTTTTATTTCGGAAGTTCAATACCTTTTCCAATTATCGAGACTTGATCATCGTTAAGATAATAATTAGGTACTTAGAGGCCCATAAAAATTGGGCCAACATTTTATGATAAAAATGTTATGATAATGTTGGTCAGTTTTGGGCTCTTGGGCCAAAATGATGGGAACGGCTTCTTTATATTTACTTCTGCAAATTGACTAGAAAAATGGTTTTTGATCATCTTTTTCGTGTCAATAGATATACATAGAATACTCTTTATAATGTACACCATAAAAATTACAAGTGAACATCGAGGCAACTCAGCTGTTAGACCAAACAAATATAGTGCGAAGACTAAAACGGACAAAACCTTTTGAGTTAGTGTAGAATTAATAGTGGCAATGACACACATAATACCACATGAACAAAGAGTTTATTATCATCATATCAGACTCTAAGAAAGTGGAACGGTCGTGTGTAAAGTACAATCAACACTATTCTACGTTTTGAAATAATTATCACGTAATAAATTAAGTTAATTTAAAATTGCTTATTAGTCTTATAGGCTAGACTAATTAATTATTAAAAACCTGGTTCTTTTTAATAAAGGATAAAAGAAACAGAAAGTCCTATATGAGGCCAAAAGGTTCCAGCATGATGTGCGCAGCGATAGCGCTGATATTCTGATTGAGGGTGGTATACAGTCTTTTGCATTGTCACTTTTCTTCCAAAACGAATTACGAACAGAAGTGCGATTCTGTAACCAAATCATCGTGAAAACTGAGGTGAAGTGAGCGTGAAGTGAGCTGTCATTCCAAATAATGCTAGGGATTGACACTACTGACAACTCACATCAAGCTCACTTCACTTGTGTTTTCACGGTGACATTTTTACAGAATCGACCGGCAGTTTCCTCTAACAAACTCTCAATAGTTTTTACACGATCAGAATACTAATGTACCTGTATAATTGCTTCAGAACAATCTTGATCAGCTATCTTAAACGAATTCCAGGCATTGTCTTTAGCCCAGTTCAGGTATCGGTCTCTTGTTAGTTGGTCGGCTATCTAGGTTTCAAGCATCCATTCCTAAGCTCGGGGCTGTGTGACACGATTTAATGAATCAAATAACTATGTAAATGTAGAATAGATTACTTTTGGAACGAAGTTCCTTATCGCGCGTTACGAAAGGCGGAAGACGGAAAAAGTTAAGACCAAAAGTTGGAACGACACTTTTTGCTATAGTTGTAAGCCGTGCGGCGTGCGCGTGTTTCTCTGTCTGTCTCTCTCTCTCTCTTTGAACTTCGTTCCATCCGGGTGTCCCTTGACACCTCTCAAGTTTTTTTGTTACAACTGCACATTATTATGATTATGCGTGCAGTGATGGTCCAGTGCTAACGGCCGCGGCTTACAAGTTCTAGGTCGTAGGCTCGAACCCAGTCAGGCGCTTTACTTTGTGTAAATGAATTCATCACCACTTCTCTCAAAATGGTAGAGGCAAACATCGTGAGGAAACCGGCGTGTTCTAGAACCAAAAATTCGAAGACATGGGATATCCACCAACTCGCACTGGGCTCACGCAGTGGATCATGGCACACTTCCTTTAACCGAGATGAGGCCTGTGTCCCAACAGTGGTAACATTATAGGTAAATTATGCACATTAATTATGGGCTAAATGGCTAAAGGGCTCGTGGCTAAATGATAACAGCCAGACGGGTCGACCGAACGTTGAGCTACCCTTTTTTTTTTTTTGAGGATGGGAAATCATCAAATGACTCCTCCCGCTATGGGTGGAGCAGAAGGGAGTGTCAGACTTTTACTGACTAAAACCCACCCGTGTTCCTTCCTTAGCCCTTTATGTTCCAGGGCAGCGGTAAACCCTTTCGGATGTTCCCGCTACCCTGGCAGGCTTCGGCCCTATCGGGCCTCGTCAATCTTGCTGACATCTCTTTGAGGCGCGCGTGGAACACGTACACGCCGTCCGGCACGGGCCTGGTCCTGATCGGTCGGGGGGGTTACCCATTACTCTCCGCCCGCAGGCCCGCGCCTACGGTGGCCGGGAGTCGTCACGCGGCTCCCGACGCCCGGAGCGTCTCCCGCGGCGGCTGAGGCGTGAGGTGCGCAAGGTGCGTTCCCTCGCCCACCCCGCCACCTCCTTCGCTACCCTTGCTGTCGGTTTGTGGATGGGTGACCATACATTACATATCGAGACCCCTCCATGCCTCAGAAAGCATGTTTAGCCGTTGTGTTGTTGAATAAAACTGAACTGTGAAGGTTAAGTGGCCACCCTCGTGTTTGTGTGAACGTCTTAGTTTAGCCCCGGGGCCGCTTGCGATCGTCTTGAACAATTATTGTGATGCATTCCGAGCTATTACACGCTGTAAGAAGCAGCGTCCTATTGGAACGTCGGATCGGTCATCAAACTTCTCAATCATTACACAAACAAAGACACACATAACACACCCAACAGACCCGGCGTGACCAAGGACAGGACTTCATCACCAACACTAGGTAAGTGACAATAAGGCAAGAAGATTGCTAGTTTGGGCTCCGCGTTTCGCGGACATTCGACAGACCAGAACTTGCCCTGGTCAGGCGTCGAACACGTTGGTTCCGGCTATCATTCATAGATCTTTGATAGTCGGTTACCGGTAGTCAGAAGCCCATAAGTCTGACAACCTGTCTTACCAAGGATTGTCGTATTATCCAGTTCCGGTCCCAGTGTGTTGTGGAGGTCAGATAGGCAGTTGCCCCACATACCTATAACCTCTTTTTGGATATACTTACGTTTTTTTTTATTCTTATGTTTTTTGAGTTTGATAATTGCTGTCAAATTGGTAAAAATGCATAAATATAACTTTAGATTAGTTCGTTGAAAAAAAAGGATTGTTTTATCACTTAATTGGTACCTATTATATATCACGAAAACCTACCCGATTCCATAATTTGTACACTCGGTCTCGCAAAAATAACAAATTATACTTGTCCTATATGTTAAAATTTAGATGTAACACCCCAAATATGCCAGCCAACTTTACATACAGCGAAATAACATTTAATTTATGTGAAATAATTCATGAATATTACTCATATTGTAAGATAATTAAGTTTTATATGAATGGAAAAGCGGCAACACATTTCGCCAAAATTACGTCGCGTCTTGCCGACGTGAAGACTGGCAACGTCGCGTAACTTAATTTTGTCGAGTCGTTTTAATTTGTCACCCATGTAACTATTTTATTATGTATGAGTGAAATGTGTCGAGCTTGGTACGGGCCGGACCGCGGATATTAAGTGAGCTGTCATTTAACCTGATTCCAATTCTCGTAATTTTAAGACCGTTCACAGTCTGATCTCAGTCTCAATCTGTCAAAAAATACTTCTAATTTCCCATTTTGACAAGTTTTTGACATTTGTTTGTCGTCGAGATGAGACTGCGACCAAATTTTGAACGTTTTAAATTACGAGAATTGGCCTTCTGATGCTAGGAATTTACACTATTGATATCTCACTTCAAGATCACTTCACCTACGCTTCCACGGTGAGATTTTTACAGAATCGATCGGTCGGTTGTTCGTCTGGTGACAATATGATAATCCGCTGTTTGGCTTAGTATTAGATTACTTCGATCCTTGAGATCAATTAACTCAGCCTGTTGCAGTCCACTGCTGGACATAGGTCTCTCCCTGCCTTCCACATTCAGTCTGTCCCAGTCACCTTTCTCCTTCCTCTATTTTTCATATAGGTAACAAAAACCGCAAATCCATAAGTTTGACACATTTACGCGTCAAACGCCTACAAGAAGAGTTTTTCTTGGTAGAATTCTAAAACAAATATGTAAGTATCTACTAAATAAGAAAAAGTGAATGAAGAGATCAGTTAGTCACGTTTCAAAACAAATGACGCTCATAAAAAACAATAGGTACAGCATTCACCTTCTTACGCAGTCCTTTTCAGAAAACTGTTTAAAACCTTAATCATGTTCATATTTATGGTAGCCAGTTATTGTATCCTATCAATTGCAGACTGCGTTAGATTTCAAGTGATTAATATTGTTACGTGCTTCGGGGTTCGTGACAATTAAAACTGCCGATATAAATTACCAAAAATTACACTTTAATTAAACAACACTAATACCAACTCAAACATACTAATTATAAAACACAATTGCTCTTAAGTCGCACTGGAAGATCGCTTTTGATATATTCGCTTGTATCGTTGATCCAAGTCTGTCTGGTCATGGCTAATCCCGGCCTTATAATTATAGTGCCGCAGACAGTTCCAGAAACTTCTATTGTAGAAATATCTAGAAGGTTCGAGTACATACCGGCCCCGACTGACCAGATGCCGATAGTTCTAGAAAGTTCTAGCATCGAAATTTATAGAAGGATCTATTAGTTCTGCTACTCGATACTAGATGGCGCTAGTGGTAACTAATGTCACCATGTACCAGGCATTCATTGTGGCGCGCAACAATATAATCAAAGATAATCTCTAAGACTCTTTGGTTCAGAAATAAATTTGATTTTGATTTGATAATGCTGTGTTTCAATCATTGTGTCAAGTGCATGTTTGTTGCGTGACTATGAATATAGCACCCTGTGGGTGGTATATAGAGGAGCGTGCTCGGGATAGGAGATTAATAAGTATCTGCCTGTACATTTTACAAGGACTCTGCTATAAAAAAAAGTGCTTGATTGTCAAAGTTGGCAAAATAGTTTGATTGAATTGAGAAAAAAACACTGTGTGGGGTTGCAGTAAAACGTATTTTTGTGCTAAGGTGATAAGTTCAATGAAACCCGCAAAATTCAAAATATCTTAAGTTTTTTTTTAATGCAGCGTTGTCATACTATAATCATTTAAAACATCGTATCGAGGGGCTTGTGGCTAAGTAATAAAAGCCGCACGGTGGTTGGTCCCTGGATGGGTGACCATCTTCACATACCAAGACCCGTCCCGGCTGTCATTCCTGGATCTTTGACATTCGTTACGGGTCGTCAGAAGCTCAAAAGTCTGACAACCAGTCTTACCTATTGTGGTATAGTAATTTTATTTTTAGGTGCATCGTCTTCACATATAATTAATGTACGCAAAATATTGTAAAACATTTTAAAAGAGTAACGGTGGAGTTTCTTGCCCATTCTTCTCCATACGAAAACTACCTTTTGGAAAGGGGCGACTAGAATCAATTTTATTTTAATTTTGACATTCAAAAGTGCCTATAATGTGCCTATTTGAAATAAGGATTTGACTTTGACTTTGACTGCTTCATTCAGCTACTTCTGGTTAGACTGGAAGCCGACCCCAACATAGTTGGGAAAAGGCTAAGCAGATGAATCGTTTACAACATCGCAAATCGTCATATTTTCACCATAAAGCAAAAATTGCGTAACCGAACTTTTTAAAACATAGTAGTTCCACGATTTCAATTTAATTACGCATTTAACTCAGATTCAGAGAAAATAAGGTAGAAACAACAAAGCTAACACCTAATCTGTTTTCCCTCCATAGGTATAATTAAATTTAATGAGTCGTGTTGTATTATTAATGATTCTTAGAAACTAAAAAGAGGTGAAAGTCACGAACTTGCGACATAGAATTTACCTCAGAGAAACAATTACAAGCTCGGCAGGGGGTGAAATGTATGGAAATCGCATTTGTTCATTTGTTTCCTGTGACAAATAAGGTTGGTGGTAATTATCTTCAGGCTTACTGTTGATAATAGGAAGGCGCTAACTCTTGATAATTATAACTGTTTTACTTGGCTGTTTCACAATTTCTTGGTAGGCATTGTCGAGGTACAGTCACGAACACCAATATGTCAACACTTGGCAACTTTCAATTGCGATTTTATCGTGAAATAACGAATGCAACGTTGAAATACGACACATTACATAAGCCTATGGGTACGAAAATGCTATGTTCGTAACAACATAAAATTTCATTCAATAATAAAGGAGTAAATCGCTTTTCAATAAAGCCGAGTGTATACATACTTTTGTTCGTGACTGTACTAGAGGTGAATGACCTGCATGGTTCTAACATGTAACATTTTCTTGTAATTATAGAGTAATGGCATAAAAAATATGAGTAAAGCACTAATAATTATGTGGTGGCTCAGTGGTAACGGCACCGGCTTACGAGTTGTAGGTCGTGGGTTCGAACCCAGGCTTTACTTTGTGATAATAATATCATCACCATTGCTCTCAAAACGGTGAAGGAAAACATTGTAAGAAAACCGGCATGTCCTAGAACCAAAAATTCGAAGACATGTGACATCTATTAACCCGCACTGCGCCCGCATGGTAGATTACAGCCCACTCTCTCTCTCCAAGAGAGGAGGCCTGTGTCCCAGCAGTGGGAACATTATAGGCTAATTATGTGTTACTAATATGAATTTAGAATAGAAGAAAAAACGCCCAATAGACCAGATACCAATTTTAATTCTGAATAAATATTTATTTATATATCGTAGTGTACAGACGACAGCACATCAAGCTACACACTGTAAAACTACTACAATCTGTAAAATTTCTGCAATAGATTTTCAACTTTATCACTAGAGTATTAAGGTTCAAGGTTGATTGGGAAAATTTGACAGTTTCGGGTAGGTTGACCTGCTGGCGTCTGTACATAATATATTAGTGTAGTTTGGATTAGAATTATAAGCCGTAAAGTTTTGCATGATCGCTTTTAGGCCTTGTCGCTACAAAACACAATAAAAATACAAATTCCCTCTACTCTACTACCTCTCTCAGTTATAAATAATATAAGAACTTTAAAATATGGGTCTCTCACGATGTAAAAACCACTTGAAAACCGAGCGGGTTCATGATTAACATAATTCTTGAGTTAACACATGGAAAGCGCCAGAGAATTTTTCAATAAGGCATATAGGTTAGAATATCTTAAGGAAATGGGTGACTACAGGATAAAACGATATATTTTACGATGGCAAAGAAATAAAGGGTAATAAATGCCGGAACTTTATGAATCCATATGAGATTATATGAGTTTATATGAAGCTTGTTACGCTTTGGAACATATTTGTCGGCCATTTTGAGAATTTGCGACACTGTTACAAAGGATTATTATAATTTTATTATTTTTTTATACGTTTGTTTTATTTTCTGTAAGTTAATAAAGATACGGGCTATGCTCGGAGTCTATCTAAGGGATCGAATCCGCAACGAGGTAATCCGGCAGTGAACCAATTTGTCGACATAGCTCACAGAATAAGCAAGCTGAAGTGGCAATGGGCCGGCCATATTAGCCGTAGACCCGATGACCGTTGTGGTAGACGTGTACTTGAGTGGAGACCACAAATCGGTAAATGTAAGGTGGGACGCCCTCAGGCTAGGTGGAGCTGGTGGAGAGGTTTGCAATATCATGTTTTATTTCATTGTTGTTTGTCTTTGTCCACTGGGACTTGAGGAGTGCAAAGGCCCCAAAAGGCCTAATACTTTATCGGGGGCTCCCATAAACTATAATGTTTCATTAGGGGGTTTCAATTTGGAACTTTTATTTGAGTAACTATTCTTTTCTTTTTTCCAGTATAGAGGTATGAGGAACAAAGTGTAAAGATATTCAATCCTCTTCCATAGAAAAGGGAGGATCCTCCAACCAGACGGGTGAAGTTTCTGGTGGGCAACTGCCAAACGATTGATGTCGGGACATTTTATATATGCTAGTTGCGCGGTAAATTCTGCTTGCGCGATGCAGGATTTTGCGTGACGTCAGTGTGATGCGTAGTTCGCATGTGGCGTTGTAGATGCCGCCACACTGTCTACACGAGTAGAATGAAATTAATATCTGACATATAAATGGGCCCAGGATTGTGCTTAAACTGCCAATAATATACCCGTTGACGGTGTCATGGCCTCCTTTAATTCGTCTAACTTAAAAAAAAAGCATCCGTCTTGATGCATTATTTTAACAACGAACATCTCAATTAAATTCAGAGTAGGCACTTAGGTACCTTCATTTTGGGAGTACTTATAAGAGTATCAAAACATATTATTATGATTCTAACCGAAAAATTATTTTGTTTATTTAGGCAAAGTATATAGTCTGGTGTTTTTCAGGGAGGCTTGAGGGAGCTTAATGCGGTACTTAAGTTTAACTAGCGTAGCTTTTGCTTAAGCCTTGAGTCGTTCACAAAAGGTTTAAGATAATACAATATTACATTTTTTTACACTCCGACAGCACACATACATACCCACGTCCACACTCACCTTGCACAAGGGAAGCTGACCGATGACAGCCATGTCGGGACACATCAGGGGGTCTACTCCGAAATAGTATCGGCCGAATGTTCGGCCGTTTCCTGCTACGAAGTTACTATTTGGTTCGGTCGTTTCCGATCCTACACTCGTACACTCTTTCGAATATTGTCTATGGTCCCGACCCAACTGAGCCGATGCGAACTTTTTTCGCATTTTTCAATAATATTCGGTTCGGCCATGTGTCGGTCCGATCCGAACATTCGCACTTTGCACTTTGGAGTAGGCCCCCAGTTTTCCGGTACATTAATCTTTTCTCTTCACTATTATCCTCTTATCGTAATTAGGTTATATTTTCTGAACGGTTTTCTTTTACTGACAGTATAAAGGAATTAGATTTTATATGGTGGGGTTTACTTATAAACGATGGTTAAATGTATGGTTGAACAGTTGCTAATCACTACTTACCTTTAAGCAATGTTTTTGAATAAAGGGGTAAAAGACCAGAGGGGCAATTCTCGTAATTTCAAGACCGTTCACAGTCTGATCTCAGTCTCTATCTGTCAAAAAATGCTTCTAATTTCCCTACATTTTGACAAGTTTTTGACATTTGTTTGTCGCTGAGATGACACTGCGACTAGATTTTGAACGTTTTAAATTACGAGAATTGGCCTTCTGGTTTCCTCATGATGTTTTTCCATCACTGATGGACATCAGTAAAAAGTAAAAATAAACTCAGAAAGTGCATATAAATTAAAGACATATTTTTTCTTCTTTTCTTTTTTCTTTAAAAAAAACGTTGGTCCCACACTAGGATTTTTTCCTGTATCGTGGGTGCGTTTAGAAACATTTAAACTCACATACACAAACAGCCAGACCCGAAATAACTACTTGTAGGTGATACAAACAAATAATTGTTCCGTGCGGGAATCGAACCCGCGACACGCAGCGCAGCAGTCAATCGCTTAACCAATGCGCCAACCGTGCCGTCTTATTATTAGTCAAACATTGGGACTTGTCCGGATTTCAACCCACAACCAAATAAAACAAAATTGTGCAAACTTGTAGTCGGCGTGCAGTGCTAACCATTGTAAACTGCGCAGAACCGTATAAAACCCACATTCCGAGTTTCCGACATCTACGAGTATCTAACAGGCGTGGCTAGCTAGCAAAATGCAAACAGTCTGTTGAAGTTTTCAATTCTATCCTCACGATGTTTTCTCGTTTCACTTTTATCCTCTAGTTGGTCATTTTGGCATAAACTGACTGACCCGACTGATGACTTATCATAGAAAGAAAAGAAAGAAAGAAAAATGCATTGCATCTGCCTAGCCTTTTCACAACTATGTTGGGGTCGGCTTCCAGTGTAACCGGATACAGCTGAATACCAGTATTTTACATGGAGCGGCTGCCTATCTGACCTCCACAACTCAGTTACTGGGTAATACGATATAACTTGGTAAGACTGGATTTTAATCTTTCGGGCTTCTGATAACCCGTAACGACTGTCAAAGATCCACGAATGACAGCCTGCAGGATCGCCGGCTTAACATGCTTACCAAGGCACGGAGGGGTCTTGGTATGTAAATGATGGTCGTCCGTCCAAGGACCAACCGCAGCAAGCGTACCTTAACCTGAACAATTGATCCGTGCGTCTTATTACTTAGCCACAAGCCCCGTCTTGGTAACTACAACTATGTTTAATTAAAGGTAAAAGTAACGTATTTAAAATCTTATTTCGTTTTATAAATAACTAATTCTAATGTAGGTAAATTCCAGAAATGGCAACGATTTTTAAAAACACATTATATGCCTTAAAATAATTCTTACTTCAGAGATAAAAATAATCTATATCTATACTTATAATAAATCTGTAGAAGTGAAAATTCTGTACATTGAAAATATCAAAAAAATTAATGGCAGGGGGTGTTACTAGACCGACACCAAACCCAAAAATGTGATTAAAAATTTTTTTGTCTGTCTGTCGGTCTGTCTGTCTGTCTGTCTGTCTGTCTGTTTGTTCAGGCATCACGCAAAAACTACCGGTCCGATTACGATGAAACTTCGTATAATTATTCTTTAATATCCTGGGCACCACACTGGGTACTTTTTATCCCGGAAAAGTATATACAATAAAAAACAAACTTAATTTTGCGGTTCGATCCCTAGACCCATTACTGTGTCAACCGCAAATAATAAGTTTGTAGTAGGTTACGTCACCCGCAGTGGAGTTCATTTTTATTCCTTTTAGTTTTTAGAGTTATTTAGGTTTATTTTCATATAAGTCGTAGGTATAGATTTTAATTTTAAAGTATAGGTAGCATATTTGATAGTGTACGTAGTGACCGTAGGTTATTTTTTAATACTGTTAGGTAGGATTAGTCATTCGTATAGATATTAGTTTTTAGGGATTTTGCTTATTTATTGAGTTTAGATTAGTTATCATCAGAAATAGGTTTATTTAGGTAGGTATTTAATTTTCTGTTATTGAGTTTTTTTTTTTAATTAGGTAGGTACTTAGGTAAAGATATCATATAGGTACCCTCTTAATCACCACTAATGAGACACAATTGGTTTTCTATTGTTATTAGCCACAAAGGGTCCGCGAGATAGATGGCATTCTGGGGAAGCACATACATTTTATCCTGTTAGCACGTTCCCATGGGATAATTTCCGACATCCACGCGGGCGAAGCCGCGGGCAGAAGCTAGTACTTCATAAAATAATACTTACTACGGAGACTGCTAACAATATGCTTTTATAAAAGTGTAAGTGTGCGAAAGTCAAGAAAAATATTTTAATATAATATTACTTGCGGTACCAAGAAACAGTCCTTTGCACTTAGCATATTGGCATATTCACACGAACAAAGATTATCAGCAATCTATGTAGAGGAGAGAGTGTCCTTGCGAGTACAACACGAATGTATTTACCTACACTCAAGGAAGAAATATTATAGAGCAGTGTTGGCTCAGTTGTATCTGCCCCGACTTACGAGTTGTAAATCGTGAGTTCGAATCCAGATAGGCATTTTACTTTGTGGATTTAAGTTCATCACCACTGCTCTCAAAACGGCGAAGGGACATCGTGAGAAAACCGGCATGTCCTAGAACGAAAAATTCGAAGACGTGCGACATCCACCAACCCGGGCCTTTTTTTTTTTTTTTTTCAGGATGGGAAATCATCAAATGACTCCTCCCGCTCTGGGTGGAGCAGAAGGGAGTGTCAGACTCTTACTGACTAAAACCCACCCGTGTTCCTTCCTTAGCCCTTTATGTTCCAGGGCAGCGGTAAACCCTTTCGGATGTTCCCGCTACCCTGGCAGGCTTCGGCCCTGTGGGGCCCCGTCACTTTGCTGACATCCGGGCCTGCGTGTTGGATTATGGTCCACTTTTTCTCACAGAGAGGAGGCCTGTGTCCCAGCAGTGGGAATATTATAGACTGATTATGCTGAAAAAATATAAAAACTTATCAAGAAATAAGTCATACGAGACTATAGGCCAATCGCCGTTGCCTGAGGTTGCAGCGCGGTGCTGGAGGGTTGTGGTGACGTGTTGCGAGAACTCGGTGATTCGTCAACTTGTGACCACTATCATCCCTCCCGCACCGTGCAGCTACCTCAGGCAACGTCTCAGTTAAGCGGTCGGCCTATAGCCAAGCAATTTCCTAGATCTGTCACTGGTGAATTCGAAATACGATTTATAATTACATGGACGCTTTTAGTTTTTAAAAGCGATATACTATTTACACGAATGAACTTTTTTCCTTCTTCGATAATTGTCTATTCGCTGCGAAAATCTCTCTTTGTATAAATGAGTGAGCGGGGCCTTCTAGCACAGGTATACCTTTTACTTAAAAGGAGGTCCCTATGTAAGATTTACTGTAAAAGTTGCACAAGTTTCTTTCTTTTTTTTTATGAGTCTTTAGTTAAGCTAGTTAATAAGTGCACGTGTAACTTTATGCATATATTGAATTCCGCGAAACCTTCACTAAGCGCAGTCACTTTCCTCAAAGCATTCGTGTAAGCTCGACATTCCTAACGAACTCCTTTTGAAGCTTATATGGATCATGAATGCTTGTATAATGATCCACGTGGATTATGTGTACTTATGTAGTTCCGCCGCAAGTAAAGCAAGCCAAACACGTGTATGCGAATTAAGTACAAGTTCATAGCTACGAGTATGTGATAGATCATTTAATCTAGTCAACATCCTTTGGAAACCAAGGTGGTTAACCAAGTTATAGATATTCAGCAGTTCAATTGTGCGTGGGCCATGGCGACCGTCGGTGGTTGTTCTAACCAGCCTACCTCTATCTATTTTATTGGAACGAAGTTCCTTATCGCGCGTTGCGAAAGGGGGCTAGACGGAAAAAATTAAGACCAAAAGTTGGAACGACACTTTTTGCTATAGTTGTAAGCCGTGCGGCGTGCGCGTGTTTCTCTGTCTGTCTCTCTCTCTCTCTCTTATAGAAAGCAAGCCGGGTGTCCCTTGACACCTCTCAAGTTTTATTTATTAATAACTGTAACTGCCCTTGACATCGCATCGGGCCTTATCAGAATACCAGCGCTGCGACATTTATTTTTAAATGTCGCAGCGCGCTAAACTTAATATTATTGTGAGTTTGTATTTAAGGGGCAATCTTGGGAACCACTGATCCGATTCTCAAAATTCTTTCACTAAAGTAATACCGAGTGTCATAGGATTGTGTTAAAAAAATAAATATCACGCGGACGAAGTCGCTGGTAAAAGTTAGTCTACCACAAAGTAACAGCAACAAATCTGTCGACACAACAATACAAAATGACCTGACGTTACAAATCATGATGCGTGCCTCCAAACAATGATATAAAGGTGACGACAGACAAAAGACCGAGAAGCAAAGTTCAAGGACGATAGCGGTTAGGAATGTTAACGACTGGTTTGACCGCGAGGCGCCTGCTGGAAGTCTTGTGTCACGAGATTAGAGGGTTTCGGATGACATGGGTGAAGTAATGGTCATTTTTGAGATTGCTGAAGGGTGTGGAAGCTATTATACTGTCTGAGGCTTGTAAAACCTACGCACCATAACACTCATGATAAAGTGTAGGTAAGTAAAGTATTTATATACAGATGTTATTTTGGAAAAAAAACCTATACATAAAATTGACTCAATTTCTTGCATTATAATTATGGCTTTTTAAGTGAACATTTACACAATGTGAAGAGCCTGTCTGGGCTCGAACCTACAACCTATGACTTGTAAGTCACGGCCGTTTGTTGTGTAAATTATTTCATCACCACTAGTCTCAAAACGGTGAAGGAAAACATCGTGAGGAAACCCTTTGGATTTTTGCACAATAACCTGCCCCAGGGCATTTTTTAATTTTAAATACCAGTAAGTAAAAATTGAGATTTTGGCGATAATTATTTCAATGTTTAAATATCAAAAAGTTGATACTGCGCAGGATACATTTAATTATTGAATAAGTAACAACTAACAAACAAGCACATATGATATTTTAGAATTTTCTTGAACCGAATTTCGGCCGAAAACCTAAAAATAACATCTGTATGAAATTACTACTCAATTTAATTAGTTTGAATACGCTCTTTTAGCGGAGGGGCCCGTGGCTAAATAATAACAGCCACACAGGTCGATCGGTCAGGTTAAGCTACGCTTGCCGCGGTAGGTTTGTGGATGGGTGACCATCTTTACATATCGAGACTCCTCCGTGCCTCGAAAAGCACGTTAAGCCGTTGGTCCCGGCTGTCATTCGTGGATCTTTGACAGTCGTTACGGGTAGTCAGAAGCCCGAAAGTTTGACAACCAGTCTTACCAAGGGGTATCGTATTACCCAGTAACTGGGTTGTGGAGGTCAGATAGGCAGTCGCTCCATGTAAAATACTGGTATTCAGCTGCATCCGGTTAGACTGGAAGCCGACCCCAACATAGTTGGGAAAAGGCTAGGCAGATGAATACGCTCCTTTAGCGCCACCAATAATTTTCCTGCTTACACTCATAAATTACCTACCTAAACACACATCAATTATTACGTTTTGGAAATTAAGAAAAGCATCTCTGCCTTCGCAAGAGTTCTAAATGTTATGTCATCAATCATTCGAAGTACCAACACTCAACAGCCTACCAGCAATTATCTCTAAATACGTCTACAAATTATAGGAAAAAACACCAATTTGCTCAAAATATGTCCACAAAATTATAGAAAAAATACTTTTTAAAACAAAAAGCCTATGTAAAAATTATAGGACATACACTTTATGATAAATAAAGCACGCCCTTCGAATGCCTATTTCTGTTGATAATATTTTTTTCTACGTCAATGACTTAAAACGTTCTTTTTAAGTTTTATAATACAATAGTAATGCACAGAAAAACTTATGTTTCTATTGTAATTATGCGGTATAAAAATTAAGTAGGTAGTAAAACTGAATTATGAACTAACTTATTAAATTTTACGCTCGACAAACCAGTCATATTTTTTCATTAACCTTAATTGTCCCATTGCGTGGCAAAGGATTTCCTCATATTTTTCCACCTTTCTTTGTGGTGTGGACAGCACAAAGAAAGGTGTCCAATACATTAGGAACGTCACATATTTAGAAAAAATATCAAGACAATATTTGACGGCACGGTTGGCGCAGTGGTTAAGCGATTGACTGCTGCGCTGCGTGTCGCGGGTTCGATTCCCGCACGAAACAAATATTTGTTCAAGTATGACCTACAAGTAGTTGTTCCGGGTCTGGCTGTTTGTGTATGTGAGTTTAAATGTTTGTAAACGCACCCACGATATAGGAGAAATTCCTAGTGTGGGGCAACGTTTTTTATAAAAACAAAATATTATATTAAAGTAGGTACTCAAAGTCAGTCAGTCATCATCAGTCAGACTCCTAGTCTAAAACTCCTAACTCCTAGTCTCCTAGTACATAAACGTTGTCTTCATTACAATACAAATAAACTTATAAAAATAAAATAACAAACAATATAACTTTTCAAACAAACAATTTCCCTAAACAATAAAAACCACCCACTAAATCGCCGCTTAAAATCAAAGAACGCAGACAAAACACCGAAATAGTGCATTTCCCGGCGCATGCGTACAACAATTTCCACTGTTTTCATTCAGGACTTTAGTCTATCACAAGCATTCGGCGCAGCCACCTGCCCCTCTTCCACAAAAGTTCACGAAACTTCACAACTTTTTCCTACAGTGGTGAAAATTTTGTACAAAGTGGTGTCGAGTGCAAACTAAGTTTAGTGCTAAAAAAACTATGTTTGTGTGTCAGTTTTAAGTGTGAAAATGTTAGTGTTTTAGTGGAACTATGGATTTGAAAACATTTAAACTTTTTACGAGTTTGTGCTTAACTTCGGATTGAGTATTGAAGTAAGTTTTTGTGTTTTTTCTGGTTGTTAGGTTGTTAAAGGAATTATTTTGGTGAATAATTTATTTTAAGAATTATGTGACTAAAAAAAATAAAAATCAGGAAATGCGATACGAAAAATATTATCTTATTAATGTAAAAGTTGGCGTTACGAAAACAGGAAGTACTTTTTTGCTAGGATATCATAAAAGTTTATAAAAATCTAAACTTGCCTAACTTTTTACGCAACGGACTACGAACATATTAAGCAAAACCATTAAAATAATGTAGTTACTTTTTTGTTAACAAATCAAAATGACTTGACTCTACAAAAAAAAAAAAAAAACTACGAACAAATTAAGCAAAACGAATTAACATAGTGTAGTTACTTTTTTGTTACAAATAAAAATGTCTAAAAATACTTAAAACCAATTTCAAGTTGTCTAAAAGTATAGTAGTTATTTATATTAGTAGAAAAAAAAACCATATAAAAAACCACCACCACCACCTGTATGATAAAAAAAAAAACAAAGTCAAAGGACAATAGTATTTTTTTTAACTATAGACATAAAACGTCTTAAAAGGATGTCACCAAAATCTGCCCAAACGAAGTACCGAGGTACACTTAGTGGCACAAAATACACTAGATTACACTGAATAATATTGCATTTATATATTTTTCTTATGGTTACCCGGCGACGAGAATAAAATAACTTTTAACGTAATAAAAAGCTCGCCATTTTGGGCACAATTATACTATCTTGGTTCATTATCTTACTTATTAAAAAAAAAAACTGTCAAGTTGAAAATTTTTTTTTTTGTTTCATTTCAAAAAAACAAAAACAACAACTCAACTCAACTCTCGTTGTATAATCGACTTTCGTAAGGCAAAGTTATGTATCTACGTAACTTAAGAAAGGATGCTTATACCCAAAAGTAGCTGAATACAAGGCGTGAATATTGATGAACAGTACCTACTTAATATTAGAAGCAGTGTTAGAAGTCTATCAGAGCGATTAACAAACTCGATAAATAAATGAGTTCCTTAGCGTCGACATCCAAGGGTTCCAACTTGATGGGACTCTGATCTCTGTCATACCCCAGCTTAACATAGATAAAGCCAGGAACGGACGGAATGACATGTGAATGACATTTACACACGAAATAATGTCCACAGAACACACACATATTCCTAATGTCAACCCGTACATGCAAAGTCGTCACATGATTTAATAAATTGTGTTACAGTTTATTAAAACTTTAAATAATTTATTATGTAGTTTTAAATGATTTCGGGATAAAAACACAATTATATTCGAGTTCCTCTATATTTTCTCTACGATTTGGTGCACGTGTACCTCGAGGTACATGTTTGGGCAAAGTTGTATGGGCTTTTGCTGACCTCCTTTTAAACATAAAGTTCAAATGAAACTAAAGATCATCACTATCTGTCTAAAGTAATAAACTAAAATATATTATGTATAATAAAAAGACTCCGTCACTAAACTGCCCCAGACACGCAGTGACTACAAACTTTATTAGATTTATAAAAACACTCAACAGCTGTTCTACAAGTGACACAATGAAAGAATAAATGTTTTCATATTTCATACTGCCAATGCCGGGTTCGTAGGTTGTTTTCTGTCATCATTCTGATTATTCTATCTTATATCGACTTAATTCTAAATCAAAAGTAATTTATTCAAATTAGGCTGAGAATCAGCACTCTTATAATATCGAAATTACAAAAGGCGGACTGTCTTTTGTAATTTCGACATTATAAAAACGACCGCCCTTCACCACTTCTTAGTGCTTTCGCTGGGAAGAAGTGGCGCAACAAACTCCTCAGCAGCACAGCTGTCTGTTTATTTTGAAAATACTTGATTGTATACAATACTAGGTATATAAAGTAATTAACATTACAAGACACAGAACATTACATTAAATTACTTGCCATATGTCAGCTAGCCATTTGTGTTCAGTGTCCTGACCATTGTGAGGACACTGAATACGAATGGCTAAGGCCATTGCCTTAGCCTGCTAAGGTTTTATCGCATACAGAAACTGGAAAGAATATTAGTAACTTAAGATCTGTATATAATATCTCTTTAAAATAACAATATTGATGATTTTTGAAATTTTTTGCAAAAGTTAATAATAAATAATTAAATACTTACAAAAATATTCAAATCTAACTTTAATGACAAAATAAAATTAAATGGAAAACACATATTTTATACTTAACTATTAGCTTAAATAATAATAGTCACAACAACACTTGAAACAACCACTCAAACAACCCGCCCCTAACAAATAATACACTTGTTCCTGGAAGGTACAGGAACAAGTGTATTAACTTTTTTAATTATTGACAGTTTGATGTTTTCGTTTGGTTAGATCGAAAGGTTTGTTAAAGTAGTTGGTTCCAATGAAGATCATTCAATTTGAGAGTATAGAGAAAAGTGGTATTTAGTGATGAAATTTCCGGGATACTTTCAAAGCAAATATTTGTATTGCCTACAGGTAGTTGTTCCGGGTCTGGCTGTTTGTGTATGTGAGTTTAAATGTTTGTAAACGCACCCACGATACAGGAGTAATTCCTAGCGTGGTGGTGACATTTTGTTTTTTCTTTTTTTAAATAATTTTTTTTAAATCTTCTCGAATCCCATGAATTTTCGCCTATGCTTTATGGGGTGTTTAATTGTTGCAAATGTTAGACTGTTAGGTCTTGGAAGGAATACATCAGATCAGAAGTTACTCTGTATAAAAAAAGGGATCGAAGATATCTTCGATTTCATACTTTCATCTTTTACTAGCGACAACGATGATGTAACAGTGAAATACGTTTGAAAGTCGTTGTAGAAATACGAAACGCTATACTACGCTGTACAAGCGATTGCCACTTGTGTAGGCCCGGTTTTCTCACGAAATTTTCCCTCATTTTAACTGAGATCATCTTAGATTGTATTACGCTGACATGTAGAATTGGGAAAGTTTAAGACATCCATCATAAATATGACAAACTTAGTTAATAAAGTCTGTATGAACTTATTTTTCGCGTGGGATGACAAAACGAAAATACAGGCTGTAAAAAGACCCACCACATAGCTGTTATCTACGCATTCGGCATATCAAACTATGTAAGATTGAGCACAAAATATTGCTGGGAAACGACTTTTATTTTTGGCGTGAACAACAACACAACACAGCAAATTAGAAAAATTGAAAAATCTTTATAATTTTTTATTATTATTATTTTTTATTAAAAAAAAAAAAAACTTCAAATCAAGCAACTTTGTCGTCAATATCTCCGTAACTAAGACACGGTCCTGTACATAAAATGATCACAATGACGGGGAATAAAAGTGACCCTCGGCTTCTTTAAGCGTCTTTCTACACACATTATACAGTGGTGAAAAATGAGAGCAAGTTACGAGTAGTTAGCTATGTTGGTAGTGGGATTACTGACCAGGGGCTGTAGTCTCGACATTCATAACGATCGCTTTACGACCGAATTCGGTCGCAAAGTCCTGTCACTCCATAGATTACACCTATCAATCCGGGACTTTGCGACCGAATTCGGTCGTAAAGCGATCGCTATGAATGTCGAGACTGCAGCCCCAGAGAGTACCGTATATTCTCAAGTATTGTTACTCAAGAAGGCTCCTTCGTTTGCAATTACGTCATTTTAGGCCTAAGATATTATATATATTTTAATCCTATATGACATGACCCTATAGATTTCACATCAAATCATTTATTGGTTTGCAAACATGTGTATTTGTACAAAGATGTTTTATTATAAGAGTCCTCCATGCTCTACCGTCACATGGGCATGCAAAGCATATTATTATTTAACTTACTTACACAAAAGATATATTATTAAATAACAATTTTTACAGACGCCAGCACATCAAGCTACTACAATCTGTCAGATTTCTTTAATAGACTTTCGACTTTATTGCTAAAGTATTAGGTTCAAGGTTGATTGGGAAAATCTGACAGTTTCGGGTAGGTTGACCTGCTGGCGTCCGTACAATAAAATAATACAAATTAATGTCAATCGTTTGAAATCGTTTGAATGACAACAAATTAAAAATGTCACAGTAAAACAGTAAAAATAAAATATTATGCCACATTAAGGAAGGAATTACCATCTAATTTGCAAAACCAAAAGAGGCTTCTGGTAAAACTGTTTAATGATGCTGTCGCACGGGCTTACGAAACGAATTAATTATGAGTGAAAGGCGACTCGGCTTTCCTAAGTTTTGTGCACCGCGGGCTTCATATTTTAGCTTTTCCAGTTTCCGTTAATTAGTTGGCAGATTTAACGCTTTTCTGCCGTGTAAAGAGGCTCTCGTTTTGAGAGCTATCCACTGTAATATTTACCTTTCTAAAAAATATGCTACAGGGAATTCTTTTGCGCCATTTCTTCTTCAAAACTGAAGCACTAGGAAGTGGTGAGGGGCGGGTGTTTTGGGGGACAGTTTTATCTCATTTTGACATTCAAAAAGTGCTGATTGTCAGCCTAATTTTAACAAATGACTGTTGATTTTGTTTTAGTTGATTCTCAGTCTGATTTGAATAAAATAACGGGTTTTCATTTTGCGTGTTTTAACAGTCATGTTTCATGGTATGACGAATCTAGAATATACAAATACGAATTTACATTGCACAATATTGGTTGTACTCTCTGCTATTTATTTAGTAAATATTCATCAATTGGCCCAGAACCAATGTTGGAAAGTTATACCTGTGTGAAAATTGGTTGGCGAAGGAATGAGGAAAATTTCACGACATTTTCAGAGAGTTGAAAGCGTTTTTACTAACAATGGCAGCTTATCTTCTAAAGAATAAGTTTAAATTACTTTAGCACGTGCTACTGTGAATAAAGTGGCAATTTATAACTTAATCCAAAAAAAGGAAAAATTAAAGAAACATTTTGAAATAAATTCTTGAGATTACTTGATAAATTTGCCTTTTGTAAGGGGCCACCCTTTCCGCTTCCTACTACCTTTTCCTCATAAAATCTGCCTTGTTTGCTTTCTCTTTGTTCCCAATCCTCACTTATCCACTTTCCTGTCCCAATCTCTTCTCTCTTGTAATACGGATATTTAATTGGTTGCTTGGATTTGGTTTGACCCTACACAGTTTAAAAAAATAATCATTGTCATTAATAAAATTCAATTATGTTTTCCTAAAGTTTATGTTTTGTTTTGTTGAAGTTTTTTTTGTTTGAGGGTTCAGTATAAACCGTAAATTAATATTTCAAACTCGCTCCAACGCTCAACTTACAGCACTCGACTAACTAGTCTAACTACACTACATATATGTTTTCATAAAGTACCTACCTATATCTATTTGACTAGCACTTCCGATGAGACTATAACGTATCGTTTCTCTCTGAACGTCTAGTTTACCAGCCACAAATAAACCCCGCATCCTAATTCCGTAACCCGCTTTCAATCATAATCCGAAAGATTTTGAAGGTATAGAAGTATGAGGAACAGGGTGTATCTAACTTTGACGGCACGGTTGGCGCAGTGGTTAAGCGATTGACTGCTGCGCTGCGTGTCGCGGGTTCGATTCAAAGTCAAAGTCAAAGTCAAAGTATTTATTCGTGTGCTTTTTGGTGATACAGCAGGTCTTACAGTTATTCTATGGAAACTCAAAAAGCTACCCATTGGGCAATTGGGCATACACTCTTTAACAATATAAGAATTTAAAATAGAATATGGTATACAAAACAAAAATGTCAAAATTTGGATTACAATACAAATTAAAATACAATTAATTATTATTACAAACATTACAAATACAATAAATAATTATAGTCAAATTGTCAAGCATAAACATATAACTGTCAGTTTATAACATTTTGTCAAGAAGGAATTCGTCAATGGTATAGTAGCATTTTTTTATTAAAAAATCATTAAGTTTCCGTTGAAATTGTGTCGATTCCCGCACGGAACAAATATTTGTATGACCTACATGTATTTGTTCCGAGTCTGGGTGTTTTTCTATCTATAATATGTATGTATTTACAAAAAAAAAATGTATATAAGTAGTTTATCAGCCATCTTGTTACCATAACACAAGCACTAGGTTGCTTAGCTTGGGACTAGATGGCGCTGTGTGAAATGTCCAGTGATATTATCTCCTTTATTTCATTTAAATACATATAAATTACATTTTTAAATATTTTTGTAAACAAAAAGATAAAAAAAACATTTAAAAATATAAAAAATAGTAGCCCACCGGTATCGGGAACAGGGTCCAAGCTACCGGTGGTCAGGGCTCCAGAGAGAGGAACCTCCTGACAATGCGAGCCGTGTCCAGAAGTACCGCTTTCTGAATCAAGCCCTTGATCCAGCTGCCCAACGAGAGCCTCCTCAGGTGTTGGTCGAGGCTCTTGGCTATTAAGCCATTGGCTGTCACGACTATCGGCACAATGATCGCTGAGTCCACATCCCACATGTCGACAACCTCGCGAGCCAAGTCAAGATACTTGATTTGTTTATCTTTCTCGGCTTTCACGAGGTTTTCGTCAGAGAACTGGGTCGGGCACATACCTGTAGTACGGCACCTCAGATTCGACAAGGCTGTATTTCAGAGCAAGTTGCTGATGGATTATCCTGGCTACAAGGATATTATTATTATTATTATTATTATCTAAAGTTCACTCATCCTCCATAGAAGAGGGAGGACCCTCCGACCAGACGGGTGTTGTGTCTGGCGGGCAACTGCCCAACGATTGATGTTGGGAAGTTTGTATATATGCTAATGGCGCGGTAACCTCTGCTTGCGAGATGCAGGATTTGCGTGAGGTCGGTATGACGCGTTGTTCGCATGTGGCGTTGTTGATACCGCTACTAAGGAAATTTCTAACACTGAGAGTCAGTGGTGGCCCAGTGGTAAAGGCCGCGACTTAGAAGTTGTAGGTCATAGGTTCGAGCCCAGCCAGGCGCTTTACTTTGTGTAAATTATTTCATCACCACTGCTCTCAAAACGGTGAAGGAAAACATCGTGAGGAAACCGGCATGTCCTAGAACTAAAAAAACGAAGACATGTGACATCTACCAAACCGCACTGGGCCCGCGTGGTGGATGACATCCCACTCCCTCTCGAAGAGAGGAGCCCTTTGTCCCAGCAATGGAAACATTATAGGCTGATTATGTATAGGTAATTATCATGAATACAAAAGTTGAAAATTAAGTGAAAGTGATGTGAGTGAAAGTTTAGTTTAGTTTATGATAAAATTTTTTTTATCAAAATCGGACTACTCTGTAAAAAGTTATGCGTTCACATACATAAAAAAAAAATACGCGTCGACTTGAGAAACTCCTTCCTTTTTTTTCGTCGGTTAAAAATAGGTACTTAGCTGGTTATGGGTAAAAAACGATATCCTAAGTAAAAGGCAAGCGTAACGAATATAAATGGTGGTCGGTGACCTAAGTTTGGGGCGTGTCTCAGCACTTAGTCTTGGATTTTCTTCAGAGTGGACAGAGAATGCCAGGATGATAAATAACTAAGTAAGATAGTGTAAAGATTAGTCTAGTTATTACTGTACCTAACTTAGGGCTAATTTTTCAATCGACAGATAATTTTTATTCGTAGAATAAATTGACTTCTGATAGATATAATTATGTATTATTCCTCCGAATTATTTATTGGAAAAATCAGCCCTTAGGTAATTGTTTTTATTTCTAACTGACTTCAAAAAAGATGAATTTAAAAAAAAGATGATGAATTTAAAAAGCTGACGGTCTTAAAATAATAATAATGTAAAATAATAATATGTATAACAAAGGAGATAAACCAATCAAAGTGCATCTCTGTCAATGGGAAATTGTTATTTATTTCATGTAAGTCCATTTTCCGTGATCACTGAGCAGATTTATGTGATTTTTTTGATACGCTCTCGCTGTTCATATTTTCAAATTTTCCATATATATAAGTATAAAAAATTTGGTTTGTAGAGTTAGTTTAAATACGTGTTATACGGCTGGCCTATTTTTTTGGCTAAATAAACAGCATTGTCATACAACGTGGCAATGCTGCCAGCCTTTTGGGCACGTTTCCTATTGACTGCGATGTGGACGAATTTTTTGATGCAATTTGATTATTTTCCCCTCACTTTTATATACTTGTACATAATTATTATTTGAAGACTGTTAGCTTTTTAAATTATGTAAATATTTTGTTGATTAATTAAATAATCGCAAACGTAAATTGATTATGTTATGATTCCTGTCACTGTTATTTACATAGCAAGTAAACGAATTTGTTTGGTGTAGGCACCATAGCTAAAAAGTGAAAAATATAAAACAGTGCTAAGTGCAAAAAAACTTGAACGACGGAAATCGGATTATTGATTTTGTTTTTGGCTTCCGATTCCGTTTCATTTATGGAACTTCCGTTTTAGTTTAGTAGTATTTTCTTTTTTCATGTCACTTGTGTTTTTTGTAAAAACGTTTTTTCATCGGATTGTTTTATTTTGCTTCTATTTGTATTTTTATAATAAGTATAAAGATTTGATTCTCATCATAATTCCTAGCGACTGAGGCCATAAAAATACACAATGGCATTTTGGTCATCTTGTTGGGTTAAGATCCTTTCAAAATCTTTAAACATTTTTTTTTAATAAAAATATTTTTCCTTCGAGCATTTTCTATCTATCTATATATATATATATATATATATATACAGAGTGACAGGGAAACTCGACGTGTTCCTTCCAGGGCGTGACAGTGTGATCCATTTGCAACAGTTAAGCACCCCATAAAGCCTAAGCGAAAATTCATGGAATCCGAGAAAAACCGATTTTAATGTTTTTTTGGAAATTTTCCGGAATTCGTCACTAAATATCACTTATATCTAAATTCTCTAATTGAGTGGCTTTCATAGCTATTCCATTGGATACGTAATATTTTAACACACTTATTGATGTTACCAAATTTTCAAAAATATCAAACAGTTAAAAGTTAAAGTAAGAAGATTATTAACTATTATCAAAAATCATCTACGTACACGAACTTTACCACCAGTTATCTCAAAATTTTACCAAAACAATAAGCGTACAAATTACGGGGAAGACATCTTCATTTAATCAGCTATGCAATGAGGTACTAAAATTTCATAAATGTTTAAAGGTGCCGATGAAACAGTCGATAATGTTGGCAAAGGTCGAATTTGCAAATGGTTGAAATATTTTAAAATGATGTGATAATCGAATTAATTAACTGGTTTATGTTATCCCTTTACCTCCTCACCACCCAGACTATTATTGATCGAAGTTTGGGATAATATTTTATTATGATTTTGTCTTTCTTATCATAAATTATTTACTTCTGTTTTAGGTTTCAAAGGACACTTTTACACGTCAAAAATAAATAATGTTTTCAATCACTTATATAACTGATGTCACTCGGATAGTTGCCACGCTTAAATGAAATTGAGCTGGACACATCTGCCGCATGTCAGACGATCAATGGGCCAAACTTACGACCCAGTGGGTCCCGCTTAGTAATAATAAAAAAAATAAAAAATTTCATTTCATCAACTCGTGTAAATAACATTGTTAAGTTTGGAGTCACATTTTAAGCAAAGATTTGTTTCTATTAGGTGGTTCTTCTCCTCCAGTTTACATTAACTATACATATGTAAAAGAAAATAAACAATACATTAACTTTGAAAGCATGCTAAAAGTTTTTAACAAATACTTGAGAGGTGTCAAGGGACACCTAGATGCAACGAAGTATAACTGGCTTGCTTTCTATAAGAGAGAGAGAGAGAGAGACAGACAGAGAAACACGCGCACGCCGCACGGCTTACAACTATAGCAAAAAGTGTCGTTCCAACTTTTGGTCTTAATTTTTTCCGTCTAGCCCCCTTTCGCAACGCGCTATAAGGAACTTCGTTCCAATAAAATTATGAAAGGACATTGCTTTGCGCCCATACATTGTTCGCCCTGGAACCAAGAGCATCTGAAAATGATGTGTTGTATTGTCGTTCATTAGTAAACTCCTATAAGATCTTATTTGTATAGCGGACTAGCTGCAGAATAGATATATTTTTAAAAAAAGTATCAGATTTTGAGGTTATAATCGAACCATAACAACGAATATTAGGTATAGTTTTTCATAGCTCCGAGTGATTTTTAGGAAACTAAAAAACAAACTATGCGTGTGCTAGTGTGTTCACACAACGATTATCGTACGATATTTTACTATAATTATAACTTTAGGATCGCAATATGGCAGTGTCATACTGCATTTATTTTTAACCGGATGAAAAGTGGGATGTTGACGTGTAATCCCAACTCTTTACCGTAAAATACTTCGGGTGACAGATCTCGGCGATAAGTGGCCGGCTCTGGGTTTCATCTCGTCGTGTATTTGCGTCCATGGGACCCACCCTTGGACGCAAATAATGTCACAGTGAGTTTTGCGATAGACATCAGAAAGAATCGAAGACTAAGGGCGAACCCTTCGATGTTAATCGAGACTACAGACAGAAGCCGTTTCGTAAGTGGACTTTGGATTTCGGAGTGGTGAAAGGACTAGCCAATCAGCGTGGAAACTAGCTGTTTGTCCGTAGCACCGTAAAATATCGTACTGATTATTGTTGTTTGAACGTTTTTGTTCGATGTCTATGTATCTGTGCATTTTCTTCGCTCTTAGTAAGGAGGAGCCGACATTTTGTGCTTATCTCTTTTGTGGCAGCACTATGGAGCAGCATAGTGGAGTGTCCGTGTTAACTGAAGCGTGAATGAAGTAACTTTAGTGGAATCCTATTGTTTAATATTTTGCTCTGCCTGTCAAATCTCAGGCAGCGTTAACCCTTGGGCTATTAAGCTCTGATCCAGAAGCTACTTACCTACCTCGAATGTGACTGTATTTTTGACTGTGTTTAGTTTAGTTTGTGATCTTCCAGTACAAGTTGCAATAAATACTTTCTTTTTATTTTTTCTTTCTTTCTACTGAGTGAATTTCATCCCGCATCCCGCGCAAGTGGCTAGCTACTTGCGCGGGATGCGGGACGAAATTCACTCGCACCGATTGTATCAACTAAATTGTATAGCGGTGTTTAAACCAGCCTGAATAATCACATGACTTTCTAAACATCAAAACTTTCGCTGCGTGCAGCTGCGTCCCGCATTCTGCGCGGATTTCGCCTCAATGTGGCTAGAGCTTAGTTAATGTATCATAGTCATAATTAGCCTATTATGTGCCCACTGCCCACTGCGGGACAAAGGCCTCCTCTCTGTAAGACGGAGTGGGCCGTAGTCAACCACGCGGGCCCAGTGTGGGCTGGTGGAACAGTGAACGTATCATTTTGCTAAAAATAAACAAAGAATTTTTATTTTGCTTTTAAAGCCAATTTACAAGCTTTACCGAAAAATCGAATTTAAGCGCTTTTAAAATAAGTTTTACGTGTTATTTTTCATGTCAACAATGTCGGTAACGATGTTTACATGAAGATATAAAATGAAAGATGGGTTCGTTTGAGCATAATGATATGAAAACTGCTTTTAAAAAGAAAAATGGAGATGAACGGGCAAGAAACTCCACGGACACTCTTTTAAATCATAAAATTGTTACAAAATATTGGTTACATGATTAATGTTGAAATTTTACAAGTGAGAACGAGTACACGTGCACGTCAAAAGCATGTGTCGATAAAAAACATAAAAATAAAAACAAACAATTCAGAAATTAAAATAAGCCGTGCAGCTAAGAGATGACTTCTGACGGCGCCCGTTCACGAACATGACGTATATTCGTACTATAAAACTCAAACTCAAAGTATTTATTTCAATTAAACCAATTACAGGCACTTTTGAATTGTCAAGGGGTCGGTCAGTCAGAAAAATGAAGCTAGTTGCCCATTCCAAAGCGTAGGTACCTATGGAGAAGAACGGGCAAGAAACTCCATGGACACCCTTTTATATCAATATATGGTTACAAAGTATTGGTTACATCATTTATGTTATAAATTATGCATGTGAGAACGATGCAGAACGTTAAAAGCGTCCGTAATGAAAAGTTTAAAAAAATAAAAATAAGTACAATTCAAATATTAAGTTAAATTAAAATAAGCCATGGCAGCAAAGAGATGACCAGTCCCTACTTACGGCGCCCGTTCACGAACACGACATCCTCTACAACATCGGTTGATCTTGGTATTTGGAACTAAAACTTGTTAGTACACTTTAGGTTAAATTATGAACGGCAGTAAATAATTGTAATTCATAAAATAAGAGAGTTTCACAATGTCGAATTCAAAGCATTTATTTTTATTTAGACTCTGTACTAATAAACCTTAAACTGACGCGTATTTCTTAGCTCAGGCGTCTAAAAGCGAAGAAATATGAGGGCAGATTTCGTTGTGACAATTTAAATGTATAGGTACACGAATTGTTATATAACTCGAACACACATTATGACAACAGGCTGTTCTTATTAGATAGTTACGAGCACGACCATAGTAATAATAATATATTCACATCACCTGTATGTCGTAGCAGGAAGGACGTTTTTCGTAGTTCAAGTGTAGTATATCTTGCGTGCGGTTGATCGCATATACAATCCGTCTCAAAAAATGTTTACCTACATCAACAAACGTACATTTGATTGCCTACAATTTGTGTTCCAAAATGGTGTTTACATAGGTACAATAATTATCCTGTGTAATGTTTTGTGGATGCATATTGATTCAATATGATGGAAAAAAGATTGTCCATTATATCAACTAAATTAATTGTTGTCGATGTACACATACATCTTTTTGAGGCTGTTTTGATTGTACAGCAATATTTAATTAAAACAGCGGGGTAATTGCGTAAAAGACTAACAGTAGGAATAACTTTCACTTTGATAGTTCAACAACATTCATTGCGTTAATTACGTTGTAGAGCAGACAAATTTTTCGAACATATGAGGCAATAGATTAGCAATATCCTTCAAAAAGATTCAGAATGCAAGTGATAGAAAGAGAAAAAAAAGAAAGACAACACGTCTATTTTTATTTATTTAAATTTACCTATTTGTGTTTAGTTAACTACTTGAGAACGCTGTAAGATAGTAATAATGTAAACTGGAAGGGAACTGTCTCCTGAGATACAGGCTTACAACCTAGTTCAGGAGGCAGTGCGCTTATGTAACTGTGTACTTACTTTGTTTCAATAAATCATTATTATTATTATTATTTGCGGCAAACATGATGCATAAAAAGTATAGTATAAATAGTGTGTGCGTAATAATTAGGGTGCTGGCATGAGTAGGTACAACGAGCCTTATAGTCAATTAGGCAACCGACGAAGCCACTTTTGTTTCATTAGTTCTCATAGTAGGTCTGAGTATGCACTTTACGCAATGGTAACGCTAAGTGTAACCACACACGGACCACTAGATAGCCTCTAGCGGCCAACGACGGCCACTTTTCATTAACCACATTTAGAGAGTGCCACTGGCAGTGGCGTAACTATACCCTTTGTTGCCCGTGGCAAATTCATTGGATTGGGAGGGCCCTCCTTCAATGTAAAGAAGCTCAACCAACGTTAGATTTTTTTTTTACTGGGACTTCGCCCGCGTGCCCGTGACATCACAGCGGGCCGTAACAGAATACCAGCGCTACGACATTTATTTTTTAAATGTCGAAGCATCATGCTGAGATAGGAGCCTTTTGGCCTCGTATAGGGCTTTGTTTCATTCTTTTTTGTAAACTCTTTTAAATATATATTTTTTTTACTGTGATTAGTTTAGTTTGTGATCTTCCTGAACGAGTCACGATAAATACTTTTTCTTTGTCACTTTCTTTGTTATACAATGTGTAACGGAAAGGGTATATACTAAGTATTGCATTTATAGGTGGCATCCGGGACCGCGGTCTCGGTCCCAAAAGCCCCACGACCCTACATACCAAGGACACGGCTTCTTTGGATGATATGAAACGATATTAGTAGGGTGTTTTAATCCTATCTCAACATGTTTGGAAGATATGAGAATTTTTAATAAATTAATACCAGAAACCAAACTAGGCGCGCAAAATTATTGTTGATTGATGATTTAACGTCACATTGGCAAGTAACGTGGACAGACATTGACCTATGTAGTGCGGCGACACGTTTGTTATGATTTGAGTTTAAAAAACATATGAAACCGAAAATTTGGTATCAATTCTTAGTTTTTTTTTTGAGTTGAAACTATGTGTAGTGATTCTATACCAGCTGTTATCTTTAGTGCTTAAGGATAGCAAGTTTCTGTTGCACATTGTATAAATATGTCCACTTAAGATTTAAATCTATTTTTTTCTTGTTTCCTGTAACATGTCCCGGAATTTACGCACACCACCAAACACCTAAAGTGGTACTATGAGGAACAGGGTGTAAAGTTCACTTATCTTCCATAGAAAAGGGAGGATCCTCCAACCAGACGGGTGTTGTGTCTCGTGGGTACTGCCTGATGATTGATGTCGGGACGTTGTATATGTATATGCTAGTTGCGCGGTAAACTGTAAATGCAGGATTTTGCGTGACGTCAGTGTGATGCGTAGTTCGTATAACACTGACTGACGTCACACGATACCGCCACACACCCCGATTAGAATATTATGCTATAATCTTAATACCTCATGGAACAATAGATACGATTTTCAGTGTGAGAGAGCGAGATAATATTATTCAAATATAGAACCTTAAATACCGGCTGATATTACGGCAAATAATTTAATTTAATGTTGTGTGTTTTGTAATGTCAATTACTTTGCATACTGTAAACAAGTTCATATAAACTTAACACACAGCTGTGCTTCTGGAGAGTTTGATGCGCTATTTCTTCTTCCCAGATAAAGCACTAGGAAAGGTGGACGTTTTGGGGAATATCTTACGTAATTTTGACGTTAAAAAAGCGCTGATTATCACCCTACTTTGAATAAATTACTTTTGATTTTGAAACAAAAAACAACCATCTCTTAACGCGGTCGCTTGAATCTAACGATATATATATCTTTGTTGCAGAAAACATAAGATTTATTTGGCCTATATTTTATCACAAGCATGTTATTAGAGTTAATGATGACGGTTGAATGGCAGCTGGCAGTTTGAGTAATGCGGCCAAATGTTTTTTCTTTGGTATTGTTCGTCGTAACGTTCAGCTCCTTAAGGTCTGAGTTGAACTGCACGATAATTTTATTGACAAATGCGTGCACTGACTGAATAGGTCCACTCAATCAGTGGGGTTCTAAAAGTGTTTGTACAAACTTACTCAGAAATAAAATTATTTAACAGTTCTCGAATTTATACTCAAATATTATAATAATAATAAATAATAATACCTAATATCCCTGGACATTTCACACAGCGCCATCTAGTCCCAAGCTAAGCAACCTAACCAACCAACCAAACCAACCACAACCAAACAACCAAACTAATGCAACCTAATGCTTTTTTGCATTATGTATCAATAGCGAGGACAAAATAAATAAAGTTAATACCTATGTAACTTTATTAACGCGTTGCTTGCTAGCTATTCTTGTTCATGGCTTGAAATATTTGTTTATTTCTAAATAATGATGCTTACTTAGGAGTGTTATCTTCTAGTTGAAGGCTTTATAATCGGTGATTATGTTATTTTGTTTGATTTTGGTGCTAGAGAAAATATAATAATAATTATTATTATGCCTCCAACATTATTAGACCTACTATAACAAACACACATACTATAGCAAAAGTATCAAGACGGTCAAAATTAATAAAATATTCTTTATTTTGTTAGACGCCAGCACAACAAGCTACTACAATCTGTCAAATTTCTTTAATAGATTGTGAACTTTATCGCTAAATTATTAAGGTTTTAGGCTGATTGGGAAAATTTGACAGTTTCGGGTAGCTGGACCTGCCAGCTGGTGGCCAGTACACGATAAAATAATATGAGTGTAGAAATTTTACAACAATGGGCGATCTTTTAAAGACAACCTTTAAATGTTACTTGTTTTCTGTCTCGCTCTCATTTGCCATGTGTGCAGAGTTTAGCATGCGATAAGCAACTTTGTAACAAAAATCAAAAGTCGGTATAGGTGCCTTTTATTTTCGCCTCTTTCAGTCGAAATGAATTACTTTCGTTGAAACTTTTAATTTTCCACAGCAAATCTGATTCTCGTAAAGTAACTGCGATACGATCTGAACTTTTTTTAGTCCAAACCACGATTAAATACTTTCACTGATGTCATGGTCAGAGGCGTATTTTTTTTTTTCGTGATTGATATGACGCTCACAGGCGGTTAATTTTACCAAGTCCAAACAGATAAACCACCTATAAAACGTGTAAATTTGTGTCCATTACTAAGATGCCATGTGACCTAGTGTCGTATTGCACCCACTAAAATTTTTCTAGAGTCAAGACAAAAAAACTGGTCAAGTGCGAGTCAGACTCGCGCACCGAGGGTCCTGTACAAATTTGTAGGTATGTAACTACAAATTTACTGTTTTCGCAATTTTTCCTTTATCTGTGCTATAAGACGTTGCTTCGTACCAAATTTCAAGATTTTGAGTTCACGGGAAGTACCCTGTAGGTTTTGATTCCCTTGCGAGTGTCAAAAATTTGCGGCATAAACGCTGTATCTTTTGATTGCGTTGGCTTAGAAGTTTGATTTTTGCACAGCTCCAAGCGTCAGTAGACTTGAGTATTTGATATAAATTCCAGCGTGATACCTCCTCACGTTCCTGATAAAAAGGGTCTTGTAATACAGACGGGCGGACGGACCAAAAAGTGATCCTATAAGGGTTCCGTTTTTTCCTGTCGAGGTACGGAACCCTAAAAAGAAGATGCGGTGTGGGGGACACATGACATGCATGTGCGACGACGCGCCTCTGTACGTTAGTTTTCTATAGCGTCAGTCATGTAGTGACATACATATTACAGGTACCTTAAGAGGGTGCACACAGGTCCACTAGCGCCACTCCTTTAAAAAAATATTATCTCGTGACTGAGAAGGAATTATGAAAATCTGTTCAATCAGAGACCTCGGTAAATGTGTCTAGAATTTTCTAATACCTTTTATAAAATTTCATATTGAGACACGAGGCAACAAAATTCGATCTAAAGAAAAGCGGCCACATTCCTATATGTCGTATTTAGTTGCTTCGTGTCTCAATATGAAACTTAATAAAAGGTATTAGAAAATTCTAGACACACTTACCGAGGTCGCTGATTGAGCAGAGTTTCATAATTCCTTCTCAGTCACGAGATATTTTTTTTTAAAGGAGTGGCGCTAGTGGACCGTTGTACACGCTCTTAACTTGATTTTTTACGGCAGTCATTTACAGCCAGTGTGACTTTCAGAATGTAAACTTCACCCCAATGTCCTTGCAAGTGTAAAGTTGTTTCGTGAGTACGGTGTAAACCTGACCTTACTATAGGGTTGTATGATGACCTTTTTGACTAATTGCTTTCATGAATAAACCATCGTGCAATTCATTCTTATGTTTGGGTCTGCGGGAGGTATATCATATTCACGGCTTGGCATGAAGGGTTCATTAATCACTGTTTGGTTATAAAGAGCTCCTAATAGTTGTTTGCAGTATTTAGGAAAAGCTATTGTGGCGAAACGTCAAATGTATGTTTTTTTTTTTTGTTATTTTGAAAATATAATTTTAGGGTCCCTTTCGGTAATATTATTTACCATGTTTGGTTTTGGAAACGTTTATAGTTATTTATAATGTGTTTAACATTGCTTAGGTTACGTTACTCTGCTGCTTGCAATAATACGTTAGACTTGGTTAGAACTAGAAGCGACCATTAGTTATGTGCAGCCGATGCATTATTGATCCCTCTATTCTTGAAGATATTTATAGGCACCAAGCGGCAACAGTGGTTGCCGTTTGGTGCCTACGTCACACTCACACATCACTATGTTCGGTTACTCTAGTAACCAAACATTGTGATGTTCGGTTGCTCTCACACAGTACGTAATCACTGCGTCCGCAGCGACCAGCCGATCGATTCTGTAAAAATCTCACCGTGAAAAGTTAAGTGAAGTGAGCTTAGTGTGCTGTCAATAGTGCCAATCTCTAGCATTAGTTGGAATGACAGCTCACTCCACGCTCACTTCACCTTAGTTTTCACGGTGAGATGGTTACAGAATCGCACTGTAGAAACGCCTTTCAAATTCAAAATATGCGCTTACGCTTCATATAAAATATGTACCAATATTTTATATGAAGCGACTGCCTATCTGACCTTCACAACCCAGTTACTGTTACCCTTTGGTAAGACTGGTTGTCAGACTTTCGGGCTTCTGACGATTCGTAACGACTGTCAAAGATCTATAAATGTCAGCCGGGACCAACGGTTTGACGTGCTTTTCTAGACAAAAAGGGTCTTGCTATGTAAAGATGGTCACCCGTCCACGGACCAACCGCGGCAAGCGTAGCTTAACCTGATCGATCGACCCGTGCGGCTGTTATTACTAAGTCACAAGCCCCTCGCAATAATCTGTAATTATAATTCATTATATTTTCTTTACTCCTGTTTCAGTTTATGATTATATACATATTTATTTAGATTAGTATAATATACTCTATGTATGTATTTATTGTGTTATGTAAATGGTACACCACAGACTGCTTACAGTATTTGTCTCTCCTTTTTAATCCATCCAAAGGTTGTGTTTAAAGATTCGTCTAGCTATAAGACCACCCGTTGTAAAATTTCTATATATTATATATCTGTCTGTAATTTATATGGTGTACAGTACATAATAAAGAATATTCTATTCTATACATTTAATAGTAGGTTTCCCAAATAATCTTCGGTACTTTATTAGCAACGTAAACGGAAGGTCTAATTAAAAACCAACGTCAGGAACTAGTTGTCTGGCGATTTCCAGAACAGGGCCTTTTACATATTTTATGGCACATTTTTTGGGATGTTTTTTTTTATTATTGTAAGTTAACATGTGCCAAATAAACGTATTATTATTTTCTTTAATTTAATAAGTATGGTTTGATTTTCGCAAAATGGGATGAGCATTATTATAAACTTCCAAACTTATGCCTAAGTTAGGCGCGGTCTCATGTCTGTCAGTCAGTACCTTATGGTACTAGGTTTGGCATAAGTAGGTTGTCTAGGCATTATGCTAATGATTCCTTTGCCTCTAATGCTCAAAGTTCAGAGATGAAATAAAAAGTACTAGTTGTGAACAAAACTCTAACGAGTCTCAATTTGATACTTAGTGACTTTGTTTGTGAACACGGCGAGATCAGAAAGAAACGTTTTGTAAGTCTTCTTGTGTACTTACTAACAAGTACTTAGTGCGTAACCACTGCGTACACAGTGGGTGGAAATAATATGTTCGTCATCATTCGTCGCTTTGATGACGAATATAAATTATTTCCTAAAACAAAACGCCATTTTCACACTTGATTTAAGCCTGGCTACCTTTTTATTAAGCACGACCGGTTTCAAATGGCATGTGATCTTATGCTGTTTCAGGTTCATACAAAATTTCGTTCCTTTGATCAAAAGAAAATTTACCAAAAAACAGAGTCCTTTTTGTCACATTCGCGAGAATTTATTTTATGGTGTTTCACGACATATAATCTCTTTCCACTATTAAAATACCGATAAGTAGCATTCAAAAGACTAAATTTTTATTATTCATAAAACTACCAGAGATAATTTAGTCTCTACATTTTCATAATAGATGGCACCACATGTACCTACTGTTTATTATTTTAATATTTACGATACATAACAATACCACCACTCATTAAAATAATCCAATAACAACAAATTTATGATATGACTGGCTAATTCAAATTCACAATGCCTATCGTTTGCATAAAATTATTATGTTTGGTCTTTATAAAATTTTTGTAAACAGACCAGCTGGCATTTCTGAAGTATTTCAATATTTAATCCAAATATAAGCGACCAAATATAAGCCCCACAAACTACCAAACCAAACCTATATCATCTATATCCTGCTGCCAAATATAAGCGACGACGAAAGAACGTGACATGATACCACACGGCAACGTGTCATTCACGAAATGTGGCACGTTTCCTACGTGCTAATATTTGTGTACGATACCGGTAGCGGTACGGCATGCGGCACGGTATCCGACGGCTAGACTGACATTTCCTTGCTACAAGGTTAACGGTAGTCGGTGGTCGGTGGTCTTAGTGGCCATAGGGACTGTTTTACCATCTCTGACTTAGTAGATAGGTAATCAAATGTTCCTGATTACCTTCTTTACAAACTGAACTAAAATCTGGAGAATTGACATGTTTCACTGACAGTCAGCTCGAGAAAAGGACGGTGACAGATAAGAACAAATTAAGAGATGTCAAATTAGTTAATGCCTTGAACTTTGCAGTGTTTTTAATCGATGCGTTCTGAAATCCATACTCATCATCATCACCTGCATAGCCTTTTCCCAACTACGTTGGGGTCGGCTTCCAGTCTAACCGGATGCAGCTGAATACCAGTATTTTACATGGAGCGACTGCCTATCTGACCTCTATAACCCAGTTACTGGGTAACACGATACCCCTTGGTAAGACTGGTTGTCAGACTTTCGGGCGTCTGACTACCCGTAACGACTGTCAAAGATCCATGAATGACAGCCGGGACCAACGGGTTAACGTGCTTTGCGAGGCACGGAGGGGCTAAAATCCATACTGCCATCTATATCTATACATATAATAAAACAGTAACGAAAGAAAAACTGTACATTGAGAATTTTCGAGAAAAAATAAGTGGCTTTTGTTAGAAAAACGTAACTGATGACAAAAAGTGACTTTTTAGAATTTTTGTCTGTTTGTCTGTTTGTCTGTTTGTCTGTGTGTATGGTACGGCTTCACGCCAAAACTACTGGATAGATTGAATTGAAATTCAGCAAAAATGTTCTTTGTAAACCAAGGAAGGCTTTAGGCTACATATTATCACGCCGTATGTTAGAGGAGGTAAGCAATATTGATTTTAAAAGGTTTTTGTTCGTAATTTAATGCACAAAATAATTGAATGCACAAAATGGCATGTTATTTATTTAGTAAACCATAATTTAACTCTGGAAACATATTATCACGCTATCACCTACGTGGGAGGAGCTGTGAATCTTTATTTTTCTTACCTACGTATTCTGTCACAGCGTGTAATATAATGACGCATATTTAAATGTTGTTTTTGAGTAGGCCATGCTATTATCTAGCTTTACACTATAAAAACTACGCCATTTAAGTAACTTGGGCAGAGAAACATAGTTTAATTAATGTTAGCAGTATAATGAAAATTTTGAAGCAGCGCCATCTATGAGATTTCATAAAAATCAAATTAAGTTACATGTTAACACTTTTTGGAAATAAATAATTTAAATTTGATCATGTTGGCGAGGTTAGTAGTTAGTTATTCTTAAAATTCATAGATGGCAATGTGCATTTTCTTCATAAAAGTTGTATGGTATAGTTCGTTTCGACAAATCAAGTTCCAACAAAACCCTCAAAATCTTGAGCAGAGTTGAGGAAGACAATTTAAAAAAACACGCTTTGTGAAGTCGACCAGTTTGCCAGATCCCTTACGTATGACGAGGTGCCTTCATATTACACGTACGACGAGCAAAGGGGTGTATTTAACCGACGTCGACGAGGAGGTGCTGTGGAAGGCTTTCCGCGAATTTTCAAGGACACCGCCTTGGGTAGGGTTTATACCGTGCATCCGAATAATGGCGAATGCAATTTTCTGCGGTTGTTACTTCACACTGTCCGAGGCCCAACGTCTTTCGCCTTTCTGAGGACATTTGATGGCGTGGAGTATCCCACTTACCGCGCAGCCTGCGTAGCATGTCACCTTCTCGACGGTGACCAAAATTGGGATGACACCCTCGCGGAGGCGAGCGTCAGTGACAGTCCTAGCTGCATGCGTCATCTGTTTGCCGTCATCTTGGTGTTTTGTGGAGTCGCGAACCTGGTAGCTTTGTGGGAGAAGTATCGCCATCATCTGTCTGAAGATTTTCTACGAGCTTTGAGGCGTGTTACTGGAGATGAAGTCGAAGTAACTGATGAACGCGTGCTGAACACCTGTCTCAGTTCACTTCAAGATGTGGTCATTTCTATCGGCGGCAATCCACTGATCAAATATGGGTTATCAGCTCCCACATCATCACCGTATAAAGACCGTGGAAATCGGGAGTATAACGCTGAGACAAATTACGATCCGGGCGAAATGACCACCATACGAAATGACTAGGTATGTCGCTTTGTTCTCTTCAGAGCAAAAACACATTTATGACACCGTCCTTGAAAGCGTTGGGCAAAACCAGGGTAAAATGTTTTTCTTGGATGCTCCTGGTGGAACAGGAAAAACATTTGTTACCACTGGCATACTTGCAGAGGTCAGGAGGCCAGGCAAAATTGCTATTGCTGTAGCGTCGTCGGGAATCGCTGCCACACTACTTCCGGGCGGCAAGACAGCACATGTCATGTTTAAAATTCCCATCGATTTAGAGAGCGCCGAAACGCCTGTTTTTGGTGTGTCACGTAACAGCAATAAGGGACACGTGCTCAATGATTGCTCTCTGATCGTATGGGATGAGTGTACGATGGCCAATAGGAAGGCAGTTGAGGCCGTGGACAGAACCCTGCAGGACATCCGCAGGAACGAACATTTGATGGGTGGTGTCATAGTTCTGTTCAGTTGCGATTTCCGGCAAACGCTTCCCGTGGTGACGCGGGGATCGAGGGCTGACGAGGTGAATGCTTCGTTGAAACGATCTTCATTTTGGTCACGAGTTCGTACGCTGCGCTTGACCATTAATATGAGAGCTCAGCTCGGCGGCAATGCATGTGCTCAAGAATTCTCCGATGTCCTTCTAAGTCTTGGCGAAGGCACTCTACTAGAAGAGAGAGGTGGACAGGTGGTGCTTCTAGAGTCTCTCGGTAGAGTGGTATCCAGCTTAGAAGAACTCATTCGCTGTGTGTACGGGGACATCAGTCATATACTGCACCAGCAGAATTCTTGGGTGTGTGAGCGGGCCATTTTGACGCCCAAAAATAATCAGGCTGCAGCAATTAACAAATGCATTCTCTCGGAAATTGAGGGGAATGAAGTGGTCTACACCTCGATAAACACTGTTGTCGAGCAAGATAACGCCACACATTATCCCGTGGAATTTCTGAACTCCCTGTCAGCAAGTGGACTTCCAGCGCATACCATCAAGCTGAAGGTCGGTGTCCCGATTATGCTTCTTCTGTACCTATCTCCTCCGAAGTTGTGTAACGGGACCCGCCTTAAAGTCATCTCGCTCCACAGACACACCATTGCGGCGGAAATTCTTACGGGTTGTGGCGTCGGCGAGGCAGTATTTATACCACGCATTCCTTTCATACCTCATAACTACCCGTTCCAGTTCAAGCGCGTACAGTTCCCTGTGAATGTTTGCTTCGCGATGACCATCAATAAGTCGCAGGGGCAGACACTGAGGGCAGCGGGTGTCGACCTCAGGACGAGTTGCTTCTCACACGGGCAACTGTACGTCACTTGCTCTCGCGTCACCAATCCTGACTCTCTTTACATTTTGGCTCCTGGCAGCATGACTACCAACGTAGTTTATAGGGAAGTGTTGTAAGGTATGATACCTTTGTACGTATTTTTACTCTTTTGTGTCCTGGAATGTATTCTTGCATTATTTTCTCTATTTCCTTCAGTCACATCTTATGACTGAACTCAGCAGGATTCCCATATAACTCTCTTCACTTGCTTCGCTTCACTTCCTTCGCAAAAAAACTTATATTTTAATGCAATTTTAAAAGTGGTTTACTTATAATGCTATAGCGACACTGGCATCTTAGGTATTTTTGGTGCTGTAGAGCCTTCACGCAGACGACGTCGCGGGCAGCAGCTAGTACTTAATAATTATAAATTCGATATGTGACGTTTTACGGATTTCTATAAAAGGCAAGGAGATAGATGGCATCCTGGGGAAGGACATGGGTTTTTTGACCCGGTAGCACGTTCCCGTGGGATAATTTACGACGTCTGCGTTTACGTCCTAAATTATCCCTCGGCAAGAATCACGGGCAAAACCGCGGGCACAATCTAGTGTTAAATAAGTACGGAACCGTTTTTGTTCAACTAAAATTGATAGCACGTATATTATAATATGTCCCTTTCATATATTATATTATACTAGCTGACCCGGCAAACGTTGTTTTGCCATATAAATATTATTTCTAGCTGCCCGGCGCTACTTCGTTCGCGTGGTGTTCTCCCCCTACCCTACTCCTACACTACTCCTACCCTACTCCTATCCTACTCCTACCCTACTCCTAACCTACTCCTACCCTACTCCTACACTACTCCTACCCTACTCCTATCCTACTTCTACCCTACTCCTAACCTACTCCTAATCTACTCCTACCCTACTCCTAACCTACTGACTCCTACCTGACGACACGGTTGGCGCAGTGGTTGAGCGATCGACTGCTGCGCTGCGTGTCGTGGGTTCGATTCCCGCACGGAATTTGGTTCCGAGTCTGGCTGTTACGATACAGGAGTAATTCCTAGTGTGGGGCAACGTTTAAAAAAAATAAAAAATAAAAAAAAAACAAAATTCGAGTGGACCCGAGTCTACCGTACCGAAAGGGACGATCGTCAAATGTTTGACAGGAAAGTAGGTAGAACAGTTTATATGGGAAAATGAAATAGTTATTTTTCTTCCTCGTAATTATAGTACCTATCTTCCTCGCAATTTTTCCATATTTTCTCACCGTTTAAACCTTCCCTGGACAAACATTTCAAAACCAAAATCAGTTAAATCGGCTCAGCCGTTCTCGAGTTTTAGCGAGACAAACGAATAGCAATTGATTTTCATACATATAGACGTACCTACCATTTACCAACAAATAAATGTCTTTGTCTTTATTCTATATTTATGTATATTTACAGTCGTATTTCGTGTCTATCAGTGTGATCGCGTTGTTCTTCATAATTACGCAACAGATTTTGATGCAGTTTTCAGTATCATTCAGAAAATTAATTCAGGAAGGTTTATGTGTGTAACACATTAATCAATCAATCAGTTTATTTGAGAAACATAGGTGTTTACATAGGTGTTAATATTAAACTTACACTACTACATATATAATAATAAAGGAAGTTCGATGTTTTCCAAGTCGGAAAAACTGTGCGAAGCAGAGGCGGAGGCGCAAGTGTTTTAAAAGAGAGACAACTATGGAAGTAGCCTGAATTAAGTTTAGTTTGTGCGCAATATAATTGGCACGGAATCAGAGGGGCAATTCTCGTAATTTTAAGAACGTTTACAGTCTGATCTCAGTCTCAATCTGTCAAAAAATACTTCTAATTTCCCTACATTTTGACAAGTTTTTGACATTTGTTTGTCGCCGAGATGAGACTGCGACTAGATTTTGAACGTTTTAAATTACGAGAATTGGCCTTCTGTTCTATTTCGGAATGTTTTAAGTAAATAGGTACCTACTCAGACATTCTGAAATTAGCCCTTATTCTAAAGTCGTCTTAATTTAGAATTTTAGATGAGAACAACAATAATATTATTGTAAAGCGTTGTTTTGTATTTCTACTGTAAAACCTACGGCAATAGTTATAGGTGCCTAGTGGCTATTACGTCATAGGGTACCTAAACCTCATTTTTGAGAGAATTCCATTAGAGCTTATGAGGTGTTTTGCTGCAGCATTAATTTCATAACATACACACATACAGTTAAGGACTGCATTTCGCATGAATCAAGTGTGAAAGCTTCCTAACCTAGTTAAAACGCCTTAAGTATGTGGTGATTTTAAAATTAAAGGAATACTCGTGTAATGTCATCGATACTTTCTATGATAAAAGTGAAGTAGGTAAATAAGAAATGTGCCTCAAGTAGATACCATAGATAATCAGCCTATAATGGTCCCACTGCTGTGACATAGACTTCTTCGCTTTGAAAGGGAGTGGGCGAAATCCAATACGTGGGCCAGTGTGGGGTAGATGTCACATGTCTTCGAATTTTTGGTTCAAGCCGGTTTTCTCACGAACTTTTCCTTTACCGTTTTGAGAGCAGTGGTGATGAAATAGTTTACACAAAGTAAAGTGCCTGTCTGGGTTCGAACCTACGACTTACAACTCGTAAGTCGCGGCCGTTGCCACTAGGCCATCACTGATGACGTAGAAATATATACGAAAAATACATTGTTATATTTCTGTCTTTGTTTCTATGTTTGTAATTCATAATAATATATGGTGTACCTACGGTCCCCAAAGGAAATAAGTAACCAGGGTCGTCGGATATAGTAAAAGTTTAGTAAGAAACCGATTGATGTTTCCGAATGACATTTAATTTGATAAATGAACTGAGGGGAAATTCTCGTAATTTTAAGAACGTTCACAGTCTGATCTCAGTCTCAATCTGTCAAAAAATACTTCTAATTTCCCTACATTTTGACAAGTTTTTGACATTTGTTTGTCGCCGAGATGAGACTGTGACTAGATTTTGTACGTTTTAAAGTACGAGAATTGGCCTTCTGTTTGTTTTCTATTAATATAATTTTACACAAAAAGATTACATACAGAGTTCTACATATTTATTATAGAGTATTCTATTCCATTGTATTCACGAATTAGGGACAGCAAATAACCACGGTACATTCACGATATTGTTTATGATCTGGATTTGTTATTGTGGACCTGTAAAGCATGTATTATATCTATTCTGCGGTGAATAACCCAAATTTGATATTGCAGTTAATGTGACAGCCAGGCAACTACAAATAATTGTCAGGTGAATATTATTGAAGCTTATTACAATCTGATTAAGTGTGGTCATTTGATGAAGCTTTTGGTGAATATACAGTGTTGAAAGTAGGATGACCGGCTTAATTAAAATCCGTTCAGTAGTATTTGCGTGAATGAATAACAAACATCCATCCATCCATCCTCACAAATTTTCACATTTATAATATTAGTAGTAAGTAGGATTCTTGTACACACGGCTACACATCAAGCTATGCTAAACCAGTATTAGCTGACCGTTCATTGTGAGAAAATATCATACAAAGTGAGGCCAAGACAAACTGGTTTTGTATAGCTTGACGTGTAGCCGTGTGTACCTACGCTACAGCCACAAATAAATTTCATCGGTTTTTTACAGTTTTTTATTTCAAGAAGCGACGCGCGCTTTTCTCGTGGTAACCAAGCGTACAAACACGCTAAGAATGTGTGCGTGAAGAGTAATTGCGTCAACACACACTCCCGATTTCGACATTGTCACGGTCAAAAGGTACCGCGAGCTCCTGCGCTTATACACACATTCACATCGTGTTTGTACACTTGGTAACCAGAAGTAAAGCACGCGTCGCTTCGTGAGATAAAAATACTAAACATTAATAGTGCTAATGGATAGGTTGTATTATTAGTTATTATAATCATAGTATAATCAGGCTATAAAGTTCCCACTGCTGCGACACAGGCCTCCTCTCAGTGAGAGGGAGTGGGCCGTAATCCACCACGCGGGCCAGTGCGGGTTGGTTGTTATTAGATATTAATTACACATTAATATGGTTTAAGAAGGTCCCGTTAGCACCCACCGTAGGCGCGGGCCTGCGGGCGGAGAGTAATGGGTAGCTCTCCGTCCGATCAGGACTAGGCCCGTGCCGGACGGCGTGTACGTGTTCCACGCGCGCCTCAAAGAGATGTCAGCAAAAGCGACGGGGCCCCATAGGGCCGAAGCCTGCCAGGGTAGCGGGAACATCCGAAAGGGTTTACCGCTGCCCTGGAACATAAAGGGCTAAGGAAGGAACACGGGTGGGTTTTAGTCAGTAAGAGTCTGACACTCCCTTCTGCTCCACCCAGAGCGGGAGGAGTCATTTGATGATTTCCCATCCTCAAAAAAAAAAAAAAAGCACCCATCAGATACGATACCCTAATAAAAATGTAACTATCACCATTATTGGAAATCAATTCCAAATGTTCCGGCTGAAACTATGTATACAAACAAGGCTTTCCGAACAAATCTGGGTAGTAAAACTGCTTAACTTTACTCCGCCGTAAAAGCTATAAACGAAACCTTATTAAGCTTGTAAATAGGTCTTATTCCAGACGAAAGGTTTTAATGGGTATTAAGCGAACAGGTGGGCTCGGGACGGTCAGCGAAAAAACTCGGTAAACAACAGAGGGGCAATTCCTGTATTTTTAAAAACATTCGCATTCTAATGTTAGTCAAAAAACAAAAAATAAAACAATCAATCGGTCAAAAATACAATCAATTTACATACATTTTTGACAAGTTTTTGACATTGATCGTCGCTGACATGAGAGTGCGACTTGAATTTGAACGTTTTTTAAGTACAAAAGAAGGCTTTCAGTCCAAAGTATCAGAAGAGATTTTGAATGAAAACTGGCTAATTATTGCATGCTAATAACAATGTATCGAAGAGTAGAAAATACTCAAACGACTGACGTTAGTTTATAACCTGGATTATCACTTAGGAAAGAAATAGTATTTATCGCGATTCGTACAAGAAGATCACAAATTAAACTAAACACAGTCAAAAATAAAAAAAGTAACAAAAAGAAAAAAGTAACAAAAGAAAAATGAAATAGAAATACGAGGCCAAAAGGCTCCGGATACTTTTTATCCCGGTAGTTCGTTCCTATGGGATAATTTCCGACCTCCACGCGACCGAAGTCACGGGCTATAGTAATATTATACGGAAAGAGAACGATCAAGCACTTCAAAACAATGTTCAAAATAATAATTAAAAAACTTGAGAGGTGTCAAGGGACACCCGGATGGAACGAAGTATAGCAAAAAGTGTCGTTCCAACTTTTGGTCTTAATTTTTTCCGTCTAGCCCCCTTTCGCAACGCGCGATAAGGAACTTCGTTCCAAAAATTAAAATGATCGTCGACTGAAGTTACTGACTGTACAGTCAACAGCAAAAGTAGATGATCAAAATCAGAAATTCAATACTAATGAACGGAGTTCGCAGCTATACTAGTAGTAAATGTTTGATATAATTTACATTCACATACTTTTGAATCACTTTGACGCCACACAGTTCTGACGCGAACTCCGTTCATTAGTATTGAATAAAATTTCTGATTTTGATCATCTTCTTTTGCTGTTGACTGTACAGTCAGCAACAAAAGTCAATTAACTCCGTTACTTTTACAAATCATCTAAATTGATACAAAATGATACGATACATTGGTTTTGACTATTTCATGTAATAACGAAGAGTTAATTATTCATAAATAGGTATTCTATTACTACATGTTTTTTAAGAATATTTTGCTCAATAATTAAGATTTAAACAACTGAAAGTTAACCGACTTTTGTTGCTGACCGTACCTACCTTAATTTGGTAGCTCGTTTGTTTTATGTGTGTATCATTAGATATACATATAACACATTAGAACTTAAAAAATGTTCAGCGACGTATAGGTACGTCGGGTAGAGAGCAGTGTACTTTCGAGTTGTAGGTTGTGAGTTTAAGCCTAGGCAAGCACTATACTTTGTGTGTTAAATTTCATCACCACTGTCCTCAAAACGGTGAAGGAAAACATTGTGAGGAAACCGGCATGCCCTAAAAGCAAAAAAAAATAAGACATGGGACATCTACCAACCCGCATTGGGTCGGCGTGGTAGATTACAACCCACTCCCCCTCAAGCGAGAGGCCTGAGTCCCAGCAGTGGGAACATTATAGGCTGTTTATGAACTTCGGGTAGATGGTGGATGCCTTTAAGAGTAGGGGAAGAACAGAGAATCGATGAATTGACTGTGTGAAAGTTGATATGGATAGAAAGGGGGTGACTACTGAGATGGCGATTTAGAGTAAGGACAGGCGAATGATGAGATACTTTGTGTAGACTAAAGTTTACAGGGTGTACAATCTAGATACATAATTATCTATTTTGAGTAGTTTGTTTATTTACTTTAAAAATAACATTTAAAACATTAGGTACGTTATTTTTTTAATTGCTTTAATCATTGCTATATCCTCAAAATTGACGTCAGTAAAATTGCTGCAGGAAGTGTAAATAAATTAACTTACTGATACTGATTACCTCTTATTGTTTCAGTGCGGGTAAAGCTTAAGTCACAAGAAACAATAATAATTAATCAGCACATGTCCACCGCAACTAGCTTCACTTTCTGACTAACTGACCGACTATTTAAAATGTTGACAATTCAAAAGTGCCTGAAATGGTTTAATTGAAATAAATGATTTGAGTTGAGTTGAGTTGAGCATGTAAGTGATTCATCATCTGCCTAGCCTTTTCCCAACTATGTTGGGGTCGGCTTCCAGTCTAACTGGATGCAGCTGCGTACCAGTATTTTACATGGAGCGACTGCCTATCTGACCTCTACAACCCAGTTACTGGGTAATACGATACCCCTTGGTAAGACTGATTGTTAGACTTTCGGGCTTCTGACGACCCGTAACGACTGTCAAAGATCCACGAATGCCAGCCGGGACCAACGTGTTAACGTGCTTTCCGAGGCGCGGAGGGTTCTTGGTATGTAAAGATGGTCACCCATTCACGGATCAATCACGGCAAGCGTAAGATTATTAGCTATTAAGTTCAGGTTAACTCACGAAGCTTTTCTTCAACTTAACGCAACTATAACTAAAATTAATTACCTTCTAAGAAAGTAGGTACAGACGCCAGCACATCAAGCTACTAAAATCTGTCAAATTTCTTTAATATATTTTCAACTTTATCGCTAATGTATTAAGGTTCAAGGTTGATTGGGAAAATTTGACAGGTTCGGGTAGCTTGCTGCTGGCGTCTGTACATGTCTACAAGTGAGGTTTCACTTACTATGCTAATACTTAATTAGTTTTAATTGGCACTTAAAGCATAAATGACTAAATGAGGTTGTACTTACTACATGGGTAGCTATTTATAACTGTAGCTGGGTCTGTGACTCAGCTATATTAGTCAGTTATTTCCCTTCAATCAACTCAGCCTGTCGCAGTCCACTGCTGGACATAGGCCTCTCCCAGGCTGCGCCACAACACCCTGTCCTCCGCCTTCCGTATCCAGTCTGTCCCAGCAACCTTCTTAAGGTCGTACGTCAATCTAGCTAGGCGCTTCCCACAGTACGCTTGCCGATACGCGTTCTCCACTCCAGGACTCGTCTGCTCCACCAGCCATCGGTCCTTCGACAAACATGGCCAGCCCACTGCCACTTATGCCACTGTTATTTCCCTTATTGGTATTTAACTATTACGACATAAAAAATGGGATCTTTTAGCATTTAGTACCGACATAATATTTATTATTCATATTGTTGTGCGAAAGAAAATAAACGAGGGGCCCGTGGCTGGATAATAACAGCCGCACAGGTCAATCGGTCAGGTTAAGCTACGCTTGCCGCGGTTGGTCTGTGGATGGGTGACCATCTTTACTTACCGAGACCCCTCCGTGCCTCGGAAAGCACGTTAAGCCGTTGGTCCCGGCTGTCATTCGTGGATCTTTGACAGTCGTTACGGGTAGTCAGAAGCCCGAAAGTCTGACAACCAGTCTTACCAAGGGGTATCGTATTACTCAGTAATTGGGTTGTGGACGTCAGATAGGCAGTCGCTCCATGTAAAATACTGGTATTCAGCTGCATCCGGTTAGACTGGAAGCCGACCCCAACATAGTTGGGAAAATGCTAGGCAGATGATGATTGTTGTGCGAATCGAAGGGGTATTGTGTTATCCAAAACTGGGTTGCAGAGGTTAATTAAGCAGTCGCTCCATGTAAATTACTGGTATTCAGCTGCATCTGATTAGACTGAAACCTCCGACCTCAATATAATTTTGAAAAGGCAAGGCAGGTTGATAGATTGTTATGCGAATTTCTTAAATAAACTTTTCACGATTGAAATATTTTGTTAAATTAAAACGATTTATTAGAATAACCCTACGTCTACATATTCGCATCATTTCGTAAAAGAGCTTTCTTTATTCTGCTGCACCCTAATTTTATTACGTACTAAAACACTATCATCAATCTTAATCTGAATCATTTTTATGGATAGTGTATAGGTACTTACTTACCATTACATCAAATGTTCAAAAAAATTGAAATAACGCGATGAATGTTGTTGAACTGTCAATTTGAAAGCCAATGCTACTGATAGTTTGTTACGCAACTACCCCAAAGATCTCCGTGTTGCAAGTAAATTGTATTTTTCAAAGAAGAATCTGGGCTATTTTTACGTTTTCTGTGAATAACTTTCAAATCAAATCGAATCAAATCATTTATTTGTTACGAAATGGCTTCTTGAATTAGATTATGCGGAGACTGAAAGTATATTAAATATTCTAAAATAATTTCGTCTATCGGAAATATTCACCTACTCAAATTAATCATAGATCGCTTTTCACCTTGTTAACCACATACAGACACACACACACAGTTTTGGGCAAGTGGGTGCTCACGCTCAGTGGCCTTCGTGGGCGCTGGGCGTGAGGACTTATATTGCACTCACGGACACACAACACTCTCCAAAGACACACATAGACATAGCACATCTCCTTCTTTTCTATTAATTCTCTTCCTCTCAGTACTTGGAGTTTTTATAATGTTGTAGTACAGTCACGAACAAAAGTATGTATAAACTCGGCTTTATTCAAAAGCGATTTACTCCTTTATTTTTTAATAAAATTTTGTTATTCCGAACATAACATTTTCGAACCCATGGGTTTATGTAATATGTCGTATTTCAACGTTGCATTCGTTATTTCACGAAAAAATCACAATTGAAAGTTGCCTAGTGTTGACATATTGTAATTTTGGGGGTGTGAGCCTGGAGATCTGTCATACAGGTCCCGAACCTAGTATAGACCCCAGCTCTCACAAAGGATAATCTTTAAAAATGTAACTAGATCCTATCAATCTAAACTGTAACTTTTTGAGAGAAATAAAATTACTATTATTATAAAAAAAATACTATTATTATTATTATTTGCTTGAATATGGGTGGTTTCAGCGCTTTGAACATCTTTTAAACAGATTATAAATGTCCTATTTCTGGGGAAGGCAACGACGATACGTAAAATATAGATTACCTGCAATACCTTCTCTTCTTAAAACTTTAGGCAGTATTATTAAAATGAAAACGTACCGGTATCGTTACGTTTGTAAGTGTTTGCGATAACGTATTAATATTAATACTAGCTGCGCCCCGCGGTTTCACCCGTGTAAATTTCGATCCCGTGGGAATTTCGGGATAAAATGTATTTTATGTATTAATCCTGGTTATAAACCATATGTGCGCCAAATTTCATCCAAATCCGCTCTGTAATTTTTGCGTGAAAGAGTAACAAACATCCATCCATCCATCCATAAAAACTTTCGCGTTTATAATATTAGCAGGATTTGTCGCTTGGTTTGTTTGGCCTGGCTGAACTGATTTAGATGAAATTTTGCATGCCCGGGTATAACATGATACTACCGATACCGATGTTACATTCCTGTCGGATAATTTCCCACATCCACGCGTGCGAAGTCAAAGGTAAAAGCTAGTGTACAATTATACACATAAAATTCCTTTATTTGTTATGTTTTTAAAAAGTGTCAGTCAGTAAATTTTAAGATGTGCTAAATTATTTTACACTTAAAACTTCGCAAAATATATTCATCAATTCGACAGCATATAAGATAAATTACAATATACTTTCGATAATATTATATTAATGACCAAAGTTTGTCTGAACTTAGTCGAACGTGATATTATTGGCAACATCAAAAATTATAATTTCGGAGTCCAATAAATCCTTTAATGAAATTTTGTGATATGTCATGAAGTTTCATTTAAGGATTTATGGGACTCCTTCTGATACTTGTTTATTGCTTCAGGGTGCATGAACACTGACTTTAGCAAAGTCTTTATTAGATAAAGATAAAGATATATTTATTGCATAACTGTGTACATTAAGTTCTTATTGATAAACATTACATTTTAGTTCCAACAGTCTACCCAAGTCGGACATGCAATAGTATTTTGAGACATTAGGTACATACAAATATTATTTTTTATCAAAAAACTCATTCATATTATAAAATACATTATCAATTAACATTTTTTTAAATTTATTTTTAAACATATTTCCATTTAATTGCTTAATTGCTGGCGGTAACTTATTGTACACCCGAATAGCAGTAACATAGGTACTTTTATAATACATCATATTGCTGATAAATTGGTAAATTGATGTCAAATTTATATTGTGTCCGAATGATTCTTTTAGAATTTGATTTGAAATTGAAAAATTGCATATTGTTTTTAACAAATAAACATAATTCGAGTATATAAATACCAGTCAGTGTCAGAAAACCCTCCGTTCTGAAGACGTCTCTTAATGATTCGGTACTATACATGTTATATATATATATATATATACATATATATACATATATATACTATACATATTTATAGCATAATCTATGAGCATCTTAAACTAATACCTTCAAATTTTTTACTACGACATTAATACCTAGTGACATAGGAAACAATGGCCTTAGCATGTTTTAATTAAATACAAACAAAAAGCATTAATTACAATATACACGTTAACACTTAAACATATATATATTATGTACATGTTTAGATTCCAGGGTGAAAAAAAATTTTGAGTGTGATAAAAACAAGGTACGTTTAATATAGCACAATATCGTCAATAGAAGCATAATATTGTTAGACGTAGTGTAAAGAGCACAAAGCCATACATTATTATTTTATTTAATATATGTTAGCTTCAAATTTTAGGGTCCCAAAGCACGCAACCCACACAATCTAAAGATTCATTAGAATAGAATAGAATATATTTTTATTGTAAAACATGAGTATACATCATAACATGTGCAAGGTCTTATAATAATGGTTCAACGTCTTATAATAGTGGTTGGTTTTAATGGTTCATTGTGTTAGTATGTAGGTATTTCTTGCAACCTCTGTAACTAACTTCTTGTGCCATTTTATATTTCTGTTTATATACGTTTATATAGTTTGGAAGCCGACCCCAACATAGTTGGGAAAAGGCTAGGCAGATGATGATACGTTTATATAGTTTGTTACCACTTAATTTTTATACATTTCGAACTTATTTTTTTTTCTTAATTTTATCACTGTATTTGAGAATGTTGGTTCACCTGAGTTATTGGCAACTGTATAAGCCCATGACTATTATCTAATGTTATTTGACATTTTGTATACAGAAGCTGTTGGTGTACCTTTATAAATAAATAAAAATATAAAAAAATAAGATTATAATTCATCAGGTTTTCCGCCAACAAGTTTACCGCTGCGACAAACACTTATTACCGCTGCGGCAATGTTAAACGAACACTTAGCTGCAGGAAACTTTACCACAAAACCTTGAATATTTCAAGAGCACCTTGCAAACAAAGAAAATTGCCTCACTTCCTGTATTATATTCAAAAGCTTAGCTGTAAGCTGGTCGTTTTCTAACCTTCTTTTTTCTTTCCCAGGTACTCAAGATGGAGGAAATAAGCACAATATTCAATTCTTCTCTCCTCCGTATGAGGGAAACTTCCACCATCTCAACGTTCGTTGCAGTGCGCAACACGAGCGTCGTTGCAGCCAAGGTTGCTAGCAACGCGTATGAATGGCGGTTCATACTGCCGCCGTACATCTTGATATTCATGCTGTCTATATCTGGAAACTGTCTTGTTATAGCAACACTTACTAGCAACAGAAGAATGAGGACGATAACAAATGTTTATCTTCTGAACTTGGTAAGTGCTAAAGATAAACGCAATATGCAACATGCAGTGTAACATGCAATGTAACAAATTTTATTAATGGTTATATTTTTGCAAGCGTCAGTTGTTCAGTTTCGTGCTGCATTGTATGTTGTACTGTAATATTGTAAGTCTACCCTTACGTTCTGTGTTATAACGAAGTATCACAACCCAACATTTTAAAAATAAAACCGCCGAAAAAACTGAAAAGCAAAAAATAATAAACCTTTTTTATTTAACCTTAATAATTAAGTTCTTCAACTAATGTAAGTATACTTAAGTAATCTTGAGTCGGCGCCAAACAATCAATAAACAAAGATCACTAAATTGCCTTAAATTTAAACGGCGCCGACTCAAAATCATTTACATAGGTATACTTAAATTAGTTTAAGAACTTAGTTATTAAGGTTAAATAAAAAAGGTTTATTATTTTTTGCTTTTCAGTTTTTTCGGCGGTTTAATTTTTTTGTAAAAAAGTTTTTATTTTATATTTTGTTGTGGCTATAATCTACTAATTATTTGTCAAAGGACAGGCAAATGTGGCACTGAGTAGAGTAATAATACACAACTCAGCATTCAAATCTGTGTGTGAGCAATAAATCAGCTCTATTTTCCCACCAGGGTTGGAATTTTTTTCTCAAATTTATATGGGTATACCCTTTCCAATAAAAAAGAATTATCAAAATCGGACTACTCTGTAAAAAGTTAGGCGTGATCATACATAAAAAAAAATATATATATACGCGTCGACTTGAGAACCTCCTCCGTTTTTTTTCGTCAGTTAAGAAACATTGATAAATCTCAATAAATAGTGTGGTGATCTAAGTGCTCTGGGGGCCAGATATTGTTCTCTCATCAGGTTTTTCTACTACAACAATTGGGATAATCGTGCTAATTGGCGAGAGATTGGAAAGCCAAATGTCCATCATTGGACTATATGAAACGAAATAACATCATTTCATTCTGTAAATAGGATATCAGGATCACTTTTACACGTCATTTTTAGATTAAGTTTCGAGGGAGTTTTTAGATTAAGTTTCGAAGGAGTTTTTAGATTAAGTTTCGAGAGAGTTTTTAGATTAAGTTTCGAGGGAGTTTTTAGATTAAGTTTCGAGGAAGTTTTTAGATTAAGTTTCGAGGGAGTTTTTAGATTAAGTTTCGAGGAAGTTTTTAGATTAAGTTTCGAGGGAGTTTTTAGATTAAGTTTCGAGGGAGTTTTTAGATTAAGTTTCGAGTAAGTAATGTTGGCGCAGTAGCATCGGCCTCGACTTACGTGTTGTAGGTTGTGTGTTCAAGCCCAGGCAAGCAGTTTACTTTGTATGTATATTTACTTTCATCATGACTATTCTCAAAACGGTGAAGGAAAACATCGTGAGGAAACCGGCAGGCCCTAATACCAAAAAAATCAAAGAAATATGATATCCATAAACCCGCACTGGACCCGGCCGCGTGGTGGATTATGGCCCACTTCCTCTCACAGAGACGAGGCCTGAATCTCAGTATTGGGTACATTATACGCTGATTATGCTATAGATTGACGATGATAAGCTGTAGGGTTACCTACATGATATTCTCTTTCGTTACACAAAATAAAGTTGTTTATAGAGTTCTACTAACTTCGTAAAATTTTATTTTCGTGCAGAAATAGAGCACGAGAATTCCGGGAGCAATATCCGTACTTCCCAATTTTATATTGGAGCGAGTTCACCGCAAATGTCGGGTTTCCGTTCCCCGTATCCGGGGATCAGACCGGACCTCGTAGGTTACGTCATACATAAATTAATCAGACTGAATGGAATCCTCATGATTGATTCATACTTGATACCGATTGGTTCAGCGTACTATCTATTTATGGATTCTATCAAGGAATAAAATCTAATAAAGTAATTCAATAGGAACTGTAGTAAAACAATTTCACCGTCATCTGTTTTTGTCTTTAACTACTTCAAGCTTTTTCTGTAAAGGGGTTGCTGAATTTTCTCATCTTATTTAATACTAGCTGCGCCTCGCGGTATGTCCTAACCCAGGGTATGGTCTATATATCCATGTGTGAAAATTTATCCACATCCGTTCAGCCGTTTTAGCGTAATAAACAAATAAAAAATAATGAAAAAACTCACTTTCGGGTTTATATAAGTTAATATTAGTTAGTCGTTACGGGTAGTCAGAAGCCCGAAAGTCTGACAACCAGTCTTACCAAGGGGTATCGTATTACCCAGTAACTGGGTTGTGGAGGTCAGATAGGCAGTCGCTCCATGTACAATACTGGTATTCAGCTGCATCCGGTTAGACTGCCGACCCCAACGTAGTTGGGAAAAGGCTAGGCAGATGATGAATATAAGTTAGGATTATTTGTAAATTTTTCATATTACAGACAACGTGCTTATTTTTAACTGCTATCGGTAGCCAACACAACAATTTACAGAAATAAAATATAATAATAATATTGGATTATACAGTCACGAGCAAAAGTATGTATACACTCGGCTTTATTCAAAAGCGATTTACTCCCTTATTTTTTAATTAAATTTTATGTTGTTACGAACATAGCATTTTCGAACCCATAGGTTTATGTAATGTGTCGTATTTCAACGTTGCATTCGTTATTTCACGAAAAAATCGCAATTGAAAGTTGCCAAGTGTTGACATATTGGTGTTCATGACTGTACACAATAGAGACAGGCATTTCATGTTAGGTACAGACGCCAGCAGGTCAAGCTGCCCGAAACTGTAAAATTTTCCCAATCAACCTTGAACCTTAATGTTTTAGCGACAAAGTTGAAAATAAATTTGACAGATTGTTGTAGCTTGATGTGCCAGCTGGCGTCTGTACTTCATTAAATTACGCATTGATGTGTTAATCGGGTAGGTTGTTAAATCTACCTGATTAACTCATCAACGTGATTTGGCACTAATTAGTTATAATTAGTGCCAAATCACGTTGTTTATGAGGTAGGCACATAGGAAGGTTCATTTGTTATGTGATTACACACTTTGCTGATCGCCTACGTGGCTCCGAATAGCATGAAGCAAGGACATACTAACAAAGTCCGCGCTAACACGTACCGCATCGTCAGCATAAAACGCTCGAACAACGGAAATGTAATTAGTTTAAGATGTCAAAATTCGCTTTTGTATCTATCGTAGAACAATTGGCATGTCAAATTAGAATATTAAGTTTTATATTAAATTCATCATCATCTGCATAGCCTTTTCCCAACTATGTTAGGGTCGGCTTTCAGTCTTACCGGATGCAGCTGAATACCAGTATTTTACATGGAGCGACTGCCTATCAGACCTCCATAACCCAGTTACTGGGTAATACGATACCCCTTGTTAAGACTGGTTGTCAGACTTTCGGGCTTCTGACTACCCGTAACGACTGTCAAAGATCCACGAATGACAGCCGGGACCAACGGCTTAACGTGCTTTCCGAGGCACGGAGGGGTCTCGGTATGTAAAGATGTTCACCCATCCACAGACCAACCCCGGCAAGCGTAGCTTAACCTGACCGATCGAGATGAGTGGCTGTTATTATATTAATTTATTTAAGTAAATTTGTTTTTTTTTTTGCATTTTCCTGCGCCGTCGTACTTATTCTACTGCTAAACAAGAATATATGGTTGATGCACAATGTATGTTTGACTGATAACGTTTCTAGTAGGAAATTATTTACACATACACATAAGCTTGCGCCTTCTTCCCATAGGGATAGGCAGAAACTAAAGAAGGCCACCTGCTACGATCCTTTCATAGTAAAAACCACATATTAAATTATTTAAAGAAAGAAAGAAAAGAAAATACATTTTTTTGCGGTAAACATGACGCATGAAAAAGAACATAAACACACAAATAAAAAAAACATTTTGCGTCACATTCACGCAAAACGTTCTAAGTTCGAAAAATAATAATTTTAGTAAGACAATGGATTTTCAAGGAAATTCTTAAACCATTGCTTCATAGGTTTGAAAAATTCGTCAACGTAAATAACGCAATGAATATTGTTGAACTGGCATTACCTAATTACCCTGCTATACTACCACACAAACGGAATTGATAGGAAGAGACCAATTGAATGCTAAATAATTAATAATATGTCTCTGGACAATGCTAATGTGTGTACAATTAAATAATTAGGTACTGCTCACGTCTATCGCCTTTGTGTAATGTGATATAAAACTGAGAAAGCAGTGGTGGCCCAGTGGTAACGGCCGCAACTTACGAGTTATAGGCATCGAGTCATAGGTTCGAACCCAGACAGGCACTTTACTTTGTGTAAATTTTCCATCACCACTGCTCTCAAAACGGTGAAGGAAAACATCGAAAGGAAACCGGCATGTCCTAGAACCAAAAATTCGACATGTGACATCTACCAACCCGCACTGGGCCCGCGTGGTGAATTACGGCACACTCCCTCTCACAGAGAGGAGGCCTGTGTACCAGCATTGGGAACATTATAGGCATATTATGTGATATAAGTACTTACAGTGTGGCGACTAGGTTGTCACATTCATTGAAACCACATATTCTACATTACGTATTTTAAACATACATATGTACACAATTAATAAAAATTATCATTCTAGCTGTGGGACTTTTGAGCTGAATTAAATACCATCGCCCCACGCGTGTCTAGTGCCTTATTATCAAGGGTGGTTTATTTCGTTCCAATTTTCAACTTATTTTTTTTTTTGAAAAATTCAGTGTTCTATTTTTAGTAAAATTGTTTATTTTAGCATTTTAACAGACTGATAACAACTTAACCGCTGTACTGTTTAATGAGATAACCTAATCACCACTCTGTATAATGTTCATTGTTCAATCATTGAGACCTTCTTATTAAGTAAAATCTCTAATTAATTTTAAAATAAAATCAACAAACTTCATTATTATGAATGATTGGCTCGTTGGTCTAGCTTACATGCGACTGTCGAGCTTGGGGTATCGTTGGTACATTGTCCTATAAATACATTTACAGAGAACGTGGAAATCTGTTCCACCGTAGTACAGGGCCCTAATTCACTATGACCACTTAACGGTTCATTACTTTGAACCCACGTCACTTCCTTACCTTATCACGACATCTGCTATTAACGTATTCTCTATGACACAATGGCGTGATTTGCACTGTCAAAATATTGGGCGTACGGTTGACATTTTGATTCCTTGCCGTTCACAAGACACGATATTGACGTGGTTAGATTTTGCGGGGAATAATACAGAATTGGGGCCCAGTTTATACTAGTACGGGGAACAGAGTGAATCAGTTCCGTGCTAACAACCATTATAAGTACCGATACATACCTACCTAACAAAAATGTTTCCTGCCTGTACCTACTACTTATTTGTTACTTACTTGAATTGAGCAAGGTATTATAATATTGATTTGGCAAATAAAGATGTTTTATTTTACCGTCCGGATGCGGCAGCAATTCGATGTCCGGTTAATGAAGATATGCTTACCCAATATTACCTGAGAACTAGATATATAAAAATAATTGGCGTAATATGAGTGTTTTATATATGGTTTTTTAGGGCAATGGATGTACAGGCAATAATTTTTTAATATTACTTTAAATATATCCACATAACCATAGTCATATGCCACATTATGTAGGTATTACGCTCCCCTCTGAATCCCCAAATACTCTCTGACGGTAAAAACATTATCAACAAACATTATAAACTTAGTAATTACTTTTTCATTGAGCTCCAGGGTTTAATAAACCATTAGGGCGTATAATTAAACCAAAATGAATGGTGTAAGCACGATTGATTAGATTCCCTTTAGCTCTGAAACATACACGAATATAAGGACATATTTATTGCTATTTCTGTAATTGCTTCTAAAGTAATATTTACGGTTACCGCTCATTTGACCACTGACCTCAAAGACGATGAGGATATTGACAGGGAGCGGAGGGCGCTGTGTGTGAGAGCTAACATGATTGCCCGCAGATTCAGGCGTGCCTCTAAAGAGGTCAAGCGCACTATATTTAGTGCTTACTGTACGTCTTTTTATACTTGCAGTCTGTGGGTTCATTATACTCAAAAATCATACGGCGCCCTTCGCATCCAATATAATAATGCATTCAGGGTGTTGATGGGGTTGCCCCGGTACTGCAGCGCATCAGGGATGTTCGCTGAAGCTCACGTGGACTGTTTTTACACCGTGATGCGGAAGCGGTGCGCATCCTTGGTCCGTAGGGTGCGGGGCAGCGCCAACAGCATCCTGTCTATGATAGCGAGTAGGCAAGATTGTGCGTTTGTGAACCACTGCTGCAGGGTTTCGGCTGGGCCTGTCACCGTACAGCAGTGATGTCACAATCTGTTTTTCTGTTTTTGGTTTTGTTTTGTAAGTGTATTACTAACATACATAGGTTGTAAGTATATTGTTACTAACACTATGAGTCTTGTTACTTAAAATAAAATTAATATTATTATTTGGAGATTAGGCATTATAATAATAAAAATAATATCCCTGGACATTTCACACAGCGCCATCTAGTCCCAAGCTAAGCAACCTAATGCAATGCTTGTGTTATGGTAACAAGATGGCTGATAAACTACATATATACATTTTAACAACACATATAATAATGTTTATTCATGCGATAAGAGGAATAGCCCGTAGAGTGACAAGCGAGAGTTTTAATTTCACCCCCGTTGCGTTATTCTGGAGATTTTACTCCTATCCTGATGTTGATGTTATTTTTTCCTTCTACAAACACTGCAGCTCAGAGCTGTAGGCGTGAATAGTAGAAATTACTAATAACCCACAAACAACATCTTGTATAGATGTTATTTTAAAGTACCTAGTTAATCTCCGCAGACGCAGTGGGATGGATATACAATAAACTTGATAAAATAAAATAGAATAGGTTTGACGTTTGTTTTGGCAAGTTAACGACCACTGTTACTGTTGTTACTTGAAGTATATTTTAGAAAAACTGTTTTCTTATGTTTTATCGTGATTGATATAAAAAAAACAGATTTTACTTTTTTATCTGTTTATTTTATCATCACCGTTAGATTATAAACTGACGAAGAATTGTGAACTGTAACAAACTGTGTTGTGTGTGTTATGTCAAATTGTGAACGAACCTGCACTTATCGACAGGGTTAATATACAATATGTAACTGAATTAATGCACATTATGAAAGTAGTTCGTTCAGAATCGTTTACTGAATTGATTTCTGTAATTTTTAATATAGGTAATATATTATCCCAAAAATAATTAAAACTACATAAATTACTGTCACACTTCCGCTGTACAGTCAAAACAAACCAAAATGGATGAAATACCCACTAAGCTAGACCCTTATACGAGTGCGACTGTGTGCATGCGTAGATTTGTAATGTGACCATAATTTTCTCCCACAATCAGCATAACTAATTCATTAAAAAAACAATGTTTTTTACACAATAATAAAAATTCAGTGTATGTATTATGATTATAACATAATATTTTAATTGGGGTGTCTGGTGATGTGCGTTAATTCCGGGACATGTTGTATATCTGTCCTATTTTAACACCCGTAAAATTGTGAACCGTCCCTGATTGGTCGGTCTTGCCGGTAGAATAATTAGTCGCAGTAACTCAGTCCAATAGGCTAGGTTAGGTTAGTAATGTAGTGACCGCGCGCGAGCCGAGCGAGTGGAGCGAGCGGTGCGGTAGTAGCCGAAGAGCGCTACTTTCAAATTGGTCGCAGTTACTTGGCTATTTCATAGTAGCGCAAGGTGCGTTCTGTCGCATGCAAGTTTGATACCAGTTCACAATTTGTCAGTTTGCCATGGATAAACTATCGAAAACTACGTAACTGATTTTTATACGGCTTTCGCCATCTTCTAGTAAATATATTCTGAAAGGTTAACGTGTATATTAAACTTACATTTATTAATGAAATTTCCATGTTTTGTCCAGTCATAAAAACTATGAAGCCGGTCGCTGGTAGAGAAATAAATAAAAATTAAACCTACTTTTCGACGGGACGCTGTTTCAAGAGTTTGACTTTTATTATTACACTTTTATTGCTTCACGCCGCGTCCTAATAGCGCATTTTTGTTCACAAGGGTGACATAATATGATGTCACTTTTTGATGGGTAAACTGGTCGCGTCGACAGAAGGCCTTAAGCTATCCCGAAAAAAAAAGTAACATAAAAACGCGAAGTATACGCGAATACGCGATTTATTCGCATGATGATCGCATTCTAAGGACTAAAATAGAAAAGAATGGAATATTCTGTACATCTGCTCTTTATTATGTACACCATAAAAATTATAGATATAAATGTATTTTTTTTACAAAGGGTGATACAATGGGCGGTCTAATCGCTAATCTATAAAATTCTATAAAATAATAATCATGAAACAGGAGCAAAAAAATGTAATGATGATGTTTGAGGAGAGAGGAAGTGTTTCTAAGGCCACGTTCTATTTAAAACGTTCGCTTTTGCGTGGGAATACGCAATCGTCGCTTTTTGTTCGGAGAATCTAAACGCGTGGTTGCGCCGTCAGGGGCCGCTTTCCGGTTTTCCAAACAAAAAGTGACAGCGTCAATTCACGTGAATTCACGCGACGTTAGCTTCTCTCCTCCCAAACAATAGAAAATCCGTAATTAAGCGAGCATTTCCGAGTAAAGCAGCATTGCTTTTTTTAAATTTGTTCAATGATTTTAATTACTGATAAATAGATGGCCAAAATACTGTGGTAATGTGTGTACCCAGCCACATTTTCAACAAAAGCGTCCGAATAAGTTTGACGCTGATTGTTCCTTTGTTTTAAAAATAAATTGCTTTTAGGCAAACAATAGATCCTGTTATTGTTTTTCAGAAGATTTGTTCCTTGAACCGATTTCTAAAAATATTTTTTTTTGAGTGTAAAATTGTTAGGCGGAACTACTTATATGAATTATTATTTTCTTCCGGGTAAGCCCGTACATATTATGAAAAATCTAACATTCAATTAGTTGTACGTTTATCTTCAGCTTATAAAAGCAAAGTGAGGGTTAGAATTACAGCGTAGCTCAGTGCCTACGCGCTACGTTACGCGCCTACGGCGTAGCGCGCAAGTTGCTACGACCGCGCGGCCTGTAGGGCCCTTCATTATTTCATTTTAGGGGTTTATTATGAAAGCTTTGATCTTAATAAGCTTTGATCTTACTATGGCACGTATTTTGAGGATATTCCTCTCTCTGGATATCTTTAAGCATCGTTAACTCGGGTCTTATCCATACTATGCGCATACCGTATTTTAATATTAATAATTTTACATTCTATTTTTGGTAATTTTGTTTTATATTCTACCTTCAGGGTGATTTCTCTTTGTAACATATGTTAAAGCCTATCAATTTGATATTAATTTATTTTATGAGGCAATCATATCAAACAGAATCGGCAATTATTCAGTCGTCATTGACCTTTATGTATTTAATATCTAACGAAAAGTTATAACAGTGCCCGAATTTAGTCAAGTCTAGTACTTTTCATTGTATTATCTAATATAATATTTTTATAATACTACTTACTTACTAGCAGGATTTAGTGAAAATTTATTTTTCTTACGCTGTAATGTTGATGGCTATAAGAGTAGGGGAAGACCAAAAAAACGATGGATGGAATGTGTAAATGTTGATATGGTTAGAAAGGGGGTGACTACCGAGATGACGACTAATAGAGAAGTATGGAAGAAAAAGACATGTTGCGCCGACCACGAATAAATAAATTAATAAGGATAAGAGCAGGTCAAAGTCAAAGTCAAATCATTTATTTCAAATAGGCACATTAAAGGCACTTTTGAACGTCAAAATTAAAATAAAATTGATTCTAGTCGCCCCTTCCAAAAGGTAGTTTTCGTATGGAGAAGAATGGGCAAGAAACTCCACCGTTACTCCGCAGGAGAATGATAGTGATGTAATAAAATAATCCTCTTATTTTTAGGCCAAAGAACCAGCATTGCCATACAACAGCGCCCATAAAGCTGGCATTTTTGGGCACATTTCCCGCTGATAGCGATGTGAACTAATTTTTTTTTTATGACCAATGAGCTCATCCCTCTTTTAGTCATTCATATATTTGTACATAATATAAATATTTTAGTGTTAGATTGTATATTGTATTTAATATGTATGAAAGAAGAATGAATACATAAATAAACATGCTCTCATCTATCTATTCTATTATTACTTATAATAAATCTGTAGAAGTGAAAATTCTGTACATTGAAAATATCAAAAAAATAAATGGCAGGGGGTGTTAATAGACCGACACCGATCCCGAAAATGTGATTAAAAAAATTTTTGTCTGTCTGTCTGTCTGTCGGTCTGTCTGTCTGTCTGTCTGTCTGTTTGTTCAGGCATCACGCAAAAACTACCGGTTCGATTACGATGAAACTTGGTATAATTATTCTTTAATATCCTGGGCACCACACTGGGTACTTTTTATCCCGGAAAAGTATATACAATAAAAAACAAACTTAATTTTGCGGTTCGATCCCTAGACGCGATACTGTATCAACCGCAAATAATAAGTTTGTCGTAGGTTACGTCACCCGCAGTGGAGTTAATTTTTATTCCTTTTAGTTTTTAGAGTTATTTAGGTTTATTTTTATATAAGTCGTAGGTATAGATTTTAATTTTAAAGTATAGGTAGTATATTTGATAGTGTACGTAGTGACCGTAGATTATTTTATAATACTGTTAGTAGGATTAGTCATTCGTATAGATGTTAGTTTTTAGGGATTTTGCTTATTTATTGAGTTTAGATTAGTTATCATCAGAAATAGGTTTATTTAGGAAGGTAGGTATTTTAATTTCTGTTATTGAGTTTTTTTTTTAATTAGGTAGGTACTTAGGTAAAGATTTCATATAGGTACCCTCTTAATCACCGCTAATGAGACACAATTGGTTTTCTATTGTAATTAGCCACAAAGGGCCCGCGAGATAGATGGCATTCTGGGGAAGCACATACCTACATTTTATCCTGTTAGCACGTTCCCGTGGGTAAATTTCCGACATCCACGCGGGCGAAGCCGCGGGCAGAAGCTAGTTATATAATAAATTGGACCATGATTATAAAAAATAAATTACTGCTTGTAAATCGAATCAGTCCTATGATTCTGAGAAAATTACTTATTAGATAAAGTAGAACCTTAATAAGGTAATTTATTTTTCTACACATTTTTGTGTTAACCAAGAAAAACAGCGTTACAATATTTATTATATAATGTTTTTTAAATAATAATAATATCCCTGGACATTTCACACAGCGCAATCTAGTCCCAAGCTAAGCAACCTAATGCTTGTGTTATGGTAACAAGATGGCTGATATACTACTTATATACATTTTTTTTTGTAAATACATACATATTATAGATAGAAAAATGCTTGCTTATCTTATTCTTAGCATGTCGATGGCAAAAATATATATAGATTTTTTTTTAAATCTGTTTGACCTAAAATTCAGCAACGCGGATAGCATTCGCCGACGAAACCATTAGGTCCTTAAGTTAGTCAGGCTGGTATCGCAGTTTTCTGGTTAAAAATCATGTATAAAGTATGTTATCCAAAGTTAAAAATAAAAGTAATTAAGTAGACACTCTACTCTTGATTTTGTTCTTCCCGAGGCTTACGGTATACGATTTTTAAAAGGGTAGGTAACACATGACCTTTCCTCAATAAAGGGCTCTATAGTTTAAATGAAGGCCTTTTAATAAAATTCTAAGCCCTACAGTCTAAGCCCACGTGAGCGTAAACAATTAATCATTTGACGTATTCAGTTCTGCTAATTAATTTCAAAGCTGCAATAGCCGAACAGCTGAACCACCCGACTGGTAAACTAGCCTCTAGAAGCATGGCAAACCTCACTTTAATCAATCCAGCCCATTGCAGTCCACTGCTGGACATAGGCCTCTCCCAGGCTGCGCCACAATACCCTGTCTTCCGCCTTCCGCATCCAGTCTGTCCCAGCAACCTTCTTAAGGTCATCCGTCCATCTAAACCCCACTTATTGGACTATTACTAACGTCGGTTACCGAGTTAGCAAACTGAAGTGGTATTAGACTGGCCATGTTTATCGAAGGACCGATGGCTGGTGGAGCAGACGAGTCCTGGAGTGGAGACCGAGTATCGGCAAGCGTAGTGTGGGACGCCCCCCAGCTAGATAGACGGACGACCTAAAGAAGGTAGCTGGGATGATCTTGATGCGGAAGTTAATGTTAAACAAATTCGCACGTTTGCTTGAAAAAAAAATTTGTAACAAAACGTTCGAGAGTTGTGCTCATTGTTCAGTTCGTGAAAGGGGACATGAAGGGGACATTAGAACAGCACGCTAATTGCGTAACACACGATCAATCGGAATCGGTTTCATTTTAACAGTTCAACAACATTCATTGCGTCATTTACGTGTTGAGACAAATTTTTCGAATTTATGAAGCAACTAGCTTCTGCCCGCGGCTTCGCCCGCGTGGATGTCGGAAATTATCCCACGGGAACGTGCTAGCAGGATAAAAAGTATGTGCTTCCCCAGGATGCCATCTATATCTATGCCAAATCAGAAGTTCAGTGGTTTAGGCGTGAAAATGTAACATACAGGAACGTGCTAGCAGGATAAAACGTATGTGCTTCCCCAGGATGCCATCTATATCTATGCCAAATCAGAAGTTCAGTGGTTTAGGCGTGAAAATGTAACATACAGTTTCAAGTTCAAATCCTCCCCTTAAAAACCGAATTACCCGTTTTTGTCCCGTCAGTGGTAAATTTTCGACAACTTTACATATTTATTATTAATTATTTTCTGTCAAAAGTATCAATGTGTCGAGTTACTCAGACCGCGCATTCAATTTCTTCGACATACACTTAACACCCCTATATCCCCCTTTGAGGGGTAGTTTTGAAAAACTTATAATGATAAACTTTATTACTTACTTAGGCAAATTTCAAGTTTATTAACTAAATGAATAAGATTTTTCATATAAACTGTATCCCCGCTTTTCACCCCCACAGGGGTGGAATTTAAAAAAAATCGTTTGGGATGTATTCATAACTTGACTCAAAGATTATTTATACTAACTTTCGAGTTAATCAAGCCATGCAGTAAAATCCTCCCCTGAAAAATTTACCCGTCAGGAGTAGATTTTCAAAAAACACTGATACATATTATTCTTTAGTATCAATATTAGGTATAAATACTGAGTTTCGAGTCAACCGGACTGCGCGCTAAAATTCTTCCATACAAATTTGAAACCCCCCAATCCCTTATTAGGGGGTAGTTTAGAAGAAAAAAAAACTGACAATCTTCATAATTTATTTAGATAAGTATTCGTGCTAAGTTTCAAGTTTATTAACTCAAGGAATAAGATTTTTCATACAAACTTTCATCCCCTATTTTATCCCCTTGCGGGTAGAATTTATCAAAATCCTTTCTTAGCGGATGCCTACGTCATAACATCTATCTGTATGACAAATTTCAGCCCGATCCCTCCAGTGCTTTGGGCTGTGAGTTGATAGATCACTATGTCAGTCAGTCAGTCAGTCACCTTTGAGTTTTATATATTTAGAAGATACTTTTCCGGCATAAAAAGTACCCAGTGTGGTGCCCAGGATATTAAAGAATAATTATACCAAGTTTCATCGTAATCGAACCGGTAGTTTTTGCGTGATGCCTGAACAAACAGACAGACAGACAAACATTTTTTTAATCACATTTTTGGATTCGGTGTCGGTCTAGTAACATCCCCTGCCATTTACTTAAAACTAAATAATTTAAAAGGAACGATCTAATTAATTTAAAAATTAAAACGAATTTAGACATACAATTTTAGTATCTACTAATAATCGAGATCAAACTAAACTTACATTATACAACAACCAGACAACCCAACAAATAAACCTTTTAATCGGCAAATACAACGGAACCAATTTTGAAAACAACCACCAGACAACCCAACAAATAAACCTTTTAATCTGCTAATACAACGGAGCCAATTTTAAATTTACGAAACGATCAATCCACAATTCCACGACAGTACCGAAGCGCTCGGCCGATACCCAACCAAATGCGTGTAACGAAACCATAGCGCGATCTATTTCGATCCCAACGCCATCTATCGAGCATAGTGACAACTCGGATTATTTATCTATACTCCGTTCGGGCATTTTCTTTGTATTAAAAGTTTTATTATATTGATATTATTTTTTTCATACCTTTTTACTATTTATTCACTTTTTTCCGATGAATTAAAACAATAACATGAACCGAACTCGTGTAACGATCGACACCATTGCGCGATCACCAACTCGACATATAGTACTAATAGAATTATCTATACTCCGTTAGAGCATTTTCTTTGTACTAAAAGTTGTATTATATTATATTTTGATACCTTTTTACTATTTATTTACATTTTTCCGATGAATTTTCAGTACTGAATTGATGCCGACTCTTGACCAACAGATGGCGCTGTATGTCCGGAATAAATTTTATTTTTTATTTTATTTTTTGTAATAAAAACTATCCTATGTCCATTCTCAAGTTCCAAACTATGTCTGTACCAAATTTCACACAAATCGGTTCAGTAGTTTAGGCGTGAAGCAAAGACAGACAGACAGAGTTACTTTCGCATTTATAATATTAGTTTGGAAGTTTGGATGGATTAGCAATTTGCTTCAAAATGATTCTGATTCCGATTGATCGTGTGTTACGCAATTAGGGTGTGGCTCGATGTTATATTACAATTAAATGCTCTTGTTTCTACTCGTACTTACCTGAAGTTATCAGAATCTATGTTGTAATAAGTAAATAGCGTGTATGTCTGTTAGTGACGTAGACATTCGTCCTAGTTCACTGAAGTCCTTTATGCCCTTGTTTGCACTTGTGTTTTTGAAATGCCATTTAAATAAACAAATAACTTTTGGTTAGTCTGTCAATCCCAAAAAGTCCTTCAACAAATCCAAGTACAAAACCTACCGAATTGTTTTATACTCATAAAACAATTCCATCATATTTATAACTTCTGTTCAGTTTTCTCGCACAAATATATGATTATCATAAACTGTAATAAAGCTCACTTTCCCCTGTTCCATTATTCATGGGTTTGAAAAACAGCCAAGAGACATAACTTTATTTTATTGGGTTGTCAGTTAGAATATTTTAAAATAATCTCTTCGATGTTTTATATTTTTTATTTAGGTAGTGCAATCTGTACTTCATGGTGTAAAATCGGTATGTGACAATAAGTGTTGTTTTATGTTTGTCCTTTACGTTATTGAGGAACAGATACAGGCAGAGTACATAGATGACGTATCTACATCAGGATGTTAGGACAGGACAGATTTTACTTTCCATCTTGGTTTTAATTACTCTTTGCAACAAACAAAACGCTTGTTTACCCCGAACGGTTTGGCAGAGATGTATTGAAGGAGCAGTCCGGTCGAGTACCTGATGACAACAAATAGGGTTATTATTTAATCGTCAGGATACGAACTTCTCCTTCTAAGCGTGTGGCTGGCCATTTAAATGGACTCGACCCAGAATTCGGGGACGTGTTTAGCGCCATAGCTAGCGGCAGAATGACACAAGTAGCAAACGAATTCATCCACAGAAAAAGATAGCGCCAGCCCAGTGAACCGCATAACATCAGGCGATGCACCTCACTTGGATGGGACTAGTCACTGAAGAAGACTGTTGCGAGTGTGCTCCTTCTGCTTGATGTTCTTGCAGTTTTTGCTGTACGAGTATATTAAAAACCTGTCCAAAGTAACACCAAGATATTTAGGGCAGTTACCTATGCTCCATGGTCACTGCCCGCTTCGGATACGAACTACATAACCTATACTAATGCGTTTGAAACCTAAAGACTCGTTTACACTACAAGCAAATTAATTATGTTAGTTAAATTAGTTAAGTTTTGTGTTAAATTTGTTATTTTATTGTATTTTATTACCCTTTAATTCGTTATTTTATTGTATTTTATTACCCTTTTTGTTTTTTATTTGTCTTTGTATTTTTTTAATATCTTTTGATAATGAGTTATATAGGTAAATTATGATATGTGCGAAGAAAAAAAGGAGCTACATCTGCCAACAAACTGCTTTGCTGCTTTAATAATGTCTAGGTTAAAATTAGTAATGTGAATAAACACTTTTTAATTTTTTTTTTTTTCATGTATCGAGTTAAAATTTGTGAGTTTGTATGTATATGGAGTGCTGATCTGATTCTGAAAATTCTTTCACTAATAGAAAGCCGAGTGTCTTAGGATATTTTATGCTAAAACAAGAAATTTCACGCGGACGAAGTTCGAAGATAAAGTAAATATTTAAAGGGTCTTTCCAAAAATATACTTTGTCCGAAAGTTTTTCGGCGTGATATTTTTTTGGCCGATAACTAAAAATATAACATGAAAAAAAATATCAAAAATAAGTAGGTTTATATGACCTGGCGCTGAAAACATTATTTATTGTTCTTCCTCTTTAAACTTCACGATCTTTCAGAAGTCGTAAAAGTTTTCAGCTCCCGCATGAGCTAGTTTCAAACAAGTTGTTACACTCACAGCCGATACTTTTGCCACTCTTGTCTATTACTCTTTGTTTTTGTTCGTGAGTGGGTTTCAGAAGTTAATAAAGGGAATACTTCTGTACTTAATCGGCGTGTTTCTGAACAATACATAATACCTATTGCGCAGGAAATTGCTTCATGTTGTCATTGGTCCCTGGTCTTGACATCAAGCAATAGACAAAGGTGTCAACATTTTTTTTTAATGCTTGACTACGAGTCTTTTAACTATGTGTATCTTATGTTTTATTTTTTTATTAATTGTAACTGTGCGTTTTGTTTGTGCAGAATAAAATAATTTTCTTTCTTTCTTCAAAATTGATGCAAAGAAAAAATGTGGAACTATCTAGTATTGTCACTATCACTTGGCGACATGTCTTCTGTTATGTTGTCTTACCAAGGGGTATCGTGGTACCCAGTAACTTACTGGGTACAACTATAGACAGTCGCTCCATGTAAAAACTGGTATTCAGCTGCATCCGGTTAGACTGAAAACCAACTCCAACATAGTTGGGAAAAGGTTAGGATGTCTTCGGTATGTTCTTGCAACAAAATTTGCGCTATTATAGATAAACATATTAAAAATTAAAATAAAATAAATCTTAATTTCATTCACAGGCCTCCTCTCTGTGCCCCCTCACAGTGAGGAGGCCTGTGTGATGTCACATGTGAATGAGATGTCACATGTCTTCGATATTTTGGTTCTAGGGCACGCCGGTTTCCTAGCGATGTTTTGCTTCACGGTTTTGAGAGCAGTGGTGATGAAATTACTTACAAAAAGTAAAGCACGTGTCTGGGTTCGAACCCATGACTCGTAAGTCGGGGCCGGTGGGCCACTAATCCTCTGGTATTTTTGAAAATAAATCCCATAAAACCTTAAAATAGAGGATGAAAGTTTGTATGGAAAGGTTTAAGATAATAAGAGGAGCAATAACCGTATTAGAAAACCTATATTGCGCCACCGACACTATTAAAAAATGGACCTAAAACTTGATACTATAAGGAGTGGTATCTACCGGTATAGGTACCTAGTTATCTAGTTTTAACTGTTAAAATGTGTAGGTACCGAAATGGAAAAAGAAGCTGCTTATTATTCTGCGTTATAATACTCAAAATTCGAGATTACAAAAAAGTCTTGATAAGAAAGCTACTTTATAATTAATGTAGGTACTCTGCGTTGATATAACCATTTTTTTCCGAAACTACAAAATCTTGATATGAATAATCTACATGTTAATGTAAGTACTACCATTACGATACAAATTGGATATTTTGTACTACAAAACTTCCAAAGGCAATTGAAATTAAAAATGCAAAAGCACTTAGAGTAAATATAGCCCTAGCGAGACTTATAATGCAGACATTGTACAGAACACTAGTGTAATAATATCGCCCTAGTAAATGGGACTGCAGTAAATTAGGAGCAGAATACAGGGTGGCAGGGACATCGACACGCAAACTGTAACCATGGATTCAGCACATGAGCTTAGACCACATAGCGTCGAGGTTTTACGTAAGTTATTAAAAAAAAAATTTGCTGTTCCATACGTTTTGACCGCGCAGGTAGGTATTACACTTTTCTATGAAACAGAAGATTTTTTCTTTGATAACCGACGAAAAATTTCTACGCTATGGGGCCTAAACTCATGTGCTGAATCCATGGTTACAGTTTGCGCCTCGATGTCCCTGTCACCCTGTATACAGGCTGATCCATGACGGTTGGTCAGTATGTGAAAACCTAAAATTTAAAGTTGCGTCTCTTATACTTCATTTTTTGAAAAAAAAAAAACAATTAAAATGTACATATAACATAACATCACGCCTTTTGTACCCGAAGGGTAACGCAGAGGTGTTAGTACCCCCCTAGTACGCCAGTTCTAAAATAGTGGTATCTATCATACTTTGTTTTACAGTTCTTCTAGTAAAATTGAATATCACAATAAAACACCATTCGATTTTTTGATACGATCCCCGAGCCGAGTGAAAAATGTAAAAAAAAAATTGAAAATAGGGATTCATTTTCTTCTTCCATCCCTAAATCGCAGTTCTATCTGGGGTCAGGGTGGGAGGAGTCATTTGATGATTTCCCATCCTCAAAAAAAAAAGGGGTCCTGAAAAGGCCACTTTGGCAGAATCATGATAGGATAACAATATGAATCATATTAAAAATCGTAAAATGGTCACAAACTGACAATTCATAATATGATCTGTGGGCAATTCATATCACAATGAAATAACATTTAAACTGTAGAAAAAAAAAGCAATTTGGTTAATAAAAACTGTAATGAAAAATTTGCCGATAACATTACGGTTTTTATATTTTTCATGCGGCTCTGTTTACACCAAATATGAAATGAAATTTTACGAAAATTAGAGGAATTGCTAATGAACTGCTGGGAATTCAGGAAATGAATAGTTTTTAGAGGTATTGCTTAAAGTGGCCTTTTTAGGCCCCCTGGTCTTTGTACAGCGGCCCTAGAATGATCTGTCCTGGGTTGTCATAAGAGTTAGTTTCATCTAAACCTGCTTTCTTTTAGTTTGTCCGTTATTGGGACCACTGCAAAAGATCCTCAATCAACTCAGCAGTCCACTGCTGGTATAAAAAAAGTTAAAAAAAAAACTAGGCCTCTCCCAAGCTGCGCCACAACACTCTGTCCTTCGCCCTTCGTCCTCCGCCTTCCGTATCCAGTCTGTCCCAGCCACCTTCATTAGGTCGTCCGTTCATCTAGCTATCTAAAGATCCTAATAAGGAACTTTCAGAAATAAATAACTAGGTCATAGAAATTATGCTAAAACTCAGAAATATTCACTTTAACTTAGCTAACTAACCTACCTACCTACCTAGCTAACTAATTTTAGCATAATTTCCATGAGCTAGTTATTACGTAAAACTTAATTAGCTACGAGGCAGTCCTCGCTGTAAGCACAACTAATTTTTTAAGTATATTTTCTAGCTTAAAACTTTGTAATTAAAATTGTAGTATTTTAGTTATAAAAGCTAATTTTGTAATGATGTCCTCTCATTTCATCGTTCTCGAGTGTCAACTACCTAATGAGAGTCAGCTCTCATTTAAATAAAAATGTACTTCAAAGCGCTTCATATTTTAAAAACTACGTTATTTATGAAACGGAAGATAATGGTAACACATGCATCTCTCATGGGTTTAAAATAAATAACGTCGTTCGTTTAGGCGGATATTTTTACCTCATAATTTCAGGTCTACTAAGGGATATCGCGTTACCCAGTCAGTACTGGGTAACGCGATATCCCTTAGTATAATTACGGGAACTGGCCTTATGATCTCTACGACCCAGTGGTCGTAGAGATCATAAGGCCAGTTCCCGTAATTAAAAACGTCCAAAACCTCATCTCAGCAACAATCAATAGTCGCAATCTCATCTCAGCAACAATCAATGTCAATAACTTCTCAAAAATTTAGGGAAATAAGAGATATTTTTGACAGATTGAGACTGAGATCAGACTGGGAAGAACGTTCGTAAAATTATGAGATTTTCCCTTCAGATATACAATCGATCCATATCAAATGCTGGTAATCAGATGCATCCTGTTAGACTAGAAGCTGACCCTAACACAGCCTGGGAGAAGGCTAGGCAGATGATGCTCTTTGGTACAGTCACAAGCACCAATATGTCAACACTTGGCAACGTTCAATTGCAATTTTTTCGTAAAACAACGAATGCAACATTGAAATACGACACATTACATAAACGTATGGGTTCGGCAATGCTATGTTCGTAACAAAATAAAATTTCATAAAAAAATAAATGAGTAAATCGCTTTTGAATAAGGCCGAGTGTATACATACTTTTGCTCATGACTATACATCTGTCGATAAAAAAACATTTAGTTTTCGATGTAAAATCTTTCACGTAATCCATCTCCCTCTGCTATATCCCTCTAGTTCTGTCTTTACTAGCAGCCTAAGTACTAGTTATACTTTGTAGGTACTGCGGAATTGTAAAGTAATAGAATTTCAGAATACTAACGGCTAGTCTTAGGAACCCATTTGATCCGAAGATAATGGTTTGTTAACGATAATTATCCCCTGTAAGTACCGAGTTAGGTATTATAGCATAATCAGCCTTTAATGTTCCCACTGCTGGGACACAGGCCTCCTCTCTGTGAGAGAGAGTGGGTCGTTATCCACCACGCGGGCCCAGTGCGGGTTGAGGATGTCACATCATCATCATTTGCCTAGCCTTTTCCCAACTATGTTGGGGTCGGCTTCCAGTCTAACCGGATGCAGCTGAATACCAATATTTTACATGGAGCGACTGCCTATCTGACCTCCACAACCCAGTTACTGGGTAATACGATACCCCTTGGTAAGACTGGTTGTCAGACTTTCGGGCTTCTGACTACCCGTAACGACTGTCAAAGATCCACGAATGACAGCCGGGACCAACGGCTTACGTGCTTTCCGAGGCACGGAGGGGTCTCAGTATGTAAAGATGGTCACCCATCCACAGACCAACCGCGGCAAGCGCAGCTTAACCTGACCGATCGCCCTGTGCTGCTGTTATTATTTAGCCACGGGCCCCTCGGGTTGAGGATGTCACATGTTTAGAAAGAAAAAAGAAAGAAAAAAAAATACATTTATTTGTGTTTATTTATTTGTTTTTGATAAGGGGCTTGTGGCTTAGTAATGATGGTCATCTCTTAACTGCCAGGGCTTATTTTTAATTTTATATTTTAAATTGTTTCTTTTTTACATTGTTCTCACATATAGAAGCAATAAGAATAATGTACCCAGGATTTTGCAATAATATCTTGATTTAAAAGAGTGTCCTTGGAGTTTCTTGCCCGTTCTTCTCCATAGAGATCTACGTTTTGGAATGGGCAACTAGTTTCAACTTTCTGACTAACTGACCGACTATTTAATTTTGACAATTCAAAAGTACCAGAAATGGTTTAATTGAAATAAATTATTTAACTTTGAGTTTCCTTCAAGTTTTCCAAGGTGGTTTTGTTATTAATATTCTTGAGTGATTAGTCTGCAAAGTTTTGAATCAATTCAATGATAATGACTGAAGAACAAGAACGGAAGATTGAAGTATTATCTACTTCTCGGCTGGAGACGTGATATTTCTGATTCAGTTGACACTCAAGCTCCGAGAAATTGCAAATTCAATAAAAACGCGGGGTTTAGTAAATCAAATCTATAGCTTTGGGACAGCTGCAGCAGATTATTCATATCCGGCGGCGCGTGAGTCGTTGCCCGGAATGTTACCACTTTATATATTTCATGTTTATACCATCTTTTTGTAATGTATATTTTATTTCTTATTTTGACTGTTGTTTTTTACTTATATCTAATCGTATGCGGCACTGGTTGACGTCATCAAGTCAACACCGTCTTTCGCTGAAAACCAGCACTGGGGTTCTGTCTCGTATAAGGGTCTTAGCTGCTGAGCGATGGCCGTTTTGCGTGGATCCCAACTTGTTATTTTTTTTTTGTGTTTGATTTTTTATGCGTCATGTTTACCGCAAATAGACGTATTTTCTTTCTTTCTTTCTAATTTACATCCTTTTTCCGCGCCTCGTCGCGTGGCGCGTTGTAGTGTGTGATGGCAGTGATCCCCCTTAGTCTAAAACACTGAAGTATTGAAACTTCTGAGTTCTGATTTTCATTAAAATATTCTTGGAAATTCGATAGAAATACATCTACTTCTCTTCTCTCATCTATTACATTGATATTATAAGCAAGACTTCAGTATAACCATATTTCACGTTTGACACGAAAATAAGAAGACCATATTTCATAAGGTCCCGTTTAATATACCTACGATATTTCATAGCAACTAGAAATTAATATAAAACTAGAATTTTCCGTAGGCGCTGAAAGAAAAAAAAGAAAATCTTACTAAAACTATGATCTACCCACGCAAGTTTTTTTAAGGAGGGTACTCACTGGGAGCATACACGTGTAAAAAAGGTAAAAGGCAACACTTGCACAATTATAACGCCTATTTGTGCGGCTTACATAAGGCCGCGTCCAAACCAAAAGCGATCGTCGCGCTCTTTTGTATACCTAAATGTAACAAAATGGCGCGATCAATGCAGTCGTGTATGTACATCATTGATTATTCAGGTAAACAATCATGTAATCGGGTATGACTGTCGCCTTCAGTTAGGACACAGGGTAAGGATGCAAAGAAAAAGCTTCTTTCGGCTGAAATGATGAAAATGACAGATATTTTTTTAATTTATAGTATGCACACTATCTTATAATAGAAGTATGGCTTTGTTAATGACCATCAAATTAAGTAGAATCTTACCCCCTTATTTATAAACGTTGCTTAAAGTTAAGAGACGTTTAAACGTAAAAATGTATTGTTAAACAGTATAAATAAAGCCCTATAAGTATTGAAATTAATGGTTGTTCAGGTTTCTTGATAACTTGTTGGGCGTTTGTATTCATTTACGTTTGTAAAATTCGTGACGAACCCAAAAATTATATTTATCATTTACCGGGGCTGACACAAAATGTCAACCCCTGTTAGAACCGCGTATTATAAGAAATCCTTTCTTAAGCCTCCTCTATCTTGAGTAATTAATAAGGATTTACGTCGTCTATCAGTCACCAAGTTTTATTAAATGACTAGAATTTTCTTTTGGGTTGTTTTCAACAGACCTGGAACAACTACTTGTAGACAATACATGGAATCAAACCCGCGACACACAGCGCAGTAGTCGATTGCTCAGCCACTGCGCCAACCGTGTCGTCAAAAATATGACATACTCGCGCGATCAATCAAGTCGCGCAAGTATAAAATGACGTACTTATGTACGTCATTGTTCAGGTAAACGATCGCGTGTTCGTGATATGATTGCTTTCGTTTAGGGCGCAGGCTTATACATACTTGAACACCCTATTTGACATTTGTGTTTTGTAAAACACTTTCCTAAATGGCCTACAGTCTAAAAACTTATTCAATTTGTAGACGTCGAGATTTCGTGATTGGTCAGTCAGTAAGGGGGTATATTTAACTTGAATAATTACTGCTTTTATGTACGACAAGCTGCGCCCCACGGTTTCACCCGCATAAGATTCGATCCCGAGGGTATATCGGGATAAAAAGTATTCTATATGTTATAGACCATCTGTGTGCCAAATTTCATCCAAATCCGTTCCGTAGTTTTTGCGTGAAAGAGTACCTAACAAACATCCATCCATCTATACAAACTTTCACGTTTATGATATTAGTACGATTAGGTACAATAGGTACATTTAGTTAGATGACGCACACTCACATGCAAATGTGTGTGTACAGTCACGAGCAAAAGTATGTATACACTCGGCTTTATTCAAAAGCGAGTTACTCCTTTATTTTTTAACTAGCTTCTGCCCGCGGCTTCGCCCGCGTGGATGTCGGAAATTAATCCACGGGAACGTGCTAACAGGATAAAATGTATGTGCTTCCCCAGGATGCCATCTATCTCTATGCCAAATCAGAAGTTCAGTGGTTTCGGCGTGAAAATGTAACATACAGTTTCAAGTTCAAATCCTCCCCATAAAAACTGAATTACCCCTTTTTGTCCCGTCAATGATAAACTTTATTACTTACTTAGGCAAGTATTCTTGTCAAGTTTCAAGTTTATGAACTAAATTAATAAGATTTTTCATATAAACTGTATCCCCCGCTTTTCACTCCCGCAGGGGTGGAATTTTGGAAAATCGTTTGGCATTATTCATAACTTGATTCAAAGATTATTTATACCAATTTTCGAGTTAATCAAGCCACGCACTATAATCCTCCCCTGAAAAATAGACTACCCCATTTCAGCCCGTCACGGGAAGATTTTTAAAAAACCCTGATACACATTATTCTTTACTTTCAATATTAGGTATAAATACTGAGTTTCGAGTAAATCGGACTGCGCGCTAAAATTCTTCCACACAAACTTTGAAACCCCCCAATCCCTTATTAGGGGGTAGTTTAGAAGAAAAAAAAAACTGACAATCTTCATAATTTATTTTGGTAAGTATTGGTGCCAAGTTTCAAGTTTATTAACTCAAGGAATAAGATTTTTCATATAAACTGTATCCCCCGCTTTTCACCCCCACAGGGGTGGAATTTTGAAAAATCGTTGGGGATTATTCATAACTTGATTCAAAGATTATTTATACCAATTTTCGAGTTAATCAAGCCACGCATTATAATCCTCTCTTGTAAAATTAACTACCCCTTTTCAACCCGTTAGGGGTAGATTTTCGAAAAACCCTGATACATGTTACTGTTTATTTTTGGTCTTAAGTATAAACACTGAGTTTCGAGTTAATCGGACCGCGCATTCAAATTATTCCACACAAACTGTAACAGCCCTATATTCCCCTTTGAGGGGTAGTTTTAAAAAAATTATAATGATAAACTTTAATACTTACTTAGGCGAGTATTCTTGAAAAGTTTCAAGTTTGTTAACCTAATGAAGTAGATTTTTCATATAAACTGTATCCCCGCTTTTCACCCCCACAGGGGAGGAATTTAAAAAAAATCGTATGGGATGTATTCATAACTTGACTCAAAGATTATTTATACTAATTTTCGAGTTAATCAAGCCATGCAGTAAAATCCTCCCCTGAAAAATTTACTACCCCATTTCAGCCCGTCAGGGGTAGATTTTCAAAAAACCCTGATACACATTATTCTTTACTTTCAATATTAGGTATAACTACCGAGTTTCGAGTAAATCGGACTGCGCGCTAAAATTCTTCCATACAAACTTTGAAACCCCCCAATCCCTTATTAGAGGGTAGTTTAGAAGAAAAAAAAACTGACAATCTTCATAATTTATTTAGATAAGTATTCGTGCCAAATTTCAAGTTTATCAACTCAAGGAATAAGATTTTTCATACAAACGAATTCCCCCCTTTTCACCCTCATAGGGGTGGAATTTCGAAAAATCCTTTCTTAGTGGATGCTTACTCTTCACGAAGAACACACCCTCCAAGTTTCATGTCTCTAGGACCAGCGGTTTAGGCTGTGCGTTGATCTATCAGTCAGTCAGTCAGTCAGTCAGTCAGTCAGTCAGGACTTTGAATTTTATATATATAGATGAAATTTTATGTTGTTACGAGCATAGCATTTTCGAACCCATAGGTTTATGTAATAGGTATGTCGTATTTCAACAAAAATCGAAAAGTAAAATGAAAAAATCGTAATTGAAAGTTGCCAAGTGTTGACATATTGGTGTTCGTGACTGTACTCGTAAAATTATTGACGCGAAATTTCAAGTTTATTTCTAGACTAGCTTTGGCCCTTGGCTTCACCGGCGCGGCGTGGAGCTCAGAAAACGACCGGAATAAACGTATCCTATGTCCTTACCCAGTCTACATGTGCGCAAAGTTTCATCGAAATCCGTTCAGCCGTTAAGGCGTGTAAAGGTGTCAGACCAACAGACAGACAGAGTTACTTTCCTAGCTTTTGTCACCACGTTTTCAATTAAATCGATTCCAATTCAGTCGACTTTCGCTCCATTTAAGTTGGTATTTTCAATACTTACGTAGTGCAGCGCTAAAAGCTCGGACTGAAATGGGTCTCCTGAATAAACTATTTCTGTATCAAGCGACCTTTTTTATTTAAAAACTACCTTGTCTGCGGCTTTTTCCGCGGGGAATACGTCAAAAAGTACCCTGATGTCAAAGTCTGCCTGTATGCCAAATTTCATCCAAATTGGTTCAGATGTTTGCGTGATTGAGTAATATGATGAGATAGTGTAGTGTAAAAAAGTGTAGAAATAATAGTGACAATGACACATATGAACAAGGTGCTTATTTATCATCATATCAGACTCTAAGAAAGTGGAACGGACTTGTGTAAAGCACGATCAACACAATTCTAAGTGTAAAATAATTATCACGTAAAAAATTAAGTTAGATTTAAATTGCTTATTAGTCTTTTAGGTTAGATTGTAATTAATTATTAATTAAAAAATGAATGATGATGGTGAATGATTTTGAAAGATATTTTTTATTAATCGATTGCTTTATTGTTCGAAAAATTTTATGATAACGCAATGAATGCTGTTGAACTGTCGAAGTGCAAAACCACTGCAGTGCAATTCTGTAACCATCTCACCATGAAAACTTAGGTGAAGTGAGCGTGGAGTGAGCTGTCATTCCAAATAATGCTAAAGATTGACACTACTGACAACTCACATCAAGCTCACTTCACTTGAGTTTTCACGGTGAGATTTTTACAGAATCGACCGGCTGTTGCTGTGTTACGCAATGTATAACGCGTGACTTAGAACCAACTTTGTTAGGATTCGTAACAGGAACGTTTGTATAAGGTTTCCTATACTGTACGTACCTACAAACAATATAAAAATATGTGGTAAATTAACCTACTCGGGGGCACATTCTTAGGGCTTCTAATAAAACATGTAATTACCACAGCTGCACGTGGTTCCTTATTGCTTTTGTAATTGATATGCTTTTATTATTAGAATTTCCGTTTTATAGGTCCATAGTGCATGCACTCAAGTGCATTTTATCTACTTTAATTTATGCAGATAATTATTCTGATGATATGTGATTTCGATATTGAGATTGTGAGACTCATAAGTTTGCTATTTGACATAGTAGGCAATATAGAAAACTGAAACTTAAATTGAATTTATCATGCGTTTGTCAATTTTCCATTAATTGAATGTTCTCTCGTCTCACCATCATCTGCCTAGCCTTTTCCCAACTACGAGTATGTTGGGGTCGGCTTCCAGTCTAACTGGTTGCAGCTGAATACCAGTATTTTACATGGAGCGACTGCCTATCTGACCTCCACAATCCAGTTACTAGGTAATACGATAATCTTTGGTAAGACTAGTTGTCAGAATTTCGGGCTTCTGAGGACCCGTAACGACTGCCAAAGATCCACGAAGGACAGCTGGGACGAACGACTAAACGTGCTTTCCGAGGCACAGAGGGGTCTTGGTATGGAAAGATGGTCCCTTCCACGGACCAACCGTGCTGCGAGCAAGTGTAGCTTATCCTAATTGATCGCACCGTGCGGCCGTTATTACTTAGGGCGCGTTCACATATAACGTCCGTTTTACAGGTCCGTTAAAACGTGTATGTTATTAGCGTATGTAGTTGTATGAGCGAGTTCACACATAATACAGTATTCCGGATCCAGTAGAAAATACCGATCCGACAAAATAAGCAGCAATCCGTTTTACAGGTCCGTTTAAATGTATGTGTTATTAGCATAAGTAGTTGTATGAGCCAGTTCACACATAATACAGTATTTCGGATCCAGTATACTGATCCGATCTCTTAAAATCAGTCCTGTGTGAATACTATCTCCAGTAGCGACGGATCCGTTAAAATGGATCCTATAAACGCTGTGTGAATACTATCTCCAGTAGCGACGGATCCGTTAAAAAGGATCCTGTAAAATGGACGTTATATGTGAACGCGCACTTAGCTCTCGTCTCACCATGAACTATTCTGAACATGGTGAGACAAGATGATGGTGGAGGATGGTGATGGTGGTTCAAGTCATGACAAAAATACCAATTAGCTGGTCAGTGGTAGCTGGGCTGACTGCCAAGGGTGGCCCCTATCGTTCACATAAAAGTGTCGATAAAAAAGCCTAACATAATCTACTACTAGCTACCCCTGATTTATTTAAGTTAATTAATAGTTCAATATCGTAAATGAGCCGCTCTGAGTTCAGTGGCATAATCTAAAACCACTCAGCGTAATAAAACTGACATCTTTTGCTGCAGAACAAATGTTTCGTCATTACAGGTAATTAGTTCGTTTACCTTTTGTTTTTAAATCACCTGTCTCACCTTCAAGTTTGAGAGAAAAAAACTTATTCCATCACGTAGAACCAATTTATCATAAATTCTAAACTGCAAAAGGATTATCTTGCTTCTAATGGAAACTGCATTAGTGCTTTTGAGATTCATTGTTGTTTAGCAAAATGCTAATGAATATACATAAATTAATCAAGAAAGGATTTTATTTTCATCATCATCCTCCTGCGCTTATCTCAATTATATCTAAGCTGGCGTCTGTACCAACCTAAAACAAATACATCCGAATTCGGTGCGGGTATTTTATATTCAATAAATTAGGCACAGTAAGTAATTAAATTGTTTTCGCTTGGATGAAACTCTAATGAAATCAATTTGTTTGACTTCATTAGAGTTTAATTTGTTTCGATGAATTCAAAATGACCGTTTGGTTAAATAATTAAAGCCATTTTATTTAATTGGGAGCCATTTTAAGGATCGAACAATTTTGTATTGGGAATTCAAAGAACCCGTTACAAAATAAAAAAATAAAAATCCGGCCAAGTGCGTGTCGGACCACGCACAATGAAGGGTTCCGGTCGCTACCCGGTGGCAACTGGGAATTTTATTCCCGATAGCCACCTGGTGGCAAGCCATGTGGGGCGACTGGGAATATACCCCAAAATCAAAAAAACTAAAACATGTTTTTTTTGGATAAAGATTTGGAAAGTAGAGTGGTTTACAATCAATAGTTACCGAGTGATCTATTCACTCACTTGGCTTTGGCTCGGCTCGGCTCGAAGAAGCTTATGGCTATAAGCTTCTGCGGTAACAACCGTACTTAGTTATGTACGGCTGTTACCGCACTGGTTGATCAAACATATAAAGCCTCACTTGCCAAGGTTGATCCGTGGACGAGTGATCTTTACATACTAAGATCCGCTGTCATTCGTGGATCTTTGATAGTCATTACTGGTCGACAGAAGCCGGGAAGTCTGACAACCAGTCTTATCAAGGGGTATCGTATTACCCAGTAACTGGGTTGCGGAGGGCAGATAGGTTCTCGCTCCAAGTAAAATACTGGTATTCAGCTACATCTGATTACAGTGGAAGCCGACCCCAACATAGTTGGGAAAAGGCCAGGCAAATAGATTTTTTTTGGGTTATAGACTGATCTATAATAAATTCTAACAGCACTTAAGTGCAGTCTAGACCTGGATAGCCGATATGAATTGATAAGTTTCTTTCTTATTATTCTTAGCTTAATACAGAATTAAAATGAAAGAACTGCCTTAAAAATAGTTAGTAAAAATATTAAAAATATCCTTTGGCAAACTAAAATATGGCGCCGAAGAATAATTCAACACATCGCTGTCGACTGGTAATGTGCCCAAGAGACTGGCGGCATTGCTATGTTGTATGGCAATGCTACGCTTGTGACAAAAGTAAGGTAGTCAGGGTATGTGTATGTAGGGTTATGAGAAGTTTCAACTAACTTTGGCGGATCACACATTACAACGCGCCACGCGACGGGGCGCGGTAAAAGAACCAAAATTGCCCGTTCTTTATTAACACCTGAAATATGCGGGTATTCATCTGCCCCGTGTTCTGGCTTTGTTTATAAACTGCTGTTTGTCGCACGCTTATCTGCCACGGGATATGATGAGAACTATTGTCGTCCCGATTGTAAAAAATAGGACTAGTGACATTTCGGATAAAGGGAATTATAGGCCAATCTCTTTAGCCACGATTGTAGCTAAAGTATTTGATGCTCTGTTGGATAAAGTTTTGAAAATCAACATAAAGTTACATGATGCTCAACATGGTTTTAGAGAGGGCCTATCTACTGAAACGGCAGTTCTATGTTTGAAAAAGACTGTTAATTATTATACAGGTAACCAAACTCCTGTTTTTGCCTGTTTCTTAGACATGTCAAAGGCTTTTGACATGGTGTCTTATGACAAGCTGTGGCCTAAGCTCTGTGGTGCAAATGTCCCTAGTGAGGTGATAAATATTTTTAAATATTGGTACTCCCATCAACTAAATTGTGTAAGGTGGGCGAATGTACTGTCAGAAGAATACGCTATGGAATGTGGAGTTAGGCAGGGTGGGTTAACCTCCCCCACCCTGTTTAATTTATACATAAATGACCTCATTGTTGAGCTCAGTAGTTTACATGCTGGCTGCTATATAGATGGGGTTGCTTTTAATAACATTAGCTACGCCGATGACATGGCGCTGCTGAGCCCGTCAATGGTTGGCCTTAGGAAATTAATTAGAGTCTGTGAGTGTTATGCTGAGGGACACGGTTTGAGATACAATTCGGTCAAGAGTGAGTTGATGATCTTTAAGGCGGCTAACAAGGCCTCTGAGAGCTACCCAGCTATCTTTTTGAGTGGTTGTGTCTTGAACCGTGTCCGTCAGTTTAAATATCTAGGGCATATTGTTACGGAGGATTTGAAGGACAATCTAGATGTGGACCGGGAACGAAGAGCATTAGCGGTGAGGTGTAATATGTTGATCCGAAGGTTCTCACGCTGCACAGGTTCAGTTAAAATAACATTATTCAAAGCTTACTGTCAAGTATTTTACACGTGTAGCCTTTGGTCTAGCTTCACTCTAAAGACTGTTAATGCTCTTCGAGTCCAGTACAATAATGCATTCAGGATGCTGTTGGGGCTGCCTCGCTTCTGTAGTGCCTCAGGGATGTTCGCGGACGCCCGGATTGACAGCTTCGCTGCAATCAGGCGCAAGCGAGCAGCGTCCTTGTTGCACAGGGTGCGTGCCAGTAACAACAGTCTCCTGAGTGTCATTGCCAACAAACTGGATTGTCCTTTCATCTGGTACTTAAGTCAGCTGCATGCGCCTGTAAATATTGGTAATGTCTACTAACATAGTTTTTAAGTTTTTATGTTACTAACCCCTTTGTAATGTTGTAATTATGGAATTGTATTCTGAATTAAAGAGATTATTATTATTATTTATTGAATTTGTATGTAGAAAATCACGACATCATCAATCATTATGTGACATCTACCAACCCGCACTGGGCCCGCGTGGTGGTTTAAGGCCCACTCCCTCTCACAGAGAGGAGGCCTGTGACCCAGCAGTGGGAACATTATAGGCTTATTATGTATGTACCTATGTAAAAAAGCGCGCGGAGGTGCGTTATTTGCGCCACTGCGCGTGGCGCTTGTACTGTGTGATCCGCCTGAAGTTTAGATAACTATCCGCATTCTAAGTTATTGGTTAGTCGACCTCGTAATTGTTTTAACACCTTCGACAACAATTCTCAGTTAATTAAAACTTCGCTAAAGTGAAAACTATCTCACTGTCACTAACCTATTAATAGACCATATAGTTTTATGACGCGCGAAAGTAATATTAAAGCTTAGGGTAGTAAAGCGAGGTAAGGTAGATAAAGTCGATTATACAATAACATATTAAGTTTCTAGTAAATAATTTGCTGTAAAAATCACGTATCCTGTGGCGTGTTATCTGCGCTCCGTTGCGTGGCGCGTTGTAGTGAATGATCCTCTTGAGGTTTAGTTAACTACCCGCATTCTAGGTTATCAGCCAATTGACCTCGTAATTGCTTTAACATCATCGACAACAATTCTCAGTTAATTAGAACTTTGCTAAGGTGAAAACTATCTCGCTCAAAGCAAATAGACCTTGTCGGTTTATGACGTGAAAGAGATATTCAACCTTAGCGTGGTTAAGCAAGGTAAGGTAGATAAGGTCGATTATACAATGACATATTATGTAAGGTTTGGCAAATAATTTGTGACCTATCTAGCTGTTCAAACAGCTGACCTTTATTGGACACTTAAAATCACGTTAGGTATGTTGTTACAAGGCCACATAAAACACTGGGGTATAAAATGTGTGTGTTATTATGATGTAAGAGTATAATAGACTTACAAGCACATACATTGTGTGGTTTATGATTCATAACATTATTGTTCATTAAATTTATACTGCCCATTTCTTGAAACAATCTTACTTGCTCCACAGTTTTTGACAGACCTAGTTCACTCGATTTCATATATTATATATTATTATTTTTACAATTTTAAGAAAGCTTACAGACTAATACGTAAATGGTAACGAAATACTAAAAACTGACAATTGCTAATTACAAGCTTCCACATATATATTACAATGTTATAAAAGAAGATTAAAGAAGATTAAAGAAAAAGAGGCAAGAAAGATTGGATTTTGCAAGAAAGTATTACCATAAGCCTTTACAACAAAACTGAACTTAAACATGGAATATATAGGGTGGTAGGGTTAATAACGCGCAACCAAAAAATACAAAAATACAGTTCCAAACATTTTGACCCCGTAGATATTGCACTTTGTTATGAAACAGCAGATTTTTTTTGATAACCGACGAAGAATGTTTACGCTAGAGGGTCTGTCATGTGCTGAATTTATGGTTACAGTTTACACGTCGATGTCGCTGTCACCGTGTATTATGAATTTTATGTCGGCTCAGTTTTTATTATTAAGAAAATTTTAACATTCAGGCTTCGTAAACACATCAAACATAGGCCCATTTACACGATGCAATGAAGTTTATTGCCTGTAGCACGCCATTACATTACCATACCAAGTTGAACTGGTAAAAATGTATCAATAAACAAAGGACAGGCAGTCTGCGGCAGAAATGGTTTTTTCGTACATACAATCATTCAGTACAAACTGAATGATTTGTACAGCTAAAGCACTAGGAAGTGGTGAAGGGCAGGTGTTTTGGGGGACTGTCTTGTGTAATTTAAAGCACTAGGAAGTGGTGAAGGGCAGGTGTTTTGGGGGACTGTCTTGTGTAATTTAAAGCACTAGGAAGTGGTGAAGGGCAGGTGTTTTGGGGGACTGTCTTGTGTAATTTAAAGCACTAGGAAGTGGTGAAGGGCAGGTGTTTTGGGGGACTGTCTTGTGTAATTTAAAGCACTAGGAAGTGGTGAAGGGCAGGTGTTTTGGGGGACTGTCTTGTGTAATTTAAAGCACTAGGAAGTGGTGAAGGGCAGGTGTTTTGGGGGACTGTCTTGTGTAATTTAAACGTTCGAAAAGTGATGATTCTCAGCCTAATTTAAATAAATGACTTTTGATATAATTATTCTTCTCCTATTGTATAACAGCCGCACAGGTCGATCAGTCAGGTTAAGCTACGCTTGCCGCGGTTGGTCTGTGGATGGGTGACCATCTTTACATACCGAGACCCTCCGTGCCTCGGAAAGCACGTTAAGCCGTTGGTCCCGGCTGTCATTCGTGGATCTTTGACAGTCGTTACGGGTAGTCAGAAGCCCGAAAGTCTGACAACCAGTCTTACCAAAGGGTATCGTACTACCCAGTAACTGGGTTGTGGAGGTCAGATAGGCAGTCGCTCCATGTAAAATACTGGTATTCAGCTGCATCCGGTTAGACTGGAAGCCGACCCCAATATATTTGGGAAAAGGCTAGGCAGATGATGATGATTCTTCTCCTATTGTCGTCACCGTGTTAGTAGACCAATGTTAGTCAAAAACTAGGCCCTAATTCACTATGACCACTTAATTATTCCTTCCTTTGAAACCACGTAGTCAAGCACTTCATCTGCTATTAACGTATTCTCTATGACACAAAGGCGTGGGTTGAACAGTCAAATTACATGTTGTCCGCAATTGGAATCGGTTTCATTTTGACAGTTCAACAACATTTATTGCGTTATTTACGTGTTGAGCAGACAAATTTTTCGAACTTATGAAGCAATGGATTAGCAATTTGCTTCAAAATGATTCAGATTACGATTGATCGTGTGTTACGCAATTAGGGTGCCGGTTGACATTTCGATTCCTTGCCGCGAACAAGACACGATAATGACGTGGTTTGCATGTGGTAAGATTTCGCGGGGAATAATACAGAATTGGGGCCCAGTTTATACTAGTACGGGGAACAGAGTGAATCAGTTCCGTGCTAACAACCATTATAAGTACCGATACATACCTACCTAACAAAAATGTTTCCTGCCTGTACCTACTACTTATTTGTTACTTACTTGAATTGAGCAAGGTATTATAATATTGATTTGGCAAATAAAGATGTTTTATTTTACCGTCCGGATGCGGCAGTAGTTCGATGTCTGTATGAATGTTCGGTTAATGAAGATATGCTTACCCAATATTACCTGAGAACTAGATAATATATTGGCTCTCGGCGCTTGAAACTAGAGGAACAATAATAATATTTTATAAGAGCCATCGAAAACTTTACCACTATTGTTGGCGAATGAAAGTAGATCAGAATTCACCTGATCAACAATACCTATGTTGGAATAGGCAAAACTACAATAAGCAGCCTATAATGTTCCCACTGCTGGGACACAAGCCTCCTCTCTGTGAGAGGGAGTGGGCCGTAATCTATGTGAGTTGGTAGATGTCACATGTCTTACCATTTCTGGTTCTAGGACATGCCGGTTTTCTCACGATGTTTTCCTTCACCGTTTTGAGAGCAGTGGCGATGAAATTATTTACACAAAGTAAAGCGCCTGCCTAGGTTCGATAAGCGACCGAAAAGTTTATGTCATTCCCGTTGAAAGTCGTTGTAGAAATACGAAACACTTATCGAAAGCCATTCGCGCGATTCGCGGTCTGAGTATAATTACATAGATTGTTTATTGACTTTACACAGATTTACGAATCTTTTTTATTCATATTGATGCACCCCTTTCGATTGACTTTTTAATGTAAGTATTGTATCCCTTAACAATATTATCGAGAGGCCATAAAAATAAAAACAGCCAAATTAATATCATTATTTAAACACAATACAAATACCGCGAAATTATTCACAAGCTCTACATAAGTACTACCACAAGCGCCTGCCTTGTATACAGGCTAGCAGAGAAATCGACGGGCAAACTGTAACCATGGATTTAGCACATGATATGAGTTTAGGTACCTACCCCATAGCGTCGAAACTTTACGTCGGTTATCAAAAAAAAATCTTCTGTTTCATAGAAAAGTGCAATACCTACGCGGTCAAAATGTATGGAACAGCTATAGCGGTAAGTATCTACAACCCCACATGCGAACAACGCGTCATACTGACGTCACGCAAATCCTGCATCTCGCAAGCAGAGTTTACCGTGCAATTAGCATAGATACAATGCCCAACATCGATCGTTGGGCAATTTCTCGCCAGACACAACACCCGTCTGGTCGGAGGATCCTCCCTTTTCTATGGAGGATGAGTGAAATTTACACCCTCTTCCTCATACCTCTAAACAGCAATATTTTTTCTAAAAAACCGACGAAAAATTTCGACTCCATGGGGTCTGAACTCATGTGCCGAATCCATGGTTACAGTTTGCGCGTCGATATCCCTGCCACCCTGTATTTGTACAAAAGGAAAAGGCGGTGTTGACAGAGGTGGGTTCAATATGTTGCGTGGTTGGAAAATATACGCCGCCACACAGCTTCTCACATAAGTTCCAAAGCTCTAGTCAAACTGAAGCGAATCCGGCGCGAGCTGTGGAACGAAATATAATACACTGGTCTGCAAAACTAAGTACCACACTTTTAAAATTGTAATAACTTTTTAAGTACACAAGATATACTTTCAAAATAAAAAGGACTCGAAAAAGAGTTTAATTTTGTATGGTTCTCGACTATGAAGTTTTTAAACTTCATAGTCGAGAACCTTTAAGAAATGCCTGAAAAGAGCTTTAAAAACAAAAGTAATTCTTTTCGAATTACAATTTTACCAGTAATTTTGTTGTTTCTGTTTTAGTTTTCAAATTTCTTCCAGATCGATGAGTCTTGTTACAAAACCTAAGTTAGACAACAGCACATAAGTTTTATTTATCATGCCTCTTTTACCTGAAGAATGTGCTAGGATCATGACTTTTCTGGAACTAGGCATCAGTAAGCGTCGTACTGCATATTCCATTCTTTAAAAAATTTAGATATGGGTATTTAATTCTTTAAAAAATATACATATGTGTTGTAAAATTGTATGTAGCGAACCTCCTCTCTTATTTCGCTACAGTATGCACACTAACTTGTATAGAAGACTTCAAACTGCCGCGAATAGTCGCGTGACTTCCTAATCATTAAAATAATCGACGCGCGCTTTCGCATCCTGAACAGTATGCCACGCGGGTTTCGTGGCCACAATACTTTATTTATTACATTAATTTGGACGTTCGCAAGACAAGTAACACAAATGTGTCTACATTTTGTATGGATTTGTTACTCGTCTTGGTATTTGGTATTAGTATTAATCCATATGAAGTGTGATGCGGGTCTGAAACAATTATAGCTCCCGCGGCAATTACTGTAATTAATAAATGTTTGTTGTTCCAGGCAATATCGGATTTCTTGCTGGGTGTATTCTGCCTTCCATTCACTCTGGTTGGGCAGATCTACAGGCGGTTCCTGTTCGGAGCACTGCTGTGCAAACTCATTCCGTTCCTACAGGGTGAGTTATTCAATTGTTTCTTTGTATGTAAAGCCAGAGAAATTAATTGACTAGGTTCCTTTTTAAATTATCTGCTAATTAAAATAACAACTGCCATTCTTTGACAGTTGTATGAAGTTGATATAATACGGTAAACTGACGCAGTGTGTCAATTTGCTTAACAATTAATTTCTCTGACTGTACCTAGGTAGGAACTTAAGAGATGGATTTGGCTGATGTTCAGTCGTGACAGAACTGAAGAAGCCTCTGACAAAATCGGCCCTTAAAATATGAAACTAACTTTGCACATAATATCTTTCTACCTGTACAATATAAGTAGTTCGTCCGTCTTTTTGACATTTATTTTTTTAATTGAATTAGTGAGGGATTAGGGATAGCCGAAATTCGTTTCACTATCGGTTTAACCGCACTTCAACGGTTTGTATCGAACTTCAATATTCGGCAAAAATCCAGTTAAAATGCCGAACTGTCTTGACTAAAATTAAACCAGTAAAATAAAATCATAAGTATTTATTTATTGTTGTTAGTTATTTAACAATTTAAAGAAAGAAAAATATTTTATTCTGCACAAACAAAACGCACAATTACAAATAAAAAATAATAATAATAAAAAGAAATAAGATACCTACACATAGTCAAAAGACTCGTACTTAAGCATAAAAATGTTTACACTTTTGTCAATTCAATGTATTCTAAACATTATCAGAATAATTATTATAGAGTTTATCAAACGTAGGTAGTTATGCAAAAACACCGAGGATTCTGCGTTATCTGGCTGAAGTCTTACGTTTTTGTTCGAATGCATTTCCTGCCTCTCAGAAAAGACGCTGAGAATATACGGATAGCTTCCAGGTGGCGATAATCCGCCCCAAAAAACTGTGCAGTGCGGTGAAAAAAACTGAAGTTCGGGCGAAATTTATTTTTTGCCGAATATTCGGCTTCTTCTCCTTTTCGTATCGATGGTACTCTTACTCGTTGATTTTTATTTATATATAGTTTGTGCCCAGTAGGTGGCCACGTTAACTGCGGCATCAGTGGCATTATTTAGGTCATCTAAGGTGCAGGTGTGAACGGGCACTTAGGACACTCTAGCAAGTAGGGCATGGTCAGACAGAAGCACCGCACTCGCTCGGATATTCGGCTGAAGTTCGTATTCAGTTCAAACCACGTTCGGCCCATTCCTTGATACTATCGTTAGTGGTAAAACGAATTGAGTGAACTGAGAATTCAATTTATCTTGTTTACGAGGAATCCTGCCCGACTAACAAGTTTACACGAAAACGAAATCTATTTTATTCGATTGACTTCAGCAGCTCAGACTTGCGTTTAAATCGACAGTTTTGAAAGTGGTTATATATGTACAATCGACAAAGAGATAAGTATGCAGGGTCGTCGGATATAGTTGAAGTTTAGTAAGAAACCGATGGATGTTTTCGAATGAACTTTAGTTTAAGTAAGTAACATTTTGTTTTCTATTAATTAAATAAAATTTTATCCGAAAACATCAATCCGTTTCTTACTAAACTTCAACTATATCCGATGACCCTGCATACTTATCTCTTTTGTTGACCGTACCTACGAGGAAAAGGAAATATGTGGAGCGGTGGTGGCCCAGTAGTAAAGGCCCCGACTTACGAGTTGTAGGTCGTAGGTTCGAACCCACAAAGGCGCTTTACTTTGTTTATAATTTCACCACCACTGCTCTCAAAACGGTGAAGGAAAACATTGTGAGGAAACCTGCATGTCCTAGAACCAAAAATTCGAAGACATGTGACATCAACCAACCCGCACTGGGCCCGCGTGGTAGATTACAGGCCAGTGACCCAGCAGTGGAAACCTTATAGGCTGATTATGCTTATATCTACAGCGTGGCGCTTTAATGGTGACATTAATTTAGCACACGTATACGGTTTTGCGTTGTAGTTTTATGAATATATTTTAATTTAATTAAACATTAATATTTATTTATTTATTAACAATTTTATAAAATAGCATCTTAGAGCCTGACCTGACTTAAAGAACTGTAGCGCAGGGGTCATTTGCCGGGGTCACGGATCATAACATCGCATCAATGTAATTAAAACAATTATCGAGCAAAGAGAAGGCGAATTGAAGGAAAAAGAGAGAGCCCTATGTCAGCGCACAGCGCAGGTGGATGTTTTCAAGTTATGATTTTTTTTATGTTGTTATAATTTTTATGATTACTGGTCACTAGCCCTACCCGTGTGTTAAATTAATGTCGCCATTGTAGCGCCACATTGTATATCTCGTATACAGGGTCATTTGTAAAACACTAACAACCTCTTAAGAGGTCATTGTACTCATCATTATGAACAACTTTTACTATAGGACCAAACCTGAAATCGCGAAAAAAAAATCAGCTGCTCCCTATATTTTGACGAGTTATGCGAACACAAATGTAGGGCAACAGCTGATTTTTTTTTGCGATTTCAGTTTTGGTCCCATAGTAAAAGTAGTTCATAATGATGAATACAATGACCTTTTAAGAGGTTGCTGGTGTTTTATAAATAACCCTGTATAGAGAAATCTCACACAAAAATAAAAAAGTTTAACCTACAAGTATATAACCCGCAAAAGTACCTACCAGTACATGAAACCTCATTTACACGATGCAAGTTTCTTGCAATAAAATTAACGCAACAGTAATGACTGACATCGCAAATTACTTCACATAACTTTTACAGTTGCTTCAACTTATGGTCTGCCACAGGTAATTACTCGTAAATCGCACTGTGTTAATCAGCGGGGTAGTTGCGTAGCACACTATAGTACCAATTGTTTACATTTTGACAGTTCAACAACATTCATTGCGTTATTCACGTTGTGGTGCAGACACATTTTTTAACCGACTTCTAAAAAAGGAGGAGGTTCTCAATTCGGATGTTTGTATTTAAAAAAAAAAAAAATATTTTTGTTCGCGCATAACTCCGACGCTTGCCAACCGATTTGAAAAATTATTTTTTTGTTGGAAAGGGTATACTTCCCAAATGGTCCTATAGAAATTTCATCAAAAACGGTTCAGTAGTTTGGTTTTTAAGCCAAAATTACTGGTAAAAATTACAACTTAAAAGTGAAAAATAAAAACTTTTTGCAAAAAAAATCAACCGACTTCCAAAAACGACACTACAAAGTGAAAAATAACTTTAATTTCGGAAGTCCCACCGACTTCCGAATTTTTTTTTGCAAAAAAGTTTTTTGAACATGTGAAGCAATGGATTAGCTTTATCCTTCAAAATGATTCAGATTTTTATTAAGAGTGTGTTACGCAAATAGAGTGCAGGATTAGATAAGTATCCTTGGCAATGCAAATAGTAGTTTGTACTTATTTACATAGGCTTATAGAAACGTACAAGATACTTATATAATACTACGAAGCGCCATCCAGCCTTCAACGAGTCTTTTAACTAAGTGTATCTTATGTTTAATTTTTTTTTTTATTATTTGTAACTGCGGGTTCTGTTTGTTCAGAATAAAATATTTTTCTTTCTTTCTTTTCTTTAAGACCTTTATACATTGAATGCGAACAAACATTTGCGTGGGAATTCCCTAAAGCTATGGGAAAATTCGTCAAAAAAAAAAGCCCTTAAGTAATTCTTGTCTAACCGAGTTGTAACAGCATAGAATAGACTCCCGGAATATGTACTGAACTGCTTCAAGAATCGACTGGACAGATTAAATATCTCCAAACTATACGAAACACACGCATTAGCTAATTAGCTGCTAGTGTCTCTAACCAAATAATACACTTACGAGCAATGAAAAAGTTCCAGTGACATAGCACCAAATTACTCCTAAACGGGAAAGGCTATATGCAATATTGAAGTACATTTAACAGCGCATCAGAATATTACCAACTAAAAACGTAAATATTGTGTTCACATTTTAAATTATATGTCTTAGGAGATATTAAGGTGTTTGTCGGCATTTTGTGGGTGGAACTTTTTCATTGCTCGGCAGTGTAATAATAATACCTAATCACGGTACCACCTAATTAAAATGTTAATTCCCCTAAGAAAATAGGTATACATACTTATTATGATTTAGCCTGTCTTATCTCAAAATCTAGAATTTACAGCAAATAGGGATGCTATTATATTACTCTACACATTTTGCCTCTGGCTCTGTGATACTAATTAACGTGGACAATATTTTAGTTTGTTTATAGTTTCAGATAGATTAGATTATTATTTTGCCCTGTAATACTAATTAATGTAGACAATATTTTAGTTTGTTTATAGTTTCAGATAGGTTAGGTTATTATTTTTATTAATTAAATATATAAATTGTTATTTATGTGCATTTCATTTTAATTCTGAATAAAATACCTAGAAAATGCTAAACTCATGTGCTTAGTATCCGTGTTAATATATTTTTTAAGATAACTCAATTGATTTGGCATATCCGTCACTGCTGTACCTACATTAGGTTTTGGTATCAATTAAAACATTTTTAGAATGCATTTTATTATCACTACCATAATTTTTTGAAGTGTCTTATTGTTACGTCAAAATACCAGCTTTATAGTTACAACAAAAAATCTGTGTTGTTTGTTTCGGCTAATCTCCGAAACACCTGGACCGATTTTGATGCAATTTGGTATGGGGATCCCTTGAACCTTGATGAAGCACATTGGCTAGGCTTTTTATCGACATACCACGCGGGCAAAGCCGCGGGTGAATGTCTGTCTATGCTAGTCTATCATAATATAACATTTTTAATAAAAAGGAAAAGAAGAAATCCTTACTGCAAATGCACATTGCATTTCAAATATTTTTTTAGTAAGTACTAAACAGAGCTCATTAAAGCGAATGCTTGTTAATCTCTTGATAAGATGCGCTACAATTGTTTAGCACCGTATTTAACTGAGATTACGGTAGTTTATCTGTGGGACATAATGACAGTACCTTTTTGCAGCTAACGAATGATTAATTTTCCGCGAATTCATTATGGAGTTTCTACATTAAATAATTGTATGTAATAGTATAATATTATAAACTTTGTTTTCTGTTTTAGTTTTAAGATGCCAATAAACGCAATCTATTTTCTTTTTTTTCCTTTTTTCTTTTACTAGCGACCCACCCCTAGGAGCCTACTCCCTAAGCCCGAAATCCCTAATTACGGCCAAAGTTACGATAGCTTCGTACTCCGTATCATTTACGGACGTACTATGATTTATTCACCGTTCTTTCTGACTTTTTTTTTGCTCGGCTCCTAAGAGATCTAGCGCAATGTAAGTAACCTATAGCCTTCACCAAGAATTGGGCTATCATATGCAAACATATTTTTTCAAATCCGACGGGTAGTTCCAGAGATAAGCGCGTTCAAACAAACAACCAAACTAAAAAAAAACTCTTCAGCTTTATTTTTTAAATAAACAAAAAAAAACTTAATATAATTAAATTTAATTATAAATTTAATTTAAATAATAAATAAATTTATCATATTTTAAATTAAATTTAGCTTTTCTATATTTATATCTCTAATTTATATGGTGTATATAATAAAGAGTAGTATATTTTATTAGTATATAGATATGTTTAGAATATAGAAATAGAAGTACCAAACATAACACTGCTTTTTCTCCCACAGCGGTCTCCGTCTCAGTGGACGTGTGGACCCTAGTCGCGATATCTTTGGAGAGATACTTCGCGATCTGCCGCCCCCTAAAGTCCAGAAAATGGCAGACGCAATGCCACGCCTACAAAATGATAGCCATGGTCTGGATCCTGTCCATCACTCTCAACTCGCCGATCTTGATCGTGTCTGATCTTCAACCAATGAGGGGAAATGGTAAGTGGTTTTTAAAAAGTATATAAAACCAATGAAATTATTTTTTTTTATCAAATTGGCACACTTCGTCAATTTGCCGCGAAATAGCCATCCACTTAACTGTCAAAAAATTAAAGTTGTGATTTGAATATTCGGACAATTTAAGTTAGTAGTCAATTTGATAAAAAAAACATGTTTTCTCAGCTAAATATATTAATAGAAAAGTCGCCATTTTCTTAACCCCATCAAAATGTGAAGGAATTGCATCAGTGCCAGCCAGTATCACAGAAAGTTATATAAATATTTTTGGAACAACCAATAATTGACGACTGCTTCCGTGTTGATAGCATGTTGCAAAGATTAAATATTGATATTGGGAATTGGTGGCACGAAATTTTGTTTTGACGCAGGTACTTACGTAGGTCCGCCAGGGCCTAGAGTGCATTCGTGCTAACGAACGCGCAACATAAACGTAACGTACATTTCAACGTTCTTTGAATCAAAAGTATGAACTATCCTATAGCATTTTGTTTAAATCTTTGCGACAAGCACAATAAGTATTATCCATAAATATGAATAAAGTCTCTAACTAACACATAAAAACTAAGTAAACATTATGTGTGAAATGAGTATTTTTTATTATAAAATCGTTCGAATTTACATTTCTGTTACGCACGCACGCGTTCGTGTTAGGCTGCTAGGCCAGTGGGCCTTTGTGGAATTCAGCAAAGTGGTGCTGAATTCCACAAAGGATAGAAAAAAAACGTTGACATTTTAGCTGACACGTTACGTTGACGTGATGTCAAAGTCATGATAAATTCGACTACAGACGGGGGCTTTGAGGCAGTCCCACGCATAAAAATTGTATTCGCGTATTGCGATACTTGACTGTGCGTCCGGAGTACCGTGGGCGTCTAACCCCGCTGTCACCAGGGACCGTACAACCCTATCAAACAGTAATCCGTTCATTCGGCTACCCTTAAGCAGTACATTTACGACATTTGATTGACGTTAAACCATGAGCAAGTCATCGCAATGTAACTCTTATCTCATTCTAATTTGTACCTTTCATTACCGAGATAAGATACCCATTTTATGTCCTCGTTTTCGGTTTCAAATTGCCATCCCGCATAATAATTAGCTTACGACATAAGCTCTGTAATACAGGACATTATGTAAAACGCTTCATATTCGACGAATAAAGTCGTGAAACTACAGAGCTGAAATTGTAGCGAGGGTAAAACTGTGTCGTATCAGAATGATATGTAAAAGAAAGAAAGAAAGAAAAAAGTTTATTTGGACACAGTTCGTGAAACACAAAATAATAAAATAAAAAATAATGTCTAACTGCACGGTTTTTACGACTCGAAAAAGGAAGATTTCGTTATATTATCCTACTTTTTCTCCTATTTCTAAATGCGAAAGTTTGGATGGATGGATGTATCTCTTTCACGCCAAAACTACCTACTAAACGGATTCGAATTAAATTTGGCACAAAGATAGTTTATAACCAGGATTAACACATAGGATACTTTTTATCCTGATATTCCCACGGGATCGAAACTTATGTAGGTGAAACCGCGGGGCGCAGCTAGTTATTTTATATTTTCTTTATATTTAAGTTAAATATTAATGTAACTTTTTGAAAGGGGCGACTAGAATCAATTCAATTTTTTGTAAATTATGACGTTCAAAAGTGCCTATTTGAATTTTTTTTTTTTTTTACTTTGACGTAATGAATTCTCTCAATGATGGTGAAGATCGCGTAACAAACCATAGCGTTCTTGATTCAATAACTGGCTCGGTGGTTTAAAACTGATCTAAAGAAAAACCTTGTACAGTCACGAGCAAACGTATGTATACGTACACTCGGCATTATTCAAAAGCGATTTACTCCTTTATTTTTTAATGAAATTGTATGTTGTTACGAACATAGTATTTTTGAACCAATAGGTTTATATAATGTGTCGTATTTCAACGTTGCATTCGTTATTTCACGAATAAAACGCAATTGAAAGTTGACAAGTGTTGACTTATTGGTGTTCATGACTGTACGTATAAGGGGGAGTGTATTTTATAAATCTGATAACTTCATCTTATTCTGAGATTTTGAGCTCTCTAGCATTATCTAGGCCGAAGTTATGGGGGTTTGAAAATACGAAAAAAGACTTCGGGAAATAGGTAGGCAGTGTTTTTAACTCCTTTTGGCTCCTCTTGGTAACAAGATTATGATCATTTAAAATCTGTGGGCACGGTAGTCATACCGTGCCTGAATTTACATTTTTTTTTTCGTCAGTCAGAACTAAAGTTCTTAGTAATGGATTACAATCTATCCTAACAGACTAATAAGCTTTTCTATAACTTCTAGCATTTAAATGAATTCTCTCAATTTATTATAATAATATAATAATTATTTATTTATTTCAGACCAGGTCCATAAACAACACACATTAAAATTTTATACTAAAAACAAAAAAAAAAAAACACAAAAAACATACATACATCGTGAAAACACAAACCTACACAAAACTACACCAAAACAACTTACTTTAAATAATGGAATGACGCACGATGAGTGGTCATCCATTGCCACATCATTGGACTGTCTGTCCTGTCGGCTACTATAGCCACCAAGCTGTTGGAGCTGTCGCGCACTCGCCGCATCAGGGATGCTATCCGTGTCCGCATCAGTGCGTAAAAATCTGGCACGCCATTATCCGCGAACATCCCCGACGCACTACAAAAGCGCGGCAGCCCCAACATAACTCTGAAGGCGTTATTGTATTGGACTCGCAGAGCATTGTACGAGCTTTTTGTATAGCTGACCCATAGGGCACACGTGTACATGGATTGGCAATACGCTCTAAAGAGTGTAATTTTCACCTCCCTAGTACAACGTGCAAACCTACGAGCCAGCATGTTACATCGAACTGCCAATGCTCTGCGTTCCCTCTCCAAGTCCACATCGTCGGACAGACTATCGGTGACCCAATGCCCCAGGTACTTGAACTTCGTGACCCTGGAAAGCTGAGCGCCCCCCAAGGTGACTGGTGGGACAGTATCATAACATTTGTTACCCGCTTTAAAAACCAGTAGCTCGCTCTTGCTCGCTTCGCTTATAACGGACACACACTTCCTTATGTGTTTGTTATTCCAGCGTATGGCACTCGTGGGTTGCAGCTGAAAATCAGCGTCAGGTACACTAGTGTTGTCATCTGACATTATGCTGAGCTGAGGCCCTTTTGGCATTATAATCTTTGTTTTCTGTTTTTATAGTTTTAAGGTATCATTTTGTGCAATGCCAATAAATGCATTTTTCTTGCTTTTCTTTCTTTCTTTCAATTTAACTAACTTAATAATTTATTAATGATTTTAAATGATCATAATTTTGTCCTAAATAGCCCTTTTCCCCTATAACAATACGACATAGGGACATAAAAATACCCTTCTAAAATAAAAATATAAGTGGGTTTGCGACTCAATACAATTTTTTTTTGGAGTCTTTCTTATAATTTCTAATCCAAATCACGTACGTATATGAATATATCCTACGTGTTGTGATTTTATTTTTGCCAATACTATTTTCGATGGGTTTTAGGTTGGTTAGGAGGAGGAGGTTGGTTAGGTATTATTGAGGCTTAAATTATGTTTGAAAGCATAGTCTAATAAAACATGGTCTTCTCTTCCCAGAGTGACACAAGCCTACGTCACAATAACATTGCCACTTTATTTCAACATAACATGTTACTTGGGTACATTATATCTATGATTAATTAGTTAAAATATTTCTTTATAATTTTCATTTATATGTTTTTTATCCTAAATTGTATCCGTTGTTTAAAATTCTCCCACATTTTTAAGTTTGAGAACCTGTAAACAGCATGATGACGTAGGCTTGTGTCAGTCACGTGGTTTCCGAGTCTCGGAAGACAGTACCAGGCGGACTTATATTATTATACCATGGTTTGAAAGTATGGAAGTTGTAACTCAAATTAGGTAGAATAGGAAAAGGCGGGAAGTTTTTTATAAACTGATAATTATTTAATTAAATTATTTATTTTAATAAATATAAAATTGTAGCGTAGGTGCCTATTTACCTACATAAATCAAAAAAATATAATTGCAAAGTTTGAACAAGTCACATCTAAGTACCGGGGGCAGGGACATCGACGCGCTACCATGGATTCAGTAGGTACATGAAAACGAACCAAGGTTATTGAAAAAAATTGCTGTCCATACCTTAAGACCTCGTAGCACTTTTCTAAGAAGTGGCAGATATTTTTTGGATTACCCACGAAAATATTCTACACTAGAATCATGTGCTGAATCCATGGTTACAGTTTGTGCGTCGACGTTCCTGTCTCCTTGTATAATTTTATCGAAGACCGTCAAAATCAATACATCTATTTACCTCCGTTAAACCTTTGAACCATTTCGACAACACGGTTAGCGCAGTGGCTGAGCGATCGGACTGCTGCGCTGCGTGTCGCGAGTTCGCTTCCCGCACAGAACAAATATTTGTAAGTCCTACATGTATTTGTTCTGAGTCTGGGTGTTTTTCTATCTATAATATGTATGTATTTACAAAAAAAAAATGTATATAAGTAGTTTATCAGCCACCTTGTTACCATAACACAAGCATTAGGTTGCTTAGCTTGGGACTAGATGGCGTGTGAAATGTCCAGGGATATTATTATTATTTCACGACACCAATCAACACGACGGAGCTTTTGGGCTTTTTACGTTTTAAATGTAAACAAAACGACAATCAGAACTATTTTGTAACCACAAACAGAAAAACGAGAACTTCCGTATTAAATAAACCTTAACCCCAAAAAGGTCCGCAATCATTTACGTACCCTCGTCCATTTCGAGTAACATAACATAACATCAGAACAGAATGTTACGTTAATTTGAAATAGTATGGTGCAACGTTCTTTTTGAGAACGGTATCCATTTGGCTACAGTATGTTATTGGAAGCTAGCTGGTTTGAATAATAAAATTCATCTCGAAATACATACCTTAAATCTATACATATAATAAAACAGTAACGAAAGAAAAACTGTACATTGAGAATTTTCGAGAAAAAATAAGTGGCTTTTGTTAGAAAAACGTAACTGATGACAAAAAGTGACTTTTTAGAATTTTTGTCTGTTTGTCTGTTTGTCTGTTTGTCTGTGTGTATGGTACGGCTTCACGCCAAAACTACTGGATAGATTGAATTGAAATTCAGCAAAAATGTTCTTTGTAAACCAAGGAAGGCTTTAGGCTACATATTATCACGCCGTATGTTATAAGAGGTAAGCAATATTGATTTTAAAAGGTTTTTGTTCGTAATTTAATGCACAAAATAATTGAATGCACAAAATGACATGTTATTTATTTAGTAAACCATAATTTAACTCTGGAAATATATTATCACGCTATCACCTACGGGGGAGGAGCTGTGAATCTTTATTTTTCTTACCTACGTATTCTGTCACAGCGTGTAATCTAACGACGCATATTTAAATGTTGTTTTTGAGTAAGCCATGCTATTATCTAGCTTTACACTATAAAAACTACCCCATTTAAGTAACTTGGGCAGAGAAACATAGTTTAATTAATGTTAGTAGTATAATGAAAATTTTGAAGCAGCGCCATCTATGAGATTTCATAAAAATCAAATCAAGTTACATGTTAACACTTTTTGGAAATAAATAATTTAAATTTGATCATGTTGGCGAGGTTAGTAGTTAGTTATTCTTAAAATTCATAGATGGCAATGTGCATTTTCTTCATAAAAGTTGTATGGTATAGTTCGTTTCGACAAATTCAAGTTCCAACAAAACCCTCAAAATCTTGAGCAGAGTTGAGGAAGACAATTTAAAAAAACACGCTTTGTGAAGTCGACCAGTTTGCCAGATCCCTTACGTATGACGAGGTGCCTTCATATTACACGTACGACGAGCAAAGGGGTGTATTTAACCGACGTCGACGAGGAGGTGCTGTGGAAGGCTTTCCGGGAATTTTCAAGGACACCGCATTGGGTAGGGTTTATATCGTGCATCCGAATAATGGCGAATGCAATTTTCCCAACGTCTTTCGCCTTTCTGAGGACATTTGATGGCGTGGAGTATCCCACTTACCGCGCAGCCTGCGTAGCACGTCACCTTCTCGACGGTGACCAAAATTGGGATGACACCCTCGCGGAGGCGAGCGTCAGTGACAGTCCCAGCTGCATGCGTCATCTGTTTGCCGTCATCTTGGTGTTTTGTGGAGTCGCGAACCTGGTAGCTTTGTGGGAGAAGTATCGCCATCATCTGTCTGAAGATTTTCTACGATCTTTGAGGCGTGTTACTGGAGATGAAGTCGAAGTAACTGATGAACGCGTGCTGAACACCTGTCTCAGTTCACTTCAAGATGTGGTCATTTCTATCGGCGGCAATCCACTGATCAAATATGGGTTATCAGCTCCCACATCATCACCGTATAAAGACCGTGGAAATCGGGAGTATAACGCTGAGACAAATTACGATCCGGGCGAAATGACCATCATACGAAATGACTATGTCGCTTTGTTCTCTTCAGAGCAAAAACACATTTATGACACCGTCCTTGAAAGCGTTGGGCAAAACCAGGGTAAAATGTTTTTCTTGGATGCTCCTGGTGGAACAGGAAAAACATTTGTTACCACTGGCATACTTGCAGAGGTCAGGAGGCAAGGCAAAATTGCTATTGCTGTAGCGTCGTCGGGAATCGCTGCCACACTACTTCCGGGCGGCCAGACAGCACATGTCATGTTTAAAATTCCCATCGATTTAGAGAGCGCCGAAACGCCTGTTTTTGGTGTGTCACGTAACAGCAATAAGGGACACGTGCTCAAGGATTGCTCTCTGATCGTATGGGATGAGTGTACGATGGCCAATAGGAAGGCAGTTGAGGCCGTGGACAGAACCCTGCAGGACATCCGCAGGAACGAACATTTGATGGGTGGTGTCATAGTTCTGTTCAGTGGCGATTTCCGGCAAACGCTTCCCGTGGTGACGCGGGGATCGAGGGCTGACGAGGTGAATGCTTCGTTGAAACGATCTTCGTTTTGGTCACGAGTTCGTACGCTGCGCTTGACCATTAATATGAGAGCTCAGCTCGGCGGCAATGCATGTGCTCAAGAATTCTCCGATGTCCTTCTAAGTCTTGGCGAAGGCACTCTACCAGAAGAGAGAGGTGGACAGGTGGTGCTTCCAGAGTCTCTCGGTAGAGTGGTATCCAGCTTAGAAGAACTCATTCGCTGTGTGTACGGGGACATCAGTCGTATACTGCACCAGCAGAATTCTTGGGTGTGTGAGCGGGCCATTTTGACGCCCAAAAATAATCAGGCTGCAGCAATTAACAAATGCATTCTCTCGGAAATTGAGGGGAATGAAGTGGTCTACACCTCGATAAACACTGTCGTCGAGCAAGATAACGCCACACATTATCCCGTGGAATCTGAACTCCCTGTCAGCAAGTGGACTTCCAGCGCATACCATCAAGCTGAAGGTCGGTGTCCCGATTATGCTTCTTCTGTACCTATCTCCTCCGAAGTTGTGTAACGGGACCCGCCTTAAAGTCATCTCGCTCCACAGACACACCATTGAGGCGGAAATTCTTACGGGTTGTGGCGTCGGCGAGGCAGTATTTATACCACGCATTCCTTTCATACCTCATAACTACCCGTTCCAGTTCAAGCGCGTACAGTTCCCCGTGAATGTTTGCTTCGCGATGACCATCAATAAGTCGCAGGGGCAGACACTGAGGGCAGCGGGTGTCGACCTCAGGACGAGTTGCTTCTCACACGGGCAACTGTACGTCGCTTGCTCTCGCGTCACCAATCCTGACTCTCTTTACATTTTGGCTCCTGCCAGCATAACTACCAACGTAGTTTATAGGGAAGTGTTGTAAGGTATGATACCTTTGTACGTATTTTTACTCTTTTGTGTCCTGGAATGTATTCTTGCATTATTTTCTCTATTTCCTTCAGTCATATCTTATGACTGAACTCAGCAGGATTCCCATATAACTCTCTTCACTTGCTTCGCTTCACTTCCTTCGCAAAAAAACTTATATTTTAATGCAATTTTAAAAGTTGTTTACTTATAATGCTATAGCGACACTGGCATCTTAGGTATTTTTGGTGCTGTAGAGCCTTCACGCAGACGACGTCGCGGGCAGCAGCTAGTACTAAATAGAAAGAAAAACGAATCACAATTTATTTGGTAAAAGTTTTTGAAGCACAAAATACAATTTAAAAAAAGAGAAAATTATTTTAACAACTACACAATGTTTTAAGAAGCCCATTTTTCGGTCATCGAATTTTTTATTAAGCTGATAAAAATACCTTATAATTTAGATGCAAGATTTCGCATCCCCAGTTTTGATTTTTTTTTTGATTCGATAGAATTGGAATGAGAAATGTATGTGGCGTGTAGAACATAATTTCAGTTTGAATAACTTAGACACATACGGAGGATTATTCAAGAAAAATAAAAAGAACAAAAACCAAAAAAAAAAAATATATTATCCGGATTTAGCGAATATACAAAGTTTATTTGTGCTCTATAATATGCAGCATAAGAGACACTGTCAACACTTACAACATCATTTTCATATCATCATCTGCCTAGCCTTTTCCCAACTATGTTGGGGTCGGCTTCCAGTCTTACCGGATGCAGCTGAATACCAGTATTTTTACATGGAGCAACTGCCTATCTGACCTCCACAACCCAGTTACTGGGTAATACTTACGATTTAACATCATTTTCATATATTATGCTTAATTTAAGATCAATAGCTTTCTTACGAAATTTCGAGATGAGAATACGACGATTTATCTTATATTTTTCCACTAGAACAAATGTTTTAATGAAAATGCGATCATCGTTTTTATTGACATCTCATTTTTGGGCCTTTTTCAAAAATAGGTCCATTTCAGCATTAATGCATACTATGTATCTTATCTTATCTACTTATTACGGAATGCACATGTTGTATTCATTGTTAGCAGCCTGTAATTGAACCACGGCACCGCAAAGGCTTTTCCTAAAACGGAGCATTAACACCTCAAATCAACACAAACAAAACAAAATGTACTAAATAAAATGGCCTCTTGTTCTACTACTTAATTGACACATAAAAATGACAAGGGTAGACTTTTATGCTCGTTTTTAATAACACTAGACGACACCTAAAAGCGCGCTGGATTATCAACGCTCGGCTTAGCGACAAAATATGACAACCTAATTTAAGCACTAATTTAGGGGTAGGTCATTTAGTGTAAGTAAAAACATGGCATTACATAATATTTACGGAAAAGATAATAATTATTAATGAAATAAATAATACATAACGTATTATTTATTTCATTAATAATTATTATCTCCTTTATCTCGTTTAAATACTTACAAAATGCATTTTTAAATATTTTTATAAACAAAAGGATAAAAAAACATTTAAAAATATAAAAAGTAGTAGCCCACCGGTATCGGGAACAGGGTCCAAGCTACCGGCGGTCAGGGCTCCAGAGAGAGGAACCTCCTGACAATGCGAGCCGTGTCCAGAAGTACCGCTTTCTGAATCAAGCCCTTGATCCAGCTGCCCAACGAGAGCCTCCTCAGGTGTTGGTCGAGGCTCTTGGCTAATAATTATTATTACCTTTCTGTGAAGGAAATAGAATTAATTGATAGAAAACGAAAGGGACAAATTACTCGAAATAAATATAAAGTTTAAGTCAACAAGCTCATCAAAAGACTTTTGACCGATATTAAATACGGCTTAAAGCTCGTTCAAATAAATTCGTACGAAGGGATCAAAAGGTCTTATTTTGACGTCACTAAGTGAAATTGAAATTCATTTAAAATTAGGTCAGTGAGAGAATGAAGACTATAATAGCCACGACTGCTTGTTTGGGTTCAAATAAGGGAATTTAGCTATGGGTTGGTGCTATGGTGACCCAGTGGTAACGGCCTCGACTTACGAGTTCTAGGTCGTGGGTTCGACCCAGGCAGCTGCTTTACTTTGTATTACAAATAATTTCATAGTTCATAGTTATAGTTCATACAACCCGAATCTCTTCAAGGCGAGAGTGAATAGGCTTCTTCTGGGCAAGCTCGTTCCACCGTAGATCTCATCCCTGCCTCTGGGCTGGATTGAGGTCAAGAGTGAGCCCATTGTCAATAAAAAAAAAAAAAAATTCACCACCACTGATCTCAAAACGGTGAAGGCAAACATTGTGAAATCGGCATGTTCTAGAACCAAAAATTCGAAGACATGTGACATCTACCAACCCGCACCGGGCCCGCGTGGTGGATTACGTCTAACTCCCTCTAACAGGGTGGAGGCCTGTTTCGCAGCAGTGGGAACATTACAGGCTGATTATACTATGCATATACTTGATATTAGAATAGGGGCTTGTAGTTAAGTAATAACTGCCGCACGGGTCGATCGATCAGGTTAAGCTACGCTTGCCGCGGTTGGTCTGTGGATGGGTGACCATTTTCACAAACCAAGACACCTCCGTGCCTCGGAAAGCACGTTAAGCCGTTGGTCCCGGCTGTCATTCGTGGATCTTTGACAGTCGTTACGGGTCGTCAGTAGCCCGCAAATCTGACAACCAGTCTTACCAAGGGGTATCGTATTACCCAGTCACTGGGTTGTGGAGGTCAGATAGGCAGTCGCTCCATGTAAAATACTGGTATTCAGCTGCATCCGGTTAGACTGGAAGCCGACCCCAACATAGTTGGGAAAAGGCTAGGCAGATGATGATGATACTTGGTATTAAAATTATGCATCATCATCTTCCTGCGTTGTCCCATGTTACTTGTGGTCGGTGCAACACGTTTTCGTCTTCCATTCTCCCCTCTCAACCGTCACGCTATTATTCATTCCAGTGTTAAAATTATGTTCAGATTAAAAATCCTACGACCTATTCATAAAAGTATTCATAACGTATATTATGAATGGTAAAGCCATTCTTAATATACGTTAAGAATACTTTTGTTAGCTTTACAGCATCACAAATTAACTTTTTTAGTTTCGTAAACACGTACGGGCACACTCTTATATGGGTGGGTTTATTCGAATCCCCGGTTCTTGTTGAATCTGGTTGTTTACTTTGCAATAATGAAGTATGAACGCGAGCCTTTGTTTATCTTTCTGCTTTCAGGGTATCAAATGTTAAATATTCATTCATACATGAATCTATACTTATAATAAATCTGTAGAAGTGAAAATTCTGTACATTGAAAATATCAAAAAAATAAATGGGTTACTAGACCGACACAGAACCCAAAAATTTGATTAAAAAAATTTTTGTATGTCTGTCTGTCGGTCTGTCTGTCTGTCTGTTTGTTCAGGCATCACGCAAAAACTACCGGTTTGATTACGATGAAACTTGGTATAATTATTCCTTAATATCCTGGGCACCACACTGGGTACTTTTTATCCCAGAAAAGTATATACAATAAAAAACAAACTTAATTTTGCGGTTCGATCCCTAGACCCGATTACTGTGCCAACCGCAAATAATAAGTTTGTCGTAGGTTACGTCACCCTCAGTGGATTTTAGAGTTATTTAGGTTTATTTTTATAAGTCGTAGGTATAGATTTTAATTCTAAAGTATAGGTAGTATATTTGATAGTGTACGTAGTGACCGTAGCTAGGTTATTTTATAATACTGTTAGGTAGGATTAGTCATTCGTATAGATATTAGTTTTTAGGGATTTTGCTTATTTATTGAGTTTAGATTAGTTATCATCAGAAATAGGTTTATTTAGGTGGGTAGGTATTTAATTTTCTGTAATTGAGTTTTTTTTTTAAATTAGGTAGGTACTTTTTTTTTTTTTTTTTTGTGGATGGGAAATCGTCAAATGACCCCTCCCGCTCTGGGTGGAGCAGAAGGGAGTGTCAGACTCTTACTGACTAAAACCCACCCGTATTCCTTCCTTAGCCCTTTATGTTCCAGGGCAGCGGTAAACCCTTTCGGATGGTCCCGCTAGGTAGGTACTTAGGTAAAGATATCATATAGGTAGCCTCTTAATCACCACTAATGAGACACAATTGGTTTTCTATTGTAATTATCCACAAAGGGCCCGCGAGATAGATGGCATTCTGGGGAAGCACATACATTTTATCCTGTTAGCACGTTCCCGTGGGATAATTTCCGACATCCACGCGGGCGAAGCCGCGGGCAGAAGCTAGTGTTAAATATAGTTGCAGCAGTAGTCGCCCAGTGATAACGGCCGCGACTTAATTATGAGTTGTAGGTGGTAGTCAGGCACTTTAATTTGTATACAATATTTCATCACCATTTCTCTCAAAACGGTGAAGTAAAACATCGTGAGGAAGCCGATATGTCCCAGAACCAACAGTTCGAATGACATGTGACATCTATCAACCCGTACTGGGGCCGCGCGGTGGATTACGGCGTATGAATCTCAAGGTACATTATGACCGATAGGTACCCAGTTTCCAGTACAAAAGAAAAACTCTTGGCTTTGTTAATGGTATTTTAGTACTGGTTTAGGTACTGTTCCCACAAAATTGTATTTACCGTGTCACGACAAAGTGGAATTATGTAGGTAAATTGAATTACCTACCGCACTTTTTGTTTCAAACGTAAACAAGAGCAACTTACCACTTACCTAACAATTTCGACGAAGTTACACTTAATGTTAGGTTTTGCTATAATGCGGTTTGACCGTAGGACTTCAAAAGTCCATAGAGTTTCGGTTAGCTTCGGTTAGTTATTATGAAAACGCAGTATTTCAACTTTAAAATAAACTGAGAGTATACTTGCTTATTAGTTTAAAGGCCCAATGTGTTCCCAAGTGATGTAACCTTTTTCGATAAGAAGGTACAGTCAACCGCAACATCGAAGTCGACCCCAACATAGTTGGGAAAAGGTTAAGCAGATTTTGATGATTAACAGAGAGCTTAGTCTTATTAATTAGAGTACTACAAAGTAAGTCTAAGTAGTTAAAAGTTAGTTTACTTAGTTGACTTAAAGGTGTGCACGGTACTTACATGGTTTGCCCAATTGATTTACTAGGTGATGAAAGTTATAAAAAAGAAAGGTTCCTAAGTACTCCGAAATTGGAGTCCACCAAATCCCGAAACACCCTAAAATTATAAGATTAGAGCTTAAAGCTATTCGTAGAGATTTTTTTTTAAATCAATCAGTGTTCGAGATTAGGTCAGAAACATGCTGAATAAAGTGATTTCTAGGAAATATTTAAGGTTTTAAATTCTGACACTTTTCATGTTACTTGTACTTGATTTAAAATATTGAAATCGACGAAAACAACGAAATAGTTAAATAAAACCACATTCGGGAATGAACACGAAATTGAATGGAAAATTTAATGTAGAGCGTAGGGACCTAGCTATGATCAATTGATCACGCAGTCTACAATTAGCTTAGTCGACCTTCCCCGTTATATGAAACTCATTTATCTTTTGGCGTTAGCTGAATTGCCTGTTACGTAATGATTAATTAATTTTTATTAGCACTTTAGGTATCGATTTCCAATAACTATCACACTCAGGTTTATTTTATTTATTATAATTTAGCATTTATGTACACACATAATAATATATTATAAACAGACAAGAAAAAAAACTTGAGAAGTGTCAAGGGACACCCGGATGGAACGAAGTTCAAAGAGAGAGACAGAGACAGATAGAGAAACACGCGCACGCCGCACGGCTTACAACTATAGCAAAAAGTGTCGTTCCATCTTTTGGTCTTAATTTTTTCCGTCTAGCCCCTTTTCGCAACGCGCGATAAGGAACTTCGTTCCAAAAACCGAACAGAAAAATAGGTACCAAAGTGATGCTTAGTTCATAAGAAAAACATACTTATTAGATGATAAAGTTCCTTGTGATAGCTTAATCAGCCTTTAATGTTCCCTCTGCTGGGACACAGGCCTCCTCTCTGTGATATGATGTGGACAGTAATCCACCACGCGGCCCCAGTACGGGTTGGTAGATGTCACATGTTTCGAATTTTTGGTTCTAGGTTGATGTTTTCCTTCACCGTTTTGAAAGTAGTGGTGCTGAAATAATTTACACAAAGTAAAGTGCCTGTCTGGTTGTCCTTGTGACAAGGCTACTCAATACCCGACACCAGTTTTGCTGGACAAGACAATAAAACTAAGCTCATGGACACAATTATGGCACACAACACATTTTAACTTGCAGTTTACAATTATAGGCTAGTTTCCTAAAAAAATCTAATTAGTCCGTCAGTTAGATTATCAAAAAATATTGGACCTGTATTTTTTCTTTTGTCAATTATATAAAAAATGATGAAGATATCGCCCGTTAAAGTTCCGCGTGACGTCACGCCTTGCTACACTTTTTAGCATGGCGTAACGTCACGACCCCCACTCCCAAATTTTGACGCGCTTTATCTTTGTCATTTTTTTTTTATTGACAAAAGAAACGTGTCCATTATTTTTCGATAATCTAACTGACGGACTAAATATAATAATTATTTTATAACCAAGGAAACTACCCTCGCATCGGCAAACCATTGGTATTACAAGTGATAGTGATAAAAGCTTTTTCGAGTTTTTTAGACCTTACAAATCTCAGGTTACTAGACTTATTTCGATTTTATACTTGTCACACACGACTTCACTTCGTACGAAGCCTATCACCGCCTTACACGGTTAAGTACAAAATCTAATTTCGTCTTTGAGATACTTTATTAGGTAAGACGTGTCAAGTTGTAGCTAAGCCAGGCTTAAGTTAATTTATCGCATGTAAAGCGCTGGAAAATGTGTTACGTACGTCTTATAAAGCTCGACTATGCTGAACTGATTGTCAATTTTCTACTGAATTGTCAGATAATTAGCAGCTCGTTTGTTTATTTTTGTCTATAGGTATTTTAAGCACCTAACTTTATAAATTATTAAAAAGGTCACCATTATTAACTTAGAATTAGTAGGTACACTAGGGGTATCCTGTTAACCAGCAGCTGGATTGTGAAGGTCAGATAGGCAGTTGCTCCATGTAAATTAGTATTTTCTAATTGAACAGGCAGCTGTGCAGCAGCTTTTTTTTGTAGATACACTAGGGGAGTTTGTTGCGTCACTTCTTATTCCCAGCGAAAGCACTAGGAAGTGGTGAAAGAAGAAAGAAGCGTTTTGGGGGACTGTCTTTTGTAATTTTGACGTTTGAAAAGTTCTGATTCTCAGCCTAATTTCGATAAATTACTTTTGATTTTGATGATTAAAATATTGGTATTCAGCTGCATCTGGTTAGACTGAAAACCGACTCCATAGTTGGGAAAAGGTTGTACAGAGATGATGAATCAGCGAGTACACTTTATCTGAGGCCCTTTTGGCATTATAATCTTTGTTTTCTGTTTTTTATAGTTTTAAGGTGTATTCATTTTGTGTAATGCCAATAAACGCATTTTTCTTTCTTTTTTTCTTTTATTGTGAACATTTAAAAAGAATAAAAAATCAAAGTGAGAAAATAAAAAATTGCAATGAGAAGAGTTCGAAATCATAATTTATATATATCATAAACCCGCCAGTCTACCTGGCCTTCTTAATACTGCTACTGTCAAAAAATAACATCTTAAATCAAGGTTTATTTTTCTTTTAACGATGGTTATAACACCAGACCGTCACGAAGCTCAGAACCAGTCGCAGTGGCGGTGCTTGGGGGAGGCCTATGTGCACGTGTTTCGGCTGAAATGATGATGATGATGACGTCATGCCTGTGTTTCCCGACGGATTAGGCAGAGCTGTATAGCACACTGATATTTCCCCATTTATAACAAAACTAGCAGCGCCCCACGGTTTCACCCGCATAAGTTTCGATCCCGTGGCGGGAATATCGGGATCAAAAGTATCCTATGTGTTAATCTTGGTTATAAACCATCTGTGTGCCAAATTTCATCCAAATCCGTTTAGTAGTTTTTGCGTGAAAGAGTAACAAACATTCATCCATCCATCCTTACAAACTTTCTCGTTTATAATATTAGTAGGAAACAACATCGATATTCGCATATCATCATTTCGCTAATGCGAAATTGAAAATTAACGTTGAAAAAAATAATTCGGCTTTGCTACAGACTGCGAGGCTTATTTCTTGAATCTCCCTATAAAGCTTTAAGTTCTTAATATTTTACTGGAAGCTGTTTTCCAATAGCTTACGCCATTGAGGCAGATATTAAGATCCTCCAACGGTAATCAGCTTTATTGGCAAAATTGTTTCAAGTACCTACTTTTAATATTTATTTTAATACTAGCTGCACCCCGTGGTTTCACCCGCATAAATTTCGATCCTGTGGGAATATCGGGATAAAAAGTATCCTATATGTTAATCCTGGTTATAAACCATCTGTGTGCCAAATTTCATCCAAAACCGTTAAGTAGTTTTTGCGTGAAAGAGTAACAAACATCCATGCATCCATCTATCCATCCATTCATACAAACTTTCACGTATATAATATTAGTAGCATTTTACACTATACAGGTTGTTATTGACAGCCCTCCGCAAACTGATAGGGTGGCTTCAGTACATCATATTAAGATGACCGGTACATGTAATTCTTTCAGGAACATTAAGGGAATCCAAAAAACCAGATTTGTTTTATTACCTCACACGCAACGTATCGTTACCGTGGCAAAACGCACGTAGCGGACGGCAGCGCAGCGAGCTTGAGCGAGGCTGTTTTCAGCTGTTTTCTATATATATAAAATTCAAAGTCCTGACTGACTGACTGACTGACTGACTGACTGACTGATAGATCAACGCACAGCCTAAACCGCTGGTCCTAGAGACATGAAATTTGGAGGGTGTGTTCTTCGTGAAGAGTAGGCATCCACTAAGAAAGGATTTTTCGAAATTCCACCCCTAAGAGGGTGAAAAGGGGTTAATTCGTTTGTATGAAAAATCTTATTCCTTGAGTTAATAAACTTGAAACTTGGCACGAATACTTAACTAAATAAATTATGAAGATTGTCAGTTATTTTTTTTCTAAACTACCCCCTAATAAGGGATTGGGGGGTTTCAAAGTTTGTATGGAAGAATTTTAGCGCGCAGTCCGATTTACTCGAAACTCAGTATTTATACCTAATATTGAATGTAAAGAATAATGTGTATCAGGGTTTTTTGAAAATCTACCCCTGACGGGCTGAAATGGGGTAGTCAATTTTTCAGGGGAGGATTTTACTGCATGGCTTGATTAACTCGAAAATTAGTATAAATAATCTTTGAGTCAAGTTATGAATACATCCCAAACTATTTTTTTAAATTCCACCCCTGTGGGGGTGAAAAGCGGGGATACAGTTTATATGAAAAATCTTCTTCATTAGGTTAATAAACTTGAAACTTTTCAAGAATACTCGCCTAAGTAAGTAATAAAGTTTATCATTATAAGTTTTTCATAACTACCCCTCAAAGGGGGATATAGGGGTGTTGAAGTTTGTGTGGAATAATTTGAATGCGCGGTCCGATTAACTCGAAACTCAGTGTTTATACTTAAGACCAAAAATAAAGAGTAACATGTATCAGGGGTTTTCGAAAATCTACCCCTAACGGGTTGAAAAGGGGGTAGTTAATTTTACAAGGGAGGATTATAATGCGTGGCTTGAATTTGTATAAATAATCTTTGAATCAAGTTATGAATAATCCCAAACGATTTTTCAAAATTCCACCCCTGTGGGGGTGAAAAGCGGGGGATACAGTTTATATGAAAAATCTTATTCATTTAGTTAATAAACTTGAAACTTGGCAAGAATACTTGCCTAAGTAAGTAATAAAGTTTATCATTATAAGTTTTTCAAAACTAACCCTCAAAGGGGGATATAGGGGTGTTAAGTTTGTGTGGAAGAAATTGAATGCGCGGTCCGAGTAACTTGAAACTCAGTATTGATACTTTTGACAGAAAATAATTAATAATAAGTATGTAAAGTTGTCGAAAATTTACCACTGACGGGACAAAAAGGGGTAATTCAGTTTTTAAGGGGAGGATTTGAACTTGAAACTGTATGTTAATTTTCACGCCTAAACCACTGAACTTCTGATTTGGCATAGAGATAGATGGCATCCTGGGGAAGCACATACATTTTATCCTGATAGCACGTTCCCATGGGATAATTTCCGACGTCCACGCGGGCGAAGCCGCGGGCAGAAGCTAGTATTTACATAAATGGAGTGTTGCATACAGAGAACGTAATTTTACATTGAAATAAAGGAATATCAGTAGAAAAAACGGCATAATTTTTTTTTCCTGAGAAAATTTCCAGTGGGATATGATTTAGAATAAGGAGCTGAATCAATCCAGTGTTTTTGTGGAGGGCTGTCAATAACACCTTGTAGAAGATAAATCTTCTTAACTAATAATATCTATACACCTATACACATAAATTAAATTGTAGTGTCAAAACAACAGCTTTTTACTTATTTTTTTTTTTTTACGAAATCCGGTACTACCTACAAGAAACAAACGATCTCCGAAACGGCTGAACCGATTTTGACGTAGGATAATTTCCAACTTCCACGCGGGTGTTGCCGTGTGCAAAAGCTAGTTATAAATAAAGAAAAAAGATTTGATTTTTTGTATGTTTGTTTGGAACACTTTCGCGCTAAATCCGCTAAACGGATTTGGATGTTTGGCACAGGGATTACGACATAATATAAAAAAAAATACAAAAAAAAATATTTTAACTTAAACATTGTGTCATACATAGTATACTTTTATCCCGATATTTCTACGGGATCGAGGTTTATCCGGGTGAAACCATGGAGTGAAAAAGAACCTTGCTAAAAAAACATATTTTATCAATAGAAAAACACGTCCATCAGAAATGTGGTTTTCGTGTAAAAGCGTACAAACAGATAGACTGCCAGGAAGAGAAAACGTAGACAAAAGGTTGAGTTTAAGTACGGTTATGATAACACAATACGTTCCGGGGATTATAGCGGTGCCTTATAAGTCTAAAGTCCTCATAAGTCTGGCTTGCAAATTTATGGAAGCTGGACCTACAGTGGCCAGTTTAGCCGGTTTCGTGTGGTTAGATCTAGGCTATTTACTTTAGGAATATTTTCTAATGCAACATGTAGCTAGACTGGACTATTGCAATCTGTTACTTATAGTATACCTAAACCTTAAACTGGGACTACGCAATGGCTACAAAGTAGGTATAACTTCTTATCATTGTCAGCGTCTCCACCAGGAAACCCAGCCCGGCGCAGTCGGTAGGGTTTGGATGTGGAGCTAAGTCGCAAAATATGCTCCACCTCCTATCCTGCCCTCTGTGTCCCAAATCATGCAGTAAAAGTGTCCTCTACGCTGCTATCGACAGCGCTCGGAAATTACGAAGTTTTGGGCTAACAAGATCTGAAATACAGTCATGCCAGCGGCACGAGGAAGAGATCGCCTTAAAGACCTGAAGTCAATCAAAATCGATGGGGAAATTATCCATTTTATTAGAAATTCGCCATGAATAATGAAATCTATTATTTCGTACGTCAGTCGCTTTGATTCAGTATTACTTTCTGTTAATATTATTATGAATTTATTCATGTTTATGGACACGCGATCAGGAATCAAGGCTGTTCTTGTTAGGGCCCTTCCGTCTAGCGATATTTAAGTATACAGTACGTGCAGTTGAAAACCAGCGTCAGGCACTTGGTTGTCTGGCATTTTTGCTGAACTGAGCCTTTTGACGCAGCCGTGACGCACACTTTCCTGCTAATGTTCGACATCGGACTTTACACTTTTTATTTGATCTTTTATTTGTTGTTACCTGATGTATTTTTCTGGTGTATTGTGTGTCTTTTAGTCTGTGCTAAATATGTATTTTCTATCTTTTTTCTATGTATCAGAAAGGTGTGGGACGCATTTAAGGGGATAGCAGACCATCAAACTGAACAACTTCTGAAAAAAACCCGCTTGATCCAAATGTATGGGACGGCTGATAATTTTTCCCCGATTATGATGTTGGTCCAATGGAGAAAGTTGTTCAGTTTATTGGACAGACCATTAAATTGAACAACTTAGATTTGATTGGAAACCTTTCTGATACACGCTGCCTACGGTTATCCAAATTCGGCAAGGTTAATTGGGTTTTTACATAATTATACACACATCAAAAGTGTCTAGGGATCAAGTACGTTTTAGAATATCGCCGCAATTGAGAATTATTATTTTAACTTTTTTGGATCGTTATTGATTCTTTTTAGTTAATTTCACTATTTGAATAAAGAATTTCCTTATGATTAAAAATAGAAAATCAACTATCAATCAGGATTCCTATAAAAGAGTGTAATAGCATTTTTACAAAACCATTACAATTTTTGCATAAATAATCAAGAACTGAAAAAAATTGCATTGATATGGAGCGACGACATCATTTGACAGGAGAAGAGATGATGAAAGCCGTCGGAATGTTGCAAGCTGGTTCCAGGCAACGTACTGTGGCTGTCGCTCGTGGCACTACACAGAGCGTCATAAACCGTCTCTGGACACGCTGTCGTATCACGGGCAGCGTGGCCGAGCGACATGAAGGACCATCTCGCATCACCACTCGCAGACAGGACCGGTACATCCAAAATACTGCTCGACGGAATCGTACCTTGACGACCATGATGTTGGCTACGAGGCTCCACAGCTCTTCAGGCTTGCTGAAAAGCGACAAAACCATCCGAAATCGTTTATGTGAAGTGGGTCTGCGTTCCCGAAGGCCGCTGAGAGTTCCACCTAAAGCACCCCGCAATCGTAGGGCCCGTTTACAATGGACTCGCGGACACAGAAATTGGGAGGAAGAAGACTGGCGTTGTGTTTGCTTTTCCGATGAATCTCGTTTCGGTATGAGGCCGGATACAAGACGTAATCGAGTTCGGAGGACCTCTGGACGTCAAGAACGTTTGAAATTTTGTTAGGAAGTTCATTCATAACAATAATGATTTGGGCCAGTATTTAGATCGGTGGAAGAACCGATCTCATTTGGATCAGGGGCAACCTCAATGCTCAGATTTATGCGGAGAGGACTGTTTCAGACGTGATCACCCCTTTGTGAAGCCGGTTGGGTGATTCGTTTCGACTAATGCACGATAATGCACGTCCACACGCGGCTAGAGTCGTAACACGCACTCTTGGCGATGCTCGCATCAACGTTCTGCTCAAAATTACTTAGGTATACTTACATTAGTTTAAGAACTTAGTTATTAAGGTTTATAAAAAAAATGTTTATTATTTTTTGCTTTTCAGTTGTTTCAGCGGTTTAATTATTTCTAGTCGTATGGGATCTTACAACCATAGCTATATAAATGACATGGGTAAGCAAAAGCTGTCAAAGATCGGTGTCTAAAACCAACAAAAAAAATCTTTTGAGACTCCCAGGATGTATTTATTGCTAAGGCCAACCACGTAATGCAAACAACTAAACCGAATCTGATATAATAATCTGAAATTCATAGAAATCTTGTGAACCATACGCATTGCGAATACAAAATATTTAGCCTATATTATTTTTAGGTTCAAAAAATGTGTGACGAAAAATCTGGACATTATTCGGGGATAAACAAAATTGTGCTGCGTGACTTTCGAACACGAACGCGCACGAACTTAGTAAATAGTTCGTTCTATCATTCATTCGCTCCGTTGTAGATTGTAGTTCACATGAAGAATGATAGTTTTTTTTTTTTTTAACTTTGCTCCATTAAACTCATATACACAAACAGCCAGACCCGGAACAACTACTTGTAGGCCATAGAAATATTTGTTCCGTGCGGGAATCGAACCCGCGACACGCAGCACAACAGTCAATCGCTTAACCACTGCGCCAACCGTGCCGTCATTTTTTTTTTCAGATTGAATGAAGAATGATAGATTCTTCATTCATGTGAACTACAATCTACAACTGAGATTTCTAGGCATTCATTCTCGTAATGTACTTCCAAGAAAAGACGTATAAGACTTATATAATTATTATTTTTATATTTTCTTCTCGAGAGTCTCGTTTGCTTGAAGTTATCTACTTTGAAGTCGATATAAAACTATTGCAGCTTTTAAAAGAGGAGTAAAATGACTCGCGAAATATTGCAATTAAATGAAAGAAAATTTAAAACTTATATTAAAATTACACTTTGTAAGCAAGGATATTACAAATTAGAGGATTATATCCAAGATAAGAATGTTTGGAAACATGCTGGTCCTGCTCCATAGGACAATCTCTAGAGTCTAGACAAAATCAAACTGGTTGCTAATGTAATTGTATAATTTGTTCTTTTTTTTATTCTCTTTGACATTGATTTGCATTCTGTAATTGCTTAAGTCACCCGGACTTATTACTCCTTATTATTTAATTATGAAAATAGTCTACTTTTGGAATGTTTGTAAATATGTGAGCACCATGTACCTATTACATAGTCAATTTATCATGGTTTCATTAATTCATTTTAATTCTTTTACCTATTGTGGTATAGTAATTTTATGTTTAGGTGCATCGTCTTCACATATAATTATATGTATAATTAATGTATGCAAAATATTGTAAAAAATTTTAAAAGAGTAACGGTGGAGTTTCTTGCCCATTCTTCTCCATACGAAAACTACCTTTTGGAAGTGGCGACTAGAATCAATTTTATTTTAATTTTAATTTTGACGTTCAAAAGTGTCTTTTATGTGCCTAATTGAAATAAATGATTTGACTTTGACTTTGACTCTATATTAACACTTCATCATAGTTGTGTGTGTTATTATCATTCCAGTGATATTTATTTTAGAAGTATGTATGAATGTATGTTTATTTGTATGTATGTAAGCATATTTTCATATTATTTGTGTTATTTTATTAAGTGAACGGTTTTTGATTTTATGTATTTTATTTTCTCTTTTACTCTTTCACACGCTGTGTACATCTCTTTATTAGGAAACTTTTTCTATCGCAGGTAAGGTGGATGAAATTTATTTGGAAATAAGCATCACCTTTGTGCCTATTTTTCTGTTCATTTTTTCTTGTCTGTTTATATTTGTGTGTACATAAAAAGTTAAATTAAATAAATAAACTTCCAATAACTTGTAACGTTCTGCTGATATTTTTAACTATCTATAAGGAAAATAAAATCAGAACGATTTTTCAATCTAAGTTAATTTTAATAATGTGTAATGTCTAGAATAAAGCATAGATAAACTAAACCGCTTATTCCAAAAAGTCGCTGAGATATCGAGATAAAGATATCGATTTTGGAATAAATTTGAAAATATTTCGATTTAACTTTCACGAGTAATAAATAGCTTATCATTAGAAACACGAAAATTTTAGGGAAACCGACAAACTCACAACATATTAACGGATTATTTAAGTACCTATTCCCTTATACGCGTTGTCATATAAAAATCCGTATTTCGTGATAATGGCGACCCATTTTAGGGGTGATGGATCTTATCCACTCCAGACTATTGTTTTATGTCTGTTTAATTCTAAATTAATATTTCGCCGGTTAGGTACTTTACTTACGAAGAGGGGCTTATGGCTAAGTAATAACAGCCGCACGAGTTGATCGATCAGGTTAAGCTATGCTTGCCGCGGTTGGTCTGTGGATGGGTGACCATCTTTACACACTAAGATCCCTCTGTGTCTCGGAAAGCATGTTAAGCCGTTGGTCCCAGCTGCACTTCGTGGGTCTTTGACAGGCGTTACGGGTCGTCAAAAGCCCGTAAGTCTGACAACCAGTCTTACCAGGGGGTATCCATGGTAGCCTTTTCCTCTATGTTGAGGTCGGCTACCAATCTCACTAAATGCAGCTGAATACCAGTATTTACATGGAGCGACTACCTATCTGACCTCAACAACCCGGTTTCTGCGTAACACGATATCCCTCGGTAAGACTGTTTATCAGACTTTACGACTTCCGACACGGCTTTTTTCATAAAAGACTGTCAAAGATTTACAAATGACAGCCGAGACCTACCCCCGGCACGAAGGGGTCTCGGCGTTATGCACGCACGGTCAATCATCCACGTCCTGGGGGCCTACTCCGAAGTACAAAGTGCGAATGTTCGGATCGACATGGCCGAACCGAATATTATTGAAAAATACGAAAAAACGTTCGGATCGGCTCAGTTGGGTCGGGACCATAGTCAATATTCGAAAGAGTGTAGGAGTGGAGGATCGGAACCAAATAGTAACTTCGTAGCAGGAAACGGCCGAACATTCAGCCGATACTACTTCGGGGTAGACCCCCTGGTCCCGGCAAGCGTACGATCAACCAGTGTGGCTGTTATTATTTAGCCACACGCCCCTATTAGATTAGGGGCTGATTTTTCCAACGCCAGATAATTTTATCCGAGGAATGATTTTGATTTTTTGACAGTTCTTCCATACAAAAACTGTCCGACGTCAATTTTATTCCTCGAATAAAAATTATCAGTCGATTGAAAAATCAGCCCTTAGATTCATTCCCCAAAAAGAATAGACATTTTTTAAAACAAATCAACACCACTGGTTTCAATGAACAAATATCTCTCAACTACCGTTCAAAGACCTGTCAATAAGAGAAAAAAGTTTGAAGATTATTTACTTCTCAGGGTCGGAATACCTTTATCCAAAAGGGAATTGTCCAAAATATGACAAGACATTTGTCTGCGTTTGTCTTTGTAAGTACAATTGAAATTTCTAAAGAGTTCAGAATTTCGTTTTGGGTATTCCATTTTATCGGATTGTAGGTAAATGTCGAACTATAAATTGTTGTCGTAAAGACACGTAGCAAAGATTTATTATATTATCATTCTATCAAACAGAGAGCTTAGACAAGTAACAATCGCTTTCAAAGCGTTTTGTATTTCTACGAGTACAACGACTTTCAACAAGATTGACTTGTGGAAAAGCACAAGTCAATCTTGATGAAAGTCGTTGTACTCGTACTTGTGATTGACCTCTTGGATTGACATAAGCTACCGAAAACGGATAGAGGATTTAAATTGGATGTGGGGGGTCCACAAAACGTATGTGGAGAAACCGCAGCGAGGGGTTGGTCCTTATTCGCGGTTTCGCTTCCGCTTTTGTTTTGTTTTGAACTTAGCGTGGCATTCGCACCGCACTGCGCAAAAAATCCTCTAATTCGTGTCCTAATACACGGCAAAGGCCTCTTCTCATAAAGATAAGATAATAGCATTGATTACCATGCTTGCTCAAGACGGTTGGTAAAAACCCTCTTAGCATATATTTAAATATTCATTTGGTACTCAAATTCAAATTCATTTATTTCGTGAACACAGAAGGTGTTATAATACATAAGATCCGAGCTGTGCCCCGCCAAAAGGCATACAAAATATCAAAGGTTCCTCAATACAACAATAATCAAAATTAACAAAATTATTTAGTATGTCATAACTTAAGAACAGATTGAATATAGGTATTATAATTAAAATTTGTCATTTAAATATTCGTCAACAGAGTAATACGCCTTATTATTTAACAATTTCAACAGATTTCTTTTATTTCGTTAATTTTAATACTTGATATAACTTGTCCTGGTAACTTATTATACAGTTTCATAAATATAGAGTGACGGTAACGTTAATATTTTTAGCATATGAAAATGTGGCTTGCATGATTCTGTTTGTTTTATTTTACAAATCGCTCGGAAACATTTTTTCTGTGCTATAAGTACTCCTTGAATCTTAGCGGTATTTCCGCAGAATATGAGGCCATACCGCAGAGCCGAGGCGACATAGCCATGATAAGCTACGAGTAAGGTGGTCTTATTCGCAATTTTACCCAGCATATGTAGAGCATATGAAAATTTACTAAGCTTTCCACAAACACTTTCAATTTGGGTCCTCCATGTCATGTCACTGTACTGTAATACCTACGAGTATATAGTTCAAGAAATTTTGTAACACTAGCTTCAAGTATTTAATTCCCTCTATAGTTTATTTGAACCTCTGATTGTTCTATGTCTAATTTCAAAATTCATAACTTTAGATTTATTTTAAGGTTATTAGCATTTAACCAGTCGATGATAGGAATAAGACTTTTGTTTACATGCTCTTCTATTTCTTTTATGGTGCCAGTATCATAAATAACAGTGCTGTCGTCGGCAAATAGTGACATTTGATGTTCGAACACTTGGGGAAAGGCATGAATATAGCAAATAAAAAGTAAGCATCCTACCACAGAACCCTGCGGCACACCACATGACAGTATTCTAGAGCTAGAGGAGTAAACTTCCTCAGTTTTGGTCCTTATACTCGTATTTACTTTATTGATTTGTGTAATTTGACTTCTATTCTACAAATAAGATTTTATCAGATGAAGCATGCTACCTCTGATGCCATATCTTTCGAGCTTAGTTAATAGCCTGTTATGGTCTACAAACTCAAACGCCCTAGTCATGTCCATAAACATCGCCATCACTGGTTTTCTGTTATCCACATTATGATGTATTTTTTCTAAAAAGTTTTATAAACTTAGCCATATTAACGGTTCTATTTTTCTAAAGCCCATTTGTTCCTTGCGATATTTTTTTCTAAATAACTGTTCATGTTGTTATATAAAAATTTCTCTAGAATTTAAAAAAAGAAATTTATCAGTGCAACTGGCCTATAATTAGTAACTTATGTTTTATCGTCCTTTTTGTGCAATGGCTTTATTATCTTTAACTTATCGGGAAAAATGCCTTTCTGAATACTTTTATTTATTATGTCACTCAATATGGGTGCTATAATAAGAGCAACTAATTTGACTTCTCCGTGTTAATATCATCATAGCGTGTTGGTGTTTTTAAGAGTATCTATTATTGTAGTTATGTCTTTTGGTGCGGTTGGTGACATAAACATAGATTTGTGCGATCCTGGCGTGTTAAAAACATTTAACTTTGAGTAGTTAGCATTCGGTTGAACTGAGGATACGAAATTGTCATTAAATTGTTGTGCTATCTCATTGGGTTCTGTTATATATTTGCCATTTACATTAATCGCACTTATATTACTTTTAGGAATGTTAGGTTTTGTAATAACTTTCCAGGTTGCCTTCGACTTGTTAGTGCTTGTTCCAATAAAATAAGAATTCTGGCTTTCTGTGTTAGTTTGATAATGCTTTGAAAGTCTTGAATGCCACTTTTGAATCACTGTCTCGAGTCAGTCTATATTTCCACAAAAGAGATCATCTAGTTCTACTTACACACAATACACATCTCCAGACTTCAGATTTCGAAGGTCTAGAAAGAATAGAAAGGATAGACTAAGATGAAAGACAAAGGGAACGTGTATGACGTATATATTCTGTGTATGACCCAAAAATGTCGGGTTAGGGGGAAACTGGCCTCTGGTCCGCGGCCCACATTACACAGAATAGGAACAGTAGTGGAAAAGTCGGCCGAATACGTGGACCAGAATACCATGGGGAAAAAGTATCGTAGTTAAATCGACCCATTGGGATTTAATGTCATTAAAATGAAAAAAAAAAAGGTGCGAAATAAAACGTTAATATCAGAATATGTATACTTTATTAAATAAAGAATAATTACTATTACTATATTTAATTAGAATAACAAACTATAATTTGCTAATTAGTTTTACTATTTTTAGCACTCGATTTTAAGTTTTAACATTGAATTAATTCTTTATTGCATAAAACATTTAAACATCTTCTTAAACACGCTCCATGTTTATCCGCTTGACCAATAGTAGTTCAACCAACTATTTCTATTAAACAAAAATTAACCAAAACCCATTAATAAACCAGCGCATATCGCTTATTAATCAGGAAATGAATTTAGCAATAGACAACTGGTTTTTAAAACCTAAGTTTGAAATAAAGCTTCAGTTATGATTTGCTATTATAGTAACCGGAAATATAACATGGCTTTTTACATTGAAAAGTAGCAAACTGAATGCAATAGTCAAATCTTAAACAATAATGATGATTTTCTTTAAAACAGTAATCACATAGTACGAACATAGATATATAATAATAAAGTGTACATATTCTGATATTTACTTACGTTTTATTTCGCACCTTTTTTTTTTTTCATTTTAATGACATTAAACGCCAATGGGTCGATTTAACTACGATACTTTTTCCCCATGGTATTCTGGTCCACGTATTCGGCCGACTTTTCCACTACTGTTCCTATTCCGTGTAATGTGGGCCGCGGACCAGAGGCCAGTTTCCCCCTAACCCAAAATGTCACTCCTTGAATACAAATCTCAGAAATGTTTACTTACTTTACTAAGACAAAACATTAATATACGCCTAAGCCGGGTCGTCCCATCCCTTTGTGTTGGCTGTGTGTAAGTGTTAGGATGTAACAAGTAGGACAAAGGAATTAATACTTAAAAGGTGTGTCAAAGACAGAAATGATAAAACTAAATTATTTCGCTCGCAATCTGACGAGACAGTTTTCAGGAAATTATAAGATACTAGCTGTGCCCGCGACTTCGTTCCGTGCTTTGGATTTTATGGGTTGTAATTTGTTTTGCGCGTAACCATAATTTTTATGATATATATACAGTTAGATAGTTATGACCTTACAGTCCTTCCCTCTTATTTTGCCTCTGATTTTGCATCACTGTCCAAATCACAATGATCTTTATTCTCATTCTAAAAAGGTTGCTATTAGGTTGCTACCGCTGACAACTCTGTCAAAATCATTGTGATCTTTATTCTCGTAATAAGAAGGTTGCTGTTAGGTTCTTTATTGAAGTTTCAATTTGTTGGGAACTGTTGTCTAAGGAGGTAAAGCTATAACGAGGTCGTCTATATCCATTTACTTGGGATAAATAGCGGTACGGTACTGTGCCAAATGAACATTTTTCTTTCAAGAACGTGTCGTGGAGTTGCATCGCGTTTGTGTGCGTTTGTGTGTTACCTTTATCCCCTTTATAGTAGCAAATCACTTGAGCGTGCGGTTCCCAGATGCAAGTAGAATCAATATAAAAATACCGCTACAAGCTTGCGTCTGGTTTCCTAACAATGGTTAGGAAAGCGTTTTATCGCCGCGCGGGCAGGAATTTCATTACCACTTCCATTCTCGACTTAAAAGGATAAATTCTGTACATTTAAACAATTTTATTGTTTGTATACTGTAAGCAATGTTAGTAGAAAGTTAGAAGTAGGTAGGTTTTCCAAACAAGGTTTGCGGAAATTCAACGTGGCTGGGAGGTTTTGTAGATAGTTGATTAATAGCCCGTCCCACAGAGGCTTAAATCTCTTCAACAAACGCCGCTGAAAATAAGACATATTTATGACATTCATAAGTTTAGCACAGTTGTCTTACAAGAAACCAATGCCTCTGTTAGGAATAGGTTATATCGGAGCATCTACGACCGATTCTTGACAATTTCATTTTTGTCGTTATATAACAACATTTCTCATCATCAGTCCACTGCTGGACATAGGCCTCTCCTATTGCACGCCATTCAACTCGATTTCGGCAACTCTCATCCAGCTGCTACCAGACATTATGCGAAGATCGTCGCTTCACCTATTCTAGGCCTAGCCTGAAGAACATACCTGCACTCACAATATTACATACAATAGCATAATCTACACTTATCACACTGGACGGCATACCATTAAAAAGAGTTACTAAATTTAAGTACTTGGGCCATTGGGTGAGTAACTTGAGTTAAAGATAATTTAGATGTGGAAAGGGAGTGCAAGTCGCTGGCTGTCCGATGCTGTATGTTGACCCGTAGGTTCGCCCGTTGTACTGCACGAGTTAAAGTAACGCTTTTTAAAGCCTTCTGCCAATCCTTTTACACGTGCAGCCTGTGGGTGAACTTCACGCAGAAGGCATATAGCGACCTGCGCATCCAATACAACAACGCTTTCCGGGTGTTGTTGGGGCTGCCGCGTTTTTGCAGCGCGTCTGGTATGTTTGCCGACGCAAATGTTGACAGCTTTTCAACCGTCATGCGCAAGAGATGCGCATCGTTATTATATCGGTTTCGCGCCAGCCCCAATACTATCCTGAGGACGTTGGCAGACCGCTGGGACTCTCCGATTCTAGGACGCTGGATACGACACCATGCGGTGAAGTAGATTGGGATGGGAAAGTCTCTAGCGTCTCTAGTCCGTTAGTTTAGTTTGTTTACTAACACTAGATATAAGGCATTTTATACTGGTACTAACAAACTATGGAACTTGATTCTGAAATAAATGTTTATTATTATTATAATCTGCCTATATTTTTTTTCCACTGCTGGGACACAGATCTCCTTTCGGTGAGAGAGAGAGAGAGTGAGCCGTAATCCATCACACAGGCCCAGTGCGGGTTGGTAGATGTCACATGAGGTTGAATTTTTGATATAAAACCGGTTTTCCTTCACCGTTTTAAGAGCAGTTGTGATGGAATAATTTTACACAAAGTAAAGCAACTGTCTGGGTTCGAACCTACGACCTACAACTTGTAAATCGCGGCCACTAAGCCACCACTCATCATTACATACACTATTGAGTGTTAACCATTTGAACGCCATTGTCACATATAGGTACGTGACAAACAAGCGCGTGCCCTGAACGCCAACGACACAAATATATGACAAAAAATGCGGTGCACTTTATCACGAAATGAACAATTAAGTCATTTTGGAACCCCTATTCTTTTTGTAGGTATTTGCGGTGAAATTGTGGCTTGGCGTGGAGGGCACGCGCGTGCTTTTATGCTCTGGCGTTCAAAAGGTTACGCCAATATTAGTTTCATTCAAACTTGAATACAGTATGCACCCCTCGCCCGCAAAAATGTTGGTGAGCGGATTAAAGTCAGCCGTAGTCTGGTTAAAATAATCGATCACCTGAAACCAGTCTATATTTATCCGTATAATTAAAGCACTTGGATGGACTGAATAACATAATATTGAAATTGTCGATTACGTTATATACTCGTAGACCTCACATGGCCACATGTGGCCTAATGGCCTTCCCCGCAGTGGTGCACAAGTACTAGGTTAGTGTTGATATCAAGCGGATTGCACGCACTTGGTCGGAAAATTCACGGTAAACACCGATACTGTGCCCAACCTAGTCTAGTTAGCTAGGTACTGTGGAGGGAGAAATTCGGTCGTCCTATTGCAATGCCCAAGGGAAACAGAAATTGAGCGTACATATCTTCAAGGTTGGTACTAAATAGGTGGAACGGAGTCAAACTAAGTAAGCTAGCGAAAATCTCATGACGTGATGTGTATCGATTTCTAAACATGATAAAATAAAAAAGAAATTGTTAGATGACTTTTTCAGGATGTTGACCCCAAAGCATCATCAAACCATTTTTATTTTATTTTATCATTCATGCATTTACATACTTCAAGTAACTGCCCTAACTGCGTTTAGGAAATCGGTTTTTATCATGTTTAGATATACCCATCATGTCTGTAGAGTTTCGCTAGCTAATTTAATTTGACCCTGTAGGTACTGTTTTTAGGGTTCCGTAGCCAAATGGCAACGGAACCCTTATGGATTCGTCATGTCTGTCTGTCTGTCTGTCCGTCCGTATGTCACAGCCGCTTTTTTCCGAAACTATAAGAGCTATACTGTTGAAACTTGGTAAGTAGATGTATTCTGTGAACCGCATTAAGATTTTCACACAAAAATAGAAAAAAAACAATAAATTTTGGGGGTCCCCATACTTAGAACAGAAACTCAAATTTTTTTTTTTCATCAAACCCATACATGTGGGGTATCTATGGATAGGTCTTCAAAAATGATATTGAGGTTTCTAATATCATTTTTTTCTAAACTGAATAGTTTGCGCGAGAGACACTTCCAAAGTGGTAAAATGTGTGTCCCCCCCCCTGTAACTTCTAAAATAAGAGAATGATAAAACTAAAAAAAATATATGATGTACATTACCATATAAACTTTCACCGAAAATTGGTTTGAACGAGATCTAGTGAGTAGTTTTTTTTTAATACGTCATAAATCGTAACGTAACGGAACCCTTCATGGGCGAGTCCGACTCGCACTTGGCCGGTTTTTTTAGTATATTGTCCAACAAAATGTCAACAAAGATCATACAAAAGTACGTATAAAGCTCAGCCACAAATCAGGACACGTAACACTTTCTATTTTCACAGTGGATTTAATTTCGTTAATTACAAAATGAAACCCAATATGAAATGCGAATTTCACACATATTGAATTTGATTTTACTGAAGCTTAACTTACGCAGGATTCCATGAATAAATCATGATGTGAAATTCAGATGTCGAATTACATTAAAAACTTTTCATTGGTTCACCGAAACTATCGGAACGCTATTGACATCTCGAAATGATAAATTGGCTTTCATTCTCAAAACAGAGGAAGGTAATCTAAATAAGTTTAATCCGACAGCTATACTTTATTGCATTTACTGAGTAACTGCAATAAAATATAGCTGTCGGATACCTCTTGGTGAGACTGGTTGTCAGACTTTCGGGCTTCTGACGAACTTTAACAGCTGCCAATGATCCACGAATGACAGCCGGTCCAACGGCTTAACGTGCTTTCTGAGGCACGGAGGAGTCTTGGTATGTAAAGATGGTCACCCGTCCACGGACCAACCGCGGCAAGTCCTTCATTACTAAGGACATAAATAACCACTACATTTCCTAGCCGCTATGATTATTAAATTTCTAACGGCACTATATATTATGGTACTAAAGTAAAGTGTGACTACTATAACCATAATTTATAATAGGTATTAACATATTCCTGCTAGTTTTAAACAGCAATAAAGACTTTGCCGACAAAATTATGGTTTAATAAACTCAAAGTTCAAAGATTAATAAACCACAATTATTTTGCATGCAATTTTAAGTTTCCAGATTTTTCATATTTATATTAACCGTATGAAGTTTTACCTCTCTCGAAAAAGCGCTGGTAAAATGTTAAAAATGTATTTTATACAACCCAGAGCGGCTGCCTATATTTTCTTTAGCTCGCCGTTTCAGCGCTACTGTGTACCAGGATTCCCTAGGCGGATATAAACAAAGTAAACCTTGCATATAAGCAGGGTTTGCAAAAGGTTTTTTATATTCTTATTTGTTGAGATAACACTGCTATATGGGTTATTGAGCTGAAGTTGTGAAATCTTATGTAGGTAACAGTTTCTTTTTCAGAGAACATATCAAATAGCAAGAAAAAATACGGGTCCAATATTTTTTGATAATCTAACTGACGGACTAATTGATTTTTTTTGGAAACTAGCCTATTCATGCTTTAGAGCACTTGTGAACTTAAGTACCAATTTTAACATTAGATATTTACAGTGATGGATTTGGGTAGTTATCGTTAGTTACATAGTCTACACTCAGCTCCACATTAACACCCTGCTGCCGTTCTGTCGAGGTAGCCCCACTTCATGAGGTTCGACTTACACCTTTCCACTTGGGTTCGGAGACCGTTCAGGGAATCATAATCAGAATTACATTTGCACATTTGAATAAGAAGACAATTCATCAAATGCTTAGTTCATTCTATTCTATTCAGGCCCTAAAAATGTTAAAAGTTGCAGTTTATTTTAACAAACAAAATAATTGAAAAAAAAAACTCTTAAAAACATGCTTTTATTACTTGTTAATAAAAAGAACTAAAAAGTTAAAAATAATTTAAACTTGATAAGAGATATATAAAAGCGTGTTACATTTTGACGGAACATTAAAAAACATTTAGCATACCTATTACTCTTTCATTATTTTTATTTTGCAATCACAATGCTTATATGCTCGCTTTTATTTATTTCTTATCAGTTTTAAATTATTTTTAACTTTTTAGTTCTTTTTATTAACAAGTTATAAGAGCTTGTTTTTAAAAAGTTTTTTTTTCTTTTAATTTAATTTTTAACTTTTTAGTATTTTTGATGCGAGATTGACTACGGCGTAGTTCGTAGCGCGTAGCAGTGTTTTTCTGTTATATGCGTTTACTGCACTTAAGCTACATGTACATCATCAAACCCTGGTTACCATGATCTAGCACCGTCGTCAAGACGAATCAAACGAGGCCAAACTCGATGGGGTTGTGTCATTTAACTACCGAGTTCCCATGGCCACTTTTCGATTCCATCATCAGATCAGCTCCATGTCATAATCATTTTGCATTGTCATCCGATTTACACATGCATGCAAAATTTCAGCTCAATCAGTTGAAGATATCTGCTTCAAAATTAAGTTGCAAGAGTCCACCCGAACAAACATAGTTACATACATACAGTAGCGGTCCAAAGCGGCGCGCCAGTTTCACGAAGCAATAGATTGACACTTCTGTTTAACTTACGACCTTCTTCTAATGAGTAATTTCTATAGTTTATAGTATACACACACACACTCTATTCACACACTCAACACACACATTCTCGCATTCGTTTGCAATTACTTTGAATACTTAATCACGGTATTGACTACAGTTCACTTATTCGTAAAATTTTAGGATTATACCCACAGATATCAAAATAAATAAATTATAAGGTAGATGGATGCAGTTAACTTAAAGAGTCATTCAACCGCGACTAAATAGAACGTTGTTCATTGTGGGTTAGCGACGTGTGTTCTATATCTAAATATTAGCGGTGTTGTAGTTCCTTTTAAAATGCAAGCAAATTTGAACATTGAAATTAAAACGAATATTATTGCGCTGCGTAAAATTGGACTTAATATAACACAAATATCTGATGAAACCGGACTGAGTGTAAGTGTAATGATTAAATTATTTTATTAAACAATTTATCTTATTAAAGTAGAACTGCTGATCCTTATTTTTTTAAAACGTTTTATAAAGTCTAAATAGAAGAAAATATAATTCCGAAGTAAATTTATTTACCTAGATTATTGAATGATGGATTAATTCTATAAATATATGTAACATCTCTTGTCATTATAATTTTGTTTCTAAATCGTAGGTAATATTAGTATTTTGCTTAGTAGCCTAACAGTACTCCTTTTTTTTATTTTAGAGAAGTAATTCCATGGCCGGCACGACCTCCTGATGACCTCAACCCCATAGAAAATCTATGGGGTTTAATCACACAGCGATGGGACGCAAGGAATGAGAGGACTGATGAGCAATTGAAGCTGCATTGCCTAGAAATCTGGGAAAATATAAGAGGAACAGACATATGTAGTAATATTGTAGGGTCGATGCGCCAGCGTTTATTTGATTGCATTGCTAATAATGGGGGTTATACGAAGTATTAAATTATAAGTTGATTATAGCAATACTAAAATTATATTGTGATATCCGTAATAAGGATTATTTTGAGGTTTAGCTTCAATCTTCTTTTCATAATGAAAATGAATACTTAAGCTATAACCGCAATAAGTCCTAATAAATACGATTTGTTAACTTTGACATTTGAGATAGGCAACTTAGGTAGGCTACTACTACTGAGTAATTTAATTGTATTGTGACAAGGAGTCCGCACTTTTTTTATTTACGTGGGTAGATTTGCTAGTTGTAGTTTGTTATAGTACTCTAACAAACTACAACCAGCAAATCTACCCACACAGTGGTAATTAAAGGACAATATTATTATATTAAATTGAATCTTTGCGACAAACACACTTCTATTTTTTCTAGTCCTTTAAACCAAATACAACCTTATTGCATTAAACGTATGGTCTTAAATCGAACTGGATTCAAGTCAAAGTGAGAACAAAAGCATTCCTGAGCGATAAGGATTTTTTCTAAGTGGTTACGGACTAATGAGTGAATACAAATAAAATAGACTATATTCCGTGCAACGAATTTACAAAACGCATAATTACGGTGAACCGCTATTACCTGCTTAACTTCAATAAATTGTTCTTTATGAGAAAATAAACTGTTTTAACTAGACGTTTATTTATTTCTAGTTTATAAAATTATAACGAATAAACAATTTGAAATTACTTATAAAACATTTTTATTTTTAACCCCATATTACAATAACAATATAATAATAACAATATAATAACTTATTATTATCGTTTATTAATCTATCGAATAATAAAAAAAAACCGATAAAGATTATTGTTGGAAAAGAAAAATTAAAAGTCCCATCTCGAGATTGGAACCCAGACCTATGCGTTCGATAATCTAATACGTAAGACTACCAGCTATCGGTACTTGATGAAATGACTTCAATTTTAGCAATGGTATGAACCAACCAAAGTCATGCGTAATTACGTAGCCTATGTGCAAAAGCGACGGTATGTTTTTTGTTTCGTTCGACGCCAGCCAGTGTGCGAATTCTGAGATGTGCGTTCTGTGTTGATACATCACTACACACAGACGTAGGTACGGACGTTACCGCGCGTTCACAGCAATACAGTCCTTAAGCTGGTAATCAATTAATGACTCTTGACTGTACATACATCGAAGTTAAATAAAAGCTTGTAAAATAACAAACAGTATTTTTGGCTACTGCGCAACACCGAAAACATCGCATCTGCAATTTTAAGTTCTCGCTTTGCAAGTTTTGATAGTATTTTGATTCGGTATATGCCGCGCTCGGTAAAATACAGCCTGAAATGGTGTAGATATGATTCACGGGCTCTGCGCTCGACTGCCCATTTTTTCCGGGATTTTCCAAGCAACCTGCTGTTACATTTTCATTCATAAATGAGGTCCTCTTACTCAAGCACATTGTTCGCGCCGAAAAAACTAGCTGTACCATTCCGTTTGTGTGAAAAAACTGTGCTTTTGGGAACGAAAATAAAATAATGGACTCAAAAAATATGTTTTCGACGGATCTCTTTGTAACAATGATTTTTGTCAAAGAGACAAAGAACAAAAAACTTCTGATCAAAGAACTTCTGTATTGTGTTTTTGTAGACACATCACATACATTGTAGATTCTCAGATCTAGAAAAACTATATTATGATATTAATTATTTGTAGTATACCGTACTATGAGAGCATTTAAGAAGTAAATTATTTTTTTCATAGACGTTTTCAAGTACACACCACATATGGGACTTTATTGACTAAAGCCTACCCAATTTTGAGAGGCAGATTCAAGACTCTGTAAGAATAGTCCATTCTTACAGTGTCTTGAATCTGCCTCAGCAGTCAATATCCGCACAAAAATCTGCTAAAGGTTTACAACAACTGATTGCAAGATAAACAAGGAATTTTAAAGTAATCGTTATTGGAAAACACAGACTCAAAAAAAGGTTTAACTCATGTCAAATCTGTTTTCTATCTCAAATGCAAATTATTTAAACTAGACTGAGAATCAGCTCAAAACTCAGAATGTTAAAATTACACAAGACAGACCTCCAAAGCGCCCGCCCTTCACGATTTCCTAGTGCTTAAGCTAGGATGAGGAAGTAGCGCAACTCAGCAGGACAGCTGTTTGTTCAGTTGAAAAGACTTAATTCTATACAATACAAAGTAATTGAGTTTTTAGTTTACAAAGTAATTTACATTACGAAACACAAAACATTAAATTAAATTATTTGCCATATCAGCTAGCACATGCCAATACACCAACTAAAAAAGTAAACAGCGCTTAGGTAATACCTAAATAAAAGCCTCCAGGCATAAAGAGCGTGTCCGCTCACATACTTGAAGACCCTGTCCTGCAACCGATTCCTATCGGCAGGTAAACAAGATATCCAGTTAAAGTCGACAGGTTTCACTATTATCTAACTAACCTAGTGACCTAAGGTATTGGAAAAGCGTCCATTAGATAATGGAACTACCAGCCAATAGTTTTTCTTGGAAGTAGAAATAACTTTCACAACATCTATGCGAATATATATTATGTAGTTGGCGTGGAAAAGTTCAACTTCAATATGGTAGTTGATGAAAATTGCAGTAAATAATAAAACGTGAGGTGTGTTTATTTGGTAAAATGATTGGTTCATTTGGGAGTTCTAACTCCACACTATTATTGCATAATATTCATCCAAATTGTTGTATTTTTTGAATTCTTAATGTGATTCTAGCTCAAGCACAATGATTTACTTAACATATTCATTTGATAGCATTCGTGATTCTCGATTAAACTATACTTAACTACGCCAAAACAAAACTTCTAGTTTTTGGGCAAGTTTACTTAACATTATTATTAGGTCGATGCCTCTGTGTTGGTACTTATACACTGTCCATTAGGTTAACTGTTTTTTGACAGCTGTCTTAGAACGTACATATTCCAGATTACGTAAAAGTTAACTTTAAAATGCGTAATAAAATACATATATAAACTGCCTTATCTTATTGAATTATCTTTATTATGGCTTCTTACATACATTAAAATACCGTACGACGTGTATCAATCAATGTATTGTGTGTTGCTGCAATCACTAGTTCCATCTGTCAAAACGGTTTACATAATGGACAGGGTATAGTTCCAAATTCATACGCTGACTTGGTACTCTAACCTAAAACAAGTGTAGGTAGATATTGAACTTTTGTAGGAAACATCAGATTTTTTTTTTTATAACTTACGAAAACTTTTGCAGGTGGTCCAGAATCATGTACTGAATCGCACACACCATGTTACCCTGTATTTTTTTACCAAAATCTTTAACCCACTTTTCTTTTACAGCCTTCAAATGCAGAGAAGTATGGACCAGCCTGGAGTTAGAACGGGCCTTCAACCTTGGCATAGATGCTGGACTACTGCTGATACCCATCTTTATCATGTCTTTCGCATACTCCTTGATAGTCACCAAGCTATGGAGGGGTATGCGGCACGAAATCCAGCACAACTTCAAGTGGCAGAGACATTGTGAGTAGAAGTTTTAATATTTTAGGTGCAGTCGACCTTGTCAATAATATAATAATAATATCCCTGGACGTTTCACACAGCGCCATCTAGTCCCAAGCTAAGCAACCTAATGCTTGTGTTATGGTAACAAGATGGCTGATAAACTACTTATATACATTTTTTTTTTGTAAATACATACATATTATAGATAGAACTGCTTTACCACTATTGAGAACAATTCTCGGTGTATCGAAACTTCACTAAAGTTGAAACTATCTGACTGGCACATAGACAAATAGATCAGAAGGCCAATTCCTGTAATGAAAAACGTTTAAAATCTAGTCGCAATCTCATCTCAGCGACAATCAATGTCAAAAACTTGTCAAAAATGTAGGTATTTTAGAAAAGTTAGGTAATTTTGACAGATTGAGACTGAGGTCAGACTGTGACAGTTTTTAAAATTACGAGAATTGCCCCTCTGGTCGACTATAAGTAGGTACATAGGAACTTGTTTATTGGAGGGCTTTCTTTGGTGAATAGGGGTTGGTGAGATCAGTACGGTGTGTGGGTGTTTTTATTAATTTAACTGGAGTCTTATTAAGGCACTTTATGAGAAAGTTATTAGTTAGTATTAATATTATTGAACAGCCTCATGTAATGAATTAATGAATGCGCCTCGTTTTTTTGATCCTCTAATAATTCCTAATTTAGGTTCCTTAAAGCACTTAATAACAACTAACTTAGATCCATAGAGACTTACAGATCAAATTAAATTTAACAAAAGCAAAAAATACGGGTCCAATATTTTTTGATAATCTAACTAGCGGACTAATTAGAATTTTTTAGGAAACTAGCCTATTGTTATTAATTTTTTTAATTGTGTATGTATGTTTAAAATACGTAATGTAGAATACGTGGTTTCAATTAATGAGTTAACCAAATCGCCACACTGTAATTATGCTTTAGATTAGAGGTGGAATATTTTCTGTATTAACAACACATCCTTTATTCCAGAAAGAAAGTTTCCACCTTCACCATATTGTAGACTTCGCTAATAAATTAGAAAGCAAAGCTATCATTTATCTTAGTCCTAGCCGCCATACTATCTCAGGTAGCCAGTAATTAATTAACGTGGTAATACAAATTAGTATTTGCTCGCTATTACGCGCATAATATGTTTAGAATAACCAATAATCAATAACTACCTTTTTTTTTTTTGAGGATGGGAAATCATCAAATGACTCCTCCCGCTCTGGGTGGAGCAGAAGGGAGTATCAGACTCTTACTGACTAAAACCCACCCGTGTTCCTTCCTTAGCCCTTTATGTTCCAGGGCAGCGGTAAACCCTTTCGGATGTTCCCGCTACCCTGGCAGGCTTCGGCCCTATGGGGCCCCGTATCTTTTGCTGACATCTCTTTGAGGCGCGCGTGGAACACGTACACGCCGTCCGGCACGGGCCTAGTCCTGATCGGACGAAGAGCTACCCATTACTCATCAATAACTACCTTGTTTAGTAATTTATTGATTAGCTACTGTTCATAGAAATTAAGAACTTGAGACTACGACTGCTGAATCTTGAGTTTTTATAAGTCTCAAGTTTCATTTAATTACTTATGCAGAAATACGCCTGACACGGGAAAACATTATTTATATATTTAGTTCTGTAAATTTGTTTAAAAAAAACTCTTTTACACGTTAAATATAAATTCTGTTTTAAAACTGGGGTCCGTGTTTCCTATATATATATGTATTCTAAGAAGAAACACTTAAACCAACTTGGAAGTCACACTCTCTTTTATGATTTCCTAATCCCAGAAACATTTTCAAGTTTTTACAGCTGGTTTAAAAAATATACCTCATCATCTTTCAAGCAGAAAATGTTCCAGTTTTCAATCACAAGATTTTTAAGTTTAAAATTTAAACCAAAAATAGTAGGTAGTAACATGACACAAGTTACCACCTCTTATCTCAAGCTATCAGCTCTTGAGCCAGGCTGGCAATTGTAATCCACTGCTGGATATAGGCCTAGCAAAGATGGCAGTAACACCTACAACCACTAAATTCGTTAGAGAGACCATTCTTTCCCCCCTATCGGTACAGCCCCTATTTTTACTGCTCGTATTATTTTTTCACAAAAGGAAGTCACAATAAGTCCTATTCTAAAAAAATCTGTTGATCCATACATTACGTTGAGTTATGCGAACATAAATGTATGGATCAGCTGATTTTTTTTCACGATTTCAGGGTTGGTCCCATAGTAAAAGTTGTTCATAATGATAGAATAGAATAGAATACTCTTTATTGTACACCATAATTATAAATTACAGAACATAAATATATAAGATTTTAGAAAGGGTGACACAATGGGCGGTCTTATCGCTAAGAGCGATCTTTTAAAGACAATCTTTGGATGGATTAAAAGTAAGGAGAGACAAATATAGCAGGTAGTCGGATAATGATGAGTGAATGTGAATGAATGTAACGGTTTATAGCGATGGTGAGCAATACGGAAGGATTTTACTTTTAGATCCCTTATAAGGGTTAAAAGTTCGTATGGCAGGTCTTCATTTTGCCCATGGGAAATTCCATCCACAACACGGCTGTCAATAAATTTTGTTAAATGGTTCGAAACTTTTGCCCGCAGCCTGCACAAGTAGGCTTTTAGAACCAATGTCAAAACTAATAGGAACTCACATCCTCAGATGTGTGGTATGAACCCTTCACAAAGTCGTCATCCACGCATTCTGTTACAACGCAACTTAGTAACTTTGAGCAAAATTATTTGCTGGGAGACTACTTTTATTTTTGGTGTAAAAATTCGCGGTTTGCGGTAGTGCGTAATGTGACGCTATATTTTTTTTTAAAGAGTATCTCGCATTTCTACCTTGGAGGTTGACGTCTGCTTAACCAGAATTGCCTGTGGATGCCTCAATAAATTAATACCTCCAGCCAGGGCTAAAAAACTTAAAAACTAAGCGACTACACGCTAAGGGCACCCTGTGGGGTACGGACCTCAGCTTATGGCGTCGCTGCGAGAGGGCAGCAAGGGAGAGGCTGGATCGGAATTACTTAGGGACGAATTTAAAACTACAGGCTCAGCGGCGCGGGCTGGCTCGAGCAAGGATAGGGCAGACTCAACGGTACAGGGATCGTGAGAGTATTTATAGTTAAGTTTCAACATTTAAAACTTGTTTTTGTAGAAAAAACATCAAAAACTTATGACCTTCAACTTCTTCGTAACCAGAAGGTTCGCAGGTCTAGTACAAAAAAAAAAAAATCAGAACAAGTGACTCTCGGTTTCGTTAAGGATATTTGTACACCCGTATATAATTAAGCATTGTTGCCTTTTTTTTACGCTGGCCTACACAAGCATTTATTTTACTAACCTATAGTTCGAAAAATGTATCGGCAAAAAAACGTAAATAACGCAATTAATGTTGTTGAACTATTAAAATGAAAGCCATTGCTACCGTTAGTGTATTAGGCCATTTCACTACAGCTCATGCTATCTGTGTACCAAATCTGCTCAGCCAAGAAATGGTAACAAGCAGACAGAGTTACTTTAAGAATCGTGCGTTGATAAAGAAACCATTTTCACATAATCAAATCAAATACTGCTGGAACACATTGCCTGCCAAACCCATCATGTCTGGAACAGACAAGCGTTTACCGATATTATTGTGGTTCCATTCATTCATCAATTTCACGGTCCAAAAAATCAGGCCACTTGGTCCTGGGACACTAAGGGCAAGATTCACAGATCACACTTTGACTTTATGTACTTTGCTGAGTAAAGAAAGTGTTGTATACGAATATGAACATTATTTTGTATAACATTAACGTTAATATTCGTATGCGACGCTTGCTGACATTCGCTTATATGAATATAAACTTTATAGGCATAAGAATATGGTTCATAATCGAATGAAACGCTTACTTAGTAAAGTCAAAGTGCGATCTTTGAATCTTGCCTTAGGGCTAGCCGCACACACACAATAATATTGTCAATAAAATACATCAATAATATTTGTCAGTAATATTGTGTGTGTGCGGCCCATATTTCGGTATTGTTGAATATAATAGTGGATTTCCAGAAATTCTGATTTTATCACGGCAATATCGGAGGGAGACGGGGTATGACATGAATATTTACTTTGTAAAGTATATAATTTTTTTTTAATTATGGTGAATGTGGACTATGTGGGTCATTTCTTCTTTCCGTTTTCCTTTTTTCCTTCTTAGTTAGTTTTAATCATGATCTGGCAGTTTGAGTAATTTAGGCGGCCTACCCAAACGTCCTGTCTTTGGCATTGTTCGTCGAATCGTTGAGGTCCTCAAGTTTAGAGTTAAGCTGCACGATTTTTGATAAATGCTTGCACTGACTGGACAGGTCTACTCAATCTGTGTGGTTATTTCCTCAAAAGACCATTTCAGACACCAACCTACATGGTCTTCACATGGTCTGTCTAAGATTATGTCTGGACTTTAAAAGAGACTGTGACCTCTGAGTTTGTTTCGGTCTTTCTTCTCAGACTAGTCAGATAGGAAACTTCGACCTCATCTAGTTAAAAAAAAAGAGTGCGTGTGCGCGGCAATATTATTTCAGCTAAGAAAAAGATTTCAAGGCAGGCAGACGTTCAACCTATTACTTGTAGGTATTAATAAAAACTACATATTTATTGGAAAATTGAATCGGAAAGTTGGAAAGAATATGGTCAATATTATGGTTTTGGTTTTATTTTATTTTTATAATAGTTTGGTAATTAATGAAGTATAAGAACTGTATCCAATTTATAAATTACTACCTGCGCCCTGCGGTTTCGCCCGCATAAGTCTCGAACCCGTGGGAATATCGGGATAAAAAGATATTAAAAAAATCGAATCTTTACTCTTTATAATATAAGTTTAGATTATAGTGTAGGAAAGTTTTGTGTCATTGTTGTCAACTTACAATTAAAAAAAAAAAAATACAAAAAATAAATTCTGGCCCATGAGGGGATCGAACCCGCGACCTTCGCGTTATTAGCACGACGCTCTAACCAACTGAGCTAATGGGCCGATGTGTTGCATGTTGAAATACGGTAGCAGGTCACGAAAACTATACATAAATATACTTATTTTTTAAGTTGGTTATCTATAAATACTCGTATTTATAAATTAATGTCGCTTTTTGTGTCTCTCGTTCTGGCCGCGTGTTCTTTTTACGCGGTTTTCACTATTACTTAGAAAATGTATTCCGGAAGGTTTATGTGTAGGTCTAAAACATTAATATTTTAAACGTACATTTACTATAAAAATCTCGAAGTTTTGTCAACTCGTAAAAACCGTGCAAAGCATGGTCTAGTCTTTAAAAATGTTAACGTTGGCAATTTTGCGCAAATAGTTACAAATATGAGCAAACTGCTCCATCCGCACTTAGCTCTCAAGTTTACTACTGTAGCCTGCAAGCTACGGAAATTCATTATTGGGAAAGTTTTGAAACTTGGCAAGAAACTATTGGTTGAAATCAGTGGTTAAAACTTACGTACCGACTATTACGTACCTATATACTACAGTCGTTGCGTCGACACATTGACAACTGTCTCAAGCATCTGAAACCAAGAGAGCATCGGACCACGGTAGGTACGCAGTCCAGTTACTTCCCCCCACTGTAGCCCGAAAGTATGCGCGCATGACATTTTCGTTGACACTTTATGTCCACCTCATGCGCTGCACACTTCTACCGGGAGCGGGGACCCTATCAGAGGCCGGTGAACCTCGGATTCCTAAGCTGACCAATATGGTCAGTCTCTTCCGCGCCGACAAACGTAGTGTTGTCGTCGGCGGCGAGAAGCGTTGGACATACTCGTACACACATTCGAAATGATCAGGGGGCCAATTCTCGTAATTTGAAGAACGTTCACAGTCTGATCACAGTCTCAATCTGTTAAAAATACCTCTAATTTCCCTACATTTTTGACAAGTTTTTGACATTGATTGTCGCTGAGATGAGATTGCGACTAGATTTTGAACGTTTTTAATTACGGGAATTGGCCACCTGATACAAGATATCCACATAACATTATTTGCAAGACTTTGGTATTTTAACAATAGGGAATCTATTCCGTCTAAGATTGTAATGAAAATGCTTACCTCGTTGGTCTAGTGATCGCAATCGCTACTGCTGCGCATGAGGTTTTTCTGGGTTTGATTCCTAGGTCGGGCAAATTGCTATTGTGTTTTTCCATCAGGAATTTCTTAGTAGTAGTCTGGAGTCTGAATTTGTGCCAAAACATGATAAAACAAAAAATAAATTGATTTGATGAATTATATTTTTAAGATCAACGTTAGCTTTGCAACGTTAGCGTTAGCGGTGGTGTGTTACTTGAAATATCAATTTAAACATCACAAACACGTGATGGGTAACACGACAAAATAAAAATTAACTTATTTCCTCAACTCATATTTCAAGTAACCATACTATTAGCGGTCATTGACCCCAAGCAAAAAATCATCTTTATTAACCGACTTCAAGAAAAGGAGGAGGTTTCCTCACGTTATTTTCCTTCACCATTTTAAGAGCAGTAGTGATGAAATAATTTACACAAAGTAAAGTGTCTGGGTTCGAACCTACGACCTACAACTTGTAAGTAGCGGCCGTTACCACTGGGCCACCACTGCTCAAAATTACGTACAGTGGTTATCAATCAAATATCAGTTCAAACTCAAACTCAAACCATTTAATTCAACTAAACCAATTACAGGTACTTTTGAATTGTCAAAGGGTCGGTCAGTCAGAAAGATGAAGCTAGTTGCCCATTCCAAAGCGTAGGTACCTATGGAGAAGAACGGGAAACTCCATGGGCACTCTTTTAAATCATAAAATTGTTACAAAATATTTGATTACATCATTCGTGTTGAAATTAACCGTTGCATTGGTTATGTGACTTGCGTCTGAACTATGTCTGTATTCGATATAAGTCCGGAGTTCACGAGCAATGATGTGAACACTGAAAAGCCAAACATTAGTTTGTAATGACATTTGAAATTGGACGTCAGCTGGGAATGTCATGTCATGTCTTTTCGGGAAAACGGATTATTTTTTCTGTTTATTTCGTCGTGATGTCTGATTATTTAAAATAATAAACTTTTAAGTTAGCATGTAGATATTTGGCATCGATCAGGTCATCGGCATCAGGTCATATGGCATCGATCGATCAGGTCAAGCTACGCTTGCTGCGGTCGGTCCGTGGATGGGTGACCATCTTTACATTACCAAGACCCCTCCGTGTCTCGGAAAGTACGTTAAGCTTGGTCCCAGCTGTCATTGGTGGATCTTTGACAGTCGTTATGGGTCGTCAGAAGCCCGAAAGTCTGACAATCAGTCTTACCACGGGGTATCGTATTACCCAGTAAATGGGTTGTGGAGGTCAGATAGGCAGTCTCTCCATGTAAAATACTGTTATTCAGAGCCTGGATCTGGTTAGACTGGAAGCTGACCCCAAAATAGTTGGGAACACGCTAGGCAGATGATGATGTAGATATTTGGCATGCCTAATTTAATATGTGGCACAACACAAGGCTGTTTTGTCTGTCTCATCTTTTATTACATAAGACACAACGCTGGCAAAATGTGGGTGTATATATACCCTTTGCCTAATTTTATTTAATCCACAAGGCTTACGGTAAAATAATAACTCCCTATATTCAAGACCGAACCTTCGTCAAAATCATGCCTAAAATGATACGAGAAATAAGGTCTAAGATTGTGTAGCGGTATCTAGAACGCCACATGCGAACAACACGTCATACTGACGTCACGCAAATCCTGCATCTCGCAAGCAGAGTTTACCGCGCAATTAGCATAGATACAATTTCCCAACATCAATCGTTGGGCAATTGCCCGCCAGACATAACACCCGTCTGGTCGGAGTATCCTCCCTTTTCTATGTAGGATGAGTGAACTTTACACCCTGTTCCTCATACCTCTAAAATTGCTCATCCCTTTTTATATTCCTTGCCTTGTTCAATCAATCGCCTTACAGGATAGCTAAATCAGATATAAAAACCGATATTTGCGTAGAGTGAATTTTCTATACAATCATGCAAATCGAATCGAAGGATCCCAGATCGTTACGTAGCTCACTTTTCAGGAATTTCAAATACACAATTATGAGTGTATTTGAAAGTGTTTCCGTTATTTTTGAGGGGTTTGTGGTGAAGTAATAACAGCCGCACGGGTTAAGCTACGCTTTCCCCGGTTGGTTCGTGGATAGGTGACCATCTTTACATTTACCAAGATCCCTCCGTGGCTCGGTATAATATGGAAAAATTGCGAGGAAGATAGTAAAAACGACAATTTCATTTTCCCATATAAACTGTTCTACCTACTTTCCTGTCAAACATTTGACGATCGTCCCTTCGGTACGGTAGACTCGGGTCCACTCGAATTGAAGCACGTGTTAAATTAAGGATTTTGAATAGTGTAGGAATAGGTTAGGAGTAGGGTTGGAGTAGGTTAGGAGTAGGGTCCCCCCCAGTGGGTTCCCGCATTGTCGAGGCGGGGGGGCTCAGTAGCCGTGGCTAGGCGGGCCACGGTGAAGCTAAGAGGGACCCAAGCGGGGGGCCGCTCGTCCGGGCTGTGCGGTTTAGCCCGACGTAGCGGCCCACGGGTAGGTTGCGGTGCCACAACATCGCGACCTACCTGAGGCGGGCCGCGATGTCTCCCGTGAGGGAGACATTGCGGCTGAGGACAGAGGCCGCGGCGGGAGGGGTTCTCCCTTCCTTCCGCGGCCTTGACGGGGCCGCCACCGTGAGATGGCGGACGCGGCGGGGCCGCAGGGGAAGAGGAGTGTTCGGTGTTTCGTTGCCGCTCTCCCTATCCTCTGCGGCCGTAGCTCCCCCAACGCGGGGGGCTTGTGGGGCCCGCCTTTTAGGCGGGCGTGGAGGCCAGCAGGCAACGGGTGCGGGGGCTCCGTTGCCTGTTTTGCACAGGCCTCCACCTTGTGGGACGGGAATGGCCAGGTGTTCCCGGCCATTCCCGTAGCCCCCCAACCTGGGGGGCATGCGGGGCCCGCCATACCACCTTGGCGGGCGTGCGCCGGGAGGGCCGTGGAAGTATTGAATTCCCATAGCCCTCCCATTACGGCGTTTGTAGGAACACCGCTGAGTTTTAGTGGGTATACTGTCCTTTCCGACATTGAGTCCCACATACCCCGTCTCGGTCCCCCGCGAGACGGGGATGCATAAAGCATTTCTCAGCGAGAAAAAAAAAAAAAAAGAAAAAAAAAAAAAAAAAAAAAAACGGTTAGGAGTAGGGTTGGAGTAGGTTAGGAGTAGGGTAGGAGTAAGGTAGGAGTAGGGTAGGAGTAGGGTAGGAGTAGTGTAGGAGTAGGTTAGGAGTACGATAGGAGTAGGGTAAGAGTAGGGTAGGAGTAGGTTAGGAGTAGGGTAGGAGTAGGGTAGGAGTAGGTTAAGAGTAGGGTAGAAGTAGGGTAGGAGTAGGGTAGGGGGTAGGACATCACGCGAACGAAGTAGTGCCGGGCAGCTAGAAATAATTTATAAGACAAAACAACGTTTGCCGGGTCAGCTAGTAAGTCATAAATAAAGTAGGTACGTTAAGCCGTTGGTCCCGGCTGTCATTCGTGAATCTTTGACAGTCGTTACGGGTAAATCCGACAAACAGTCTTACCAGTCTTACCCAATAACTGGGTTGTGGAGATCACATAGGCAATCGCTCCATGTAAAATACTGGTATTCAGCTGAATCCGGTTAGACTGGAAGCGGACCCCAACATAGTTGGGAAAACGCTAAGCAGATGATGATGATGAGGTACCTGTTCGGCAAATCAAATTAACTACCAGCATTGTAATAACACGGCAAATTGTCGCAGAGTGTCAATTTGGTAAATAAATAGTTTCTTTACCTAATGGTAGGACTCCTAGCTATTTATTTTGTTTTAGCTATAAACAAAGACTTAATAAATTCGCTATCATAATAATATTAAGATCTGAGGGATCCGAGGGAAACGAAGCGTACCTACCTAAATAAATTAACTCGAAGTTTTTGAGGTTCATAGTTTTCTTTATTTCAGACTAAAATGTTTTTATCATTCACTATTTTCGTCCCAAGTCAATTTTGGGCATCGCTGATTTTCAGCTATTCAACTTCTCCTAAGAAAAAAAAAACCGGCCTAGAGCGTGTCAGGCCACGCGTAGAATAGGATTCCGTAGTCACCCTTACTGGCACGTGGAATTAGAAGGCGGGGTCGGTATTTATTGCTATGAATAAATTAATTGAATAAAATGGTTTAACCATATTATTGTCCGTAACGTTTAATAAAAACTTTTTTGCAAAAAAAAAAAAATCAACCGACTTCCAAAACGTGAAAACTAAAAAGTGAAAAATAACTTTAATTTCGGAAGTCGGTCGTTGGGTTCGCATTTTCGTTGTTTGCCACCGACTGCCACCGACCACCGACCACCGACCACACACGACGACACAAAAGTTTTTATTTTTCACTTTTAAGTTTTAAATTTTACCAGTAATTTTGGTTTAAAAACCAAACTACTAAACCGTTTTGATCTGACTACTGAACCGTCGTGATGAAATTTCTATGGGACCATTTGGGAAGTATACCCTTTCTAACAAAAAAATAATTTCTCAAATCGGTTGTCAAGCGACGGAGTTATGCGCGAACAAACATAAAAAAAATACAAACTTCCGAATTGAGAACCTCCTCCTTTTTTAGAAGTCGGTTAAAAACGGGCCCAAATTGGACGATGGTAAGTGAAGAAGGAGTTATAAAAACCGAATTCGCAAGGGAAGTTACAAAAAATATTTTTAATATTTATCATGTTATTTATTATTTCGTTATTTTTGTAAGCACATTCTACAAATTACGCCTCTATAACTCCTTTTTTTTGGGTGGGAAATCATCAAATGACCTCTCCCGCTCTGGGCTGAGCGGAAAGGCGTGTCAGACTTGTACTGACTAAAACTCACCCGTGTTCCTTCAGTTGCCTATGCCAGGAGCCACGGTATCTCTTTCGAACAACCCGCGGAAACAACCCGGTCCGGCGAGGACCTGCGTCAGGCGGAAGGTGAGGGCGCCGTGGCGCCTCTCTAGCCACTCCTCAAAGAGGGGACTTATCGCCGCAATTGTGGCGTGCCCAGCACTGGGTTGCGACAATCGCACTCTCCATGCCACTATGAGATCCCGCCGGCGCTCTGTCCGCTGTACCGTGATTTCTGTTTGGTTCAAATACAAAAAAAAAAAAATGAGCAAACGTGCTTTGAACACTAACACACTTTTCCATCCCGTCTTGCTAAGCCTTGATAAAAATGTTCAAATGTTTGCTATGTCGGGATTCATCAACCTGACACATTGCAATTAAGTACAGCTTCAATTCTCCAATAGATTGCATCCTGCATTACTAGCTATTTTATTATTCATCTTTCTCTTGCAATCAACAGCACACGTGTAACGGGACGGATCCTCTCAATCTCACTGGCTTATTGGATATGATCGATAGCTGCAATACTATATCAAAATGCATAACTAATTTTGATTAAAATGATTCTTTGTTATTGGGAATATCCAACGATGACTTTAGTATTGGACTATCTCGTTGGTATGCCTAGAGTCGCAAATGCTGCTGCTGAGCTCGAGATCCTGGGTTCGATTTACGGGTCGGGCAAAGTGTTATTGGATTTTTCCTTCAGGAATTTTCCAGTAGCTGACAACACGGTTGGCGCAATGGCTGAGCGATCGACTGCTGCGCTGCATGTCGCGGGTTCGATTCCCGCACGGAACAAATATTTGTATTGCCTACAGGCAGTTGTTCCGGGTCTGGCTGTTTGTGTATGTGAGTTTAAACGTTTGTAAACGCACCCACGATACAGGAAGAATTCCAAGTGTGGGGCAACGTTTAAAAAAAAAAGTGCCCTGTTTATGACAATAGGCTCGCTCCCTTTTACATGGGACTTGATACATAACCGGCGAAATGTGGGTGTGCGATTTTGACAAACCCTTCGGATATAATATTATAGGCGTAATGTAACATCGAAAGACAAAGAGACATTGGTTTTGGTAAAAAAAATTGTAGATTTTGACTGACTGCCCGTCGAGTTTTAGGCTCAAACAAAGCCTTGATTCTTGATAAAAAGCGCTGTTTTGGCTCATTTTGCCGCTTTATCTCTTGAGCTCAGCTCAGGGGGTATACTCCGAAGTAGTATCGGCCGAATGTTCGCCCGTTTCCTGCTAAGAAGTTACTATTTGGTTCGGTTGGTTCCGATCCTACACTCCTATACTCTTTCGAATATTGACTATGGTCCCGACCCAACTGAGCCGATCCGCATTTTTTTCGCATTTTCCAATAATGTTCGGTTCGGCCATATGTCGGTCCGATCCGAACATTCGCACTTTGCACTAAGGAGTAGGCCCCCAGGTACGTTGGATCAAAAGCCTGACACAGAAAGCAAAACAGCTGTTTTATGACCCGTCTATCTTGTGGACGCCATAATAAATTAAAGGCTCCAGTTAAGGAATAAAACCTATAAACTAAGCGACTACACGCTGAGGGCAGACCTGTGGGGTACGGAGCTCGGCTTAGGGCGTCGGCGTCGCTGGGGGAAGGACAGCAAAGCAACTGCAAAGCTTCTTAAAGCAATGTCTTTTATGTAGGTTCTTGTCTACTTGGACTGTTGATTCTGTTATAGTTTTCTATGAAAGTTTTAAAATACTCAAAACAAAATAGATTTTCATACTCCCCATACATCCATAATCATGAATGAACTGCTACACAGTGCCAACAAAACAAATAATTAATTATGTACAAAGCAATGTAGATGTGTGTATGTTGCCATATCCATCGACCGTATTACATGCAGTTTGTGTTTATTGTACCACAGTACGTTCGTTGAGGCGGCATAAACGCGGCTTACATGTTAGCACACGTAGCTCCTAATATTAACGGTTCACAAGTTTCATGAATAGTAGTAGCTTATATTATTAAGTATTCAGGCTGCATTTAATATTAATTCAACGTTGTGGAAATTGGCTCCATCAAACAGTGTTTCTATTTTGATAATCATATCAGACCTTTATATTTTGTTCATTTATGTTTATTTTCTGTGGCAAGGCGAACTAGATGCGTACTGCAAGGGTTGGATCGATATGGCTCTAGAAAAGGATGCCTGGAAGAATTTGGGGGAGGCCTTTACTCAACGGTGGGACAGAGTAAGAAATAAAAAATAATGTCTTTGATTAGGCATATCTCTCACTCAAAGTGAGCGAATGAATACAAAACGAAAGTGAAAAATGAATTCATTCGTGAACCAATCCAACGATGTTGGATCTCGTTAGATCTCTTTCACTCACGCTCCGAATGGTTGAAAAATTAAATAAGCAAGTGAAAGTTAATTTCTTTCTCATTGTGGTGACGCCTGAACGCAGAAGGATACAAAAATAAAGTGAAGTTTTTATTTTAGCCAGCTTTCACGGGAGCTCCACTTTTACAAAAAAATATGTACCGGTATCTACAACGCCACATGCGAACAACGCGTCATACTGACGTCACGCAAATCCTGCATCTCGCAAGCAGAGTTTACCGCACAATTAGCATATATACAATTTCCCAACATCAATCGTTGGCCAGTTGCTCGCCAGACACAACACCCGTCTGGTCGGAGGATCCTCCCTTTTCTATGGAGGATGAGTGAACTTTACACCCTGTTCCTCATAGCTCTATAAATACAATAAAATCAAATTAGGCTAAAAATCAGCAATTTTCGAACGTCAAAATTACAAAAGACAGGTCCCCAAAACGCCCGCCCTTCACCACTTCCTAGTGCTTTTGCTGGGAAGAAGAAATGGCGCAACAAACTCCCCAGCAGCACAGCTATCTGTTTAGTTAGAAAATTGACTTGATTGTATGCAAAGTAATGAACATTACAAGACACGGAACATTAAATTAAATTATTTGCCATATGTCAGCTATAAGAAAACCTACAGGCTAATAATTATTTTAATTAATTTATTAAACCCCGTAATTCAACGTGCTGAGGGTGGGAAAAAGATTCAATTTTGTCGGCACGTGCCTCGGAATAATGTCGAGAATTGTGAATTTGTGACGAATATCAGAGAGTATCTACCGGCAATCACATTACTCAATAATGTCGGTAAGCCTGTAATTCTGTACACACAATGTGACGTACCTGAATGCTGAAAATGTTTGCGAATTATATGGACCACTGTGTTGACGGATGAGGTGTAAAAATAATTTGCTGATGCTATTTTGTTTTTGTATGAAAATTGTGTTTTATTCATTTTGTACACTAATGAGACACAATTGGTTTTCTATTCTAATTAGCCACAAAGGGCCCGCGAGATAGATGGCATCCTCGGGAAGCACATACATTTTATCCTGTTAGCACGTTCCCGTGGGATAATTTCCGACGTATCCACGCGGGCGAAGCCGCGGGCAGAAGCTAGTTATATAATATATTATTGAATGAATACTATTGAAGAAAATAAAATATATTCTAATAATGGAACATAACAACTGAACAGTCGGGATCTATTATTCGACAGCCAATCTAATTTTTCAATTTGTTTTTATTATGTAAGTAGTTTGGTTCACGTTTTACGCAGTCGGGTTTATTGATTTTTTAAATTTATTTTTTTATTTTATCCTTTTTAGTTATGAATACCTAGCTAACTATTTACCAGACTGGATTTCCTACCAGCATCAGTACTACATCACAATTGCACTGGAATTTAAGTTCTCGTAATGTAAGGCTCAAGGTCTCGTAATGTCTGGACGAACTTTAAAAGAGACTGTGACGTCTGAGTTTGTTTCGGCCTTTCTTCTCAGACTAGTCAGATAGGAAACGCCGACCTCATCTAGTTTTAAAATATGATTGACGTGTAAAAGTGTTTGTACAAACCTACTTACAAAATAAAATCATTTATCATTTTTATCATTAAGGGATGATCATTTACAAAACAATTTGAAACAACGCAAAACAAAGTATCATAATCAATTTTATTTTCAAATAAAAAGATTACCACATTTTTTTTTCTATTATTTTTTGTTTATTATATTTTTTTTGTTTTTTATAAATTTTTTAAATAACTATTCAACGATACCCCACTTGACATAGTTTGTTGACTTTAATTTTTTTCATTTTCACAATATGGCGTCCAGTAGTCGCCATATTGAATTTTCACTAACGTCATATCTTTAGTGACACTCGCCGGACTAAGAGTAATCGATTGACGTGTGAATCATAAAAATCAGCCCGGTCTGTATAGTGCTTCAAAGGAACATACAAACATACATACATAGGCTGATAAACACATTACCACTCCTTTGCGTCGCGCAGTCGGGTAAAAAGGGTCTCAACGCTCATCCAAAACCGTGTTATGGTTGCGATTAAAACTTCCAAATTTTAATGAAAATATTTCTAAGCATGGGGTTTTTGTAGACCGTGATAAATTATATTTTTGTTACGGACGCTTTTAACGAGAACATCTTTCATCGTTTTCACATGTTTAATTTCAACATGAATGATGAGACCAATATTTTGTAACAATATTTTGATTTAAAAAAGTGTCCGTGGAGTTTCTTGCCCATTCTTCTCCATAGGAACCAACTACGCTTTGGAATGGGCCACTAGCTTCATCTTTCTGATTGACCTCTTGACCAAAATGCCTGTAATTGGTTTATTTGAAATAAATTCTTTGAGTTTGAGTTTAATAGCGAAGAGCTTAAATATAATAAAAAGAGTTAGTTGTTCTAAGTTCATTTAACTCTAAGTTAGGCTGATCTTTCAGACTGTACTTCCTACGTATAATATAACTCAGTTTGACTTACAGTCTAACCGGATAAAAACTGAGATGGAGGAGTTTTATCCTGAATCTTAAAGATTACGCTGAAATTTATTATCCCCTTGTTGCCAAGCAGGCTGACTTAATCGTATATTTTCTGCATTGTTTCAGACGGAATTTCCTCAGTTGATGGATTATCTTATACTAAAAAAACTAGAAACTTCGTCCACGTGAAATTTCTTACTTCTTTCAAAACCTTGAACCTTAATCTGCTTTAAATATATTACTAGTTTCATCAAACTCACCGAATTGTGATGACTCGAATCTAGAGGCCAGTCACATTTTATAGTAGTCATCATCATCATCTGCCTAGCCTTTTCCCAACTATGTTGGGGTCGACTTCCAGCCTAATTGGATGCAGCTGAATATCAGTATTTAGTAGTTTCACATTTTATAGTAGTACGGACAGGTAAATAATCTACTTTGTATGGAATGAAAAACCTCCAAAAAATACTATTTCATCACAGACAAGCGTCTAGAAACACGAATTATAAAGCTGCTGTACCTTTTTACACCTATTGGAAAAAGATCCGCGCGCGATCGTCTATTACTAAGAAGAGTCCCTACTCTTCTTAGTAATAGACTTGCCTTTTAATGCGTTTAAAGCTCAAGTAAAATCTAACCTTTGTTCAAAGGCTTACTATTCCATCAACGACTACTTACACGATCAGAATAGTTGGTCGCCCTAATTAACTCAAGACAATGTTCATGTTCTTTCTCCAGAATTAGCTTACTGACAGGTTATTGTTATTAGTATTAACTTGTTTATTTATTTTACTTCGATGGTCCTAGTTTTTCATCTGTGACTCAAGTGACAGCTATGTGACCAGAACCCAGCTATGCATAAATGTGTAAGCTGTCACGCCCTTTATGCCTGGAGGCTTTTATTTAGGTAGTAAGTTTTTATTTCCATTTTAATTAATTATTTTTCAGCTTGAGTACGTATAGTTTTTATTATATTTGTTGGTATATTGGCGTGGCTAGCTGACATATTTTATGGCAAATAATTTAAGTTTCTTGTAATGTTAATTACTGAACATAGGTTCCTAGTATTGTATACATGCAACTATATTCTAACTGAACAGACAGCTGGGAAGTTCGTTGCGCCACTTCTTCTTCCCAGCGATAGCACTAGGAAGTGGTGAAGGGCGGGCGTTTTTGGGGGACTGTCTTTTGTAATTTTGACGTTCGAAAAGTGCTGATTCTCAGCCTAATTTGAATAAATGACTTTTGATTTTGATTTAATATTGTGCGATCTTTACGTCAGCACTGTACCGCAGGCTTTTAAACACGGTAATTATAGTTTTCTAACTCTGCCCAACAAAGCCCTAATTTGAGAATTCCATGACAGTAGATTGTCTATCAGTATACCGAGGTATTTTACATTGGTTTTTCTTGTCAGGGGAAGACAGGAGCATTGATTTAGGTAAGCATTACAATGAATATGAGCTTTAACTGTAAATGGGATGTCCGGTCGACTGGCGAAGTCAATTTGAGGGAGAAGGTAATAAAGTTGGTTTTTTCGACGTTTAGAGTTAGACTATTCGCTGATAGCCAAGACATGACAATGCCAAAAACAGATTCTGCTCTCTCTCGAACTTCGTCCCAATTCTCAGCATGTACGGTTAGCATCAAAAGTCGGTTAACACTTTAGTTGTTTAAATCTTAATTATTGAGCAAAATATTCTTAAAAAGCATATAGTAATAGAATATTTAAGAATAATTAACTCTTTGCTGTTACATGAAATAGAGAAAACCAATGTATCGCATCATTTTGTATCAATTTAGATGATTTGTAAAAGTAACAGTGTTAATTGACTTTTGTTGCTGACTGTACTATAAGGGCCGTATCATCCGCATATGAGTAGATGGAACAGTTTGGGAGTGCTAAATTACATAAACTGTTAACATAAACTAAAAAAAGTGTGGGCCCCAAAATGGAACCTTGAGGTACTCCGTAAGACAGTCCACACACGTCACTGACATATGTAGTAACTTTAACACACTGCGTTCGCTCAGATAAGTAGCTCGCAAAGATAGTGAGTGCGGGGCCTCTAATAACTCCAATGCTCTCCAATTTCTTTAGTAGGATGGGGACAGAAACAGTATCCAAAGCCTTAGATAGATCTAAGAATAAATTAAGGCACTTAAATTTTTTATCTAGTGTCTAAACAACATCATCAATCAAGACAGAGAAAGCGTCCTCACATGACTTACCCCTACGAAAAGCAAATTGATTGTTGGAAAGGATCTTATGGCTTTCCAAGAAAGATATAAGACGATTGTTAAGAACCCTTTCAAGAACCTTCGACAATGCCGAAAGGACTGAAATAGGTCTATAGTTATTGACACTGCCTCTGCCTCTGATAATGAATGTATATTTGCGTTGGTTGGTACCTAGAAATGGAAACGGATATGCCTACACTATCGAAGTAAGAATAGGGTTCACTTTCAGGACGTCTTTTCTGATGTTTTAGTTGTTATAAATAAGTTAGTGCAGACGCCAACACATCAAACTACCCCAAAACTGTAAAAATTTCCTAATCAACCTTGAACTTAATGCTTATGCAATAAAGTTGAAAATCTATTAAAGAAATTTGACAGATTGTAGTAGCTCGATGTGCTGGCGTTTGTACATACCCATTCAAACTGAGCTCTATAATTAAGTAGTTTATTAAATATTCTTTTTCATATCCAATTACTGGAACAGTGAGAAAATACAAACAACTTGTATAAAACGATCTGTTATCCTGTTCGGGGGGGAACTTACAACTAATATATAAACAGTGTTTTAATATATAAATTCTAGAAAATAAGCAGAATTCTATGTCTGTAGGTACAATAATTTAATTTATTGTTTAGAAATAAAATGCAGCTTCATGCAAAAATTCAGCGTTATAAGAAAATCTTTTCATGATTAAAGTATATAATTACTTTAGTATCGCGATTTAGGATTTTATCCACCTTGACATTTTATACGTTGATCCAGACTCATTGTCAATTGCTAGACATAGGTAGGCCAGCCTCAAGTTTCTATTACGATACCCGGTTTTCGTTTCCGAAAATCTCGTTGCTAATCTTGTACTCCTATAAGTTATATATTTTTATTTCTTTGTCCACAGTAACAAGCTGCAAGAGCAACCATCTGATCCCAACAACTCCGATCATAAAAAGCAATTCAGCTGATATTTGCTGCAAAAAGTGGTACACAAAGAAACTACAAAAGGTGAGTAGCTATACTTATAGAAAGGAGAATGACCAAAAGTCGTACCAAAAAGTCTCATGCATCAAGATCAAAATATTATAGTATTCATTTTCATAATTTTTTACGACATTACGCGTCGGGGATTTGATTTTTGAACAAGGAATTTAATTTAAATTAATAAAGTGTTGAAATTGTATTATTCCCTTTACATGATGTTCCGTTTCAAATGATATGATTAATATAACCTTGAATTTTAAAAGTGTCATGATCACGTCTTTCAAAAAACACGTAAAAAAATAATACTTTTCCGATACTACATTAATTAAAAATATCGTGTCGTGCGAAATTGAACCTTAAGTCACACATAAGTCGGAGCTTGAGTTCGCTACTCAAAATTACCCCGTTACAAACATTTTAACACGAGCTCTCAAGCACATATACATAACTCATTTCCAAGTCAAATATATACGTTATCGCAAATGTGCAAGTTATACGGATACTAACTTTGACTGGGTCTTTATCGAACTTTTTGCAAACAAGGAGTGCCTACGGCTATATCCTTAATCTCGTAAATATACGTAAGTTTGGATTGCGATCTGTCCAACTACGAGTATAACTATATATGTATATGTGTTACGAGTTCGTATATGTCTCTCGTGGTAACGGGCGCGACTTACGAAATGTAGGTCGTAGATTCGAACCCAGTCAGACACTTTACTTTGTGTACTTAAATTATTTCATCAGCACTGTTCTCAAAACAGTGAAGGAAAACATTGTGAGGAAACCGGCACGTCCTAGAACCAAAAATTCGAAGACATGTGACATCTTTGGCAGATTTGGCCCGCACTGGTCCCGCGTGGTGGTTTATGGCCCACTCCCTCTCACAGAGAGGATGCCTGTGCCCCAGCAGTGGGAACATTATAGGCTGATTGAGCTATATGTCTCTCTCTTAAATTCACTCACTGCGCACAGCAGAAATTGCTGTATCCGGAAGCAAGAAATTTTTCGCAAGATTTTGTTTTATAACGAGGGTGAGCAATAAGGAAAGATTTTTCAAAATTCATAAAAAATAGAGGTGAATGTTTGTATGGATATACGTCTTTTTTGCTGTTGGGAAATCTCATCGATCAGAGGACTTGTTGCCTTTATAAAAATCTTCGTAAATCTGTTAACCGGGAAAGTCGCTGGTCAAAGAGAAAGAAAAATGTTCTTTCATTCAACTAAGTAAGCCATTGCTTCAAGACAGTCCACACAACCAACAATCATACATACCGTGCGTAGATCTCGCGTCCGGCGTGTGTGTAAGACCAGTATGACCATAAACAAGACAAAAGAGTATGTAAGAATCGTTGCAGGTAGCGTTCGTAGCATTTGCCTACCTCTATTGGGAAGAAGGTGTAAGTTTATACATATATGTATGTATGTAGTCCACTCAAATAGCGATATGTAGTTCCAAATTCTTGACATTACCTTTAATGAATTTCCCAAATTGTGGTAGGACCGTTTCCACAAACTATGTACTAAACCAAGCCCTTAAACGATTAAGTTACACATGGGGCAACGCTTGGCAAGTATTACGATCATATAGCAATCTCCGGTCTCCCAAACGAAATTGACGTCTTTAATGTTGAATCCCAGTTTAATACCGACGTTAGACTGGGTGCCAACGTTATGGTGGTCGACTTGAACTCTCTATGTTTGATGCGTGTAAGTACATGGTTATGTTAGCTTTAATATCCGTTGATTGCCACTTGTGTGTAGTGATGGAGCTAACATGGTTAGATCATGCATTATTATTACGCTTCAAACAATTCGAAAGCAATAGCTAACTTCAATCCTGTTGAAAGCCGTTGTGGAAAATACGAAACGCTTTCAAAATGATTGTCGCTTCTTTAAGTCCTCAGGAGGCGCCGAATGTGGAAGTTGGGGTGATTGTGGGAATCTTGATCTCTGTGGTTTACTTACTGATTTTTTTTGGACTAAATCCACTTCAATGTGTAGGAGTAAAACTGATTCCACTCACTATACGCCGGTTTCGAAAACTAAGATATTTTTGTCTGAAAAATATTGCGAATCAATTTGCATAATTATTATGTGTATCTTTGAAGTTTTATGACCGAAAATTCATGATAATATATTGTTGTCTTAATATCGTTGCATGCCGTAATATTTACGATTAGGATTATAGGCTGTAAAATTTTATGATGGTCAGTACCTAACATAAAAATATTAGTACAGTCTGTTGTCAACATTATCTGACCCACTCTAAAATAAACGAATTTGGACCCTCTGCATCTGCATCTGCATTAAGGTTTATTCAATTTATATATAATGTTACAGGTAGAGGGTTCAAATGCGTTTGTTTTTAGGGTGGGACAGATAATGCTGACAACAGACTGTACCTACTGACCCTTCGACACCCTAAAAGTGTAACGATATTGAAACGATAGGAGGCAAACATCCTTTGAAAAATGGCGCTGACAATGATTCTCGTTATTTTTCCTTTGAAAAGGTTTGCATACCTAAGTGTTGTATACTCATACGTTTCGCAAGTCATGAAATATAAGTATTACGTAATAAGCTTGCCTAAATTTTCTCGTCACCGGGCACGCGTACAAATCCATACTCCGGATTATTTGGTAACAGATATTTTCTGGCAGGAAAACCATATACGAACCAGGATCGGGTGGGTCCTGGGTTCGATCCATGGGCCTTATTCTCTATGACATAATGAACGAAACCACGCGAAATGAACGCGAGATTGGCGGGATTTGCTAAGGAATCGACGTGGTTTCGAAGTAAGGAATCCTTAAGTGGTTATAGTTAATTAGGGCCCTGGGGGGCTGCAGTCTCGACATTCATAGCAATCGCTTTACGACCGAATTCGGCCGCAAAGTCCCGAATTGACAGGTGTAACGTATGGAGTGACAGGACTTTGGCGACCGAATTTGGTCGTAAAGCGATCGCTATGAATGTCGAGACTGCAGTCCCTGGGTCAGGAAGTGAGGATCCACGGATCGTGGTCGCGACCGATAAACTAACGATGCAGTCTAAATCATAATCATTGTTATTTGATTTAAAAATCGACAAGAGGTTAAATAAACCTCGTGAACAACTGAAATTCAATATTAACTTTTTTAAAGCCCCCGCAGAAAGGCGCGACACGATTCTTGTAGAACAATTCCCATGAAGTTTTCATATGTTCTACTAGAGTCGCATCGCGCCTGTCTGCGGGAGCCTTTACTCACGAGTCACGAAAGTGTTATTATTAAGTTTGTTGATTATTGTGGTCGATAAGTGGAAAAGTTCTTGTTGATTATTATTGTTTTAGTTTGAACAAGTCTGATCAAGCAATCGGTGTAATAAAAAGCTTGGTTATTTCAGTCACTTGTAAAACTATTCGGGATTAGGTTGGCTTAGCTTATGTTCGTTTTAAATTAATAGCTGACCCAAAAGACGTTGTCCTGTCCAAACAATAATTCTTACAAAAATCCCATAGAAAGTACCGTTTCAGGTCTAGCTGAAAGTCAGCGTAAGGCACTACTTAATTTGTCTGGCATTTTTGCTGAACTGGGCCTTTTTGGCGCAGCCTTGAAGCACACTATTCGGCTAATTTCTTACATCGGACCTTACGTTTTTTATTTGATCTTTATTTTTTTTTTATCTGATAAATGTATCTGCCCGTCGATTCTGTAAAAATCTCACCGTGAAAACTCAAGTGAAGTGAGCTTGATGTGAGTTGTCAGTAGTGTCAATCCCTAGCATTATTTGGAATGACAGCTCACTCCACGCTCACTTCACCTAAGTTTTCACGGTGAGATGGTTACAGAATCGCACTGCTGGTGTATTGTGTGTGTCTTTTAGTCTGTGCTAAATAAATGTATTTCCTTTCTTTCTTTATTTCCAGTTCTTCCCCTATTACATTTTTTCTTTCCCTAAAAACTTTATTCAGACTATAAACAATATTTAAATTATTTAAATATTTTTAATCCACGCGCACGCAGTACGTACGCGTCTATCGTCCTCGGGTAGAGGAGGATGCGAAACGCGCTCAAAGTATCTCGGCCTATTATATCATTCTTTACAAGTTCTTACAAAGTATCTCTGCCAAGAATAGGATGTTACAAAATACAGATTATTTTTATTAAAATTATTTTACTTTTTTTTAGCTTTTTAATTTTACGGAAAATTAAAAAGCTACTGGCTATTATAAAATATTTCCAACACAAAAAAAAATAAAATTACGTATTTTCCAATGAATAAACATTAGTATCGGAACATCGTAGTAACTGTTATTAATCATTTTTTGTGTGAATACATCGAGGATTGTTATTTAAACAAAGATCAAATCATTTTTATGTGACACTCTGACACATTGTTGAAGACATATTATTTAAAACAAATATCAAATCATTTGTAGTATGTGTAAATAATAAATTCCACAAGAATGTATTGACATTGTTACGGGATTGTTGTTTATTGTCCCTATTTGTACTGTACAAACCTGCCTAACTTTCAACACGTGTAAAAGTAAGGTTTTTGTAAATAAATCTGGAGTTCTTTCACCATTAAATTAGATGACTATTTTTATTAACGTTTATTATTCTCGTTTTATCTCATAAAAGACTCCAACAAATTGAGCACGTAAAGTTAATTATAGTGTACAAGTCAGCGAGGCTGCCATAGTCGCCTTAACGCTCAACGCTAAAGATTTTTGGGCGACTACAGTCGCCCAGACGTTTGAATGGATATAATAACTTTTACAACGGTATACTATTCTGGTAATAGAAGACACGAAAAGCGTTAAGCCGTTGGTCCCGGCTGTCATTCGTGGATCTTTGACAGTCGTTACGGGTAGTCAGAAGCCCGAAAGTCTAACAACCAGTCTTACCAAGGGGTATCGTATTACCCAGTAACTGGGTTGTGGAGGTCAGATAGGCAGTCGCTCCATGTAAAATACTGGTATTCAGCTGCATCCGGTTAGACTGGAAGCCGACCCCAACATAGTTGGGAAAAGGCTAGGCAGATGATGATGATGATACTATTCTGGTAATATATAAACGATAAAAGAAGATATTTTCAATAATGACACGGTCGCTAGCCATTTGCTAATAAGTATACACGCGGTTTGCTATAAAAGAGTTACACAGTACTAAGCGTTCGTCCAATACACTCAGAGTGCCTAGACAAAGTGAAATTATATCAGCGATAACGATGATGAGCATAATAATAATAATATCCCTGGACATTTCACACAGCGCCATCTAGTCCCAAGCTAAGCAACCTAATGCTTGTGTTATGGTAACAAGATGGCTGATAAACTACTTATATACATTTTTTTTTGTAAATACATACATATTATAGATAGAAAGACACCCAGACTCTGAACAAATACATGTAGGTCATACAAATATTTGTTCCGTGCGGGAATCGAACCCGCGACACGCAGCGCAGCAGTCAATCGCTTAACCACTGCGCCAACCGTGCCGTCAATATCATAATCATCCTATAATTTTCCCACTGCTGGGACACAGGCCTCCTCTCTATAAACGTGGGCCACGCGGGCCCAGTGCGGGTTGGTAGATGTCACGTCATGTCTTTGAATTTTTTGCCTTTATGACCGGTTTCCTGACGATATTTTCCTTCACCGTTTTGAGAGCAACATGCAGCATGTTTTGAGCATAATAAATAATATTGGACCTACGGTTAGACACTGTGGTTAAATTATCCAGAGTCACATTAGGTACACAGTTACACACACTATTGTTTGGATTTACATGGTAAATTACAGGACATAAGAAAACGTGGCCAGTTAACAATATGTGTTCCCGCTACTGACTGTGTGAAAGTCTTGTATACAGTCAGAAGCGGGAACACCCATGGCTCAACTGGCCATGTTTTCTTATACCTACCTACCTGATATTTACCTTTATACTTCATTAATAAAATATAGATCTAATTAGTTTATGAAACTGTCATATATCAGAGGGGCAATTCTAGTCATTTTAAGAACGTTCACTTTCTGAGGGGCAATTCTCGTAATTTTAAGAACGTTCACAGTCTGATCTCAGTCTCAATCTGTCAAAAATACCTCTTAATTTCCCTACATTTTTGACAAGATTTTGGCATTGATTGTCGCTGAGATGAGATTGCGTCTAGATTTTGAACGTTTTTAATTACGGGAATAGCCTTTAGAAGTTAGTAAACTATGAGTGTGAGTAAACCGAGCCACAGCCGAGGTACATAATAGTACCTATCACATGAGTGTTTAATATCTAGTTTTATTAACTGCTTTTTTCTAAAGACTTGAAATTTTAAATACAATCACACTAATTAAATATTATAAAGGCGAAAGTTTGTGAGTGAGTGTGTGTGTGTTTGTATGCTTGTTACTTCTTCACGCTCAATCGGCTGGACCAATTCTGATGAAATTTGGTATGAACGTAGCTGATACCCTGCATTTACACATAGGCTTTTTATCCCGATATTCCCATTATGCGCAGCTAGTAAGAAATATCGTCAATATGCACCGCGGGGCCTAAAATCATTGGATTTTTTACTTACATGCCATGGAATTAGTATGTACTATAATTAAATAGTACTTAGAAAAATAGTATTTAAATAAAATTTTATAATTTCACGTAGTTTTTCATTACTGGCATTAAAGTACCATTTTTTCTTTCAAAATAAGAACTTTTCGATTAAAATCTAAAATCAAAAGTCATTTATTAAAATTAAAGTTATTTTTTTAAACCCAGATACTAATTTGACCGGTTTAGGTAATATCAAATTTCTATACTAAAAAATGACTACTACTGAAACACAAAAGACTTATATGTCAGTTAGTATCTGGGATTCAAAAACGATTTTTAGGCTGAGAATCAGCACTTTTCGAACGTCAAAATTACAAAAGACAGTCCCCCAAAACGCCCACCGTTCATTCATTAGTGTATACAAAAGTTTTGAATGTAGCCCAAACTGGCCCATATAATTATTCATTTGTTATATTAATCTGAATGCATCCTTTTATTCGCAGGACGAGTCAGAGCAACGACTAGACGTGGACAATACCAGCGCGCAGTCGTATTGTATGCACACCGTGGACATGGAGTTCAGACACGTTGTCAGGTCCACGCACATCGATAAAAGCATAGAGGCGAAGAGGAAAGTGAGTAACTTGCTAAATAATTTACTTATCTTAATACCTTGGTAAGTTGACAGAGAACACTGATGGAAAACTTCTGTACCACGCTAGGTTAGAGGGGCAATTCTCGTAATTTTAAGACCATTCACAGTCTGATCTCAACCTCAATCTGTCATAAAATACTTCAAATTTCCCTACATTTTGACAAGTTTTTGACATTTGTTTGTCGCTGAGATGAGACTGCGACTAGATTTTGAACGTTTTAAATTACGAGAATTGGCCTTCAGATCACGATCTATGGCCGTTTGTCCACCGTCACGTCAACGGGACGTCAACGAGAACGAGATGACGGCGTCGAAGTAGCGATACATAATTATATTTGATATGGCCCCGTGTCCACCGCACGTCCGTCAATGGGACGTCACGTTCGGTTCGGATAATCTCGTTTCTCGTTGACGGTGGTGGTGGACAAAAGCTGTAAGTGTACGACGTGCGGCCAACTTAACTGTAACTAAAAGTTCACATTTTCGTACGAAGAAAAGACATCGATCTAAAAACCAATTTGGCGTAAATCAGGGGCTGTCACACTACAATACCTTTTGTGGGGTCCTAAAAAATAAAATATCGCTAAAAATATACCTGCAAAATGTCGACCAGTTTTTCGATGTTGTTAGAACAAATTGTCTGGAGAGAACAGCTTTGTATTGACATTGTAGGCAGAACTCTTCAATCAATATTAACGTGCAATGTATTTCGGTATTTTTCTTGTAACTCCAGACAGAAAACTAGAATCACAATATAAGGTTTCTATTCAGAAATACCAAGGTAGTCAAATATCAGTATAGGGAATTTCGTTTCAAACCTATCGAATCCGCCTAGACTTTTCACAAATTTATTGGGGTCAGCTTCCAGTCTAATCCGATGCATCTGAATAGCAGTATTTTACGTGGAGCGGCTGCCTATATGACCTCTGCAAACCAGTTACTAGGTCACACGATATCCCTCGGTAAAAATGGCTGTCGGACTTTTTCGGGATTTTGAATACCCGTTATGACTGTCAAAAATCTTCGAATGACAGCTAGTACCAACGCGTTAACGTGCTTTCCGAGGCACGGACGGGTCTCGATATGTAATGGATAGTCACCCATCCAAGACCCGACCGCGGCAAGCGTAGCTTCACCTTCGATCGACCCGTACATCTGCCATCAGCCAGGAACCTATGTCTACCTACTAGCTTAATTACATTCTGATGGCCGGTGGAGCAGACGAGTCCTAGAGGGTAGTCAGCGTATCGGCAAGCGTAGTGTGGGACGCCCCCCATTTAGGTGGACCGACGACCTTAAGAAGGTGGCTGGGACAGGCTTGATGCGAAAGGCGGTAGACAGGGTGTTGTGGTGCAGCCTGGGAGAGGCCTATGTCCAGCAGTGGCCCGCGATAGGCTGAGTTGATTGAATTACGAGTACATTAAAAAAAAAAACACAATTAGTAACCCAGCCAATTATCTAGAAATAAAGCTGCGTGACGGACAAACAAACAAATACACAGAATCCACGCATCGCTAAATTAACACAACTACTGACTAACTGAAATAAATTCATGTTTCAAACATGAATTGCATTCCAACTTAATAATCGTACTGAAAGTCTTCGATAATTATATGGAGATTTTCTGTCAACAGTTTATTATGGAGATGGAGAGGTATTGCCACCGCGGCGGCGCACTTGCGGCTCCCATTTCGAATGCAAAATTGTTATGGCAATCACATTCCTATTCATAGGATATTCGTGCTTTCAGGCCATTAAACACAGTCAAAAAAATATGAAAAGAAAATAAAAATAATAAATATGTCAAGAAAATATGTCATCATTCTTACTTAACTTAAACTTAAACTTCGATCCCTAAAGGGATCGAAGTTTAACGGAACGGAATAACGCTAGTATGTGGGTGGTGTCCAGTGTCCAACAAAGAATGACTTAAATTAAGTATTTAACTTATGAAGAGGGTTGCGGGCTAGCAACCACTTTTTGATGTAGGTTTATTTACGGCCGAAACTTTTAGTAAGCTTTTTATTTAGTCCCTAGAAATGGACCCAGAATTTATGACATATCTAGTGAATTATCCTTAGTATTCATAATCGAATATCAGTGTTAGCATACTGATATTCGATTATGAATACTGATATTCGATTATGAGTTATAATTTTAGTTGGTAATGTTTTTATAATACGTAGAGATTTGCCAGCGGTAACTGCCGCGAGTTAAAAATTGTAGGTTTGAACCTAGACAGGCGCTTTACTTTGTGTAAATTATTTCATCACCACTGCTCTCAAAACGGTGAAAGAAAACATTGTGAGGAAACCGGAATGTCCAAGAGCCAAATATTCGAAGACATATGACATATATCAACCCGCACTGGGTCTGCGTGGTGGGTTACCGTCTCTCACCAAGAGGAGGCTTGTGTCCTAGCAGTGGAAACATTATAAGCTGATCATGTATTTGACGACACGGTTGGCGCAGTGGTTACGCGATTGACTGCTGCGCTGCGTGTCGCGGGTTCGATTCCCGCACGGAACAAATATGTGTATGACCTACATGTATTTGTTCTGAGTCTGGGTGTTTTTCTATCTATAATATGTATGTATTTACAAAAAAAAAAAAAATGTATATAAGTAGTTTATCAGCCATCTTGTTACCATAACACAAGCATTAGGTTGCTTAGCTTGGGACTAGATGGCGCTGTGTGTAATGTCCAGGGATATTATTATATTCAGTAGAGATTTGCATTCAGATGATGATATTATTTTAAAAACAGTTCATAAAGCCGACCCTCAAGAATGATTGAAAACAACGTCTAAAACAATATATACAGATGATATCTCGAACTATATAAAACTGTTGAACTAGAAAACTGAGTGTTATTCGGTTCATATCACATGACGTAACAGTAAATTGCTGTGACAGCTTTTATTGAACTTTACACGGGTCGATTTTCGGGCGGGTTTAGCCGTCCGCCAAATTGTCACAAGGTTGTAGTTCCCACAATGCCACATAGCCACTCTATTTAAACAATCATCATCATGATCTGCCTAGCCTTTTCCCAACTATGTTGGGGTCGGCTCACAGTCTAACCGGATGCAGCTGCGCACCAGTATTTTACATGGAGCGACTGCCTATCTGACATCTACAACCCAGTTACTGGGTAATACGAAACCCCTTGGTAAGACTCAGACTTTCGGGCTTCTGACGACCCATAAGGACTATCAAAGATTCACGAATGACAGCCGTGACTAACGGCTTAACGCAATTTCCGAGACATGGAGGGGTCTTGGTATGTAAATATAAACTATTTAAATATTATTTTGTATAAATTTCTAAAGATGAGATTTTTAAAAGAATAACCTTTTATTTTCGTTGGTAAAATCCTCATGGATACCCTGTACTGGCGAGAACGGAGGGTTTTGTCGGACTAAAACCCCACAGTTCGTACCACTACCACGAGTCTGGGGTCCGGTCGATACATTCCCTACACTCCCGACTGATATCAGTCCGCCATGCCTGGGCCCTACCACCAAGTGCGGCCGATCTAACGACCGCACGTCCTTCCATGAAGGCGCGCAAGCTAAACAGTAACCTAGCGCACACAGGAACCTTATTTCTTAGTGGCAAACATTCCCCTATAGCTGATCTAAGAGGTCTTTAGCCACCCACCGCAAGCGGCACGTGCTGCCTGAAACGACAAAAGTAGACTATTAATTAGTCTTCATGTTTCCACGTTACTATACTTGCTACAGTTTTTTATAATGTGTCGTCCCACTCACTGAAGAAAGACTGAAGCTGTGGTGAGACTGTGCTTCCTTATCCAAACCTTTCGCCCCACCCGCTGAAGACCTCCCACCTGAACATGAGTTGCTTTGGGTAACCTGGAAGTCTTTAAATACACTCCAGACCCAGGTTGGCCGAAGCAAGAGAATCCTGTTCAGGTGGAGATTCATAGACGACTCCGCCTTGGAGAGTATATGCGGTCCTGTTCCACAAACGATTGGACAATTTGATATCGTGTCCTGCGTGTCCTGTCAGCTGCACGTTACAGGAACTGAAGGACGCTGGTGATGGCGCCAAACAAGTGGCCAAATTCTGGGCCGAATCCATTTAGATTGCTATCGACACGCTAAGAAAAAGTCACTTGCTCAAAATAATTTATTTATTTAGTTAGCCAACAATTGTTTACACAACACTTACATTAAGTTTAATTGTATGCCTACATTAACAAGTGTAACAATTACTTATAGGCTAACACCACATACACAATATTTGGTTAAGCAATTAAAATAATTCATAACATTAATTAACGATACAAAAATATTAAAATATAAATAAATTGATTATAACGATTACAAAATTAATAACAATAACAAGTTCTTAAAGATAGTAAGAAATTGGTTAAACAATTAATAGAAAAAAAAATTAAAAACTTACAAATAAATTAAAATTAAAATCATTGATAAAATAAATCACATTAAAACAAAAATAATTATAGTTAGTTAAATTAAATTCTCTCATCATTAAAACATTCAAATAGATTCGGATAAAAATATATTAAATTATAGAAAATAATGATTGTAGAAATATCGAGTCAGCCACGTGTGGACGAAAGGGTTAGTGTCCACGAGTTAGCTCGTGTTTCAAACCTCGCGCATATATAACGCCTACGCCTAGTAGTAATAACGCTTATGTAGGCGTTTGTCATTTTTCTTACCTCTATAATAATAATGTATGTCAGCTCGGTTGTCATTGTGCCGATTGTCGTAACGGCCAATGGCCTGATGGACGAAATCCTCGATTAACATCTCTCGAGGCTGTCGTTAGGCGGTTGCATCAAGGAAGTGACTTAGAAGGCAGTACTCCTAGATACTCCTAGATACGGCTCGCATGAGAAGGTTCCTGAGTCTGGAGCCCCAACCATCCAGTAGCTTGGTTTTTGGAACGAAGTTCCTCATCGTCGTAAGCCATGCGGCGTGCGCGTGTTTCTCTGTCTGTCTCTCTCTCTCTTTGAACTTCGTTCCATCCGGGTGTCCCTTGACACCTCTCAAGTTTTTTTTTCTATATTTTTATTTTTGTGATAACAGCCTGTTATTTACTGGGCCCGTATTCCCGTAATTTAAAACGTTCAAAATCTAGTCGCAGTCTCATCTCAGCGACAAACAAAATGTCAAAAACTTGTCAAAATGTAGGGAAATTAGACGTATTTTTGACAGATTGAGACTGAGATCAGACTGTGAATGTTCTTAAAATTACGAGAATTACCCCTCAGATCTCTTAGATACAGGGTCACCCCTAGTTTGGAGATCAGGGTTTCAATGTATTGTGCTTAGCATAGCCACTCAGTTATATAACATTGCTTTAGAATGTACTTCGGCTTTTCTTCAATAAACCTTTTTTTATTTTTTTTACTATCCCACTGCAGGCTAAAGGCCGCTTCTCATACACATAAGGCCTGATTATTGAAGACTACGCTTGCTCTAGGCGGGTTGGCGATTTCAAACTTATATTCGTTACTCTAGAGCGATCAATTTCACTTGTACTCGATCAAACTGTGTGGCAAAAAAATCGACCCGTGTTAAACAGCAGATGTGTTTTTTTTGCGCGTATACTCATACCTCTCTGAAAGTACTAACGTAGACTATTTTAGTTATTTAGTCAATCAAAATTAAATCGGTTTCGAGAAGTTCGGGATTTTATAAAAATACGGGTCGCATTTTTGCACGCAAGTGTATATTTATTACCTGTATTAACTTTGACTGCAATATAAAAAAATATCACGCTTGTATTCCTCGAAGTAGGCAGAGGTAAACTTTAAAAGTATTTAATTTTACTGTCTTTTCAGGTAATACGAATGCTGTTTGTCATCATTATGGAGTTCTTCGTGTGCTGGACGCCACTGCACGTCATCAATACGGTAAGAACTTACTAATCTAACTCCATCACCAGCACAGAGAACAATGGAAAGCTATGGAGAGACTTTTGCCCAGCAGTGGGGCTATTGTTCCACACAGGTGGAAAAAAATTTAAATAGACTTCATCATCTTAACTGAAGGACGTCCACTGCTGGGCCCCTTCCAAAATTATAATATTAGGTGTTTCAAATGAAAGTAAGCAAAAGTAAGCCCAAACGCTATAATAGTTTTCATACTTATAATGATATAGGTTCATGTTATCATGTGTTGGTATGTGTTATGTGTTGGTGTGGTGTGTGGTATGTATACGAAACGGAAATAACCCACATGAATATCGCCATAAAGTTTGATTAGAAAACTCATACCATTAATTACTAGGTCGAGGTGACACAAAGAATCGCTAATGGAAAATCAACAGTTCTAAAGAACCACACACCCATAAATAGCTATGGGTGTGTGGTTCCTTAGAACTGTTGATTTTCCTTTTAGTGGTAAGTACCTATAGACTTACCACAAAAAGTACGCTTGATTATGTGACTTTCTATCTCAAACAAATACGCTTCTTAATTTTTTTTTTTAGTTAGCTCATACTTTTCCACATCTGCAGCAATGCCCTCCCCCAAATTCTTATAGAGTAATTTTTAACACAGTCAGAAAAGACTGAGTTTTTGAAGCTTAGACATGCTTTCCGAAGCGCTCACTCCGTGCCACGGAAAGCTCGTTATGTAAAGATGGTCACCCATCCATGGACCAATTAAGTGTCCCATTGTTTGTGGAACAGCTCCACATTCACACTCCAGGGTGGAGTTATCTGTGAATCGATAAATTTAATTCAATTAAAAGCACATGAGAGATTTTAACTTTGATTAATTGTACTTTGTTTTTTATCATGTATTATTTTATATATTTTCTATATTACAAATACCAGCCTTTTTATGTGTTTTTTTGAATCATACAATTAGTCAAATAAAAAAAAGAAATCGTCGATACTTTTAAATAGAATTAGTTACAAAAAAATATTTAGCCATTAAAGAAATAAATGTAAGCATACCGTGTTCAGCGTGGCGTTTCGGTAGTATTTTATTCATCCATATATATTTTTTTATTAAAAACAAATAAAATAGAAAAATTCATCTATGATTATTAAATAAATCTTTTTGAAAAATTCTGTACTAAAAAAGAACTACAATAAATCGTGTGGCCTGTAAAAAGAAGAGAAGTATTTTATTTATTGAGGTCGGGTTTGATTAAACCATTCTGACAGGGTCGGATTCTAGTCTGACACCTATTATTTATTTGCTGGCTATTTTTCAATCCAAACACGTTTAGGGTTCTGCCTCAAGGTCAAAATAGTGACTGGACTCTATTTCTCGTAAAAAGTTCAATTAACTTGCCAGAAAGAAATACGTTGACGTAAAGTCAGATGGCTCAAAACGGTGAAGGAAAACATCGCGAGGAAACCGGCATGTCCTAGAACCAAAAATTCGAAGACATGGGACATCTACCAACCCGTGGTGGATTATGGCCCATTCCAGGAGGCTTGTGTCCCAGCAGTGGAAACATTATAGGCTGATTATGAAAGTCAGGGAAATGACCATCTTAAATATTGTCTGTATATTTAAATCACAACTGACATTCTTTGATATTAATGTATGAAGTGGCTATAACAGGGTTAAAACAGAGTTGGACGTCCTTGTACAGTAGCGGTCCAAAGCGGCGCGCCAGTTTCACGAAGCAATAGATTGACACTTCTGTTTAACTTACGACCTTCTTCTAATGAGTAATTCCTATACTTTATAGTATACACACACACACTCAACACACACATTCTCGCATTCGTTTGCAATTACTTTGAATACTTAATCACGGTATTGACTACAGTTCACTTATTCGTAAAATTTTAGGATTATACCCACAGATATCAAAATAAATAAATTATAAGGTAGATGGATGCAGTTAACTTAAAGAGTCATTCAACCGCGACTAAATAGAACGTTGTTCATTGTGGGTTAGCGACGTGTGTTCTATATCTAAATATTAGCGGTGTTGTAGTTCCTTATAAAATGAAAGCAAATTTGAACATTGAAATTAAAGCGAATATTATTGCGCTGCGTAAAATTGGACTTAATATAACACAAATATCTGATGAAACCGGACTGAGTGTAAGTGTAATGATTAAATTATTTTATTAAACAATTTATCTTATTAAAGTAGAACTGCTGATCCTTATTTTTTTAAAACGTTTTATAAAGTCTAAATAGAAGAAAATATAATTCCGAAATAAATTTATTTACCTAGATTATTGAATGATGGATTAATATAACTATATTAATTCTATAAATATATGTAACATCTCTTGTGATTATAATTTTGTTTCTAAATCGTAGGTAATATTAGTATTTTGCTTAGTAGCCTAACAGTACTCCTTTTTTTTATTTTAGAGAAGTAATTCCATGGCCGGCACGACCTCCTGACCTCAACCCCATAGAAAATCTATGGGGTTTAATCACACAGCGATGGGACGCAAGGAATGAGAGGACTGATGAGCAATTGAAGCTGCATTGCCTAGAAATCTGGGAAAATATAAGAGGAACAGACATATGTTAGTAATATTGTAGGGTCGTCGATGCGCCAGCGTTTATTTGATTGCATTGCTAATAATGGGGGTTATACGAAGTATTAAATTATAAGTTGATTATAGCAATACTAAAATTATATTGTGATATCCGTAATAAGGATTATTTTGAGGTTTAGCTTCAATCTTCTTTTCATAATGAAAATGAATACTTAAGCTATAACCGCAATAAGTCCTAATAAATACGATTTGTTAACTTTGACATTTAAGATAGGCAACTTATGTAGGCTACTACTACTGAGTAATTTAATTGTATTGTGACAAGGAGTCCGCACTTTTTTTATTTACGTGGGTAGATTTGCTAGTTGTAGTTTGTTAAAGTACTCTAACAAACTACAACCAGCAAATCTACCCACACAGTGGTAATTAAAGGACAATATTATTATATTAAATTGAATCTTTGCGACAAACACACTTCTATTTTTTCTAGTCCTTTAAACCAAATACAACCTTATTGCATTAAACGTATGGTCTTAAATCGAACTGGATTCAAGTCATCGACCGACACCTGTGAGTGAGAACAAAAGCATTCCTGAGCGATACGGATTTTTTCTAAGTGGTTACGGACTAATGAGTGAATACAAATAAAATAGACTATATTACGTGCAACGAATTTACAAAACGCATAATTACGGTGAACCGCTATTACCTGCTTAACTTCAATAAATTGTTCTTTATGAGAAAATAAACTGTTTTAACTAGACGTTTATTTATTTCTAGTTTATAAAATTATAACGAATAAACAATTTGAAATTACTTATAAAACATTTTTATTTTTAACCCCATATTACAATAACAATATAATAATAACAATATAATAACTTATTATTATCGTTTATTAATCTATCGAATAATAAAAAAAAACCGATAAAGATTATTGTTGGAAAAGAAAAATTAAAAGTCCCATCTCGAGATTGGAACCCAGACCTATGCGTTCGATAATCTAATACGTAAGACTACCAGCTATCGGTACTTGATGAAATGACTTCAATTTTAGCAATGGTATGAACCAACCAAAGTCATGCGTAATTACGTAGCCTATGTGCAAAAGCGACGGTATGTTTTTTGTTTCGTTCGACGCCAGCCAGTGTGCGAATTCTGAGATGTGCGTTCTGTGTTGATACATCACTACACACAGACGTAGGTACGGACGTTACCGCGCGTTCACAGCAATACAGTCCTTAAGCTGGTAATCAATTAATGACTCTTGACTGTACAATTGGACGTAGTTAAGCACAAAAGGACTCAACCCACATTCTTCCCAATAGCTCGAAAATTGTGTTAGTCTATGTAATACAACTTGACTCATAAAAATATTGGTATATTTGCCCATAAGTGACAATATTTCAAAATATTCCATAAAAACGTCATTGCAGCAATACACACCTAAACTTAAAACGGCCTCGATAACTCAAAAATTACTTTTTGTGGGTTGAGTCCTTTTTGCTAAACTATGCCCAATTGATTCAAGTTTTCCCCTTATTTGTGCTGCAAATATTTCATGCAACTTTATTGAACGTCTTCTCAATTTTTTTTTACGTTGAATTATGGAATATTTTCATTGCAGAATTGATTGCGATTTTATTGTGCGTGTTGTTGACACCTATAGTTTTGAACAGCAACTAACTTGCCCATATCGTGCAATAATTGTACGTGTAGTTTAGACGGTGCCTGTAAATTTTTGCTTCATTGTTATAATAATAATAATCGTTTATTTATTTTATATTTATGGTATACCACAGGCAATAAACTAGCACCGTGTAAATGGGGCTTAATTCTTGTTCTAATTATCTGCGACCTCTATACTGCGATCGCCAACTCGCCTGCCAAGTGTGACGATTATGGCAACCCCCCCCCCCCCCCCCTCCAAGAATGACAAGCTTGTTCTAATGCCTGAAACAAATATTAGCTTGACTACATTGCTACTTACCTAACGCTTAAAGTTTAGCTTTCGGAGTAATAACATTAGATCTTCCTTTTTCTCAGTTAGGTCTAGTTACGCCTAAGATCACTTTTTAAATGCTTTGATTAATTGTACTTATAACTTTTCGAACTCGTTTTGTATACCTAACGTTTGCAAGTTTTCTGGAAGTTTATTAAGATAAAAGGGTATTAAATATTCTGCAACCCTCATTTCGTAACCGTAACCCGTAACTGGTTACGGGATGAGGGTTGAGAAGATAAACTTTCAGAAGACTTGCATACGTTATACAAAACGAGTTCGAAAAGTTATAAGTACAAATCAAAGCATTTCCTAAAACAAAATTTCTCCTAATGTATGTACTTACCTATGTATTAACCTATAAATTGTTAACATTGTTTATAGAATTGATATGAACGACTCGCCAACATGCAGATAAATCCTGAGAGATTTTCGTTGTGTGGCTAAAACTAAATGTGAATTAGGTTAATTAATAATAAAACTTGAGAGGTGTCAAGGGACACCCGGATGGAACGAAGTTCAAAGAGAGAGAGAGACAGACAGAGAAATACGCGCACGCCGCACGGCTTACAACTATAGCAAAAAGTGTCGTTCCAACTTTTGGTCTTAATTTTTTCTGTCTAGCCTCCTTTCGCAACGCGCGATAAGGAACTTCGTTCCAATAATAAAAAGTACATACACATTTATGTAGCGCAACGGCAACGAGCGATTGCTCGCTGATATGCGTATATGAGTCTCTCAGCGAATGTTCTGCTCGCCAAGTGAGTGTAGCTGAGCGCCTGATAGTCTTTTTAACAGACTTAAAAAAAGAGGAGGGCTTATAAATAACGGAGTCAGAACAAAATACTTTTTTTATGGATAAGGTATGCCTCAGGGCCACCCCCGATATAAATTTTATTAACTTTGATTGGATACTTTTGGAGTTAGCTTCAATAATACGAATTTTTTCGACATTGTTTATATTGATGATGTTTTAATAACTTCCTGTCACTGATATTTAGATAGCAAGTAGTATTATATGAATTTGTAGGGGTAGATACAACTAAAAATGTAAAATAAAACTTTTATACAAAAAATAAAACAACCGACTTCCAAAAAAAAAACACTAAGTACAAAGTCGTAGTCGTATATTGGTTTAAAAACTAAACTACTGAACCATTTTTAATGAAATTTCTATGGGACCACTTCAGAAGTATCTCCTTTCGAACAAAAAAAGAATTTTGAAAATTGGTTTACAATTGGCGGTGTAATCGCGTAAAAACACACACAAAAAAAAAAAACATACCGTCGAATTGAGAACCTCCTCCTTTTCTGAAGTCGGTTAAAAATAACTTTAATTTTGGAAGTCGGCGTCAAAAAACGAGAATGCGGAACCAACGACAACGACTTCCGAAATTAAAATTATTTTTCACTGTGTAGTTTTTTTGTTTTTGAATTTGAATGTCGGTTGTTTTTTTTTTATAGGTCTTGTCGCTACCAGAAACGAGTACTCGTTAGCAGTGTGAACAGTCAGGTGTCTACAATCTTTTGTTCTTTTCTTAAGCCAAAAAATCGTTGATCGCTTCCGTCGGACGTGAGACAGCCTTAAGACTATTTAGGTTTCTAGCCCCATTGTTCTGTGTACACACGGCTACACATCAAGCTATGCAAAACCAGTATTAGCTGACCGTTTATTGTGAGAAAATATCATACAAAGTGAGGCCAAGACAAACTGGTTTTGTATAGCTTGACGTGTAGCCGTGTGTACATAAGTCCCAAAAAAACGAAATCATTCTTTAGTGAAGGTCGAGGTTATGCTAAATACCAGCGGCCCGGATCTATCGATTTGTGAATTAGGCGGTGTTGCTGCGGTTAGTTTATAGATGGGTGATCATACTAGTTTCTGCCCGCAACTATATCCGCGTGTTTTAACGCTTCTATGGCACCCGGCAATAGCGTAGCTTTCTATCATTCAAACTAGTTTTGTAATAAGATCAGCACCCTAATTGCGTAACACACAATTAATCGGAATCAGAATCATTTTGAAGCAAATTGCTAATCCATTGCTTCACAAGTTCGAAAAATTTATCTGCTCAACACGTAAATAACGCAATGAATGTTGTTGAATTGTCAAAATGAAACCGATTACGATTGATCGTGTGTTACGCAATTAGGGTGCAGTACTTCCAAAGATTACCTTTTACAATAAAAAAAATACCTCGATAAAATATTAGTTTAAATAAAAGATTTGTTTCCCTTGACACCAGCGAGCTCGATAAAAACTACTGGCATAATATAGTTGACTTCTGAATAGAAATTAATTGATACGACTATCGAATTGGCCATAATTTCAATATAAATGTCAAATATGTGTCAGTGACGTTTAATTTTTGGATATAATATTTAAAAAGCGCTATATTGTCTGACAGTCATTGTCTGTCGTTGAAAACAAAAGTTCCATCAGAAGGCCAATTATCGTTATTTAAAATGGTCAAAATCTAGTCGCGGTCTCATCTCGGCGACAAACAAATGTCAAAAACTTGTCAAAATGTAGGGAAATTAGAGGTATTTTTGACAGATTGAGACTGAGATCAGACTGTGAACGTTCTTAAAATTACGAGAAATGCCCCTCTGATGTCTGGAGACGTCAGCGTCAATAACACTGAGTAAATACTAGAGATATAATTATATAGGTTGTGTCTGAAGGGTTCTAGTAAATACTTGGACGTTTTTTTTATATATAACTCTAGAGGAGTAAAGAGCCTAGAAAAAACGAAATTCTATCAACGATAACAATGATGAAAAAGTCGAAAATGTATTGGATTGGAAAAGCTTATGTCAAACCTGTTGAAAATCGTTCAAACTTCAGCTTGACCAGACATTCTTTATCTATATTAATAATAAAGCTGAAGAGTTTGTTTGTTTGTTTGAACACGCTAATCTCTGGAACTACCGGTTGGATTAAAAAAAACTTGAGAGGTATCAAGGGACACCCGGATGGAACGAAGTATAACTGGCTTGCTTTCTATAAGAGAGAGAGACAGACAGAGAAACACGTGCACACCGCACGGCTTACAACTACCTATAGCAAAAAGTGTCGTTCCAACTTTTGGTCTTAATTTTTTCCGTCTAGCCCCCTTTCGCAACGCGCGATAAAGAACTTCGTTCCAAAAATATTTTTTAAATTAATAGCCCAATTCTTGAGCAAGGCTACAATTTATCACGACTACATCATGCTATATGACCCTTAGGAGTCCAGCAAAATGAAAAAAAGTCACAAACAATGATAAGCGAAAACGAATTATTAACGCAGGGTGGGGCGGAGGAACAATAAATTTCACGCGGAAGTCGCAGGCAGAGGATAGTCATTTATAAAAAGAAAGAATAGCGATATATCAAGATGTAACGGACGCGAACGCGTGATGGGTCACGTGGGCGTTACATCTTGATATATCGCACAATACAACTTTCCTATCAAATTACACGCCAGAAAGGGTTCTGGCGTATAATTTGATAGGAGAGTTCTGTTTTCGATTTTTTTATTTTGTTAAAATATGACCTATTGAATTGAACAGACAAGAAAGGAATATGCATTTTTGATGTCAAATTATTTAACGGGTAGCTGGCCAGAAGGGACAAAAATACGAATTGTCCATCCAGTCCAGCCGTTTGGAATGGTCTCGTTCAATCGCAAAAAAGGAAGAGTTCTGAAGGCCAATTCTCGTAATTCAAAACGTTCAAATTCTAGTTGCAGTCTCATCTCAGCGACAAACAAATGTCAAAAACTTGTCAAAATGTAGGTAAATTAGAAGTACTTTTTTGACAGATCGAGACTGAGATTGAAACTGAACTGTGAACGGTCTTAAAATTACGAGAATTGCCTCTCTGGGCACTTCTCGTGTGACCTTCATGCTCATGCATATGTAACGATTTAGGTTCACCTTTTTAAGAGTACTGATGAAATTATTCACACAAAGTAAAGCGAGTCCGGGTTCGAACTTGCGACCTACAACTCGTAGGTCGGGGCTGATACCACTGGGCGACCAGTGTCACTGTATAAAATTATTCGCTACTCCGGCTTCTTTTAAAGGTTATCTAAATATATTTTTTTGATTAATTACAAATTAATAAAATAACAAACACGTGAAAACGTGCGTATGTGTGAGAGTGCCAAACGCAGCAAGAGCTTAGTTGCCCGCGGCTCCACCTGCGTGGATGTCGGAAAATATCTCACGGGGACGTACCACCGAGATTAAAAGTACCATTGTGCTAATCCAGAGGGGCAATTCTCGTAATTTTAAGAACGTTCACAGTCTGATCTCAGTGTCAGTCTGTCAAAAATATCTCTAATTTCTCTACATTTTGACAAGTTTTTGACATTTATTTGTCGCCGAGTTGAGACTGCGACTAGATTTTGAACGTTTAAAATTACGAGAATAAAATTGGCGTTCAGATTACATCCAAATCCGTTCAGCCGTTTTTACGCTAATCCGCATACCTACATAATTATGTATATCCAGACAAACGGACACAGATTCTTCGTTACTATTTTATTATAATTTTTGTGTAGTTATGCTGTTCCTCGGGACTTTGTAAGTGTGTATATTGTATTTCATATTTATTTTATTACACAAACATTCAGGATGTAAAGGTGCCAGGCTACCAAGGTGCCAATCTTTCAAATCATAACGATCCGTTCAGTGGTTTAGGTCTAAAAAAATGAACAGGCAGAGAATTACTTTTGCATTTTATATGTAAACTAGCTTCTGCCCGCGGCTTCGCCCGCGTGGATGTCGGAAATTATCCCACGGGAACGTGCTAACAGAATAAAATGTATGTGCTTTCCCAGGATGCCATCTATCTCTATGCCAAATCAGAAGTTCAGTGGTTTAGGCGTGAAAATGTAACATACAGTTTCAAGTTCAAATCCTCCCCTTAAAAACTTAATTACCCCTTTTTGTCCCGTCAGTGGAAAACTTAAACTCAAATCATTTAATTCAACTAAACCAATTACAGGTACTTTTGAATTGTTAAAGGGTCGGTCAGTCAGAAAGATGAAGCTAGTTGTAAATTTTCGACAACTTTACATAGGTACTTATTATTAATTATTTTCTGTCAAAAGTATCAATACTGATTTTCGAGTTACTCGGACCGCGCATTCAATTTCTTCCACACAAACTTAACACCCCTATATCCCTCTTTGAAGGGTAGTTTTGAAAAACTTATAATGATAAACTTTATTACTTACTTAGGCAAGTATATTTGCCAAGTTTCAAGTTTATTAACTAAATGAATAAGATTTTTCATGTAAACTGTATCCCCCGCTTTTCACCCCCACGGGGGTGGAATTTTGAAAAATCGTTTGGGATTATTCATAACTTGATTCAAAGATTATTTATACTAATTTTCGAGTTAATCAAGCCATGCAGTAAAATCCTCCCCTGAAAAATTGACTACCCCATTCCAGCCCGTCAGGGGTAGATTTTCAAAAAACCCTGATACACATTATTCTTTACTTTCAATATTAGATATAAATACTGAGTTTCGAGTAAATCGGACTGCGCGCTAAAATTCTTCCATACAAACTTTGAAACCCCCCAATCCCTTATTAGGGGGTAGTTTACAAGAAAAAAAACTGACAGTCTTCATAATTTATTTTGGTAAGTATTCGTGCCAAGTTTCAAGTTTATTAACTCAAGGAATAAGATTTTTCATACAAACGAATTCCCCCCTTTTCACCCTCTTAGGGGTGGAATTTCGAAAAATCCTTTCTTAGTGGATGCCTACTCTTCACGAAGAACACACGCTCCAAATTTCATGTCTCTAGGACCAGCGGTTTAGGCTGTGCGTTGATCTATCAGTCAGTCAGTCAGTCAGTCAGTCAGGACTTTGAATTTTATATATATAGATAATAGTACTCCGGACCGTATTTCTGCCATCGCGGCCGATCTCAACGGAGTAGCCTTCGGCGCGAAAGATGTTATAGCGCACAAGTGTGTGCGCGGAAACAGATGCACTCTTTATACGGTTTAAGACATTTAGACTTTATTAACTCACTCTCATTGTCCGTTGGGAAGGCAATTCGACACGACCGGAGAGGGATCAGGCGCAGGAGCAGCCGCTTAACGTGCTTTCCAAGGCACACCGCCAACTTCCAAACTCCAGGCTGTTACTTAGAAATTCCCAACGGAAAAATCCAATAACAGTTTGCCCAACCCGGGAATCGACCCCAGGACCCCACGCTCAGCAGTCGCACTTGCAACCACGAGACCAATGGCGCAATCAATTATCGTAATACAGCGGGGTAGTTGCGTGACACACTATCTACGTATTTCATTTTGACAGTTTAACAGCATTCATTGCGTTATTTACGTTGTTGTGCAGACACATTTTTCGAACATAAGAAGCAATGGATTAGCAATATCCTTCAAAATGATTGAGAAATGAGGAGATTGGTAGTGTGTTACGCAATTAGGGTACAGATTATATTGAACACAGCCTAACTATTGATTTCATCCGGTTCAATGGATGTTCAATGAGGAAATTGCAATAATCTGAACATACGGATAAATTAATTGCTCTTGGCTGTTATTACGAAGCCTATCTCCTAATAACAGACAACGGCAATTAATCTATGCGTATGATTGAGAGGCCTTCTAAGGTGTTAGGTCCTCAATCATGCGGATACGAGACATAGTACGATAGATTATTGTTGAATTCATTTAGAGGATAATTACCAAGTTAGGGTACCTACTACTCTTACTAATATTATAAACGTGAAAGTTTGTATGAATGGATGGATGGATGTTTGCTACTCTTTCACGCAAAAACTACTGAACGGATTTGGATGAAATTTGGCACACAGATGCTTTATAACCAGGATTAACATATAGGATACTTTTTATCCGAATATTCCCACGGGATCGAATCTTATGCGGGTGAAACCGCGGGGCGCAGCTAGTTATTAATTTAAACTTTCATGAAGACTTTCCTCCAGTCATCAGTTATTATCATTATCATTTCAGCACTTAATCATCCACTACTGGATATAGTCTCTCCTTTTTTAGTCATACTAAATGATAAATGATTTTATTTTGTAAGTAGGTTTGTACGCACGGCTACACATAAAGCTATACATAACCAGTATAAGCTGACTTCTGATTGTACGAAAAACCTTTACAATGCGAGGTCCGCTAAAACTGGAAATGCAAGTCAGTGCACGCATTTGTCATAAATCGTGCAGTTGAACTCAAAACTTAAGGAGCTCAACGATTCGACGAATACCAAAGAAAGAACATTTCGGTAGACCAAATAAATGACTCAAACTGCCAGACTATGACAAAACTAACAGAACAAATAAAAATAAATAGAAAGACCCACATAGTCTTCACATTCACAATACTCGTAATTAAAATAATAAAATACTTTAAAAAGTAAGAAAATGCCATTGTATACAACAAAAAATAAAATTCATTAATGTCAATCCTACCTATATAAAAAAAAACAACAAGATAAAAAAAGAACACTCAATCTATAGAAATTGGAAGTACTATTACTCCTAGTTGATCAATAAATCTTTATACTTCATAAGCTATGTATAGACTTAAGATAAGTATTTCGATCCGATACAAGAGATACGTAGTAACCTCATACATTATTACGTGACGTGACGTTACGTTATTAATGTTATTATGAGGTTACTATGTATCTCTTGTTACGGATCGAACTAGCTGCGCCCCGCGGTTTCACCCGCATAAATTTCGATCCCGTCGGAATATCGGGATAAAAAGTATCCTATACATAATTATGTTAATCCTGGGAGGGGCCCATGGCTAAATAATAACAGCTGCACAGGTCGATCGGTCAGGTTAAGCTACATTTGCCGCGGTTGGTCTGTGGATGGGTGACCATCTTTACATACCCCTCTGCCTCGGAAAGCACGTTAAGCCGTTGGTCACGGCTGTCATTCGTGGATTTTTGACAGTCGTTACGGGTAGTCAGAAGCCCGAAAGTCTGACAACCAGTCTTATCAAGGGGTATCGTATTACCCAGTAACTGGGTTGTGGAGGTCAGATAGGCAGTCGCTCCATGTAAAATACTGGTATTCAGCTGCATCCGGTTAGACTAGAAGCCGACCCCAACATAGTTGGGAAAAGGCTGGGCAGGTGATGATGTTGTAAACCACCTGTCCTGGTTATAAACCACCTGTGTGCCAAATTTCATCCAAATTCGTTCAGTAGTTTTTGCTTGTAGTAACAAACATCCATACATCCATCTATACAAACTTTCACGTTTATAATATTATTAGTAGGATGGCAGAAAAATGGAGGCCATACCCAGCATTTTATAAAAAAAAAACAAAATCAATTCTAGTTTCGCATGTTTATGATTAAATGTAATATTGTTATGTAATTTGAACTGCTAATGGAATTAAAAGGCTTTTTTATTTATTTATTTTATTATACCCACCAGTGAGAGTGATACTGGGCTGAATGACGATAGCTTATGACTGGCTGAAAGACGATAGCTTATGACTGGCTGAAAGACGCTGTCGCTGAAAACCAGCGCTGGGGCTCTGTCTCTGGGTCTTAGCATTATGCTGAGCGATGGCCGTATTGCGTGGACGTGACGCATGTTTTCCACCAACTTGTTATTTTTTTTTTGTGTTTCTGTTCTTTTTATGCGTCATGTTTAACGCAAATAAACATATTTTCTTCCTTTTTCCTTTCGTTCGCAGTCTTCATGAAAGTTTATATTACATGGTAAATTGTTACCAGCATTATTGACTGTTTCATGGGCCACCCTTTATATTTTTTGATACTTTTGTACCTCGTTAGATGGCTGATTAAATGAGAATGTCTTCCCCGTAATTTGTACGCTTAATGCTATTGTAAAATTTGAGATAACTGGTGTCAAAGTTCATTTTACGTAGATGTTATTGAAAATGGTTAATATAACTTTTAACTGTTTGATGTTAAAGAAAATTAGGTTACATCAAAAGGTGTGTTAAAGTATTAGGCACCCCATGAAGTAAAAGCAATGAAGGCCGTTCTATTTTAGGGTACTTAATTGTGGGAAATGAGTCACACTATCTGCCGATCGATGGTGTAAAAATCTCACCGTGAAAAGTTAGGTGAAGTGAGCTTAGAGTGAGCTGTCAATTGTCTCAACCCCTAGCATTAGTTGGAATGACAGCTCCCTCCACGCTCACTTCACCTAAGTTTTCACGGTGAGATGGTTACAGAATCGCACTGCAGGTCCTGGAAGGAATACGACCAATTACATGTCAGCCTGTATATACGCCAGCCTGTATATCCTACTTTCCTACTAAGAGTATAATCCTACTAATATTATAAACGCGAAAGTTTGTATGGATGGATGGATGGATGTTTGTTACTCTTTCACGCCAAAACTTCTGAACAGATTTGGATAAAATTTGGCACATAGATAGTTTATAACCAGGATTAACATATAGGATACTTTTTATTTTATACCGATATTCCAACGGGATCGAAACTTATGCAGGTGAAACCGCGGGGCGCAGCTAGTACATAAATAAACAAATAAAATTTAAGTGTCCGCAAACAGACACTATGTCAAAATGACAGCTTTTTACTAAATAAATGTGAAAGTATATACAAGTAGGTACTATAATTTTGATGATATAATTATTATTTGTCTGTCACACGGACAGACAAACTAAAATTATTATAAATATTGTTTGTAGCCGCTAATCTCGGAAACGGCCAAACCGATTTTGATGAAATTTGGTATGGGGATACTTTGAACGTAGCCTACGTAATTTTTATTGACATACCATGCAGGCGGAGCCGGGGACGAAAGCTAGTTTGAAATATAAAAGTTTTACCTACTCCATTTCCTGCAAGTTATCTTTTGGAAGCGTTATTTACATTGTTAATGTTGGCAGTTTACAGCCGGAAAAGTACCTACAATATTTTATATACGGAGCAAGATAATATTTACCTAAATGTAGATACTTAAACATTTATGTTATTTCTTTAAGGTAGGGACTTATACATTTATATTTACTTTTATTTGATTAACTATTCGAGATGTTCTCGCGTTACAAGCAGATAGCCAGACAATAGTCCCGTACACATGCCCAAATTTATAATTTGAAATCAAAATATAAATTTGTCTACGTTAACTCTACAGACTGAATGAACCCTTCAAATGGTTCACATTTAACACCATAAAAAAAAAATTACCTGATTTATCTAATCTACCTCTTTGGTATATTTAGAGTCGTCTCAACAATAAAGCGAAGTGAATGAACTGGCAGGTAAGTATATTTAATTTTGAATCCGTTTTATCCGTATCAAAATCAAAAGTCATTTATTTAGTAGTTATACTAGTTATTTCGCCACTCTGCAATTGGAATTTTTGTTATGATTGTTATTGTTTTGTGGCCATCTGCCAGTGCCAATATCGTTTTGTCAATGTCAAGTAATGTGAGTTGTCACTGGTCCCTGGCCTTGACACTCAGAACAATAACTTATTGTTCTGAGCCTTGACATCAAGCAATAGACAAGAGTGTCAACATTTTTTATGACTGAGTACGAGTTTTTTGACTATGTGTATCTTGTCTTTTTGGAACGAAGTTCCTTATCGCGCGTTGTGAAAGAGGGCTAGACGGAAAAAATTCTTACGAAAAGTTGTCACGACACAATCGCTACGAGTGCTACGCCGTAGCCGATGCGTAGATTATCCGCTACGCATCTACGTCGACGCAGAGCTACATAATAAATTATCTGCTCAACAACGTAAATTGATTTATAGAAGATTTTTATTGGAACGAAGTTTTGGAACGAAGTTCCTTATCGCGCGTTGTGAAAGGGGGCTAGACGGAAAAAAAGTCTTACGAAAAGTTGTCACGACACTTTTTGCTATAGTAAGCTATTGTAAGCTGTGCGGCGTCGCATGTTTCTCTGTCTGTCTGTGAACTTCGTTCCATCCGGGTGTCCCTTGACACCTCTCAAGTTTTTTTTAACTATTATTATTATTTTTATTTGTAATTGTGCGTTTTGTTTGTGCAGAATAAAATATTTTTCTTTCTTTTCTTTTTTTTTTTATTTAAATTAGGCTGAGAATCAGAACTTTTCGAACGACAAAATTACAAAAGACGGTCCCCCAAAAACGCCCGCCCTTCACCACTTCCTAGTGCTATCGCTGGGAAGAAGTGGTGCAACAAACTCCCCACCAGTACAGCTGTCTGTTATGCATTCATATTGACATTTTTTTTTTGCATCCACCATTTATTCTAATGGTATGAGCCCGTCCGCTGATCATTGACTGGTTGAACGGTTGCTAATATTTACATACGTACTCCGTGCGATCAGGAAATTAGTTAATCATGTACATGATGACAATCATGCAAATTATCAACCGATGAATGTTTTCGACAGAAATGTAGATGACTTTAAATTCTTGAAACTGTCTAGCCTTTGGGTAATTAAAATTATCTAATTAAGCTGACGTTAAAATTAGAATATTTAAAATATTCTTTGTTAATATTTTGTATTGTTGTCCAGAATTCAGAAAAGAAAGGGTGTAAAGAAGGGTGTAAGATCTCAATGTACCATGATCTGAGAATTAAATAAATACTACTACTAAATACTATATACTAAGAATTCTATTAATCAAGATAATATTTACATAATATAAGCTAACAAACTATTAAAAAATAAATATAAGGGTTCACGAAAAAATTAAAATGGTTCACGAAAAATTTAAAATTTCATGCAATTCTATAATAATTAATATGCTAGTATTTAATATTTAACCACTTATATTCAAAGCTCATTTATAATTGACGAGTCCTTTGAATTGTTCATCGTCTTGCTTGTTCGATTGCCAAACGAAACAAATGATAATTTTATATATCATAGTTTTGGGTCTACGTAATTGTGAAAGTGAGATTTTTCGGTTTGAGGTAACTCCTGTAATCAACTTCTGTTTTTATAGAAAAGCTTTGAAATTGACAAACTATTTTTTGAGATGCTACCTACTCACTATTTTTAACCGACTTCAAAAAGGAGGAGGTTCTCAATACGACTGTTTTTTTTTTGTATGTATGTTATGCGATAAGAAATGTTCAAACTTAAATACCTACTAAAGTCAATGTTGCTAACAGTTCTTCATCTGCCTAGCCTTTTCCCAACTACGTTGGGGTCGGCTTCCAGTCTAACCGGATGCAGCTGAGTACCATTATTTTACATGGAGCGACTGCCTATCTGACTTCCACAACCCAGTTACTGGGTGATACGAAGACTATTTGTCAGACTTTCGGGCTTCTGAAGACCCGTAACGCCCGGGCCCGTGGCTAAATAATAACAGCCACACAGGTCGATCGGTCAGGTTAAGCTACGCTTGCCGCTGTTGGTCTGTGGATGGGTGACCATCTTTACATACCGAGACCCCTTCGTGCTTCGGAAAGCACGTTAAGCCGTTGGTCCCGGTTGTCATTCGTGGATCTTTGACAGTCGTTACGGGTAGTCAGAAGCCCGAAAGTCTGACAACCAGTCTTAGGTACTAAGGGGTATTGTATTACCCAGTAACTGGGTTGTCGAGGTCAGATAGGTCGAGTCGCTCCATGTAAAATACTGGTATTCAGCTGCATTCGGTTAGACTGGAAGCCGACCCCAACATAGTTGGGAAAAGGCTAGGCAGAAGAAAAAGACCCGTAACGACCGTCAAAGATCCACGAAAGACCGCGATATGCCTCGGAAAGCACGAGCGCGAACGTGCTTTCCAAGGCACGGAGGAGTCTTGGTATGTTAAGATTAATACTTAGCTACAAGCCCTCTTAACTCTTAACGTTGCTAAGTATTTTAACAATACTTAACAATACAAAACTTGCTACAGTAAGGAGAAAACACACCATCACAAAGAATCTTAACATCTGGTGCTCTCTCGAAATTACTACCGCTAGAACAATCTTCTAAGTATATAACTTCTTCACAACTGCAAAGTTGTTACTAAACTCTTTTCAATGCTCTTTGGCGATGAGCTTCATAATGATAAATCGGTTAGAAAACTTTCGATTCAGTTCGAAAAACTTTAAATTAAATGAATAAATCTTAAAACAAAACGAGTTGTTTTATTAATTTTTGTTGTGTAAGATGAAATGTGGAAAAGTTCGTGAAAAGCAATATACGAAGTTTTCTTTCAATCTTTTGCACAAACGTAACTATGTGTAAACTTTGAGCAATGAAACTGACTAAGTTTGTAATTGATGTGTCATCACCTGCCTAGCCTTTTCCCAACTATGTTGGGGTCGGCTTCCAGTCTAACTGGATGCAGCTGAATACCAGTATTTTACATGGAGCAACTGCCTATCTGACCTCCACGACCCAGTTACTGGGTAATACGATACCCCTTGGTACGATTGGTTGTCAGACTTTCGGGCTACTGACGACCCGTAACGACTGTCAAAAATCCACGAATGACAGCCAGGACCAACGGCTTAACGTGCTTTCCGAGGCACGGAGGGGTCTTGGTTTGTGAAAATGGTCACCCATCCACGGACCTACCGCGGCAAGCGTAGCTTAACCTGATCGATCAACCCGTGCGGCTGTTATTACTTAGCCACAATTGAAGTGTGGTTGAATGAAAAGGTTAACAGGGTTAGGGTTCCTGTCTATTCCTACACACATTATTTACGAGTATATCTATTTTTATCTACTCTCCTATCGCAGGAATGCTGGAAGAAATTTATTTAGAAATAAGCATCACCTTTATACTTATATTTCTGTCCCTACCTTCTGATCTGTTTATTTATATTATGTGTATACAATAAATAAATAAACGTCGAATTGATTTTACACTGCGTGGTATTTTAATATTTTTAAATGGCGCCTGAACCGAGACCAGTTCAGGCGCCATTTAAAAATATTACACGCGTAGTTCTTGTCAAGTCCTTGTTTATGTCTACAAACAAGCGACATGTCCTTGTCTGTATGTACAAACAAGGACATGTAGCAATTCAGTGGACAAGAACTAATGTTTACGTCAATATCAGACATGCACAACATTTGCATAATTGCAACTCAGATTCATATTATATTATTATAACTGCCCCGTTGGTCTCGTGGTCGCAAGCGCGACTGCTGAGCGTGGGGTCCTGGGTTCGATTCCCGGGTCGGGAAAAGTGTTATTGAGTTTTTCCATTAGGAATTTCTTAGTAACGGCCTGGAGTTTGAAAGTTGGCGGTGTGGTACTCGCCGTGGCTAGGAAAGCACGTAAAGCCGTTGGTCCTGCGCCTGATCTCTCCCCGGTCGTGTCGGATTGCCGTCCCATCGGACTATGAGAGTGAGAGAAGAGGGAGTGCGCCTGTGTCTGCGCGCATACTGTATTTTTTTTATTTTTTTTTATTAATTTGTCATTTATAAAAAAGAATACAGGATTATTCATAAAAATAGCAACTAATAACCACTAAGGTTTAAGCTTGTGCTATATACTTGTGCACTATAATATCTACCGCCGAAGGCTAGTCTTCATTGAGATTGGCCACCGTGACCGAAATAAGGCCTGGAGGACTTTATTTAATTTATATTGTTATACAGCGTGGCGCTTTAATGGCGATATTAATTTAACACACGTATACGGTTTTGCGTTGTAGTTTTATGAATGTATTTTAATTTAATTAAACATTAATATTTATTTATTTATTAACAATTTTATAAAATAGCATCTTAGAGCAAGCTGACTTAAAGAACTGTAGCGCAGGAGTCATTTGCCGGGGTCACGGATAATAAAATCGCATCAATGTAATTAAAACAATTAACGAGCAAAGAGAAGGCGAATTGAAGGAAAGAGAGAGAGCCCTATGTCGGCGCGCGGCGCAGGTGGAAGTTTTCAAGTTACGATTTTTTTTATGTTGTTATAATTTTTATGATTACTGGCCACTAGCCCTACCCGTGTGTTAAATTAATGTCGCCATTGTAGCGCCACGTTGTATATAATATTATTATACTTAAATGAAAGTCGCTTTTCGTGTCTGTCTGTTGTATGGCCGCGTTGTTCTTCTAAACTGCGCAATGGATTTTGATTCAATTTTCACCATCGTTTACTTAGAGCATTTATTAGGTTATTAGGAAGTTGTATGTGTATAATGCACACATATTAAATTAATTTACATGTTGTAATAAATGTCATGTCGTAAAAACCCTGCGAAGCAGACCCGGTCGTTATTAAATTATAACTGAAATTTATACTGTTTTGAAAAAGCTGTTTTTATGGTGACATACTGGGCTGGTAATATTGAATATTATGTGTCATCAGCACGATTAGGAGACACGGGAAGAAAAAAGTGTTATAAAATGTCAGAAAATTAAAAGCTTTATTAATACGATCACGATCTCATCTAGTTTTCTAAATACTGGTATTTAGGTCCATCCGGTTAGACTGGAAGCCGACCCCAACATAGTTGGGAAAAGGCTAGGCAGATGATGATTTCATCTAGTTTTAAAATACCATTTATTAAACCAATCTATAAAATATATATAATTCGTCGTAATTTACAATTTAATTAAACTTTCTTTATTAATATTTGCATATCTCTTGCATTTGCATTAATTAGTAGAAGGAAGTTCTGACTGAAGTTATTTCTAAGCATACTAACTTCCATGACAAGCTAACTTTGAAACTACTAAAGAACCAGCTAGGTACTCGTAAGATCTTTGTTTAAGTATTTCATTGGAACTTCGCTAAGATTCACTTGAAGGAAAGGAAACCCAACTAGACTTGAACATAGACTGTGTTCAAGTCTAGTTGGGTTTACACAGTAAAAAATGTAGTGTTTTTGAAGTGAAAACTTCTTTAGCGGCGTTGTGCACTTTTGTTGTGATGGGTAAAAAATGATAAACTCGCGTCAGGACACGTGAACTGATCGAAAATTCGTAAGACGAAGTTCGCGTCAGGACACGTGACCTGATCAAAAATTCGTAAGACGAAGCTCGCGTCAGGACACGTGACCTGATCAAAAATTCGTAAGACGGAGGGAGAGTAGACCGCATTCCAAAATATCAAAAATGCACAACGTTATTATTCAAGTTTTCACTGCTGCCGGCACTCCCGGAGTGCAACCCGTTGATATATATTTTTTTAAATTAAACAATTGCGTAAAATATTTTTATATTAATTTAATGACAACGTCGTCAAAACTTATTAGTAAGGTACCCCGCGTTCTAACCTAAAATATCTTGGATATTTTTTCCCGTTTCTCTCCATAGGTACCTACTACACTTTAGAATGGGCGACTAGCTTCGTCTTTTTGACTGACCGACCTCTTGACAATTCAAAAGTGTCTGTAATGGTATATTAGAAATAAATCCACTGAGTTTGAGTTTGAGCATCCTTTGTCGGCGCGACCACGCGTTCCGGTTCGGGTACTCTCGCGAGCGCGTTGGTTAGGACGCGGCCGTATTATGAAACACTAGCAGCGCCACGGTTTCACCCGCATAAGTGTCGATCCCGTAGGAATATCGGGATAAAAAGTATCCTGTGTGTTATTCTGATGTACCTTAAGCTATATTACTGTAAACTTTCATCAAAATCCGTTCAGTAGTTTTTGCGTGACAAATATCCATCCATCCATCCGATCATTCACCCTCACAAACTTTCGCGTTTATAATATTAGTAGGATTTGTTTTCTTAACAAGAAAAGTTTTGAAAAACGGTTTTAATCCTATGAAACTGTCGGTTTTTTCTACCGTTTACGGCTACCTAGAATAAAGTTTTTATTAAAGTATAAAGCCACAGACCAGTGACAGCACAGACTTTTAGGGATCAGGTGGAATGCATAACTTTGGAAATGAAAATGGAAGTCGAATTTACAATTTTCCCAATAACTAATTATTTCGGTTGGCTGTAGTTTTTAGCTGAATTAAAATCGGATTTAGGCTTTCATACTGTACCGTCCCGAATGAAAAAAACTAACCCTTATAGGATCATCCGTGTGTCTGCCTGTCAGTCCGTCTGTACCAACCTGAATGTAACGTATTATTTTGAATAAGGGGGTCACTTTTGTGGGGCAAATTATAAAGAGTGTTGCAAACTGTACCGTGTGCCATATCAACTGAAAAGGCTTGTTGTGAGAGTCTGAATTATTTTTTATTATTTTAAAATGAATAGTTTTGAAGTTATTTAAGAAAATATATCTCAGAAACTACTGAGTCTAAAGTTTTGAAAAATTTAGAAAGTAGTTCTTTACTTATAGATTACAGGACAACCTTAAGTCTATGGTCTAAAAAAACCTGGTAAATCTCTTAATATTATGCGTACAAACTTACATTTGCAATTGAAATGTATGGGAAAACCTATTTTTTTACAACAATGTTAAGTATTTTTTTGGAATAAATGTATACATTGTGTTGTGGTTTTTTTTCTCATATACCTAGGCACAAATTCTCTATTTGTGAATCGCTCACACTGTGGTAAAAGTAATAGGTTGTACCTGACTGCCCAGGGGTCAAATATTTCTTTAAAATGTTCGTTCCTCAGAACATTTAATAAGGGAATTGTTCAACTGATCCGCTAAAAACTTCTGTTGAACTTCTAATGATGGACACTTTTTTAATAATTGAGCTTCTCTTTTTACTTTCTGGGCTTTTCTCATAGTTATTTATTTATTTATTTAGGTTAGCCTACAATTATTTACACGTTACATTTCTTTTAAAAGCACACATATACATTTGTAATTGCAACAATTACTTACAGGCTATCACCACCAAGTTAGTCGCGGTTACCAATTTCTTGACTATTTAGCATTTTTGGACCCTAAAATCGGAATTATGTGAAGTTCACAAAATGAGGAGCAATCGTTATATTTATAAGAGTGTTCAATAAGATTTTTTTTGAAGCGCTATAATGGAAATGGTTATAAAAAGGTTTGATTAAATATACGTCATTTAATATCGCCACTTTGAAGCAATTTCAATGCACTCCAGTGTTTCTTATGAATAATTTTGTACCAGGAATGGAATTACTTACTTCAAACCAATTAGTGTTAATAGCTAGTAATGGTACTGTTCGTAGAATAATCACTCTCCACTTTACTTGAACTAATTGACAAGTGCCAACAAGAAATTCTAGGTTATCAAATGATGAAAAGTAGTTTCTAGTGAAGGACATACTGAACAGCTGTGGCCCAGAGGTAACGGCCCCTACGAGATGTAGGTCGTGGGTTCTAATCCAGGCAGGCGCTTTTCTTTGTGTAAATAATTTCTTCACCGCAGCTCTCAGAACGGTGAAGGAAAACATCGTGAGGAAACCGGCATGTCCTAGAACCAAAATTCGTAGAGCTCTACTAACCCGCACTGAGCTCGCGTGGTAGATTACAGCCCACTCCCTCTTGAGGAGAGGAGCCCTGTGCCTCAGGCTGATTATGTTGAAGGGCATAGCTAGCCATGCAGCAATTTTTTCTAATAAAAAATCATCTATAAAAAAAACAAATACATAATTATTATTTATGTTCAAAATATTCATGTTTATGTTTTTTCCAACAGGGAAATACATATCCTTGATTCTAGAAAAAACAAGTTGCAATATTACTAAGTAATTAATTTCCTTAGTTAATAAGACCACACAGTAATTAATATGTATGTGCCATTATTTTCAAAGAAAATCTTCTATCGACAACAGCTATGCTCAACGCTGCAGGGTAATTTATAATACTGATAAATTTTATAGCTTCGTTATCATAAATTATACTATGTTGTTCTATTTCATACTCCATTTAGTCTAAATAACTTTCAGTATAAACTACCAATAATTTTCCTTGGTTACTGGAATTTATTCGAGGTTTACGTAGCGTATCATGTTCTACAACACAGATCAGTAGTCAGAGGGGTCCGTGGCTAAATAATAACAGCCGCACAGGTCGATCAATCAGATTAAGCTACGCTTGCCGCGGTTGGTCTGTGGATGGGTGACCAACTTTACATATCGAGACCCCTCCGTGCCTCGGAAAGCACTTTAAGCCCGAAAGTTTGACGACCAGTCTTACCAAGGGGTATTGTATTAAACAGTAGCTGAGTTGTGGAGGTCAGATAGGCAGTCGCTCCATACTGGTATTCAGTTGCATCTGGTTAGACTAGAAGCTGATCCCAACATAGTTGGGAAAAGGCTAGGCTTTTGTCATTAACATCTGTCTAGGCAAATGATGATGACAAATATAAAAAATAGTAACCATCGTTCTGCATCGTGTCAGCTGTTAACCATCATCCTAGCTACCTACACTCGTATAAGTTGAGTAATTGAAATAACTGAAAACGGGTGACTGTACTCATTATTATGAACAACTTTTATTATGGAACCAACCATAAAATCGTGAGAAAAAAATTCAGTTGTTTTCAACATTTAGTCAGATAAGTGAACAGAAATTTATGGAGCAGCAGTATGGATTTTTAATGTGTTTTAATTTCGTTTTATCTGATTTTAACTATATGTATATTTACTTGAAGACTAGCATAGTATTTTCTGTCACACAGTTAATACTAGCACAGACATCGTCTTGTACTCTATTTTTAAAATACTCACAGCTTGGTACAGACGACAGCAGGTCAAGCTACCCGAAACTGTCAAAATAATTTTCCCAATCAACCTTGAACTTTAATGCTTTAGCAATAAAGTTCAGAATCTATTAAAGAAATTTGACAGATTTTAGTAGCTTGATGTGCTAGCGTCTGTACATTGTGGTATTTTTTTCCCTCGACCTTTATTGACCCACTGCTGGGCAAAACTCTCACCATATTTTTCCACTTTTCTTTGTCCTGTGCCTTCTCCGTCCAATTAGTTAGGAACGAGTCGAAATCGTCACGCCAGCGTTTCTTAAGCCTGCCTCGGTGACGACGCCCGTCTTCAGGAACCCACTGTGTGACGACTTTGTTTTTGACGACGTGTTTTTGTTAAGGATAGATAAAAAAAAAATATTAAAAAAAAATGTGAAAAAGTCCTATTTAACTAACACCTATAAACTGTGGACGAAAAAGTTGTATTTTGAATAAATAAAAGTATAATTCAGACTATTCGTAAATCGTTTAAGTACACGCTAGATGGATTGAGGGTCTATAAGATTAAAGGTCGACCTCTTGGGCATTCCTCCACATATTGCTCATACCAAGAAATACGATTTCCAAACAATTTTTTCGGACACCGGCGTCACTTTTAGGTCTCCTTCATCTTTACTTCCAAAAGGTATTACGTAATTCCTATTAGAAACTGCCAAAAGCATCCCATACTCAATACCAAATGGATCCATTCAGCTGCTACACTTTGAACAGTGTTGGCATAAAAGCCCAATTCGGAAAGTAAAAGCTTTGCAATAAAAGGATGGGATTGCCTTTGTAGGCACTAGTCGTGCTTGATACTGACGCCTATCCGTACGGGTCCGTTTTCCGTTTTTTCGTCCGGCTTAGCGATAATAATACCAGTTAAAGGGTTTTGGTACAATTCCGAAGAAAGAAAAATCTGGAATCAAAAATGTTGGCTCATGAGATTTAGTTAAATTTATTCGTAAGCAATTTACATTGTGTTCGAAATTATAGTTAGGTTAGGTTGTTGGTAGGTATAAGAAAATATGTGATTTGATCTTAAAATATGGTGGGCTTATTGTTGTTATTACTAACTAGCTTCTGCCCGCGGCTTCGCCCGCGTGGATGTCGGAAATTATCTCACGGGAACGTGCCAACAGGATAAAATGTATGCAGTGCTTCCCCAGGATGCCATCTATCTCGCGGGCCCTTTGTGGCTAATTACAATAGAAAACCAATTGTGTCTCATTAGTGGTGATTAAGAGGGTACCTATATGATATCCTTACCTAAGTACCTACCTAATAAAAAAAAAACTCAATAACAGAAAATAAAATACCTACCTACCTAAATAAACCTATTTCTGATGATAACTAAACTCAATAAATAAGCAAAATCCATAATAACTAATATCTATACGAATGACTAATCCTACCTAACAGTATTATAAAATAACCTACGGTCACTACGTACACTATCAAATATACTACCTATACTTTAAAATTAAAATCTATACCTACGACTTATAAAAATAAACATAAATAACTCTAAAAACTCAAAAGGAATAAAAAGGTCGCACTGAAAAGCACGGTTTAGAATTGCAAGTAGCAGTTAAAATAAGAACGAACCCTCGCCACTCGACACGTCTGTTCAAATCAAAGTTCAAAAAATGTCCTTATATACGGTAGCGATCCGAAGCGGCCGCGCGCCACGCGTGTGCTGCGAACGGTGCAAGCCAAATTCAACCTTCAGCACTACATTTAGAGCATAACCTTAGTGAACTCCACTGCGGGTGACGTAACCTACGACAAACTTATTATTGGCGGTTGGCGCAGTAATCGGGTCTAGGGATCGAACCGCAAAATTAAGTTTGTTTTTTATTGTATATACTTTTCCGGGATAAAAAGTACCCAGTGTGGTGCCCAGGATAATAATGAATAATTATACCAAGTTTCATCGTAATCGAACCGGTAGTTTTGGCGTGATGCCTGAACAAACAGACAGACAAAAAATTTTTTAATCACATTTTTGGGTTCGGTGTCAGTCTAGTAACACCCCCCGCCATTTATTTTTTTGATATCTTCAATGTACAGAATTTTCACTTCTACAGATTTATTATAAGTATAGAATAGATTATATGATTAGAGAAAAAAGTAAATTAAAAAAACTTGAGAGGTGTGAATCCGGACGGAACGAAGTATAACTGGCTTGCTTTCTATAAGAGAGAGAGAGAGAGAGAGAGAGAGAGACAGACAGAGAAACACGCGCACGCCGCACGGCTTACAACTAGGTATAGCAAAAAGGTTCGTTCCAACTTTTGGTCTTAATTTTTTCCGTCTAGCCCCCTTTCGCAACGCGCGATAAGTAACTTCGTTCCAAAAAAAAACGTTTGTATAAAAGTGCCGCAAGTGTAGTAAAAAAAAATCCCTTGTTTTAATTTTTAACAGGCTTGTCACATAGGATTGTTACCAAATTAGCAATCATTAAAAACCGGCCAAGTGCGAGTCGGACTCGCCCATGAAGGGTTCCGTTACGTTACGATTTATGACGTATTAAAAAAAAACTACTCACTAGATCTCGTTCAAACCAATTTTCGGCGGAAGTTTATATGGTAATGTACATCATATATTTTTTTTAGTTTTATCATTCTCTTATTTTAGAAGTTACAGGGGGGGGGGACACACATTTTACCACTTTGGAAGTGTCTCTCGCGCAAACTATTCAGTTTAGAAAAAAATGATATTAGAAACCTCAATATCATTTTTGAAGACCTATCCATAGATACCCCACACGTATGGGTTTGATGAAAAAAAATTTTTTGAGTTTCAGTTCTAAGTATGGGGACCCCTAAAATTTATTGTTTTTTGTCTATTTTTGTGTGAAAATCTTAATGCCGTTCACAGAATACATCTACTTACCAAGTTTCAACAATATAGCTCTTATAGTTTCGGAAAAAAGCGGCTGTGACATACGGACGGACAGACAGACAGACAGACATGACGAATCCATAAGGGTTCCGTTGCCATTTGGCTACGGAACCCTAAAAACAGTTTTTTTTTATCATAGTAGGCCTACATTCCTCATTTATGCTAGATTAAACAACGGTAAACCCATTTTCGATAGCATTTTGAAAGTCATAAAAATTTCATTGCCACTAAAATCTGAACTGTACCTACACGATAAACGCTTTATAAAGGCCCATGAAATTGTTATTAACTGTCCAAATGCGAGTAAACAAAATAACTCCAGTATCATTAGGACAGTGATGCTGATGATCATCATATTTTTTAAGGAAATGCAAGCTGTCGCTGGCTGTTGAACTTCGTGGCTACCTTCGCCTGTGTCCAGGAAACTATGATCTCAAACTATTTTTTTGTACATATACAGCGTGGCGCTTTAATGGCGACATTAATTTAACACACGTATACGGTTTTGCGTTGTAGTTTTATGAATATATTTTAATTTAATTAAACATTAATATTTATTTATTTATTAACAATTTTATAAAATAGCATCTTAGAGCAACCTGACTTAAAGAACTGTAGCGCAGGGGTCATTTGCGGGGGTCACATAACATCGCATCAATGTAATTAAAACAACTAACGAGCAAAGAGAAGGCGAATTGAAGGAAAGAGAGAGAGCCCTATGACAGCGCGCGGCGCAGGTGGAAGTTTTCAAGTTACGATTTTTTTTATGTTGTTATAATTTTTATGATTACTGGCCACTAGCCCTACCCGTGTGTTAAATTAATGTCGCCATTGTAGCGCCACGTTGTATAACACATAAGCTCCCTGGCCTTGTTTATCCCAGAACAACTTAGCTAATGTATTTTAGATTGAATTCCTTTTAAAATCTGTGCAAATTAGTTCTAACAAGCCTCAAAACCGATTCGATAGTTCGTGAAATTAGTTATAAAATTTTATCCTAAAAGGTACTCCAAAATTGATACACTCTTCTGATTACTCGTTTTCCTATTATTTTACAGCTGCAATATTGTCTTGTAACTAATAAGCGTGTTATGTATTTCGATTTTTTATACATTTTATATTTAAAATATGGTTTTACTAAAAACATATACGTTTTTATTTAATGCAGTGTAGTGATTTTTTATTTTCGCTACACTATGTAATCTACGTAAAACACGTAAACAAATTGAATTATTGGAAAAATATACTTAATTCCTACACAATAAAGTTCAGTTTACGATATAACTTCAAACATTTTTAAGACTTTTTAAATAATGCTTGTCACTCTTAAATCAAGTTAATATCTACTGAAATAAAGTTGATATTCGTTTAACTTGATATAACATTAATTGGAAACGTAAAGAATAGACCTTAGGTACGCCTCGCGTAACGCTACCGTTATCAAAAAGATAAATAAACACGACATGATAAAAATTAAAATACAAAGGAATAATAAAACTATTGTTACTTATTCAGAACAATATAAAAGTTTCTCCATTTATTTACTTCAGATTTTTCCGTTGTATATTTTTATTAATTAAGCCAAGCAAATGAAAATCTCATACATACATAAGTGGCCCCTTTTCGAGAACTTTTGGTTACATTGTATTTTGTTAATTAAAGCAACTGTACTAATTAGTGCTGTATTACAATCTAGGCTAGACAGACGAGGAATTTAATTTTATACTTTCATTCAAAGTTATTTTTTAGACTTTCCCTTAAATAAAGTGAAGTTTCGGTTTTTTTCCTTAGGTAAAACCTGAAGACCAATAAAAATATAAGATATCTTATTGTTTTGCTGTTATATAATTATTAAAATAAAAATTAAAAAACCTTTAATCTACTAATTTTCCATGCATTCATCATCATCTGCCGAGCCTTTTCCCAACTATGTTAGGGTCGGCTTCCAGTCTAAGCGAATGCAGCTGAACACCAGTATTTTACATGAAGTGACTGCCTATCTGACCTCCACAACCCAGATGCTGTGTAATACGACACCTCGTGGTAAAACTGGTTGTTAGAGTTTCGGGTTTCTGACGACTCGTAACGACTGTCAAAGATCCACGAATGACAGCCGGGACCAATGGCTTTAACGTGCTTTCCGAGGCATGGAGAGGTATATGAAGATGGTCACCCAGCCATGGACCAACCGCGGCAAGCGTAGTTAAACCTGATCTATCGACCCTTGCTATTATTTCTTAGCCACAAGTCCCTCCTTTAAATGTATACAGGATGGCAGGGACATCGACGAGCAAACTGTAACTATGGATTCAGCACATGATACTAGACCCCATAGCGTCGAAATTTTTCGTCGGTTATCAAAAACAAAAATCTTCTATTTCATAGAAAAGTGCAATAACTACGCGGTCAAAATGTATGGAACAGCAATTTTTTTTTTTTAGTAACCGACGAAAAATTTCGACGCTATGGGGTCTAAACTCATGTGCTGAATCCATGGTTAGAGGTTGCTGTATATGATATTATATAATAGTATGGCTCAGCCCTCTAAGCAGTAGCCGCCTCCTTGGCGTAGACCTCCCCCATTTCCTTTCAATGATACCTATCCCTAGCTCTAGTCATCCATCTTTTTCCTCCCTTCTCCCAAAATAATGTCTTCCCACCTTTTCCTTGGCCGACCTCTACTTCTGCTTAAGTCACTTGGTAACCATACAGTTACTTTTTGGTCCATCGACTGTTTTCTAACATGTAGACGTGGTCAGCCCAGTTTCACTTCAATAACCAGCCGGTCGATTCTGTAAAAATCTCACCATGAAAACTCAAGTGAAGTGAGCTTGATGTGAGTTGTCAGTAGTGTCAATCCCTAGCATTATTTAGAATGACAGCTCACGTCACCTAAGTTTTCACGGTGAGATGGTTACAGAATCGCACTGCTGCACCCTAATTGCGTAACACACGATCAATCAGAATCTGAATAATTTTGAAGCAAATTGATAATCCATTGCTTCATAAGTTCGAAAAATTGGCCTGTTCAACACGTAAATAAAGCAATGAATGTTGTTGAACTGCCAAAATGAAACGGATTCCAATTGATTGTGTGTTACGCAATTACGGTGCTGATTATTTTGACGACGTCAACTACATAATTTTGTCTCGCGTCTAATAGTTTAATTATAAATTCTATCCTACTATAATATTATAAACGTGAAAGTTTGTTTGGATCAATGGATCGATGGATGTTTGTTACTCTTTCACGCAAAAACTACTGGACGGATTTGGCACACAAATAGTTTATAACCAGGATTAACATATAGGATACTTTTTATCTCGATACTCCCACGGGATCGACACTTATGCGGGTGAAACCGCGGGGCGCAGCTAGTTTTGTATGAGCTGATTTTCCAATAGTTAGATATTTTTTATCTGAGGATTAAATATTGTAGTTTGACAACTTTTGTAGGTATAGAAAATATGTCAAACTGTGAGATTTATTCTCCTGATAAAAGTTATCTGATTATTGAAAAATTTGCTCTAGAACAAATAATAAACGACCGCTTGCATGCATTCATACTATTCTCTCAGTAAAACCTCTTTTTTAATACTTAAATGGCTATTTCGAAGAACTGAACGATAACTTCGGTCACTCGTAGTTAAAATGTCAGTGATCGTTGGTATTTTAATGGCTATTCCCCTGGAGTGCTTGAACCATTTTGAACCGATACTTAACTGCACAGTCTACTAGCCTTCTGAACGACGACGGTAAAAGTCACATGGTAGGTCGTTAATGCATTTCATCGATTTCAATGAAGCTTTTTATTTTATTTATTTAATGTTGGCTAATTTGAAACGTCATTAGACGCACGCCACGCTTAGAGTAAGTGAAGTGAACTTCGGATCTAACTTAGTCTTAATCTAATTTCACTCTTCGTTTTCTAATAACACGAAATCGTCAACCGAACATTTTGTTATAGCTGCCTTTGTTCTATCAAATCTAGCTTTCTGCTATTGACCGTTTAATACTGAATTTATTACAAGAGCTTTATGCAACGAAAACTCTGTCGCAGACATGTTAATCGAAAAGTCTAGGTTCAATATTTCACGTAATATTACTTTTTAAGTAAAATGTCGGGTAGAAATGTAATAAAATCTCAAGTTGTTGCTCGCTAATTGCAACGGTACATATGATTTGGTATGTGCTGAATACACGCGTTTCACCAATACCAGTCAACGCAACAACGTTATTAACCCGTTTGCCACTTAATTTGGCCGCACAACTCGCCTTTACTAACGGGCATTCAGCACCAAAATCGTAAACAAAACAATACAGCTCACCTTTATGTTCTAACGTGTCTGAGGGTAGTTGTACGACGTCCACTCGCCGTTCACGACTTCCAGCACGTTGTCCACCATCCGCTTGGCTTGGCTGCCACTACTCGTGCACCCGGCTGCGATATGTCCTGGTTACCCTCACTTGCAGCACACGAAAGGCTTCGAAAAGATTCTTAAAGTTGCTCCATGTCGTTTGTTGGTATGCTATTTGCGATAGTCACGTTGATGCTGCTCCTTTATGCGTCTTACTTTACTGATAGCCACAACAAGTTGACCACCTAGCAGTGAATTTTCGGCAAAACACAAATCAGCTGTTGTGCACTGTTATGTTTGCACACGCCTTATACTGCGTGTTCTAAACACGGGAAAGGGATGCGTCGAACTCGAACGCCAGTTAGTCCTTTTTTTTTTCAAACATGGCGGTAGGCGCAACAGTCGCGTCACTCGGCAAAGGTATTTCTGCTTACAGCCTATGCCCAAAACAACATGTACCATGCTCGCGCATCCGTATCGGCATTGTCTGGGTCGAACTTGGATAGATCCAAACGATTTCAACACATGTTGCACAGTTCGCATGCTTGCACTTTGTTTTTCAAATGTCAACGGTCACTTTCACTATAAGCGTTCTCATTTTGTGCATGAACCAACATGAATCCCAGTTCTGATAACGGAGAAGGGATGTCTGTCTCTCGTTAACATCAGGCATATTTTAATTACTGTGGGCGTATTATGGGTAGTATTGGTTAAGCGAAATAGTAAAACGGTTTGCAGTTCAAATTAGATTACAATTCACGAACAAATCAGTCACACTAGCGAATTACACACTCATACGGAACGCGAGACAGTTTCTATCCACATGTTGTTCGTACGATGTCCAATGTTTCGATGATCTTGAGAGCTCTGCTCACACCGCTTTTTGTAGCTGTTGCTCTCGTCTCCCCACGAACTCAGGCTAGACTCTGTCTAGCGCCACGAGATGGCGCTAACGTTCCGAATAGTCAAACGAATGACTCCGACATATACATACGGGTATATTGGATTTCATGGGTTTTATTTTTTTGCCCTAATTTGGTTTTTCAAAATAAAAGTACCCTAAGTTACTCCTTGTAACATTCGCTATCTGCACATGAAAGTCCCGTCAAAATCGGTCCAGCCGTTTTGGAGATAAGCCGGAACAAACAGACAGAAAGAAAAAAAAAATTTTTTTTTGTTATAAGTACCGTGTATACTTTCACATGCATTTAGTAAAAAGCTGTTATTTTATTAAATTTTATTTATTTGTATTGCATATAAATATTGTGCAAAAAGGCAGAGATGAAACCAAATGCAACAAACTCATAACTCTTTGTTTGCAAAACAAAAATTAATGGCGTTAGGTTCGTCTGAACCAGCATGAACTTTTATTCTACAATTGGGCAATCACGCAAACAACAAATTAAACGTTATAAATAATAACAAAACATATTATCAGAAACGAGCCGACGCCTAAATTTCACGAATTATTCCATTGTTTACGAGTAGGAATCGGTGTTGGTGAACTCAGTGAAGTGCTTGTACTCTTTAACAAAATCGGTAACTGTCACCCCAAACTACTTATAAGTTTGTGTGCAGCATTCAGAACTCGAAAACAGCCTATTAAATAGCCCGGCTGTTACAGCAATGAAGGAAAACTTTTTCTTCTTAATCGGAGGGTGGATTTAAACTTTTTCTGAAATATTTAGCGAGGTCAAGAACTCCATTATTTTTTGAGAAAATTATGTGAGTTTGTTTTTAAACAAATACTTACAAACCCTGAATTCTTTTTTATCGCTAAACACAATTTAAATCAGCTTCGCCCGAGTGGATGTCGGAAAAGAATCCCACGGGAATGTACTACCGAGACAAATAGCAAATAACAAATTCTATTCTATTAACAAATAAGCAATAGCAAGGAGCTTCACGGGCGCTTCTATCGGGCTCTTCATGAGCCCGATGTAGACTTCTTAGCGTCCGTATCCTGGCTACGTTTTGGGGACCTTTTCGGGAAAACTGAAGGTTTCGTCTGTGCAATTATGGACGAAGTTATCTTGACGAATAACTACCGCAGACATATTATGAAGGATGGGACGGTTGACTTGTGTCGGGCATGCCACCGTCCGGGTGAGTCCATCAGAGATATTATCTCTGGTTGTTCTCGTTTGGCTAACGGCGATTACTTGTACAGGCTTAACCAAGTAGCCAAGATTATTGACCAGCAACTTGCTTTGAAATATTAACTTGTCGACTTTGAGGGAAGTACCATATTACATACAAGTATGTGCCCGACCCAGTTCTCGAAAATGACCATGTCACGTTGTACTGGGATTGGTCTATCATCTCTGACAGGACTGTTGTCGCCAACAAACCTAATATAGGGGGTGATAGATCGATTAGTGCGCCACGCAATGATTGTCGATGTTACCATTCCACATGACGGGAACCTTGTGAAAGCTGAGAAAGATAAACAAATCAAATATCATGACTTTGCACACGAGGTTGTTGACATGTGGAATGTGAGCTCGACTGTCATTGTGCCGATTGTCGTATCGGCCAATGGCCTGATGGCCGTAAGCCTCGATCAACATCTATTGAGGCTCTCGTTAGGCGGTTGGATCAAGGGCCTGATTCAGAAGGCAGTACTCCTCGATACGGCTCGCATTGTGAGGAGGTTTCTATCTCTGGAGCCCTAAGCACCGGTAGCTTGGACCCTGCTCCCGACACCGGTGGATCACTATTTTTTTATATTTTTAAATGATTTTTTGTTTTTATACTAATATTTAAAAATGTATTAAAATAAGACAATTAAATGAATAAACGAAATAACAATAATATTATAAACTAGCTTCTGCCCGCGGCTTCGCCCGCGTGGATATCGGAAACTATCCCACGGGAATGTGCTAACAGGATAAAATTTATGTGCTTCCCCAGAATGCCATCTATCTCGCGGGCCCTTTGTGGCTAATTACAATAGAAAACCAATTATGTCTCATTAGTGGTGATTAAGAGGGTACCTACCTACATTATGATATCTTTACCTAAGTACCTACCTAATTTAAAAAAAAAACTCAATCACAGAAAATTAAATACCTACCTACCTAAATAAACCTATTTTTGATGATAACTAATCTAAACTCAATAAATAAGCAAAATCTCTAAAAACTAATATCTATACGAATGACTAATCCTACTAACTACATTATATAAAAATAAACCTAAATAACTCTAAAAACTAAAAGGAATAAAAATTAACTCCACTGCGGGTGACGTAACCTACGACAAACTTATTATTTGCGGTTGATACAGTATCGGGTCTAGGGATCGAACCGCAAAATTAAGTTTGTTTTTTATTGTATTTTAGAGGCATGAGGAACAGGGTGTAAAGTTCACTCATCCTCTATAGAAAAGGGAGGATCCTCCGACCAGACGGGTGTTGTGTCTGGCGGGCTATTGCCCAACGATTGATGTTGGGAAATTGTATCTATGCTAATTACACGGTAAACTCTGCTTGCGAGATGCAGGATTTGCGTGACGTCAGTATGACGCGTTGTTCGCATGTGGCGTTGTAGATACCGCTACAGTATATACTTTTCCGGGATAAAAAGTACCCAGTGTGGTGCCCAGGATATTAAAGAATAATTATACCAAGTTTCATCGTAATCCAACCGGTAGTTTTGCGTGATGCCTGAACAAACAGACAGACAGACAGACAAAAATTTTTTTAATCACATTTTCGGGATCGGTGTCGGTCTAGTAACACCCCCTTTTTTTTTTTTTTTTTTTTTTTTTTTGGGTGGGAAATCATCATATATTGTGACCCCTCCCGCTCTGGGCGGAGCGGAAGGGAGTGTCAGACTTTTACTGACTAAAACCCACCCGTGTTCCTTCAGTTGCCTGTGCCAAGGGCCACGGTACCTCTTTCGAATCCCGCAGCCCTGGCGGCTAGTAACACCCCCTGCCATTTATTTTTTTGATATTTTCAATGTACAGAATTTTCACTTCTACAGATTTATTATAAGTATAGATTAAGAAAACTAAAGTATTTTTTTTTGGTTTTAAATGTTTTTTGTTAAATCTTATTGTTTATAAAAATATTTGAAAATGGAAATTAAAAGTATTTAAATTAAATAAAGGATATTATAATAATAAATAATAATATAATATTTATTTTTATTATAATATTTTTATTTTTTTATTAAAATAAAAATATAACAATTGTCCTAATCTAACTAAAACTTTTAACAAACTAAAATAATCCGGTGTCAAAATATTACTCTGAATATGACAATACTGTCCTTTTAACTTACATAAATTATATACTAACATTAATCTATTTAATCTGAATCATTTAGCAAAATTAACACTCGCAGTAAGGCTTTATTTTTTCTAGGAGGCAAAACGCCGGGGCATGACTCCGCTGCCGCGAGAAATCACGATACAGTGGACAGAGCTCCGGCTGGATCTTATAGCGGCATGGAGAGTGCGATTGTCGCAACCCAGTGCTGGGCACGCCACAATAGCGGCAATAAGTCCCCTCTTTGAGGAGTGGCTAGAAAGGCGCCACGGCGTCCTCACCTTCCGCCTGACGCAGGTCCTCACTGGACACGGTTGTTTCGGGAGGTTCCTGTTCAGGATAAGGCGGGAGGAAACGCCAGGGTGTCACCACTGTGCGGATCACCCGGAGGATACGGTGGAGCATACAGTGGAGGTTTGCCCGGCTTGGGCGGAGCACCGCCGTGTCCTCATGGCGGCGATCGGCGGCGGCGACCTATCGCGTCCGGCCCTGATCCAGCCCATGGTACGGGGCGAGAGTGAATGGGAGGCCGTTACCTCCTTCTGCGAAGCAGTAATGCTCGCTAAGGAGGAGGTGGAGCGCGTGAGGGAGAGACAATCTCTGCGCCCTCACGCCCTCACCGTAGGCGCGGGCCGGCGGGCGGCGTGCAATGGGCAGCTCGCCGCCCGGTAAAGACCAGGCCCGGGTCGACGGCGCGTTGTGTTCCACGCGCGCCTCAAAGAGATATCGGGGCTGCGGGTTGTTCGAAAGAGATACCGTGGACCCTGGTACAGGCAACTGAAGGAACACGGGTGGGTTTTAGTCAGTAAAAGTCTGACACGCCCTTCCGACCAGCCCAGAGCGGGAAAGGTCATTTGATGACTTCCCACCCAAAAAAAAGGCTATAATTTCTCAAAACACCAAATAATAAACGTACCTTCCAAGTCATAAACAAGACAAGAAAAATGTTACCACTTTGCAAATCCTACGACATGTCGACTCTGGGTACAAAACTTCCAAATTGGACAGATAATCTCTTTATCTTTGCTGGACAGTGAATGAGTGTGTGTCTTTCCTGAGGCTCTTACCAAGAGGACAACAATACACTCCTCGTGTTATATTGTCCTGGTAGATAAAGCAACTTTAACATTTTTTTTCCATAAAAGGACAGAAGGGATTTTATTTGTAAACAAAACTACAAGCCCAACGTACAACAATAGGAATTTCTCCTATGGTGGATGTGTTAACATAAACAGTGTCATATAGGTACAAACAGCAAACAGGATTTTTATTTTTAGGTCTTCAATAGTAAAATAAGTAAAAGTACTTTAAAAACCAAGCAATGGAGATACGAGTACAGTCACAAGCAAAAGTATGTATACACTTGGCTTTATTCAAAAGCGAATTACTCCTTTATTTTTTAATGAAATTTTATGTTGTTAATTTCAACGTTGCATTCGTTATTTCACGAAAAAGTCGCAATTGAAAGTTGCGAAGTGGTGACATATTGGAGCTCGTGACTGTACATGGTGCTCACATATTTCAAAATATTGCAAGCGAAGACGATTTTTTAAAAATCTTTTAACAAACAATGTTGAGAGCAAACTCCCTAACGCCAACTTTCTTTCCAGATCTACCTGTTCTACCCAGACGAGCTGTACCAGTACATAGGCTCCAAAGGCGTGGTCTTGCTGCAACTCCTCGCCTATTGCTCATCGTGTTGTAATCCTATCACCTACTGCTTCATGAACAGGAAGTTCAAGCAGGCCTTCATCAGCCTGATCAAGTCTTTCAGGATGTTTGGGTAAGTGATGATAATAATCATGAATTTACATTGGTGCTCCTTCTTATTACAATCAATGAGGAAGAGTCTATCAAGTAGGTAATGTCAGCAACTAAATATGATCCGACTTACTCGTAGATGTCAAAAATCAAACTGCCTAGACATTTCCGAACCACATATATTGCGTTTCCGGTTTAACCGGATGCAGCTGAATACCAGTATTTACATACATGTAGCGAGTGCCTATCTGACCTCCATAACCCAGTTACTGGGTAACACGATAACTCTTGGTAACACTGGATTGTCAGACTGACATCCATTGGGCTTCTGACTACCCGTAACGACCGTCAATGATCTACGAATGACATCCAGGATCAACGGCTTAACGTAGTTTGTAAGGCACGGAGGGGTCTCGATATCGATTTCACCTAACCACGAACCGACCGTAGTAATCGTAGCTTAACCTTTGATCATGCGGCTTTAATTATTTCGCCGCATACCCTCTGACTTAGCTGTCTGGGACTCTAAAAGAGATTGTGGCCTCGAAGTTCGTGGCGGCTTTTCTTCTCATAGTAGTTGGTTAGGAAAGACGAATCAAGGTAACTGGCAAACACTGGAAATTGTCGAGTTGTGGCAACTGTCTGATCCGCATTACTGAGGTAAGTTGCGTTGAGGAAAGATGGTTCATCGCTTTCGTTGATTTCATGGTACGCCTTGATACTCAAAAAAAAAACAGAAAAATAGATAAAACTTTGCAATTTTTTTGTATCGAGAAAATTTTGGGACCATATAGTCATAAAACATACACGAAACTGTGAAATCCCTATATGGAACAAGTACAAAAAAAACGTTGCCCCACACTAGGAATTTCTTCTGTGTCGTGGGTGCGTTTACAAACATTTAAACTCACATACATAAACAGCCAGACCCGGAACTTGTAGGCCATACAAATATTTGTTCCGTGCGGGAATCGAACCCATGACATGCAGCGCAGCAGTCAATCGCTTAACCACTGCGCCAACCGTGCCGTCAAACCATGGAGCAGTGGAGACAGTGGTATTGGCCCCGACATACGAGTTGTAGGTCGGGAGTTTGAACCCAGGCAGGCACTTTACTTTGTGTATTTAATTTCATCACCACTGCTCTCAAAATGGTGAAGGAAAACATCATGAGGAAACGAAAAAAGGTGTCTTAAAACAAAAAAAAAGAAATGTTTTAGAACCAAAAATACGTCTAAAATGTGACATATAATATACGGGCCCGCGTGATGGATTATGACCCTCTCATAGACAGGAGGCCTGCGTCCCAACAGTGGAAACGTTATAAGCAGGGCCCGTATTCCCGTAATTTAAAACGTTCAAAATCTAGTCACAGTCTCATCTCAGCGACAAACAAATGTCAAAAACTTGTCAAAATGTAGGAAAATTAGAAGTATTTTTTGACAGATTGAGACTGAGATCAGACTGTGAACGGTCTTAAAATTACGAGAATTACCCCTCTGATTATGGCACTACATTATTATAAAGAATAAGCCCTATTTTCCCCTAACAATGAAAAAGTTAAATTTACATAACATAACTAATCCGAACCCTTTGAAAAACAGCATAAATATACATTGCATTATTTAATCCAATTCAGTATTAAAACTGATTTTAATTGTAGGATTAAAACTGACTTTAATTGTAGGATTTTGTAACCTTTGCCTCTATTTTATAAGATCAAACTGCCTCATTTAACTTCAACTCGCATGTTATTTCAGAAAATGTAAACGAATTTAGTGTTACTAGACTTGGTACTCAAATAATATAGGGTTTAAATGCACGTAAATTTGGATTAAATTCTCTTTCAACTTGCTACAAATATTTCTGTGAACAGGGTTTGCAATGATTTAATATTTGTTTAGCACTAAATACAAAGCTGGTACAAATAAGTAAGTTAGATGAATTTTTATGTGTTTCATCCTATTGCTAACATGGATACTATAACAGAAGATTATGCAACAATTACATTGTTTTTTAAATTACTAGAATTAATTATTAAAATCTGTACAATAGTATAGTTTGACGGCACGGTTGGCGCTGAGGTTAAAAGCGATTGACTGCTGCGCTGCGTGTCGCGGGTTCGATTCCCGCACGGAACAAATATTTGTATGACCTACATGTATTTGTTCCGAGTCTGGGTGTTTTTCTATCTATAATATGTATGTATTTACAAAAAAAAATGTATATAAGTAGTTTATCAGCCATCTTGTTACCATAACACAAGCATTAGGTTGCTTAGCTTGGAACTAGATGGCGCTGTGTGAAATGTCCAGGGATATTATTATTATTATAGTCACTATGACAAGCGAGCTTCTCGTATATCTTTCGTAGCACACTGCGCTACGGCGCGGCGTAGGCATTTCGTAGCACGGGTTGTCTTTGAGACCGTGTTGTTCTAAACTACGCAAAGGATTCTGATGCGGTTTTCACCGTCATTTAGAGAATTTAGCCCGGAAGGTATTGGATACAGCTACATACATACAGCTAGGTATATATGTATACCTAGCTGTGCCCGCAACTTTGTTCGCGTGGATGTCGGAAAACAATCATAGTAATTCTTTTTCTAAAATAAACGTCGAACAAAACCTAAGTTACTCCTTACAACATCAGAGGGGCAATTCTAGTAATTTTAAGAACGTTCAGTCTGATTTCAGTCTCAATCTGTCAAAAATTCCCTACATTTTGACAGCTTTTTGACATTTGTTTGTCGCCGAGATGAGACTGCGACTAGATTTTGAACTTTTTAAATTCTCGTAATTTAAAAAGTTCAAAATCTAGTCGCAGTTGGCCTTCTGGTATCTGTCATTGAAAGTCCCGTCAAAATAGGTCCAGCGGTTTCGGAAATTTGCGGGAATAAACAGACAGACAGAAAAACATTTTAACGACTGCTTTTTTTATATAAGTATACATATCCGTATACATTTTCATATTTCAAATAACCGCTTTTTGCATCAATTTTATTTACTTGTTTATATGTAAACATCAGTTCAAATAAAAACTAATTACCTAAAGTCTATGAGGTAAATATCATTAATCAGTTAAAGTCCAAAATAATACTTGAAATCATTCTCATTTGCTTTTCTTCAACCACTTTTTAATTCAACTCCTCAATCGTGACACTTCCCTAGCAGTATAATACGGGCACACTCAGTTAATTAAATCTCTTGGAACATTTCGACCGCCTCGCTAGGGCGACAGTGGTATTTCAAATTAAATAAAAGGCTAACCGCCTTCCGTTTCTCAAACATAAAGCTTCATTTATACTATTCCATATTTGTGAAAAACTCTTCAGAATTTTTTTTTTGTTCTTTTTTTATGTGTTTTACAATATTCAATTCAATTTTTATTTCAAGTACCCATCATCTGCCTAACCTTTTCCCAATTATGTTGGGGTCGGCTTCCAGTCTAACCGGATGCAGCTGAATACCAGTATTTTACATGGAGCGACTGCCTATCTGACTTCCACAACCCAGTTACTGGGTAATACGATACCCCTTGGTAAGACTGGTTGTCAGACTTTGACAACCAGTCTTACCGTCAGACAGACCAACGGCTAAACGTGCTTTCCGAGGCACGGAGGAGTCTCGGTATGTAAAGATGGTCACCCATCCACAGACCAACCGCGGCAAGCGTAGCTTAACCTGACCGATCGACCTGTGCGGCTGTTATTATTTTGCCACGGGTCCCAAGTAGCCAAGTACCCAAGACTCATTATTATTATTATATTATGAGCCTGTGTTGTCCCACTGCAGGCAAAGGCCTCCCTTCCCTCCTTCCACATTTCCCGGTCTACTGCGATTGTGGGCCAATCCTTTAAGGAGTCCAGCTCATCCCGCCATCCCTTTCTGGGCCTACCGCGCGGTCGTTTCCTGCCATTTGGGATCCACTGATGGCTTTTGCATCTTGCTGCTCCGACATGCGACAGATATGGCCAGCCCAGTTCCACTTTAGCCCAGCAGCTGTGCGGCCAGCGTCCGGTATTTGTGTTTTGGAACGAAGTATAGAGTTCTTAATGCGGTCTGTGAGTTTGACACCTAACATACTTCGTTCCATAGCCCGATGGCAGACTCCAAGTACGGACTTTTGACGCTTTGTAAGAGACCATGTTTGCGCTCAGTAGGTGAGAGTGGGAAGAATGCACATGTCCATGAGCTTTCGTTTTAGTGATAGCGTCGACGCGCAGCCTGTTACTATGGATTCAGTGTATGATTCTGAATCCCCGTGCGTAGAAATTTTCCGTCGGTAATACAAAAATGCTGTTCCATACATTTTGATCGCGATTCCATGTTCTATGAAACAGCAGATTTTTTTGAATTTATTAACAGACTGAAAGTTACTTTATGAATCCGAGGCTTTCATTTACGTAAGAACAGAAAACTTTCTGCTTTACCACATTTCATAATCCTGTAATGGTTGCTGGTGCTGGTGTTAGTGGTGACTCCATTAACAGCGTGAGGCAGAGCACTGGTGGTCCAGTGGTAACGGCCCCAACATACTAGTTGTAGGTCATAGGTTCGAACCCAGACAGGCGCTTTAATTTATGTAAATTATTTCATCACGCAATAGTGATGAATTAATTCTCTAAAATAATATGTTGAAGGGAAAAATCGTGAGGAAACCGGCATGTCCTACAACCAAAAACTCTGAGACATGTGACATCTATCATGGATGGACTGTGTGAATAATGGTATGGTACCAACCCGCACTGGCCCCGCGTGGTGGATTACGGCTCACTTCCTCTCATCTAGAGGAGGCCTGTGTCCCAGCAGTGGGAACATTGTAGGCTGATTATGATTAATTATACGGGTCTATTCAGATACCAGAGGGGCAATTCTCGTAATTTTAAGAACGTTCACAGTCAGAGGGGCAATTCTCGTAATTTTAAGAACGTTCACAGTCAGAGGGGCAATTCTCGTAATGTTAAGAACATTCACAGTCTGATCAAAAATACCTCTAATTTCCCTACATTTTGACAAGTTTCTGACATTTGTTTGTCGCCGAGATGAGACTGCGACTAGATTTTGAACGTTTTTATTTACGAGAATTGGCCTTGAGCTGTCTACTTGCTGCTTTTTGTGTTGGAAAAGTTCTGAATAGATGTAGTCCGGAAGCCATTTCAATGGATAATAAAGTCGATTGCCAAGCAGATAAGGTATCTTGCCTAGCAATAATGCGGAAATCCAATTATTTTCTGATTACGTGATATTCTGGGAGGTTAGATAATATAATAATATCCCTGGACATTTATTAGATATTACATTCATACAAAAATGCTAAAGTAAATATTCTAAATGCGAAAGTATCTCCTTCTATGCCAACAGACAGACAGACTGATAGAAAGAGATTCACCTCCACCATCTTACCACCTTTACACTCCTAAATCACTGGCCGATCGTTAAGTTTATCAGATAGATAGCCTGGAGAAGACCATACTACATTGGACATGCTATTTTTCTTCCTGGAAATGTATATGAAAAAAAAACCAAGGTACAAAGGTGAAGAAGATGTTGGTGGTGGTGGATGCTGATGGATGGTGGATGATGGTGGTGGTGGATGGATGGATGGTGGGGAAGGTGGTAGGATACGAATTCGCGGACAACAGCTAGTATTTGTTTTTCGAAAGGTTACCTATACAATAATGATATGGTTTCTTTTAGTTGTTGCGATATACGGGTTCTAGATTTGTCTTCGGCTAGAGAACTATATAAAAGTCAAAGCATAATGACTTACCTACGTACCTAACTTACACTGGTAGAATCATAGCACAATCAGCCTAAAGTGTTCCCACTGCTGGGACACAGGCCTTCTCTCGGCGAGAGGGAGTGGGCCGTAATCCACCACGCGGGGCCACTGTGGGTTGGTAGATGTCACATCATCATGATTCTGCTGCCCTTATCCCAATCAAAATCAACAGTCATTTATTCAAATTAGGCTGAGAATCAGCACTTTTCGAACGTCAAAATTACAAAAGACAGTCCCCCAAAAACGCCCGCCCTTCACCATTTCGGTTTTCGGAATCGGTTTCATTTTGACAGTTCAACAACATTCATTGCATTATTTACGTGTTGAGCAGACAAATTTTTCGAACTTATGAAGTAATGAATTAGCAATTTGCTTCAAAATGATTCAGATTCCGATTGATCGTGTGTTACGCAATTAGGGTGCTGACTTCGATTTCCGAATCGCACTCTCTTTTATAAGCAATTTTTTTAACATGACCCCATAAAAACAATGTTCTCAAAACGATAGCGCGTGATACGTACGGACGTCCGATCGAAAGCTATCTCCACGAATGACTGGCAACAAGTAGCGCGCCGGTAGGCAACCAGTCGGCGACATCAAAGAGTTGGCGACTAGTTGAAAGAGTACCTACAACGCGGTAGTGTAGGGCGGTGTTCTTTGAAATAAAAATAGGTAAAAATAAAAAGATTTTGCCGGTGGGTCGAGTGTTGTCAATTTATGAAAATTTGCCATATTCAGTGTTAAATTTCGCATGGATTAAAAAAATAAAAAATCAACAACTTTTGGGTTTTTATGAGTTACATTTTTATAAAAAAAAAAAATCTAGTACGTATGTTGAACCAGGAATACGCCTTTATTGGATAGGACAGGGTTTTTGTTACATATTGTATGTAGTAGAGAGCAAGTTGGTCTAAGTTTTTATTTCGTTTATATCTTACTAGGCTGGATCTTATTATATTTTTTTTTATATCTGTAATAAATATTTCAAACATTATCCAAGTTCCTTTGGTTTGGTACAAAATTATGATAAAAGTAGAAATTATGTTTGAAATAACTGAAATTCACGATTCACGAACTTGAATTTAGTAATTTGGTTGTGGAGGTCAAATAGGCAGTCGCTCCATGTAAAATACTGTTATTTAGCTGCATCCGGTTAGATCGGAAGACAACCCTAACATAGTTGGGAAAAGGCTAGGCAGATGATGACTTCTCTATTAGTGGTCATCTTGGTAGTCACCCCCTTTCTAGCTATATCATCTTTCGCACAGTCCACCCACCGATAAATATGAGATTGATGAACCCCAACATCGTTTGATCGATCACTATGTTATACATATTTGTAGATTTTCATGGAGAACATTTTTGTAGGGTTTTTTTTTACCTCCACCTGAGCAAAGGCTAGTTACGTTATAAATTGATTGGGTATGCTGACTCGTAACATTTTTCAAAAATTTGGACGAATTATATAATTATGTAAACCGCAGGTCAGTTTCCAATTGAATCGAAACTAATATGTTATAGTCCGCGGCTAGCACATCGGTCCACGAGTGATTAGAAAGAAACGCGTTGTTAATTTTATTAATTTGTGATTGATTGCGTCGTGTCCGGACCGCCACCGACATTGAAATACTAATGCTGTGACATTCTGATTACTCACTGACGATTTAATGTTGTAACACGATACTTTTGGGTAGCGTCATGAACGATGGGCCTTAGGCGGATCTCAGATTACTACGCGTCACGCTACGCTGCCTCCGCGCGTCATTTCTATTTGTAAAATTCAATAAAAACGTGTTTCCGCGCGGGCATTTGGATCCGTTTTCCGCTTCCCGTCGCGTGGAGCGTTGTAGGGAGACATCCACCTAAGTAACTAACATACCTTAAATTAGGAATATTGATTTGTTAGGTAAACAAAAATAAATGATAGAATTGAGAAGGTACCTACTAACCTGAAGCCTTTTTAATGTGATAGTGAACTGTACTTATATGAAGCACAATGAAACTACATTAATAAAATAACAGACAAAATAATATCGACTCTGAACAAAATACATTCAAGACTAGTTGGTATTCATTCTGTTTGTAGGTGTTATCATGACAGCTTATTCACAGCTCGTGGTAAGTATGTAAATTGACGAAAGGCGGGTAATTTAAGCCTTCTTTCAACCGACACAGGTGCTGGTTATTGATAATAATGAGAAATCTGGAAAGCCAATTTCGTTTTTACTGCCAACAACACGTAGGTACGTGCTTGGGTAAAGTGCTTTCCTTCTGAAGAGGAAATTGAGCGTTTCGAGCTTTATTCTGAGACTTGAAATTAGTTTCCAAGCACAACAAATAAACATAAGCCTGATACACAGAAAAAAACTTTACATCAAACATCTAAGACTTTAGCTCGTTGACTGACACGTTGTTTTTATGGCGCGGTTTATACACAGTGTGTAGACACGGTTTGTCTGTGTTGTATGGATTACTATGGAAGTTTGTTGATAGACACGTTTTATCTAGGGCGTGTTTATACACTGTACCAAAAAGAAATCCCGCCATATACAAAGGGCCTTACAGGGCAGAGCCTTAGCCTGGCTGAGTATATCTCCATTGTGTATTTTATTGCTTTGCCATTGCTTATATCCAGCTTTTTCTCTCCAATTTTTCCCTCCAGTAGTTCTAAAATCATGGTCTACATCTTCCAAACATCTGAGCTTGAGACGTTGACTTCTCGGTCCATCCAGATTGACCGAGGGTCTGGCTGTTTGTGTATGTGAGTTTAAATGTTTGTAAACGCACCCGCGATACAGGAGTAATTCCTAGTGTGGGGCAAGGTTTTAAAAAAAAAATGATTACTCAAGCAAATGTTTTGGTGCTCGGTGGGGTAATTGCGTAACACACTATAAGTAGCAATGGCTTTCATTTTGACATTACAACATCATTAATTGCGTTATTTACATTGTTGAGAAGACAAATTCTTCGAGTATTTGAAGCAATGGATATCTTAACAATATCCTGTAAAAAGATTCAGATTGAGAGTAAAAGCCTGTTACGCAATTCGGGTGCTGGTCTTGTCTATTCTTACGTCGTGTCAGGACACGAAATACGAAAATACGAAATCTTCAAAGGGCAGGCCCTTTGAAGATTTCGTATTTTAATGGTCTTAGTATAAAAAATAAATTCATCATCAAGCTTTACATAATAATCTCTAGCGTCCACCATATTAAATTTCCTTTGACGCTAACAACTTTAAACATGGCCTAGACTAGACTAATCCAATGACACCTCATTATTTTTTTTTAAATCAGTCTAGTTTTGTAAATAATTTCACAAGAATAGTTTATGCCGCGAAAATTATAATTCTCAGGCGAGTTTAAGGAAGCAAAATGCGCCAGACGTAATAAAATTTATGTATTTATAACATCGTGGAGGCTTTTTAATAGATCTCTGACGTAAACTGAGTTTGGTAAAAGATCTTTTTAATAGTCTCTGACGGCAACTGAGTTTGGTAAAAGATCTTTTTAATAGACCTCTGACGTCAACTGAGTTTGATAAAAGATCTTTTTAATAGACCTCTGACGGCAACTGAGTTTGGTAAAAGATATTTTTAATAGACCTCTGACGGCAACTGAGTTTGGTAAAAGATATTTTTAATAGACCTCTGACGTAAACTGAGTTTGGTAAAAGATTTCTTTGTTTGTACCACAGAGCACAGACACTACGCGATCGCTACCAGAAGCGGTATTGTCAACATTTTCCATACTTGCGTGTCAGTGGACGTCATCGTTTACTCATAGAAACTGACGGCCCGTGATAATGCTTATGACAGTCGAATTTGCTAACACTACATTCCTTTCATAGTTATTTTACCTATGGCAGCAGCAAGCCAATAGCAACCCTATTGTAACGAAAATAAAGATCACTGTTGTTTCTTTGTTCTATGTTAGATAGTTAGGTTTTCGCACTTAGTCCTTTAAGTAGATCATTCTGCGTGGGCCAACGCGGCCGTTGGTGTTTAATACAAAGATCACTGATTTTGACAGACTTGTCAGTAGAAGCAATCCAACGACAACCTTACTTTAATGATAATATACTGTGATTTTGACAACTCCGCATCATATTCGCGAAAACCTAATACTAATAAAAAACGTTTCAACAAAAAAACAAACCACCGAAAAACTTAAAAGCAAAACATAATAAAACTTTTTTATTTAACCTTAATAACTAAGTTCTTAAATTATGGTAAATGTACCTAAGTAATTTTGAGTCGGCGGCGCCAAACAATCAATAAACAAAGATCATTAAATTGCCTTAAATTTAAACGGCGCCGACTCAAAATGATTTAGGTATACTTACATTAGTTTAAGAACTTAGTTATTAAGGTTATTTTTTTTTGCTTTTCAGTTTTTTAGCCGGTTTATGTTTTATTTTATAATCTTTTGTGGCTATAATCCACTAATTGTTTGCCAAAGGACATGCATATGTGGCACTGAGTAGAGTAATAATCACAGAACAGATAAAAGTATCTGTTCTGTGGTAATAATACAAAACTCAGCATTTAAATCTGTGAGTGAAAAATAAATCACCCCAATTTTCCCACCAATTTGAATTTTTGGGTATACCCTTTCCAATAAAATTCTTTTCGTCGGTTAAAAATGCGAGGTAAATAACTATGAAGGCATCGCTTGTCACTTTGTATTATCCTAATTCCAAGTAATGCTCCCCGTGTCTTTAGAGTTCAATAAACGATATTATACAGTGAGTTAAATTATACAGTAACCTAAGTAGTCATGTTTGAATATTCGAGTAGGAAAGTTTATTATCGGGTTATCTTTGTCTATGAAGAAATAATTTATTATTCGAAAATAACCGTAGGCGAATGATGTTAAAACAAGAGTAGGCTGGAAAATACATAATTATAATTTATTTTGTACGAAAAGCTGAAGAAATATAATAATATGAAACTATACTTAGTAGATACTAATATAACACGCTCCTTATTAATTAATAAGAATAAGTAGGTATGCCTCTTTTAAAATAAAATACCACAAACATGTATTGCGACTAGGCTGATTTGATCAAAGTCAGAACTTTTATTCGTGAAATAAAATTGACATCTGAAAAAATTCTAAATTTTATTCACTTTTTTGTTTTTCAGTGTCTGGATAAAATAGCACAAGAAAAATATTTTGATTCGGTTTTTTTTTGTAAACTAATAAAAATAAATGAACATATACATATATAAATGAACTGTCACCGCAAACTAGCAAAATTCGGTAGATATAATACGAACTCTGTTTTACCATCTGCTGAAACTTTTTTAACTAGGTTAGTGTTGGCTTTCAGCTCTACCAGATGTCACCGAATATCCATATTTAACACGAAACGACTGCCATCTCGACTTTCACATCTGGGTAATACCGACTTTGCATTTCTTTAACTAGTGCCTGTAATATGATGTTAAGATAAGTAAAGGTTTAATTACGATAATCCAGTCCTTTCATATTTATTGTAAGTTTCGCTAAACAAGTTGACATCAACTCCCAGATCACGTTCCAAAGATTCAATTTACACTTCACGATAAACCTAAACATCAGCTTATAGTATATAAGGTGCTATAAAAATATCTGCCACGGCTTTAATGGGAGGTAGTATTGTGTTTATAGATTACAATAGTGAAGAACTTTCGTACCCCGGAACAGTTAATTCACGACCGAGTGGCCGCCGCGCACGGCGGCATTGTTTGATAAGAATGGCAACAGTGTATGAATGAACGTCGCCGGCGTTTTTTAATTGAATTCAGTGCGGTGCAGTAACAGCTTACAAGTCTACGGGATGGTTTTATACTAATAAATCAATTCAAATTTATACGTACATTTTTTTTGTATGAAAAAAAATATGACGAATAATCAATAATTTATCTTTACTATTGTAATCTATAAACACAATACTATCTCCCACTGCAGCCGTGGCAGATATTTTTATAGCACCTTATATATGTATCTGTTGAAATGAGTCTCTTTCAGTTAAATTCATCGAAGCGTTCGATTTCATTTCTGTTTCAGAAGAACTGTCATCAATTGGAATATAAAGTCGCGCCGTTTGTGATCCCAATGGGATTTGCCAACTGCAATTTCTATGAAACAATTTATGAGTTTTATTGTCAACTAGCTTCTGCCCGCGGCTTCGACCGCGTGGATGTCGGAAATTATTCCACGGGAACGTGCTAACAGGATAAAATGTATGTGCTTCCCCAGAATGCCATCTATCTCGCGGGCCCTTTGTGGCTAATTACAATAGAAAACCAATTGTGTCTCATTAGTGGTGATTAAGAGGGTACCTATATGATATCTTTACCTAAGTACCTACCAAATTTAAAAAAAAAAAAACTCAATAACAGAAAATAAAATACCTACCTACCTAAATAAACCTATTTCTGATGATAACTAATCTAAACTCAATAAATAAGCAAAATCCCAGTCCCTATCCCAAAAACTAATATCTATACGAATGACTAATCCTACCTAACAGTATTATAAAATAACCTACGGTCACTACGTACACTATCAAATATACTAACTATTCTTTAAAATTAAAATCTATACCTACAATTTATATAAAAATAAGCCTAAATAACTCTAAAAACTAAAAGGAATAAAAATGAACTTCACTGCGGGTGACGTAACCTACGACAAACTTATTATTTGCGGTGCGTACAGTAATCGGGTCTAGGGATCGAACCGCAAAATTAAGTTTGTTTTTTATTGTATATACTTTTCCGGGATAAAAAGTACCCAGTGTGGTGCCCAGGATATTAAAGAATAATTATACCAAGTTTCATCGTAATCGAACCGGTAGTTTTTGCGTGATGCCTGAACAAACAGACAGACAAAAAAAATTTTAATCACATTTTTGGGTTCGGTGTCGGTCTAGTAACACTGCCATTTATATTTTGATATTTTCAATGTACAGAATTTTTACTTCTACAGATTTATTATAAGTATAGATTTCATTGTCACTTTCGACTCGATTTATTTAGTGACGGGATTTTTAATCAGTATTAATGTCAAGTGTGGATACAATTTAGGAATATTTGCAGTCTGAGCATAAATGTTGGATTAAAGGACACACCTTACTGCGGTTGGTTTGATGTGGTTCAAGAATCTTGAAGTTACATCTTACAATATTTAAACAAGACTTCGCAAAATTAACCTAACATGTATTAAGCCATCCGCGTGTTTATGGCAGCAAATAGACACTAACATTGACTTTATGATGTAGACCGGGGCTTGTGGCCACAAGCCCACTTGCCTTTTAATGCGTTTAAAACTCAAGTAAAATCCAACCTTTGGTCAAAGGCATACTATTCCATCAACGACTACTTACACGATAAGAATAGTTGGTCGCCCTAATTACCTCAAGACAATGTTTATGTTCTTTCTCCAGAATTAGCTTTCTGATAGGTTATATGAGTTCATACAATTCTTTATTTTTATTTGACTGTATAAGTCAATTCAGTTTAATTTTATTTTAATGTATTATTGACATAATCTACTCATTTTAATGTTTTTAATGAGTTGATTGCAATATGTGGTTAGCTAGTGACCTCGACGACTGATCATATTATTCTTACCTGAACAACCGGCAGCATGTTCGTCATGCTCCGTTAGATGTCACTGCTTGCGGTTAGTGTCGGGGGTCGGATTGCCTCCTTCCCTCAAACATGGCGAAGGGGGTAATGGCTGATCTTTGCGTTATGCTCTTGAACGGGTGCTGCTTGTGGTGACTGGTTGTCTTGCTGAACATGGTTTTATTGTTGTTATAAGTATTAACTTATTTATTTATTTTACTTCGATGGTCCTAGTTTATCATTTGTGACTTCAAGTGACAGCTATGTGACCAGAACCCAGCAATGCATAAATATGTAAGCTGTCACGCCCTTTATGCCTGGACGCTTTTATTCAGGTAGTAAGTTTAATTTAATGTTCTGTGTGTTGTAAAGTTAATTACTTAACATACCTATTATTATATACAATCAAATATTTTCTAACTGAACAGACAGCTGTGCTGCTGGGGAGTTTGTTGCACCACTTCTTCTTCCCAGCGTTGGCACTAGGAAGTAGTGAAGGGCGGGCGTTTTTTGGGGGACTGTCTTTGTAATTTTGACGTTCGAAAAGTGCTGATTCTCAGCCTAATTTGAATAAATGACTTTTGATTTTGATTTTAAGTTACGCTTGTCTCGGTTGGTCCGTGGATGGGTGACCATCTTTACGTACCAAGACCCTTTGGTGTATCGGAAAGTACGTTAAAAGCCGTTGGTCCCAGCTGTCATTCGCGGATCTTTGGTAGTCGTTACGAGTCGCCAGAAGCCCGATAGTCTGATAACCAGTCATACCAAGGGATATCGCATTATCCAGTAACTGGGTTGTGGAGGCCAGACAGGCAGTAGCTCCGTTCAAAATGCAGGTATTCAGCTGCAACCGGTAAAACTGGAAGCCACCCCCAAAATAGTTGGGAAAAGGTTAGGCGGGTGATGGCGGGTGAGTGTCTTTATGATGTAGCAGTATGGGCGATTGTTGTAGTTCAAGTTATTACTTCTTAGATTTTGACAGCTTTAGGGTGAGTTGCATCAAAAGCTCCGTTATAGTTACATCAAAGTGAATTTTAATTTTAACAATAAGCATGACCATAAAATCTAAGAGTGAGTTGCATCAACTAACTATAGCGATAACCAATGTTTTGACAGCCTTCAAATCTCCAGTTAAGCGAAATTCGGGTTGCATCATTTTGACTTATTGTTATAATGACGTCATAAATAACTATAACAAGCAATTATAACTATAATCATTGCTTTGACAGCCGTCAAATCTCCGGTTATGCGAAATTCGGGTTGCATCATTTTGACAATTGTCACAATTGTCAATAAAATGTCACAAATAACTATAACATTAATCGCCCAACTTTGGGCGGTTAAGGGCTATAGTTACGGTTTGTGTCGCCATTTTTTTGGAGTTTGGCATTGAATTCCTTTTCAGTGTGGTCCCATGCTTGTTTTTTTTGGTGTTTTGTGCTAGTCTCGTCTGTTCTTTGCACAACAAAAAAGTGTTTTTCTGCAAAGATTTGTAATCTAGTAACTTCTACGTTGCTAAAATTAACACCTCAGTGCTATCATCATATTTGTTCCATAAGCACAATCAGCCTTTATTGTTTCCACTGCTGTGACACAGGCAGTGGCTGTGAGAGGGCACTCCCGCCCACCAAGAAGAAGCCTGTGTCACAGCAGTGGAGTGGGCCGCACTGGGCCCGCGTGGTGGATTACATTGCGGCCCACTAGCCGCAACGTAATTCACCACGCGGGCCCAGTGCGGGTTGGTAGATATCACATGTCTTCGATTTTTAGCTCTAGGTAGGACACGCCGGTTTCCTCGCAATGTTTTCCTTAACCGTTTTGAGAGAAGTGGTGATGAAACAATTTACACAAAGTAAAGTGCCTCTCTGGGTTTGAACCTACGATGTACAAGCTGTAAGTCGCAGCTGTTACAACGGAGCCGCCAGTGCTCAGCGATAAATAGTAGGATTAAAGGGTGTTAAGAATGGTCTAAAATCAAACATCACATAGTATATATAACAAAGCATTTTTATTACTGTAAGCGCCAGACGAGTTAGAAGTAGGTAATATTTCATCTAAAGAAGATGCAGGTCGCTCTACGGATAAAAACTTAAACACCGCACGCTCCACATTACATGTGCACTACAGCCAACAGTACCAACGTCTGCCCACCAAACAGTTAGCCAGCAAGAGCAGCTTGCTGTTAGAAATTGATGTTATCGATCGATATAAACGTATTCTAACTAATATTATTATTGTTCTTTTTGGTGTGCTGGAATCCACTGCAAAATAATTTCTTTCCCGCAGTCATCAGGCACAGTATGCGTTTGTTGTGAAAATCGACATAGAACAATGGCACATCTGCAGCAGTCTCGGGCAATGTCTTCGCACATTGCGTTGAAATCTTACTGAACAATAAAATTAACACAACATCCTTCTGGAGTAAATGCTCTAATGCTGTAATGCATCTTCCAATAACGCAATTCTTCAATTACATACAGGAAAACAGAAATATCAATTTCATGCAATTCGAAAGAAACGGAAAAATAAAATGAATTTTATTTATTGTCACTTGACACGTCCTGTCTTTCTGACAGTGTCAGATAGTGATGCGGCTCGATTTTATTTACCTCGTTACTCGAGTAAATAAAAGACAATTTTCTCTCGAGGTGCCACTCGATGTAGTCGCGATTAGATAAATATCACCAACTGGCAGTGTTGGTGATATTTATCTAATCACTAGTTAACTGTCATTCTTCAATAATAAACGTAGGAATAGATATATTTCGTGTAATAAACCGTCAAAATACTGTGATGTACAGTCACAGAGTTTTAATAAGAGAAAATACATGTTCTATGGGTTAGTGCTGACAGTTGATAAAGTATAATATTTTGTCATTAAAATCGTCATTGATTATCAGATCAACCTGATAATCAGTGGAATCTGAGTAGGACATAACGCTTTTTACAAAGTCGAACAAAGACAATCTTAGCCGAATGTCACACTGATGTACCAATACAGAACGGTTACTGTATTTTGGATATTACGATACGATTCTTTTCTTGAAAGTTATTTTTGTGTACGTTTCAAACGTACGAAGCAACAACCAACTTGAATTGAGTTTTCAAATTACATAATCGAGACATCGAGTCCATTTATGACTGAGTAACATCACTAGAGCCAACAAAAGAAAGCGACAAGCGACGATGACAACAAGCTTGAAATGTTGCCCTTGTCAAAAAAATTACCCAACTTTAACGAAAAGAGTTCCTGGAAGGATTTGAGGGAGGCCTTTTAGGCTAACAAAAAAAATATATATTATGAATATGGATAGTATTGCTATTATTTATTTTATTACTTAATAAAAACAGTTTTGGTTACCACCTCAGACTGTGACTTATATATAATATGTTTTCATATTTGAAAACACGTTGCGTTTAAGGAATAATCCAACCGAAAAAATAAGTTTGATCTTGGTTATTTTTGAAAGTGTGATGACAACAAGCTTGAAGTGTTGTTCCTGTCAAAAAAATTACCCACGAACATTTTGGGGAAATAAGACCTCTTATCACTTGTCACCCTTTTAACTTTAACTTTTTACATTTTACATAATTGGTGCAACAACAGATAGTTAGATTTTATGGTCATGGTTATTGTTAAAATTAAAATTCACTTTGATGTAACTATAACGGAGCTTTTGATGCAACTCACCCTAACTATCTGTTGTTGCACCAATTATGTAAAATGTAAAAAGTTAAAGTTAAAAGGGTGACAAGTGATAAGAGGTCTTATTTCCCCAAAAGGTTCGCGGGTAATTTTTTTGACAGGAACAACACTTCAAGCTTGTTGTCATCACACTTTCAAAAATAACCAAAATCAAACTTATTTTTTCGGTAGGATTATTCCTTAAACGCAACGTGTTTTCAAATATGAAAACATATTATATGTAAGTCACAGTCTGAGGTGGTAACCAAAACTGTTTTTAATAAGTAATAAAATAAATAATAGCAATACTATCCATATTCATAATATATATATTTTTTTGTTAGCCTAAAAGGCCTCCCTCAAATCCTTCCAGGAACTCTTTTCGTTAAAGTTGGGTAATTTTTTTGACAAGGGCAACATTTCAAGCTTGTTGTCATCGTCGCTTGTCGCTTTCTTTTGTTGGCTCTAGTGATGTTACTCAGTCATAAATGGACTCAATGTCTCGATTATGTAATTCGAAAACTCAACTCAAGTTGGTTGTTGCTTCGTACGTTGAAACGTACACAAAAATAACTTCAAGAAAAGAATCGTATCGTATATCCAAAATACAGTAACCGTTCTGTATTGGTACATCGGTGTGACATTCGGCTAAGATTGTCTTTGTTCGACTTTGTAAAAAGCGTTATATCCTACTCAGATTCCACTGATTATCAGGTTGATCTGATAATCAATGACGATTTTAATGACAAAATATTACACTTTATCAACTGTCAGCACTAACCCATAGAACATGTATTTTCTCTTATTAAAACTCTGTGACTGTACATCACAGTATTTTGACGGTTTATTACACGAAATACCTATATCTATTCCTACGTTTATTATCGAAGAATGACAGTTAACTAGTGATTAGATAAATATCACCAACACTGCCAGTTGGTGATATTTATCTAATCGTGACTACATCGAGTGGCACCTCGAGAGAAAATTGTCTTTTATTTACTCGAGTAACGAGGTAAATAAAATCGAGCCGCATCACTATCTGACACTGTCAGAAAGACAAGACGTGTCAAGTGACAATAAATAAAATTCATTTCATTTTTCCGTTTCTTTCGAATTGCATGAAATTGATATTTCTGTTTTCCTGTATGTAATTGAAGGATTGCGTTATTGGAAGATGCATTACAGCATTAGAGCATTTACTCCAGAAGGATGTTGTGTTAATTTTATTGTTCAGTAAGATTTCAACGCAATGTGCGAAGACATTGCCCGAGACTGCTGCAGATGTGCCGGAAAGAAATTATTTTGCAGTGGATTCCAGCACACCAAAAAGAACAATAATAATATTAGTTAGAATACGTGTATATCGATCGATAACATCAATTTCTAACAAGCTTTCAAGCTGCTCTTGCTGGATAACTGTTTGGTGGGCAGACGTTGGTACTGTTGGCTGTAGTGCACATGTACCTAATGTGGAGCGTGCGGTATTTAAGTTTTTATCGGTGGTGCGACCTGCATCTTCTTTAGATGAAATATTACCTACTTCTAACTCGTCTGGCGCTTACAGTAATAAAAATGCTTTGTTATATATACTATGTGATGTTTGATTTTAGACCATTCTTAACACCCTTTAATCCTACTATTTATCGCTGAGCACTGGTGGCTCCGTTGTAACAGCTGCGACTTACAGCTTGTAGATCGTAGGTTCAAACCCAGAGAGGCACTTTACTTTGTGTAAATTGTTTCATCACCACTTCTCTCAAAACGGTTAAGGAAAACATTGCGAGGAAACCGGCGTGTCCTAGAGCTAAATATCGAAGACATGTGATATCTACCAACCCGCACTGGGCCCGCGTGGTGAATTACGTTGCGGCTAGTGGGCCGCAATGTAATCCACCACGCGGGCCCAGTGCGGCTCACTGCTGTGACACAGGCTTCTTCTTGGTGGGCGGGAGTGCCCTCCCACAGCCACTGCCTGTGTCACAGCAGTGGAAACAATAAAGTCTGATTGTGCTTATGGAACATATATGATGATTGCACTGAGGTGTTAATTTTAGCAACGTAGAAGTTACTAGATTACAAATCTTTGCAGAAAAACACATTTTTGTTGTGCAAAGAACACGAGACTAGCACAAAACACCAAAAAAAACAAGCATGGCACCACACTGAAAAGGAATTCAATGCCAAACTCCAAAAAAATGGTGACACAAACCGTAACTATAGCCCTTAACCGCCCAAAGTTGGGCGATTAATGTTATAGTTATTTGTGACGTTTTTTTGACAATTGTGACAATTGTCAAAATTATGCAACCCGAATTTCGCTTAACCGGAGATTTGACGGCTGTCAAAGCAAGGATTATCGTTATAATTGCTTGTTATAGTTATTTATGACGTCATTATAACCATTATCAAAATGATGCAACCCGAATTTCGCTTAAACCGGAGATTTGAAGGCTGTCAAAACATTGGTTATCGCTATAGTTAGTTGATGCAACTCACTCTAAGAAGAAATCAAACATTTTGACTATTATTAGTTACTAAGCCGCGGGGTTGCACCCGCGGTTTTACCCGCGTAATTTTCGATCCCGTGGGAATTTCAGGATATAAAGTATCCTATGTGTTATTCCTGGTTATAAACCATCTGTTTGCTAAATTTCATCCAAATCCAGTCAGTAGTTTTTGCGTGGAAGAGTAACAAACATCCATCCATCCATACAAACTTTCGCGTTTATAATATTAGTAGGACTAGCTTCTGCCAGCGATATCGTCCGCGTAAATTTATTGTTCCTGACCCACCCCGGCGCATCGCATCGTTTGATCGCGCTATTAGTTAATTTTCGCTTAGCGTTCTTTCCTGCTTTTTAGGGTTCCGTAGGCAAATGGCACGGAACCCTTATGGATTTGTCATGTCTGTCTGTCTGTCCGTCCGTATGTCACAGCCACTTTTTTCCGAAACTATTAGAACTATACTGTTGAAACTTGGTAAGTAGATGTATTCTGTGAACCGCATTAAGATTTTCACACAAAAATAGAAAAAAAAAAACAATAAATTTTTGGGGTTAAAAAAAATTGAGTTTCAGTTCTAAGTATATATGGGGATACTTAGAACTGAAACTCAATTTTTTTTTTCATCAAACTCGTATGTGTGGAGTATCTACGAATAGGTCTTCAAAAATGATATTGAGGTTATTAATACCATTTTTTTCTAAACTGAATAGTTTGCGCGAGAGACACTTCCAAAGTGGTTAAATGTGCCCCTCCCCCCCCCCTGTAACTTCTAAAATAAGAGAATGATAAAACTAAAAAAAATATATGATGTACATTACCATAATTATAAACTTCCACCGAAAATTGAACGAGATCTAGTAAGTAGTTTTTTTTTTAATACGTCATAAATCGTAAAACGGAACCCTTCATGGGCGAGTCCGACTCGCACTTATTTTCTTTTAACACAAAATTTAATTTAATTTTTTGCACTTAAACGCAAAAATATTTTTTTTTAATCTGGTATTTCCAGGGATTAGGTCGTTCAAACCAAATCTATCTGTCTGTGTTCTGTTCAAATCAAATGAAAATAAATAATTACTTACCTAAGTATTGGATCCAAGAAATCTACGTAAAGAAGTCTTAAATTATAAACGTCAAATAAGTACCTTTTAGAAAGGTGGCGAGAAGAGGGAGAAAATATCCTTAATAGTTCAGAGAACCGCTTTCATCCTTAGTGAAGTATTTTCCCAGCAATTTATTACCTTTTGAAAACCGCACAAACAGAAAAACACTTTGTTGAATTCATCAGATTTATTTTTATTTTTGTGAAAACAGCGAGTGGTGGTTTTTTCCGAACTTTTATACGATTCGATTTCACGATACTTAAAATCGAATACAAAAAATGCGGTCTCCGATTTTGTTTTTTTTTTTTTTCTTTTTCAACCCGCATGGTAGGCAAACTTTACTTTACATTTCAAAATTTCGGTCGTCGCGACACCAGGTCGAAACGCATGTGGCCAGTCTGTAAAGCAATCGTTAGTGGGTACAATACTTTGCCAGTCATTTTACCTCTGATACTAGTAACCTAACAGCAACCTTATTATAACGAGAGTAAAGATCATTGTGAGTATGACGACTCCGCATAATAGTAGCGATAAACTAATACGCGACAAATATTAGGGCGACAGTACGATAATATGTCAACCATCAGTGTTGCGACAGCACCAGCCTCAATTCTGTAATATTCTCCGCGAAATCTTACCACGTGCAAACTACGTCAATATCGTGTATTGTTAACGGCAAGCAATCGAAACGTCAAATGATTTTGACAGTTCAAACCACGCCATTGTGTCATAAAGAATACGTTATTAGCAGATGTCGCGATTAACTAAGGAATTGACGTCGTTTTGAAGTAAGGATTCGTAAAGTGGTATAGTGAATTGGTCGAAATTGACCGAAGTCCGAAGCACGTGACTATACACTCGTGCAAACACGAGTCATCAACACAACTCCCTAAGATCAAGTAATCCTACTGAATGACTATTTCAAGAAATCTTGAAATTTTAGGATTATGCAAACTTAACATGTTGTATTATTAATTCTAATGATTATTATTCTATAAATACATATTTGTTACAGCCGCGAATCATATTTTAATCAACGTACAACTTAGTACTGGCCAGCAAATTGCAAAAAACGTAATGAAAATTTGAATTTCGCGGGCTACCTTGGAGCATCCACCTTAAAGGTTATATTTCAGCAAGCCTCCTAGGCATTTCCAATCCTACCGAAGTACCGACAAATCATTACCATTCCGACGAGGGCATCGAACCATGTTTAACGACCCGTTTCATTTTATCGCCGGCAATATATTCACGTCTGTGAATGTTTCAGGGCCTGTTTTCCTGAGAAGTCGGAGTGCAAGCAGGCTACTCCACCCCCGGTGAGCTCCAGCCAGGATGCTACAGCCTGCGTGATCAGGGGCAGCCATACCGGACGCACAGGTATTTAGTAATTTATACTATAAAATAACATTATGTACCTATATACAGTAAACAGGATAATAGCATACAAGCTATTATGCTGTTACACATTGTATTGACGCGCATCTTTATGTAATTAAAGGTTTCAATAAAGTTCTTATCAAAGGAAATGTCAAGAATACTTTGTATTCGACATTTCTCTTGATTCTTGATAGACAACAAGATCGTGTTCTATGTGGTGTTTGATCAGTATTTAGTTGTTTACGATAACATTAGTGGAGACGCGAGCGCTACATTACCATTTGGAGTACAGTATTTTTATCTCACCAAACGACGCGCGCTTTACTTGTGCTAACCAAGTGTACACACGGCTACACGTCAAGCTATACAAAACCAGTTTGTCTTGGCCTCACTTTGTATGATATTTTCTCACAATGAACGGTCAGCTAATACTGGTTTTGCATAGCTTGATGTGTAGCCGTGTGTACACACACTTCTGACTTCGCCAGTGTCTCGAACGGTGCCGAGAGCTCCTGCGCTTACACATTCACATCGTGTTTGTGCACTTAGTAACCACAAGTAAAGCGCGCGTCGCTTCGTGAGATAAAAATACTATACTATTTGATGCTACCTTTTGAATAATGCACCTTCATTTTCAATTAAGGTATTTTGTATGACCGTTAATGACTTTGCACACGACCCGGTTGCTTTGTATTTAGTCCCAATGAGTTTGTACAGCAGAGTGCTTTCACAAGCTATGTATTTATCTCGCCGCTTTGTAAATGTGAACATTTGGCCAATACCCGGAAACTGGATAGTTAGGGAAGGCAATTCAGAGGACATTGACTAAATGCTGCTGGATGACTTTGGAGCAATTATCGTTCAGGATTCTCTCTCTTTCTATTTAGTTGAAAGGAAAATTACAGTCTCAAGGCGGTTTCTTTGGAGTGCGGCTCAAACTTGGCTACATTGTGTTTGAAAGACAAAAGATTAAGTGAAGTGATTTGAAGCGAGCAATAATATAAACACTTTTGTTTATTGGAACGAAGTTCCTTATCGCGCGTTGCGAAAGGGGGCTAGACGGAAAAAATTAAGACCAAAAGTTGGAACGACATTTTTTGCTGTCTCTCTCTCTCTCTCTTTGAACTTCGTTCCGTCCGGGTGTCCCTTGACACCTCTCAAGTTTTTTATACATACAGAAACTCACACCTCCGCAGGAAAAAAGGGCTTATTACTCGATTCGTACGAATTTACTCGCCCGAAACGTGCGAATCGTCGAAAAAGAAATCGAAAAAGTGACGATTCGCACGTTTCAGGAAAGTAAATTCGTATGAATCGAGTAATAAGCCGCAAAAAGTATAGATCGCCACCTGCTACGCCCCTTCCTTCCGTTATTTAATACTAGCTGCGCCCCGCGGTTTCACCCGCATAAGTTTCGATCCCGTAGAAATATCGGGATAAAAAGTATAAGTGTAAGTGAGGTGAGTGGGGTGGGTGGTGAGTGGGGTGAGTGAGTGTGAGTGTAAGTAGTAGTATATTTATATATAAAAGATTTTTGATATTAATACTCCCAGTGATAATTTTTACATTAATATTAATACGTTTAAACATTTGTGAAAAGGTATGTTATGTTCTACATGACTTACCTATTAAAATTTCTACTTGACTGGTTGATATTTCAATCTTGACTAAATTGTGATAGTAATGTTCGATGCTAAACATGTTTTGGATCATACGTTTTAACCCACCCACATCTCTTAGAAAACAATATTATTAATACAATTCAGAAGAAAATCATATAAATTTTCAGGTTCTACCCTTTATAGCAGAATTTTTTATGTCATAATATTATTTTGCCAAATAAATTTCGGAGCATCAAGATTCTGCCAGATAGAGGGAACCCCAATTTTCATGCTATTAGTGCCTAATCAACCACGACCCATAAAATCAGACGACTCGTTATTGTGGAAACGGGGTCACCGTGAAATATATATTATGATAATAAGAAACTTTACTATTCAAAAGATTACAGAGAATTTACATTGGCCCTAGGCAAGCCTGTATTTTGGGCACCTATATGGAGGGTTTACCATTTAAAAATTTATTGTAAAAACATGTACAACAGTAATAAAAGTAAAATATGTTTGCTATCTATCTATCTATCTAATTAGTATCAGTATCTACGACGTTGTATGTTTGGTCTCTACAGCCATGAGAAAATAGCTGTAATTTTTTGTAAGTCCTTAAAACTAAGCGCATCCCTAAAAAGATTTATTGAAATTCTACACTATACAGATCTCTTTTGCAGGAAACCACTAATCCTACATAATTCAATTGCCACTTGTATTCAGCTCAACAAGTCAACACTTCAAGGCACTTTCCACCCAATACGCTACACTTTTAAACTCACCAAAGCACTAGTAGTAGTAGTAGTTTTAAGGTGTAATTTTGTGTAATGTCAATAAATGCATTATTCTTTCTTTACAGTCACGAGCAAAAGTATGTATACACTCGGCTTTACTCAAAAGTGATTTATTCCTTTATTTTTGAATAAAATTTTATGTTGTTACGAACATAGTATTTTTGAACCCATAGGTTTATGTAATGTGTCGTATTTCGACGTTACACTCGTTATTTCACGAAAAAATCGCAATTGAAAGTTGCCAAGTGTTGACATATTGGTGCTCGTGACTGTACCTAATAAGTTAAAAGCACACTAAATTCCTCTCCACAATCTTCGCTCGTCACTTCGTCGAACAGAGAAAATTCTTCAGATACATTCTTCTTAGCGTGTCGATAGCAATCCAAATGGACTCTGCCCAGAATTCGGACACTTTTTTGGCGTCATCCAGCGTCCATCAGTTCCTGTAACGTGATTTTCAGACACCTAACAATTTTGCTTTGGCAAAAGTATCAGTTTTTCTAAGCTCAACGAAGCGGGTAAGGGGTCTTACTAATATTATAAACGTGAAAGTTTGTATGGATGGATCGATGGATGTTTGTTATTCTTTCACCCAAAAACTACTAAACGGATTTGGATGTAATTTGGCACACAGGTAGTTTACAACCAGGATTAACACATAGGATACTTTTTATCCCGATATTCCCACGGGATCGAAACTTATGCGGGTGAAACCGCGGGGCGCGGCTAGTAACAGAATATTCCCACTGTTATTCACAACTAGCTTCTGTCCGCGACTTCGTCGGCGTGAATTTTCTTGTTCCCCCGACCCACCCCATCGCATTGCATCGCATCACAGCGCATCGCATCGCATCGCGCGCGCTATCACTTCGTTTTCGCTTAGCGTTCTTTCTAACTTTTCATCTTTTTGCTCGGCTCCTAGCATGATGTTTAATGCCTATAGCCTTCCTCAAGGATTGAGCTATCAATTGCGAAAATAATTCTTCAAATCTGATCGGCAGTTCCAGAGATTACCCCCTACGTACAAACAAACAAACAAATCTTACCTCTATATAATATTATTATAGAAACTGATGGCCACTAGGGTGGGTTGTTTTTAAGCGTTTGCTTGTTCATGTATGTATCCCGATTTCTCTATGATTACTAGGTGAATTTACGGTGGTCTGATATCAATCATATTTATTTTGCTTGAGTAGTTTTTGAGTTAAAAACTACTCAAGCAAAGGCTTTTACAAAAAATAATACATTGGATTAACGTATTGAAAACTTTTGAATTGAATTCATCGGTCATTGAACAATTATTATAACTAAAAAGGCTTTAAGAGCGAAAAAAGTAAAACCTAATATTGAAAAAGAAAAACCTATTTTGACTGCTCTTTTCTAAAATACTTTGCAGCTAGAAGGTACTAACTTCTTGAATTTGATCTCTTAACTTAAATTATAAAGGGTCCGTGGACCTTTATTCGTCACCAGAAAAAAGGACCTTCTTGACAAATGCTGCAAAGTAATGAAACGTCTTTAGGCCAGCTTTATCATAATGTCAATGTGAACACGTTGGGAATAGTCTCCCATTTGTTGTAAGAACTACGTCATATTAGTACATGTCACATTCTAACACAGTTGATGTTATCGGCAGGTTGACAACGGCATATCCATCGTAGGGTATTTATTGTTACCGGCCGTAAAGGATTATCTACTGCTTTTTGCTTGTCTGGTATGTGCACGAAAATTATATATTTTTTAAACGCCATAGTAAAAATATTAGTTAGTCAGCAAGGTGGTTCACAGCCCAGAGCGCGCCGAAGGTAAATTAATGTACCATCAGTAGTAGAAGCCGTTCTAATGCACTCCAGATAATGAACCTTATGACTAAAATGCAGCTTCTAACGATCACTGCTTTGCACATGAACTGTTAAAGGCGATATTACCATAAGTACTGTCGCTTGGCACACGATCGCAGTTTTAATATTACTAGCAGACAAGAGTCTGGATTTCTGCCCGGGTAGTTGCAATACTCGTATAAGGCGATAATAATAAAAGTTTATTTCTCTCTCCACAAAGGTTAGCTTATAAATAACACCTTAGGATTAAACAATACGTACAAGACAAAAGCTCCTTTGCGAGAGACTGGAGTCCGTGCTAGGGAAACTCTGTGTAACAGATATCCAGGCCCACCACAGTGTTTAGGTGCTGTACTTACATTGCACGAGTTTTAGGACAATTAACAAACATTTTGTAACTTCTATGGAAGAGAAGTAAAGAAAAATAGGTTAAAGTAAATAATAAATAATAATATCATGCAAAATCAAAATGAGGTGCGTGTACGTGTGTGGTGTGTTGTGCGTGTCGTGAGAAGTGTGTGAGTGTACGGTGTACTTGTCTCAGTCTTGTGGGTAATCAGGAGTTAGCTCATGATAATATGCGCACAAGATGTGTATGTTGTGTGTAGTGAGTATGCGTGCGTGCATTGGATCCATCGCAGTTGGAGTTAGGAAGGAATGAACAATATTTGCTTTAGGATTAGGAAGGAATGAACAATATTTGCTTAGTGTCATCGTAATCCAGCTTTTTTTGCAGCGCTTTTTAGTAGATCGACAAGATTTCGTTTAATTTATTATAAAAGTAACTGCCGAGAAACATAAAATGTCGACGTGAGAAAGTATGGAATCTCATTGTAGGACATACTGTGTGTTTATGTCGTTTATTTCCAAAAAGTGTGGGGTTATATTGAAGCTGGGAATGTTTACGGAGCGTTGCGTTAAGAATGAATAATATTGACGAACCGTCAGGACACCAGTGAGCTCATAAAGGTCCTTAGTTGGATGGTTTTTATTTAGTTGGATGGAATGGTGAAAAGGCTAGGCAGATAATGATTATATACATCATCATCTGCCTACAGTATTTTTAAAGTTTTTAGACAAAAACATGACAGTCACAGGCAAAACAGTAAATGCTTACACACTAACATACTATCAGAGATCAAAATTGTAGTTATCAAATATTCCAAGAATATAATATACCTATTACCGGGGAATTACCTAGGAATTGAGTTAGGATATAATTCGTATTAGTAATTCTGTTCAGTACCTATCTTTAATGTATTCAACCGGCCATGATGATTCAATTAGTGATATTTCTGTGGAATGTAGGTACCTCCTACATTTCAAAGATATCAAACATTCTTTAATAGGTCTGATGCTACCAAAAAGGCTCTTGGTAATTGGAGTTTACTCGTATAACAATAGGATGTAGATTGTAGGTAGATCGTGACCTTTTATCGGCATACAAACAATGGTTTAAACTTTTATTATCTTCGCGATATTTCCTTATTTTCGTGAAAATGCTATCAAAAAACATAATAAAACGCAAATACCAGCTCGCAGGATAATAGCACTCAGGGATGAATAAATAGCCAAAGTGGGTGTACGCGTGATAAGCTGTAATTGTACGAAAAGTGTATACAATGCGAAGTCAGTTTATGCTGGAAAATTCACGATATTCAAAATGTTTGATGTTCAAGAGCGTAGGAAAAAATTATGTACTCTTATTATACAGGATCAAATCAAATGAACAAGCGAAACCACACAGACGTGATGGATATCAATAGCTCGGCTTATTTTGATTTTGATTTTAATTTCTGAACTGTTTTTATGTTTTCTATAACGCGTCTTTCTACATCGTTCTCACATGGATAATTTCAACAGGAATAATAATAATAATTTATTTATTTCAGACAACCTATAGTCCATATTTTACACTCATAAAAAACAAAAAAAAATGAATGAATGAATGATGTAATCAAATATTTTGTAACAATTTTATGATTTAAAAGAGTGTCCGTGGAGTTTCTTGCCCGTTCTTCTCCGTAGGTACCTACGCTTTGGAATGGGCAACTAGCTTCATCTTTCTGACTGACCGACCCTTTGACAATTCAAAAGTGCCTGTAATTGGTTTTGTTGAATTAAATGATTTGAGTTTGAGTTTGAATATCTAAACACGAAGAAAAAAAAAAAAATAATTTGTTGAGTTTTTTTTTCGAGCCAACGTAGCGTCGTTACATGAAGTACCTATGCGTTAAAAAATACTGTTTTTTTTTGTTTTACCGTATGTAGACATTTACGTAATGATATCCATCCCATCATGTGTGGAGTTTTCACAAAAAAATAAAACTAAAGTCCTAAACTCACAATACCTGCGGTCGTTGATCCGAAAAAAACATCAAATCATATTTTTTCCTTTTTATCATTTTTGCTTTGCATGTCTGTGGAGTTTTGCTAGCTAATTTAATTAGACCCTATATTAGTCGACGGGACTGTTCCTGTTGACAGCGATGCGGACGAATGTTTTGATGGCCTATGATTCTTTTGTTTGTTTTTTTTTTCACATGTATATATTATGTATTATTTTAGACTTAATTTGAATTAATTATCTATTCATTTATTTACAGAATAGACCCTGTATAGGTACACATAAAATAGGTAATTTATTGTAAACTACCAATATATATATTTTATTTTACTCTCTTTAAATAGTAGGTACATTTATAATAGACTAGCAGCGCCCCGCAGTTTCACCCGCATACGTTTCGGTCCCGTAGGAATATCGGGATCAAAAGTATCCTATATGTTAATGTTGGTTATAAACCACCTGTGTGCCAAATTTCATCCAAATCCGTTCAACAAACATCCATCCATCCATACAAACTTTCACATGTATAATATTAGAAGGATAATAAATAGTATACTACATTATTTTAACATAATTCAAAAAAGAAATATAAATTGATTTCTGCTACATAAAATTCAAAAAGGCGATATAGACGTTCGTAAGCGCCTTGCATGTCATCAAACATAATAATATGGCAATGAACTCTAAATTAAAAATCAATGGTTCGTAAAAACTATACATATAGACGCACAAAACCTATAAATTTTTATGTTGTGTCTGGGTACCGTTGTGTATCAGGCAAATGTTTTTAAAATGTCTTGCACCCACGCCCTTTATTTGTATAGATATTCAAATTTTCAAACTAGCTCTCCGCCACAATTTTTATTAGGTATTTCTTTTATTTGAATCTGGCCATAAATGTCAGATGCTAAATTTGGTCCTGGATAAAGTTAGTCATAATAAGACTCTAAGGAATAAATAAATACCATGAGTTGTATAGTTGTTATTCGATTATCATTGTCATTCTATTCACAGGATCACTTACCTATAGGTAAATCACCTTTTTTTGGTCTCTACCAACCCCACAATTGGGTTTAATTCATCGTCATCCATGATTGGATAATGTAAGAGAAGAAAGCAAAAAAATGAAGGAAAATATTTAATTCTGCATTTTGCTTCCGTTTTGTATGTCCATCATTGTTAAAGTTTTGAGCAACTGGTAAACAACTTTTCAATCAAAACGGAAGAACAATTCGCAAACAAGTCCGATATACATCGATTACTACACGTACGGTCAGACCGGCAGTGGTTACATAAATCCGGAGTTGGACGCGTGCCAGTAACTATTCGGTTCCAACCACCAATAATTTAACGCAGACACATACAGCAGACTTCGACAGATACATGTTTTTAACGTTAAAACTACAATAACCTGTGTCATATATCTTGTAAATATGTCTGCCAATTGTTGGTTGTAATTTAGTTTTAAAGTTGGAAAAATGTTTGAAACTTTTCATACTAGATACAAATGAAACATCTTGGACATTCATTTCCGTATTTATATTATAACTCGAGTGGAAAAGTTTATTTGATAAAGTATTGAATTCATTGGTCTGTCAGTATTTACAGATGTTTTTTTTTTAATTTATGAATAAAATTACATAATCTAACATCATGCTTGCTTTCCCATAAGGGTTAAGCAGAGGATGTATGTACATACAGACGCCAGCACAACAAGCTACTATAATCTGTCAAATTTCTTTAATAGATTTTCAACTTGATCGCTAAGGCATTAAAGTTCAAGGTTTTTTTTTATTTCGCCAGTTATGTTTAGTCTCATGTAATATGGGGCGAGGCTATTACCATCACCTGGAAAAAATCCTATCTATTATATATAAAAATGAATTCCTATTTCCCTTGGTCACGTCATAACTTGAGAACAACTTTACCGATTTCATCCATCTTTTTTTTTAAGTTTTCTAATACTTTGTAGAAGGTTCTTACAGAAAAAAAAAAATAAGAAAGTTGCGCGGAAAATTAGAAAATTTAAGAATTACGCTTTTGCGCTAAAACAGCTGAACGGATTTAGATGAAATTTCACTGAGACTTGAATGGGTAGACCAGGATCTAAAGAAGGACATAGGCTACTTTTCATCCTGGATCGCAGACGTAGTCGCGGGCAGCAGCTAGTATATATATAAGGTGCTATAAAAATATCTGCCACGGCTGCAGTGGGAGATAGTATTGTGTTTATAGATTACAATAGTAAAGATAAATTATTGATTATTCGTCATATTTTTTTTCATACAAAAAAAATGTACGTATAAATTTGAATTGATTTATTAGTATAAAACCATCCCGTAGACTTGTAAGCTGTTACCGCACCGCACTGAATTCAATTAAGAAACGCCGGCGACGTTCATTCATACACTGTTGCCATTCTTATCAAACAATGCCGCCGTGCGCGGCGGCCACTCGGTCGTGAATTAACTGTTCCGGGGTACGAAAGTTCTTCACTATTGTAATCTATAAACACAATACTACCTCCCATTAAAGCCGTGGCAGATATTTTTATAGCACCTTATATATAAAAATGAATCCCTATTTCCCTTGGTCACATCATAACTTGAGAACGACTTTACCGATCTCATCCATCTTTTTTTTTAAGTTTTCTAATACTTTGTAGAAGGTTCTTATGAAAAAAAAAGTCAAGAAAGTTGCTTCACGCGGACGAAGTCGCGGGCAAAAGCTAGTCAACAATAAAATCCGATACTGAACTTCTATTTAAACAGTACTGATTGCTGAAATTGTAACATTTCTGCCTCGCAAACTTGTTCGGAATCTATGGCAGCAGACAGATTTGCATTCTAGTTACGGAACGCTCGTATCGAAATATTTACTGAAGGTTTTATTGTAATCCCCGGCTTTGGCGTGGTTTTTGAGTCCGTGCATTATTTTCGTATAGAAAAGCTCTCTGTGAAAGCTCATCCGGAGAAATACGCTTCCTGGAGCGTTGCTGTGCTCCGATTTGAAGGAGATAGGTGTGGATGTGATTTACATAAGGGACGATTCAGCTTTGCTTCTGGGAATGGCAATGCCGTTTCGCATTATTATGCATAGGTTCTGCAGATATCTATAACTGGCGGTGACAAGTTAGTAACAGATTGACCGCATGCTTATAACATAAAATAATAGAGCATTGCTGAAAAGTCTTTGTAGGTTCAGTTCTACTAACTACGATAGTCTTCTGAGGCAGCTCCGTCTCCGCTCTTTTTCCTTAAATTTTTACATAGTGTCGTTTCACATGATAATCTTTCTACTTGATTAGTGTAGTGTAGCTCCGTCTATCAATCTCTCTCTCTTCTCCGCCATGCAATGTCGTGTCTTTCTTCATCAGTAACTATGTTCCTTTATTCTAGAGCTGGATGGACTGAAGTGTGATGTCTAGATCTACCTCTCCTTCTCCCTTCAATCTTTCCATTATGCCATCTCTTTCTTCTTCACTAACTATGTCATTTTGTTCTAGAGCTGGATGGACTGGAAGGTGAGGATTGTGTTTAGCAGCGGTTCACACAGCACTGCTTTGGGAAGCGGCGTACACCCCGCGCTGCCCGCGCCAGTGGTCGCGCGTCCAATCACACAGGTAACCAATTACATCATGGGCCACTTAACCATCATCATCGTACCGTTTTCCTAATTTATTGGGGTCGTGATATTGTTTTTTTTATAATGTCTATCTAATTTCTGTGTAATATTTTTCCTAGATAGCGAGAAATAAAAAATAAAAATTAATTGTCAAATAACCTAATTTCTTTGTTCATGTCAAGCCATCCACTCATACTTAATACTTTTTCATCATCATCGTCTCCTCCAGTGTGTACTCGCCCAATGTTGATCATATTTCAGCCGGAATGTATTCGAAGCTGTACTGGCTCATAGATTGCCAAGACCATCTGTTCTGGGTCGTTAACATCCAATAGCGAGCTACGACCTACGCTGGGACGTTAGTCCATGTCGGGTGTGTTAGGAGGATGGAAGACCATTTAAATTGTTGAATAAATCATAGATGTCGTGTCTTAGAATATTGATGTCTCTGTTACAATACTTCGTATGCACTTTCTCCAGTGATACGTTTTAAGTAGGTCCTCAGATTCTGAAAACAATATAGGTTTCTGTTCACACAACATACCCTAACTATATAGGTACGTTTCAGATCCTTTCTATTCAATTCAGTTCATTTATTTTTCATTTTTCAGGTCATAAAATCCAATCCACAACTCAAACACTAGTGTTAGTAAATCCATAATAATTGTTAGTTACAAAGGTCTTAAAAACTATGTTAGTATTACACTACAAACTAAGTTAACAAAACAATGACATTTGACATTTTCATGTTTTCTTCCAAAAATTATACATATAACAATAATATTAGATCAATAAGCTATTAGAGCTTCTCCAGGAGGCTTACCACCAGCTCATATAGCAGGGCAGAAGTTGAACAGCACTGCTTTTTTGTTCTGTGACTAAGTACAAAAAAGCAGTGCAGTTCAACTTCTGCCTCTTTAAAAGCTATCGATGTTGCTCTAACCTACTCTACTTGCACGCTCTACTTGGCTCACAGTTCAAAGGAGTTCTCAAGGAATGCCTTGAGCACTCCTAATGAACTGTGAGCCAAGTTTCAAAGTCATAAAGTGTAATTAGAATAAAAAAGCACCTTTAGAAAGTGAGAAAAAACTTCGTTCAATCCAGTTACCCTAACGTACGATGTTAGCAATTCACGACCTTGCTGAATGAAGCACCTTTATGCCCGACAAGCGTTATATCTTGTTCATTTCAATTGAAAGAAATATATCGAGTGGTTTTGCAATTTACAGCTCAATTTTGCAACGCTTCAACGCGTCACGTACCAATTGAATAACTGTACCAAACGTTTACCGGTCTTCTTCGTGTTACCTACACTTATTTTATATTTCCATTTTTCGTGTGTAAATGGTTTTATGAGATATGTAAGGTATTTCCAACCTAGGGTAACTTGGCTATTATATTATTTATATATTTATTATCTCCTTTATTTCAATGTAATCATATAAATTATATTTTAAAATATTAGAATATAAAAACATTAAAAAATATAAAAAATAGTAGCCCACCGGTATCGGGAACAGGGTCCAAGCTACCGGTGGTCAGGGCTCCAGAGAGAGGAACCTCCTAACAATGCGAGCCGTGTCCAGAAGTACCGCTTTCTAAATCCAGCTGCCCAACGAGAGCCTCCTCAGGTGTTGGTCGAGGCTCTTGGCTATTAAGCCATTTGGCTGTCACGACTATCGGCACAATGATCGCCGAGTCCACATCCCACATGTCGACAACCTCGCTAGCCAAGTCAAGATACTTGATTTGTTTATCTTTCTCGGCTTTCACGAGATTCTCATCATGCGGGACGGTTATGTCAACAATCATTGCGCGCCGCTCTGAGCGATCCACCACCAATAACTATATCAGGCTTATTGGCAACAATAGCCCTGTCAGTGATAATGAATCGATCCCAGTACAATGTGATATTTCCATTTTCGAGAACTGGGTCGGACACATACGTGTAGTACCTACGGCACCTCCGATTCCACAAGGTGGTATTTCAGAGCAAGTACTCTCCGTTAGCTAGACGAGAACACCCGGAGATAATATGCCTGATTGATTCCCTCGGCCGGTGGCAAGCCCGGCCGATGTCAATCGTGAAGTCTTTTACAATATGTTTATTATTATTATTGTATTTTTGGCCCGAATAAAATCTCCTTCATCATTTATCTATTGATTGCTAATCAAAAGCTTTTGGTTCACTTATTTCGGTCCAGTTACGTAATCATGAACGTCATTACTTTATCGCAGCCTTTGAATGAAAGCCTTACATGATTAAAATCTACGAGCCGATAATAATGAGTTACTCCGAAAATAACTTTATGTATGAGCTCAATCTATAAATACTTCAATAAAAGCTTTACTTTGTACACCAACAAATAAATGGGACTTGGTAAAATCACGTGTGAAAATATATATTATAAATGACATATAAAATAAATAACCAACTATACCACTCTCTCATATACTCCTGCCGTTACCAAATATATTTCTAAGGCAACCAATCATAGTAAAAGAGTTTAAGAACACTAGAAAATGGCCATTTTCTTTATTGACTGACTTCGGACCATGGGACATTCGATTTATTTATTTATTATAATTTATTAATTTTAATTATGATTTATTTAACATACACTGATTAATTACTATTTTTACAAGCTAACACTAAAATATATATACAATTATATTCAAGTATATAATACGAAAAAATATAGAAAAAGGCAGGAGCTCATTAGGCATCAAAAAATTCGTCCGCATTTATCCTTTATTTATTTAGTCAAAGGTCAATTCCTTTAATTAGGAGCAGTAGTGGCCTAGTGGTAACAGTCACTACTTACAAGCTGTAGGTCGTAAGTTCGAATTCAGACCGGCGCTTTAGTTTGTGTAAATAATTTCATCACCACTGCTCACAAAACTGTGAAGGAAAACATCGTAAGGAAACCGGCATGTCCTAGAACCAAAAATTCTAAGACATGACATCCACCAACCCGCAGTGGTCCCGCGTAGTGGATTACGGCTCACTCCCTCTCATCGAGAGGAGGCTCGTTGGGCTATTATGCAATTACATTAGTTAAAGACAAACATTAGTTAAGTCATCATCTGCCTAACCTTTTTCCCAATTATGTTGGGGTCGGCTTCCAGTCTAACCGGATGCAGCTGAATACCAGTATTTTACATGGAGCGACTGCCTATCTTTTTCTATTCTCCCCATAAGAAGCAAAATTGTCAGACCTTATATCTGTATACCAGTTTTAGCTCCTTTCTTTTTGCACACAGGTCGGTCTAAGGTATTGTTGTAAATCACTTTACAAAAACATTGTGTCACCATCTGCCTAGCCTTTTCCCAACTATGTTGGGGTCGGCTTCCAGTCTAACCGGATGCCGCTGAGTACCAGTACTATACATGGAGCGACAGCCTGTCTGACCTCCACAACCCAGTTACTGGGTAATACGATACCCCTTGGTAAGACTGGTTGTCAGACTTTCGGGCTTCTGACTACCCGTAACGACTGTCAAAGATCCACGAATGACAGCCGGGACCAACGACTTAACGTGCTTTCCGAGGCACGGAGGGGTCTCGATATGTATCGATGGTCACCCATCCACAGACCAACCGCGGCAAGCGTAGCTTAACCTGACCGATCGACCTGTGCGGATGTTATTATTTAGCCACGGGCCCCTCAAACGTTAGTTAAGTACAATAACAAAAAATATACTATTACTCAATAATCATACGCTCATCTCACAAATATCATTATCATCAGCATAGAGCAGTTCACTGCTGGACATAGGCCTCTCCTATTGCACACAATTTAACTCGATTTTCGGCAACTCTTATCAAGCTGCTACCAGCCATCCTTCGAAGATTGTTGCTCCACCAGCCTGAGGGTGTCTTACGTTTGCCGATTCGCGGCCTCCATCAAGTACACGTCTCCCCCAACGGTCATCGGTTCTACGGCTAATATGGCCGGCCCATTACCTCTTCAGCTTGCTTATTCTGTGGGTTATGTCGACAACTTCATCATCATCATTCATCTCACAATACTCCTTTCATACTTCCTTCGATCCTCAATTCATCTTACACAGTCGATAAGTTCCTATTCAGGCAGACTGATTTATAACTCTTCCAATTTTATTGCCACTGCAACTTATCTACCCTACAAGAATTGCAACGGTTGAGATTAATGTACCGGAAATTATCCAATTACTATCTATTTATAATTTTTGGGGAAGGCTTTAGGGCGCTGCCTAAACTTAGGACACCGTAAAACGTTCACCGGACTACCACAAAACAGTGTTTATCAGTTGTTTAGGCTAAACACCTTTTAAACACGACATTAATATATGGACTTTGACATAACAGATAACACTGACATTAAACACTCGTTCAACAAGTGTTTAAGTTTTTGTAGTAAGACCCTCAGTGTTTTGTCGCACAGTTAGGCTAACTATTATATGTTATGTAATGATAGTAAAGGGAATTCAATCAACTAAATAAATACCTAAAAATATTCCACTGCGCCATGCATTTATTTAATTAAAACTGTAAAATTACTTTTTTTTTGTGGTCATTCGTTTCTACTAACATCAAACGCATCGCTATTTTAAAGGAAGAAAAAGTATTTATTGCGACTCGTACAGGAAGATCATAAAACTAAACTAAACAAAACACAATCAAAAATATAAAAAACTAATTAAAATAAAAAAAAATGAAACAGAAATTCCTATACGATGCCAAAAGGCTCCGCAATCTCAGCATGATGCTTCGACATTTAAAAAATAAATGTCGCAGCGTTGGTATTCTGATAGGAACCTTATTTGTTGCTGCGATGTGCTCATGTAATTTTTTTTAAGTTGCTTCTTACCGCGCCTTAATAAACTCTTCTTCTCTTCTCAGGTCATCGAAACAGGAGAAGAAGGAAGCCAGTTCCTGTACCGCATCACGTGGGCGAGAACGGGGCTGTCAAAATCCAATGGACCAACTCAGCCACTTTATGAGTGAAAGACTGTATCAGCGTGTCAGTGATATACGATTGTGCACTTTAGATTCGCTGCACAGGGTTCATTTTGGATTGTAAGGGATAATGTAGTGATGACCTTTTAGACTGCAGTGCTGATTAAAATTGACTATTAGTGACCGATACTGATAGTGTTGTGGTGAAGATATTAAGCTTGCTGTGCACTTTCTGAACTGTGGTTTGATGTAATTCAATTGTAAAATGGTGCTTAAAGTAAAAGGTTTTCTTCGCACGAATATTTTTTGGCGTCACCACGAATGTGGTATATCTTGCACAAATACCAACCAAACAAATGACTACTGTAAGTGTTATAGTTTCGCCTTTGACTCTTGTATAGTAATTGTATTGTATGTATTTGGCGCTAAAACATCTTGCGTTTGGCTAACAAGAACACCCAGTTACTGTTATGCTATGTAAATCTACGGATTTTGGTTTACCAGTACGCATCTGTAACCATGAATTCAACATAATTATGATTCTAGATTCCCAGCGTAGAAATTTTTCTTCGGTTATCAAAGAAAAGTATTAATTGTTCCATACATTTTGACTGCGTAGGTATTGTAATTTTTTGAAACAGCTGATTTTTTAAGTGATAACCGACTAAAAATTTCGACGTCAGCGGGGCTAGTGTCATAAGCTGAATTCATGGTTAAAGTTTGCGCACTGGTTAATTTTTTTCCTATATATTGTACTAAGGCTACAACATGAACTTCACAGCGTAACCATCTATCTCACGCTAATAAAACGCTGCACTAACGTCGTTTATACGTCAACAATATTTATCATCATTGCCCAGACTTTGCACCAATAAATGGCCAACAGCTAACGACAGATCAGAAGGCGTAAGGCAAGCTTTTCTTGTGTGTTGTGATTAATGTACCATTTATAGTGACATTCGAATTTGTGCTTTAATCACATGCAAATAATGTTGTTTTGTAATATGAAATTGTAATTGTAATAAACTTACCTACATTTTGTAAAGGGAAATACTGTTTTGTTTGTGACAAGCAGTGTACCTACAGTTGATATTATCTATTCATCTATACATATTATTATAAATTTAAGTCGCTTTGATGTTTGTCTGTATGACCGCATTGTTCTCCTAAATTTCGCAACAGGGGGTCTACTCTCTAAGTTCAACAATGAAGAAACGGGCCCGTCTGAAAGTAGTTGATCCATCGAAACAAATGACATATTCAATTTTTCGGACGGGAAACATCTCAACGGGCGTAGAGACAACTGTCATCTCGTGTTGCCATTCATTCTTAGATCGGAAACCGAATTAATCTTACATATTTCCACAAGTGATACGGAGTAGGATACGCTCGTAACTTCAGCTGAAGGTACGGACTTGCTGTTTTTAACATAATTTATTCCAGAAGGGTTATGTGTGTAAAAAAATCATATTAAACTTGCATATTTATAATATAAGATATTTATCTGATATTGCAAAAGGCTTGCTTATAATATTCGTACTTGTATGACAAACCTAATACGTCACGAAATTATTTTGTGCCGTAAATTTCTTGTCCTCGGGAAGACGAGATTTTGTGTGTGATGAGAATAATAATAATATAATGCTTTATTATATTAGAAGTATTGTGCTCAATTAGGTGATATTACTTAACTATGTAATTGATGAAATTGGAGCAGTTTCAAGTAAATGTTTTCTGGCGAGTCATTGAGACAGTAATACAAGTAATTTATAGAAGCATAGGTAGGTACCATAATATAGTTATTTGTATATAACAACGAATAAAATCTAGGTACAAGTAGAAACCTATGTTTTTATTGGATAAGGTTCTATTATAATTATATATATAAAAAATGATATGCTTTTCGTTGGTAAGCGCATCACCTGCACTCGAATTGCGTAACACCACTATCCATCAAAATCTGAATCATTTTGAAGGACATGGCAAATCCACAGCTTAGTATGTTGAAAAAAAATTCTCTGCTCTTTTCGTGAATAACGCAATGAATGTCTTTGAACTGTCAATATGAAAGCTATTTCTAATGTAAATGTGGATTATTATGTAGGGTACTTTTAATCCTGGTAGTATGTCCCCGTGGAAAATCCACACGGATTAATTATACAAAGGAAAAAGACGACTGAACAAATCACATTTAATTATTAAATGTGATTTGTTCAGTCGTCTTTCTCAAATCGCACATTAGGCATTATTCACACAGTTTTTATTCGTACAAGTATGGTTTAATATCGCTTTAAATTAAATTTGTCATCCTCCATTTTGAAAATAATTATGTATAAGTACAGAATAACTAATAGTACTAACGTATAAATCCGTTCCTTAAAGTCAGGGAGATTAAAATATATATCAAATTGCCACACTATGTCAATTTGCCATGGTTTAGTCATTTCATACAACAACTGTCAGTATTTGTCAATAATGACAGTTGCGGTTTTAATATACGTACAGATAATTTAAATTGGTAGTCAATTTGACAAATCGTTGTCAGAAGCCCGAAAGTATGACAACCAGTCTTACCAAGGGGTATCGTATAGGAGAGATATGTAAAATACTGGTATTCAGCTGCATCCGATTAGACTGGAAGCCGACCCTAAAATAGTTGGGATAAGGCTAGGCAGATGTTGATGAGTCAATTTGACAAATAATTTATTTCCCTGACTTTGGGGACCGGACTTCGGCTTAGGGCGTCGCTGAGGGAGGGCAGCAAAAGACAGGATTGGATCGGATTAACCAGAGCATAGCTAAGACAAGGATTACTTTTATACCCGTACTAAATTGGAAATGACAAAATACATATTATATATACGGTTGTTTTTCCATATACGAGTACTCACAATATTCCTATTAGATAAGAAAAATATAAATATGTATAATGAAATGGTATTAAAATAATAATGTCAGGTTTTCACCCCGCGACTTGGTGCTCGAAAAGCGGGTCCAAAAACCACCAAGTCACTTTAATTTTTAAGAAGTTTTTTTTTTTTTAATTTATGCACCAGTGGTTATAATTATGGGATAGGAGATATTTTATCGTGAGGATTAATAAAAAGGGTATGAAACGATAAACTGATTATTCTTAATTATTATTATAATAATGTAATAAAACTAATCAAAATTGTGTAAATATAGTGTAAGATATTAAGATTTGTGATAAATTCTAAATACTCTGTTATATTATTAAATGTCTAAATAGTTTTTTATAACACTGTAAAATAATATTTAAAACAAACTGTTAAAGATTTCCATCAAAGAATTTTGGTAATGCTGTGTATATACAATTATTACTACTGCGTATTATGATATTCCTGGTAATATTTTGTGATGCCAAACTTTATTACAACCGACTATTTTTGGTACCTTACAAAATATTATATATTATGTATGGATTCTTTCTATGAAATAAAACGATGCTCCTTCGAGGGATTTTTATAAGTAACGAATTGCAGATGTCGATCAGTAAATCTGCTGCTAAATTGCATATTAAGATATATTCAACTTGGCATCAAATCTATATACCAACGCTGAGCCGGGCTCAATTTAAACAAATGTAGTCCGACTTGCAACGTTCTAAAGTAATCTTAAGCCGCTGTTGTAATTAGAACGAAAAAAATTACCAATTATTGTCCATGTGAAACCAGCCTAAGATCATGCAATTTTATTTCTGGAAGGTAGTACGATAAAAATAAATGTTCTTATAATTAATATACGTGTTACATAGTATTAAATGGTTGTATGATGTTTTATAGCTAATAGTTTTATAGAATTTCGTTTCACAAAAAAAAAAATCTCATATTTTCGTTTCATAGAATAATCAATACGCAGAATACTTACTTTGAAGATATTTAAATCATTGATTTTTGTTTCACATAAAGTTTAATGTTAGAATAATAATATCATAGATTAACAAGTAAAATATTCTTTATCCTTATATTATTTATTTAATATAAAACTTATTACCAAGAATAACATTTTTATTAAGTGACAGTTTCTAAACGTTTCAATTCATACCGTTGATAAAATTATTATACATAATTAAATACTCTGGCTGAGTTAATTTCTGTTGGGGGTCTCAGTTCTAACCAAACCTACTGCTTGCATGTTGCAAGTGAGTATACAACATGCAGCGCGCAACCAAGTATGCAGCATGCAAGCAAGCATGCAACATGCATCGTGCAAGCAAGCATGCAGCACGCGAGCATGCAACATGTAGCAGGCATGGTTTTTGTTACGGCTTCGGCGCTGCGGGGCTCCGGCGGTTCGACGGTGGAACAAACCACCTGCTCCTCAGCTCGCGCCTACGCGGATTTAAATTACACTTTATGGGAGGGCAGACAAGACTACGTGGAGTCGGTTTTGCAGCGATTCGTTTCTGTCACTAACTTTTGTAGCTCAACATATTGATTTTTTAAGACAATATTTTAATTAAAAGTATGGATAGCATAACGTCTATTTTTATATATTTTCGTTGAAATAAATTACAATGGAAAAATACACCGAAAAACAATATTCGTTAAAAAATAATTCTATTGCTTGACAAGTTTGTTGAACAAAAAAAATGTGATTAAAAATTCATGCAAGCTTAAATAGTCTTTGGAACAATAATATTCGAAATAAAAATACAAGGACCAAATATTATATGAAAAATTTTCTGGGAAACGAAATTCTATGAAATTTCTGTCTGCGAAACAAGGGGACACCGTATTAAATACATAATATTACGACACGGCTGTTCTATTCACTGTCGTCTACTATAATAACTGGATTATCATATAAACTCGATGTTGACCGTTCTTATTTGAATTTCATAATAAAATTATGACGAATTTTTATGAGTGTCTGTTTTGATTACCTACAAGCCATAAATAAACACTTCTTTAACTTTAAGCATACGACACCGAAATTATGCAACTTATAAAAACAGAAAAAAAACTCTACAAAGTGAAAAATAACAAGAAACGAAAATGCAAAATCTAAGTCACCGACTACTTATAAAAAAAAAAAAATAAGTAAAAAAAAATCTATATTTAAATAGATAATAAAAATAGTAAGTATTATAAATAACGAAGTACTGAGGTAACAGACAAAAAATACAACCAAATTGAGAACCTCCTCCTTTTTTAAAGTCAGTTATAGGTAAATAAGATCACACGCATTCTATCAAAGATTACAACGCTGACATATTATATTTATTTACCTCTGAATTGAAATTGATGCGTCTTGCGGCGTATTATGTAATTTTGGGCTACACAGTAAATCATACGTAATTTGATACTATTATGGGTCTAAATGAACTCATGACACACGCTTGGATAGATCCTTGATGATGTTAACACAGCATGATTGCAAGCTACCGCACTTTATCACGTTCATTATGCAGGACCCCTCTAGACGTAACGCAGCACCTACCTACATGTTAGGGCGAATGTCACAAATTAATGTGAACGCGATCAGCACATCTAAACCGTGTTCTAGAGCTGTCAGTGTCATAATTGTTGTGGAATAATGACACTGTGAGCTTGTCAGTGAATCACACCTCTGACATAAGCAACCACCACACCAACACCATAAAAAAAAAATGCAAAATCAGAGGTAAAATGAAAGGAATGTGGATGTGCTGACTGCGTTCTGTTTCAGGTGGAATTGGCATTAGTCTCTGAAAATGATTATACTGATACTATTCCATTTCGGTATAATTAAAGCAGCATTTCTGAACAATGAGAAATCTAGCCTATACCGAATGTTTCTACTGCTGGTACACAGGCCTGCAGTGCGATTCTGTAACCATCTCACCGTGAAAACTTAGGTGAAGTGTGAGACCGTGTAGTAAGTGAGCTTAGAGTGAGCTGTCATTCCAACGAATGTTAGGGATTGACACCATTGACAGCTCACTCTAAGCTCACTTCACCTAACTTTTCACGGTGGGATTTTTACAGAATTGATCAGCAGATCTCTTCGAGAGGGAGTGGCCCAGTGCGGGTTGGTAGATGTCACATGTCTTCGAATTTTTGGTTTTAAGACATGCATGCATGTTTGTTTTGGTTTTTTTTTTGTTTTGTTTTTTTTTTTGGTTTTTGTTTTTGTTGTGTTTATTTTTGTTTTTTGGTTTTGCATTTTTGGTGTTTTTGGTTTTGTTTGGTTTGTTTTTTGGTTGTTTGTTTTTTGTTTTGGGAGCAGTGGTGATGAAATTATTTACAAAAAGTAGAGTGCCTGTCTGGGTTCGAACCCATGACCTACAACTCGTAAGTCGAGGCCGTTACCCATCACTATTATTAAAAAAAAAAATACATTTATGTATAATTTTGTAATGATTCCGTAATCTGTATCAGTATTTAAAGAAACCTAATTTCCACTTAACTTCCGTCTAAATGCTATTACAGATGATTTGTCACACTTGAACGGAGGCAAGCTAGAAAACAGCTAAATTAATTCGTTAATTCTACGGTAATGTGAACAACTCGAGTAGAAATGATATGTCGGCTTAAGAATCACAGCGTATGTGGTTCCACTGAGAGCGATGAGTGCTTTCTTATGTTTCCAATTTGGCTGAATGTCAACCGGAAGAAAAATGGAAGCTGTTAACCTCGCCGCCAAGAACTAAACCGATGCGACTCAAAAAAGGTAAGTAAATATTATTTTTCTTCTAGGCTATAAAAAATAAAATGTTTAAATTAATAAAACCCTCTCTCTATGACCTCTGAATTTTTTTTCGGCATTTCTGCTCAGGGATCAGTCAGCTACGAAATGCCATCTAGACTTTAAAATATTGACGTGTAAAAGGGTCTTAAAAGATCTAATATTTAATTTAATTTCAAGAAGTTTTTACTTGGTCCTGTAGCGGTATCTACAACGCCACATGCGAACTACGCGTCATACTGACGTCAAAATCCTGCATCGCGCAAGCAGAGTTTACCGCGCAACTAGCATATATACAAAGTCCCGACACCAATCGTCGGGCAGTTGCCCACCAGACACAACACCCGTCTGGTCGGAGGGTCCTCCCTTTTCTATGGAGTATGAGTGAACTTTACACCCTGTTCCTCATACCTCTAAAGTCCCTTAGTTTTATGTCCATAAAACTACATTCTAGTACTCTTCTCAGAAGTACATAACTTTGATACAATACGAAGATATTGCGTTAAAATTGCTTTTATGAGTGGCGGAACTTAAACATGTCCTACGTCAGGCGACCCCCGGCAGCTGGTCCGCCATTAATTTTATGACTGATATAAACTTTTCACGACATAATTATAAGCTATTCTTCTGTTAGTTCGTGCTGATACTTGAGAGAAGAGGGAGATATTTTTCCATCCAGCAGACCTGTTAATGCTCGTGGTAAAATAATAACAGCCACACAGCTCTATCGAAAGTTACGCAACACTTGCTGCGGTGGTTCGTGGATGGGTGACAGTCGATTACATATCGTGACCATTCAGTGCCTCCGAAAGCACGTTAAGCCATTGGTCTTGGCTTAACGTCGTCCGTAGATCTCTGAGAGTCGTTACGGATAGTCAGAAACCCAAAATTCTGATACCCATTCTTACCAAGGGGTATCAAGTTATCTAGTAGTACGTGGTCTATTGGAGATCAGATAGACAGTCGCTATACATAAAATACTGGTAATCAGCTGCATCTGGTTAGTCTGGAATTCGACCCCAACATAGTTGGGAAAAAGCTAGTCAGATTAATATACCTGGTAATTTTTTATTTATTTTTATTTTATTTACTTTTTTATAACTAAACGTTGCCCCACACTAGGAATTTCTCCTGTATCGTGGGTGCGTTTACAAACATTTAAACTCACATACACAAACAGCCAGACCCGGAACAACTACTTGTAGGCCATACAAATATTTGTTCCGTGCGGGAATCAAACCCGCGACACGCAGCGCAGCAGTCAATCGCTTAACCACTGCGCCAACCGTGCCGTCGATGCCGTAATGCTATCTAGGTAGTTGGAGATAAAATATGAATGTATTAAGCATCGACTAATGAGCCACAACTAATTAATCATTATTGGATTAAAGAAATAGTGTATTTTTTTAAACGTATGCAGTGGAACCATACCTGCTGCTAAACAATGTATCTTTTTTAATTAGACCGTGTAATTATTCTAACGTAGTTACTTGAACAACAAGTACTTCTACCTACCTATATCTAGAAACAATACTCCGCTACTATTGTGTATTTATATTTATTATGATTGGCATAACATACATAATTTAAAAGTTAAACAAACTTGCCTAAGTGAAGTTTGAGTACACAGTTTATGAGTTGTTGTTCTTCGTCACTGCATTCTTAAGATATTTTCGTCATCTTACGCGTAACACACGCTACACAGTGCGCGGTAAACAGAGCCAAATTTCATACATATTCATTATATAATAATTATGTATGGACAACTCACGTGCAGTGGCGCGTTATCTGCGCCCCGTCGCGTGCGCGTTGTAGTGTGTGATCTGCCTTAAGGGCTCTTTTTGTCTGCTCCATGCACGACAGAATCAGCTTTATCGTCTCAGCAAATAATGCTTAATAATGCGTCGCAATATCAATACCGCAGAATGCCATTTAACTATCTTCTTTGCATGTCAGACTGAATAAAAAATGTGACACTGGCAAACTATGACATCTAAAAAAAAAATCATTAAAAAAGTTTTAGGTTGATTTCATCTCGACAATGGTCAAAGGGATATTCTATTTTGGTCTATGCCATCAAGTAATGAAATACAGTTTTTTTAATCATACACTGCTTCACTCCTATGTAAACCAGTGTTTTATTAAGAAAACTGTATTTCTTAACAACTAACCTAAACTTATTATGAACTAGAAATTAAAAATATATCTCTAAAATGAATTTAAGTAAACTTTAATTTAATTAATATATTCTTTTTATTTTAATCTAGAAATAGTTACAACTTCTGAACAAACTGCTCTGTTATCTTTCAACTTAGCTTTACAAGTAACGACGTATCATCTGAAGTTGGGATGATTAAAAACGTTCAAATTAATGCAGTATCTAGTATTTTATTTTAATTTAGACATTCACCAGTGCGGCGACTCAGAGATAATTATAAAGTTCCAAGTTACTCAAATCTTTTGCAATAAAGGTCTACGAAAACTAAACTGTGAATAACCCTCGAACTAACGACTTTTTTTGTTTTTTTACATTCATATAAATTTTATTATTTTATTCTCATTTGTTAATTAAGGGTTGATTTTTCGAACGCCGATATAATTTTATCCGAAGAATAATTTTGAATTTTTGACTGTTCTTCCATACAAAATCTGCCAGAGGCCAATTTTATTCCACGAATACAAATTATATCTCTCGATTGAAAAATCAGCCCTAAATATAATAAAAATATGCTAAAAAAATTACCTACATCGAAAAAAAAACTTGAGAGGTGTCAAGGGACATCCGGATGGAACGAAGTATAACTGGCTTGCTTTCTATAAGAGAGAGAGAGACAGATAGAGAAACACGCGCACGCCGCACGGCTTACAAATATAGCAAAAAGTGTCGTTCCAATTTTTGGTCTTAATTTTTTCCGTCTAGCCTCCTTTCGCAACGCGCGATAAGGAACTTTGTTCCAAAAACATATTATTAACCTTAATTGGATTTTTCCATTGCATTACAAACGCTACTCTACTCTCCCTCCACTTTTCTCTATCTAGCGGTATTTGGGACCAGTCTGTATCAAAGGAATCGATCTGATTCCGCCATCTCCACCTGCTTAGCTATTCACAACCATTCAACAGGTTGTTGTATCGAAAATGACACATTTTCAATTACTGATTTGTTGTCCCCGACAGTAAATGGCTGTCGGACAAAATGCGATCGATCGTCTATTCGATTTAAACTGACAAAGTTTTCGGATTTTTTATTTGTAAACAGCCCTTAAGACTCTTTTGATAACATTGATTAATATTCGATTCGGCACGGAAGCGTATCGAAAATTTGTGAACGGCCTGCCGCAATATCGCTTGCCATAAAATAATTAAAAAAAAAAAACTTCAATTCGTTGAACGTTAACGACACATATCAACCAGGTAACTAGCTATCCACATATTTTATTTGTGTTTATTGCTATTCAACTTTAAAATACCTGGACTTATCCATCAACTTGCACAAACCCTATAAAGAACGACATTAAAAACTTCGTTTGAAACTGGATGCGAAAACCCGCTTCAAATTCTTCGCCTTACACATCAGTTAGCAAATACCTTTACATCGTCAAAATATTCATAGCAAAAGGTTTTTTGAATGACGAAGTTTTATTTGAGTAACGAAGTTTTGAAATTTTAACTAAGATAAAACTGAATTCTGTTGATTGTAGGTAAGCCATATAATTGGATAATGGACATAATTGGACAGGTTTCAGAAGTCATTATGCAAACTATGATAATTTTATGTTTATTTTGAGATAGTCCTACTTTTTGGTTTATATTATCTGTATTCCTTACTACCTCCTGGTCTATTTTTAAAAATCTCACCGTGAAAACTTAGGTGAATTCGGCTGTCATTCCACCTGAACAAGAATATTAATGCTAGAGGATTGACACTATTAACCGCTCACTCCAAGCTTACTTCACCAAAGTTTTCACGGTGAGATTTTTTACAGAATCGCTCGGCTGATCCGACGAGTCGTAGTACTGTCAAATTTTTTTCTTTTTCTATTTTCGTTTCCCTAAAAACCTTGTTTGGACTATTACGAACATTTTAAAATAAACAATAGCCAAATCAATCCAGTCGTTTTCAAGTGATGCGCTTACCAATGAACAGCATTTAATTTTTATTTATACAGGTTGCCACCCCATCCTGTATAAAATTTCAACAACGTTGAAATTTTTCTTTGTTTATTTAAAAAGAACAGCAGTGCCATTCTGTAACCATCTCACCGTGAAAACTTAGGTGAAGTGAGCGTGGAGTGAGCTGTCATTCCAAATAATGCTAGGGATTGACACTACTGACAACTCACATCAAGCTCACTCCACTTGAGTTTTCACTATGAGATTTTTGCAGAATCGACCGGCTGGTGTTTCATGCAAAAGTGTAATACCTACGCGGTCAAAATGTATGAAACAGCAGATTTACTATCCGACGAAAAATTTTAACGAAAGAGGGTCCAGAATCATGTACCTACTGAATCCATGGTAACAGTTTGCACGGCGATGTCCTTGCAACCCTATGTTAGATTAATATTAACCATCATCATCATCAACCGACCCTTAGATGATATATTTGATACCTATAGGTATGTACTGATTAAAGTAGTATTATGTATGTTGGTAGGTGAACATCATCACCTGCCTAGCTTTTTCCCAACTATGTTGGGATCGGCTTCCAGTCTAACCGAATACAGCTGAATACCAGTATTTTACACGGAGCGACTGCCTATCTGCCCTCCACAACCCAGTGACTGATGGGTAATACGATACCGATTGGTAAGACTGGTGGTCAGACTTTCGGGCTTCTGACGACCCGTAACGACTGTCATAGATCCACGAATGACAGCCGGGACCAACGGCTTAACGTGCTTTCCGAGGCACGGATGGGTCTTGGTATGTAAAGATGGTCACCCATCCATGGACCAACCACGGCAAGCGTAGCTTAACCTGATCGATCGACCCGTGCGGCTGTTATTACTTAGCCACAAGCCCCTCCAAGTAGGTAGGTGAACACAATAGGGAATATATGTCACTTCATTACAACTACCAGTAACAGATATTGAGAGCAAAGACAAAGATATTTACTGTGCAAGTCTACGTCTTCTAAGTAAACGAATAAAGGTCATATTCGTATGAAACGCATACTCACTTTCGCATCATCTATGTGAATATTATTTGCATCTAAATAAGGTTCACATTAAAACGCTTACTCGCTTGAGCAAAGTTAAGTCAAAGTGCGGTCTGTGAATCTTGCTCTGTATGTAAACTAACAAACTTCGTAGAACTCATTCCATTTGTTACATAGGTATTAATTAAACTAGAATTTTGTGAAAACTAATCTGTTATATGAAATGGGTTCTTGAAACCAATACCGACGATCATTGAAAGTAACTTTAGGCGAATTGAAACTCATATACCTAGTGAATTTATCGAAATCTATGGAATGAATGAAAAGGGTACAACGTAAAACGCGGTGAATAGGGATGCAGGGGTGAATCGGGACGAAACTTTAAAATGGATATAGTTTGTTGCCAGAAAAGACTCTAATGTGTTTACTGTTTTTTAATTAAAGATTAAGTGTCCTTGTTAGCAACCAACTATATGATTTTAAAGTACAAATCCATTTTAAAGTTTTGTCCCGATTCACCCCTGCAGCCCTATTCACCCCGTTTTACCGGTACTTTCCGGGGTCAAAAAATAATTATTATATTTAGTCCGTCAGTTAGATTATCGAAAAATTATTTTTCGATAATCTAACTGACGGATATGTATTTTTTTCTGCCAACTGCAACAGCTGCCCAACAGAGCCTCCTCAGGTGTTGGTCGAAGCTCTTGGCTATTAATCCATTTGCTGTCACGACTATCGGCACAATGATCGCACACATTCACAGCGTGTTTGTCGCGTGTCGCTTAGTGAGATACAAATACTGTAAGTACTTTTTTTTCTTATATTTTTATTTGCTGTAAATACTTAACTTTTTTCAGTATTGAAAGACCACATTACGCAAATAATTTGCTCGAACATATTCCTGAGCTTTTTTGTCAATATAAATTCCTTTAACATATATCGGATCCTTTGATGTAAAATGTGTCTTTTAATCAAAGAATCCGATGTATCGAATTTTTCATCTCCATTAATGGAATTTTCCGTGTAAAATCAAGACCTACCTACTGGGATTGGTTTTCTATAGAACGATGAAGAATTTTGTAATGTTTGTATCATAAAATACGTTATATGTATTTACATAACCAATTTCATTTCAAAACCGACATAATGAAAAGTATGCATGTTATAATTTGCAAAAGTCTCATCAATTCAACGTATTTTGAACCAACTATTTTTAAAAGAGAAATCCTGGATCTCCCTGATTGGAAAAGACCAATAGGAAACGTGCACCTCGCTTCTGACGTTTCATAAGTGCCCTTGTAGGTTTATGGGAAATAAAATATTTTGATTTAGAATATGTTTTTTTTTGTTTTTTTTTTCTGTAGAAAAGAACAGAATTTTGCTTTATTAGAGTAACCAAGACTCAACAAGATTGTTAGTCATTCTTACGACTATGTTAGTAAGCACAGACACTAAACAAAAACAAGGAAAACAATACTAGAAATAACGGTTGGTCACCGTTGCGACATCCCATGAGAGACGACACAACAGTGACCCCCGTATACACAGTCCAGGCAACTCGCAATCATGCAATAAGGGAATTAAAATGTGTGTGAAATTGTTTATTATTTATTACTTATTAATAACGGCAGGAAAAGAAACATTGGAATTCTAAGAAATCACAACCTTATCCATTGAAAGAATAGAGGAAAATATGAGGAATGGAGGTAAGAAAACACAAATTAAAATAAAGCTGTAAAATAAAGCTTTTTTCGTATTTTTCGTAAAATAAAGCTGTCATTCATAAAACACAAATCATGTAAAATATCTTCGGGTAAATTACCATTACCAGGCTTAATTTAAGCACATAAATTACTTTTTTTTTTGCTATTGTGCGCAAATATATTCAAGACCTTGTCCTTAAAAAGAATTGTAGACGTAAAATTAAATTCTGTGATTCTAGCAATAGAACTCAAAATGAATTGACAGATTCAATTTTAGATTATCGAGAAAGAACGGGCTGTTGCAAATGTCTTACATTTTATGCAAATGATCTTTCAATAACATTGCATATTGGTTATTTGTAAGTATAATTTTTGTTATAAATCGCATGAAATAAAGGTACTTTCAGGCTACTGACAGTCTACTCTCGTCAGTAACCTGAAAGTCTGACAACCAGTCTTACCAGGGGTTATCGTATTACCCAGTAACTGGGTTGTGGAGGTCAGATAGGCAGTCGCTCCATGTAACATACTGGTATTTAGCTGCATCTGGTTAAACTGGGAGCCCCCAACATAGTTGGGAAAAGGCTAGGCAGATGATGAGTCATTTTTCTCTAACTTTTTATCCTAGTTTCGGTTGTTGACACTACCTTTATTTCATGCGTTTCATAACAGATAAAATGAATACAAAAAATACTAATTCGAAAGCGTGCCGAGAAAGTTAATTAGAAGACATACTTTCACTGTGCAAAAAAGGGCATACCTGACAAGTAGGTAGGTAGGTATAATGATGATGTCCTCCTTAATTTATCGGTCAACGCTGAGCCACGTTAATTCAACTCTGAGACAATGGCGCTGATTCTCTTGTTTACACACTAAACTTAGTTTAAGTTCAGTGCATCTTTTTTTTCTATTCCATTAAGAAAAGGACAGAAGATAAATAAATATTAGTTCAGTCCTGTCAAATTAGTCAGCACTTGACGTAAATTGACGTATTTAGCCATGTTTTTAATCACGTCTAAACTGTCTATGGAGTATCTTAATTTGACCGAAACCTTACTTATTCACTTAACGTGATAAATGATTTTATTTTGTAAGTAGGTGGGTAGTAGGTACACAAATACTTTTACATGTCAATCATATTTTAAAACTAGATGAGGTCGGCGTTTCCTGTCTGACTAGTCTGAGAAGAAAGGCCGAAACGAACTCAGAGGTCACAGTCTCTTTTAAAGTCCAGACATAATCTTGGTCAGATCATTTAGATCGATGTCTGAGATGGTCTTTTAAGGAAAGAACCACACAGATTGAGAGGACCTGTCCAGTCAGTGCACACATTTGTCAGAAATCGTGCAGCTCAACTCAACATTTAAGGAGCTCAACGATTCGACGAACAATACCAAAGGAAGGACATTTGGGTAGGCCACATTATCACTCAAACTGCCAGACCATGACAAAATAGTCTGAATATATAATATATAACAGAAGACAAGAAATATATCACAATTTTAGAAAATAAGATTGAGGACATGCAAACGGATAGTCGAAAAAGCAACCTAGTGATAAAAAACGTACCTAGGAAAACAGGCGAGACTAAAGAAGATCTTTTGGAAATGGCTATGTGCCTTTTCCAAAACATACAATGTAGCATTAAAAAATATGATATTAAGGACATATACAGAGTACGCGGAAAAACAGCGGAAAAACAAAATACACCCATTGTCGTGGAAACTAGCTCCACAATACTCAAGACCGAGACTATGAAAATGGCCAAGGCCTTCAACATAAAACATCAAAACAAATTATGCTGCAAACACATGGGATTCAAAACTCAAGAAGACACTCCGGTTTTTATAGCGGAACATCTAACTGCCAAAGGATCCCGCCTGCACTTCCTTGCACGTGACCTAAGTAAATCTGGAAAATACAAGTTCTGCTGGACCGCTTATGGCAAAGTATACATTAAGAGGGATGAAGATTCGCCCACAATAATCGTAAGAAGTGAAGAACAGGTACATAAACTTTTGCTAGATAAATGACTATTTCCCCTTAACTATGTATCTCGTCTCATAACAGTGACAATGCTATTATTATTTCATCACTTGAAATTATTTCCCATCAAATATTCGTTAAAGGCTTACTCTGTTAATTGTCCTATTTTAGTCGGCATCATGCTAAGCTATCTTGTTAAAAACAGAGTCACCACTGAAGACAAACTACACATCCTTATCACACTTACGCACGAAATATCCACACGAACCTATAACACACACATACCTAACACACTCATACTCATAAACTCACTCGTTTTACAATCTTGTCATATAAAAATACATCGCACCCAAATATCACAAGTTGAAATTTCAGCACACGGCTACCTATTGTCTAACCATATTGAATTAAATACTTACCTAACTCTGACGATTCATTTTCTGAAATTAAGTATAAATGGATAATACGCTGCATACAGTCTCCGAAATAGATAATATTGAAACTGCCCGCACGGTGGAATGCGACACAACAGAACTCCATAAACATATCAGGATAAACAAAAGCGACCTCACCATAGTATCTCAAAACATACGAAGTATTTACTGTAATTTTGACAACTTTGTAATCACCTTATCTACCCTTAAATTCGAACCAGACATTTTAATCCTGACAGAATGTAGACTAAGCGCTAATAAAACTATTCCGCAATTAAATAACTACCACTCGTATATGACGACTCGTCAGCTCAACCAGAATGACGGCGTGGTTGTATATGTTAAGAATTCCTTAAAACCTAAAGTTGTGGAGCTACAGCTAGTCCAAGCATCCTGTCTGCGACTGGATATACTGAGTAATATTGTCTATTGCATCTACCGATCTCCCTCTAACTCAAACACCGATAGCTTTATTGACTCCCTCAGCACGCAAATAAACACATTAACATCACAGAAAAACATTATAATAGCTGGTGATATAAATATTAACATTAAACACAAAGAGACCGAGTCATCCCAAGACCACAAAAGTAGAGTTAACTACCTAAATATCCTATCGTTTTATGGCATACTACCAGGACATACTCTGCCCACTAGGGAACAAAGCTGTCTTGACCATTTCATGCTTAAAATACACAAAAAGTTCTCAGCATTTATAGCTATCTTGCATACTACGGTGACTGATCACTATACCACATTTATCTCTATAGCTAAGTTAAAAAATATACAAACCATAAATAGAACCACCGCTTCACTAAATCTTGAACAAGCTGTTAAAGAGTTGCAGGAAAGTAATTTATCAGAGTTATTATTTTGTAATGATCCAAATCAATTAATCGATAGTTTTATAAGTAAGATAATCAACGTTGTAAATGAAAACACTGTTATAAAGAATATCCCAAGCAATAAGCGCATCATAAAGCCGTGGATTACCTCGGGTATCCTACGCTGTATCAAGAACCGAAATAAACTGCAAAAACAGGTTCGCAATGACCCCAATAACGAAGTATTAAAAATAACTTATACTAGATATAGGAACTATTGTAATAATTTAATAAAAAAATTAAAAAGAAAATATGAGAGAAATTTACTTTCACAATCAGTATCCAACACTAAATTACTCTGGAAAAATATAAAAACTATCACGTACTCAAATAAATTAAAAAGTCAAAATATAGAATTATTAAACATAAAAACAACCCCCTTTGAGTCAATAAACTATGTTAACGATTATTTTGCTAATATTGGAAAACAACTTGCACAAAAAATTAATCTTGAACTAAATAATAATCCTGTTAATCAAATAAACACAGTAAGATCACAACTAAATTCCTTCGTACTGCTTGATACGGATGATGCAGAGGTAGAGGGTATTCTGATGAATTTGAAGTCTGACAGTGCCCCTGGTTGGGATAACATCTCAACAAAATTCTTGAAATACATAAGAAAGGAAGCTGTTCCCATTATAACACATCTCGCCAATCTATGCTTTCAAAAGGGTGTCTTCCCGGCTCCACTGAAACAATCAGTTATCACTCCAGTTTACAAGGGTGGGGACAGCGATGATGTCAACAACTACAGGCCTATTTCCGTTTTACCGTCAATATCAAAAGTGCTCGAGAAAATTATAAATATCAGATTAACTAACTATTTCAAAAAAATTAATATTTTATCTAATTCACAGTTTGGCTTTAGACAAGGTGTATGTACTGAAGATGCAGTAACTGCCTTAAGTTCCCTTGTAGCTGAGCATCTTGACAAAGGAAACAGATGTCTGACTGTATTCCTAGATCTTAAAAAAGCCTTTGACACCGTCTCTGTCCCAATCCTTGTGAACAAGCTGGAAAAAGCCGGAGTAAGAGGTACTGCACTCAACTTACTTAAAGACTACCTTTCCAACAGGAAGCAAAGAGTAAAAATAGGACAGTACTCCAGTGACGATATGGATGTGTCATACGGCGTCCCCCAGGGTAGTGTTTTAGGGCCTACCCTCTTTCTTTTATATATTAATGACCTGTGCAATATGAAAATAAAAAATGCTAAAGTATTCTCTTACGCTGACGATACCCCTATTGTGTTTTCTGGATCATCCTGGCATGAGGTTAAACAGAGGGCAGAGGCAGGGTTGACTCAGATAGCTCATTGGCTGAAAAATAACTTGCTCTCTTTAAACACCAAAAAAACCAATTACATATGTTTTAGAATCAGTAGACGGACGCAGCCTTTCGAAGAGTTAAATTTAAGAGTACACAGCTGTGAAGATAATATGCCTAGTTTAAGCTGTAACTGCCCTTACATTGACAGAGTCACTGAGACTAAATATCTTGGAGTTGTGGTGGATCAAGCATTGTCCTGGTACCCTCAACTTGAACAAACTTCAGGGAGGATAAGAAAACTCAGCTGGATCTTTAAAACCCTCAGACACATAGTTCCAACTAAAATGGAGGGCGGTAAAAACCGCACCAGAAATTTCCTAAATGAAATATATGTAGCACTGGCCCAGTCTGTGCTTTTATATTGTATTCCAGTCTGGGGCGGAGCAGCAAAAACAAAATTTATAGATGTAGAACGAGCACAGCGTGCCCTAATAAAAATAATGTATTTTAAAAAGAAAAGGTTTCCCACTGAAAGCTTATATCAAATAAGTGACTGACTATCTGTAAGGAATTTGTATATAACCCAAACCATACTAAAAATACATAAAACCTTACCATATAATAATAGCGAACAATTTAGAAGGAGAAAAGATTTAGTTGCCCAAGTTCCCCAAACAAAAACTACATTTGCAAGCAAGCAATTTGATAAACGCTCTACCCAACTTTATAATAAGATTAATAAACATGTTTATGTATATAATAAAAGTTACCGCGACTGTAAAAAAAGTATAACAGACTGGATAAAATCACTTACCTATGAGGAAACCGAGGCACTCCTAAAACATGCTGAGTAGCTGAAATACGTCACATTATAATATATTACAACCTAGAACACCACATCACACACCACACACACCATACTACACTTACACAACACACCTCACCATACATACTGCATTGCTATTCTGTAGAAATCTCACTGTGGGAGCTTGGGTGAGGTGAGCTTAAGGTGTGTTGTCAATAGTGTCAATCCCTAGCATCACGTGGAGTGACAGCTCACTTCACCTAGGTTGTCGCGGTGATCTTTTTGCAGAATAGCACCACTGTTCACACATTACACCATATCATGCACCACGCCACACACCTCACTACATCACACAGTACTTACCTCACATACCATCGCACTCCTTACCACACCACATTAGTGCTATTTTTATCTTAATTTTTAATATAATTGTAGATTAGTCAACTTTGCATAAATTTACAAACATAAAATATTGTTTGTTTATTGTTCATTTCTTTATAGTATTTTATTTCTTATTTTTCTCTTTGCTTCTCTTTGTTTGTCCTTGGGATTAAAATATATATATATATAGGAAAGTAATAATAAGAATCTTGAATTGTATACTTGCATTGCATATTTACCCTTAAGGTACACTATACTCACAGCTAGTAAAGTGTATAGCTACTTGAAAGAGCGGAGCCTACTAATACAGGCATTGTTTGCCTAAAAGCAGGTTCCAAACACGTTATCATGTAATGCTATTTTATTGAGACAATAAACCATTATTATTATTATTATAACAAATTCCTCGATTTAACGAATTCTTCGTAATCCCCTTGAATTGTTCTTAAGAGTCAATGTAAAATATACCTTTAAATTGCGAAGTTTTTTTTGCGAACAACCTCTTTATAACGAATTTTCAACTATCAAAAAAAAAAACCTCTAATTAACGACTTTTGTCAACCCAAAACGTTTATATAATGTTCCCAATAGTATGTGATTCAGTCACGACAGGTTTCGATACGTTTCTATCTCTTTATGACAAATTTTAGACCAACCTAATCTCAATATAACAAACTTCAGTTTAACGAATTACTTGATATAACCAATATTTACTTGTTCCCTTCTGATTTGCTGTATCGAGGTTGCACTGTATTATTATCCATCAGAGGTAGAGCTTATGCCCGCGTCTTTGTCCGCGTGAACTTTTGGCCTCCGACCCACCACATCGCATCCCATCACCCGCCGGCGCTAAGTATCACCTGGATTTCTCTTAGAGTCCTTTCTGGCCTTTTTCTTTTCGCTCGGCTGCTATGGGTGATGTTAAGTAGCCTATAGCCTAACTCAAGAAATGGCCTCTCAAATGCAAAAATATTTTTTCAAATCTGATACTTATTTCCAGAGTTTGACGCGTTTAAACCAACAAACAAAGAAACTCTTTAGCTTTATTATTAGTACTAGCTAGCCAGCGACTTGTCCGCGTAAAATTCGGACTTAGTTCTCATTGTTCATCTTGCTTGCAATTAATGACGCTGTTGCCTTTTATTTTCCTCTGGGTGTTGCCAAGCTAATGGAGGCGCGCGCGGTGAACGTTGTGACTGTTCTGCGACGTATCTGCCACGAAAATGCCACCCGAGCTACCCGAAGATAGGCTCGGCGTCCTTAGGTATGCCTACGACTGCCATGACACCCCGAAATCGCCCGAAGCAGCTCTCACGCGACGCGCCCGAAGCCGCCGTAAGGCGCCCGAGCCGTACCGAGCCGCACCGATGCCCACCGATAGTGGGCGCCGGGCCTAAAAGTATTAGCGTGATGTTAAAAAACAAACAAAATCATCAACTTTATATTAGTAAGTATAGAGATTATATCCATCATACATTTGAATTCTCAGGTTGTGAAATTAATAATATCATATCATATTGTCGAATGATGTCATTGTTTTCATTCTGGTTACCTCACTCTCGTGTTGTTGCGTAGTAATATTTATGTATACTTCCTAGTTTCCTTCACACAAAGCCTCCTGTGGTATCCTGTCAAGTCATTTATCTAGTAGACAGACACCTTTCAACCTACAAGTACGTGACCACTCAAACTGACCTCAATTTTGGTTCATATCTCTGCGAACGAGGCAAATGGATTGAAACACATTGGGTCAAAACTTTTGTTCTCCTTTGAGTACATTTGAAATCTCCCATTGTGTCACCCCTTGTAAAATGTACCTTAGCTTTAAGCCATTGTAACACCTCTACAACATTATGGAATGCAAATAAATATATGAATATGAATATGGATGTCTACATTTTATCTTCTACATTTATGGAAGTGCCTTTGTTGCTAGAACTGACGATAATATTTATATTTACGGAAGCAATGAATGTGTTAACAATGACACTTGTTATTATCATATCATAATATTGTTTATTTTAGTAAACTGCACCCACCTGCTCAATTTTAGTAATAATATTTTGAAAAACAGTGAATTGTTTTAGTACTGCTATAGTATTTCTATCTCAGGAAGCGACGCGCGATTTCCTTGGGGTTACCAAGTGTACAAACACCCTGTGAAGCGCGAGCGCAGTAGCTCTTCACGTCCGAGACAATTGCGAAGTCGGAAGTGTGTGTGTGGGGGTGTGTGTGTTATGTGCTGATGCTACTCGTCTTCACGCACACATTTACATCGTATTTGTAAAAATTTACAAATACGCTGAATACCACAAGTAAAGGGCGCGTCTCTTCTTAGAATAAAAATGAAATCTTCCACATTTGTGTGAATTAGAAGATAAAAACGCGCCTAAAACGCTGTGAATGTGGAAGATATAAAACTGCACCCACAAGTATAAATATAATAATATAAATTAATAAATTTATATTTTTATTTAGTGCATGTGTACAGCTTACACCTCCGTGTACAATCAGAAAGACAATTTGTATCAGAGTTTTTATCTATCGCTCAGTTATTAAAACCTTTTCTTCATCAGTCCTTGTCAATAAAAGTAAAGAAATTCGATAGCAATAATTTCCATTTTTTTATTTTGTAAAGTCAAAGCATTTGTTTGAAAAAGGCACATAAAAGGCAATTTGGACGTCAAAGTAGTAGTGTAGCCGTAAGTCTTTTTATTTTACACTTTGTAGAACAACGAATAAAAAGGCCATTTTTCACGAATACCTACGACATTATCACAGCATGTTTGTCGACTGTTTGATGATTATGTAAATAAAAGGAGGGAAAGAAAGTGATCACACTCAAAATCAAAATATTTTATTTCACATAAAGAAACGTCAGAAGCTAGGCGCACAGATCCAAATAAACTACTTAATGAATACACAGAAAATAATAATTGAAATGTTCTTTATTTATTACATTATTTCGAAAACCACGTTCATGCAATCGCCATTCGGCATTGACAAAATATTTAATTTTCATAATGCAAAAATGAACTAGCTGTGCCCGCGGCTTCGTTCGCGTGCATATTGGATTTCATGCGTTTTATTTTTTTGCGTGGAACCCTAATTCTTTTTCTTTATCTAAATTAAAAGCACAAACAAAAGAACAAAATTTAAAAAAAAACTTATTTTGTTATAAGTACCGTATATAGTTTGGTATGCATTTAGTAATAAGCTGTTATTTTGACATTACAAACAGACATTTCAAATTTATTTAGGTATTTGGATAGATTTTTGAGATCAGAAGGCTAATTCCCATAGTTAAAAACGTTCAAATCTAATCGCAATCTCATCTCAGCGAAATCAATGTCAAAAATTTGTCAAAAATGTACTTGTGACAGATTGAGACTGAGATCCGCCTATCAACGTTCCTAAAATTATGAGAATTCCCCTCTGATTTATCTACGGCTTTTGACATTATGGAATTCCAAATATTTACCCTATGTTATGCTTATAATAAATTAAACATAATTATTAATAATCAAACCGAAAATACCTGAGATATCGCAAAGCTGAAATATCTCACGTGTAATTTTACCCGCATATTTATAGGGAATGAGTATACCCTTCATACCGGAGCCTATACTGTCTAGTATAGGCTCCCGCGGAAAGGCGCGACGCGACGCGACGGTGCGACCCGATTCTGGTAGAAAAATTTTCATTAAGTTCTCATAGAAATTTTTATAAAGTCGGCATGACTTTATAAAAATTTAAAAGTTTGTATGTTTCGATGTTTGCGAGTATCATATTAATAATAATAATAATAATATCTTTGGACATTTACACAGCGCCATCTATATTATATTATATTTAGATGAAATTTAGCACACAGAGAGTATAACCTGAATTAACACATACTTTTTAACACATTAGTACAGTGCGGAACCCTAATTCTTTTTTCTTCATCTGAATTAAAAGTAGGTACAAATTTTACAGACAGACAAAAATTTAAAAAAATTAATGTAATTTTGTTATAAGTACCGTGTATACTTTGGTACCTATACAATTAGTAAAAAGCTGTTATTTTGATATTACAAACAGACATTTCAAATTTATTTAGGTATTTGTATAGATTTTTGCCTTGAATTTCAGATTTTTCAGCAACTACCTATCGAATGACGTAATGACGCTCCACTATGTGACATAATAAAGCGAACATAGTGTGTGCTATAAATAAAATAATGAAAAAAATATATATTTCATGCTTATAATAAATTAAACATATTAATAATCAAACCGGCAATACCTAAGGTATCGCGAAGGTGAAATATCTCACGAAGGTGTAATTTCTCCCGCATATTTCAAGTATAACCGTTATACTGAAAGACAGTAAAGGCTCCCGCGGACAAACGCGACGCGACGGTATGACGCGATCCTGGTAGTGCAATTTGTAAAGTCGTTTCACGCCTGTCTGTGGGGGCCGTAACGCTACGTAAATAAATTGAATACTTATTGCTGTTGCCAACAGCAATAAGTATTCAATTTATGTACGTCACTACAGGGTGGCAGGAAAATCGACGCGCAACCTGTCCTCATAGATTCAGTACCTACATAAATAGATTTAAACCGCCCTGCGTTGAAATTTTACGTCAGTTATAATTGCTGTTCCGTACATTTTTACCGTAATTTCATTTTTTTTACTTTGCTATGAAACAATAGTTTTTTTTTTTTAGTTTCTGTAGAACACGTTCGGTAATCAGGAAAAAAACTTTACATCCTCCTCATGTATCTTGTTTAAACGTAAATAAATAAGTGTGTCAAAGCGCAGTAAAAACATACCGATCATTGCGATGTTTATTAGCTTCACCATGAGTAGATACATTACAGTGACTGGGTGGTCAATGGCGAATTCATCGTAGACCGCGCGTCGTTCAATCAAGTCTACCAAGTCTACACCTGTCTATCCGTCTCTCCCCACTACACAAACCTACTGTTATGAAAACCTTACTTTAACTATTGCTCTTAAGATAACAGCACCGACACTCGATGTACGTCTTCACTCGCGCGTTGAAAATGTGAACAAGTGATACAACAAAACAAACTCTATTTAAATAGTGACAAAGTTGATATTGTGCTGTGTAATGAATTTGAACATGGAAAATGGAAGGTAAAATCTAGTGTTTGATAGAAATTTTGTTTGTTTTAGAGGATTGCAGTGAACTAAATAATTGGTTGATTATGCATTAGTGTTAATACTATCTATTTACAAGTATGTATTTATTTACCGTTTGATATTACTCTGATTTATTTACTCTATTCTCAATGTGAACATTAGATACGATTTGATGAATTAATCATTATTGCGTTTAATACTTTTTTGTAAACACTGGCAATGCGAAAAAAAACCTTTTGAAAAACCGACAGGAATATGTTCGATTATGTATTTAAATAACCGGTTTCTATAAATAACCCGTCAACTTATTTCATAGGCAGGTATTGTCCCACTGGGTAAGCATATTGGAGAAAGGTACATGTACCTATTAAAGTTATTAAAACAATTCGGCATAACTAGAAAACCAGTCTCGTTAATTCACTTTTTGCGGGTTTTTGTACAAGCATCACAATGTTACTAAAAACAAACATAATTATTTTATTCACAAGGTTAATGAATGGAGTTCTCCGTAAAAGGTAACCAATGTCAAACATCCAAGATCACTTCTATCTAGTTTTATTGCACTTGTATGAAGAAAATAAATAAAAATAAACTGTGCTTTTGCTGCTGCCAGTATTCAGGATAAGGTCAGATACATGGTATTCGCATTCATATATGTGTATTGATATGAATATAGGAACGTGGAGTTTCTAAAATCTTACTTTAGTGCTCATTTTCGTAAAGGAACTCTCATGCTTCCAGACCCAGCGGTTTAGGCTGTGAGTTGTCTTAGTTGGTTTTGGCGTTTCTTCTCAGACTAGTCAGATAGGAAACACCGACATAATCTTGTTTAAAAAAATAATATGATTGATAGTATGTTTATGTACAAACTTACTTACATAAAATGATTTATCAGTGAATTAATAATTTTAAGCTTTTTATTAATTAGCTAGCCATAATTACTCATCCTACTAATATTATAAGCGCGAAAGTATGTATGGATAGACGGATGGATGATTGTTACTTTTTCACGCCAAAACGGATTTGGATGTAATTTGGCACACATATGGTTTATAACCAGGATTAACACATAGGATATTTTTTATCCCGATATTCTCACGGAATCGGAAAATATGCGAGTGAAACCGCCGGGCGCAGCTATTATAATTATAAACAAAAAAAAAATTAAGAAATCTGAGGGGCAATTCTCGTAATTTTAAGAACGTTCACAGTTTGATTTCAGTCTCAATCTGTCAAAAATACCTCTAATTTCCCTACATTTTGACAAGTTTTTGACATTTGTTTGTCGCCGAGATGAGACTGCGACTAGATTTTGAACGTTTTAAATTACGAGAATTGCCCCTCTGATTTCAGACATTACCTTCATAGACATTTTAAAACAAACATGAACAGAAAACAAATAATAACCAGTCAATTATGTCATTGTTTGTTGTTATTATAGTTTCTCACGAGATGCCCTTGTAGCTAAAAATGCCTTGTATCTTTATTCTGCACCTACACGGACAATTCGACATCAAAAACCAGTTTTGTCCAAAACTATTAACAATAATAAAAACTTATCTATTTGCAGACCTGACAGCCGGTCGGAACTAATTTCATACCAAGGATAAAACGTTACATACCAACAAAAATAATAAGACAGGTATGAATCTCATCCGCCAGGGCTGCGGGTTATTCGAAAGAGATACCGTGGCCACACAGATGCACAGGCAACTGAAGGAACACGGGTGGGTTTTAGTCAGTAAAAGTCTGACACTCCCTTCCGCCCCGCCCAGAGCGGGAGGGGTCATTTGATGATTTCCCATCCAAAAAAAAAAAGGTATGAATCTCATGGATTATCCAGCACTACATTTTTTGGTGTCGGTCGTCTGGTGGCGAGTTGGTTGGACGACATTGTTGTCATCGCAAGCAAAATCTGGATGAGGCTGCCACAGGAAAAGTAAGGCCTATGCCCAGCGGTGGGCAAAGTGTTGTGGATGATGATGATACAATTTAATGGGTTTTGACACGTCAAATTGTTACGGGCATACAAAAGCCCGAAAGTGTGTCAAGCAATCTAACCAAGATTTATTTATTTATTTATTCACACCAATAAGTACAACATCTTACAGTATTCCAAGACGATGTTATACACACTTAATAAACTATCTATAAACTATACAAACATAAAATTCAACAATAAAAATAAAATAATAAAAATTACAATATTATGCCTCTTTCAATGCACCTTTGTGCTCCTAACACAAATTTCGGCAGGCTATCGAACACATCTTCCGACGGCATATTATTTATAATACGTGCGGCCCTTGACAAAGGAGCAAATTTGAGTAAATTCGTCCTGGCCCATGGCCATCATTAGTCATTAGCCAAGATATAGCGTGTTACCTCATAACTGGGTTATGATGGTAAGAGAGGGGTGCTCAATATAAAATAATGGTTTTCGATTACATTCAGTTAGACTGAACCCCAACATTGTTGGGAAAATCCTAAGCAGGTTATGATGAGCAGACTCGTCAATACATCACTTACGCCTGTACTTTATACACGCCGAACACTTAAAGCGTTCCTATTGAGGAGATGTCTGTATTCTATTGGACGACGACGTATCCACGTTTTTTTTTATATTTGTTAATGAGAGACTGAATACTATTAGTATGTGGTAGCTTGTAATGTTATTGAATTTTATTCTTAATGTATTTTTTTTCTATGATTTATTGTGTTATGAATGTGTTACTTTTTATAATTTTAATGATTTCAAACGCAATGGGAATTGCTCCTGAATAATTTGAATTGAAATTTAATTGAAACTTACTCTAATATAAGCGAGGTCAGTTAAAGAATACCAACATACTTTTACGTTATAATATGTAAGTCATTCCTGCAGGTAAAATCTAAACTTAAAGATTAAAGAGAATCAAGATAGCGACAAAAAAAAGGTGTAAAACAATTTAGATTTCAAAGTACGACGTGACACCGTTTCTACTGTAGAGTGGCTTTTCTAAAGTTGTTCACCTTGATTAGCATTATAATAAAGCAGATTAGGTATTCTATCGAGGATTCTAGTTAACTTTACTTGACAGAGCATTACGTACAGCTTATGAATTAAGATGAAGGAAATCATCTTCATTGACATAGGTCAATGATACCGTTAGACAAACAAGTCTGTAAAATCTAGATTTTACTGACTTGTTTGTCTAGCGGTATCAAACACGATTCACCTGGGGTCTCTGATCCTGTTTGGGTGAAGGGTTATTGACTTTATTCATAAATAAAGGTAATCCCTTTTACATGGGAATTTACTACCAACTGCATAACATTCACATATCACTGCTGCCTACCTCTTAGGCAAATACCGGAATGGTATTATGTTTTTCATTATCAATCTGCCTAGCCTTTTCCCAACTATATTGGGGTCGGCTTCCAGTCTAACCGGATGGATTTACATGGAACTATTGTCTATCTGACCTCCACAACCCAGTTAAGACTTGTTAAGACTGGTTGTCAGACTTATGGACTTATGGTTGGTATTATATATTTATGAAATCCAAAAATTCAATGACCAGAGGGTATTTATTACTAACTTATCCTCCAATGTTTGTTCTGCTCTTTACCCTAAAGTGAGTAGATTTTGCACGAGTTATTATAAATAATAATTTATTCTTTATTGAGAATAACCATGAGACTTATAGATTGTAAGTAACAATAAAATAAACTTACAATAATGTTAGTGATACAATTACACAAAAACACACAACAAAACAATCACTGCTTCCGCATTCTAGCTATGATACTGAAGCAACGACTTATAATACAGCCGTCCAGCCTGTCCAGCAATAACTCCCAGGATGCTGTTGGAACTGGCGCGCACCCTGCGCATCAAGGACGCACATTTTTACGCAAGCTATCAACGCGCAATTCCGCAAACATCCCTGATGCGCAACAGAAGCCAGACAGCCCCACCCTGAAAGCATATACAAGGTGTCGTTTTGCATCCTCGTCAAATTCAAGGAGGTAACTATGCTACTGATTCCCGACACGAATCAATAATAAAATAAGTAGTTTCTTTTTTATAATTTTCGGAAATCGGCATGTGTAGGACATGCATTTTAAAACGCGGCCTGTGTGAGTCCGCACTGTAACTGTCCTTCACACACATAAAAACGCGGCCGCTTATACGATACCATAACGCGATTCTGTTCTTTGAAAGTGGTGTATTCTGAAATACTGTCAAACTTAAATAACTAAAAAAACAATCAGATATGTATTCATAAATTTACCAGGGATCGTTATTTTATTTGATTATTTATGTCTTTCATAACAGCCTCCTGAAATTTGACGAGGATGCAAAATAACAGCTTGTATAAATGCACATACAAACGCAAAGTAAAGTAAGTATACGTAACTACATACGTAGTGTATACTTTGCACACAATTGTGTAATGTACACGATTGTATGCAATCATAATATTATACTATGTACTTTCATTATCATTACCAGACATAGTACGTCTTTGTTTATAATTACATACAATGACTAGATGTACCTAAGTACTTATATTTGCGAGATAAAAATACTGCTAGATTCTTATCTATTCGACGTAGATGTAAATATGTATGTGTTTTATTATGTAGATACACTTTACTTTACTTTAGTACTTAAACTCCTATTTTAATTCAAAATGTTGATATAAAGCCATTAGTTGCAACTTAAAACTTACATCATTTTTGTGTCCCATGTCCTTGCCATAATTAAAACTAAAAGCTATAGGTACGGGTTCATTTATAGATATATTGCTTAAAGTTAACAGACATTTAAACGTCAAAAATGTAAGGTGCACTTTAACCATTACTTTACCTTAAGCAACGTTTATAAATAAGCTCTTAATTAATTAATTCAGCAATATTTGGGAGGTTCTACTGTAGATAAGTAGGTACTTCCTATATATATTTTATTGATTGGCTCAGCTGCGTCAGTGATATCTTTTCAAAAACACACCCTGCAGGCAGTGTTGAAAACCCGCAATCTCATCTCAGCGACAATCAATGTCAAAAATTTGTCAAAAACGTAGGGAAATCAGAGATATTTTTGACAGATTGAGACTGAGATCAGACTGTGAACGTTCTTATAAATACGAGAATTGATATCAGAGGGTGATATCTTTTTGCGACAAATAATTTATATCAGGTTCATATTTCCCTTGCATTTACGCGGCAAAAATAGCCGAAATCGAAACGCCAGTTGTAGCGCTTAGATTCCAATATCTGTTACTTAGATAGGTATATAAATTCCGCCAGCCGTCGCGTCGCTCAGCTGTTTTACACCACGGAGCTGTTTTTCTAAAACGGCTAGCGCTTGTGTAAAACAACGGATTCGACTCCATCTGCGACGTATACACACTGTACAATTGTACATTCATAAAACTACTTTGTATTCCAACGCCACTTAATTTTATTATCTCCATTCATATTTGTGCGTTTTTTAATTCCTTAGAATTTCAAGATGAAAATGCTGTTTTTGGTAACATTATCTTTAATTAAATATTTACCATATAGGGGCTTGTCGCTAAGTAATAGCAGCCGCACGGGTCGATCGATCAAGTTAAGCTACGCTTGCCGCGGTTGGTCCATGGATGGATGACCATCTTTACATATTAAGACCCCTCCGTACCCTCGGAAAGCACGTTAAGCCGTTGCTCCCGGCTGTCATTCATGGTTCTTTGACAGTCGTTACGGGTCGTCAGAAGCCCGAAAGTCTGACAATCAGTCTTTCCAAGGGGTTTCATATTAACCAGTAACTGGGTTGTGGAGGTCAGATAGGCAGTCATTTCATGTAAAATACTGGAACTCAGATGCATCCAGTTAGATTGGAAGCCGATCCCAACATAGTTGGGAAAAGGCAGGCAGACGATGACTTAAATATTTACCATACTGAGAGTTGTTAGTTCTTACGTAATACATTCTAAAATAAACAAAATAGAGGCGAGGTCGTTTCCACTCAGGTAGGTACAGACGCCAGCACATCAAGCTACTACAATCTGTCAATTTTTTTTAATAGATTTTCAATTTTATCGCTAGAGCGTTAAGATTCAAGGTTGATTGGGAAAATTTGACAGTTTCGGGTAGCTTGACTTGCTGGCGTCTGTACATTATCTTCACTTTTGGGTTTCCATTCAGAATCTTGATAGATTTTTTCTCGACAAGTTGGTAGCTATCTTAAGCCTAACATAATACTCACACTTATCTCTAATAGCTTATCTCTAAAAGATGGTCACCCATCCACAGAACAACTGCAGCAAGCGTAGCTTAACCTGATCGATGGACCTGTGCTGCTGTTATTATTTTAGCCATACGCTATCTACAAGATTAATGTACCTTTGAAATGAAGGGCCAACACAAACTGTTCGTTTTGTCGCTGCGTTTAGTCGCTGTACTAACTAACTGGCGAACATAATTAATATATACAATCTAACATAACTGTCAAGCCCGTGCTCCCCCTGAAGACACGTTCCCACACACCCACGTCTAAAGATATTGCGTTGCAGTGTGATAGATCTGTTTATGGTGTTAAATGACGTATACGGTATACTTCATGATAAAGTTAGGATAATACATTGTTAAGCATATTGATTACTGTTACTGTTAGCCTGCATCATCCAACTGTTGGGCAAAGGCCTCTCACCATGACTTTCAGCTCTTTCGGTCCAGGGCTAAAGGTCAGGGTCCACTGGTTGTTCAAAACTCAAAGTCTTCTCAAATCATTTAATTCAACTAAACCAATTACAGGTACTTTTGAATTGTCAAAGGGTCGGTCAGTCAGAAAGATGAAGCTAGTTACCCATTCCAAAGCGTAGGTACCTATGGAGAAGAACGGGCAAGAAACTCCATGGACACTTTTAAATCATAAAATTGTTACAAAATATTTGATTACATCATTCGTGTTGAAATTAACCACGTGAGAACGATGTAGAAATACGTGCACGTTAAAAGCGTCCGTTATAGAAAACAAAAACAATACAAAAATTAAAATAAGCCGAGGCAGCTAAGAGATTACCAGTCCCTACTGACGGCGCCCGTTGACGAACATGACGTATGGATCAGCACCATTCAGCTCAACCATTTTGGAGGGAACGTTTGTTTACCTACCAACACAAGCAAGCAAGCATATTGATTACCAACTTTATTTGTCCATATAATCAAATTACGACTGTTATTCTTTGACTATTGTATGAAATGGCTTTAACACGAAAAATTGACACTTCTATAAATGTTAAACAAATGAGACTCAACTGAGACAGGAATTGGTGGAATTTAATCTGCATTGATAAGTACGTTTCGTTTCAGCTAAGGTTGTCACGTTTCTAATCCATCAACATGAAAAATACGATTCAGAATAAAAATTCAATTATAGAAAGATACAGTCACGAGCTTTAATAAATTATAATATTATACTGTGCTATGGACAGCTCGGCTATAAAATCTGATTTCATAAAAGAAAATGAAGAAAATGCGTTTATTTGCGTTAAACATGACGCAAAGAATGAACACAAACACAAAAATAAGAACAATAAGTTGCTTGTGTCACATCCAGGCAAAACGGCCATCGCTCTGCATAATGCTACCCTATGCAAGACAGAGCCCCAGTGATAGTTTTCAGCGACAGCCGGCGTTGCTGTGATGACGTCAATAGGTGCAGTATACGATAAGATTATTATCATTCACGATTCATCCATTAAGGTAGTGTCGTCAAGATGACGGCAAAAAATGTGATCATTTATGAAAGCATTTGTGAATATACAAGTGGCAGCACAAATATGTGACATCGAAGAAACATCAAAACTATTTGACGAGACAAGCGACGCCAAAATAAATAGGATGCGCTACATCGGCTTCAAAAAGATGTCACCTCTTAGAATGCAATAATATCGTACATGTTGTCTTGCTTTATAAATTTCTGCCTACTCTGTTAGACAGACTCAGATATTATTGTGGAGTCGTCCATAGGGATGTAAAAAGACTCGTCATATAGCCATCAACTACGCATTCTGTACATCAAACTAAATAACTTTGTGCAAACATTGCTGGGAAACGACTTTCATTTTTTATGTAAAAAAACGCTGTTCACGGTAGTGTGCAATATTTATCAAGCTACATCTCAGACATGGGACGTGATAAATCTTCCTCTAAATGGTGGCTGTGTTTTTCTTTTTGTTGTTGTATTCATGTATGCCTAAGTAGTCTACTAACATATATAGTTTTTAAGTTTTGGTAAAACTAACACGCTATGGGCCGATGACGCCTTAAATTTGCGTTATAACATGAAATTTTTTTTTTCGTAAAAAAACGACAGTTACAGTTGGTGTTTTGATTCCACCTTCAATATCTCCGGTTTATGGCCCAGTACAAAAAAAATATTAGAATGACGAAGAGTACAGTGACTCTCGGCTTTGTTGTCTTTTTTACACCCGTTATTTGTGATCATGAACAGCCACGAGCATAAATAAATAATATAATTAAAAATTCATTAATTATTGCATGCTACGCTATAATCAGAGTACAGAGATTTGTAGTCCGCAATAACCAGTTATGTACTCCATACTGATTTTACACTCACAAAACATAGGTATGTAATTTTATGATATTATTAAATCAACGCCAAAGATTTTATAGATACAGTTTTGATCAAACAACTCTTAATTAAATCAACAATTAAACGAAACTCTGACTAATGAATCACTTAGAGCCGACTCAAGTAGCGTGAAGAGATCGCACGTAATCGGTCAATGACTTCCGGTCTATCGTAGCACATAGTATAACGTCAATCAATCTCGTCACGCTCAATCAATCTCGTGGTCTGAATGTAACTGACTGCCTGATCCAGGCTCCTCTGATGCTAAAACTCTTATCGTTTTAAAACGTCCCACAAGAAAACCAAGCCCTCGACTACGTTCGACGCGATAAGGTTCACGTCGTCGCCTTTCTCATCGGAAACAAATATTAATTATTTATCAATCATTCACCAATCATCAGTTTCACGATTTATTTGTTTATTTATTTACACAATTTATTAGTTTAAGTGTACTGTTGAGATTACAATATATAAGGTCGCCAGTAACAATCACAATACCCCCTGTACGGTACTGGTTGATACTGTATTACAGTAAGGTATTATTCCCCATTCCTGTGACCCGTACTCTAAGGGTTAATATAGGCTCCTTAGGATATAAACTTAAACAAATGAAAAACTTAACATAATTTTGCAGTGAAATTGCTACGCTTAACTTAATACTATTTGGCTTCTCGTGAATGTAAGTGTGTGAGTGTATTTGATATTATGCATGTAAGTATGTATGTAAGTAAGTATGTGTATGGAGTTTGCTATTTCAGAATCTTAAATGTGTCTTCAGTTCTTTTATAATTTAAGCTGAGTAAATGTTTTCTTACAATCTTTTTAAATATGTGTGAATTATATTTCCGAAAACCCAAAATTACATTAAATTTATTATAAATATGCGGAGCTAGAAAAATAAGAAATCGCTGGGCAAATTTTGTCCTATATACAGGTTGTCTGTAGACTTTGTGAGCTCTTCGTATAGCATCTAGAAAATCCGGTGGTTTATTGAGTTGTCGAATGCTAAGAACAGCACTTAGCTTTTACAGTTCATCGGTCGGACATTTATATTTTTTGAACAGCATGTCTTTAAAATGGCCCTTTGCGTTCTTTCTGCTTTGATAAGCTGTGTCTTAGCACATCCTCCTCAGATGGATATGCAATATGTGATAATTGATTGGCATAACGCATAGTAGGTTGTGGTAAGCAGTTTTGGGTCACAAACATATCGTAGGTTTCTGAACACACACAATAGTTTTCTTACACGCTTCGATAGGATATATAATAATAATAATAATAATAATATTCCCTGGACAATTTCACACAGCGATTTCATATGATATATGGCTGTTCCAGTTCAGTTGTTCATCTGTTTGGATCCCAAATACCTGACCGATGAAGTAATATCGAGACGATAACAATAGCAATTTTGAGTGTTAGGCAAGTTACATGTGTGGGATTGTACAGTTAGCATCTCAGAAGATGGTTTAGAATTTCTGTATAAATAGTAAGTAATAATTTTTGTTTTTGACTGATTGAGTGTTAACAAATTGTTATCTAGCCACTTACTAACGAGACTAAACCCCTTTTCGGCGCTATCGTTTACCTCGTGCCAGGCCCCGCCCGTAAAAATAATAACCGTGTCGTCTGCAAAGGTAATAATTTCTCCGTGTTTTAGTATTAAACTTGATAAGTCGTCAATGTATATAAGAAATAAGGTGGGGCTCAAAACGCTGCCCTGTGGTACACCATATTCAATAGACTCTTCCTAACTTGAGTAACTATCAAGCCTAACGACTTGTTTCCTATTAGACAGGTAGTCAGCGATCAATTTCAGAGGCAGACCCTAACACCCTTTCATTTTGCCTTTTTTAGCAGTAAGGGAACAGAGACAGTATCAAAGGCTTTAGCTAAGTCTACCAATATTCTAGTCTTGTTTTTGTCGATACTGTTCACTACTTCTGCCATAAGTTGTTGCATAGCGTCATCAGTACTTATAAATTTGACGACACGGTTGGCGCAGTGGTTAAGCGATTGACTGCTGCGCTGCGTGTCGCGGGTTCGATTCCCGCACGGAACAAATATTTGTATGACCTACATGTATTTGTTCCGAGTCTGGGTGTTTTTCTATCTATAATATGTATGTATTTACAAAAAAAAAATGTATATAAGTAGTTTATCAGCCATCTTGTTACATAACACAAGCATTAGGTTGCTTAGCTTGGGACTAGATGGCGCTGTGTGAAATGTCCAGGAATATTTATATTTATTTTATTTGTCTAACTAAACCCAAATTGATTGGTTCCGTGATAGTTCGACTCGGTAGTATCAAGATCATCGTGATCTTGAAACTACTTAGACGAGGTGTGACTGCACACTTTCGTCTCACGCTGAACTGAGAACTGGACAAGGTGAGAGTTGATACCATCGTCTTGCGCCATCACCACCACCACCATCAATCACCACCATCATTATCAACAACTTTTACACTATGGGGCTTATCAAAAAATCACGAAAAAAAATCTACTGTTCCCAACATTTTGTCTCGCTATACGGAACATAAGCTCAGGGTTGTGACATGACGCGGGTTAGTCGAAAGAGTTACCGTGGCCCCTGGCACAGGCAAACGAAAGAACACGGGTGGGTTTAGTCAGTAAAAGTCTGATCTCCCTTCCGCTTCGCCTACGAGCGGTAGAAATTATTTGATGATGATAGAAATTATTTGAGGCTAAGAATATTTAGGTAAACTTGGTTCAAACAAATACAGTAGGTTAATTATTTATGAAGGACCTCGTCCGAGACAGTACTAATACCACACTCATTTCTGCTGCTAAACAGCGTACAGTCCAAATCATGATGACCTTTATTCTCCAATAAGGTTGCTGTTGGGTGGCTGCCATTGACAAGTCTGTCAAAATCATAGTGACCTTTATTCTCGTCATAATAAGGTTGCTGTTAGGCTGCTGCTGCCAGAGGTAAGCAAATGTGAACGGACTGTACTTTTGTATAGGTTTGAAGACAAAAGTTGACAGATGCATGAGACATTTCAGCTTTATTTTTGGGAGGACTAAAGGTCGCTGCATACGTAACGTGTCCCGGACCGAACAAGACAACAATTTTTAGAGACAACGTTTCGTTGAAAATGTATACGAAAGAGCATTCGTTCCGGGTGCTTGTTGCACGTACGGGGTGAGAAAAAATATAGTCGGTGACAATGTCGAGGTCTAGGTCCCGTGTCAATGTCTAAGTCCCGTCCGTGGTATACACAGTCGCTCCGGTCACAGTCCAGTCCATCTTTTCTTCATCAGTTCATCACGTCCACGTCCTAACGCCCCGTCCACGTCCTAACACTCCGTCCACGTCCTAACACCCCGTCCAATAGGCAGTGTTGAATGACGTAAAACTCTTATCTCATCCAAATTTATATTTGTACTTTACTAAAGCTTTACCATGCCGAGATAAGAGTTACATTGCAATGACTTATATTTTTGAGTGATGCTATTGGAATAAAACCGTAAGTAGATTCCAAATTTGACGTCTCGCCATTGGTTTTAACCGGTTGGCTTTACGTCGCCCAAATGATCGTGAATGTTCTACTTTACAACGCAGCTGTGATTGTTACTGGTGTTGCAGTAGTCAAACCAAATGGCTTATACAGTAATATAGAGTGAATGAATGATCTAGCCAGCTTGATTGGCAACCAAAGATACAGAAAAATGAAGCTGTATTAAAGAAAAATACTCTTGAAAGTCGTTTCGTAAATCACCAGAAATATAAAATTGGCCTCGAGTTGAGTTTTTATTAGGAAAACAAATAAATACAAGAGAATTAAGACTATTGTCACTAGACAGTGATTACCTTAAACTGTTCTTCATACATAATCACTTAAACAATGTAAACATGTCCTACTAAACGATTTTAGTGCTGTCATTATATTAATGAGAATGTAAAACAATTGAAGATAATTAAAACACGTTGTTAATGTCCTATTGTTATCCACTTATATTTATAACACATCAGCAGAAGCTGGAAATCGCGGGCGGAAGCCCCCGATTTCGCGTTCATGTCCTTCCGACCCAATCCGACCCATCGCATAGCATCGCCTGCGCGCGCTATGACTTCATTATCGATTAGCGTTCTTTTTTTACAAGGTTTTTTTTTAACTTGCGATGTATGTAATCTATGTTAGTTCGGGGTGGACTCTTGAAACTCAATTCTGAAGCAGATATAGGTACCTATATAGCGTGGTGCTTTAATGGCGACATTAATTTAACACACGTATACGGTTTCGCGTTTTAGTTTTATGAATATATTTTAATTTAATTAAACATTAATATTTATTTATTTATTAATTTTTTTATAAAATAGCATCTTAGAGCAACCTGACTTAAAGAACTGTAGCGCTGGGGTTATTTGCCGTGGTCACGGATCATAACATCGCATCAATGTAATTAAAACACATAACGTGTAAAGAGAAGGCGAATTGAAGGAAAGAGAGCCTTATGTCGGCGAGCGGCGCAGGTGGAAATTTTCAAGTTACTATTTTTTTTATGTTGTTATAATTTTTATGATTACTGGCCACTAGCCCTACCCGTGTGTTAAATTAATGTCGCCATTGTAGCGCCACGTTGTATATCTTCAACCGATAGAGCAGAAATTCGAATGAGCACTCGGTCGCGATCCACGGCCCTAGAGTTTCAACCCGAAATGGCTCAACCATAATAATATCGTTTACTCCACGTAGTTCTACTAGTAGGACCAAGTATAAGCTCTCAAGAGGGTTGTTGTATATGCGCCGTTTGAGGTTTTCATAATAAAATGAAACAGACTTTATATTGTAGGTAAGACGTTTATATTTAATTCTAGATTTTCTCGAATTTGATAATTTTGTATAATATTGTCCTACTGCAAGGCAAAGGTGTCCGCCATGTTTTTTACTTTTCTTTGTGCTGTACCGTCTCGTTAGAAACTAATCCAACCACTGTTATACAGGATAAAATTTTAACCAGTGCGCAAACTGGAACCATGACCGTCGGTTAAAAAAAAAAAACTGATGCTTCATGGAAAAGTGCACACGCGGTCGAAATATATGGAACAACCATTTTCTTTTTTATAATTCTACGCTAGGGAGGGTTTAGAACCATATACTGCAGTGCGATTCTGTAACCATCTCACCGTGAAAACTTAGATAAAGTGCGCGTGGAGCGAGCTGTCATTCCAACAAATGCTTGGGTTTGACACTATTGACAGCTCACTCTAAGCTCACTTCACCTAACTTTTCATGGTGAGTTTTTTACAGAATCGATCGGCTAAACTCATGGCCACAGTTTGCGCATTGGCAATTTTTTTCCCGTACTCACATAAAAAGAATCTAGGTATATTTTAGTTATTCATGTATTGAAAAAGAAACTACTTAGAAAACCTTTTAACATACTTTTATCAAAATGTTTCTGCTTTCAGAAGTTGTTACGACGGGCGCGAATTCCAGGAAATACACTTGCGATATACGATGTACCTAGGTACATAGGAATTTATCTGAACCACTTTATTGCGCACCTATTTTGGTCCTTAAAGGTAGATGATAAAGATTTACTCTGAAATTCGCAGAAACGTTTCAATAAAAAATAAAAAAATAATTTCGCTCAAAGAAGACATAGGAAAGACATTGAATATTATGTGCTTTCTAGAAATCTCGAGCGCAGTAAATAACTCACATTAATATAGGTTTTGATACAAAAAGATTATTTTTTTTTTTTGTTTAGACCACACTATCAATCTAAATCTGAATCATTTTGAAAAATAGGAAGTTCCTGTGGTATAATTTCTGATATCCGCGCGGGCGGGCAGAATAAAGAAAGAAAGAAAAGTATTTATTGCGACTCGAAAAGGAAGCTAGTCTGTAAAAAAATCAATTGCTGTTCGTTTGTCTGGCTAAAACTCGAGAACGGCTGGGCCGATTTAGCTGATTTTGGTTTTGAAATGTTTGTCGTACTCCAGGGAAGGTTTAAAAGGTGAGAAAATATGGAAAAATTGCGAGGAAGATAGTAAAAACAACAATTTAATTTTCCCATATAAACTGTTCTACCTACTTTTCTGTCAAATATTTGACGATCGTCCCTTCGGTACGGTAGACTCGGGTCCACTCGAATTGAAGCACGTATTAAATTAAGGGTTTTGAATAGTGTAGGAGTAGGGTAAAAGTAGGGTAGGAGTAGGTTAGCAGTAGGTTAGGAGTAGGGTAGAAGTAGGGTAGGAGTAGTAGGGTTAATAGAAAACAAACAGATATGCTCGTATCTAACTAAATTTCATTCTAAAACATCGATCGGTTTCTTACTAAACTATATCCGACGACCCTGCATACTTATCTCTTTTGTTGACTGTACCTAATACATTTGTATTAAAGAAAACGTTCAGCTCCACTAATATTAAATAAAATTGAATAAGTGCTGGAGGATGACGATGAAAAAGGGAGTCAAACATCCACTTCATAATATACCAACGGAGTGGATTTTTGACTCATGATGAATAAACATTTGGCGTATAACAGAAAAATTAAATAAATGTACCAATTTAAAATGGTAATTGCTTTTTCATATTTTTAATGGGTATTTTATTGATTTCAGTGTACGTAGCAGCACAGAAAATGTCCCATCGACAACACAATCAACGATCACACTTGACAGAAAGGAGGATGACAAGGAGGACGAATACAATCCCTTTGAACACAGGGATGTTGTTCATCCTACTTCGTAAGTATATTTTAGTTTGACAATCAAGTTGTGACAATCAAGTTTGCGGTTCACCTGGTAGTGGGTAAATGGTGACAGCCACCGCTGATTATTTGTTTATTCATCGTTTTAATAACGTGAGTATTTGTATATATATATATATGTTTATATATTTTTGTATTATGTATTTATTTAAGTATACTTTAGTATTTATTATTTTTTGCGTTATATGTGTAGGTATATTTAATATTTTAGTTTTAGACTTCACATATTCATATTTTTCTCTTCTTGTTCTCACACACTATTGTCTACATTTTTTTCTTACTTCTCCTTTCGCAGGTCTGCTGGAAGAAATTTCTTAAGAAATAAGCAGTACCTTTGTACTCATATTATGTTTATGTCATATCAATATGTATTTTACTGTGTGTACATAAATAATAAAATAAATAAATAAAATAAATAAATAACTCCCTACAACTCTCTTATTTAATCTGAAATAAATACTAAAGGCAATGTAGTTGTAAAGCGCCTGTCTGGATTCGAACCTAGGACCTACAACTCGTAGTCACGGCAGTTACCACTGGACCACCACTGCTCGCATGAGCAGTGGTAACTGCTGTGCCTTGCCGTGCCTTGCCGTGCCTTGCCGTGCCGTGCCGTGCTGTGCCGTGCCTTGCCGTGCCGTGGCTTGCCGTGCCGTGCCTTGCCGTGCCGTGCCGTGCCGTGCCGTGGCTTGCCGTGCCGTGCCTTGCCGTGCCGTGCCGTGCCGTGCCGTGTCATGCCGTGCCGGTAACTGCCTGTGATGTGTGTCTATTATTACACCGACTGTCATAAGCTTCAGCCACCCTGAGGTGAATCCCAAGCAGGACGCTGGACGCGAGTGCGCGCGTTAATTGTCTTAATGATTAGGAAGTCACGCGACTATTCGCGCTAGTTTAACACTCTCATACGAGTTAGTTGACACAATCGGCGCGAATGAATTTCGTCCCGCATCCCGCACTGGATTCACTGCAGTTTTAACAAGCTTTAATCAGGAATACAGTAACTTACACCCTTATGCCGGGATGTATAAAAGCGAAGCGGCAGTGGGCACTACAGAAGGATATTTGAAGATTCATCCCCTAAAGGGGATAAATAGGGGAGGAAAGTTTGTATGGAAGTTCAGTGTTTTCGCCGATGGAAAATCCCATCCCCCACGGCTTGTTATACACGAGAATAATAGAATATAGTCAACCCGGGTTGGAATGACTATATTCTTGTTTCTATATCTTGTTTTTATTCTAGAAATAAAAACTTTAACCTCACGGCCTGAAAAAATAACAAAACATTTTACATATTTCTCTAAGAATGCAAATACTTTCAGAGATAGCAAAATATTTAAGCTTTCTTGAATATAATAGTTTTTCAAAAAGCTTTGAAATGTAATGACATTTTATAAATATTGTAAAACTGCTATAGCTGAACTTCATTGAACACGTTTATAACAATAATAAAAATATTTATTGCAATTAAAGGGTATTTGTGGCGATCGACGGCAGCGATCTCTCGCGTCCGGCCCTGGTCCAGGCCATGGTACGGAGCGAGAGTGCATGGGAGGCCGTCACCTCCTGCGAAGCAGTAATGCTCGTGAAGGAGGAGGCGGAGCGCGTAAGGGAGAGACAATCACAGCACCCTCACGCACTGAGTTGCCGCAGGAGACGCTTTGGACTCCCGGCCACCGTGGGCGCAGGCTTGCGGGCGGCGAGCAAAGGGAAGCTCGCCGCCTGGTAAGGACCAGGCCCGGGTCCGCCAGGGCTGCGGGTTATTCGAAAGAGATACCGTGGCCCTTGGCACAGGCAACTGAAGGAACACGGGTGGGTTTTAGTCAGTAAAAGTCTGACACTCCCTTCCACTCCGCCCAGAGCGGGAGGGGTCATTTGATGATTTCCCACCCAAAAAAAAAAGAAAAAAGGACCAGGCCGCTGTGTTCCACGCGCGCCTTAAAGAGATGTCAGCACGAACTGACGGGGTCCGCTAGGGCCGATGCCGCCAGGGCTGCGGGTTGTTCGAAAGAGATACCGTGGCCCTTGGCATAGGCAACTGAAGGAACATTGGTGGGTTTTAGTCAGTAAAAGTCTGACACGCCCTTCCGCTCAGCCCAGCCCAGAGCGGGAGAGTTCATTTGATGATTTCCCACCCAAAAAAAAAAAAGGGTATTTGTGGTATGTACATATAAAAGCTAGTATAGTTTATAAAGAGCTACTTTCCACTTTATCTTTTTCTTCGAAACATTTTTAAGAAATCATGGACAATATAAATAGTTTTGATAGAAAATAATTTCTTAATATTTTGTACCGTTGTTGACGATCATGATTTATATGATTTTTCTCGTGACCCTGTCTGTTACTGACGTTTTTCTCGAAAACTTTTAAAAAGCACTTCAACGGAGTTTGTTGTATTCGGTTTTTAACTACTTGAAAGTCTTTTGTAATAAGTTTTGCTATTTACAGAAGATAGCCAGATAGCTATAGAACGGAGTATTCTGGGTATTAAACTTGTGCTCCAGCGGGGTAAGTGCGTAACACACGATCCGTAGCAATAGGTTTCATTTTGACCGTTCAAAAACATTCATTGCGTTATTTTTATGATACAGTTTAATTTGGTTTTTATCTACGCTTACTGGCAGATAACATTTTTCTAAACCTAAGTATTTATGTTTCCTCTATAAGTAAATTTTGTAATTCTTTTGAGAAATAAATATCTTTAATCGTATTTAAGTTGTTGAGCAGACACAATTTTCGAACATACTCGTATAATAATAATATCCCTGGACATTTCACACAGCGCCATCTAGTCCCAAGCTAAGCAACCTAATGCTTGTGTTATGGTAACAAGATGCACTGCGCCAACCGTGCCGTCGGTGGATATATGAAGCATATGAAGCAATGGATTAGTAATATCGTTCAAAATGATTCAAATTGAGTTTGGTAGTGTAGTCCGCAATTAGGGTGCAGGTTAAGAATACAACAATCCGTTACATCAATAAAATAACTGACGTCACTCGGAAAGCTGCCATGGTTAAATGGAATAGGGCTGGTCACATCTGCCACATCTCAGACGATCAATGGGCTAAACTTCCGACTCCATGAGTCCCGATTAATGGCAAACGACATTGCGGCAGGCCCAAATGGAAAAAACTCAACTATTTATTTCAACTAAACCAATTACAAGCACTGTTGAATTGTCAAGGGTCGGTCAGTCAAAAAGATGAAGCTAGTTGCCCATTCCAAAGCGTAGTAGGTACCTATGGAGAAGAACAGGCAAGAAACTCCATGGACACTCTTTTAAATCACAATAATATGGTACAAAGTATTGGTTACATCGTTATGCATGTGAGAATGATGCAGAACGTTAAAAGCGGCCGTAATGAAAATATAAAAAAAAACAATTCAAATATTAAATTAAATAAAAAAAGCCATGGCAGCAAAGAGTTGACCCGTCTCTACTGACGGCGCCCGTTCACGAACATGACGCATAGATTATCACCATTCAGCTCAACCATTTTGAAGGGAGCTAAATGATCCAACACATGCGCCACCATCAGCGAGACATTAGAGTGAGCATGACATACTCTCAGCCGCCAAGGCACATTCAAGTCAATGAAAGACGTACCCAGTAAATGGTAGCTTTATAGTATGTACAGTCACGAGCACCAATATATCAACACTTGGCAACTTTCAATTCGATCAAGCTGTTGAGCTTTCAATCGAGCTGTTGTAGGGATATATGCTAATACTAATGCTAATGTCGCGGAGAACTCTCGTAACGCGATGTTGGATACTGCAATTTGTATATTTCGGTATAGATGTCGCCACAAGCACTTATTTTGTATACCATATAAATTACATAAATATAGAAATTTTACAAAGGGTGACACAATGGCTGTTCTAAATAAAATTTATGGTTTTTGTTCACAGGACTTTAGGCGCATTCTTCCACTTACTCAAATCATCATTAGGGTCAGGATTGCTTGCGATGCCAGCTGCCTTCAAGAACACCGGGCTGGTCCCTGGTTGTATTGGCACAGTTCTCGTTGGAGTCATAGCTACACATTGCGTGCATATTTTGGTGAGTTCATTATTATTATACGAAAAGATGTGGCTGAACTATAGGCAGCTAGGCACACCTGTGTCGGACCCTTCGGGGAAACAAGGTGTGATGCTATGTTAAGTATTAGTCAGTCATATTTGACTCTTATACGTTAGACCGAAACTGAAAATCCCGAATCACTCAATCCCGAATGAACGCTATCCCGAATCACTCTATCAATTCAATTCAATTTATTCAGGAACAATTCACATTGTGTTTGAAATCATTAAAATTATAAAACTAACACATTCATAATACAATAAATCATATAAGATAAAAGAAAAATAATAATAAAAAGAAAATACATTAACAATAAAATTCAATAACATTACAAGCTACTAATATTATTCGGTCTCTCATTAACTAATCAAATTTTAAAACGTGGATAATTATGTCGTCGTCTATAGAATACAGACATTTCTTCAATAGGAACCCGAATGAACATTTTCAAAATGCCTACTGAAAGTTTCAGAGAGGTTCAGTTGAAATCTGCTCAACAAATACGGCTTTATAATGGAAATTATAATAAAGTGGACAATCGGATTGCCCGATAGCCGATGGGGATAATAATAAACATTTGCAGTATACATTTAGGTAATATTGACATCACTCAACATTGAACATTTAAGCTTTGATGAATGATGTTTAAATACCTACATACCTTTTTGTGTGGTCCGGAAAATTCTCCTGTATGACAGGTTCCAAAGCTACAAATAAAATTAAAAAAAAAACGGAATTAATTTTGTGTCGCAAAGATATCATAATTTAGAGAAAGAAAGAAAATACATCTATTTGCGGCAAACATGACGCATAAAAAGAACACAACAACAAAAAAAAAAAACAAGTTGGGCGTAAACATGCGTCACATTCACGCAAAACGGCCATCGCTCAGCATAATGCTAAGACCCTATACGAGACAAAGCCCCAGCGCTTGTTTTAAGCGACAAAAAGGTGCTTCCATGATTTCTACTTTAAAATACTGCACATGCATTGACACGTGTCACTTAAATTCACTCGCATGTTTTCCCAGTGTCATGGATGCCTAACAAAATGCAAATTAGATCAAACAGTTCATTGCGAAATCCATATAACGCTTTGTTTGAGCAATCATTGCAGAAGCATACTACCATTGCTTCACAAGCATTAATGACATTAAAATATAACATAACATTGCATAAATTAATATTTTATTTGCTAATATTTTACATATATATCTATTTTATTATTTTTGTAACGGCCCGTGACATCACAGCGTATCACCATACCACATTTATTTTTTTAAATGTCGCAGTTTCACAAAGCAAGACCCCTCCGTGCCTCGGAAAGCACGTTAAGCCGTTGGTCCCGGCTGTCATTCGTGGATCTCTGACAGTCGTTACGGGTCGTCAGTAGCCCGAAAGTCTGACAACCAGTCTTACCAAGGGGTATCGTATTATCCAGTCACTGGGTCGTGGAGGTCAGATAGGCAGTCGTTCCATGTAAAATACTGGTATTCAGCTGCATCCGGTTAGACTGGAAGCCGACCCCAACATAGTTGGGAAAAGGCTAGGCAGATGATGAGTATCATGCTGAGATAGGAGCTTTGTGGCCTCGTGTAGGACTTTCTGTTTTATTTCTTTTTTTTCTGTTCTTTGACTTCATTTTCATTGTTAGGATAACACTTACGGGAAGAGCGAGACAGCTCCGAACCAAGTACTATTGTGACTTACTGGGGCTGCCTAAGTTTATGTATGACACAATGTCTGAGAAGTAATAAATATTTTTGTATTAATTTGTATTTTTCCTTTTGCTATTTTTTTAAATATGTGTTTAATTTAGTTTGTGATCTGGACGTGGACGAGTCACCGTAAATAATTTTTCTTTCTTTCTTTAACTAAGAAGCACGACCAGCATTATTTCAATAAAAACTGAAGAGTTTAGCAACCTCATAGGTTGTACTGCGAGATCGATCAACAATCAATTCAGCCTATCGCAGTCTACTGCTGGATATAGGCCTCTCCCAGGCTGCGCCACAACACCCCGTCCTCCGCCTTCCGCATCCAGTCTGTCCTAGTTACCTCTTTAAGTTTCTTGAGATCAGTTCTTGCGAGATGCAAAATAAAAAGCGCCCAAATGCGAGACGGACATACGAAGGGTTCCGTACAATATTTAACACTATGTACACTGTTTTTTTAAATACTTTTGTTAAAAAAAGCCAAATAGAACATGTTGCTTTTGTAGGGACCCTTTAATTTTACCTTATGTTTTATTATTTGTTCGTATAGCTGTAAGTAATACACACTATGTGAAAATATCAAGTGTCTACTTATTACGGTTCAAAAGATACAGTCCAGTGACAGACAAACGAACAGCGGAGTAGGGTCCCGTTGGCACCCTTTGGGTGCGGAACTTTAAAAAGTAAGATCAGGTTCAAGGTTGATTTGAATGAGTAGAAATAGTTTTGAGCCTGGTTAATCCCCTTAATGCATGGGACCTACTTATGGCTATTAGGTATGTTCGGAAAAAATGTGGGTGGAAAGTAGAGGCGCCAATATTATCATTTTTAAAACAATTCTCTATTCCTTTCTAAGGTGCTTGACCCAGTACGATACTGTTATAATATTTCAGCACACATAAACGACTTTTTTTTTTTCATTAGCTAAGTCATGTCGTTGTCAAGCGCTTGGCAAAGTGTTTGAAGCGAGGAGCGACGTATTATAACAAAATACAAACATAGGTAATTGACGACAACGATTGGAACCAAAATTTATAAGATAACATTCATTTCTAACAATAATACTCACAATGTAAAATTAATAAGGGAATTGTAGTGAAACGATAGTATAAAAAAATCACAAAGTAAAGAAATTCGGAATTAAGTTCTCGTTCAAAGGAAACTCGTTCCATATTGTGTAATGTAATAAGGGGTATCAGAAAGATAAAAGAAGAAAGAAAAGACGTTTATTTACGTTCTTTACGTTTATTGACGCATAAAAAGAACACAAACACAAAAGAAATATATAACAAGTAGTAATATCAATCTAGTCCATTGCCTCGTATAAAGTGTTCCGTAGCTTATTGCTGCGAACGTATAAAAATATCATAAATATTTGAATCAATACAGAAATCAGCACGCGTAACGCTACCCGTAGAAACCTGCTCCCAAAATGTGTATTACACGATCAATCGGAATCTGAATCATTTTGAAGCAAGTTGCTAATCCATTGCTCTACAGTGTGTAACGGAAAGGGGGTATCAACCCTGAAGGAGGTGAATGTGCTCATGAAACTCAACAACGTTCCCCAAAGAACATAGGTCGAAATATGAAAAAAAAATTTGGCCCTCCCATAGTAAATCAATCAGCTGGTAGTCAGTTTTGTAAGGGAGGGCCAAATTTTTTTTTGTTTGGGGAAAGTTGTTGAGTTTCATGAGCACATTCACCTCCTTCAGGGTTGATACCCCCATAACGCAATGAATGTTGTTGAACTGTCAAAATGAAACCGATTCCGATTGGTCGCATGTTACGTAATTAGGTTGCTGAATCATTTAGAAGGATAAAGCTATATATCCTTCAAAATGATTAATATAATACGTCAAAGTATGTCCTTCTTCTTCAAGCCTCGTATAAAGCCTGAACCGTCTCCCCAATTATCACATAAGTACACGAAAATTTTATGACACGGATTCATTATGAGCAACGCGGGTCGAACTGAGAACATCACATAATTATATACCTTTTAAAACTCAGTTTTCCAGATGACTCACTCGCAACTATGAATTGCAGACAGACCATCATTGCCCTAATAGTGTTACACTATCAACCATAATCTGAATCATTTTGAAGGATAATAGCTAATCCATTGCTTCATATGTTCGAAAATTGTGTCTTCTCAACAATGAATGTTGTTGAACTATCATAACAAAAAAATTAAACCGCCGAAAAAACTGGAAAGCAAAAAATTATAAAACTTTTTTATTTTTAATCTTAATAACTAAGTTCTTAAACTAATGTTAGTATACCTAAGTAATTTTGAGTCGGCGCCAAACAATCAATAAACAAAAAAGATCACAAAATTGCCTTAAATTTAAACGGCACCGACTCCAAATTATTTAGGTATATATTTACATTAGTTGAACTTAGTTATTAAGATTAAATAAAAAAGGTTTATTATTTTTCAGTTTTTTCGGCGGTTTAATTTTTTTGTTAAAAAGTTTTTATTTTATAATTCCTTGTGGTTATAATCTACTAATTGTTGGCCAAAGGGCAGGCATATGTGGCACTGAGTAGAGTAATAATACACAACTCAGCATTCAAATATGTGAGTGAACAATAAATCACCCCTATTTTCCCACCCTTAGGGTTGGAATTTTTTCCAAATTTATATGGGACCAACTTTAGGGTATACCCTTTCCAATAAAAAAAGAATTATCAAAATCGGACTACTCTGTAAAAAGTTATGCGTGGTAATGTATAAAAAAAAAAAAAAAATCGCGTCGACTTGAGAACGTTCTTCGTTTTTTTTTCGTCGGTTAAAAATGTAAGCTATTGCTACTGTTAGCGTGTTACGCAATTGCCCCGCTTTTGACAGAAATGGATGAGGCAAAATAAAAATTGAGAGATTGTAGAAATAAATATTTCTATGGAGCGTGTCTTATATCATTTTGTATACAAAGAGATAAATAAGTGTATTCTGCCCAGTGACAAGTCTCTTGATTTGAAATGGGACCTGTCAAGCTAAGCTGTAACGGGAACAAAAAAACTCAGTGGCGGCCGCTTTTGCTATTGATATTGTATTTTACATTAAAAGTTCATGTCATCCAGGAATATTTTACCACATTAGGAGAAGCATGTTTATTTGCAAGTCCATTACATTCTTGTCAGTGATTCTTAGTAAAGTAGAGATGAAGGTGGGCATGCTAGGCTACAAGAAATCAATAATATCGTACCTAACCAATTTAATAAATAATAAAATATGTATGACAAATACCTGTAAATATCAACAGTTTTTTTCTGCAAATAGATTCTGTGTCTAAGTTTAATGAAAGAAGAAAGAAAGAAAGAAAAATGCATTTATTGGCATTACACAAAATGACACCTTAAAACTATAAAAACAAAAACATAGATTATAATGCCAAAAGGGCCTCAGCTCAGCATAATATCAGATGACAACACAAGTGTACTACCTGACGCTGATTTTCAGCTGCAACCCACGAGTGCCATACGCTGGAATACCAAACACAGGGAAGTGTGTGTCCGTTATAATAAATTAAGAGAATTCATTTAAATGCTAGAAATTCTAGAAAAACTCATGCAAAATCAAATAAAATGTCGTGACATACATGTATGTGTGTTGTATTGTAATGAATGAAAAACCAAAATAAATACCCAATATGTGCGTACTACCTACACAAAAAAAAAATGAAATAAATAAATCTAGAAATAGGATAATGCAGCTAACTCCATTCAAACTGATGACATAGGTACACAAAATTGCTAAAGCCGGAAACAGATGTAAAGGCCAAAATAATATTATGAACACCTAAGTTTGCTAAAACAACAGTGGCCAACCAGAAACCATTACACTACCGCTTCTAAACAGTTATAGCCTTGGTATGGAATTCACCAGAATTCCTAAAATAATAATTAAAATCTAACATTGGACACCAGTCTAACGTTAGATTTTAATTATTTTAATGAAGGTATAATAGCAAAACGAAAATAATGTAATTCATGGAAAGCATGTGGGCTCGATGGCTGTCAAAAAAATAGCACTTTGATTGGCTTAATTTAATTAGCTCTAACGAGAAGACTATGTCATTTTAAACCATGACACAACATATTGATTGCTTTTCATCATACCTTTTTGTAGGCCGATAATTTTCCACCTTCCTTCGAAAATTATAATGAAATAAAACAATCAAAGTGGATTAATTTTATATTTCAATTTACACAATCTAATTGGTGATTTTAATAAGCTCAAATCACTTTAAATTATTGCCGCAAAACTACTATGAAAATTGTAGTAAGGCTACAATGTACAAAGAGCATAAATTAAAATAAGCCAAAACTAAATACACACGGCTACTGTACACATCAAGCTATGCAAAACCAGTATTGGCTGACCGTTCATTGTGAGAAAATATCATACAAAGTGAGGCCAAGACAAACTGGTTTTGTATAGCTTGACGTGTAGCCGTGTGCACAAGTCAAGAGGTAACTGGTTCCACATTGTGTATTTAGAAGAACAGACGTCAATATATTAAAAGGCGTCGTATATTGCATCTCGTAGTTTTTTGTCTGTGAAGACACAAAAAGTCATTAATCAGTGATAATCACTACAAATTATAATACAAAGTCCCCGTCGCGTCTGTCTGTCTGAACGCAATAAACTCAAAAACTATCGAGCGTATTTGCATATCTACGTTTTACACCAATAGACGGAGTGATTCATGAGGAAGGCTTAAGTGTATACTTGGAACGAAGTTCCTTATCGCGCGTTGCGAAAGGGGGCTAGACGGAAAAAATTAAGACCAAAAGTTGGAACGACACTTTTTGCTATAGTTGTAAGCCGTGCGGCGTGCGGGTGTTTCTCTGTCTGTCTCTCTCTCTCTCTCTCTCTCTCTTTGAACTTCGTTCCATCCGGGTGTCCCTTGACACCTCTCAAGTTTTTTTATTAAGTTTTGTGTCATTATCATCAAAAAACGTCCATTGGTGGACATAGGTTTCCCCCAAATGAAGTGGAGGTACCACTTCGACCGGTTCTGTGCTTCCCGCATCCAGCGGATTCCTGCGGCCTTCACAAGTTCATTGGTCCACCTTGTGAGAGGCCTTCCAAAGATACTCTTCCGGTACGCGATAAGGTTTTGTGTAGTATGACTGAAATATTATGAGATTAAAGAGGTCGGAAAAAATCATGTGGACTGGGAGTTTTACCTCCTGTATCGTGGGTGCGGGTACAAACATTTAAACACACATACACAAACAGCCAGACCAGGAACAACTACCTGCAGGCTATACAAATATTTGTTCCGTGCGGGAATCGTACCCGCGCCACGCAGCGCAGCAGTCGATTGCTCAGCCACTGCGCCAACCGTGTCGTCAAAAGTACGTACTTAACTATTTCTCTTAAAAATTTCTATCAAACGTTAGTACGTTTCTGTTTACAACGTGAGGTTAATACTGTACCGATAAGATATTTTTCCGACGCGTTTTTCGTATATACAGATTTCACAGTGTACTTTGCTTACGATTTCGAATAATGTGACAACAGTTGTGTTGGAGAAGGTTATCTTTTAGGTAACTAGTTACTACGTTTTGACGGCACGGCTGGCGCAGTTGTGAAGCCAAGTACAGTTGCGAGCATTAATATGTCACCACTTGGAAACTTTCAATAGCGATTTTTGCGTGAAATAACGAAAACAACAATGAAATACGACATACTGCAAAAACTTATGGGTTCGAAAATACTATGTTCGTAGCAACATAAAAATTAATTCAAAAATAAATAAGTAAATCGCTTTTGAATAAAGCCAAGTGTATACATATGTACTTATGCTCGTGACTGTACATACAACCGGCGGTGGTCAGATAATCAAATATTGCAATTAACGGCAGCGTCCATGCTATCATTTGGCATTGAAAACGCTTTTTTTCTTTCTGTTTATTTATTAGATGTGTATTGTCTATCATTTAATAACTTAAATCAACTACAGCAGGATTTTTTGTTTGGTTACCTCATTTATAATCTCCGACATTAATTTGTACACTGAATTAGATGATTTTTTTTCTTCGAAAGAGCATACTTTCAGATTGGTCTCATATTCAGGAGGATCTAATGAAGAAGTTCGGAAAAAGAGTTTAACTTTTCAATTTATACAAACACACTTCTATACAAAACTTTATATATTTTTAAATTCCCTTAGGAGAGGAATTCTAAAAACGAAAAACTACATGAATTTTCACTTCCAACCAAAAACCCAAATGTTCAAGTTTATGAAGTTCATGCTTCTAACTTTGACACTTATAACTTCCATATAAACCATGACCCCTTTTAACCCCACTAGGGGTAGAATTTTCAAAAATTCTAAGCTACAACATAAAAAGAACTTACTTGCCAAACTTCAAATTGGTCGTTTTTGAGATTTCAAGATCAGTTAGTCAGTGAGTGTTTTTACCCAATAACCTATTGACAGATTGCTGTTGGTAGCCAGTATAATATAGTCATACAGATCGCTACTGGTTTTGATTATTGGGACGGGACGTTAAAACCAGAAATAGGTTTTTCTACCTTCAGTAGGTATGCTAAAACTGGTGATAGATAGGTGGTAAGGATAAGGGTCTTTGGATAATCAAAGAATATACAATGTTTAGGACACAAAAGATGATGCAGAAAAGTTTTGTTAGTAAACGAATAGTAGCTGAAGTATTCAGTTTGAAGTACAACCCAAATACTAGACTTAACCACAAAATTCCGTTGGATGTTAAAAATGATTCCAGTTTAACTGTCCCTCTTAGAAAAGGCATTTTACAAAGAATAAGTCACACTTTACTTAATCCACGAGTTAACCCCTCAAATATCCACAAGTAATCCTTTAAATATGTTCTGAAGCTGACTACGTTGGTCACAGTAATCAATTTCTTTACAAGTATTCATTCGTTTTCACATTAGAACCAAAAATAAACAAGCAATAGTGTTTTAGTAAATTATAAATACATGTAGTCTATAATTATGTTTCACTTTCAAATACACGAAAGCACTATTATTAATTTTGTGACGACAAATTATAATGTCATGTGGTATGTGGTATATAAATAATTATGGTGTAACAAAAATTGTATGAAATATTACCGAACTTCACGACTGAATAATCTAAAGAAATGAGTATATTAGAGACAGTTATTCTGTATTGCCGGTTACAGAAAAGTTGAAAGGGACTCGTTTGTTTTGTTAAGGGTATGGCATGTGATGAGAAGGGACGAAACGGATGTAACTAAAAGAGTGATGAATATAAATATTGTTCGATGGAGAGGGACAGGAAGATCAATGAAAATATTGACGGATTGTATGAGGGATCATATAATATGAAAAGGAGTGAAAATGATAAAGTGACGGCTGATATGGATGAAAAGAATTTGTTACGGCGAACCCAAGTAACCTAGGACAAGGGCAGCAAATGATGATGTTTTCTAACTACATACAGATGACATATTTAGATTTTGTGTGTGACCCAGTAGCCACACTACACTCACTACTCATTAAACTTATTATAATCAATACATTTATTTTACCTTAGCTCTTACGGTCTTCATCGTTGCATGCAAATGGTTTGATAGTTTTATGTAGACATCAATAAAGTATTTAACATGTTTAGTTTTCTCAGCGTCATTATTAATTTTGAAGTTTATCTTATAGCAAATTGCAAAGGATTTGCAATGTTTTTCTATAATAAATTATCTGATATGTATGTACTTACCTACACTATATAATGCATTTAGTTGGCTAAATAAACATACCAAATCTTGATAGTCGTACATAAAGTTTTTAGTGCCAAAAAATCTTGCAATCCGTTGACCAATAAAATAAGAATCTTTAGAGTAATATTTAAGAATATGATAACATATGGTACGTAACAAGTCTATTTCTTTCTAAGAATGTTCTGATAAAAGTTTTAACATAACTTTTGTCACAAAAAAAATATAAGAGACCACACCTGTGTTTTAATAAAATAAAATAATAGGTTTCACGACAGTAATAGGAGTGTATGACTTTATTCTACCCTTGAATCCACGCTTACACAGTAATTACCAGTGTATTTCTAGTAATCATTACCCAGTAGATATAAAACCATCCACCGAAGTGCTTTAATGCACACTTTGCCAGGGACTGAATGTTCACTCCTTGGCTAGCCCCTAATATAAAAAGGTACTGATGTAGTTACCAGTTTTAGAACAGCCTATTTAATTGCTTTACTCAATCTTTTTCCATTAATTTTTAGTTAATCCCTTATCTAGGATTCTGTTGCATACTTAGATTTGATGAAGAAACTATGAAAGGAACCAGAACAGTAAATTATTGGTGCTAAAGGATTCATTGTTACAGGTATCAACCTCACGTGATGTCTGCAAGCTATCCCGAGTACCCTTACTTAGCTATACAGACACATGTGAAGAAGTATTCAAGCAAGGTCCAAAGAAATTGAAACTATACTCTACACATATCAGGTACGTTGGTATATGTCAGATTTCTACCAGTACTATTCGTTCGCATAGCAAAGCACGTGGATGCGATATAACTGCTAAATTCAGCTTGAATTTAGTCGTCACAATTCCATTAAAGCTAAGTGCACGGCAGCCAAAGAGACAGGTAAACGTTTGCAACATAGAATATAGAAAGGATCAACACACCGAAATAAGGTTAGTGCCAAGAAGTCGCAAACTGTACCGAACCGGCTCGCTTTGACAAATTTACTAACACTGATTATATCGGCGTAGGTGAATTTGACGTGCAGTTTAGAAAGTGATCGTTTCTGTACAAGATAAAGCTAACATCTACCTCTACAGAAAATTTTATGGATATTATTATGTTTATAGTAAATTTATTGTAGCAATGTGGAATTGTATTCATTTATGAACATACTAAAAGTCTAAAATGGCCTACGGGTTGTGCCGCTCCGCGTTCTGTGTTTATAACTCCTAAAATATATAGCATTCTTATTGAAGACGATATATAGATAATTATACATGTCTAGAATTGACATTGCCTAAAGACAAACTGCCTATATACCAACGATTATTAATTTCCAGATACAAACATATTTCTGCGATTCTTAACATGGTTTTCGATCTAACCGTTCTGTTAATACGAACCTTCTAACGTTGTTGGATCTTATTTTGCAGCACTTAGACAAAGACGTACAGATTGATGTTCTTTACATTAACTTTAAAAAAGCGTTTAATAGCATTGATAACGACGTATTGTTGGTAACGTAACTTAATAACATAGGCTTTACCCCGAATTTATAAAACAAAATTGCAAGTTACTGTCGGGATCGTCAGCAATATGCTCGACATGGTTGCTTTGTATCCGCGTAAATTACCACACTCGGTCTGGAGTAAGTCAAGGCTCTGTTTTGGGACCATTACTATTTGAGGTCATGGTTAATGACCTCGAAAAGGTTCTCATACATGCTAGGTGTTTGCTTTACGCAGATGACCTTAAATGAATACCTGGCGTGGAAAAGGATTGTGATTCAGAAACTTTACAGGAGGACATTAACGCTGTCTTTCAGTAGAGTATCGAAAAGTTACGTTATTTTCAACATTAACAAATGTAGTGTTGTGGTATTATTTATTAAAGATTTAACTTAAATAAATAATACGACTTTCACCATATTACTAAAAGGTATCACCTGAAATAATATATTAAACGTACTTACATTTTCAGACACTTTGTGGACGCAGCGATGGCCGGCGTATGTCTTGGTGGGACAAGTGTGTACGTGATATTTATCGCGTCTTCTCTCAAAGATGTGAGTATAAGACCTTGAAATAAATAAACCAATGGCAGTGGATTATCCCAGGAGCAGTGGCCATTTCTCAACCGTGATTCCAACCTCGAGGTTGTTGTTGAATTATTCAAATTCTTATTTTGAATTATTGGTCATTGCTCCAACGGACTACCATTTTTTTTCGTGATTTGGACAATTTTCTACGTGATAAAAAGTTTTCTTCTCAGGAGGCAGTACAAAATGCTTTCACACAGTTTGTCGAATCTAGATCACGAAAATTCTATCGCAAAGGCATAAATGACCTTCGTATTAGATGGCAGCAATGTATAGATAAAAAGGTAATTATTTTGATTAAATAAATTTAAGTTAAATTGAAAAAAAAAAAACGAATTTCAATTTTTCAGTACAAATCGGCAATTTCATACTTTAACCTCTAATACTACAAATGCAAAAGTAACTCCGTCTATCCGTCTGACTGTGACCTTTTCACGCCTTAACGGCTAAATGGACTTTGCTGATATTAGGCGCAGAGATAGACCTTTTTATTTCGGTAGTACGTTCCCGTGGGACAATTTTCCGACATCCACGCGCAACCCAGGGTAAAAAACAGCGCTATTTTAACACAGAAAAATAGAACATAAGTGACGTAACGTTACTCGTAATGTAATGTACTGTAATGTACTCGTAATGTACTGTTAACTGCACAAGAGATGAAGGGTGAGATGGATCATACTGAGAATTACCTCATAATAAACCTCCTAAGAAATTAATATCTGTTTCTACAACATATTACAATGCTGCTCATAGTAATAGACAAGTTTAATTTAGTTTTGCAAGTCGTTTCACATTATGCGCAGACATCTCGAAACCACGTATATTGCATTTGCATTCTGAGGAGTGCGATATTACACTGTCATGTATAATTAAGATGCCAACTGAGCATGCCCGACGGTTTTGACGTCTTGAAAAAACATCGACATTAATTCTTTATGTATAAACACATAAAAGTTTTTATTCTCTAATTCATACTGAAAGCCGCATCAAAATCCGTTTCGGAATTTAAAAGTACAACACGGCAGTAACACAGATTTGAAAAGAGAATCCATACTAATACTAATAATAAAGCTGAAGACTTCTTCCAGTCTGATTTGAAAAAATATTTTTGCATTGATAGTCAAATTTTTGAGGAAGGCTATGTAACATCATGTTAGAGCCCTTAGGAGCCGAGCAAAAAGAAAAAGAGTCAGAAAGAACGTTAAGCGAAGACGAATTATAATAGTGCGACCAGGCGATGCAATGCGACGTGGTGGGTCCAGGGAACAAGAAATTTCACGCGGATGAAATCGAGGGCAGAAGCTAGTTCATAATAATTATATATATGTATGTGTGTATGTATATGTGCATGTACATATGTATGTTTTATACTGGCAGTTAGAGTATATCAATCTAGCATAATATATGTCTGTGTTACAACTTTTAATTAATTTAATACTCCAAGCATGGTGACTACCAGTCAACCAAAATCAATCCAACCATGAAAATTGAGGAATAAATATTTTAACTAATGTTAAATTTTTGAGAGCGGTTCTTTCTAAGCTGGTATACAAATCCAATTTGTTTTCTAAAGAATAGCAGTGACTCTTCAGACGTTCATCTTTTCTTAGAGCTTACAAAAACTCAGGGTCGAGCCGATTTTTAATTATTTAAAGAAGTACGGCTTTGGTTTCTTTTGTGCGCACTTTAATTTGATTACGTAACCTTTAGAGAATAAATACCTAAGTCCTCTCAGATAGTTTTGGTACACGTGTTAACCGAAATTTCCGCCCAAAAATAAAAAAAAACAAGAACAGTCTATAAAAAATTAACTACTTACCGACTTGAGGTAAAATTATCACGAAACTTGGTAAGTGCTAGCCGATCTGTGAATAGAAACTGTGAAAGTTTTAATAGTGTTCCCGTAATCATTAGCGTCTTTGTGAAATTTTTGAGTGCTAATTAGAAAATGATCAAAGACTCCTTTCATGCTAATTATTATTAAGTAGAAACCGCATGTTTCTCGTAAAACCGAAGAAACCTTACATACTTCAACCTTTCAGCAAGTTACAGGAATCCATGTTCGCACTTGGTCAATTTATGGTTATAAGGATTCACACACAGTTCTAAAGATGCCTATTATAAAACGAATAGGTACGATCTATCTATGGGCCCCATGACACGTACCACAACCACACCACAACCACAACACGTGGTCGGGTGCTAGTTCGTATGAAAATGGCCACATTTTGCCGTCATAGTCAACCGTGTTGACGATATCGACCATATCGCAACCACAACGTTGCGTCGACTATTTGATTTGATTATGTACGAGTATTTACCACAACGCAACTGCAAAACGCTGCAGCGACACTATTCACTCGTAACCACTGCTTGCCCACATTTTGTCGCTGCGATGTGGTGTGGTTAGTTCTATCTTCTTGTAAATGTTTGACTTTCAAAAGTGCCTTTAAATCGGTTGCGACAGAAGAAGCCTGTGTCCCAGCAGTGGGAACATTATAGGTTGATAACGCTGAAAGGACGCCAGCCAAACTCGCTAATCGAATTTAAATAGCCTTGCTACCGCGGATTTTGGTAATCTAGCCACGATTTAGACTAACATTGAAACGAGCGTTTAAATGGCGGTCTCTAGGGAATATTATAGAAGTTTTTTTGTATTCTAACTCTGGCCAAACTGAAGTTAACCATGCGTGAGGACGAAATTCGCTGGAGCCTATTTTGTCAACGTTAGTTGACTTAATCACACTCAATCGCCAGTAGCGCGAACTGAATTTAAAACTGGCGCGAATAGTCAAATAGACTCCCAATTTAGGCTGGATGACGGTCAGCGTTGACACCGGTCAAAAGTAGCTGTATGAATGAAAACTTATGAACAACAAACAGTGCAGCGTTGGATGAATCGCTACGCGCGTACAGTCACGTCGCGCTGATGAGGAACGACGACCGGGCGTACGTCGGTCGACTGACACGCTATATCGGTATATGCGGGCATACAATACGACGCTCACCGAGCGACCGACCGTATTCAAAATCGCAAACCAAAATGAACATCGACACTGAGTGTGTTATTTCTAAAGTGCCTCTATGTCCGACTTTGTGGGACCTCCCTTGTGAGTAGTCAGTTTGCCGTCAGCTAAGCACTGAACGCTCGGTTACATCCGATAATAGCGCGGTTGAGCGCTAAATACAGCCTAAAACAGCCAATGCGCGCAGTCGCGTCCAGCGTCTCGCGGGGAATTTGCCGCACATCAGTGGTAACAAAACCAGGGGGTCTACTCCGAAGTAGTATCGGCCGAATGTTCGGCCGTTTCCTGCTGCGAAGTTACTATTTGGTTCGGTCGGTTCCGATCCTACACTCTTTCGAATATTGACTATGGTCCCGACCCAACTGAGCCGATCCGAACATTTTTCGCATTTTTCAATAATATTCGGCTCGGCCATGTGTCGGTCCGATCCGAACATTCGCACTTTGCACTTCGGAGTAGGCCCCAGTAGTCCTCTTATTCTATTGAAACTCCGTACTACACTAGGCCAGCTCCAGGCCAAAAGTCCACCGACCGTGCCGTCGACTGCCTCGTCACGAAGGAGTTTGACGAATATTATAAGTATTCAAATATAATGAATAGAAGAGAGCCACCACGCACCTGTGAAAATTACTGTCACTATTAGCCTGCATCATCCTACTGGTGGGCAAAGGCGCTCCATGCCTTCCTATCTTTACGTAAACGTGAAAACATTTTTTTCAGTTTGTTTACTAGGTACGGTCAGCAACAAAAGTCAGTAAACACTTTAGTTGTTTAAATCTTAATTATTGAGCAAAATATTCTTAAAAAACATATAGTAATAGAATATTTAAGAATAATTAACTCTTTGCTATTACATGAAATAGAGAAAACCAATGTATCGCATCATTTTGTATCAATTTAGATGATTCGTAAAAGTGATAGTGTTAATTGACTTTTGTTGCTGACTGTACCTCCGTTGTACACCTAAAAAGGCTGAAGAAATTGGAATTTTAAGTAAATTGACAGACACTAGTATGATGTTAGCAAATAAAATGTAAAAGAACATTAGGTAAATACTTTTCATTTCGAAAACATTGGATGAGGGAATACAGTGGCTTTTTGAAAATAAATTATTATTTGAATCTTTTTTTAGCCCCTTTGAGCTGTCTTACTATTTAATAATATTATCATAGAAACAAATTATGAACATAAACACATTAGAGAATAATCTTCTGTTTAAGCAAGCTTCTTAGAACCTATGAATGAAATTGAAAATATAAACCTTTAATAATTTGAATACTTTAATATATTATGTGAGTATTCAAATACTTACTCCATTTAGGTATTTACGACGTATCTATTCATCGATAAATTAATATTTTGCATAAAAGACACCCATTTAATTGGGATAATTTCACTGTTTTAATTCAATATTTAGTAGACTTAATACCGTGACGTCTTCTTGATGTGAAAAACTACGGTTTATTCACCGTGCCTACACACGGTAAATAAATCGTAGTTTGGTCGTCAGTATTCTGTGGATCGCGATCGAAGCGTCTTGTCAGATACGTTTTTTCTATGGCGCGGTTAAATTTATACGCCGTCGCCGTACCGTGTAGAAACCGTGCCGTGAACAAAGATCTTAAAGCTAGATTCTCTTAAAACCGCTGACAACAGATAAATAAGTGTTTCGGGCTGTTGTATAATTATATGCTAGTCGCGCCGGTAAACTCTGCTTGCGCGATGCAGGATTTTGGGTGACGTCAGTACGACGCGTTGTTCGCATTTGTGGCGGTGTAGATACAATATCTTCAAGTATAAACGGTTGTTATCTCACTCCTGGTACAACCACCGTGGTTTGTACACCTCAGGTCATCATCAAAATCAAAAGTCAAAGTCAGTATTCAATCAGTATTCAAATTAGGCTGAGAATCAGCACTTTTCGAACGTCAAAATTACAAAAGAAAGTCCCCCAAAAACGCCAAGCCCTTCACCACTTCCTAGTGTATCGCTGGGAAGAAGAAGTGGCGCAACAAACTCCCCAGCAGCATAGCTGTCTGTTCAGTTCAGACATCATCATCAGTGAAAGGCTTGTTCTGCCCACTACTGAGTAACAGCCTCGTCCCTTTTGTGCCATACTCTCCTGGTCTGTGCGAGTCTCAATCGGCAACCTAATTGCGTAACACACTTTTTATCACAACCTGAATCATTTTGAAGCATGTTGCTCAACAATGTAAATTACGCAATGAATGTTGTTGAACTGTCAAAATACCTAACTACCCAATACCTTACGTACTTTTTCAGCTGGTCTGCATCATCGAGCTTGAATGCGTAACAACTGATAAACTCAATTACTTTGAACCCATCCCATACCCAGATTATTGGGTTCCAATAAATTAAAGAATTAATTTTAATGAGAGAAATCCATTAGCAGGTGTTTATCGCTCGTCCAATTTCGTTTCGATACATTTTAATCAATAGGTACTTCCACCAATTTGGGCGTAAGTCACTCAGTCTCAGCAAAATCAATACCTACCATTTTTGTACTCCAATAATAAATTTTTGAAATACAAAAATGGTCTCGGAAATGTACAGTATAAACTAATTATTATAGAATGGTATAATTGTGTTTGTTTGTAAGAGGTAATATTTGGAAGTACTGGTCCGATTATAAAAATTCTTTCACTGATAGAAAACTACACTATTGCCAAATACATAGGACATGATATTTATGTTTTATGATATAGTTGAATTCAGAAGAAAAAATAAGTATGTAATTATAATTTCACATTTTATCAAACAAGATAATGTTTAAATAATATATACGTTAAGAGACTTAAAATAATAATATGTACACATACAGATATATTAAAAGGGAAAGCATCAAAGGGCATCAAAAAATTCGTCCACAGCCCTGTCAACAGGAAAAGTGCCCAAAAGGCTGGCAGCATTGCCACGTTGTATGGCGATGCTGATTCTTTGGCTAAAAAATAGGTCAGCCCTCTGGTCACGAGAAGAGTCGACCAACCGATTGCCGATGTCTCGAAAAATCAAGTGGGTGATCGGACCCCATGGCCCTAGTGTTTCAACCCCAAACGGCTCGAACATATAATTCACAATAAGGTTGGAATATTTTGAAGTAGGTTTGTAACGACATTTATATTTTAAAACGTTTACATACTTATTTTAAAAAAAAATATTCGGTTTTTTTAATTTTAATATATGTTATAAACTAAAATTTACAGTTGTAGTGCAAATACAGAAAACTCATTAAACTCTCTAATTAAGAACGCGGTTTTAACATATTATCTTCAGAATCACTTTGAAGCGAAGTGTGTTCCATTGTTATCCAAATTGATTCTGCCTGAAAGGTTCTCTTGTAATACGATATGTAAACATCAAACTATTAAACCACTTTGATGACAATTTAACGCGAAAATTATAAGAATTTTGTTAATTTAGAATTTGAAACATATTGACTTTAGAGAAACATTAAATGACTCTGATCTAAAAGGCATTGCACTTTTTGTTATTAAAATGTCTAGTTACAATAGAATTCCCCCGAACTTTCAAACTTTTCGTCATTTTGAAATTTTCGCAGCTGCCATCTTGGATTTTGATTTTGACCTCACTGTCGGCTTCAGCGCCCTCAAAAACCATGAAAACGACACCCATGATGAAAATTTGAATATTGTCGCGGTTGCCGTCTTAGATTTTAATTTTGACTTTAATATCGGCTTCAGCACCCTCGAAAACCATGAAGACTATCTTTCTATGTCAGCCATTCTCTATTATATGTATATAATAAAAATTCGCGTGGAGGGCGCTTTAACGTATTTTGCCGCGTTTTACCAGTTTACTCGTATCGCAAGCTGTCGTTCCAATAAATGATTTAAGTCAGCGGAATAAGCGAAAAAATTATATGAAAAAATATACCTATTTCAGTCTAGGTTAAAATAATTTTAATATGCCTCGTAAAATGCCTATTTGTCTATTAAAGATGAGTTCTTAAATTATAATAATTTTCTTTAAAGTAATTTTGTGTGGATGACAGATTATTATATTTTGATAAATATACACGAGTGGTAAAAGATACCTGCATAATAATAATAATATTGCTAGAAAGTGGGTGACTACCGAGATGACGACTAATAGAGAAGTCTGACCCCAAATAAATCGGTTAAAGGGCAGGTGACCTATGTATTGTGTGGAATTGTGCAGCATCTATAAAACTGCAAACATTAAGGTTGGGTTTAGACCACGCTATTCAAAACTCATAGCATTTATTTTTGGATTGTCAAGGCGTCAGTCAGAAATATGAAGCTAGTTAAACATTCCAAAGCGTAGTAGGTTCCTATGGAGAAGAACGGGCAGGAAACTCCATGGACGTTATTTTAATCAAAATATTGTATTTTACCTACAATATACAAATCACGAGTATAAAAATAATAAAATGTTTTATTTTATTTCAGACAGTATTGCAGTCCATATTTTCACAAATTATTTAGGAATAGTATTATATTCCGGCACTAATTATCATTAATTAACAGTTTAGTTTTACACTAATTAACTTAAGTTAGTTAGTCATTTAATTTCATAGCTAGTGTAAATATTTAGTTTGTTATTATTGTACAGGCATTTAAGCATTTTCATATGTTTGAAATTTAATAGCATAATATAATTTGTAATAGCCATAATTACACTACAAACTAGATCAACATATCAATGAGATCAATTAAAATTGTGGACGGATATACTGCCGTCTATTAATTTATAAACTAAAGCGTATTAACGACCCTCTTTAAATCATCGTGTATACATAAATTGACAACATTAATATTATTACTTTTTTATTATCATTTTTAAAACTGCTTGCTAAAGATGTGCTCTCGTTTGACATGGTAAGCTCTATTTTGTTATCCACAAGCGTTTGCCAGCGGCTTTGCATGCGTGAAAGTCGAAAATTATAATGACTGCATGGAGCTGGGGGCATTATGCTGAGCGGTGGTCGTTTTACGTGGATGTGATGTTTATTTCCCCCATTTTTTTGGGTTCCGTACGTCCTAATGAAAAAACGGAACCCATGTCGGATCACTCGTGTGTCTGTCTGACCGTCTGTCACAGCCAATTTACTCTGAATCTACTGGAATTAAGTTGAAATTTGGTACACATATGAATTTTTGTGTTCCAAACACGGACGTGTAACGTAAATAAATGTTTTTTTTGTAATGTGGGGGTGAGTTTTGGGGGCCAAACTAGAATTTTAAAAACAAAAGTTTTGCAAACTGTGCCATGCGTCATATCAAATGAAAGGATTTGTTACAAGAGTCACAGTCTCTTTTAAAATCCAGATATGATCTTGGTTACATCATCGTGTGAAGACCATGTAGATTGACTGAAATTCGGTTTATTTTTTAAATTGATGCCAGATAACTCTATGTCTTCAAGGGAGTAACTTGCGATGGTGGCAAAGCTGGTAAAGAGAGAGTGACTGTCCTGGCCTTTGCCAATTCTATTGGGTTAGAAAAATTACGTTTGCTAGTGACTAAGCGACAGCGAAAAATCCACGTTGCTTCAAAAAGATTGCTCCCTGAAACATTATGATGCACAATCTTGCGCTTGGATGACTGGCCATGTTTCATCGTCTTGTCGCAACTGTCGTCGTAAACATAGACGCATAATTATTATCACGGATAACTGCCCCACTCTCCCTAAAGATGTTGAGCTATGGAACATCCAAGTTTTTTTTCTGACCTCCAAAAACTTCATAACTACGCTTTCTCGCTTAAGACGCATTTTTGGGTCCTTTTAAATCGCTTAAAGGTTTTATTGTATTATTTTATTTTTTTATTTATTGCTTATGTACAGACGCCAGCAGGTCAAGCTACCCGAATCTGTCAAATTTTCCCAATCAACCTTGAACCTTAATACTTTAGCGATAAAGTTGAAAATCTATTAAAGAAATTTGACAGATTGTAGTAGCTTGTGTGCTGGCGTCTGTACCTACTACCGACATAAAAAGTATCCTATGTCCTAATCCCCCATGGTGTATTCCCGTGTACCAGACCTCTAAATTCGTTCATCCGCTAAGGCAATTCATAATCATCATCATAATCACCATAATTTCAGCCAAAAACGTCCAATGCTGGCCCACCCTATAGTACAGGCCTCCCCCAAGCACCACAACCCTCATCGGCAAAGTTTCTGTGCTTCTCGTATCCAGCAGATTTCAAAATCATAATAGATAGAGACTTCCACATTTACATTATTAGTAAGATTTTTTTAATTTAACTTCAAAATCTTCTTTCCAGATACTCGATCACTTCGTGCCATCGACGAAGTACGAGGTCGAAGTCTACTGCGGGATCATCCTCCTCCCACTTATCCTGATAACGCAGATACGTCACCTAAAGTTCCTGGTACCGTTCTCAGTGTTAGCTAACGTATGCCTGGTAGTTACGTTTGGTATAACGTGTTACTATACGTTTATCGACCTATCACCGTTGAGCAACATTGAAATGGTGGCTAGTGTGGAGAAGTGGCCGCTGTTTCTCAGGTAAATAAATAAATAAATAAATAAATATTCCTGGACATTTCACACAGCGCCATCTAGTCCCAAGCTAAGCAACCTAATGCTTGTGTTATGGTAACAAGATGGCTGATAAACTACTTATATACATTTTTTTTTGTAAATACATACATATTATAGATAGAAAAACACCCAGACTCGGAACAAATACATGTAGGTCATACAAATATTTGTTCCGTGCGGGAATCGAACCCGCTAATAATCGAAATGTTAATAGAGGTGTGTTAAACTTTATTTATTCAATAATTTAAGTACACACAAATATAATTCTTATTTGTCAGAACAGTACAATCCACTTATGTTAGTAATGACATAAACAACTTACAAACTAGTGTTAGTACATAAACCTCTGTCAATTAATTAATTAATTCTAAAACATGTCAGAGACGATAATAATAATTCATCATTCACAATGACACAATATACAATAACACGTAGTGTGTCATTGTATATTGTGTTATTTAGATTAAAAAAAAACTTACATAAATTTTACTAACCCACCGAATTAGATTCAATTTGCATTTATTCGAAAGTAGGCGGCGGTGGGATTTTTTGACAATTTCAAAAAAAAAAATCATATTATATCATAAATAATCATATCATATATAATAATCTAGATAAATGTAATTTATGCACATTGCAAGGAGCAGATTTATTTACTTATGCAGAATTAGTCTCTGTTTTTTTATAATCTTACTCATGAATGACAATGAATAAACAAGAAACGTTAATATCTCGGATACTAAGAAAGCTATCTTATTTAAATAGAAAGAATTTTATTAATACTCCAATAAAATCCATGAAATTATTAAGCAATCTTTTGTTAAATTAAAATATGCCGCGATTAGAACGTGAAACAAAAATAAGCATTTTTTTGTAAAAGATTTGTAAAAGGTACAAAATATAATATTCTCTACTATTTTTTTACTTTGTATTATCTCTGCACGCTATCAATAGATGCATACGTCCTGCGATTGGGGATGCAATAGTCCTTTCACGAAGCGTAATTGGAGCGGAGTTCCGTCGCTCACACTCAAACACAAGCTCGTCCCAAGCATGCTCGAGCATTTCGAGATATTTCCGAGATATTAAGTCTTCCGTCGGTGACTCAAATTCATTGCTTACGAGTCTACTTACATTGCTTTTTGTTTTAAAAGCTTTCTGTTCTCGCTAAGTAGTAGGCCTTTCTTAAGAATGCTAATAAGTATACCTACGCATAAGTATGCGTCTACTTATTAGCATTCTTAAGAAAGGCCTAGCATTCCTAAGAAGGAAAATCGTTGCGTGGGCAAGCACCCACGCAACGATTTTCACTGTTAAATGTTAATTTTCAGTTTCGGGTCCCTGTCCTGCCATTGTTGGAGTTTATATTAGATTCCTTGTTTGTACGCTAATCTATTTATTAATGCTTTCAGCGAGATAATATTTTGAATTTGGGGATCGCTGTTGCTAACATATAATATTAATTTCTTTATGAAACCTTTTTATTGTTGGACGAATGTGAATATGTACATGTTTGGTAATTTATGAATCATTCAGAGACAAAAATAACGAAGAGCTACGTATTTTAGTTTATTTATTCTGGTCCATAACATAATATAATATAACATAATAATATAAGCATTACTAATTGGATATAATGCTTAGAGCCGCCTTACTAAGGAATATTTTTTGAAGATATTGTTTGTCAGCAAAAATAATGGTACCTACCCAAACTTTAAGTGAAATGTTAGCGAGTTCAAAGAACAGTGAATGATGAAACTAATGTTTGCCTTCAGGTTTTAATCGTCCCGTTCATAGGAAACTAGCTAGCACACCAGGGGTGGTCCTGTCCGAATTTCAATAACCATAGAAAATACACTTTACCCAGAAACTTAAACAGAAACGAACAAGATTTCATTTTTACTATATAGATGAAATGCCTTGTGCTACCAAGATCTTCAGAGCAATGTTGGCTCAGTGGTAACGGCCGCGACATACGAGCTGTAGGTCGTAGGTTTGAACCCAGATAGGCGCTTTAATTTGTGTAAATTATTTCATCACCGCTGCTCTCAAAACGGTCAAGGAAAACATCGTGAGGAAACCGGCATATCCTAGTAACAAAAATTCGCAGACATGTGACATCTACCAACCTGCACTGGATCGGCGTGGTGAATTACAGCCTCACAGAGAGGAGGCCTGTGTTCCAGCAGTGGGAATATTATAGGCGCTTGTATGATATTGAAAGAGGGACGTTATCGGTAAAAAATGTGAAAATGTATTTAAAAAAAACCAGTTGCTGGCGTTGGTTCAGATTTCGCCCAAGAGCTAAAAGCTCCTTATAACGATAGTCGCCTCTACTGGGCTAATGAGATGTCAGCAAAAGATAACACTGGGTGGACTCTGGTACAACGAAACCGAGCACCGACAGGCCATCATTTTAATGAGACGACGGGACAAGCTGCTGGGTAAAATTAATTTCTTTGTCACTTACTTTAGACATCTCAAACGTCCTGTGGAATGTGGCGTTGGTTTGTATTGGTATACTATAAAAAACGGTTGCCTGGATTTCAGCCCCCTATTTAATATTGACTGGATCAGGGATCAGGAGTCACGTTTCAAATTTTTCTTTCAAACTGTCTAATTATATCTTCAGTGATTGCAGCTGTACATTTGTTGTCCGTCAGTCGAATGGTGATAAAAACTGCAGTACCTACCTACATACAAGCACAAATAAAATCATCGATTGATTTCAAAGTGGCACCGGTAACTGAAAAGTTGTGTGGAAATCGATTGTCATGGTATGGGCATGTTAACACATGCCCATACCATGACAATCGATTTCCACGGAGAAATGAGGAAAATGTCGTGAGGAGAGTTTTGAGTATGAATGTTGATGGCTGTAAGAGTAGGGGAAGACCAAAGAAACGATGGATGGGCTGTGTGAATGATGATATGGTTAGAAAGGGGGTGACTACCGAGATGATGACTAATAGAGAAGTATGGAAGAAAAAGACATGTTGCGCCGACCACAAATAAATTGGGATAAGGGCAGGAGAATGATGATGATTTTTAAATACTACAACTACAATTTCCAGTAGGTTAAAATTCATGTCCGTCTAATTCAACTCATTAACCGTTTTTCTATTTCCAGCACTGCAATATTCGCAATGGAAGGCATCAACGTGGTTATGCCAGTGGAGAATGAGATGGCTAAGCCTCAAGACTTCCTCGGCTGCCCCAGTGTTTTGAATGTGACCATGATTTTCGTCGCTATTCTGTATGGTGTCGTCGGGGTGTTTGGCTACATGAAATATGGGGAGGGTGTCCTTGGGAGCATCACGCTGAATCTACCCGAGGGTGAAAAGTGAGTATAAGGTACATAGAGCTATACTAATTTCATAAAAAAGAGGATGCCTTTGTACTTTTGATACGCTTTCACGGCAAAACCAAGCACAAATAACCCGAACAAGGGTGTATTTGTACACCCAACCCGAATTCAGAAAGTAGGTGTAACTTCGGCTATAGTTATAATTAGACCAAACCTTCAGTATCAGTCCCTACTAATTGAAACTATGAATAGCAATAATTGGGGTACCTACATAAATAACTTTACCTTTAGACCTCTAGTAGCACATTAGTCTGAGACTTTGCGAAGGAGGGTCTTATTATTCCCTCAAATTGCGGTCTTCTGACCTGAAGGTGGGGACCATTACGTAATAAAAGGTGTGATCTATTCATCTCAACACACAGGACAAATACAGGATAAACAACAACAAGACAAATCAACAACATACAGGATAATTTTTTAACCAGTGCGCAAACAATTTAAAAGAGTAACGGTGGAGTTTCTTGCCCATTCTTCTCTCACTACCTTTTGGAAGGGGTGACTAGAATCAATTCTATTTTAATGTAATTTTTGACGTTCAAAAGTGCCTTTTATGTGCCTATTTTAAATAAATGATTTTACTTTGATTTTGTAGGTATGGATTCAGCATGTGATTCTAGACGTATTTAGCGTAGAAAGTTATCGTCGGTTATTTAAATCAAAATCATAGAAAAGCGCAATACCTACACAGTATTTTTTTTTCTGTATAAGTATGCTCATCAGTTTATACGTATAGGTACAGTCACGAGCAAAAGTATGTATACACTCGACTTTATTCAAAAGCGCTTTACTCCTTTATTTTTTAATTAATGAAATTTTATGTTGTTACGAACATAGCATTTTCGAACCCATAGGTTTATGTAATGTATCGTATTTCAACGTTGCATTCTTTATTTCACGAAAAAATAGCATTTGAAAATTGCCAAGTGTTGACATATTGGTGCTCGTGACTGTACCTGATTTTGAATACCTACGCCTGAATTTGTCGAGTCGAGCAATGTTTATGATAGTGAGTATTGCATATTTTGCTGTCAACAATATTTATGATTGCCAAATACTTTGCGTACAACGAGTCGGTTATTAGAACCAGCTGTTTTCACATCTCACACAATGCGAATATAGATGTCTCATGAATATACGATTTTCCTGGTCAGGAGAAACCGATTGTTCATTTCCGCGAACATGTATCAATCTACAATCAACAGGTATCTTTCTTTTATTACAAGCTTTTTCCATTCTCGTATGGGAAATTGACACGTGTCAGCTTTTACGTTATTTGAGGAATATATAAATGTAAAGTCAGACTTTTGTTTTTCGTCATGTAGAACTCCGTATCGTTTATTTGGGAACTTTTACTCCTTCACTAAAGCTTAAACGATTTTGGCCAGCTGCTGACAAAATACTCTAAGGCAATTTGTATACTTATTGTTGAATAAAACATTTCGTTCTCAGATTTTTCAAACTTTTCAATTTTTCTTTCTTCCAATTTTTCAGGGCGATTTTTCAATCTTCACGTAACTTTCATCTGAGGAATAAACATTGTGGTCCGGTCTATTTATTCTACAGATTAAAAAAAAAAGAAAAAAAGATAAAAGTTATCTGACGTTGGAAAAATCGGCTCTTAATCTGAATGTTTCTTCATCCGTTCGTACATTCTTTAACCATTAAGGAAGATTTGAAATTATTTTTCTTGGTCAAAGTTCTTTACACAGTTTAATGGTGTGACACAGACCATTAAACTGAATAATTTATGGGCCCCTAAAACTCCAACCATTCCATCAGAAATCAATCTATTTGCCTATTTCTTATTCAATATCTGCAGCTGTCCTCAATAAACCAAATCATCATTAGACCAATATTACGAAGATCTAGAATAAATCTATCACTGGTTTATAAATAATTCCTTTTGTTTATTTTCCCGTACGTAGGGGAAACATGGCAGTCACTAGCACCCCAATTGCGTAATATAATATCAATCTAAACCTTAATTAATTTGAATGATATTGCTAATCCATTGCTTCTTATGTTCGAAAAATGCTTCTGCTCAGCAACGTAAATAACGCAATGAATGTTATTGAACTATCAAAATAAAACCCATTGTTACTGATAGTGTGTTACGCATGTACACCACAGGAGTAGGTAGGTTATTTAGAGGCAAACTTATATCAAACAAGCGCCTGCAAAGTTGCTTACCACATGATATAGCACAGGCGGTAATATTAAAATTACTTTACCGGACTGCGGTCGCTTTTGGAAATTTCACCTTTTACATTTCTTTTTGTGGGGCCCGTGGCTAAATAATAACAGCCGCACAGGTCGATCGGTCAGGTTAAGCTACGCTTGCCGGGGTTGGTCTGTGGATGGGTGAAGATCTTTACTTACCGAGACCCCGCCGTGCCTCGGAAAGCACGTTAAGCCGTTGGTCCCGGCTGTCATTCGTGGATCTTTGACAGTCGTTACGGGTAGTCAGAAGTCCGAAAGTCTGACAACCAGTCTTACCAAGGGGTATCGTATTACCCAGTAACTGAGTTGTGGAGGTCAGATAGGCAGTCGCTCCATATAAAATACTGGTATTCAGCTGCATCCGCTTAGACTGGAAGCCGACACCAACATAGTTGAGAAAAGGCTAGGCAGATTAAGGTTTTTTTTTTGTGGAGCTGTACCTGGATCCTTTAATAAGGATTGGTCCTTTGCAACGCTGGAGAGAGAGAGGTGGGAAGAGAGTAGGGAGGCGTTTTCCCAGAATTGGGACACATAATGGCTAATAAAAAAAAAACTCTGATCAACCACGGAAAGATTAACGAAAATATGAAAAATGAACGCGTTAATGTATGGAAAAAAGAATCTAGTCTACTTCCTTCAACGAAAAAAACTTTTAACTTGTTCATTTTTTAAACTTCGTAAGTACATAATTCCACTAATGGCTTTCTAGTAATTACTTGAAAATCTTCGGAAGTGGAAATAAAGCTACTAGGAAAACAGTGCTTCCATTGCATTTCTAAAAGAAAAACAAATCTTCGTATTGATTATTCATTCCATTGTTCCTTTGCTAAGGAAATGAATAATTTTCAATGTGCTAGATGAACTGATTTCGAAATTTACTTCCATTGATTTATAACTTCTTAGGTGAGTTTAAATCAGAAAATTAACGATATTAATAAGTACAGTGCCCTCTTTCTTTTTCGAAGTCTGTTATTGACAACGATTTATAAAGCCTTTGAAATGTTGAATTTCTGACATTTTACCAGTTTCCGTCGACGTGAATAGCGAAAAAGCAAAGTCTTCACTTCTGTTCCGAATCCTAAATCTATGAACGTAATAAATTGGTTGTATGTGGTTTTGGTTAGGCAGTATTGCCAATTCTATAAGGGTATTTAAGAGACAGTTACTAAAGAGATTATTACTCCCCATTTAGCCTCACAGTTTCGTATACTGTAGACTCACTGTCGGCGAATTTGAATGTGGTACTGCTCATTCATTAGATTATCAGTCTCTCTGAAAAAGTCCGAACACAAAACAAAATACTAACTAATGTTTTATGCAGCAATACGGATATTGTTTTATCTGAAAACATTCGCGCCGTAAATAAAGCTTAGGCTTAAAGCCTGAATAATAGTGTGACTATTAAAGTAATGGCTGAATTTTGTGTATTTACAAAGATCATGTCGCTGGCACGACTGTATTTCTGTTATTCAGAATTGAGTATCGAGGAACAATCGACCAGCGGCATGGAGAGTGCGATTGTCGCAACCCAGTGCTGGGCACGCCACAATACCGGCGATAAGTCCCCTCTTTGAGGAGTGGCTAGAGAGGCGCCATGGCGCTCTCACCTTCCGTCTGACCGAAACGCAGGTCCTCACCGGACACGGTTGTTTCGGGAGGTTCCTATTCAGGATAAGGCGGGAGGAAACGCCAGGGTGTCACCACTGTGTGCATCGCCCGGAGGACACGGTGGAGCATACGGTGGAGATCTGCCCGGCTTGGGCGGGGCACCGCCGTGTCATCGTGGCGGCGATCGGCGGCGGTGATCTCTCGCGTCCGGCCCTGGTCCAGGCCATGCGGAGCGAGAGTGAATGGGAGGCCGTTACCCCCTTCTGCGAAGCAGTAATGCTCGCGAAGGAGGAGGTGGAGCGCGTGGGGGAGAGGCAATCTCTACGCCCTCACGCCCCTAGCCGCCGCAGGAGACGCCCTGGACGGGAGTCAACAGCCGACTCCCAGCCACCGTAGGCGCGGGCTTGCGGGCGGCGAGCAATGGGCAGCTTGCCGCCCGGTAAGGACCAGGCCCGGGTTGACGGCGCGTTGTGTTCCACGCGCGCCTCAAAGAGATGTCAGCAGGAACTGGCGGGATCCGCTAGGGCCGATGCCGCCGGGGCTGCGGGTTGTTCGAAATAGATACCGTGGCCCCTGGCACAGGCAACTGAAGGAACACGGGTGGGTTTTAGTCAGTAAAAGTCCCAGAGCGAGCGGCCCAGAGCGGGAGAGGTCATTTGATGATTTGCCACCCAAAAAAAAACAAAACCAGAGGGGCAAATCTCGTAATTTTAAGAACGTTCACAGTCCGATCTCAGTCTCAATCTGCTAAAAAATCTTCTAATTTCCCTACATTTTTGACAACTTTGTGACATTGACTGTCGCTGAGATGAGATTTTGAATAGATTTTGAACGTTTTTAATTATGAGAATTGGCCGTCAGTTGTCTTTTCAAAATTGTGAATTCTAATAGAAAATTGTGCCAATAACTCCGTAGGCAGCATGATTATTGTTATAATTTTGACCTTATTTATTTATTTATATATACTTTATTGTACACCACAAAAATACATAGGTAGCATAAAAAATACATGGCACACTACAAAATATACAATGGGCGGCCATATCGCATTACTGCGATCTCTTCCAGGCAACCTTCTGCAGTGAAATAGGTAAACATCTGAATTTATTATGCCAGACGGAGCTGACTGTCAATATTTTCGTAGTAAGAACTAACAATAACAATTATGTAGTGAGGTAGCTGGCTGGAAACTTTGCCGTAAGAGGGCGCTGGGTGTTTGTCAGTTCAAGTCATCTGAAATTGAAAAGTGAGCAATGATTGTCAAGATAAAATACTTAGCACCCTCTCCTCTTATCTCTTTTTCTTCTGTTGTCATCTGACATTAGGAGATAAGGCTCTTGGCATTATAAGCTTTTTTTTTCTTTTTTAAAGTTTTACGGTGTTTTTTTTTTTGTTGCAATGCCCTTAAACGTATATTTCTTTGTAACTCACGGCGAAATTTTATAGTAAGCTTACTATGAGGTTTCATGGTGAAAATTTCGTGAGTTGATTGTCACTTATATCCAAAGTGACAATCAAGCTGGATACAAGTGACAATCACTTGGAGCCATCTACGCGGAAGCAATTTCACAGTTATCTTCCTCATTGAAGGGTTGTCAGATTCCTGTAAAGCCAATATAATATCTTTTTGTTTTCTTTCAGTTTGGCATTGGCAGCGAAGATCCTAGTGGCGATAGCAGTGTTCTTCACGTACTGCCTTCAGATGTACGCGCCTATGGAAATCATATGGACGCGGATCAAGTCTAGGTTCAGCAAGGAGTATTATAACATTAGCCAGATCACGCTCAGGACTCTTAGTGTGGCTTTGACAGGTTAGTGTTTTGTTTGTCCTGATTTTTTAAAAATACAATATACTCCCTGTAACTCAATATAACGCGAAGAATTGCCAAACTTAAGTGGCAGTGAGCAGGGCACATTGCTCGCAGAACAGATGCCGATGAGGCCGAAAAGTTCTGGAGTGGCGACCGCGTACCGCAAGACCGAACACATTGTTAAAACCGCAAGAACCCATTCGATGCAAGAAGCACGGAACCGGTCAAAATGGAGGTGCTTGGGGGAGGCCTATGTCCAGCAGTGGACGTCTTTCGGCTGAAATGATGATGATGTAATTCCCAGTCATGATGAAATTGGCAAATTGGCTGACGGATTTGATGGTAATTATTTACGACAGCATAATAAAGGCAGCTACAAAGTCAAGGAGCATGCCAATGAATAATCGTAGAGAAGAGAAGCAACGTAGAAACGTTTCTTTGTGTCAACATTATTTTTTTTATGCTTGACTACGAGTCTTTTAACTAAGTGTATCTTATGTTTTTTTTTATTATTCTTATTATTATTTATTTTATTTGTAACTGTGCGTTCTGTTTGTGCAGAATAAAATATTTTTCATTCTTTCTTTCTTTCTTCTGTAGTTTCCACAACAACTTCGCTCGACTGAAACAAAGAAACCTGCGGGGTAATTGCATAACACACTAACAGTAGAAATGGCTTCCATTTTGAAAGATCAGCAATATTCGTTGCGTTATTTTCGTTGTCGAGCAGATCAATTTTTCGAACATATGAAGCAATGGATTAGCAATATCCTTCAAAATAGTTCAGATTTTTATTAATAGTGTGTTACGCAATTAGGGTATGGTTTCCGACAGAAGTATTTATTTATGAGATATCGCTGCTTAAATTCAAAAGGGCCACAAGTCGAAAAAATTACAAATCCTTTTTAAAGCAAAAATCGTATCAATTCTGCCTATATTTTTATATTCGAAAAAGACACCCAGTATTTTCGCATTTAAAATGGAGGTATAGCACAACAGCCCTTTTAGCATTTTGACACTTAGGTGGCAAACTTCAGACCAAAACTGCCATCTTACCAGTTGCGACCCTGCATTCAGCGCGAGCGCACGTTTGTTATGTGAAAAAGGGCCACATTCCGAAAAAGACCTTAACTTTGATCGAAAGTTATAGTGAAAAGTGCCACATTTCAAAATACGACAGTATTGATTTAAAAATACATGTAAGTATAACATTATCTCATAGGGAAAAGTGCCGTATTTTGTAATATGTCCATTTTGAATTAAAATAAAATGTGTTTTTATTATTATTGTATTGAAGATAAGTGCAGTATTTGGAATGCTTCTGTTTTGCATATAAAATGATGGTGATTGTGGTAGTATTTATTTAAACAAATGTGCAATGTTTACATAAATTTAAAACTTAACACAATAATTAAAACCTAAACAAGGTTGTAATTATTGTTTTGTCGTGGGTTTATAATATTGTTGTACGCATGAATTGTGTCCGTCAACAATTTAACTAATAACTACACTCGGCGTCACAAAAATCGCACCTCGTTAAGAATTGGCTTCAAACTCATTTTAATTGTATTAATTAACGGTAGACATATGACTATAAGGTATCATTGGAAAGGCAATTTATTTAAATTTCAGAATAAATCAATAGATATGTTTTTTTGTTTACCAGGGGTAAAAAAGCAAGCTAATGCAAATGATTAAATCAGCAAAAATTACAACAAAGTCCTTAAAACCTATTGTTACCCCCCCCTAGCCCTGATGACTGCTTCCATGCGCTCTCTCATGGACCTAATTAATGTGACAACAGTCTCTTGAGGAATGTTGTCCCATTCTGCAATGTCGGCATCTTGGAGGTCCTGGAGAGTGGTAGGGACAGGATCACGTGCCCGTACTCGCCGTTTCAGTTCATCCCAAAGGTGCTCAATAGGATTCAGGTCTGGACTTCGCGCCGGCCAGCGCTTATGCGCTGGCCGGCGCGAAGTCCAAACTTCTTGCAGGTAGTCTCTTACAATTTATTATTACAAGACAGCGGGCGTTATCGTGCATTAACGTGAACCCACTGCCAACAAAACCCGCATAAGGGATAACTTGCTCCTCTAAGATCTCTGTTATGTACCGAGGAGCAGTCAGCGACCCTTGCCCGCGAGCACTTCCAGTCCGAGAAACACACACAAGGTTCGTTTTGCCGTCGATTGACATGCTGCCCCAGAACATGCACGAGCCACCCCCGTATTCCACTGTCTCTTGAATACAGGCTTATGCAAATCGTTCCCCTTGCCTCCTGTACACTCTTCTACGTCTGTCGTTGCAGAAAAGACACACCCTCGTCTCATTTGAGAAGAGCACAGCCCTCCATTGGTCTATTGTCCAATCCACATGGTCACGGGCATATTGCAATCGGTCTCTCCTATGCTGTGCAGTCAATTTTGGCCCTGTAGCAGCTGTGTGCTGTAATTTTCTTTTCCTGTATTCTTCTTGTAATCATGGAGACGCTCACAGAAGTTCTGCGAGCTGATCGCAGTTGTTGTTGCAGCTCAACAGCATTGGAGAACCAATTACGTAAAGACGTCGAAACAATGAAGCGATCGTCCCTTTGGGCTGTGCACCGTTGTCTACCAGATCCACGTCTTTGGATATAGCCACCAGTCTCTTGGAAGCGTTGGTACACACAAGCGGTCGAACGGAAAAACGACTCAAGTTCAGTTGCCGAGCAACATCACAAGGAACACCGTTTATAGTAAAGGAACTTACACATGAGTTTTATGAATTTAAAATCGCTGGCTATTAACATGTTTTTGTATAAAACTTCCTACGAAGACGCCAAGTTTACTCTAGTTACAACATTGAATAGAAGGCAAATTTCACCTGGAACTGGTCTTCGAACTATAAAAAAACTTTACGCCAATATACAATTTGTGTTTTGTTAACTTACATAAGTAAGTTTTTTTCTTTAGAAGCTGATTTAATTTTAAGTTTTGTTTTTGTATGTGATATGGTTAGGTGTCGATATTGCATAATCCATTCAAAATGCTGGATATCTTGAGATTAGTTCTACAAGTTCATTTAAAAATGTACTTTTTTTATTTGCTTTGTATGTTTTTATGATTGATTTTTTGTAATTTTATTGCAAGGTATTGCTAATATGCTACCATTTAGTTATAAACAAAAACTAGCATAATAAACAAAATACATTATACGAAAAACCACAATAAAACTTATTTTCTGTTTGACTTGTGGCTTTTTATTTATAAAATTCATAAACATTATTATATGTTTTTTATAATCAAAAGGGACTTATGTGATGTTTTTATGAACTGGGTAAAACTTATAGGAAATATCAAATTACAGACAAATAGAGGCTTAAAATATACATCCGATGATATATAACACATAGATATACAACGTAGATTAATAAAAATAATAAACAAAAACCGATATCAAAACTTTGACGGGCTCTCCTGTAAAAAAGTGACTTTTCGACTTGTGGCCCTTTTGAATTTAAGCAGCGATATATTGTGTTACGGGTGTTACCTCACTTGAAGAGCCTTTTTACAAAAAGTCTCGTAGCACTCGAACTAAAACTTTTTATTGACGTCATACTTCTGTTTTATTTTCTTTCAGTTATTCTAGCAATAGCTGTACCGGACCTAGAACTCCTCATAGGTCTCGTCGGGGCCATCTTCTTCTCGACCCTTGGCCTCCTGATCCCAGTAGTGGTGCAAACAGTCCACCAATGGGAAAGAGGGTTGGGGAAATTTAACTACATTCTGTGGAAGAACGTATTACTGTTGATATTCTATTTCATTGTCTTAATATCTGGGTGTTATGCAGCTGTTAGCGAAATTGTAGCGAAGTTTAGATAGAATAAGTTTATTTATTGTACTATGTAAGGGCATTAATTTTTAGAATAAAATTATTATAATGACGTAATATTTTTGAGTTTTTTTTTTATGGGCTTGTGGCTTGTACTTAATAACAGCCGCACAAATCGATCGATCAGGTTAAGCTACGCTTGCCGCGGTTGGTCCGTGGATAGATGACCATACAATTTACATACCAAGATACCTCGATGCCTCGGAGAGCACATTAAGTGGTGTGACAGTCGTTACGGGTCGTCAGCAGCCGCAGAAAGTCTGACAATCAGTATTACCAAGCGTTTTTGTAGTACCCAGTAACTGGGTTGTGGAGGTCAGACAGGCTGTCGCTCCATGTAAAATACTGGTACTCAGATTTATAATAATACCTTAGACCGACCTGTGTGCAAAAAGAAAGGAGCTAAAACTGGTATACAGACATAAGGTCTGACAATTTTTGCTTCTCATGGGGAGAATGGAAGAAAAAACTGGCCAACTACGAGTCAGACTTGCACTGGTCGCACACGAAGGGTTCCGTACCATAAGGCAAAAAATGCCGAAGAAAACACTTTTCGTGTACGGAAACCCCTTTGATTTTTAAGTAACTATTTTTGTTGTTAATTGTTGTCATAGCAGCAATATTCAACCGAAAGATATCTGGCAGCGGTGGGATTCGAACCCACGCCTCCGGAGAGACTGGTGACTTAAACCAGCCTTAGACCGCTCGGCCACGCTACCCTGTCCGTGGGTGACATAATTGTATAATCTGTATGTACCTGTAAAAAAATTCAACTGTCTACCTATTACGGTTGACGAGATACAGCCCGCAGACAGACATACGGACTCAGTAATAGGGTCCCGTTGGACACTTTGTGGCAATGGACCGGCCATATTAGCCATAGGACCGATGACCGTTGGGGTTGACGTGTTCTTGAGTGGAGACCGCGAATCGGTAAACGTAAGGTGGGACGCCCTCAGGCTAGGTGGAGCGACGATCTTCGCAGGATGGCTGGTAGCAGCTGGATGAGAGTTGCCGAAAATCGAGTTGAATGGCGTGCAATAGGAGAGGCCTATGTTCAGCGGTGGACTGCTATAGGCTGATGATGATGATGGACCCTTTAGGTACGGAAACCTACAAACATGTTTTGCCGACTCCAGGTAATAGGGACAAGGGCAAGGAGATGATGCTGATGATGCTTCTCATAAAACATTAGTATCTTTATACATTTTAATTTGAATCCAAAGGATAGCACGGTTGGCGCAGTGGTTAAGCGATTGACTGCTGCGCTGCGTGTCGCGGGTTCGATTCCCGCACGGAACAAATATTTGTATGGCCTACAAGTAAATGTTCCGGGTCTGGCTGTTTGTGTATGTGAGTTTAAATGTTTGTAAACGCACCCACGATACAGGAGAAATTCCTAGTGTGGGGCAACGTTTTTTAAAAAAGAAAAGAGAAAGAAATGAAAAAAAAACTTGAGAGGTGTCAAGGGACACCCGGATGGAACGAAGTTTCTTTCGATTAATTAGTGAAGGAATTGTAATTTTTTTTTTTAAGTTATAATTATATTTTTTTTATTATTAACAAATAAAAAAACACAGACAAAAAAACTGGCTTGCTTTCTATAAGAGAGAGAGAGACAGACAGAGAAACACGCGCACGCCGCACGGCTTACAACTATAGCAAAAAGTGTCGTTCCAACTTTTGGTCTTAATTTTTTCCGTCTAGCCCCCTTTCGCAACGCGCGATAAGGAACTTCGTTCCAAAAAGGAGCTGGATGAACAGAGACGTTAATGGCCTGTACTACCTCAGATTGCGAAGATCCTTAGCAATAATAATATTGTTTACTAAAGCAAACCATGTCTGAATGAGAACAACCATATCGCCAAGCTCCAATTACAAGTTCGCAAGAACTTTTATTTTATCTGTGATTCGAATGCTCTAAGTTTGAGTGGATAATATTCGGATGTAGGCACAAACTGGTATCAGAACTACAGCTGTTCATGTGATCGCGTACTCACTAAAATGTCTTGTTATGAAGACTTTTATGGAAAGATACCGCGAGTAAACAAAAAAGATAAGTATAGTTATAGTGGGCTTAGCACAAAGGTGCAGAGTAAATGTGATGCAAAGAAAAGGGATCACGGTCCATACAAAATTGACCCACGTCCTAAAGCAAAGAGAAATATCGAAAAAAAATGAGTGTAAAAATATGGCGTACATCCGAACGCCATCCTTTTTTTTTTTTTGGGTGGGATATCATCACATGTCCTCTCCCGGTCTGGGCTGAGCGGAAGGGCGTATCAGATTTTTACTGACTAAAACCCACCCGTGTTCCTTCAGTTGCCTATGCAGGGGCCACGGTATCTCTTTCGAACAACCCGCGGCCCCGGCGGCATTGGCCCTAGCGGGCCCCGTCAGTTCGTGCTGACATCTCTGAGGTGCGCGTGGAACACAACGCGCCATCGACCCGGGCCCGGTCCTTACCGGGCGGCGAGCAATGAGCAGCTCGCCGCCTCCGCCACTCGCGCAACTTTTGGTCTTAATTTTTTCCGTCTAGCCCCCTTTCGCAACGCGCGATAAGGAACTTCGTTCCAAAACTAAACGTAATATCAAGCCATTCGATGGGGAAAAATACAGTGTCTGGAAGTTTAGAGTACGGTCATTGTTAAGTGAAATGGATGTGATAAAAGTTATTGACGACGACTCCACGAGTCGAGGCAACTTGCGGGAGAAAAATAACCGGATAGCAAGTGTTATCGTCGAGTATTTATTGGATCCTCGGTTTTGCGAAAGAAGACAGTACAGCGAGAGATATTTTGAAAAATTTGGATGTTTTGTATGAACGGAAAAGTATTGCTACTCAGTTGGCTTTACGAAAAAAAATTGTTGACTTTAAAACTGCAAGGCGATGTCATTATACTCATAAAACATTTTAGGATTTTTGATGATTTGGTCACCGAATTGTTAGCCGCCGGAGCGACGTTGGAAGAAACCGATAAGATAGCTCATTTGTTCTACCCGCAACTTATGATGGCGTGATAACTGCGATCGAAACTTTATCGGAGGATAATTTAACGATAGCATTTGTTAAAATAAGGCTTTTGGATCATGAATTCAAGTTGAAAAATGAGTCCAGTGATACCAGTGTCAAAGTTTTGCAAGTTGAACGGAAAAAATAGACAGGAATTTCGAAAAAGAAAATTCGATAATATTCACAAAATAATAAAGCTAACAAAATAAAAATCATGGAAAGGGATACTAGTGGGTTATGTAAAGTATGCGAAAAATACGTAACAGTCAGAGATGTTATTGTTGATGAGACTGGTTTTCTTCAATCTAGGCCAGACCTCAAGTCTGAAGGGAATATTAAAAATTCTCACGGCAAAACTGATGATGTAATATCCAAGTCAGTGCCGGTAAAGTCTCATAACTCTGACAGTTTAATATCACATACATCTAAATCTGATGGGCAGGAATGTCCCAGTAAAATTCTCAAATTAAACCATGATAATTTAATTGAATCTGAGCAAATAGTTGATACACTTTCTGATAACTTGTCTTCACCAAAAGAAAGTACAAATAATAATTCTGAGATTGGAAGAAGCAATAGGCTCAAAAATCGTCCACCTATGTTGTATAATGAAGACGATGATGATGATTACATTTTGTGTAGCCAGTCTATTCTGTGTAAAATACCAAATTCATTGGAAGAGATCAAAACTCGAGACAACAATCTCAATGGGAAAGCACAATTAGGGACGAATTAAGTTCTCTCAAGTTAAATAATACTTGGACTTTCGTACCAAGACCTGAAAGTAAAAACATTGTCGATTGTAAATGGATATTTACAATCGACAATGAATTTGTAATCAATCAATGTATTTGTGTGTTTTTGATTGTGTAAATTTTTTTTTGTAAACATGATGAATTTGGAAAACCTTTAAGATACAAAGCACGACTTGTTGCAAGGGGTTTCAGTCAAGAATACCTCACGGACTATAATGAAACTTTCGCACCAGTAGCAATTAAGAATAGCTAGATTCAGATTTATACTTAGTTTTGCGAATTTACTAGTTCATCATATGGATGTCAAAACCGCCTTCCTAAAATGAACTGCTCTGCGGAAAAAAATATATGCTAGGGTTTTTAGGATCATGCTGAATTCACAGTTACAATTTACGCGTCGATGTCCCTGCCATTCTATATTTGCTTACTAACTGTCTAGAATACCAAGTAAATATACACAAATATTAGATACAGGAAAAACAGGAACAAAGTAGATTATTTAGTATAAAACAAACAAAAAAAATATTATTTACACCAAGGTCAAACATTTAAGATAATACATGGCGTGATTTGTTTAGAATTGTTTCCATTAAAATGAATTTGAATACCAATTCTGTAAATTTAATCGCACAATTTGAATGTTTAACGATGTGTTGAATGTCTAGATGTAAAGGTGACGTAATTGTATAGTTTAATGTGAGAAGTAGTTAAGCCGTAACTATACTTGAAGCTGAGGTAGTAACATAGCTTGTTTTTGTTTGACACCCGTTTCGTACAACTCGCAAGGAAAGGTCAGGTTCAACTGTCCGGCTCCGATTTGACTTACTTTGATATTATGTTAGAGAGTAGTCTAAAATAACAGACACGTATTTTTTTATTAGTCTTAACCTATTGGGAGAAATTGGACCGTAAAGTTTCTCATCATCATCTGCCTAGCCTTTTCCCAACTGAATACCAATATTTTACATGGAGCGACTGCCTATCTGACCTCCACAACACATTTACTGGGTAATACGATACCCCTTGGTAAGACTGGTTGTCAGACTTTCGGGCTTCTGACTACCCGTAACGACTGTCAAAGATCCACGAATGACAGCCGGGACCAACGGCTTAACGTGCTTTCCGAGGAACCGGACCGTAAAGTTTCTATGAAAAAAAAAATAAACAAATAATATAACCAAGGTGTATCTTCAACGATGAGAAATATAAAACTTTGAAGGGTGTTTTTTTACGAAAATATGAGTTTGAGCCGATATAACAAAACCCGTGCTCATTATTTTGTCATGTTCGTAACACATAGCCGAACAATTGGGTACCTTTCCTGTTCAGTACCTGTAAAAGAATGAACTGCTGGCTTATTCCGTGTCGCATCATCAATGGATTTCATTTTGTCAGTTCAACAATATTAATTGCGCTATTTAAGATTTTAAGCAGAAAAATAATAACAGCCGCACAGGTCGATCGGTCAGGTTAAGCTACGCTTGCCGCGGTTGGTCTGTGGATGGGTGACCATCTTTACATACCGAGACCCCTCCGTGCCTCGGAAAGCACGTTAAGCCGTTGGTCCCGGCTGTCATTCGTGGATCTTTGACAGTCGTTACGGGTAGTCAGAAGCCCGAAAGTCTGACAACCAGTCTTACCAAGGGGTATCGTATTACCCAGTAACTGGTTTGTGGAGGTCAGATAGGCAGTCGCTCCATGTGAAATACTGGTATTCAGCTGCATCCGGTTAGACTAGAAGCCGACCCCAACATAGTTGGGAAAAGGCTAGGCAGATGATGAAGCAGATTTTTTTTTTCGAACATATAAAGCAATAGATTAGCAATATCCTTCAAAATTATTCAGAGTGCCGCATCAACAACAACGTGGACATTTATTATATTATAATTTTTTTTTTTTTTTTAATTAATGACTTAAAACTCGGAATATGTAGGTAAGAACAAGACAAATTGTTACGCTACTTGTACTTACTCGTAAATTGTAAATTCCAACAGTATACTTTACAAGAGACGCTAATTTGATCTTTAATTATTTTTGGGAAATTGATCGTAACAAATTACATAGTTAATTAATCAACATTAAGGTACCAACCCAATGTTATTCGATTTTTACCCACCAGCATCCTAATTGCGTAACACATTTTAAATCACACTCTGAATCATTTTGAAGGATATTGCTAATCTATTGCTTCATATGTTCGAAAAATTTGTCTGCTCAACAATGTAAATAACGCAATGAATGTTGTTGAACTGTCAAAATCAAACCCATTGCTACTGTTGGTATGTTACGCAATTACCCCGTTTTAAATTATTATCTTATATTGGTTGGAAAAGAAAACAGTTTCCTTTTGTATAAAACAATGTCTCAACAAATAAAGCTAAGGCAAATAATCGAGTTAAACAAATAAGGAGGAGCGCCGTAACTGCTCAAGGGAATAACCGCAGTCGCTGCAAGTATACAACTATAGTATACATTAGACTGACGACCTCTTCTTGAATTGAGTGACCTGAACCACGTGACGGACTCCCACAAGCATGGCTCAGGTGCCGTAGAAAGAAAAGAGCGTGCCAACCTTGTCAATTGTTGCCATGGACTCCCTTACCACCTTGCTTGCTGCCTCCCCAACGGCCGTGTTGCTACCTTGGTTGCTGTCACCACAAGCGCATCCGGAGCCATCTGGGTTATTGCAGGAAGCCATCTGGACCCCCAAAAGAACCTTGGAAACTGCTGCCGTAAAAGTTGTTCATTTATGACTAAATTCACGCCTTAAGAGTTTCAAGTTAAAGAGAAACTAAGGCTGTAACCATGAATTCATCACATGCTTTTTTACACAGCGACGAAAAATCTGTTGTTTCATAAAAAAGTGCAATACATTATGCGATCAAAATAAATGGAACAGCAGATTTGTTTTTTAATAACCGAGGAAAAATTTCAAAGCACGTATCCACGCCGCCATCTTGTGTTTTCATTTTGCCTTCACTATCGGCTTTAGCATCCTCGAAAACCATGAAAACTATCTCATGAAATCACAAGGAGGAGGCAAAAGCTTTTTCCTATCAAAAATAATACAATGGACGACAAGCTTTATGAAAAACATTTCGACAAGTTAAATGATTCATCACTTACAAAATAATGATGACGGTACAATTCTTTACGCACGTGCACGTGGAATAAGTAGTTTAGTATGTGAAGTTGGTAAATTGATTCTACCAGACAATATTCTTGAAAATACAGGAACATATAGTATATTACAAAAGTAATGTTTTGGGTACAGAGCAGTGGTTGCTCAGTTGTACTGGCCGCGACTTACGAGACGTAGGTCGTAGGTTCAAACCCTGACAGGCGCTTGACTTTGTGTAAATTATTTCATCACCCCTCTGCTCTCAAAATGGTGAAGGAAAACATCGTGAGGAAACCGACATGTCCTAGAACCAAAAAATCGAAGACGTGTGACATCTACCAACCCACCCACTCCCTCTCACAGAATGGAGGCCTGTGTCCCAGCAGTGGAAACATTATAGGCTAATCATGCTATGTGTCTCGTAGTGTCAGAAAACGGCGACACATTTGGCTTGTAATTTATAGTGTTGACAATGCCGCCACTACCAGCGGCCTTCTAAGCTTCTCCATGCTCTGTGGTTTTGGGTCATTAAAGGTTTGTATTTATTACGAGTATACTGTTGTTACGGCCCACGTCTAAGAGTAGTTACAGTTGTTTGAGAGATTTAGATAGGTTTCTGTTGAATGTTCACGGCCTTCTTGCTAAAGTTTTAGGTCTTAGGTATATGGCTGCCGTCGAAATAAATGTAGTATCTCAATCACAGCTTCTAGAAACTAGCAATGTTGGCCGGTTTCGCAAACTTGAAGACTAGTGACCGGCACCCTGATTGCGTAACAACAACTATTCAACATAATCTGAATTATTTTGAAGAAAATATTCTTAAAAATAATTCAGATTGTGATTGTTAGTGTGTTGTAAAGCAATAGATTAACTATTGTTATTCCATTGCTTTATATGTTCGAAAAATTTGTCTGCTCTGCAACGTATGTAGATAACGCGATGAATGTGGTTGAACCGTCAAAATGAAAGCCGTTGGTACTATTGGTGTGTTACGCAATTACCCCGCTGATCGAGCAATCAAAGGCATTTTGATCAGATTGCCTTAAAGAAAAAAACAGTTGTATAGTTTGTTCCAAAAGTCATCATCTGCCTAGCCTTTTCACAACTATGTTGGGGTCGGCTTCTAGTCTAACCGGATGCAGCTGAATACCAGTATTTTTTATAAAAAAGTAAACTAAGGGATCAGAAAACGCACCAGTCCAGCCAATTCGTAGTACCGCTGGTGTATATTAAGTACTTTGATTTTAAAATTTTAATTTTCAAAAAATTTTTTGCAAAAAAAAAACAACCGACTTACAAAAACGACACTACAAAGTGAAAAATAACTTTAATTTCGTAAGTGGGTTGTTTTTTTTTGCAAAAAAGTTTTTATTTTTCACTTTTAAGTTGTAATTTTTACCAGTAATTTTGGTTTAAAAACCAAACTACTGAACCGTTTTTGATGAAATTTTTAACAACAAAAAAAGAATTTTTCAAGTCGGTTGGCAAGCGACGGAGTTATGCGCGACCAAACATAAAAAAAAAATACAACCATCCGAATTGAGAACCTCCTCCTTTTTTAGAAGTCGGTTAATTATATTAAACAGGGTTTCGATCTGACCACTGAGTTTGATTTTTAAATTACAATTTAATAATGTTCATTCAAACAATAATTGTTGAAAAAAGTGATGAGATATCAAGTTGAAACCTTCGAAATACAGATGACTGTGTTACTAATTCCCTTTGGTGAGTGATTGTGTAAGAATTCTAACATTGAAGTATATAATACAATGAAGAATGAGTGAGAAGCTCGATGGTTTGGTGGTCGTAGCGGTAACTAATGTTAAGCAAGCCCGGTCGTGGTTCCAACTGGGATGGGTGACCACAATTGGCACTGATACATCAACGCACAGCCTAAACCGCTAGTTCTGGAGACATGAAGTTTGGAGGGTGTGTTCTTCATAAAGAGTGGGTATTCATTAAGAAAGTGTTTTTCGAAATTCCACCCCTAAGAGGGTGAAATGGGGGGAATTTTGTTTGTATGAAAAATCTTATTCTTTGAGTTATTAAACTTGAAACTAGACACGAATAGATACATAACGTTCTAAGTAAATTATGAAGCTTGTCATGTTTTGTTTTTCTTAACTACCTCCTAAAAGGGAATTGGGGGGGTTTTAAAGTTTGTATGGAAGAATTTTAGCGTGAGGTCCGATTTACTCGAAACTCAGTATTTATTACCTAGGATCGAAAGTAAAGAATAATGTGTAACAAAGTTTTTCGAAAATCTACCCATGACGGGCTGAAAAGGGGTAGTCAATTTTACAGGGGAGGATTTTACTGGATTGATTGGTATAAATAATCTTTGAGTCAAGTTATGAACACATCCCAAACGGTTTTTCAAAATTCGGGTGTTAAAGTAAAAGAATTTGAACGCACGGTCCGATTAACTCAAAACTCAGTATTAATACTTTTGACAGAAAATAATTAATAATAAATACCTATAAGGGTTTACGAAAATTGACGCCTGCCGGGGCAAAAAGGGGTACTTTTATTTTTAAGGGGAGGATTTTAGTGCAAGGCTTAAGTCAAATAAAAATAAATAAATTTATTTGTCTAAACTGAAGGAAGACTGGGGTTGTTGAAGTTTGTACGGAAGAATTTTAACGCGTGGTCCAATTAACTCGTTAGCCAGTATGTATATTTAAGACCATAATAAATAATAAAGTGTACTCGTATCAGGGTTTCTAGAATTTGAAAATATAAAAAACCTAGTCAATTTAAATTAATTAAATTGAATTAATTTAATTTACCCGCTTCACCCCTGACGGGTAGTAAATTTCACAGGGAAGTATTTTATTGCGTGGCTTGATTTACTTGAAAATTGGTATAAATAACGTACCTATAAGACAAATAATGGAAAGGTCACAAAAGACTTTTATCGCCTTGGAGGTGAAAATGGGGGATACAGTTAATATGAAAAATCTCATGTCACTGATCTAAAAACTTGAAACTGGGCTCAAATGCCTATCTAAATTAATCATACATTTTCATAAACTACCCTGTGTAGGGGTAGTAAATAATAAAGTTTATACTTAAAAGTTTTTTTAAACTACCCCTCAGGAATAGTTTAAGGGGTGTCAAAGTTTCTAGGAAAATATTTTATTAAAATATTTTTTTTAAGTTTTCACAGTAACTTTGAATGTTCTGACTCCGGAGCTACTCTTGTGTCAACATAACCTTCATCAAACTGGAAAGTTTGACGACTAAAAATAATAAAATAAAAACCAAAATGTTTTGAATAATTACAAGTTGTTCTATCTCACGAAGGCGGGTGAGCAATACCTACTTGTAAAATAAAATGGCGACATATTTGCCAAAAATGTAAAAAAAATATGAATTTATGGAAAAATAACTTTAATTCCTACACAATAAAGTTCAGTTTATGCTACAACTTTAAACATTTTTATAACTTTTTCAATAGTGCTGGTCACTCTGAAATCTACTTAATTTGCCATTAAAATAAAGTTGATATTTGTTTAACCTGAAATAACGTCCATTTGAAACATAAATAAAATTTTAATATACTTGTGATGTGTAATTGACACGCGCTCTTGTGTGCGTGACCGCAGGTACTGTTAGCAAGTTCATCGTTATTGAACAAAATAATAAGTAGGTTGTTAGATTTTTATTTCGTTTAGTGGTGAAATAAAAATATTTTTCGTGATCAATATTTATTTACATACATAAGTATTTACAAATTAAACTTAATTCGGTGCCTATCTAAGTATTTGATATATGTATTTAGCTTCTTTCTTAATCACACTATTGCATGTATTACGCCGGGTTTCGTGAATAAGCTTTTCTGTATTTGTCATAATTATTTCGTTCAACGTTTCTTAACTCCCATAATTATGAATTGACAACTCTAAAACAAACAATGCATAATTTTAATTAGAATCACGTATTATATGTTACAATAAAACTCAAAATTAAATATTACTTACTCACCTCAATGTAAAAAACTTTTCTCCGTTTACTTTCTACGATGGTGACGGTACGTGACGCAAAATTTTGGCGTGGAACAGTGAGCACAAGTAGCTCGCCCGGCAGCTCGGGCGATACTGAACGCTCCCGAGCTTACGTACACAGAAATAATGTGCATATGCAACGACTTTCACAAGTAGGTAATGACCAACCGCCTTCGTGATCTGTCGAACAACTTGTACCTATTCATTAATTTCTAACAAAATATGGACATTTAAATAGTCTGAATTAAACGATTTTTTTATTAATAAAAACTATTGACAAATTTTTATTGAAATTAGCGTGTCTGACAGACTGGATCCAAAATCGAGGCACATATACCTATTTCTGATCTTTATTGACTTTACTTACTACAGAGTAAAGAGACTTAATATTTTGAATAGTTTTGTATTATTCATATTATTGAAACAATGCAAAATATTAGGTCAGTTTCAATTCATACAATGCTAATAAATCGGCTAAATACCATTTCAACAACGTTCAAAAAAGTCTATTCTACTGAATAGTCGCTTGGTTAGGCCCCCACCCCCTCGCGGCCCCTGGATTCAGTACTCGTCCCGGACGTCATGCAGATAGGACGTGTTTTGTTCTCGCTTGCGAAGTTTCCCGCTAACTCGAGGTTGGCAAATTATCGTTTATTTTAAGATATTGTTCCACTATGTGATAACCCAACCGTATGTGTGTAATTATGCTTAGGTATCATTTATTGCGGTATTTTTTAAATTAACGACGAGATTCAGCGGAAAAATATTTTATTAAATATATTACTGACTTATTAATATACTTTTTGTCTTTTTAATATTGTGATAAAGTTAAAACAAACACAGTTTTAGATAAAATGACGCCTTGTCTGCAATAATATAAACAATAACTGTTTAGATTGAGGCTTTATTCAGTCAGATATGATACCAATTTCAACTTAATTAGGTACACTTTTCAACGAAGATTCGTGACTGAGCTTCGTTATTTTTTTTTCTGTAGTGTAAAATGATTTATTGTCCGTGTCTGAAATCTCGTTGATTTATCTATAATATACATAGGTACATTCGGCTAGCATTGTATTCATGGTTATATCGCTTGTGACTAGTTTAGGTGCATTGTTTTTATTTAGAAGACAGGCTTCCTTGTTTTTAATAGGTAATAATTTATAATAATCAGCATGTGGCCATGTTTGTCGAAGGACCGATGGCCAGCGGAGCAGACGAGTCCTAGAGTGGAGACCGCGTATCGGCCAGCGTAGTGTGGGACGCCCCCCAGCTAGATGGTAAGGACGACCTAAAGAACTTGGCTGGGACAGACTGGATGCGGAAGGTGGAGAAGAGGGTGTTGTGGCGCAGCCTGGGAAAGGTGTATGTCCAGCAGTAGACTGCAGTAGGCTGAACTCAGCCTGATTCAATCAACAACAGGCTGACCTGAGGGTGGCCTCATACAGGCTGATTCAATCAATCAATCAACCAACTGGTTGATTGATTGATTGAATCAGCCTGTATTGTCCCATTGCAAGGAAACGGCCTCCCTTTCCTTTTTCTACTCAATTCGATCCTGAGCCAATATGAACCAATCCATCATAATTATAGGCGTCAAGTTTGTCCCGTCATCTCTGCCTAGGTCTTCCGCGATGCCGTTGGACGTTTTCCGGGAACCCAAGTTTTTTCATTACGTTGTACTTGAAGACTATATTAGGATAAGAAAAGATAATCCAAAGAGAGAGATGGAAGAAGACGCGTGTATGGAATCTTGCATTAATAAGTTCCTGGACCAATTTAAAAGCAAACGAGGAGGTCTCAGCTCCAGGGCTGCGGGTTGTTCGAAAGAGTTACCGTGGCCCTTGGCACAGGCAACTGAAGGAACACGGGTGGGTTTTAGTCAGTAAGAGTCTGACACTCTCTTCCGCTCCGCCCAGAGCGGGAGGGGTCATTTGATGATTTCCCACCCAAAAAAAAAAGCAGGTCTCAGCTGTCTAAAAAACAAAGTTAGAAAGACTGACCGGTTGTTTCAAATGTAATATCGCGATATGTACAGACGCCAGCACATCAAGCTACTACAATCTGTCAAATTTCTTTAATAGATTTTCAACTTTATCGCTAAAGCATTAAGGTTCAAAGTTGATTGGAAAAATTTGACAGTTTCGGGTAGCTTGACCTGCTGGCGTCTGTACTAATGAACATGCGAATTCTCGCTCTAACAAGTTTATAGAAATAATTGTGACTTTTTATAAACCTAAATATGTCAAGTCAGTTAATAAGTATAAAATAATAGTGTTCCTTTTCATAAATAATAGTGTAGTGATTTTTTATTGTGACTTAATGTCACTTTGTATGATTTCACGGAAAAGCAATGTGATTTTTTTTTTTTATAATAAATATTTTATTTTAAATTTTAATTCCATTTTTGTATTTCATTCATTAGATTAGTAATGTACTTAACAAAAAACACATTCAAATTAGTTGCACTTGATGCACACACAAAGTAGAGACAATGACTTGTGGGGTTAATTTAACCCCACGGTGAAGATTTTTTTTCACTTTGTATGCCGAAGGTTACGAGAGAGCTATATAAATTAGGTACTTCCTAGTTTTATACAGGCTTATCAGTAACAGTAATGTTTTTATGCTGGTAGATACAGCCTTGCAAACTGAAGAATAAGAGAAGACTATCAAAAATTCCAGTGCCAGAACAGGTTGCAAATTCCAACCTAATAATAATGCTAGCTTTCGACAGTTCAATCAGCCTATTGCAGTCTACTGCTGGAACTCCTGGACTTCCAGATCCAGTCTGCCCAGCCACCTTGTGTAAGGTTGTTGGACCATCCAGCTGGAGAGCGTCCTACGTTGTGCTTGCCAACACGCACGTCGGGGTTTCGCGGTTTCACGGTTAGCACAGATAATAAGAAGCTGCGAAAGTTTCGAGCAAGACAAAAAAAAACATCGTTTTATAACAATAATTTCTGTAGTTAAAAGCGTGCGCCTTCCAAAAATGTGCTCGCATTTACTATGGATTTCATTACTAGTATTGCTCAGAACTAAATGTAAGGATTTGATTTGGTTTTATTATAATGCTAGTTACAGAGACTGACTTTAGTCGCCGCTAGCGTCTCGGTGGCAATTTTATCGCTAGCGAAAAAAATGGCTGTGAAAATCTGTGTGGGGGGGACGTACGCCGCGAGTCACTGCGTAAGTACTGTAGCGTAACAAAAATAAAACTTCCATAGCGTAATAAAATAGAAACTTCCGCCACTTAACTACGTATAATGTATTTTTATTAAAACACCAATCATCAATAAATTATTTAAAATGTTAAAATTTAATATTTATTAAAAACGCAGTTGCGGCATAGTTATAATGGCCAATATGTAATAGGAATATGAGAAAACTTAAAGTAGCTTAGATGTTAAATCTTTGTTACGCTGGTTTACAAAGTAGCGAGTCGGTTTTTAGGCTCGTTACGGCTGAAAAGATGATGATGATGATGAATTTAGTGTCACCATCATCATCATCTTTTCAGCCGAAAGACGTCCACTGCTGGACATAGGCCTCCCCCAAGCACCTCCGTTCTAACCGGTTCTGTGCTTCTCGCATCCAACGGGTTCCTGCGGCCTACTAAATTACGCAGGTTTTGAAAAGAATATTATCTCATAAAGATTACCTGTTTTACAAACAGTCATGGTTAAAGATTGACTAACATTATGGTATTAAACTCGTAAGTGCTAATGATAATAATAGGTTAAGATGGTAGTTTCCTGGAACCTGGCGAACCGCGGCTTCGAAGTACAGCTGACCTCGATGGAGCTGTAGGTGATGCGACGATCATGTGTCGTGAATCATAAAGTGCATGCCGCTCTTAAAGATCAGGACTTCTATGCGGCTGGTAAAAGCGACATAATAGAAACGCAAGGGTAAATAGTCCGGTACCCGGAAAATTTTAATACCTGGTTCTACGCCTACGACAAATAAAATCTAAGGGTACTGGCAGGGCCGCGGTTGTTCTGCTAGGGCTGCGGGTTGTTCGAAAGAGATACCGTGGCTCCTGGCATAGGCAACTGAAGGAACACGGGTGGATTTTAGTCAGTAAAATTCTGACACGCCCTCCCAATCCGTCCAGAGCAGGATAAGTTTTTTGATGATTTCCCAACCAAAAAGAAAAAGGGTTTTACGCCAGAAAAAAGACTAAGGCCCAAATTAGTTACAGAGCTAAACTCAGCACTCAAGCATTACTTAAAACTCGTTTTAAGTAATGCTTGAGCCTTGAGTCAGGTTCTGTAATACGGTCCTAAGATTTCCGCTGAGAGAGGAGATCAGGAAAAGTACGTACAGATGCCAGCACATTAAACAACTACAATATAAGTGCCGTCTGTACCAGATTCAAAGAATATCGTGCACAAATTGTGTAGAAAAAAAAAACGGTTTGCACTCCGGGACTGCCGGCAGAAGTCAAAACTTGAATATTAACGTTGTGCATTTTTGATATTTTGGAAGGCGGTCTACTCTCCCTCCGTCTTACGAATTTTCAATCAGGTCACGTGTCCTGACGAGAGTTAACATTTTTTACCCATCACAAAAAAAGTTCACAACGCCCGCGCCGCTAAAGAAGTTTTCACTTCAAACACTGAACAATTTTGAAAATCAACTGGTCCTAGTTTATATTTTTCCACAACTGAAATTTTAAGAAGAAGTTTGGAGAATTCTGCTTAAGAAGATTGATGACCAGACACATTTAAGAAAAGAAGGTTCTTAACGCAGTGGTCAAACTGCAGTAAGTACCTAGCATATAATAATTTGTATGTATACTGCATTCGCGATTTATTTGCCAAAAATGTAAACAAATATGAGTTTATGGAAAAATAATTTTAATTCATTCAAAATAAAGTTCAGTTTACACTACAACTTCAAACATTTTATAAATTTTTCAATAATGCTAGTTACTGAAATCAACTTAATTTCCACTATAATAAAGTTGGTATTTGTTTAACTTGAAATAACATCAATTTGAAACATAAGTTTGAATAGACTTTACCTACATTTCAATCATTAATTTAACCAACTGTCAAAAACCACCAACCAACAAATCAGATAAGGAAGTGGACGATGATGATGGTTTGTCTACCATTATCATCAGCCCACTGACTGGCCGTCCGTCCGGGGTTAGTTAATTATCCAGCTACCAGTACCAATTTTACAGTCATGCTCCGATCTTTAATCGTATTGATTGATTATCTAAATTCGTTTACATCTTTTAAAACAATCACGTTTTTACTACGTACTGTTTTCTTAAGTACAGTTTCCTTTTAATACACTTCCAAGGGTTTAAAATAATTGTAAAGAAACACGTATGAGGTAAGTTATGTTACAGTTAAGTATACATAATATAATTATGTATGTAAGTTTATGTATATATACTCGTATATCGTGATCATGACAAACGATGAATGATTTTCTTTCTGCAAGTAGGTTTGTACAAACACTTTTACACGTCAATAATATTTTAAAAACTACATGAGGTTGGCGTTTTCTATCCGACTACTCGGAGAAGCAAGGCTGAAACAAACTCAGAGGTCACATGGATTAGGAAGACTAAAGCGTAAAGCTACATCTATTGCTACCTGCAAATCAAAGAGAGTGATATTCTTTTTAAAATACATGCATCAACGTATGTTATCAATAATATCAAATTACTTTTTTTAGACTTTATTCCATTTTTCAGAGCAAAGACCAGTCAGGGGTGCAGCGAATGTTCGAGTGTCTCCCGAGCCCCTAACTCATGGTAGTGGCAGGAACCGCGAGGCTTTAGTCGATAGGATATAATATAACCCTCCAATCTCCCAAGACGGTATCCATGTTGATTTCCCCACAGAAAAGAACGATCCATCTCGTAAAACTAAAAAAACATCTTTTTTAAAACCTGAAGGTTTAGGTAAACATAAAACATTACGATGAGTACACATGCTGATTTACAATAATGCAATTACAATAAGGGCTACTTGAAACCTATAAAACATTCAAACATTCAGGTTGATAACAATGCTATTATTAAAATAACTATCAGCAATGAGTACCTTCATAAGGTGAAACTATTTTTGTTCAATAACTCAACGTTTATTGTTTCATAAAGTTATACACATAGGTACAAATATTTATGAGGTTAAACCTTACATAACCTCTCTTACCTAACTATGAATTATTTGATTTCTATAAAATACTCCTTCAGGGATTTGAACAAGCGCATAGATTTAAAAATAAAATTAATAACTTTTAAATCAAAACAAAAATAAAAATCGGCCAAGATAACTTGGATACTGCTATAGTTCCGCTCCGCTTTCAGATACTTTTCGGTTTTAATGTCAATCATGTGTTCTAACTCATAGTTAGCTCATTCACCATACGAGAAGAGTATTTTCTACCTATTTATAACCCTGCTTTACATCTAAGAAGTATGCACCGATCATTAATGATAATGATCGGTGCATACTTACAAAATACTACAGCAAATCACATGTAGACAATTTAACTGAACCATTGCCTACGATAATAATCATTTAGTAGTTAAGTTTAGGGTGCGTTTCCACAGAAGCGGAGCTGCGCGGAGTTCAGCGGAGCAGAGCCGTCTAAATAGGTAGGTGTTTCCACTAAAGCTGCACAGAGATGAGCGGTGCAGGGCTGAGCTGTGTAGCTGGGTGAAGTGGAGCCGAGCGGAGCTGAGACAAACGGAGCGGAGCTGAGACGATCGGAGCGGAGCTGTGAAGTGGCGATGAGTTGAACGGGGCTGTGAATACATTTCGTTTTAAGTCAGTACGGTGTCTGTCGTATAGTTGCAAAACTTCTGAAAAATTCGGAATAATTCCGGAATACTTCTGGGAAACTTTCTTTAAATCAGAATTATTCAAAATGAATTTAATTAAGATTTTTAATTTTTTTCGCTGAAAAATCTAGTCAAGTTACAACTTCCAAGCGCGAAATAGGTAGTAAGGTCGATTTTCCTGGTTTTTTTTTTGACAGTTGAAATATTCCCAAAGTTTTGAGATATTCCCGCGCAACCCCGCTCTACCGCGCGCATCCCCGCTCTACACCGCACAGCCCCGCTCTACATCGCACAGCCCCGCTTCACCCGGCACAGCTCCACTAAGCTCGACACCGCTGTGCTCCGCTTATCTCCGCGCACCATACACTTTAATGTAAATCTTCTCAACTCCGCTAACACCGTTTCCACTGAATCGGAGTGGAGATGAAATGTGTATTTTGAGCAAAGTGATTGGTCAATATTTATAAGTCTCTGCTCAGCTCTGCGCAGCTCAGCTTCTGTGGAAACGCAGCCTAACTGGATGCGACACGACATTACGACTGTATATAAATGACGACGACGGCGGAAATCAACTATTCAGACAGAAGAGCTCAGTCATCGCATCTGTTCTACTGACGCGCACTATGTTAGCAGCTGTGACGAAGTTTTTGCTAATAGCATCGTTTTCTTACAGATGCTCGGCTGATAAAGTTAATGGAAGCAATAAACCGCGGTACCACGCTTCTCCGCCGCACGGATGGATGAACGATCCCAATGGCTTCAGCAAATTTGGAGAATTTTACCACCTGTTCTATCAATATAACCCAAAGAGCAGCCAGGAGCCTGGTATTGCGAATTGGGGACATATGAAGAGCTCAGATCTAATGCATTGGGAACATCTACCAATCGCTATGTATGCAGATGAATCGTATGACAAAACTGGAGTGTTCTCAGGAAGTGCTTTAATTGAAAACAATACAATGTTTCTCTTGTACACGGGAAACGTTAATAACCCTGGAGAGACACCATATCAGCGTCAAGCTTTAGCCACAAGTACTGATGGAATTCATTTCACGAAATATGCAGGGAATCCTGTTATCAAAGCGGAGGAAGATCAGCCGGATATCAGAGACCCAAAAGTATGGAAACACGGTGATGATTATTACGTGGTATTGGGAAATTCTTTCAATAATAATACTCTTGGACGAGTACTACTTTATTCGTCGAAGGATTTAATTTTTTGGCAGAAGAAGTCAACTTTAGATGAGTCGGATGGCTCTCTAGGTTTTATGTGGGAGTGTCCGGATTTCTTCGAGTTGTCTGGACATTATGTACTGTTATTTTCACCACAAGGTATTGAACGTCAGGGAGATAAGTACAATAATCTATTTCAGACTGGTTATATAGTTGGCACTTTTGATTACGAAACTCATTTGTTTACGCCTGAAACCGAATTCATAGAATTGGATCATGGACATGATTTTTATGCAACACAAACAATTTTGGACGAAGATGGACGTCGGATAGTAATAGCATGGTTCAGTATGTGGGGGCAAGAATATCCTGACCGCGATGCTGGCTGGAGTGGCCAAATAACACTCCCGAGAGTTTTGTCCCTTTCGGAAAGTTTAAGACTTATCCAGAAACCCATAAAAGAGATTTCTGCTGCCCGTGGTCACACACTTTACTCTGGCAAGGCACGAGGTGATCACACCGTTCAGTTGGAAGATAAGACTGGTGAAATAAAAATAACAGCATCAAAGTGGCACAATCTCAATCTATTTATAGAGTCCACAAATGCAAGTGTTTCAATTAGTTATGATTTTCTTAAAGGTAAGGTGACACTCAATCGTGGTGGTGAAGATGGTATCCGCAGAACAAAGTGGAGGCCTGTTACTCAGAAACTTGAGTGGTACATCTTTGTGGACGCGAGTTCCATTGAATTATTCTGTGGGGAAGGTGAAGTTACTTTCTCCAGCCGCTTCTTCCCCGATGGCGATGTTAAACTTAGGTTAGGAGATGATGTGGAGGTTGAAAACTTGTCTGTTTCTGCAATGAAACGTACTGTAGAAGTGCCTAATGAAAGTTAAACTATTCAAGGCTTGTCTATAATAACCTTGTTGCAAATCACCACTGTAATGAAAATTGATATAAAAATGACAATGTTGTTCCTTATCTACATTGTCAACTTAATTTTTGGTTATTGAAAACAAAGTGTCTTTTTATCTCGTTACTCGTCTCAAGATTTTTAGTTTTTTTTATGATTCTCGCTTGTCTATTACGTACGTAACCATTCATATTTCGTCCAAATTAAATGAAAAAATAAACCTTGTGCATTTTTTTTGTGTGTTTTATATAGACCACTTAAAATCAAGTTGCTATGTGGCTTGGCATTGTTTAAAGACTCAAGAATTATACTATATTTATATCAAGAATTCAATTTTCAATTCAATTTTTATCAAGAACGGCACGGTTGGCGCAGTGGTTAAGCGATTGACTGCTGCGCTGCGTGTCGCGGGTTCGATTCCCGCACGGAACAAATATTTGTATGACCTACATGTATTTGTTCCGAGTCTGGGTGTTTTTCTATCTATAATATGTATGTATTTACAAAAAAAAAAAATGTATATAAGTAGTTTATCAGCCATCTTGTTACCATAACACAAGCATTAGGTTGCTTAGCTTGGGACTAGATGGCGCTGTGTGAAATGTCCAGGGATATTATTATTATTATTAATTATACTATTATACTAAAAATTAAGTGTTTCGTATTCGTTCCTTTGAAATTGTAACCAAAGAAATGGAGGCTATTTTTATTCACTAAAACGGTAGGTAAGGAACTTTATAATTGTTTGATTTGTAATAACCTAGTTTTTTGCCAATAACGAATTAAGCAATTTCGGGGAACAAAGTTATAACTTTAAATTCCAAAAAAATAACTGCCTATATACAAGATAAAACTTTATATGTACAGTCGCCAGCACATCAAGTTACCCCACTTTGACCTTGAACGCGTTATGAGCAACAACAGCGAGAATCGTGCGAAAGAGATGTATAGCTTTTTGTCTGTTCTTACTTGTAATATTTCGTGCTGCAGCGCGTACATGAGAGTGTGTGCGTGTGCGCGTCGTGGTGTACTTACTATGCGATAAGAAATGCGTAGCAGTTGGGTTGAATGAATACTTTTGACTTGAATCGAATCGAAATAATGGAATGGTAATAAAAACAGGCGGCCCGCGCAATGCCTCAAATACATACGAAAGCTATAATCAATTTGTTTTATTGAAATGATATCTTCTTAATCCTTCATTTTTACATATTATTATTTGTTTCTATTACCTATAAGTATTAAGTAGGTATTAGTATACTCATATTACCTACATTTAAACAGGTAGGTAGTTACGGTATACACCGTTACACAATTTTATTAATTATCATCAGGTATGTATAACCCGATGTGAGAAAAACATTTTTTTTTAATTTCAAGCAGGTTTAAATAACCTTTTGCGGGTTTTGTTACCTACTTACTGGCAGGCTGGCGGTCAATTGTTTTCGTGCGTTCCTTGCTCTTCTATTCTAAGTATTTTTACGAAATTTAATGCTGAAAACCCATAACACAATTGCGTGAAATTTTGAAAAAAAATATGGATACTTACCCCGTCACGAACCTGTGTAAGGTTTAGCCAATTAATTATACCTATAAAGTCTCTTGTCCGCCGCCGGCCGTGTTTGAGATTAACGTTACGTCCGCGATACAATCTTTTTACTAAAATAATAAGTTTGAACTTAGTAACGGAATTATCTATACCTACCGAAGTTTGCTTTTACATGCAAGTTCTAAGTAATAAGATACGATTTCGAAGATTATGAATTTTCTATTAAATTTTAATTTTATAATTCTAATCTATTATTATCGTTATTTCATCATCATCATCAGCCTATAGCAGTCCACTGCTAGACCTATGTCCAGCCGTGGACTATGCCGCCTCTCCTATTGCACGCCATTCAACTGGATTTTCGGAAAGAAAAGGCCATGGGTTCTCGTAGGAAACTATTTCTATGGGAACTCGGGCGGGGTCTTTTACAAAAAGGACAGTGACGTTTTCAACCGACTACAAAAAAGGAGGAGGTTCTCAATCAGACTGTATTTTTTTATGTTTGTTACCTCAGAACTCCGTTATAAGCCGATTTGCAAAATTCTTTTTTATTTGTAAGGATATACTTTCAGGTTGGTCCCATAGAAATTTCATCAAAAACGGTTCAGTAGTTTGGATACTATTTGTTTACTGGTAAAAGTTACAACTTAAAAGTGAAAAATAAAAACTTTTTTGGTGGCGAACAACGAAAATGCGAAACAAGCGATACCGACTTTCGAAATTAAAGTTATTTTTCACTTTGTAGTGTCTTTTTTGGAAGTCAGTTGTTTTTTTTTTCTCAAAAAAGTTTTTATTTTCACTTTTGAGTTGTAAATTTTACCAGTAAACAAATAGTAACCAAACTAAGTACTAAAAAGTTTTTTTGAGTAAATAAATGTGGCGTCGTCGGGGCCCCGTATAATAGATTCTATACGGCGCTAGCTCCCCCTGCTTTCGGCGCCTTAGCTACACAACCGATCATCATGGAATTTTGCTTATCTACCTATCAGAAAAGGACATAGGAATAGGATAGGTTACTACGGGAACGCGTGTGAAAGCGCGAAAAAATCTCAAAATAAAATGCGGAATAAAATAATCTTAATCTTTTTATTTAATATACCTAATTGAAAACTAAAAAAAACAAATACCTACTCTAAAATTAAATATACTTACCTACAATAAAATTTATAAAACCAAACTATACAATAGATTAAAAATAAGTAGATAATATTTCTTTTTTACACGCTTTTATTTTTAGAAAGAAAGAAAATACGTTTATTTGCGGTAAACATGACGCGAAAAGGAACATAAACAAAAAAAAACAATTATTAGTAGGTATTAGTTTTATTAATATTTGTAACAGATTAATTATACAGTTACATCTGTCACCAATGGTTGCCAAGCAAAATCAAATGCTGCCGCCAAACAAAAGTAAGCTTTTACCTAGATTAATATAATTGGACTGGGCTGTATAAGACCCGGTACCCACAGGCGGCACGGCACGACAATTTCATTGATATGTCACAGCCTGCTTTGGCATCCTTCGGGACGTTCTGGCATGCCGTGGCATCCCGAAATGTGAATGCTAACCATGATAAAATAAAATCCCAAATCATTTGCGCTAATCCCTTGTCGTGCCATGCCGCCAGTGGGTGACGGCCCTAACTTAAATTATAACCAACAATTAGTAGATAATGGAAAAATGCTCAAGAATATAACAATGGTGAATACCTTTATTTTGATAAATAAAATAATTACAATATTAAAATACAACTTATGGATTGTAAAACTGTGCTACTATTTAATGTGAAAGTTTCTGAGAATGGATGGCTGAATACATAGGATAGGTTCGTACGGAAACCCGGGTGATTGAAGTGCATTATTTACTAGTGCCGTATCATCTAATGGTAAGTTTAGGCTACGACACTATACGCCATGCACAGTGTCTCTGTGTGTGAACAAAACTCAACGAATACCTACACCTTGCGACACCGAGTGTCTAAGTGTTCAGACACGGTGTCAGACATTGAGTGTACTGTAGGTAGTAGTAGTGTTGTAGACTAAACTAAGTTCGATCGGGTCTTATTAGCGCGAAGAATATGACATGACCTAAAAGAGCCCAAACTTGACCTCAGAAATACGCAAGATCGGCCTTTCAGTTGTTATGAAATATAACTACTTACATGGGAGCGTAAATCGTTGCCAAACCAATATGTTATTATTAAATGATAAATAAAAAGTTACTTACATAAATTAAACTCTAATAACTATAGATACCTACTGTAAAATTGTAATAACATAACAATACAAATATAAGCAGATATAGGTATTTATTCAGGCCATGGCAGGCGGATGACGTCATCCTGTGCCGCGAACCACGCCTGCACCACCCTGCAGGTGTGCACGCGGCAGTTGTCTTCCGGCTTCCCCAAGGCGGGCTGTGTCCATTGAAATCTAAAACAAAGAAAATTTTGTCAATTTAATACTTACCTAGGATTCCTTAGTATGACAAATAGTACGGGCCAATTTAACTATTATCTGCATTCGCGATTTATTTGCAGATAATGTAAACAAATATGAGTTTATGGAAAAATAACTTTAATTCCTACATCATAAAGTTTAGTTTACGTTAGAACTTCAAACATTTTTATAACTGCTAGTCTAGTAGTGCTAGTCACTCTGAAATCAACCTAATTACCATTGGAATAAAATCGATATTTGTTTAACTTGAAATAGCATTAGTTGAATAGACTTTAAATGAGTACGGGACGGCTAAAAAATCTTCAAAATATAAAGATAAACAAATTTGTCGAATTGAGAACTTCCACCCTTGTTGAGGTAGATTGTAAAGAACTGAAGATTTATCTAATACATCATCTGCCTAGCCTTTTCCCAACTATGTTGGGGTCGGCTTCCAGTCTAACCGGATGCAGCTGAATACCAGTATTTTACATGGAGCGACTGCCTATCTGACCTCCACAACCCAGTTACTGGGTAATACGATACCCCTTGGTAAGACTGGTTGTCAGACTTTCGGGCTTCTGACTACCCGTAACGACTGTCAAGGATCCCCGAATGACAGCCGGGACCAACGGCTTAACGTGCTTTCCGAGGCACGGAGGGGTCTCGGTATGTAAAGATGGTCACCCATCCACAGACCAACCGCGGCAAGCGTAGCTTAACCTGACCGATCGACCTGTGCGGCCGTTATTATTTAGCCACGGGACCTGTGCGGCTGTTATTATTTAGTCACGGAAGATTTATCTAATACATAGTAGGTAATAATGTGAGCGCCGAGCGCCCTTCCAACTACCTACCTACATTTCTATTAGGTAGTAGGTAGGTATCATTTATTTTAATCAATTTTGTTATTCACTTTTTAAGAAAACCATATTTTATGAGTGATGAATAAGTTGAGGTGATATTTATGATTACAAGCTACACATGGACTTACGCTGTACGAAGTTGATGTTATTCGTGTGGTCAGAAAAGGATCGGCAGAGTGTGCGGCGTCTGCCGCCCGGTTGGCGGCGATGGGCTCCGATGGTTCCTCTTTCTTCCCACCGCCAGCCAGAGAGAAGCCAGAAGTAAACAGATTTTTTCTGGAACGAAACAAATAGCTATAGTGTATTTGCCCATAATTACTCAATTACTATGCAAAGATGTATTAATACTTATAATTCCCTACAATAATAGCTTACATAAAGTGATTAAGTTATTTATTTACACACTAACATCGCTACCATTACAGGGTTACACCCAATGCGATAGCGTGGTAACTAGATTCTAACTAAGCAGGGGCTACAGTCTCGACATTCATAGCGATCGCTTTACGACCGAATTCGGTCGCCAAGCCCTGTCACTCCATACATTACACCTGTCAATCCGGGACTTAGCGAGTTGCGACCGAATTTGGTCGTAAAGAGATCGATATGATGGTATTTTAAAATTATTTTTAAATTATTAGTAATTAAGTAAAATTAAGGTGTAATTTTATGTGTAAACGTAATTTAATTGCATAAATACTCAGGATTATTGTTTTCCTGTTAATAGAAAGAGTACTTAATACACAGTGTTTGTTACACACCGGTACCGGTAACCTAAAACCAACAGCTGACGTTCGTACTGCGGAATAAAACGGGGAGTATTTGTTTACTTTTACTTTATAATAGCACACAATCGTTATTGTAACTCTGTTACATATATCCTCGTGACCTCTTAGCATAAATAGTTCGCTGATTTAGATCTCTGCATTGGGTCTAGATCGCATTGTTTACATCATAGAAAACGAAACTTAGCAAAGATTTTGTTATTCTCATTGTGATCCTTAAGATAATACACAAGAATAAAAAGGTTCATGATCTTTATTTTTGCATTGCCGTTATACCTACTGTAATATTTAAACAAAAAATAACTTTAAAATCTAGGCAACCTACCCACATAAAGAAAAGTAAAATTCGTAAGGCAATAAAATCATCCAAATTTGATAATATTACCTTACTTACTGAATTGGCTTGAGCTGTTTTCAACCCCAACCTAATTTCTTCATTGAACTACGCTAACATCTTTCATTTTCCCTTTCATTTCCAACTTTATTTTATTTGTCTCCTACTTTTTCTCACCGTTTCTCTATGCTACTTTCAGTAACTAATCCTGAAACCATGCCTGTGATGACCCGTAAGGCTACTGCTCAGGAGATGGACCTTAAATTGAGAACGGCCCTCCCAAAAACTTGAAGCAAAGAAACTCCAATATGACCAATTGCTACTGGAGAATGATGAAAGTGAGGAGCAGTTCAAGAAAATTGTTGACAAATATCAAGCCTTAAACGGGAGCTAGTAGACCTACATCAACAATATCTGAATGTTGTTGATGAACGCTACCAATTGAAGGTGGTCACGGATGGTTTCAACAACTGTAGTCTTTTGTATGAGGAGGCTTTAAGCAAAGTTAGGGACCTAGAAGATGAATTATTTCATGCTAATAGTCGCATTAACCAGTTAGGAAAACAAATAGAATGTAATCAGGTTAAAGAAAAAAACCATTTATATAATGAATTGTTAAATAGTAATTGTAACCCTCATTCCATAACAACTATTGACCTTACTCAAGATTCCTTGCTGAAACAGAATTATAATTATAGTTATAAAGTTAGTCATAACAAAATGAATAAATATGCAAGAATGAATAGAATAATTAAAAAATGTAATCAATTTAGGAAACAACAGAAGCACTTTTCCAAAAATATTCCACTGAGGAAAGAACGTGTTGATCTAATAAATAAATTAAACAATCAGCAAATTAAATTAGAAGACAGCAGAAAAATCTATGAAATTGATACACAGCGCTTACAGTCTGACATACAGGTACTTGAGAGCACACTTAGTTCCCTTTACATTAAATACGTGGGTTCTCAGAACCAAATTAAAGAACATATTCTTGCTGCTAGTGAGTTAGTTATGTGTCAGTGTACTTGTCAGGTTTTAAACCCTGTTGTTGTCCAGCCTGAGGCAACGGAGCACCCGTCCCAGACTGAGAGTTTGTCTCAAGACTGTAACCTTAACCAAGACGTACCTAATATAGTGCAAGATCTATCTCAAGTAGTACAGCTTGAGACTGGTATTTGTCCATCTTTCAGTAGTCATGATTCAGTTATGTTCTCAGATTGTATAGGAAGAGGTTTAGGTAAATTAATTAGTGACAACCTGAGTTATTCTACTCAAAATTATTGTATGCCAGGGTCAACCTACAAACAAATAATGACATCAGTAACAGGAAATATATTTAATCCTAAAACCAACATTACCTACTGTATTTGTAGGTAACAGTTCTAATGTCAAAAAATATTAAATCACTGACTGTGTAACTGAGTTGTTAAAGTTAAATTGTAGAAAAGTAATATTGTGTGCTTTCCCATATTTTAAGAAATTGACAACTAGACAGAACAATTATATTCATATGCTTAATAAGCATATGCACTTTTTAACTAGTCATTACAGTGACAAGCTTGTATATTTTGACACCAACAGTTTTGTGGAATCTTTAAAGTCGACTAGGGATACTGTGTATCTGCCTGTTAGCTTTAGACACATAATAGCAAGGCTACTAGCTTTTTACATAAACTCAGACATAAGTAGTATGTCGAAGTCTTGTATTATTAACACCAAAACAGTTAGTAATAATACTAATAGTAAGGTGGCTGACCTAAATAAGTGTAGCTCAAATGCTATAAATATTTATACAAATTGTACGAAGGAGGTTCCATTTCCCTTAAGCACTATGAGCTCACTGCCTGGTGATAACATTGAAGTCTTGGGATTAACTCCGAATAATCATTTAAACTAGTTTGTAAGACAACAGAAGGTACCAGTAATATTATTCTTATACCTAACAACAACAAGGTATCTTCTTGCTATAAATTAAGTAAATATCAAAAAGGAGATCAGCAGAATGCCTTGACACTATTTCATCAAAATATTCAAGGTATGTCTTCCAAATTATTAGAAATTCAAATGTTTTTGGAAAAAACAAAGTTTGACATTGTTTGTTGTACTGAACATTGGTTAAAGGATTACCAAATGCTAATTAGTTAAGAGAACTATAGTGTGGGCAGTTGTTTTAATCGTAAATCTATGCTGCGTGGAGGTTCTTTAATCTTGATTAAAAATTGTATTATAATCCAAACAACGAAATGACATAAGTAGTGGGTTTATCGATTGAACATTGCATCGAACTGTCCTGTGTTGAGCTTGTTAAGCATGTTGTAGTGTGCGTTTACAGACCCCCTAATTATCAGAACTTTTCGTTATTTGAGTCAATAATGGAAGATGTCCTAGCGAAACTTGATGTCGAGACTGCAGCCCCTGGGCCCGCTGGGCACGAGAACACATTTGACCCAGCAATGTTTCAACGGACAAAAAGAAAGTGCGTAATTGCTTAGATACCTATTTACTTTAAAATCCAATCACTACCTACCTACTGGATTAACTTTTGTTTAGAATGTTTCATGACTAAATGGAATCAAAAACAATAATTCATCGAATTCTCTTTACATAAGTATAACTCTGAATTTACGCTTTACGCTTGGAACAGCGCGTAGCGTTAACTATATTTCGAAAATTCTGTAGAAAAACACCATTGACACATGTTTTCAATAATAGCCTTTCTATAATTTAATTCAAAAATTATGATTACTTACAAAAAATATTACTCACCGTCACCGTTATGCCCGTCTGCCGACAAATATCTATCACCCGGCATCCACTCAATCGAAGCACTATGATGCGCCCTCTTTGAATTTGCGTCAACTGAGGTGCCACAATATTATATTTATAAAATGTTTTAAGAAATTTCACAGCACAGCACACAGGATTCTAAATCACAGAACATAAATACCCTAACGAACGGGTTTCAAATACGTACGCATAGTTATGGATCAAGCGCAACTGACGTAAACGAACGATGTGATTTTCGTTTAATTTCGTAAAGGATCGGGAGAACTCGGAAGCAGCGGCGGGCGCGCAGGGGCGAGTGGGTGTGGCTTATTCCTATTGGGGCATGTTACATTGTCAATAATATCACGATACCGTGGTAATATTGATGGTATAATAGGCCGTATCACGGTATCGTGCTCAATAATTGCGATATCGCGATATTAGTATCGTGATAATATTGACAAATGTGACATTCCCCAGTGAAACATGATGATTGGCTCCCAATTATTAGTATGTGCAACCATTGGGCAATTTTAAAAACGTTGAAAACTCCACCAATCATGCCGAGGATACTTTCTTTCTAACACTCCACGGCGCGTCGTAGTTATATTTATGTATAGAGTTTACGTTGATGTGCTGGCGTCTGTACAATAATAATATCTAACTCTTTTTTGGACGTCAGAGAAATACATGATGTAAACTATATTATTATAATAAACACTATTTAAAGTAATGAAAATCATTTGTATAAATACAGGTGGCAGTCTCATATAGTCTAAATACAGGGTCCAATTAAAATAGATGGACAAATTTTACCACAGCGCTCAGTACGTATAGCCACAGATATCCAAGCAAAAAAAAGACTGATTAAAATTATTTTATTTTGACCTAAAATAATAAATACCTGGCACTCTAGAATAAACACATCCATCCATTATGAGTAGGTGCTTGCACTCGCGCCCCGCTCGTTCATTGGGTAACCAACATTTATAAGTGTATTTTTGTTAGCTGATTATTTTAATTGTAACTATCTAATGCGTTTATATTATATATTTTTTACCATTGTCCTTATTATGGTGGTCTGAATGATTGTCCACCTATTTTAATGGAATCTTATATAATGTATGTTTGGCAAAATAAACAGGAAAACTGTATAAACTTGTTAATAAGGAGCAAAGTCATGGTCATCTTATTGTTTATAAAATAAAATGGTAAAGGTGTTTTCACAAGTTTATTGCTGCAGTTTTTACTATGCTACTGGGTTTATGCAACCTTTCTCAAACCCAGAGGCCCGTTCAATGTGTTTCGTGTTTCTACAACGACTTTTAATAGGATTGGCATACACTATCAATTAATCTTCTATGACCCTTTGTACACATACGTTTTTCTCGAGGTTTCACCCACATAAGAGTTGATCTCGTGGGAATATCGAGATAAATAGTATCGTAGGTGTGATTCTGATGTATAACTTATATTACTGTAAAGTTTCACAAAAATCCGTTTAGTAGTTTTTGCGTGAAAGAGTAACAAACATCCATTCATCCATCCTCAGAAACTTTTGCGTTTATAATATTAATTGGATAGATTATACAGTATGATAATCCATACTCCATTCTTGTATTGTATGTAAAAATCAAATATTTCATAGTTAAGTTAGAGGGGTTATGTAAGGAAGTTTAACCTAATAAATATTTGTACCTATGTATATAACTTTATGAAACAATAAACGTTGAGTTATTGAACAAAAATAGTTTAACCTTATGAAGGTACTCAATGCTGATAGTTATATTAATAATAGCATTGTTATCAACCTGAATGTTTGAATGGTTTATAGGTTTCAAGTAGCCCTTATTGTAATTGCATTATTGTAAATCAGCATGTGTACTCATCGTAACATTTTATATTTACCTAAGCCTTCAGGTTTTAAAAAAGCTGTTTTTTTAGTTTTACGAGATGGATCTTTCTTTTCTGTGGGGAAATCAACATGGACACCGCCTTGGGAGAATGGAGGGTTATATCCTATCGACTAAAGCCTCGCGGTTCCTGCCACTACCAGAGTAAGGGGCTCGGGAGATACTCAAACATTCGTCGCACCCCCGACTGGAAGGACTTTGCTCTGAAAAATGGAATAAAGTCTAAGAAAAGTAATTGGATATTATTGATAACATACGTTGATGCATGTATTTTGAAAAGAATATCCTGTCTTTATTTTGCAGGTAGCAATATATGTAGCTTTAGTCTTCCTAATCCATGTGACCTATGAGTTTGTTTCAGCCTTGCTTCTCAGAGTAGTCGGATAGGAAACGCCAACCTCAACTAGTTTTTAGGGTTCCGTTGCCAAATGGCGAAAACGGAACCCTTATAGATTCATCATGTCTGTCTGTCTGTCTGTCCGTCCGTATATCACAGCCACTTTTTTCGGAAACTATAAGAGCTATACTGTTGAAACTTGGTAAGTAGATGTACTCTGTGAACCGCTTTACGATTTTCACACAAAAATAGAAAAAAAAAACAGCAAATTTTGGGGGTCCCCCATACTTAGAACTGAAACTCAAAAATTTTTTTTTCATCAAACCCATACGTGTGGAGTATCTATGGATAGGTCTTCCAAAATGCCTACACACATTTTACCACTTTGGAAGTGTCTCTCGCGCAAACTATTCAGTTTAGAAAAAAATGATATTAGAAACCTCAATATCATTTTTGAAGACCTATCCATAAATAACCCACACGGATGGGTTAGATGAAAAAAAAAATTTGAGTTTCAGTTCTAAGTATACCCCCAAAATTTATTGTTTTTTTTTTCTATTTTCGTGTGAAAATCGTAAAGCGGTTCACAGAGTACATCTACTTACCAAGTTTCAACAGTATAGCTCTTATAGTTTCCGAAAAAAGTGGCTGTGATATACGGACGGACAGACAGACAGACAGACATGATGAATCTATAAGGGTTCCGTTTTCGCCATTTGGCAACGGAACCCTAAAAACTAGTTGAGGTTGGCGTTTCCTATCCGACTACTCTGAGAAGCAAGGCTGAAACAAACTCATAGGTCACATGGATTAGGAAGACTAAAGCTACATATATTGCTACCTGCAAAATAAAGACAGGATATTCTTTTCAAAATACATGCATCAACGTAGGTATGTTATCGATAATATCAAATTACTTTTTTTAGACTTTATTCCATTTTTCAGAGCAAAGTCCTTCCAGTCGGGGGTGCGGCGAATCTTTGAGTATCTCCCGAGCCCCTTACTCTGGTAGTGGCAGGAACCGCAGGGCTTTAGTCGATAGGATATAACCCTCCATTCTCCCAAGGCGGTGTTCATGTTGATTTCCCCACAGAAAAGAAAGATCCATCTCGTAAAACTAAAAAAACAGCTTTTTTAAAACCTGAAGGCTTAGGTAAACATAAAATATTACGATGAGTACACATGCTGATTTACAATAATGCAATTACAATAAGGGCTACTTGAAACCTATAAACCATTCAAACATTCAGGTTGATAACAATGCTATTATTAAAATAACTATCAGCATTGAGTACCTTCATAAGGTTAAACTATTTTTGTTCAATAACTCAACGTTTATTGTTTCATAAAGTTATATACATAGGTACAAATATTTATTAGGTTAAACCTCCTTGCATAACCTCTATAACTTAACTATGAACTATTTGATTTCTATAAAATATTCCTTCAGAGATTTGAACAAGCGCATAGATCTAAAAATACTAACTTTTAGGTCAAAACAAAATAAAAATCGGCCAATATAACTCGGATACTGCTGTCGTCCCTCTCCGCTTTCGGCTACTTTTCGGTTTAAATGTCAATCATGTGTGCTAACTCATAGTTAGCTCATTTATCATATGAGAAGAGTATTTTCTACCTATTTATAACCCTGCTTTACGTCTAAGAAGTATGCACCGATCATTAATGATAATGATCGGTGCATACTTGCAAAATACTACAACTCACATGCAGACAATTTAACTGAACCATCGCCTACGATAACCATTTTGTAGTTAAGTTTACATTGAATTTACACAACTGGATGCGACACGACATTACGACTGTATATAAATGACGACGACGGCGGAAATCGACTATTCAGACAGAAGAGCTCAGTCATCGCATCTGTTCTACTGACGCGCACTATGTTAGCAGCTGTGACGAAGTTTTTGCTAATAGCATCGTTTTCTTACAGATGCTCGGCTGATAAAGTTAATGGAAGCAATAAACCGCGGTACCACGCTTCTCCGCCGCACGGATGGATGAACGATCCCAATGGCTTCTGCAAATTTGGAGAATTTTACCACCTGTTCTATCAATATAACCCTAAGAGCAGCCAGGAGCCTGGTATTGCGGATTGGGGACATATGAAGAGCTCAGATCTAATGCATTGGGAACATCTACCAATCGCTATGTATGCAGACGAATCGTATGACAAAACTGGAGTGTTCTCAGGAAGTGCTTTAATTGAAAACAATACAATGTATCTCTTGTACACGGGAAATGTTAATAACCCTGGAGAGACACCATATCAGCGTCAAGCTTTAGCCACAAGTACTGATGGAATTAATTTCACGAAATATGAAGGGAATCCTATTATCAAAGCGGAGGAACATCAGCCGAATATCAGAGACCCAAAAGTATGGAAACACGGTGATGATTATTACATGGTATTGGGAAATTCTTTCAATAATAATACTCTTGGACGAGCACTACTTTATTCATCGAAGGATTTAATTTCTTGGCAGGAGAAGTCAATTTTAGATGAGTCGGATGGCTCTCTAGGTTTTATGTGGGAGTGTCCGGATTTCTTCGAGTTGTGTGGACATTATGTACTGTTATTTTCACCACAAGGTATTGAACGTCAGGGAGATAAGTACAATAATCTGTATCAGACTGGTTATATAGTTGGCACTTTTGATTACAAAACTCATTTGTTTACGCCTGAAACCGAATTCATAGAATTGGATCATGGACATGATTTTTATGCAACACAAACAATTTTGGACGAAGATGGACGTCGGGTAGTAATAGCGTGGTTCGATATGTGGGAGGAAAAATATCCTGAGCGTGATGCTGGCTGGACTGGTCAAATGACACTCCCAAGAGTTTTATCCCTTTCGAAGAATTTAAGACTAATCCAGAAACCCATAAAAGAGATTTCTGCTGCCCGTGGTCACACACTTTACTCTGGCAAGGCACGAGGTGGTCACACCGTTCAGTTGGAAGATAAGACTGGTGAAATCAAAATAACAGCATCAAAGTGGCACAATCTCAATATATTTATAGAGTCCACAAATGCAAGTGTTTCAATTAGTTATAATTTCCTTAAAGGTAAGGTGACACTCAATCGTGGTGGTGAAGATGGTATCCGCAGAACAAAATGGAGGCCTGTTACTAAGAAACTGGAGTGGTACATCCTTGTGGACGCGAGTTCCATTGAACTATTCTGTGGGGAAGGTGAAGTTACTTTCTCCAGCCGCTTCTTCCCCGATAGCGATGTTAGACTTAGGTTAGGAGATCATGTGAAGGTTGAAAACTTGTGTGTTTCTGCAATGAAACGTACTGTAGAAGTGCCTACTGAGAGTTAAACTATTCAAGGCTTGTCTTGTCTACCTTGTTGCAATTCACACTAATAATGAAAATTGTTGTAAAAATTGACAATGTTGTTCCTTATCTACATTGTCAACTTAATTTTTGGTTATTGAAAACAATGTCTTTTTATCTCATAATCGTGTAAAGATGTTTAGTTTTTTTTTTATGATTCTCGCTTGTCTATTATAACGTCCGTATGTAATTTTTATATTTTGTCCACATTAAATGAAAAAATAAACCTTGTGCATTTTTTTTTGTGAGTTGTACCTATTTAAAGACCACTTAAAATCAAGTTGTTATATGGCTTGGCATTGTTTAAAGAACCAAGAATTATACTATACTTATCTCAGGAATTATACTAAAAAATAACTATTTCGTATTCGTTCCTTTGAAATTGTAACCAACTAAATGGAGGCTATTTTATACACTAAAACGGTAGGTAAGGAACTGTATAATTGATTGATTTGTAATAACAAAGTTTTTTGCCAATAACGAATTAAGCAATTTTGGGGAACAAAGTTATAACTTTAAATTCCAAAAAACTTACTGCCTATATACAAGATAAAACTTTATATGTACAATAATAATATCTAACTCTTTTTTGGACGTCAGAGAAATACATGATGTAAACTATATTATTATAATAAACACTATTTACACCAATAAGTAATAAAGTAATGAAAATCATTTTTATAAACACAGGTGGCAGTCTCATATAGTCTAAATATTTGGCAAAATACCTACACAGGAAAACTCTATAAACTTGTTTTTTTTATTTCAGTTACAGTTGTGTAAATAAGGAACAAAGTCATAGTCATCTTATTTTTTATAAAATAAAATGTTGTAGGTGTTTTTACAAGTTTATTGCTACAGTTTTTAGCATGATACTGGATTTATGCAACCTTTCCCAAACCCAGAGGCCCGCTCAATGTGTTTTGTGTTTCTACAACGACTTTTAATAGGATTGGCATACCTATCAATTAATCTTCTATGGCCCTTTTGTACACACACGTTTTTCTAGCCTACTATGATTTATTCACCGTGTATAGGCACGGTCGGCAAATATCTATGGATCATTAAAGAAGCTTGTTGATAAAACGGTTTTTTTCTACGGCGCAGTTTATTTATACGCCGCACCGTATAGAAACCGTGCCGTGTACAAAGGCAATCCAATGCATTTTGAGTTTTCCATCATAGTTATCGCTGATAGAATGTCACTTTCTCTAGGCCCTCAGGGCAGTTATCATAGTTGTTTAGTATTATTGGGACATTGATAATTGATGTCCCTGCCACCTCAACAATTTGCAAAGTAACAATATCAACGTTCATGTTTTTATCTTGCGTGTTTCCTTGCTATGTTCTGCCTATTCATTAAATAAACATTAATCTGACAATCACCTAGCCAAGGGCATCAGTTTAACATATTAAGGAGTGCAAAAACAATCACTACGCTTACGTCATACAAGTGGCAAGATTGCGTTGCTTCAGGAAGAAAATATTGTGAAAATAGAAATAAAATGAATAAGCTGTCAATAGTGTCAATCCCTAGCATTAGTAGGAATGACAGCTCACTCCACGCTCACTTCACCTAAGTTTTCACGTTGAGATGGTTACAGAATCGCACTCACATGAATCTCCCATGAGAACGAAACATGTGCTTAATACATGGTTGCAATTTGCGCGTGGATGCCAGCCTGTATTTTTGGTTATAATTACAGGACTTTTTCACCCACTGAAAAGGAACATGCATTGATCCACCAAATGAAAATACGACTTAATACATCAAATGGTAAAATGATTGAAACATTAACATGAAATTAATACATCAAATGGTATATGTCTAAAAATACGACTTACGAAGATACGGTTCAAGTGGTCTAGAGGTATAAGACCCTACCTGTGTGGCGCGACAAGGCGAGCGTTCGAATCTCAGAGATTGTAAAACTTTGTGTTCATTTTTTGACACAAAATAATTCCTGAGATGAATTTCTTCGACAATTTAAACGTAACATTTAGGCGTCCCAGGCCCCATACAAAATCGGAATCGCCAACTATCGACGATAGTGACACTGTAATTCCTAACACAATGGAGTTTACCACCAGTAGTATGCCAGACATGTCTGATGATGATGAAGACGACCAAGTTAAGTTATTAAGAGAGGAGATACAAAATCTTGCAAAACAGTTAGAGAGTGCTCATAAAGAAATAGAAATATTATCGGTTGAAAACAGTACACTAAAGCTTGAAAATGATAAATTGATAAGAAAAAATAACATGTATAAAATAGTAGCTACAAATAGTCCTATGAAATCAAACCAAAATACACCAAGAAAAAAAACCCACAGGAACTGTAAAACAAAGCAGACACAAACGGATATTCTGGAACGTGAAAAAACTGATATACCTATTAACACAGAAAATCAACTAAATACTACCAAAAATGAACAGGGGACAAAAACACATATGAATAATTCAGACATAAAAGAAAGAAAGAATTCTATGGGAACCAAAACCAAAACCCAGACCAAGCTTCAAACTCAACAACAACTTAAACAAAACAAATTGTGCATTCTGAGTGCTAATAAACAAAACAGGATCCTGTCTATAGTAGAAGAAACTTTTGAAAAACAATATAATTTTTGTCACTATCTAACAACAGATGGAGCTACATGTGACCTCCTGCAGGGGATAAACACAAAACTTACGGATTACACGATGAGTGACTACTGTGTGATTTTAATTGGTGAACAAGACTTTAAAATAGCTAAAAATTACTCTGAACTTATATTAGACATAAGGAAGACTCTTAGTGAAATAACTCATACTAATATTATTATCTGTCTACCCACATATAAATATAACATGAACTCAAATATGTATAATTGGCGAGTCATGAACTTTAACCATACTTTATGTCAAGATATCTGGACACACAAATATGCTCATGTATTAGATTCAAATGCTAGTGTCGAGTATGATTATAATTCATTCTTCAGGCAGTCTGGCCAAGTAAATAATTTTGGGTTCCATTCCATTTTTGTTAATCTTCTAGCGGTAATTAATCACATTCAACGCATCAACATTTATAACAATAAGACTGTAAATACTCCCCTAATCACATTAACGTCTCACAATCCCACACACGTATTAGAAACAGAAAAGCAATTTTTTCGTCACTAAAAGCCTTTACGTGATGCATCAAAACATAGCGGGGCTGTTAAATAAGGTGGATGCTTTAAATGTTTGCCTAGATGAATTGGTAGAAAAGGACATTAGTGTTGACGCGCTGTGTGTTACCGAGCACTTTATGATGTCAGGGTACGAAAGACATTTAAATATCCCCAATTACTCTTTAGCATCATTTTTCTGTAGGAAAGAAAGTAAACGAGGTGGGGCTTGTATTTTGATTAGAAACGGGCATCAATGGAGAGAAGTTCCATATATAGCGGGGGCATCTATAACTGGTGTAGTTGAATGTTGCGGTGTGGAGCTCATACAATACAATATGATTATTTTATGTGTCTACAGAGTACCGAAACGAAATAACCTAGATGTATTTTATGAAACAATAGAACAAATATTACAAAAAATATGTAAAAAGAAGTATGAGTATATTATAATGGCGGGTGATTTTAACATTGACATAATGAAGAAAAATAAGGTTGTGTTGGATTTCGAATGTCTGTTATTAAATTTCAATCTTAAGTTGGCCTTAAAGCAACCAACCAGAATTCAAAGTCAAACTTGTATTGACAATTTCGCACATAATTTTGGAGCCAAATGTAAAACGGACGTTATTGAATTAGCGCTGTCAGACCACACAGCGCAAATAATAAAATGTCCGGTGAAAAAAACTTTTATGTTAAAATACTGGCGTAGAAAACGACGGGACTTTAGCGTTGAAAATATGGTTAAATTTAGGGACTGCTTAAACAATTTGACCTTTTCGGAAATATATGAAACTGAAGATCCAAATATCGCTTTTGACATATTTATTGACAACTTTAAACTGTATTATGACCTTTGTTTTCCATATAAGCTGACAACAGTAAATGTAATTAAAAAATCTAAATGGATCTCACATGGCATTAAATTATGCAGCAAAAAGAAACGTCAATTGCTCTGGCATTGCAGATTTAAACCAAATTTGACGAATAAAAACATTTTTAAGAATTACACAAAGAGGTTTAAAAAAGTAATGAGATTGACTCGACAAGCTCAAAACAATTACTCAATTAAAACTGCAACAAATAAATCTAAAATGACATGGAACATCATCAATAAATCGAAACCATTTTTACCTAAAGAATCCATTAGCTATATAAATGTCGATGACAAAATAGTAAATGACCCTCTAGAAATAGCTAACGCGTTTAACAATTTTTTCGTAGATAAAATACAACCAAGTCAAAGTTCGGGAAGCAACGTAACAAATAATATTATAAAACGGAAAGACTCAGTCTTTGTAGCACCCAGTATACCTGTAGACATATTAAACATAATTAAATCTTTAAAAGCTACAAATAGTACAGGTTATGATGGTATTTCTACAAGGGTTGTAAAGTATGTTTCTGAAACCATTTGTACCCACTTAAGCTACCTAACAAATCTGTGCATCAGCTCAGGTGTATATCCGGATGCCCTAAAAGTTTCAAGAGTGAAACCATTATTTAAAAAAAACAATAAGGAAAACATGGCGAACTATAGACCAATTGCCTTAATTCCTATAATGTCCAAAATTTTTGAAAAATACGTCTATAAAGAACTATACTCATACCTTGAAAATAAAGATATATTTAGTAAAGAGCAAAAGGGGTTTAGACAAAACATGTCAACCAGTATGGCCATTTATGACTTTTTATATACCGTTATGACGAATATGGACAGAAGAATCCCGGTGTGTGCTATATACTGCGACATGACACAGGCTTTTGACTACGTGGACCATAGCATCTTGCTACAGAAATTAGAAGCTTACGGCATAAGGGGAAACATACTAAATCTTATTCAGTCATACCTTACTAATAGAAAACAATACACAGAAATTGAGAGAATTAATGTTAAGACAAAGAAAGAGGAAATTTATGTATCAAGCGAACGCACACCTACATACGGTGTTCCTCAAGGCAGCGTACTCGGATCTTTATTATTCATAATATACATCAATGACCTGCCTAGTGCTATTGACCACCCCATGACTCTCTTTGCCGACGACAGCACGATGACTATAGCATGTAAAAATAAAGATATATATGAAAGTGACATAAATGAATCTTTGACATCAATAATATCATGGTTAAACAGGAACAACCTAAAAATAAATCTAGATAAGACAACTATTATGCATTTTAGGCAACGGACCCAGGCTGTATTTGACATTAACGTAATTTACATGGACACTATACTTAATAAAGTCGACGCAACAAAATTTCTAGGAATTATTATTGACTCTAAATTGAACTGGAAGGCTCACATCGAATACCTAAGTAAACGTCTGAGCTCCGCTGCGTACGCCTTATATAAACTGGCCCCAGAGCTAAACACAGATGCCTTATTAACAGCTTATCATGGTCTAGTAGCATCGTTATTGCGTTACGGTATTATATTCTGGGGGAATTCCACTGACAAAGCAATTGCCTTTAAGGCACAAAAGAGATGCATCCGTGCTATGTTTAATTTGAAGTCGACCGACAGCTGTATGCCATTATTTAAACAACACAAATTACTAACTCTACCGTCTCTGTATATCTTTGAAATTGGTACATTTGTTAGGGTTAATCAATTGCTATTTCCACGACTAGCTGACACCTTCCCTCGTAACAGACGTGACAATAATCAACTGTGTTCGCATACGTCAAAGACTGTATTAATGGGAAAAAGCGTTTTCTGTATGGCTCCTAAAATTTATAATAAAATACCACAGTCATATAAATCACTGCCGGTAAATTTGTTTAAAAAAAAGATTAGAGATTTATTAACAGACAAGTGTTATTATAACATAAATGATTTTTTGAATGACACTATTTGACATTTTTTTTTTTTTTTTTTTGTAAATTATTAGTACTTAAATTATGTGACATTTTATGATTAATTTATTTTACTGACTTATCAATGTTTATTATTATTATGTACCTACTTGGATTGAAGTGTCTTTAGTAATTTAGTTTTATTTTGTAATTGACTTTTTATTTTTTATTTTTTTGTAAACACTAAATTTGTACGCCTTACGGTGAAACATGTACGTACGAAATATTAATTGTGACATCCTGCATGCTTAATTTGCATGTATACACATGTTTTGACAAATAAAATCATCTTTATCTTTATCTTTATCCTCACCACGCATGCTTGGCTACCACCAATCCGCACTGGGTCCACGTAGTGGATTACGGCGGACTCATTCTCATAGAGGGGAGACCGGTGTCCCAGCAGTGGGAAGGTTATAGCAGGTTGATTATGCATGTTTCTCACGTTTTCCATTGATCAGTGATACATATTTATTGGGATTGGGAAGGAAAATAATCATATTGGTCGTACATGAAATGAAAGAGAATATTTTCCTACTAATAAAAATAAATCACCTGTTTATACATATTTCTGATTGGGAAGGAAAATAACCATAATGGTAGTAGGTACACACGGCTACACGTCAAGCTATACAAAACCAGTTTGTCTTGGCCTCACTTTGTATGATATTTTCTCACAATGAGCGGGCAGCCAATACTGGTTTTGCATAGCTTGATGTGTAGCCGTGTGTACATGAATTAAATAAAAGAGAATATTTACCTACTAATAAAAATAAACCACCTGTTTATACATATTTGCACGCTGTTAAGGCAAAACATGAGTGCTATCGCTATGCTATCGGCGAAAATATTAGTATGACAGGCAATTACAGCTACTGGACGTTGAAACTCGGAAAAGGCTGTCTCTCCATGTAGAATAAGGCAGACTTTAACGGTGTCTAGGCATTTCTCAAGCATTTCTATATAGCAGAACACTGTGCCTGTACCAGACTGAAGATGACTTGCTTTGATGGCTGTGGTTATAGTACCTACGTACTGCAATACGCGTACTGTAATTGCGGTACGTACAATCGTACATACCTCAGCCATCAAAGCAAGTCATCTTGTCATCTGGCATCTTGTATGTTATTTAATACGTAAATACTTAATTATTATTATTTTCTCGTTGTCATTTTTTAAATTGGTATTTCGTGATGAGAGTTTTTACTCTCATCACGAAATACCAATTTAAAAACTAGCAACGAGAAATAATAATTCCATACTGTAATCGGTAGTAATCGGCGAGTTTTATTGGTGACTTAAGGCATTATAATTGGTGGGAATCACGAAGATATGTTAATCTTCGTCGTTATAATTATTGGTTTAACGTCCTTTACAGCACGTAACAACCAGAGTGGCAGCTTCAGTACTTTTCAAAACGTTCGTATTCTAATTTCAGTCTCAATCTGTTAAATACTTCTAATTTATAGCACAAACTGATTCCATGAATGAAACCAAACAAGTTTTTGGACATTGATTGTCACTGAGATCAGATTGCGACTAGATTTTAAACGTTTTTAGAGTGCCAACGGGACCTGGGGAACAAAAAAAAAACCTTTGCTGTCCGTCCATTTTTTTTTTTTTTTAAACTTTATCTCAAGAACCGTAATAGGTAGAGACAGTTGACACAGTATAAGGGTATATACTATTGTCGCTATATATATAGGTATAAATAAAATAAAGTTAAAAATTAAAGTCTTAGAGGATTACAATTGGAGTCCCTTTCATTTTTTACTTTATTTTATTTTATTCCATACAAGAAACGTGTTTTTTTCTGTGATTTTTGCCTTGGTATGGAACCCTTTGTGTGAGAGTCCTACTCGTTGGCCGCTTACTTTTTTATACGGAAATTATTGGACTTCGAATATCGAATATGGAAAACATTCATACAATTTCCAATTTCCAAAATTAATAAAATAATACGAAAAAATACACGCAGACGACGTCGCGGGCAACATGTAGCTCATAGAAGTTTCCAAAGTCACTGGATCTCTATAATAGTTATGATTTTATTTTAAGAAAGATCTACTTTAGATACTAACCTTACTAAAGATTCTGTTTTTAGTTTCGGTAACAATCAAACCAAAATTTAAATTCAAACATCAACAAAGGCAATTCCACTGATAACTATTTTTAGAAAGGCATACTGAATCTTATCTATTAATAAATGAAAAGAAATATGAATTTAAAACCGCGTGAAATTGAGATTTCAAGATATTTTTCAAATCATGAGTTTTTTTCTGAACCACTTTATTTTTCATGTTGAAACAGATAAATTAAACATCAATCTTGTTTAGCATTGCCATTATTTTCTTTTTGTGCACGAACAAGCAGTGGTAATAAACTTATCTAAGGGTTAAACGAGACAATAATTCCACGACCCATTTTGTGCAATGTATTTTACACCATTCTACGCCAGCTTATCTTCTCTGGCCAAAATTTCCACAGCGCATTTTGTGCAATGGATTTTACGCCTCTCAAATCAAACAAAAATATTTTATTTCACATAAACCAACATGGGGCACTTATGAAACGTCAGAAGCTGGATGCATGGTTCCAATTGGTCGTTTTCTATGGAGAAGAAAAAGAAACTTCACGGTTACTCTTTTCATTATACGCCAGCGTACACTTCTCTGGCCAAAATTTCAACGACCCATTTTATGCAATGCATTTTACAGCAGCTTACGCTACTCCTGCCAATCCTGAAACTATCAATTTGGATTTTCTGTTTTGTGTTTTAGAGAAGTGTTACACGATAGTAGTACTATTGGATTTTAGAGGAAATTGGCCATAATTCAGGCTTTCGACGTAGTGAGCAATTTCTATTCAAACTGGCAGGCGAGAGCAATCTGCACCTGTGGCATATATGATACCTCTTAGGTTGGTCAGAGATGATAAACACAGATATTTTAGTAGATTCTTGTATGTACAACGTTGAGGAGAATTATGTTACTACTACAAATAAGTTGTAGGTCGTAGGTTCGAACCCACACAGGCGCTTTACTTTGTGAAAATAATTTCATCACCACTGCTCTCAAAATGGTGAAGGAAAACATCGTGAGGAAACCGGCATGTCCTAGAACTAAAAATTCGAAGACATGTGACATCTACCAACCCGCATTGGGCCCGCGTGGTAGAGTTTAGCCCACTCTTTCTTGAAGAGAGGAGGCCTGTGTCCCAGCAGTGGGACCAATATAGGCTGATTATGAAGAGAAACAAAAGCTTTCAAGAAATTTCAAGTTAATATTTATGAATAATATTTTTAAATGATGTAAATAATTTATTTTTTCCACAGTCCTGACTTCGAGAGAATACGGTCCTGACTCCTGTCAGTGCAACCATTCTAGTAGCTACTAAACATCAAATTCGCAAAACACGTATTTGATTGTATCTAGTGTCAAGAACGCATTCTCTAGTCGGCTGCAATGTAATTATAATTTATGTATGGGATTATGGAGGCAAATACGTCATATTGTCTAACTGACGCTGTAGTGGATTCCAAACCTGTATTATCAGTTGCCAGACTGTTCATTTAGATAACATAAATTCATGACTTCTACGTATGTAGAAATAAGCGACACACACACACACATCACACACACACACACACCCCCACACACCCCCACACACACGCATCACCTTTTAGCTTGAACTACATAATTATATTGTAGGTAAGTTCTCGAAATTGTGGCATTTCTAGTGTTACATTGTCTTCCCGTGCCTGAGAGACCACAAGATTGGATTGCTCTCTGAGCCCGGGCATATAGATTCAAGGTTTGAGAGTAACCGAAGTTCGTTAGCACCCTGGCTTTGTTTAAGAGGTCAGTTGGCGTAAGATAATGAGTCAATATTAAAGAGGTATGAGGAGCAGGGTGTAAAGTTCACTCATACTCCATAGAAGAGGGAGGATTCTCCGACCAGACGGGTTGTGTCTGGCGGGCAATTGCCCAACGATTTATGTCGGGAAGTTATAATTATGTATGCTAGTTGCGCGGTAAACTCTGCTTGCGAGATGCAGGATTTGCGTGACGTCAGTATGACGCGTTGTTCGCATGTGGCGTTGTAGATACCGCTACAATACTATAGATGAACTATGTTTAAAGTTAAATTATAGAGCTTTCGATTATTTAATTTATGTTTCTAATATAATTTGATCTTGAATCAAATTTAATGAGTTTGCTGAAAAACCACAAGAGTACAATAAATCGACCTGTGGGGTAATTGCGTACCTAACACATTAATAGTAGCAATGGCTTTCATTTTGACAGTTCAACAACATGCATTGCTTTATTTACGTTGTTGAGCAGACTAATTTTTATAGCATAAGAAGCAATGGATTAGCAATATCGTTTAAAATGATTCAGATTGTGATTGATAGTGTATTACGCAATTAGGGTGCTATATCTTGCTTATTTCCACTATCTTGGAGTCATAATTCCTCAACAGGAAACCACAAGAACTTTGGTGAGTCCAAGTTAAGAGCTAACCGAGCAATAAATTTGGGGAATTGTCATCACTGCACTTTGCACCGCCATGCGCCATCTGTGTCCGAAACTTTTATAATATTAATGTTGGGGTCAAACTTTCTGGAGCAAAAACTTCGGTTGCAAAGACTGTCTGGAGAATATAGCAGTTTATTAATATAATGTTTTAAGGCAGCTTCAGGCGTTTACGGTAATTGTTTTTTTTTTTTAACTGATTTCTTTTACGCAGCTTGCGGTAGAAGTAAATTGGTTGGAATCGTCACGTAACTAAAAAAGCGTTATGCGACTTTTTATTGTAAATAATAGAAAGAGACAGAGAGAGAGCAATAGTCTCCATGGTTTTCAAGGATGCTGAAGCCAATAATGAGGTCAAAATGAAAATCCAAGATGGCGGCTGCAAAAATGTTCAAATTTTTCGTCATGGGTGTCGTTTTATGGTTGTTTTTGCTGGTGCTAAGGATAGTGAGGTACTTAAACATGTTTTACAGTCAACACGTCGGCCATCTTATTATTAAAAAAACCGCTATCATTTTATTTAAATAGGTACGGTAATTAATTATTATTATGTTCTCTTGCCAATCATGTCACGTTGGGGAAAGCATTGTGCGTAGGAGGACGCTGAATAAATATTCCAGTAGGAACATTACCCAATTAAGTTATAACTGATATTTGATGGATTACTAAGAGGAAGATATTTTGGAAGATAAATTATTGTGACGGTAACGGAAAATAATAATACTAAGTACCTAAAATCTTAAGTAATTTTTGACACAGGAAATAGGTGCTTTTACCTTAACTCAAGTCTATTTTTAACATACATAAACTCGCGCCCTCTTCCCATGCAGAAACTAGAAAACGCTTTTTTTCTGGTGGGATATCATCAGATGACTTCTCCCGCTCTGGGCGGAGCGGGAGGGCGTATCAGACTTTTACTGATTAAAACCCACCAGTGTTCCTTCAGTTGCCTGTGCCAGGGGACAGGGTATTTCTTTCGAACAACCCGCGGCCCTGGCAGGCATCGGCCCTAGCGGACCCCGTCAGTTCATGCTGACATCACTTTGAGGCGCGCGTGGAACACGACTCGCCGTCGACCCGGGCCTCGACCTTACCGGGCGGCGAGCTACCCATTGCTCGCCGCCCGCAAGCCCGCGCCTATGGTGGCCGGGAGTCGTCTGTTGACTCTCGTCGCTCAGGGCGTCTCCTACGGCGACTAGGGGCGTGAGGGCGCAAAAATTGCATCTCCCTCACGCACTCTACTTCCTCCGACGGCTTCCCCTGCACCCTCGCTCCGTATCACGTACCATGACAGTTTTCGTTGCATAAATCTCTTGTTATAAATCTAGTTTTAAACGGTAAACAACAACAAGGCTCCATTTGAAAAGACAAAGCGCCATTTTTTGTTATGATTAATCAAAGTTTGTATACACGATTTTTTATTTACATAGGTCTGTTTGAACATTTTCGTTATGATTATTCCAAGTTTGTTTAAATGGCTCTGGTTGATGATTTTTGCAATGATAATAAAATTTTGTTTAGATAATTTATAAATATTGTTTTGTTAAAACAAAAAAAAGAGGATTAAAGCTTTCTGATCTTCAAAAGTTGGAAGCCGAAAAAGTGTCAGAATAGGCCGAGTCGAACAGGCACTGCTGTTGATTTTTGTGGTTGCAGGTTAACACACGTGAACGTGTGCAAGCAGGATGACCGTGTCATAATCAAGTCGTATCTGGTACAGTCAGCAACAAAAGTCAATTAACAGTGTTACTTTTACAAATCGTCTAAATTGATACAAAATGATGCGATACATTGGTTTTCTCTATTTCATGTTATATCAAAGAGTTAATTATTCTTAAATATTCTATTACTATATGTTTTTTAAGAATATTTTGCTCAATAATTAAGATTTGAACAACTAAAGTGTTAGCCGACTTTTGTTGCTACCGTACGTGCTGACCGTACGTCAGCGCCATCTAGTGGCGCTCGACCGAGTCTAGCCTGATGTTCGTGCGAATGGGCGAGATCCCTGCAGAGCAGCGTGGTGCGGCTCATGATCCTCGGACATCCTATGGACTACAGAAATGTGCTTAGAATCTGTTTCCCGTTCCGTCTCTAGTTGTGTCATATCCCTACAGTGTGTGATTCGCTATTGTGATTAATTTGTTCGTAAAATTATAATTTGATTTGAACTGCAAACGGTTTTTCTATTGCTCAATAACCAACACTACCAGTACGCTCACAATAGTTAAAATAATTGCTGATGTTAACAAGACTAAACTTCTCCGTCATACTCGTATATAGGTACATATATTATGCTCTTCCAGTAACATTATACGTGAAAGCTACTTTCTAGGGAAAGTTTTAACCAACCTTTACCTTCTCTAACCCAAGCTGCAAACTGTTGAAAATTGAGAGTAATTGTACAAGTTGTTCAAATTCAACAAATTGTACTTGAAACTAGGGTATCTGCACAAGTTATGGATGTTGTTAGTGAGAGTAACAATAACACACGGTTGCAATTTGCAGCGCCTTTGAATAATTAGTAGATTGTATAATTCTCATTCTACATATACCTACCTTTAGTAGCGTCCACCAACGTCTGAATTTTGTGTCCTGAATTAGGTTCGCCCTCTATTTGCCTACACGTGTCTTCTAAAATAGCCAAGACATGTGGGTGTACTGTAGCCGCCGATCGATTCTGTAAAAATCTCACCGTGAAAAGTTAGGTGAAGTGAGCTTAAAGTGAGCTGTCAATAGTGTCAATCCCTAGCATTAGTTGGAATGACAGCTCACTCCACGCTCACTTCACCTAAGTACTCACGGTGAGATGGTTACAGAATCGCACTACTAATGTCTGCTTACTCGTTCAGTATTATGCTATGAAGATTCTTTATTTTTCTAACGAAGGAAAGATATGAAAGTCATCGTTATCAAAATCAAGTGTTGGCTGCAGGTTAACGATGACAGACGACGGCGGGTTGCAGTATACCAGCGGGGTAATTCCCGTAATTATAAGAACGTTCACAGTCTGATCTCAATCTCAATCTGTCAAAAAAACGTCTAATTTCCCTACATTTTGACAAGTTTTTGACATTTGTTTGTCGCTGAGATGACACTGCGACTAGATTTTGAACGTTTTAAATTACGGGAATACGGGCCCTGATCTCAATCTCAATCTGTCAAAAATACGTCTAATTTCCGTACATTTTGACAAGTTTTTGACATTTGTTTGTCGCTGAGATGACACTGCGACTAGATTTTGAACGTTTTAAATTACGGGAATACGGGCCCTGATCTCAATCTCAATCTGTCAAAAATACGTCTAATTTCCGTACATTTTGACAAGTTTTTGACATTTGTTTGTCGCTGAGATGACACTGCGACTAGATTTTGAACGTTTTAAATTACGGGAATACGGGCCCTGATCTCAATCTCAATCTGTCAAAAATACGTCTAATTTCCGTACATTTTGACAAGTTTTTGACATTTGTTTGTCGCTGAGATGAGACTGCGACTAGATTTTGAACGTTTTAAATTACGGGAATACGGGCCCTGTTCTATGTTTTATGTTAGAGGGATTGGTTTGCGCACTAAGTCCTTCAGGTGGACCATTGCGGCTTCAGGTGGCATTGGGCCTTGGCGGCCGTCCGTGGTTATTCCAATCAAGTATTTGAGTTATTTTGAAACAAATAATCAGTCTTTATAACGTACAAGTAACATAATAATATGTACACACGGCTACACATCAAGCAATGCAAAATCAGTATTAGCTGACCGTTCATTGTGAGAAAATATCATACAAAGTGAGGCCAAGACAAACTGGTTTTGTATAGCATGACGTGTAGCCGTATGTACATACACTTTTCGTCGAGAATAATTGTCGTCTCAAACATTTTATACCTATCACATAACTTATGATTACTTTGTACCTGTTTTCTTAACTGTATTTACTTACTACTATTGTTATTTTAATTATCGTGAATATGTGTGCGTGAAGATGTGTCACGTGCACACACACACATTTCTGACTTCGCGATTGTCTCTGACTGTACTAAAAGCTGCTGCACTCACAGCGTGTTGCTACACTTTGTAACCACAAGTAAAGCGCGCGTCGCTTTGTGAGATAAAAATAAAGTACAATTTCTATCAAAACAAATGACATCTATTAAGATCATCATCATTCTCCTGCCCTTATCCCAATTTATTTGTGGTCGGCGCAACATGTCTTTTTCTTCCATACTTCTCTATTAGTCGTCATCTCGGTAGTCACCCCCTTTCTAACCATATCATCATTCACAAGTTCCATCCATCATTTCTTTGGTCTTCCCCTACTCTTATAGCCATCGACATTTTCCTCATTTCTCCGAAACACATGCCCATACCATGACAACCGATTTCCACACAACTTTTCAGTTGCCGGGGACACTTTCAGACTTCCTCTTATGTACTCATTACTTATTCTATCCATTCGTGTAATACAATAAATATTAATTATTTCCATAGAAACGGTAAACCTTGAAAAACATTATTGTGCCATTTAGTTTGTAACTTAAATAAATAAGAGTTACAGAGTTTTTTGACCTTTTACCATTTAAACATGGAACAATAGGTACCTCAACAAACAAAAATAGTGAAGGTCTTCAGGTCTTACTTTCCCGGAATTGAGTTATATTGTAGCTAGGAAAATACTTTTTTCACAATAATAATAATAATTCGTTGAGAACCTCGTGAAAGCTGAAAAAGAGAAACAAATTAAAATCTTGACTTAGCACACGAGGTTGTTGACATGTGGAATGTGAACTCGACTGTCATTGTCCTGATTGCGGTATCGGCCAATGGCCTGATGGCCAAAAGCCTCGATCAACATCTCTCGAGGCTCTCATTAGTCGGTTGGGTCAAGGGCCTGATTGAGAAGGCAGTACTCCTTGACACGGCTCGCATTGTGAGGAGTTTCCTGTCTCTGGAGCCCTAACTATCTACTATAATTATAACGGATGAATGATTACAATGAATTTAGACTACAAAAAGGTTTCCAGAAAGGGGTCATGATTGTTTTTTTTAATGAAATCCCAAATCCGTGGTTACGCCAAATAATTATACAGTATATTTTTTTAAATACTATTTTAATTCGGGTAACGTTAGCATATTTAAAAATCAGGGCTCGTTTTTGGTTTTATTATCAAAAGCTCGGCTTTTGCACCTATCAAAAATGTTAATGATACCTCCCACTACGTGACTAGGTATTATTTTAGTTTATTCTGCAGGATGAAAAAATTTTAGGGTTTTATATCTCCAAACAAGTTAGAAGTTAGGTAGGTTTTTTTAAAGTTGCCCCATACCAGAAATTACTCCTGTATCGTGGATGCGTTTACAAACATGTAAACTCACATACAAACAGCCAGACCCAAACAACTACCTGTAGGCAATACAAATATTTGTTCCGTGCGGGAATCGAACCCGCGGCACGCAGCGCAGCAGTCGATCGCTCAGCCACTGCGCCGTAAAGGGGTAAGTAAAGGGGTATCGTATTAACCAGTAACTGGGTTGTGGAGGTCAGATATGCAGTCTTATATAAAAAATACATTATATAAATAAATACATATTCAGCTGCATCCAGTTAGAATGGAAGCCGACCCCAACGTAGTTAGGAAAATGCTAGTAAGATTGATCCCCAGAAGTTTTCGCTACTGTAGAATGCCAACCATTAGCTAATTTTTTTCACAGGGATGTAAAATCAGTGAAATTGTGTTTTTATCATATTGACTACCAACTTACATTGTCCGTATATTAAAATCACAACTGTCATTTTTTGACAGTTGTATGAGATGACATGACATAGTAACACGCCAAAATGATGTGAGTATGAGTTTGTCAATTAATTTACCTGACTGTACGGAGTGATAGATAAGCCAACCATCTATGTTGGGGTTCACTTCCAGTCCAACCGGATGCAGCTGATTACCAGTATTTTACATGGAGCGTCTGCCTATCTGACCTCCACAACCCAGTTACTGGGTAATACGATACCTCTTGGTAAGACTGGTTGTCAGACTTTCGGGCTTCTGACGACCCGTAACGACTGCCAAAGATCCACGAATGTCAGCCGGGACCAACGGCTTAACATGCTTTCCGAGGCACAGAGTGGTCTCGGTATGTAACGATGGTCACCCATCCACAGCAAGCGGCAAGCGTAGCTTAACCTGATCGATAGACCTGTGCGTTTAGCCACGGGCTCCTCACGCCCGTTTAGGTAAGCGCGCTGTCTTTTAAAAATACCTTATGCATTTCGCCATTTCTCTTTTTTGAAGTTCAAAGACATTTTTAATACAGTCTGTACCGACCCTCTGTTATACTGAATGCCCGTGACATTCAAATCTATTCTATATTTGTTTTTACTTTAAAGTTTAAAATAGTTTACTTTTATTGTGTTGTCTGGGTTTACACCCACATTTAGATTATTTTCTATTTTTTTTTATTTATTATATTTATTTATTTTAGTACATAGAGGACTTACAGCTAATAAAAACAAACACAAAAGGAAATCATAGTCACCCGAAAGCCAATTACAAATCCTCACGTATAGACTAATAATAATAATTTATGGTGTGAGCACAAAACAAAAAACACATCGTCTAAATTGAAGTAAGAAGCAATATAAATACTTATTTTGCAATTATATGTCTAAAATGACATAGAGAATAATAAAATAACAAAAATAAATAATATAAACTACCACTACTTGAAAAATTTTGAATTTTTTTTTAAAACAAATATTCAGCATTCCGTCTACATAATCAATTTAAATGGAAATTGTAAAAATGTTGAAGCGGTTTGGCGTCTTAGTTCTGTTTTTAGCATTGTTTTTATTAGAGTTTTCTCATCATTTATGGACCATTGAACTTATAGATAAAAATCTTGCAATGGCAAGCTCTTTCGTATCTAGCCAGGAAAACTTTCATGGTATATTTATGAAAGTTATGGAATATCGTTCTATATAAAGCTTGAAGAGATATGGAACGATCGAAAATTATACCTACTTTTTCTTTGAATTTATGTTTCAGGTGTTAGTAGGTAAAATCAGAAAAATTGATTTCTTAATATAATTGACCGTATATTCAAATCACAACTATCATTCTTTGTCAGATGTACGACATTGCTATAAAACGGCAAATTGACTTAGAGTGTCAATTTGTCTCACAATTAGTTTCCCCGATTGTACATGATCAAGTTACCTCAAATCAGAAGAAATATAAAAATAAAATAAATTTCAGTAAAAGCAGCTTTATTACACGACTGAATATATTCATTAATAATCCGTCATTTAATTAGTTAGCTATTAGGCTATGTACATATTTCATGATACAACTAAATATTTACATTACCATAAGAAAAATCAATCTCACTAAAATACATAATTCATTACATAAATTATTAATATTATCGTCACGCTGATCATCGAAAAATATTATTCAGATGATTATGGTAGATACCCATATATATCGATACATTTCCTGTCTTAGCTGACCTCGCATTGTATACGCGTTTCGTACAATAAGAAACCAACTTAAACTGGGAATGTATAGCTTGATATGTCACAAAATAATCGACTATAATATTTTCTTATTAATAAAATATGTCTATTGTTATACAACTAATATAACGCTCTGCACAGATTGTATCAATAGGTACGTTAATATAAGTTTGGGAATTAATGATATGTAGATAAACAGAAGTTGACGGCTGAACACAATAACCTATGTACAGACAGCAACTGATGGTAACCAGTATAGGAAATAGGTAATGTGGGCTGGGGAGTTGTGGACCTCCACGACAATGCGTGTATTTTGCGTACGAGTAGCCAGTATAATTAAAACTGTCAGTACAATATAATCATACATATCGCTATTGAAATGAATTATTGGTAAATTAAATTGATTATTAAAATAGTTTTTCTACCTATAATGGAGGTAGAAAAACCTATATAAAGCCAAAACTGGTGATAGATAGTTAATTGGGTTCTGCCGTAAGACTTAGCTATTAAATACCTACGTACCTATCTTAGGGCTAATTTTTCCTACGTCAGATAACTTGATCGGAGGAATAATTTTGAACTTTTGACAGTTCTTCCATACAAAAATTGTCAGACGTCAATTTTGTTCCACGAATAAAAATTATCGTCGATTGAAAAATCAGCCCTCAGTAAAATAAAAACTGCCATAGGAAAGTATAAATAACGCGAGGATAATTTCCACATTTCCTCGTAACATCTATATCATAATAAGTTTATTACGTTTGACATATGTCAGAACCCCGAGGTTCCAGACCTTTGGAAGACCTACGAGGGACCAAAACCAAATCGAGGCCTTATTTAAATGAGTCACCAACCGACGATTATCCCTGTACATACAAGTGCACCTCGGGACAGTCGGTTGGTGTAGGACTGTTGTTAGATATGGAAACAAAGATATGGGAATGTGTGTTTGGATGGCTAAGGTGGACCCAGAACTATATAAGGATTACGTCCCCTGCCTGATCAATGTTTTACTGTCATGGATAATGGACCCCCTGAAACTGACTCTAGCGCGTAGTGACGTAGCAACAAGGGAGCGAATAATCCTGAGGTATTTGAGGAGTGGAGGGCTATTAGGATAATTCCAGAGCTCGGAAGATGGTCAAGGTAACGACCTTGACCATCTTCCGAGCTCTGGGATTAGATTGCTGGTAGCGACCAGCACTTACTGGAATACTTCCTTCCTCCGGCACTTTTGCTCTTGAAAATCTCCACTTACGCCAATAAAGGCAAGAAAGAGATAGACGCTGTGTTATTATTTTTATTATGAACCTGTTGTCCCCACTGCAGACAAATGCCTCTCTCCATTTTTCTCTCTCTTTTGTTCTAATTAAGTGCAAAAGAGAGAGAAACATGAAATGGAAAACTCGTCACGCCATCTCCCATACTTTTGTCCAATTCTACTTTCTGTTCCCAGTTCTATTTTAATTTGGCAGCTGCGTTGCCTACGCCAGCAATTTGAGTTTTAACACAAACATAATAAGTTACATATTTCATTATAGGTACTACGTTAAATCAATAGTGTATCAAGGACCACTTATTACATTATTGATGTACAAAACTACAACTTAAGTGAAAGCTAATTAATCAATATTTGATATTAATGATCTGCGTATGACTTGCTTTTGGTCTTCAATTAAGCTGTCAAAATGCATTTAGTAAGAACATTAATTTTACAAGTAATTTTTGTGGCATGCGACTTATGATCGTTATCAGCAGGATAAGTCTTAATGGCCTGGAACCAAAAATTCGAAGACATGTGACATCTGCCAACCTGCACTGGGCCCGCGTGGTGGATTACGGCCTACAGGGAGGAACAGAGAGGAGGCCAGTGTCCCAGCAGTGGGAACATTATATGCTGATTATGGTATGTAAATCTTAATTAAATAATCATAGAGACTAGCACCTGCACCCTAATTGCATAACACACTTTCAATCCCAAGCCGAGAGTTTTGACGGAAATACCAAATCCATTGCTCGATTGGTTTGAAACATTCATCTGCTCAACTACGTCAATAACGTAATGAACGTTGAACTGTCAAAATGAAACGCATTGCCATCGATTGCCATTCTATGTGTATTACGCGGTTACTCTACTGGTTTCTGAAATGCAGACAAATCAAATAAAATACTTGCACGCAGTCACACTCATGGTTTAGCTTGCCGAAATAACAACAGTCGACCAAATTACTTGAAATAAGATTTGCCAACTAATCACAGGTTTGTTAAAAAAATGTATGTAAAAAGTATCAATAGTCACATCTAAGGTTCGGTCACCAAAAGAGATAAGTAACCAGGGTCGTCGGATAATGTTGAAGTTTAGTAAGAAACCGATGGATATTATCGAATAAAATTTAAATTAATTTATAGGAAACAAACAGTCAAATTAAATTTCATTCGAAAATATAAATCGATTTCTTACTAAACTTCAACTTTATCCGACAACACTGGTTACTTATCTCTTTTGGTGACTGTACATGTTTTCCATAATACTTGAAAGAAACTGCTACTTTCGGCAGTTAAACTAAACTATGATTAGCATGTGCATTAGTAACCTCGCGTCCTAACCAAAACCATCGTTCGCACGAAAACGCGACTTGTTCATATGTGACTATTTGTTCGGAAAACTGGAAGGCACTCTTTGTCGGCACGACCACGAGTTTTGGTTCACCGAACAAAATGATTGTTTTGGTTAGGACGCAGCCTAATAACCTGCGGTCGCTACTGTTCTAAAAGTCTTGAATTTGCACATTTCTTGGTACTTATGCATTTATGTATGCTTGTAAAACCGTTTATCTTTTTTATTTCTCTCTCGTGGTCCATGAGAAGCTTAACATACACGTTATGTAAGTACCTAGGTACCCATTAAAAGTAAAATACAAGGTCAAATTAAATTAGCTAGCGTAACTCTGAAGACGTAACGAGTATCGCAATTTAAACAAAAAAAAAAACTGATTTCTAAACTGAAGGCCAATTGTCGTAATTTAAAACGTTCAAGATCTAGTCGCAGTCTCATCTCGGCGACAAACAAATGTCAAAAACTTGTCAAAATGTACGGAAATTAGAGGTATTTTGACAGATTGAGTCTGAGATCAAACTGCGAATGTTTTTAAAATTACGAGAATTGCCCCTCTGATGTTTCAAGTAACTGACTGCGGTCGATAACCACACAAAAAAGTCAACAAATTAACTTCTCTAAATATTCATAGCAGCATAAAATGGTGATTCGATTTCACACATGCGAGACTTTAAATCAGCAATGTTCTTTTCCATTCATGATTTCGTCACGTGTTAGAAAAAATATGGGTTTTCAAAAATCTTAGGCATGTAGCTAACCTGGAACTACTTCGTACCGTTCGTTCGTTTATTTCAATAAAGATTTTATTATTTATTATTATTAATACCCATCTTGTATGCGGAGTTTCGCTAGCTAATTTAATTTCACCCTGTATTGTAAGGTTTAAAATTTTATTAAATCTTAATAACTAGACTACTTACAAATTAGTGGTTTGTACTTCACTTTTGTGACTATTTAAAATGAAAACAATAGTTAAGTGTTGTATTAATTTAAATAATTATGCCTTCACTCGTTACCAACTTCAATTTCACAACCAACATTCAAAGTCCTAGTTAATTGTCAGTGAAGTTAAAAAAAACATTATCATTAGTTTTGCACGATGTGTAGCTTAACAGCCTTGGAAACGGACGAAACGAACAACAAAATGACATTTATTGTAAAAAGATTTCCACGGCTTGATTTAAGAATGTCAAGCATGAAAAAAATAAATGTCACACATATCTTTATTCCTGGTAGGATAGAGATAGAAATGGTCATTTACACGTGGAAATAATATTAATGACAAAAACTTGAGAGGTGTCAAGGGACACCCGGATGGAACGAAGTACCTTTCGATTAATAAAATTAGTGAAGGAATTGTAATAAAATTTTATTTTTTTTAAGTCATAATAATATTTTTTTTTATTATTAACAAATAAAAAAACAGACAAAAAAACTGGCTTGCTTTCTATAAGAGAGAGAGAGAGAGAGAGAGAGAGAGAAAGACGCGCACGCCACACGGCTTACAACTATAGCAAAAAGTGTCGTTCCAACTTTTGGTCTTAATTTTTTCCGTCTAGCCCCCTTTCGCAACGCGCGATAAGGAACTTCGTTCCAAAAATATTACATAATTTCGATCCAGTATAAAAGGTCAGACCTTTTATATACAACGTGGCGCTACAATGGCGACATTCATTTAACACACGGGTAGGGCTAGTGGCCAGTTTTCATAAAAATTATAACAACATAAAAAAATCGTAACCTGAAAACTTCCACCTGCGCCGCGCGCCGACATAGGGCTCTCTCTTTTTCCTTCAATTCGCCTTCTCTTTGCTCGATAATTGTTTTAATTACATTGATGCGATGTTATGATCCGTGACTCCGGCAAATGACCCCTGCGCTACAGTTCTTTAAGTCAGGTTGCTCTAAGATGCTATTTTATAAAATTGTTAATAAATAAATAAATATTAATGTTTAATTAAATTAAAATATATTCATAAAACTACAACGCAAAACCGTATACGTGTGTTAAGTTAATGTCGCCATTAAAGCGCCACGCTGTATAAAGGTAAATCCATAGAACTTAACAATCCATGGCGCAGTTACAAAATTGGGAATTATTTTTCTAAAATAATGTCCTATATCTTCACATACTTCTTAATAATAATGGTAACTTGACTTTCCTTGCATTTTCACTTAGGACACTGAACGAGACACAATAGTTTTAAAAAGTTTCAATGATATTACATCTGGGGGCGTTCAGTGTCCCGCAAAGAGTTTACACACTATATAATAATATTTAATACCTACTTAAAATCTAAACGACGAAACCAATTAGGGCTCTATTTAATACAACTCACAACATGACATGCTTGTCAATAAATTACATATTTATCATATTTTCACGACAGATCATCATCTGCCTAGCCTTTTCCCAACTATGTTGGGGTCAACTTACAGTCTAACCGGATGCAGCTGGATACCAGTATTTTACATGGAGCGACTGCTCATCTGACCTCCACAACCCAATTACTGGGTAATACGATAACCCTTGGTAGCACTGGTTGTCATGACGACAAGTAACGACTGTCAAAGATCCACAAATGACAGCCGGGACATGGGACATTTTCACAACAGGTATTGTAACTAAATAAACTAGAAAATGCATAAAAGAAACTTGTAAAATTGTCGGATTACCAGATTGGCGGCTGTCATCTGTGTCTGTTTTATTAAATAGGCCCCAGGTTCGTTTAAAACATCACACAGTATTTTGTATTACTCTAAAATCATGTCAGCGTTGCATTATCATGAACATCATGGCTTTCAACACCATGACCGCCGAAATCCTCAATCATGCCTTGAATAGAAACATAGGCTCCAGAGAAAAGAGCAATAAGAGAAATAATCACAATTAGCAGGTTCTTCCATAGGACATATTTGAAGGGTCCTAGACGTGTGTCCCAGTTGTATACGGTGTCAACCACGGCTGGGATTAGGAGTCCAAGAGTTGAGAAGAAGACGGCGCCAACGAAGCTGATGACCAGTTCCAGGTTTGGGAAGGCTGCGGCGATGGCGACTGTGGACAATGGAAATTAGGAATAAATGTCTTGTGTAATTCTATGATTTAGCTTTGATTCTTCACAAATAGGTACAAGCAGGACCCTAATTCATCATGACTACTTAACGATTACTTCGAAAACACGTTAATTCCTTAGTTAATCACGACATCTCTCTGTGACACAATGGCGTGGTTTGAACTGTCAAAATCACTGACCTAAAATAAACAAGTACGCTGGACATCATACTATCGATTTTCGCCATTTTGGCGCTGACAACAACGTGAGCGTCCGTGGAACTAATATTTTTGATAGCGAATCTTACGAGATGCGCATACTCTCAGGATAAAAATGTTCTAAATATCTCGTAGCAAACACAAAATACACAAAGAGTCTTATTTCATGATTTAGACTCAGGTAAATCATCAGAGGCATACCAAAACAAAACGTCGGCCATTTGAGACAGTTGCAATGTGTCAATTTTAGTTCCTGAGACGCTCGAGCGGGGCGCTTTGAATCGGCACAAAAACAGCTATCACTTCGTATAGTATATTTTTGTCCAGCGTACTTTTTTTTTCTAAGACAAGTGCTTATACCCAACTAGGCGCTCTTTTTTTCTAAGACAAATGACTCGATACCGTAAAGATGGTCCGGTAAATAACAGAAATGCCGAGACAAAAAGAGATATTATTTTGTTTGTGACAATTTCAAAGAAATAGTTCCAGCGTGGATCTGTCATTATTTCCTTGAAACTGTCATGTTCCGATATGTTCTAGAACCAAAAATTCAATGACATGTAACATCTACCAACCTAGACACAGTCTAGCCTGAGTTCGTGGGGACACGAGAGCAACAGCTACAAAAAGCGGTGTGAGCAGAGCTCTCGGGATCATAGAAACATTGGACATCGTACGAACAACATGTGCATAGAAACTGTCGCGCGTTCCGTATCGTTGAGTTGTATATGTACAGTAGCGGTCCAAAGCGGCGCGCCAGTTTCACGAAGCAATAGATTGACACTTCTGTTTAACTTACGACCTTCTTCTAATGAGTTATTCCTATACTCTATAGTATACACACACACACTCTATTCACACACTCAACACACACATTCTCGCATTCGTTTGCAATTACTTTGAATACTTAATCACGCTATTGACTATTCCTTGTCATGTTCGTCTTGTTCTATTAATCGTAAAAGTTTAGGATTCTACCCACAGAAATCAAAATAAATAAATTATAAGGTAGATGGATGCAGTTAACTTAAAGAGTCATTCAACCGCGACTAAATAGAACGTTGTTCATTGTGGGTTAGCGACGTGTGTTCTATATCTATATATTAGCGGTGTTTAAAGGAACTACTCCTTTTAAAATGCAAGCAAATTTGAACATAGAAATGAAAGCGAATATTATTGCGCTGCGTAAAATTGGACTTAATATAACACAAATATCTGATGAAACCGGACTGAGTGTAAGTGTAATGATTAAATTATTTTATTAAACAATTTATCTTATTAAAGTAGAACTGTTGATCCGTATTTTTTTAAAACGTTTTATAAAGTCTAAATAGAAGAAAATATAATTTCGAAGTAAATTTATATATCTAGATTATTGAATGATGGATTAATATAACTATATTAATTCTATAAATATATGTAACATATCTATTGTCATTATAATTTTGTTTCTAAATCGTAGGTAATATTAGTATTTTGCTTAGTAGCCTAACAGTACTCCTTTTTTTATTTTAGAGAAGTACTGTGAGACGGTGGGTTAAAGTTAAAAGACATGAGGAAGAGGGTAGCCTTGCCAGTCGAAAGCGAACCGGAAGACCCCAGCTCATACAAGAGGCGCAACGACGGCAAATGGTCAGCGAATATGAAACTAATGGTTTCATACCAACAAGACGTTTTGCTGAATTATTCGACACGTCTATACGAACCGTTCGCCGTGCACTCCACGCCGAAGGTTTGCACCACAGAAAACCAGCTCAAAAACCATATTTGACGGAAAAGCACAAACAAGAACGTTTACGTTTTGCCCGAGAATACTTAGACTTCAACTGGGACACGACTATATTTTCAGACGAAAAGACTTTTAAATCAAGCCAAAAAGGGAGAATACATTTATGGCGCAGGAATAATACTCGATGGCGTGAAGAAAACATAGTCCCCAACACAGAATCAGGTCGAATCACAGTTAACATGTGGGGATGGATGAGTGCAGCTGGCCCAGGGGAACTCGAATATATTGCTCCACGCGCCAATAGCTCAACTTACATTGAAGTACTGAGGGATGTCATGTTACCCACTGTGCGCAACGTTTATCCTGCTGATGAATGTAAAGAAATAACTTTTGTCCAAGATAATTGTCCCATTCATCGGGCGAGCACTGTGCGTGAGTGGTTTAATGAACACCCGGAGATAAAAGTTATTCCATGGCCGGCACGATCTCCTGACCTCAACCCCATAGAAAATCTATGGGGTTTAATCACACAGCGATGGGACGCAAGGAATGAGAGGACTGATGAGCAATTGAAGCTGCATTGCCTAGAAATCTGGGAAAATATAAGAGGAACAGACATATGTAGTAATATTGTAGGGTCGATGCGCCAGCGTTTATTTGATTGCATCGCTAATAATGGGGGTTATACGAAGTATTAAATTATACTTAAGTTGATTAAAGCAATACTAAAATTATATTGTGATATCCGTAATAAGGATTATTTTGAGGTTTAGCTTCAATCTTCTTTTCATAATGAAAATGAATACTTAAGCTATAACCGCAATAAGTCCTAATAAATACGATTTGTTAACTTTGACATTTGAGATAGGCAACTTAGGTAGGCTACTACTACTGAGTAATTTAATTGTATTGTGACAAGGAGTCCGCACTTTTTTTATTTACGTGGGTAGATTTGCTAGTTGTAGTTTGTTAAAGTACTCTAACAAACTACAACTAGCAAATCTACCCACACAGTGGTAATTAAAGGACAATATTATTATATTAAATTGAATCTTTGCGACAAACACACTTCTTATTTTTCTAGTCCTTTAAACCAAATACAACCTTATTGCATTAAACATATGGTCTTAAATCGAACTGGATTCAAGTCATCGACCAACCCGTGAGTGAAAACAAAAGCATTCCTGAGCGATAAGGTTTTTTTCTAAGTGGTTACGGACTAATGAGTGAATACAAATAAAATAGACTATATATTACGTGCAACGAATTTACAAAACGCATAATTACGGTGAACCGCCATTACCTGCTTAACTTCAATAAATTGTTCTTTATGAGAAAATAAACTGTTTTAACTAGACGTTTATTTATTTCTAGTTTATAAAATTATAACGAATAAACAATTTGAAATTACTTATAAAACATTTTTATTTTTAACCCCATATTACAATAACAATATAATAACTTATTATTATCGTTTATTAATCTATCGAATAATAAAAAAAAACCGATAAAGATTATTGTTGGAAAAGAAAAATTAAAAGTCCCATCTCGAGATTGGAACTCAAACTCAAACTCAAAACTCAAAACTCAAACTCAAACTCAAATCATTTATTTCAATTAAACCATTTACAGGCACTTTTGAATTGTCAAAATTAAATAGTCGGTCAGTTAGTCAGAAAGTTGAAGCTAGTTGCCCATTCCAAAGCGTAGATCTCTATGGAGAAGAACGGGCAAGAAACTCCACGGACACTCTTTTAAATCAAGACATTTTTACAAAATCCTGGTTACATTATTCTTATTGCTTCTATATGTGAGAACAATGTAAAGAAACAAATTAAAATATAAAATTAAAAATAAGCCCTGGCAGTTAAGAGATGACCAGTCTCAACAGATGGCGCCCGTTCACGAACATGACGCGTGGATCAGCACCACCCAGCTCAACCATTTCGTAGGGAACCGAATGATCCAACACACGCGCCACCACCAGTGAGACATTTAAGTGAGCATGACATATTCTCAACTGCCATGCTCTTTCAAGTCAACATCAAAATATCATAAAAAACGGATCCATGGTTCTTACATTTACAGAATTTTCAAAAATGCTTCTAAATTATACAAAACTATAGTTTGCAATTTAATTAAGAGATGAGAGAAAAAAAAATTCTACCAATCATGAAGAGGTATTTAATACTGAACTATTAAAAATTAATCCTGATTAAATAAAATAAACACTAAAAAAAAAAAACAAAAAGGGGAAGCATCTCCTCCAAATATTGAAATTGTGATCAACTTGTAAGCCCAACTGCCTGTGGAGCAGGACCAGCATTAAGCCAAGCATTTTTATCTACTATATACTCGTCCAACTTATAATATGCTTGTCTACATAGTGTGCGTTTAATGCATGTTTTAAATTTCTTCTCATTTAGTTGAAGAATATCGAGTGGTATTTTATTATAACATTTTACACAGTACCCCATAAAAGAAGTTTTTACTTTAGACAATCTGAAGCTCGGCTGATCTAGTTTGTTCCTATTCCTAGTGTTAAAGTTATGCCTGTCACTTATCTTACTAAAAAGATGTAGATGTTTTCGAACGTACATAATGTTTTCGTATATATATTGACAAGGAACCGTCATGATGTTAATTTTTTTAAACAGTTGCCTTAGAGATTCGCGTCTGCTGAGATTGTAGATGGCTCTGACAGCCCTCTTTTGCAGAATGAAGATAGAATCAATATCTGCAGCCCGTCCCCACAGCAAAATACCGTAAGACATGATGCTATGGAAGTAACTAAAATAGACCAGTCTTGCGGTTTCCACGTCTGTTAATTGACGGATTTTCCAGACAGCGTAAGCGGCTGAACTTAGCCGCCCTGCAAGTGATGTTAGGTGAGGACCCCACTGCAGCTTTGAGTCAAGCGTGATACCCAAGAAAACCGTACTTTCGACGAATTCAAGTATCTCCCTATTCAATACAACGTGACATTCACTACTTCTAACATTCGGTAAAGCGAATCTAATGCATTTAGTTTTTTTCTCATTTAATACTAAATTATTTACAGTAAACCAATTATGGACCATAAGCATAGCATTATTTACGTCGTCAAGCTGCTGTGCACGTCTATCTACTTTAAAAATCAGTGATGTGTCATCAGCAAATAACACCATTTGTGGTCGGGTTTTTAGTAAATGAGGTAAATCATTTATATATACTAAAAATAGGAACGGCCCCAATATTGAGCCCTGCGGCACACCCATTTTGACTTTTAAACCCAATGAATTCACACCGTTTATTTGAACTTGCTGAAATCTATCATTTAAATATGATTTTATTAAGCTAACAGCGAGTTTACCCAGTCCGTAATGCTCAAGTTTCAAGAGCAGTGTTTCGTAATTCACGCAGTCAAATGCCTTGGATAGATCACAAAAGATGCCTATTGCATCTTGTGCCTCTTCCCATGCGTTAAAGATGTGTTTTAATAAGGTGACACCGGCGTCAGTTGTACAACGTCCTTTGGTGAAACCATACTGTTGATCGTGTAGGATGTTGTTACGATTAAAATGATTGAGCATTTGATTTAACATTACTTTTTCAAACACCTTGCTGAAAACCGGCAAAACCGATACGGGTCTATAATTATTTGTGTCTTTGCTGTCCCCAGATTTGAAAAGTGGAATAACTTTACTGAACTTCATTAAATCCGGGAATACCCCTTGATCTACACACAAATTAAATATTAAAGCTAAGTAGGGTGCAATTGTCTCAATAATGGATTGACAAACTTTAGTAGACATGCCCCACAGATCTTCGGTAATTTTGATCTTAAGTTGCCTGAATGCTTTTATAATAACTATAGGGTCAATATGTTTAAATTTAAATTCCACAGTACAGGCTGAGACATTCGCTCTCAATAATTCTATAGCTAGTGCGGGCGAGGAATTTAACGTTTCTGTAGTTTTGATTGGGATATTGGTAAAGAAAGTTGTAAATTCCTGAGCAACATCGATGTTATCGCTAATGAGACCGCGGGGAGTGTTAAGTGTGAAATCAGTATTACGTGTTTTGTTCCTGTTCGTTTCATTGTTAATAATCTTCCAAACTGTCTTTATTTTATTGTCTGCTGATTTAACCTTGTTACTAATGAATGAAGCTTTAGCTGCTTTGCAGATATTTTTAAAAGTTTTAGAATAAGTAGCAACATACTTATTAAAAGTATCCGTGTTAATATACGGCTTAAGGCCATACAGTTCAAATAATCTATCCCTACTTTTTCTGATTCCTTTAGTTGCCCAGTCACTGAATAAAAACTTAGGGCAAATAGTTTTAGAGTTCTTCTTAAAATAATGATTGAACTCTGTTTGTACCAATGAAAATAATTCTTTATACAAAATATTACCATTAGTCATACTTAGGCCCTGAACACTTAACTTGCTATCTAGTGTTATATTAAACTTATTCAAATTACTCGATGTTATTGGTCTAGTTTGAATCTGCACTTTTTGGATTGGTGTGTTGGACTTAAAATAAACGGTTTGACCGCTGTGATCAGAAGGGAGATAATTTACAATGCCCTTCTCTAGATATTCGCAGCAACAGAAAACATTATCAATACATGTAGCAGTAGCCGTAGTTATTCGTGTTGGTTCCAAAAACACATTTGACAGATTGAATGATTTAAAGAGGCTTAATAATCTATTGCTATTTGAATTGATTTCCAAAATATTAATATTAAAGTCACCACAAATAATTACTGATTTATTACCAGTTGCAAGTTTTGCCAAGACATCTTCCATTACTGACTCAAAAATAGAGTAGTTTTGATAGTTTGGAGGTCTGTATACGCACACTATAAAATGCTTATCTAGCTCAACACAGGACAGTTCGATGCTATGTTCCATCGATAGTTTAACTATGTCTTTACGAGTCTTATATTTTATAGAATTTTTAATTAAAATTAATGAACCTCCACGCAGCATGGATTTTCGGTTAAAGCAACTGCCCACACTGTAGTTCTCAAAATTAATTAGCATTTCATAATCTTTCAACCAGTGTTCAGTTATACAAATAATATCAAACATTGTTTTTTCTAAAAACAATTCAATTTCTAATAATTTGGAAGAAATACCTTGAATATTTTGATGAAACAATTTCAAGGAATTCTGCTTAGCCCCTTTTTTACACTTAACTAATTGAGAGCTAGAAGATACCTTGTTGGAGGTGAGATTAAGAATATTGTTATTGGTACCTTCTGTTGTCTTACTGACTAGTTTAAACTATTGTTGCTAACCACCTTAATATTAGTATTATTACTAATTTTTATGGTGCTAATTACATGAGACTTCGACATACTACTTATGTCTGAGTTAATAATAAAAGCTAATAGCCCTGCTATTTGACGTCTAAAACTAATAGGCAGATACACTGTATCCCTAGTCGATTTAAATGGCTCAACAAAAGTGTTGGTGTCAAAAAATATGAGTTTGTCACTATAGTGATTAACTAAGAAGTGCATATGGTTATTTAGCATATGTATATAATAATTTTGCCTACTTGATAAGTGCTCAAAGTATGGGAAAGCACACAATATTATTTTCTGACAATTAATCTTTAAGATTTCATTGACACAGTCAGTGATGTCATCTATTTTTACCTTATCACTGTTACCTACAAATACAGAAATAATGGCATTTGGATCATAATTATTGCTAGTTATTGATGACATTATCTCTTTGTAGGATTTCCCAGGCATACAATAATTAACAGCAGATTGACTCAGGTTGTTGCTCAATAATTTACCTAACCCTCTCCCTAAACTATCTGAAAACATAACAGAACAACAACAAACTTTACTAGAAGAAGTGACAGCATAAGTATCTGTCTGTGCTACTTGAGATGAACATTGTACGACATGTGGTGTATCTTGACCGGGGATACAGTCCCACGCTCCTCCAGACTGGGACGGGTCCTCCGTTGCCTCAGGTTGGATAGCCTCAAGGTTGGTTTCCCTTTGACAAGAACATTGAGTGGAGCTCAGAGTCATCGGGTCCACTCTACCTGTCTCATCGCTACGCATTTCCACCAACTCGTTTGCAGCAAGGATGTGTTCCTTTATTTGTTTTTGAGAGCTCACATACTTAATATAATGTAAATGTAGTGACTCTTCAAGTACCTCAACTTCAGACTGTAATCGCTGAGTGTCAATGTGATAAATGTTTTTACTATCTTCTAATTTAATTTCATAGTTTTTTAATTTATTTATTAGAAAAACACGTTCCTTCCTTAGTTTAATATTATTGGAATTGTGATTTTGTTGTTTCCTAAATTTATTGCATCTATTTATGATTTTATTTAGTTTTGCATATTTTTTTATTTTATTTTGACTTACTTTATAACTGTTATTATTATATTTCAGTATAGAATCTTCAGTAAGGTCTATTGTTATTAAGGAATGAGAGTTGCAATTAGTATTAGCTAATTCAGTATACAAGTTATCAGTTTCCTTAGCCTGAGTACATTCTTTGACTTTCTGTAACTTAGTAATTCGTAAATTTGCATGAATTAATTCCTCTTCTAGGTCCCTAACCTTACACAAAGCCTCCTCATATAAGTTACTGCAGTTATTGAAACCATCCGTGACTAACCGCAGTTTATCCCGTTCATCAACAACGACCAGGTATTTTTGATGAAGGTCTACTAGCTCCTGTTTTAAGCTTGTATTTTTGTAAACAACCTTCTCGACTTCCTTCTCACTATCCTCTATTTCCTGCAACAGCTGATCACATTTACTGTTTGAAGCCTTAAGATCTTGAGTGGTTGTTTTCAATTTAAGCTCCAAGTCCTGAGCAGCAGCCTTACGGGTCATCACAGGCATGGTTTCAGGAATAAGTACTGAAAGTGAAATTAAAGAAACGGTAAGAACCAGTAAAACAGCCAAACAGAAAAGAAAAGCTAGAAATGAAAGGAAAAGTTGGAGAAGTTAGTGTAGATTTATAGGTAGAATAAGGTAGGCTGAATCTAATTGAAATGCAACTGATATGATTAGATAAAGTACACAGTTACATTGATTCTATTGATTTAAGATTTAACTTTTTTTTATGTGGGTAGGATGCCCAGACAGAAAAATCTAGTTTTGCATTAAAAGATTACAAATATTGAAAATAACGATAGTTAACGATTATTGTTGTTATGTAACACTAATAGAATTTCAATATTTCACAATATTAAGTTTCGTTATGATTTACACTGATTTACACAAAGTGACATAGACCCAGTGCCGGGTGACAAATCAACAATAATTGGGATCAATGAATGTATTACAGTCTAGATGACGATCGTGTGTTATCTAAAGATTAAAAGTAAACAATACTCCCCGTTTAAATCCACAGGTCGAACATCAGCTGCACAATCAGCTGTTCGTGAGAGGTTACCGGTAACGGTAGGCAACCAAATACTGTGTTTAACTTTGTAAAACTTGCAGGAAAACAATGGTCCAGAGTATTTAAGCTGTTATTTTACATTTAGATATACTATTACCACTTAAAAACACTTAAAAATTAAATAAAACTAATTTTAAAATACGGAGCAAAATTTTGACATGTCACTCGGGCAGTGTTGCCAGTGCAAAAAAAACCCAGAACCCAGACCTATGCGTTCGATAATCTAATACGTAAGACTACCAGCTATCGGTACTTAATGAAATGACTTCAATTTTAGCAATGGTATGAACCAACCAAAGTCATGCGTAATTACGTAGCCTATGTGCAAAAGCGACGGTATGTTTTTTGTTTCGTTCGACGCCAGCCAGTGTGCGAATTCTGAGATGTGCGTTGTGTTGATACATCACTACACACAGACGTAGGTACAGACTTTACCGCGCGTTCACAGCAATACAGTCCTTAAGCTGGTAATCAATTAAAGACCCTTGACTGTACCTACAGTGCCTGATTCGCTAGTGTGACTAACTTGTTCGTAAATTATAATCTGATTTGAAATGCAAACCGTTTTTCTATTGTGTTATGACCAACACTACCCATAGTACGCCCACAGTAATTAAATTGCTGATGCTAACGAGAGACAGACATACCTTCTCCGTCATATAAATAAATAAATTCTATTTGTGTTTAGGTACATAATTATGTACTGTTTCAAACAATAATATTCTGAATATTCATCACTTTTCTTAGTGCATAATTTTATTTAGTTTCAACACCAGACCTCTTTAAGGTAATTCATAAATATATTAGCTGACAGATGCATGAAAGAAAAGCATATTTTTAAATTAATTCTGGGTTAGTAAAGTATTGCTTTAAAATAACAATTTTTAATAATATTGTAATTTTAAGATATTACGAATTGGTTGGTCAAAGACCTCTGATTTAACAGATTTATGGATAAACATCTGGCCACTGAAGTAAGATTAATTTTACGTTTAATTAAAATAAGTTTTCAATGGAAGCTACGTCTGAATTTCAATATCTCCTAACATTGTTTGATAATCTTTCATTGTATTTTCAGATGCGCAAACACAGTAACATTTTTGAAAGGGTAACAATTATCTAGCTCAGCAGGAATATTGAGAAATTTTCAAATATTTAATATATAATAATAAATCTGTAGAAGTGAAAATTCTGTACATTGAAGATATCAAAAAAATAAATGGCGGGGGGTGTTATGAGACCGACACTGAACCCAAAAATGTGATTAAAAAATTTTTTGTCTGTCTGTCTGTTTGTTCAGGCATCACGCAAAAACTACCGGTTCGATTACGATGAAACTTGGTATAATTATTCATTATTATCCTGGGCACCACACTGGGTACTTTTGTCCCGGAAAAGTATATACAATAAAAAACAAACTTAATTTTGCGGTTCGATCCCTAGACCCGATTACTGCGCCAACCGCAAATAATAAGTGTGTCGTAGGTTACGTCACCGCAGTGGAGTTCACTAAGGTTATGCTCTAAATGTAGTGCTGAAGGTTGAATTTGGCTTGCACCGTTCGCAGCACACGCGTGGCGCGCGGCCGGTACGGATCGCTACCGTATTTATGGTCATTTTTTGAACTTTGATTTGAACGGACGTGTCGAGTGGCGAGCGTTCGTTCTTATTTTAACTGCTACTTGCAATTCTAAACCGTGCTTTTCAGTGCGACCTTTTTATTCCTTTTAGTTTTTAGAGTTATTTAGGTTTATTTTTATAAGTCGTAGGTATAGATTTTAATTTTAAAGTATAGGTAGTATATTTGATAGTGTACATAGTGACCGTAGGTTATTTTATAATACTGTTAGGTAGGATTAGTCATTCGTATAGATGTTAGTTATTATGGATTTTGCTTATTTATTGAGTTTAGTTATCATCAGAAATAGGTTTATTTAGGTAGGTAGGTATTTTATTTTCTGTTATTGAGTTTTTTTATTTATTAGGTAGGTACTTAGGTAAGGATATCATATAGGTACCCTCTTAATCACCACTAATGAGACACAATTGGTTTTCTATTGTAATTAGCCACAAAGGGCCCGCGAGATAGATGGCATCCTGGGGAAGCACTGCATACATTTTATCCTGTTGGCACGTTCCCGTGGGATAATTTCCGACATCCACGCGGGCGAAGCCGTGGGCAGAAGCTAGTATTTAATATATATATATATTGTTTAGTTGTATTGACACCTAAGCTACGGATCAATAGTTGAAACCTAATCATTCCCACAAAAGAATGAACCAATTTTAACCCAATCTCCATGACCATTAAGACGCTCTCACTCGGACAATCAAAAGAGCGAAATTGGCCTAACTGGGCAATATCAACGCCCGCTCAGAAATCATATTTATTTCAAGCCGGGAACTAATTGCCAATAATATTGAATAATACTTCAGCTATTGTTACTCGACAGATAATTGCTTCGAAATTGTCCGCTTACGAAGAGATTTGGAACAGACAGGATTATTATGGCAATCCCTTTCGAGTTTTGTTTAGGTATTATGTAAAACAAGAATGAAATTGAAAAAAAAAATCCTTGTCAAAAACATGCATCATACACATGTTTAGAGGTCTGAGGAACAGGGTGTAAAGTTCACTCATCCTCCATAGAAAAGGGAAGATGATCCTCCCTTTTGACTGGTGGGCTACTGCCCGACGATTACTGTCGGGACGTTGTTTATAAATATATGCTAGTCGCGTGGTAAACTTTACTTGCGAGACGCAGAATTTTGTGTGACGTCAGTGTGATTCGTAGTTCGCATATGACGTTGTAGATTGTATTAACGTTGTTTAAAACATTTTTAATAAGTTCCACATTTTTGACCACAAGTCTTTACATCTAGTTTAGGTGTAGGTAAACGATAGGACAAAAAACTTTTTTGCAAAAAAAAATCAACCGACCTCCAAAAACGACACTACAAAGTGAAAAATAACTTTAATTTCGGAAGTCGGTGTCGTTGGGTTCACATCTTCGTTGTTTGCCACCGACTTCCGAAATTAAAGTTATTTTTCACTTTGTAGTGTCGTTTTTGGAAGTCGGTTGATATTTTTTTGCAAAAGTTTTTATTTTTCACTTTTAAGTTGTAAGGTTCGGTTCAGTAGTTTGGTTTTAAAACAAAAATTACTGGTAAAGTAATTTTTTTTTTAAAACCAAACTACTGAACCGTTTTTGATGAAATTTCTATGGGACCATTTGGGAAGTATACCCTTTCCAAAAATAATTTTTCAAATCAGTTGGCAAGCGACGGAGTTATGCGCGAACAAACAAAAAAAAAATACAAACATCCGAATTGAGAACCTCCTCCTTTTGTAGAAGTCGGTTAAAAACAGTAGACACAACATCACTACATATTAAAACAAAGTTGCCGCGTCTGTCTGTCTGTCTGAACGTGATAAACTCAAAACTATTGAACGGATTCAACCCTTTAAATATAATTGTCAAACTTTCTCAAAGAATTTTATCACAGACTTAAGAGAAGCAACAAGTTGTTTATTTAAGTAAGATTTATGTAACCCTCCAAACTATGTTACGTAAATTTAATTATTAAACTATGGATCTCTCAGGGACATGCAGACATGTTGTCATTTTAACCATTTCTGGAACGTTGCTACCGGATTTCGTTCCAAAAGCAATTAAGGTCAGACAAGGTACGCAAGTTCCTGCTTTCTGTGCATAATTCCGTGTTATTTTATGTTTTAAAATAATTATACAGGGCGACAAATCGACGCGCATACTGTAACCATGAATTAAGCACATGATTCTAAAGTTCGTTTTTTAAACCCAGATACTAATTTGACAGGGGTAATGTCAAATTTCTATACTAAAAAAACGTAAACACAAAAGACTTAAATGTCAGATTTAGTATCTGGGATTAAAAAACAAACTTTAGGCCCCATAGCGTAGATTTTTTTTTTGTCGGTTATCAAAAATAAAATCAGCTGTTTCATAAAAGGGTTATTGTACATTCGTCACAAAGTAAATTCGTCACGAAAAAAAGTATGTGTAAACTCGCCACAAATCTACATATTTTTATGAAAGAAAATCCGCCATATAGTTTATTTCCGTACAGACAGCAGAAAAATCAAACAATAAAGAATAAAACGTTATTTCTTTATTTTTCATAATCACAGAAATTCACAGTTCTACTTACAGCTAAAATATACGGTAATATTGTCTGGTTTTTAAGCCCGCGTTGTCAAGGACAGCGTGAAGTGCGCCTACCGTGTGTACGTACGCGGTCAAAATGTACGGAACAGCTTTTTTATATATTACCGCCGAAAAATTTCAACGCAGTGGGGTTCCGAATCGGTTATTAAAACAATAACTATTGCACTTTTATATGAAACGGCTTTTTTTTAAGTCGATAATTTCTTGGAGAATTCACTGAGAGGTTTAGAATCGCGTCATACGCGCGTCCATATCCCTTATACCTCGTAAATTACTTAAGTACCTCTTAGGGCCTGATTTTTCCAACGCCAGATAATTTTATCGGGGAAATAATTTTGAATTTTTGACAGTTCTTCCATATAAAATCTGCCTGAGGTCAATTTTAATCCACGAATAAAAATTATCAGTCGATTAAAAAATCAGTCCTTAGTTAAATATAGGCATAAAGTTTAAATGTTTTCTAAAACATATTGTAAGTAATTCTTACCTGCCATGGTGACCATGACTGTCCTGATGACTATCTGAAGCAGGTTTTCATATCTGGACTCTTTGCCTTTCCTTATCCTGGTGATCATTTCCATGGGCACGTAGAATTGAAGGGCGAAAGACAGGAATATCACGAAAGCCATCAGCGCTTTTGCTACTTGGGCGATACTGCGAAGAAAAAAAGTAACTTATTTGGTGATATTTATTTATTTATTTAAACTTCATATACAATAATGCTACATATATATATTATGCAGTGATCTATTACAAGCTGTAATTTAAATAACAGAAAACTAGAAAGTGGGTACTCGTCTTTGTGAATAACTTTTAGTATGGGACCACCTCCGATAACGCGAAATAAATCAGCTGTTCCATACATTTCGTCGAGTTATGCAAACATAGAATGTATAGAATAGCTGATTTTAATTCGCAATTTTGGGGTTGTTTCCTGAGTAAAGTTTGATTTTATTGATGAGTGTCTTTTCAGGTTTTCAGTTAAGTATTTCAATTAAAACTTTTATGATAATTTTTAAAACTGCATTGCACTGTAGTTCACTTCCACCTAAAGATTACCAGTACCAACTGCAGTACAGCATGGTCGCTGAAATAATTCTAAGACTACGTGTCATGGTAAATGTTACGGAAAAATATCAACTACTTCGATTCCAGATTCAGACTTCTAAATGAAAAAAACTTGGTATAAACATTATTTATTAATTTCATTAAAAGTTGGGCATGGATTGCAATTATGACGGAACTCAATCTGGAGGGATCGAATTATATAATTGAAGCTCTTCGCAAAAACTCAACCAATTTCCTTTTCCGTCTTATTTTCGCCCAGTTGAAAGTGGAGCACGAACATAATTTTTGATCGCTACGGATTTGGGCTTTCAAATAGATAGAGAAGGTATGAAGTGCCTATTCTTGAAGCCTTATACCCTTATTAATTAAACGCGGAGTGAAGTTTCATTCAGTACGACAGTACCTATTATCTCCAGATTAACCATACATTTTCAAGGATTAAGCTTGGCATAACTTTTCTCTGCATTTATTAATAAGAGGGTATAGTGTTAGCTGGAAACAAGTTAGCAAATCACTACACTAGCGATTTGCTAACTTGTTTCCAGCGAGGCGACTTGTCAACGTGCTCTCCGCGGTGCGTAGCGAGCTAACCGCTACCACACGTCACGCCGCGTTTTCACAATATTGTATAGACGTCAGCACATCAAGACACTACAATCTGTCAAATCTCATTAATAGATTTTCAACTTTACCGCTAACGCATTAGGTTCAAAGTTTATCGGGAAAATTTGACAGTTTCATGTAGCTTGATGTGCTGGCGTCTGTACACTCACTGTTCTCGCTGTCTTTTGTACATTCTCGTCAATCGCTCTCGTTAATGCCGCCACGGTATCTCGCTACGGTAAATCGTCAATTTTATAAGGCTCTAACAGTTTGCAACCGAGGAAACATTCAATAATGTCCCAACGGATTATTTTCACACCGAAACCATAAATAAGAAAGTAGTCCACAGTAAAGGAAAATCCCATTTCCCTTTTTACGTTCATTGAATACTGTCGTAAAAACCTCGAATATTTCTCTCGCCTCCGGATGGACCAAATAAAGAGAAAATACTGTTATAAATATTTGTAACATGGAAATAATACAATAGACAAAGGATAGGTTCGCGAAATGTACGAGTAATATTGTTTTCATTAAACCTCGTAGAACTGATGAAAGAATAAATATTAAAGATGATAAATAATCATGTCGGAAAAAGTATGAATAAAAACGAGTGTAGCTATTTAAGAATATTGACCTTTGAACATTATTATTGAAAATAATCATCACCTAGACATGTTATTTATTTAATAACAAAAACATAGAAGTCATTGTTAGTGATGTGAGTGAGTTACTGACTTAACTTACAGAGTAAGCAAGCTGAAGTGGCAGTGGGCTGGTCATCTTTATCGAAAGACTGATGGTGGTGGAGATGGTATTGTGGGACGCCCCCAGCTATCGAGCTGCCCGACGACCTCGAAAAGGTGGCTAGGATAGACTGGATGCGGAAGGCGGAGGACAGGGTGTTGTGGCGCACCATGGAAGAGGCCTAATGTCCAACAGTGGACTGCGATGGGCTGAGTTGAGACGTGATTCAAACTATCCCTTAAAATATTTAACTAAAACTAAAAAAAAAAGAATAGTGAAGTTCTACTACAGTTGCATTACATACGACAAGTTTTTTTCTAATTGAATTTATAGAAACGGTTCCGTTTGAGTTTATTCAGTTAAGGGTTATTAGTTATTCTGTGGTTGAGGTAGGGAACTCCAGCAATTTAAAATACCCACATAAACTCTTTGTCCAAAAAAAAAAAATTGTACCTTTTGTTAAAAATACAATCTATTATCATAGTATAGTACATTTTATCATAACACTCTTCACTCTGGTAAAAACCACTTATTGTATTTCTCAGAAACGAAATGTCCCTGTGGCTATAATTTCTAGTGGAATGAGGGCTACCATTTTTGTACTCACCAGTTGGCGCAAATCATATTTAATACATTAAAACAGTACCGTAAAAATATCGAGCATGCCAGTGTAGCGCAGTCCCGTTTTTCGGGAAAAAGGAAACCATAAATTTCCCAAAGATAAAACTGTCTCAAAGCACTTATTTACTAAAGCGTTTATTGACCCGAAACTCTCATTTGCCATTATTAATCTCAGGTATTGCCAAATATTCATAACATTATTCTAATTAGAAATAAACCCTAAAACATTTCGGAGACCTCACGCTACACTAGCGCCCCTAGCGGCGAATTCATACGCGATAGCCCTCATTGCGTAAAACACTTTCAATCAAAATTCGATGTAGAGTGAAAAAAGCCACTCCATTGCTTCATATATTTGAAATTTTCGTCGGATCGACAATGTAAATCACGCAATGAATATTGTCAAATTGCCAAAAAAAAAACGGGTTGCACTCCGGGGTGCCAGCAGAAGTGAAAACTTGAATTTTAACGTTGTGCATTTTTTATATTTTGGAATGCGGTCTACTCTCCCTCCGTCTTACGAATTTTCGATCAAGTCACGTGAGCTCCGTCTTACGAATTTTCGAACAGTTTACGTGTCCTGATCCTGACGCGAGTTTAACATTTTTTACCCATCACATAAAACTTTCCCTCGTCTTACGAATTTTCGATCTTGTCACGTGTCCTGACACGAGCTCCGTCTTACGAATTTTCGATCAGGTCACGTGTCCTGACGCGAGTTTAACATTTTTTACCCATAACGAAAAAAGTGCACAACGCTGCTAAAGAAGTTTTCACTTCAAAAATTAAAGACTACCATTAGTAATAGTTTAGGACTATGGACATTGTCTGAAATAAATGAATAGAATTGAATTGTAATGTTACGCAATTGGCCCGCTGGCATTATAAGCCTTGTCGATCTACAATGAGTTTAACTTAATCTGGAACTGTAGATTTACTTCAGTTCCCGTCAAAGGAAACGTTCTTTGTGTTTTTCGATAGGTATTCGTACTCTTACTTTTGAACAGAAGCCCTTCAATGTTGCTTGGAGCAATACATGACCTTTCCACGGTGAGGACTTCCCCGAACTCGTTATTCTCAAGGATCTGAACATTATTTACATGATGTAACCTACGCTGTGATATTACACACACAAAAGTTTGAAAGGCTTTTTATACAACATGCTACAATGGCAACATTTGATTAATTAGACGGCACGGTTGGAGCAGTAGTTAAGCGATTGACTGCTGCGCTGCGTGTCGCGGGTTCGATTCCCGCACGGAACAAATATTTGTATGTGTTCCGGGTCTGGCTGTTTGTGTATGTGAGATTAAATGTTTGTAAACGCACCCACGATACAGGAGAAATTCCTAGTGTGGGGCAACGTTCTAAAAATAAAAAAATAAATTTAACACTCGGGTAGAGCTAGTGGCCAGTAATCATAAAAAATATAACAGCATAAAATTATTCATAATTTATCTTTCCTTCAATTCGCCTACTCTCTGCATGTTATTCGTTTTAATTTCATTGATGCGATGTTGTGATCTAATAGAGAGCAGTGGTGGGCCAGTGGTAATGGCCTCGACTTACGAGTTGTAGGTCGTAGGTTCAAACCCACACAGGCACTTTACCTTGTGTAAATTATTTCGTCAACTCTGCTCTCAAAACGGTGAAGGAAAACATCGTGAGGAAACCGGCATGTCCTAGAACCAATATTCGAAGACATGTGATATCTACCAACCCGCACTGGGCCCGCGTGGTAGATTATAGCCCACTCCCTCTAGAGACTCTAGAAGAGAGGGGGCCTGTGTCCCAGCAGTGGGAAAAATATCTATAGGCTTATTATGATGTTATAATCCGTGACCGGCAAATGACGCTACAGTTCTATAACTACGGGTTAACCCAAGAAGCTATATAAGAAAATTGAAAATAAATAATACGTTTCATGAAATTAAAATATGTTCATAAAACGAAAACGCCAAATCGTTATATATACGTATTTTAATGGTAATATTAATTTAAAATAAAATTAATAATAATAATATATTATTTAAAAAAAATAAGTATGTTAATCTCTATATTATTTTTGATGTAACGATCCGGATTATACTTATTTAGAATCCAAATGCTTTTTACGTAATCGAAATTTTTCACGTTTTTGTAAGCGTGTGACTGCGGCCTTCTCAGTTTGTGTCAACCTGTTTAAATGTTTGTTTTTTTTTTTCAACCTGTATAAATAATGCGTCACTTGAACTGAAAAATACAACAACAATAGCTGTTCAATCAATATTAACTTTTCATTAACATATTAATTATTAATTTGACTGTTGGTCTAGTGCGCTACTGCTAAGCATGAAGTCCTGGGTTCGATTCCTGGGTCGGACATAGTGTCATTGGGTTTTTCAATCCGAAATTTCTCAGTTTCAGCCCAGAATCTGGGTTTTTGTCCAGTTGAAGGCAATAGGTTCAACCCATATTATATTATACAGGCGAAATGTGGGTGCACAATTATAGGTGGATATCTGCCTAACCAATCGGGAAAAACAGCCGTGATATTATGTTATGTTACCTAAAAATCATAATATATTACATCAGGATCCGAAAAATAACAATTCGTGACGGCGTGGATCGGCTGTAATACTATTTAACAATAAGTCAGTCGTCAAGGAAAAGTTCCAGAAACAGGAAATATTTCACCCCTTAAATACGTAAAAGTTATTAATGTAATACGAAGTTGTTTTCACTTAAGGGAAAGTAGATAACAATCTGAGAATTTATAACAACTTTTGGTGTTACCTCCGACTTTTCGAATAAATCTTTCATATTCGGTTGGAATACATAAGAAGAGGTACGTAATTCCACACGCCTACTGACTTTTAATTGAATCATGAATGATTTGTGTGTAATTTTTTTGTTTAACATTTCTTCGATTATTTTTACTGTTTACAACTTAAAAGTAACCACTTGCAAACCAAAATCACCAATGAGTAGCTTATAGCTACTCACGGTGACGGTCTAAAATACTATACGGGCTAAAATACTATACGGGCTAAAATACTATACGGTCTAAAATACTATGGCTGTTATATCATAACGTAACAACCATAGTATTTTAATGGCTGTCCGTACACCACGCAAACAATAACGCGTTATTAAGTTGCGTTGAGTCGTGTGTTGTGGATTGTCTACATATGTTTGATTATGACATAGGTAATTAAAGCATTAGTCATCCAGACTTATATTTCACTACTCTACACGGTGGCAGTGGTGAAAAAATATTCGATTTAAATGGTTTAAGTCGGTAACAAAGGCACGTTGTGGACTTTAAAACGTTTCGTATATTGTAAATTGTAATAATTAGAATTAATATTATAATAAGTATTATGTACAATTTGCAGTGCCCTTACAGGGTATATGTTTTAACACTGTGCCATGAAATTTGAATGCATGCCTACTAACCAGTGTTTTACATGTAGCAAACAAATAAATAAATAAAATCAGGGACGGTTCTAGAGCGCTATATAATATATAATAATAATATAATATAATATCCCTGGACATTTCACACAGCGCCATCTAGTCCCAAGCTAAGCAACCTAATGCTTGTTATGGTGACAAGATGGCTGAGTTGGAAAACGCACGACTACGAACAGAATTGTTTTTGGAGGGCAGCTCCGTCAACCGGCCTGTCGTAATTTATGCTATTTTTTAAAGAAATAAAGGTTTGCGACAATAGGCCTAAGTGTAGGTACTTAGAAAGGTAGTAAAATAGAGAGATTCATGAAATCATGACAGATAACCCAATTAAACTTTTCCAGACTTGGGAATCAAACCCAGTACCTCACGGTCAGCTGTCGCGCTTGTGACCATTGCACATTCAGCGAATATTGTATCGTAAGTTTTGCTTTTCATGAAAATTACAAAATGCATCGTTGTCAATAAAAACTACTTTCACTGCGGAAGCGAGTGCAATATAGGAAAGCCAATATAAAATAGAAGGGTCTTGAATGTATACGTCTTGTGCCTTTAAAAAGTAATAAAAACCTGACATTACTTATACGTTGTCTAGAATACCTACATATTATATGTCGCAGTTGTGTTTCTATGGCTCTTCAGGGTCCTCTAAATATTAAGGACTTGACAGCTGAATCGAATTTAAACATACATGCATTTTACGATGAAGATAATGAAAAATAATTTCATTTACATTTCATTTCTTTGTTGTCCTGGCTTGTTTACTTTTAATTCTTTTCAATATGAAAAGATAGTATAAAAAGAAATTGTATGCAAATATATTAAAATATCTCCGGCGCTGGAATAATTTGAGTTACCAACCAAAAAGTTTAAAATTAAGCCTGTATGAACATATATTCTTGACCTTGCTGAGCCTAGTATTGTTACTACAGCAGACATTCACACATGCGTATTTCTTGGCTAATAAAAAAAAAAATTGACGACACGGTTAGCGCAGAGGCTGAGCGATCGGACTGCTGCGCTGCGTGTCGCGGGTTCGATTCCCGCACAGAACAAATATTTGTAAGTCCTACATGTATTTGTTCCGCGTCTGGGTGTTTTTCTATCTATAATATGTATTTATTTACAAAAAAAAATGTATATAAGTAGTTTATCAGCCATCTTGTTACCATAACACAAGCATTAGGTTGCTTAGCTTGGGACTAGATGGCGCTGTGTGAAATGTCCAGGGATATTATTATTATAATTACTTCACAACTATCAAACAGAGATTTCAATTATTGAGAAAACTGAAAATAAATCTAATATCAAATTCTACTCACATATCCTCTTCAGGAAGATTCAGCGTAATGGAACCCTTCACGAAGTCTCCATACTGCAGGTATCCAAAGAATCCGACGATGCCGTACAGCGAGATGACGATGACCATGGCGACGTTGAGCACTCCAGGACAGCCCAGGAACTGCTGAGGTTTAGCCATCTCGTTCTCAACAGGCATGACCACGCCGATGCCTTCCATGGCGAAGATTACCGTACTGGAAAAGAAAGATGTATTTTGAGTTTTAGACAGTGTTTTCGACAGTCAACACCAGCAAAGCCCATCAGATGCTTCACTCTATTGAATTTAGATTTTGTTTATTTCACGTGACGCTGACTTATAAAGGAACTAGCTGCGCCCCGCGGTTTCACCCACATAAGTTTCGATCCCGTGGAAATATCGGGATAAAAATTATTCTATGTGTTAATCCTGGCGATCAGTGTGCCAAATTTCATTCAAATCCGTATAGTAGTCTTTGCGTGAAAGGGTAACAGACAACCCATCCTTAAAAATTTCGCGTTTATATTATAGGATGAACGTTCACCTCCTCCGTTCATTTATGATTTGTCGATCATTCTGCAAGCGAGTGAAAGATGCAATTTTGAAGTGGCCCGACGGTATGCGCGCCGGCTTACGAGTTGCAGGTCGTAAGTTCGAAGCCAGGCAGGCAATTTACTTTGTGTATTTAATTCCATCACCACTGCTCTCAAAACGTTGAAGGAAAACAGAGCATAGGGAAACCGGCATGGCCTAGAACCAAAAATTCGAAGATGTGTGAAATCCACTAACCCGCACTGGGTCCGCGTGGTGGATTAAGAAGATCTCACAGAGAAGACGCCTGTGTCCCAGCAGTGGGAACATTATAGGCTGATAATACATGTATCTTTTTGCATAACTATGTAATAAAGTCTGATTTCACAGTCCATCAAAGAAGCTTATTGCTTTGTTTAGAACGCAGTGAAGTGGAATTTTCGCATTATGAATGCGCATCACAATAGCTAAATCGAGTATTTTGGCTCATTTTAAATTCTGTATCATCAATTATAATATTACAAATTGTATTCTGAATTGAAAAGCTCCTTAAATACTATTCAATGTACTCCATTCTACATTGACAATGACTTCGCCTTCATTAATGTACTAAAGTACCTATTGTTGGATCAGGGTTGAGTTTCTAGTTATTCTTAACAAGCTTCTGTCCGCGACTTCGTTCGCGTGGAAGTCGTAAGATACGTGATGCGTGTACTAAAATAACCACCACATCATCTGCCTAACCTTTTCCCAAATATGTTAGGGTCGGCTTCCAGTCTAACCGGATGCAGCTGAATACCAGTATTTTACATGGAGCGACTGCCTATCTGACCTCCACAACCCAGTAACTGGGTAATACGATACTAAAATAACCACCACATGTTTATAAAACTTCACGTCGCTATTACTTCGTTGAGCGTTCTCTCAGGATTTTTCTTTTTGGTCGGCTTCTATTCCCAGCGTGATGTTAAACTCAAACTCAAATAATTTATTTCAAATAAACCAATTACAGGCACTTTTGAATTGTCAAGAAACTTCACGGAGACTCTTCCTATTAAATCATAAAATTGTTACAAAATATTTGATTACATTATTCCTGTTGAAATCATCCATGTGAGAATGATGTAGAAAGACGTGCACGTTAAAAGTGTCCGTTATAGAAAACATAAAAACAATTCAGAAATTAAAATAAGCCGTGGCAGCTAAGAGATTACCAGCCCCTACTGACGGCGCCCGTTCAAGAACATGACGTATGATCAGCACCATTCAGCTAAACCGTTTTGATGGGAACTTAATGATCCAACACACACGCCACCACCAGCGAGACATTAGAGTGAGCATGACATACCGTCAGTCGCCAGGTCATATTCAAGTCAATGAAGGACGTACCCAGTAAATGGTAGCTTTATAGCAAGTACATGGTGCTCACACTATTATAGTAGCTGAACGCCCTGATTGCTCAGGAGCCGGAAGTTTACATATTTATGTATAGCAGTAAATCTATGTTTAATGTTTGTATGAAGTTTTTTAGTTAAATGTTATGTTGTTGGCTTGTTGCGCGCTTTGGTGTGTACTGTAAGTGCAGCAAGCAATAGATATTTAAATAAATAAATATAGCTTTGATAGTCTTCCTCAAGAATTAGGCTATCAAATTCAAAATTAATTTATCAAATCCAACGGGTAGTTTCAGAGATTAGCGTTCAAACAAACAAACTCTTCAGCGTTATTAATAGTATAGAGAGATTACATCGTAAAAGCAATAGACTCAAACTTGCAGAGCGCGACCATCCCCTCTTTGTGTTACTTTGTTAAAAAGTTTGTCCTTTTTTGTTCGTAAAACAAAAAAGCCCATTTGATAAAACTAAAACGACATCAACTGAAAGTACAATTCATACCTAACACACAACATTAGTGAACAAAATGCTATGTACATAGAAAGCACTCTCCTTGAAATTGCGGCTGATGCATCCCCTGTCGTTACGATGAGAATATACGGGGGCGTTGGAAATGCACTCCGGATACAAAGTGGTACAGAGATGAAGTTTTCATCCGTTAAAATTTATTTTACATTGGAAACTGTGTGTGTGTGTGTTGGATGCATCTCCGACTATGTTTAACTTCTTGTAAAACGTTTGATTTAAAAGCATGTCGTCTTTTAGTGTATCACAGCTTTATTTGAGTACCTATCTATTTGACAACTTCTGATATTTGGAGGTGAGCAGTGGTGGCCCAGTGATAACCGCCGCGACATACGGGTCGTGAGTTCGAACCCAGCCAGGCGCTTTACTTTGTGTAAATAAATTCATCACCACTGTCCTCAAAACAGTCAAAGAAAACATCGTGAGGAAACCGGCATGTCCTAGAAAGAACATGAAGACATGTGACATCTACCAACCCGAACTTGGCCAGCGTGGTGGATTACGGCCCAGTTCCTTTCACAGAGAGGAGGCATGTGTCCCAGCAACACTGTAGGCTGATAATGTTGAAATTTGGATTCAAAAAGTATTTAATATTTTTCTAATAGGTATTTGTTTAAAATGTCACTTTTACTCGGCACGAGATCATAAACGATATAATGATTAATTACTGCGATAATTAATGAATGCTACATAATGAACCTCAACGAGAATTGTGTTTAATGAAATGCCTAACCTTGCATTAAAATTACACTAAATGTGGGCTGAATTAAAATTAACAATTGATAGGAATAAAATAATCTATAGACCTCTGTGTGACCTAAGCCTTAAGTAACGCGTTTCTGTGACTTAAGTTAGTTAAGTCACAGAAAAGCGTGACTTAAATGCGGGCTTAGGTCACGCGAGCTATAAAATACGTAGTATACGATACTCGTGGTTTCATAGTCATTATTATTAGCCTATAATGTTCCCACTGCTGGGACACAGGCCTCCTCTCTGTGAGAGGGAATGGGCCAAATCCACCACGCGGGCCCGGTGCGGGTTGGTAGACGTCACATGACTTAAAATTTTTGGTTTTAGGACAAGCCGGTTTCCTCACGATGTTTTCCTTCACCGTTTTAGAGCAGTGGTGACGAAATAATTTACACAAAGTAAAGTGCCTGTCAGGGTTCGAACCTACGACCCACAACTCGTAAGGCGACCGTTTCCACTGGGCCACCCCTGCTGCACTCGTGACTTAAGTAAGTCTATTAATGCACGGCGTTTAAAACCCTGAAGTCACACGTATCGTGTTATGATTTTCTACTACTATCTACTTGTGAAACAATTTAAAAAACTAGTGAAAATTCAACACCATGTAAGATTGATGTCACTTTAGTGCATCGCAAATGTTTGTAAGGCAAACATTAGGGTGAAGCGGAATTTTAGAAAATGTTTACTTTTAAAATGCGCTTACAGGCTTAGACCTTCCGAAGGCTATAAGCATCCTACCATTGTTTTCGCTTTCCGAGAAATGGGAAATATAAGTTTTTATGTACAGACGCCAGCAGGTCAAGCTACCCGAAACTGTCAAATTTTCCGAATCCGCCTTGAACCTTAATGCTTTAACGAAAGAAATTTGACAGATTGTAGTAGCTTGATGTGCTGGCGTCTGTACAACCCTGAATATTTTTTCCTGAAAATGCTACAAGCCAAAGGCGTAGCTGCACCTAATTGAGCGAACAAACATAACCAAATGTTTGGTTTGAAAAAAGGAAACGTACAATTTAAAACCGGTTATCGACCATCAGATTCAGCACAGAGAACTTATTCAGTAGGTATTTTTTGCAGGTTTAGTCTGGGAAATTATGGAATCATTTATCAAATTGACTACTTATTTAAATTGCCAGTATTTTCAACTCATAACGACTTTCTTCGATAGTTATATTGTTTTTGTTAAACATAGACCCTGCTATTTATTTACGTTGATTCAAGTTAGGTAATGATTAGCGCCTGTTTAACCATGCGTTTTCGACGTTTATATTTGCATTTTTTATAAAAATAAGGGGGTTAATTTTCTTGGCCTGCTTTGTAACCTTTTCAACCAAATAATCTAAGTGGTAAAGGAAGCCAGTGAAACATTTGACTTTACACACATCATTGTAGATTAACCAGCAGCGCACGGCGGTTCACCCGCATAAGTTTCGATCCTGCGGGAATATCGGAATAAAAAGTATTCTATGTGTTATTCTTATGTATAAGCTGTATTATTGTAAATTTTTATAAAAATCCGTTTAGTAGTTTTTGCGAGAAAGAGTAAAAGACATCCATCCATCCTCACAAACTTTTGCGTTTATAATATTAGGAGGAACTAGGAGTAATACGAGTGGGATACATAATTTTGTAACAATGTTATTGCCAACTCAAGTGGAAAATTCAACATATTTTAATCACATCGAATTTCGTGCATTTTTATGTTCACTTAAAATGAATGATGTTCACTTAAGATTAATGTTGCCTACGTTAGTTTTTAAAAGCCTGTTCATTTATATAATATAATCTGTTGTTAAGTCTCTATGCCAGTAAAATCAGTCATCATTATATGAGAAATGGTTTGCCAAAGTAAAATCAGCCCATTTTATGTTGGGGTCGGCTTCCAGTCTAACCGAAGCTGTATACCAATATTTTACATGGAGCTACTGCCTATCTGACCTCCACTATCCATTCACTGGGTAGGTAATATAATACCCCTTTGTAAGAATTGTACTTTGGCCAACCAATCACAGCTTATAACTTACTTTAGTAAGTTGCTGGTGGTTTGTTGTCATAGTTAGACAACTGTGAAAGGCCTATAAATTATCTCTATGCAAAACATCACGATGGCCTGTTAGTCCTAATATTTATAATGCACTAGCTGCGCTCCGCGGTTTCACCCGCATAAGTTTCAATCCCGTGGAAATATCGGGATAAAAAGTATCCTATGTGTTAATCCTGGTTATAAACTATCTAAGCGCCAAATTTCATCCAAATCCGTTCAGTAGTTTTTGCGTGAAAGAGTAACAAACATCCATCCATCCATCCATACAAACTTTCACGTTTATAATATTAATAATAATATTAATATGTAATATATTAATATTGATTAGAAATAAGTACGAAACAACAAGAACCTACCTCAAAAACAAAGGCCACTGCGTAATACCAGCTACCAGCTCTCTCTCCTTAATAGGTGGAAGGTCCAGGAACACGTAGTACAGGGTAATCACGAAGACCACGAGGATCAGAATGTTGGCCAGTGCGGAGAATGGTACCAGGTACTTCAGGTTCCGTATCTGACAGATTAGGACTAGTGGCACTAAGGTCAGGGCGCAGGCAGCTTGGATTGATAAGGGGTTTTCTGGCATGTAGACGTCGAGAACCTGTGAACAAAGAATTGAAGATAACAATTACTTTAAATTTTATATGTAGTAGACTGGATAAGTTTTAAAATCAACAGTTCCCAAGATACTGAACTATCCGTCAAAATCAATCAAAAGTCATTTATTCAAATTAGGCTCAGTATCAGCACTTTTAGAACGTTAAAATTACAAACCACAGTCCCCCAAAACCCGTGATCTCTCAATCGGGCTTCAGCGGGGTAATTACACATAAAATTGCAATCGATTGTAGTCCCTTTAATTTTGACAGTTCAGACAGACAGTTTGACAGTGAATTTATATAATATAAATAATAATAATATAATAATAATATCCCTGGACATTTCACACAGCGCCATCTAGTCCCAACCTAAGTAACCTAATGCTTGTGTTATGGTAACAAGATGGCTGATAAACTACTTATACCTATACATTATTTTTTTTGTAAATACATACATAATATTATAGATAGCAAAAAAAACACCCAGACTCGGAACAAATACATGTAGGTCATACAAATATTTGTTCCGTGCGGGAATCGAACCCGCGACACGCAGCGCAGTAGTCAATCGCTTAACCACTGCGCCAACCGTGCCGTCAAAAGCAATGGATGTCAAAATGAAATGCATTGCGTACTGTTACCATTTTATGTAATGTTATAAATTGCTACGGCAATAGCTTTTACTTTGAGAGCATTCATTACGTTATTTACGTTGTTGAGCAGATAAGTTCTTCGAACATATGAAGCAATGGAGTAGCAATATCCTTCAAAATGATTCAGATTGTGATTGATTGTGTGTTACGCAATTAGGGTGCTGTTCCGATAATTTATTTATTTATTTAACCATCTATGTACACACATTATATAAAAAGACAAGAAAAAACAGAACAGAAAAATAGGTATCTACAGAGGTGATGCTAATGAGAGATGATAATAATTGTGAGGTGATTGATGGTGGTGTAGACCGCACGTCAAATGTAAAAAAAAACCAGTATAAGCTGGCCTCTTATTTTATTGAAACTCCGTACTAATGGTAGGCCAGGTCACATTCTAAATGTTACTTACAACTGATGATTTTAATACATTGTCTGCGTTAACTTTCTCAACTAAGTATTAGTTGAGAGCCTACTTTAAATAACTTTTACCACATAGCCACATAATATTCCGAAATATTAACAACCCTACTATCTCCTTACTGCCAATCAAAACAACACTTACTGCACCCAAATAAAGTCAAAAATTGCGTACCAAATTTGAACATATTTAAGCCACATTCTTGTGGTTTGGAGCACTTTCATATTCAGAATATTCTTTATTGACTATTACAAAGGATGATTGATTTTAAACCTTAAGTTTTGAAGCAAATGGTTTGAAACATAAATTCAGTTGGGGGACAAAAGCCCATTGAATTGAGAGCCCTTTGTGTAAGTAATAAAGTAGGTAAATAATTAATAAATTAGTTATCCTAAGTAATAGTCACTTACTACATTTCTAAATATTTACATAGAGGAAGCCTACGAAATTATATTCAGTATTTTTGCTATGTAGAACACAGATTACCCACATTATTAAAAAAACACAAAGTAAGTATCGCCTATAGGCTTTAAGGTAGATAGGTGTTGCTTAGTCACAGATTGCTATTATAAAAGTGGCAGGCTCCTAAATTCCGTAATTGAAATTTAATTAAATTAAAAAAAATATTCAAAATTATTAAATTAAATTTTAAATTTAATCACCTTTTAAATTTGGTAATTTAAAAAGTGGTAGGCTCCTAATTAACTTAAATTACCAAAGACAAACATATGTATTATTATTTTAATGTATTATTATTTAAATGTAAGGGCAAATTTTTATTTATCAAATTAACACATTACGACAATTTAGCCTTGTTACAGTCTTTCCATATAACTGTCAATATGAATAAATAAATGAAAGTTGTCATTTGAGTACGATCCGTTCACCATTAATTTACCTCCGACAGTAGCAACCTTGCAGCAACCTTAACACAATGACAATAAAGATCACTGCGATATTAACAGGCTAGTCAGTGGCAGCAACTCAACAGCAACCTTAATACAATGAGAATACAGTTCATTGTGATTTGGACAGTTATGCAATATCAGAGGTAAAACAACTGTGAACAGTCTGTACTTGTTCAAATGTCTACTTACTTCTTTCATAGAAGATCCGATGAAGACAACGTAGACACATAACACGCTGAAATATGTCACAACCATCGAGTAGTCCACTAGAACTCTGAAAATAAATAACAAACAAGACTATTACTATTATGTACAACACATTGTTTATATATTTGATTAGTTATACGAGTACTGATTGTCAGCGAAACTTGTGATCACATTACAAATCTACGCACGCACACGAATATGGGTCTAACGTAGAAGGTAGGTACTTCGTCCATTTTGGATTGTACAGCGGAAGTGTGGCCGTCATTTACGTAGTTTTAATTATTTTTGGGATAAAAAATTACGTCATCATCTGCCTAGCCTTTTCCCAACTATGTTGGGGTCGGCTTCCAGTCTAACCGGATGCAGCTGAATACCAGTATTTTACATGGAGCGACTGCCTATCTGACGTCCACAACCCAGTTACTGGGTAATACGATACCCCTTGGTAAGACTGGTTGTCAGACTTTCGGGCTACGACCCGTAACGACTGTCAAAGATCCACGAATGACAGCCGGGACCAACGGCTTAACGTGCTTTCCGAGGCACGGAGGGGTTTCAGTATGTAAAGATGGTCACCCATCCACAGACCAACCGCGGCAAGCGTAGCTTAACCTGACCGATCGACCTGTGCGGCTGTTATTATTTAGCCACGGGCCTCTCCACGTATGTGTATAAAAAACAAACAACTTTCATAATACCTATGCATTAATTAGTTTTGAGAGCAGTGCTGATGAAATAATTTACACAAAGTAAAGTGCCTGTCTGGGTTCGACCCTATGACCTACAACTCGAAAGTCGCGGCTGATACCACTGGGCCACCACTGCTCCATACTAATACTAAATATTAATGTTTAATTAAATTAAAATATATTCATAAAACTACAACGCAAAACTGTTTACGTGTGTTAAATTAATGTCGCCATTAAAGCGCCACGCTGTATAATAATAGCCTCCCGACCTATTTTGTTCACGGTGGTCAATCTCAACGAAGATTAGCCAGGTACGTAGTAGATTATTATAGTGAACAAGTGTGTGCGTAAACACAGGTGCACTCTCTGTTCCTTTACTCTCGTAGTCCGATGGGACGGCAATCCGACACGACCGGGGAGAGATCAGGCGCAGGATCAGGCTTTAAGTGCCTTCCGAGGCACGCGGGTATTAAACCGGCAACTTCCAAACTCCGGACTGTTACTAAGAAATTCCTAATTGAAAACCCAATGACACTTTGTCCGACCTGGGAAACGAACCCAGGACGCCACGTTCAGCAGTCGCGCTTGCAACCACAAGACCAACGAGGCACTAACACTAGGACATCCTTAATAGAACCAACCAAAGTATATATTGCTCTGTTAGATTTCTACTCTCGGCGCTGAGCTAAATGTTGAAAATACAACAGTGCGCTTCTATTTATGCATTCATTTAAACATAACCTAAGTACTTTTACTCAAACGGCAGTAAAGTTCATTTGATTTTTCAACTAATACATTTTTTTTCCTTTCGCAACTTTTCCGATACAGTCGACTATTCCAGCGTCATGTGGTAAACTACATAATGTGTGTGTGAACCTCTATAGTCCAGTCATCGCGACAAGAAAATGCGTTCTTATCACCTGTCAGTGCAACAATTCTACTAACTAGGTAAGTAATAAAGATCAAATTCGCCAAACGCGTATTCGTTTGTATGAAATTGACAGGTGTTAAGAACGCATTCTCTCGTCGGCCACACTGTAATTAAGTAAGACTGGACAAGTAAGCTTAGATAATTGAACTTACTTTATAAAATTACCCCATGGTTGTAACTTCTTAGGTCCGTACGTGAAGGCTGCTCCACAAGTTTCAGCAAAACTGAGCGAAGGTTTCTTTGCGTCTACACAAACCTCTTGAGAGACTTTGACCTGAAAAAAAATAAGAATTTATTTTGAGACGTGCTTTAACGCACTGTGTTGTCAGCTAAATAAAAGGAATCCTACTACGAGTATTTTATAAACGGGAAAGTTTGTATGGATGGATGGACGTTTGTTACTCTTTCACGCAAAAACTACTTCACGAATTTGAATGAAATTTGGCACACAGATAGTTTATAACCAGGATTAACACATAGGATAATTTTCATTCCGATTGTCCCACGGGATCGAAACTTATGCGGGTAAAACCGCAGGGCGCAGCTAGTACTTTACATAATTATTTACGCTATAATTTGACGGCACGGTTGGCGCAGTGGTTAAGCGATTGACTGCTGCGCTGCGTGTCGCGGGTTCGATTCCCGCACGGAAAAAATATTTGTATGGCCTACCAGTAGTTGTTCCGGGTCTGGCTGTTAGTGTATGTGAGTTTAAATGTTTGTAAACGCACCCACGATACAGGAGAAATTCTTAGTGTGGGGCAAAGTTTTTTCAAAAAAAAAAAATGTATATTTAGAGGGGCACGAGCACGCTCAGTATACTTACTAAAAATATGTTAATGAAAATACTAGCTCCATTTGTACTCTATTGTGTTAGATTCTCTACAAAAGCTCAACATTTTGCGTAGGTAGGTCAGTATTGTCTTTCAAATATGTACTCTTTTGTTAGAATATGCTTTTAAATTAGTCTACGCTAATCTAAATTATGGAAATATGTTTCTAGCCATGAAAATATAAACACTATTTTTTGTTTAACTTTTTGCATATTTTTAGAACAACAGAGGGGCAATTCTCGTAATTTTAAGAACGTTCACAGTCTGATCTCAGTCTCAATCTGTCAAAAATATCTCTAATTTCCCTACATTTTGACAAGTTTTTGACATTTGTTTGTCGCCGAGATGAGACTGCGACTAGATTTTGAACGTTTTAAATTACGAGAGTTATTATTGGCCTTCAGTTTTTTGCACCACCAATTGCCAGTTCCTTCCTAATTTCAATTTGAATTTAGAACGTTGAAGTGGCCAGTGATGAGGAAAGTTGCCAATAGCTCTCCTATGAGTTGCACAGCCAAACCTCGGTAGCATCTCCGTAAATGGTACCTATATAATGAAATACTGTACAGCGCCCCTAGCGGTCACCGAAAGAATTAAAATTCTTACCATGAGCACTATAGATTTCGATAGGTAAGAAACCTAACGTAATCTATTCTGTAGTCACTAACGTTACTCGATGACACAACAGTGACATAATAAAAGAAATAAAAATTCAACAACCACTAAATTAAGTACCTTTAATAGTTCACTAACCGCCAATCTTTCTCTTTAATCCGATTATTGACTGTCATAACATAGGCGATAGCACTACATTTTGAGCATATAATTAAGCCGTTGTGTCTTCTTATTACTGAGAAAGAAAGAAAGAAAGACTACACGATCTATCGAGTTTACCTTAGCGCCTGCGTAAGACTCCGTAAAACTCATGGTGCAAGCATTATCGAAATCTATTCGATTCACGTTAATACGCTAGCGAGTAAGTTTTCGATAATAACTCACGGTAGACGTACTGTACTAACTTACTAATATGAAATGATAAAGAAGAATCAATTTTCAGAGGCATAACTGTAACCGTCTTCACCAATCCTCATTGAAAGCAAGCGTCACGCCCCAGTTGCGCACGGGTTTTACGATATGAAAAAACATCTACATATGTTTTATAAGAAATCTCTAGATTTTTTATTACATAAAACTTTAATATAAATGAATTATACACATAAACCTTAATCATAATGAAGAAATGCTCTGAAAGGCGATAAAACTGCTTCAAAATCCGTTGTGTAGTTTAAAAGAACAAAGACTGACCATTAAACACGAAATGCGACTTTAATTTAAAATTTGTATAGAAGCGTTTCCGTAAAACGATAAAACACTGATATTTTAATTATACCTGACTTTAAAACCGGTCTTCAGTTCAAAATTTTAATAGCAATTTTCATATTTTAATATCTTTACGAGTCAAGTCTGGAAATTAATGCTTCTCATAACTGGTTGTCAAGACGTCTAGACGATAATTCGTTTATGTTAACTAACCTTGCAATGTGGGAAGAAGGGGAGTAATTAAGTTTCTGTACCTACACTGAGTTCCTTTAATTTACCGACCGGTATAGGTTAACACGTTGCGGGACGGTACTAACTTTTTCAAATTATGCGATATGACAGTAAAATTGTCCATACAAGTTCCGACCACTGCTTTATCCGTATCGCCCTAGGGCAATCATCATCTGCCTTTAGCCTTTTCCCAACTATGTTGGGTTCGGCTTCCAGTCTATCCGGATGCAGCTGAATACCAGTATTTTACATGGAGCGACTGCCTGTCATCGTATATTATTTAGTATCGCCCTAGAGCAATACTAAAGAATAATATACGATGACAGTACTTTCATAGCCGGATCGATGTGGCATGACAGTAAAAACAGGTTTCCTTGTTCCTCTATACAAAATTTCGCTGTAATGCCCGTACCTCAGTTCAGATGAGGTTAAAATTTTACGGCGGTGCCCGTACTGTCATTTTCAACACCGAAAAATCTACTGCTAATGCAGTGCGTCCCGCAAGGTGACATTCAGACAGAATTCATCCATCATTTCTGGAGAACGAAATATATTCATATTCATTTATTGCATTTCATGTTGTTTACAGGTTGTTACATTATGATAGTTCCAAACAATGAACCCTGCTAGGGCACAGCAATGTATAGGCGACAGGTTTTAATTAATTTAACATATACCTACATGACGTAGTTATAAAATGGAATCGTTTATTCTGTAAATAGGATAAACACTTTTACATGACATGTGTCATATTAAAAAAAACGTGTGGAATCGGGGGACACCAGGCAGGAACGAAGTTCAAATGAAAATTCAAGATGGTGGCTACGAAATCGGCTCAATCGGCGAATCGGATTCAGTGCCCTCGAAAACCATAAAAACGATACCCATGACAAAAATTGGATTTTTTTTGCAGCCGTCATCTTGAATTTTCATTTTAAACTCACTATCGGCTTCAGGACCTTCGAAAACCTTGAAATCAATCTCTATATCTCTTTCTCTTTTATCTATACATATAATAAAATCGTAGGAAAGTCAAAACTGTACATTGAATATTTTTTTAAAAGAATACTTGGGGCGTGATCTACAATCGATATCGAAGCCAAAAATATAGTTTTTAGAATTTTTGTCTGTTTGTCTGTTTATCTGTTTGTCTGTTTGTCTGTATGTATGTCCGGGCTAAACTCAAAAAGTACTGCATGGATTTACTTCAAATTTTGCATGAATATTACTAAGAGGTCGGGTTTACATTAATTCTACATATTATCACGCTATCACCTACGGGGGAGGAGCTGTGAATCTTTGTTTTTCTTACGCATTCTGTGACAGCGTGTAATCTAACGACGCATATTTAAATGTTGTTTTTGAGTAAGCCATGCTATTATCTAGCTTTACACTATAAAAACTACGCCATTTAAGTAACTTGGGCAGAGAAACATAGTTTAATGAATGTTAGTAGTAATTTTTTAGTCATTTTAAAGCAGCGCCATCTATGAGATTTCATAAAAATCAAATCAACTTACATGTTAACACTTTTGGAAATTAATAATTTAAATTTGATCATGTTGGCGAGGTTAGTAGTTAGTTATTCTTAAAATTCATAGATGGCAATGTGCATTTTCTTCATAAAAGTTGTATCCTATAGTTCGTTTCGACAAATTCAAGTTCCAACAAAATCCTCAAAATCTTGAGCAGAGTTGAGGAAGACAATTTAAAAAAACACGCTCTGTGAAGTCGACCAGTTTGCGAGATCCCTTATGTATGACGAGGTGCCTTCATATTACACGTTCGACAAGCAAAGGGGTGTATTTAAGCAACGTCGACGAGGAGGTGCTGTGGAAGGTTTTCCGGGAATTTTCAAGGACACCGCATTGGGTAGGGTTTATACCGTGCATCCGAATAATGGCGAATGCTATTTTCTGCGGTTGTTACTTCACACTGTCCGAGGCCCAACGTCTTTCGCCTTTCTGAGGACATTTGATGGCGTGGAGTATCCCACTTACCACGCAGCCTGCGTAGCACGTCACCTTCTCGACGGTGACCAAAATTGGGATGACACCCTCGCGGAGGCGAGCGTCAGTGACAGTCCCAGCCGCATGCGTCATCTGTTTGCCGTCATCTTGGTGTTTTGTGGAGTCGCGAACCCGGTAGCTTTGTGGGAGAAGTATCGCCATCATCTGTCTGAAGATTTTCTACGAGCTTTGAGGAGTGCTACTGGAGACGAAGTCGAAGTAACTGATGTACGCGTGCTGAACTCCTGTCTCAGACCACCATACGAAATGACCATGTCGCTTTGTTCTCTTCAGAGCAAAAACAAATTTATGACACCGTCCTTTAAAGCGTTGGGTAAAACCAGGCTAAAATGTTTTTCTTGGATGCTCCTGGTGGAACAGGAAAAACATTTGTTACCACTCGCATACTTGCAGAGGTCAGGAGGCAAGGCAAAATTGCTATTGCTGTAGCGTCGTCGGGAATCGCTGCCACACTGCTTCCGGGTGGCAAGACAGCCCATGCCATGTTTAAAATTCCCATCGATTTAGAGAGCGCCGAAATGCCTGCTTGTGGTGTGTCACGTAACAGCGATAAGAGACACGTGCTCAAGGATTGCTCTCTGATCGTATGGGATGAGTGTACGATGGCCAATAGGAAGGCAGTTGAGGCCGTGGACAGAACCCTGCAGGACATCCGCAGGAACGAACATTTGATGGGTGGTGTCACAGTTCTGTTCAGTGGTGATGCGGGGATCGAGGGCTGACGAGGTGAATACTTCTTTGAAACGATCTTCGTTGTGGTCACCAGTTCGTACGTGGCGCTTGACGATTAATATGAGAGCTCGGCTCGGCGGCAATGCTCAAGAATTCTTTGATGTCCTTCTTGGTGAAGGCACTCTACCAGAAGAGAGAGGTGGACAGGTGGTTCTTCCAGAGTCTCTCGGTAGAGCGTCAATCCAGCTTAGAAGAACTCATTCGCTGTGTGTTCGGGAACATCAGTCGTATACCGCACCAGCAGAATTCTTGGGTGTGTGAGCATGGCCATTTTGAGGTCAAAAATGATCAGGCTGCAGCAATTAACGAATGCATTCTCTCGGAAATTGAGGGGAATGAAGTGGTCTACACCTCGATAAACACTGTTGCCGAGCAAGATGACGCCACACATTATCCCGTGGAATTTCTGAACTCCCTGTCAGCAAGTGGACTTCCAGCGCATACCATCAAGCTGAAGGTCGGTGTCCCGATTATGCTTCTTCGGAACCTATCTCCTCCGAAGTTGTGTAAAGGGACCCGCCTTAAAGTCATCTCGCTCCACAGACACACCATTGAGGCGGAAATTCTTACGGGTTGTGGCATCGGCGAGGCAGTATTTATACCACGCATTTCCCTCATACCTCATAACTTCCCGTTCCAGTTCAAGCGCGTACAGTTCCCCGTGAGTGTTTGCTTCGCGATGACCATCAATAAGTCGCAGGGGCAGACACTGAGGGCAGCGGGTGTCGACCTCAGGACGAGTTGCTTCTCACACGGCCAACTGTATGTCGCTTACTCCCGCGTCACCAGTCCTGACTCTCTTTACATTTTGGCTCCTGGCAGCATAACTACCAACGTAGTTTATAGAGAAGTATTGTAAGGTATGATACCTTTGTACGTATTTTTACTCTTTTGTGTCCTGGAATGTATTCCTGCATTATTTTCTCGGTTTCCTTCAGTCACATCTTATGACTGAACTCAGCAGGATTCCCATATAACTCGCTTCACTTGCTTCGCTTGCAAAAAAAACTTATATTTTAATGCTATTTTAAAAGTTGTTTACTTATAATGCTATAGCGACACTGGCATCTTAGGTATTTTTGGTGCTGTAGAGCCTTCACGCAGACGACGTCGCGGGCAGCAGCTAGTATGTAATAAAAGTCGCATTGAGTATTATTAAAGATTATGTATATTAATTGTATAACGTAAATGGTACACCACAGACTACCTACTATATATTTTGTCTCTCCTTAATTTTAATCCATCCAAAGATTGTCTTTAAAAGATCGCTCTTAGCGATAAGACCGCTCATTGTGTCAGTCTTTGTAATATTTGTACAATAAAGAGTATTCTATTCTATACTATGTGTATTGAGCACAATGCGTTTTCGTTACGTGATGATTTTCCCAAGTCTATTCCCAGCGCAAGCTTCGTTAAAGAACTTCGTTCCAAAAAGTGTGCGGTCGGGGGACCCTTCAGGAACGAAGTTCCTTACGCGACTCGCACGCACGCATACACTCATTTAATATATTATAATAGAAAGAGATAAAGAGAGAGAGAACACTAACACGCATAACGACTTTTCGTGACGTGACGATTTCTATCAGTCAACTCCTACCGCAAACCGTGTTAAAGAACTTCGCTCCAATAAACTAGGTGGAGTCGACATTTCCTATCTGACTGACCCTGAGAAGAAAGGCGAAAAAAACTTAGGTATCAAAGTCTCTTTTAAAGTCCAGTAACAATCTTGATCAGAATGTCAATTCTCGTAATTTAAAACGTTGAAAATCTAGTCGCAGTCTCATCTCGGCGACTAACAAATGTCAAAATGTAGGGGAATTAGAGGAATTTTTGACAGATGTGAAGGACGGGCGTTTTTGGGGGACTGTCTTTTGTACTTAATTTTGACGTTCGAAAAGTTCTGACTCTCAGCCTAATTTGAATAAATGACTTTTGATTTGATTTGATTGAGACTGAGATAAGACTGTGAACTTTCTTAAAATTACGAGAATTGCCTCTCTAATCATGTGTGGACCAAGTAGATTAGTACCTGAAATGGTCTTTTGAGGATAGAACCACATAGATTTGAGTGGACCTGTCCAGTCAGTGCAAGCATTTGTCAGTAATCGTGTAGCTGAACGGCTGGATGTTTATTCTTAAGTTCTGAACTTAAGAATAAAAATCCAGCCGTCCCATATGTTTAAGTCGAGTAGGTATTGAAGTTTTCTATGGAACAATTGATAAATTTTTCGCGATTACGATATTGGTTCCATGGAGAAATTTGTTAAGTTTGATGGTCTGTACCACACCCTTAAATTTGGCTGGTCTTTGAAAATAAACCCTGTACGTATAGAAACTTCAGTACGGATGAAATTACGTGGAACTATGACATACTTGTGTATGTGATAGTTTTATAGTTCCACGTAATTACAAAACGACAAGGTTTAATTGTTTAAACCTTAATTGTCCTTTTGTGACGTGCAAGCGATATTGCACCTTAGGGTGGGAAAGCAATTAATTATTATTATTAATATTGTTTCGTCGAAGAAATAAAAAGATATCAAAAGATGTCACTTACCAAAATATGTACAGTATGGGTGCAGACGAATCCAGCTATTAACGTTCCTATGGTCCCCACTATAAGTCCTGAGTTCTTGAAGGCAGCGGGCATCGCCAGGATACCGGAGCCCAGGCAACATTTTAGGAGATGTACTATTGATCCGATAGTTCTGAAAACAGAAAAAAGAATTATACAACATGGAGATGACAATACGACAATTTAATTTGGTACAGACGCCAGCACATCAAGCTACCCGAAACTGTAAAATTTTCCCAATCAACCTTGAAACTAATGCTTTAGCGATAAAGTTGTAAATCAATTAAAGACATTTGACAGATTGTAGTAGCTTGACGTGAAGGCATCTGTACATCTAACTATTAACGTTCTCAGTCTACTAATAAAAATCTTAGTGGACTGAGAACGTTAATGGTTAGATGTACAGATGCCTTCCACTTAGTAGCCATTAAGCTGATTGGGAGCAGTGATGGTCAAGTGGTAACGCCCGCGACTTACGAGTTGCAGGTCGTAAGTTCGAACCCAGGCACGCAATTTACTTTGTGTATTTAATTCCATCACCACTGCTCTCAAAACGGTGAAGGAAAACATCGTAAGGAAACTGGCAAGTGCTAGAACCAAAAAGTCGAAGACATATGACATCTACCAATCCGTACTGGACCCACGTGGTAGATTATAGCCCATTCCCTCTCGAAAAGAGGAGTTCTGTGTCCCAGCAGTGGGAACATTATAGACTGATTGTACCTTCAACTAAAATACATGCCGTAATGGTAAGCTTGTCAAGTTTTTAACCCTGTTCACCCACTGCGTTCCATTTTCCTTAAAGTTTACATTTTCACAAAATGAACAGTTTTGACTTAAAATATCAACTTTTACTTCAAAGATGAAAATGTTCCTCAGTAATAAAGGAAAACTTTTAGCTGAAGGAAAAGTTTTTTGAGTACAATGATTACAATATTTACTTATTCTTAGATTTTCTCTGATAATTAAGAATTCCGTAATTGCAAAATTTCCAAGTTTCAGACCACTTCTGTCGGAATCAAAGTCAAAGTCAAATAATTTATTTCAAATAGGCACATTAAAGGCACTTTTGAACGTCAAAATTAAAATTAAAATTAAATTGATTCTAGTCGCCCCTTCCAAAAGGTAGTTTTCGTATGGAGAAGAATGGGCAAGAAACTCCACCGTTACTCTTTTAAAATGTTTTACAATATTTTGCATACATTAATTATACAGGCTGTTAGTGTTAACACCGTTGTCACTAAAACCATAGGTAGTTGACTTGATTATAAAAATCTTTATCTGAATTTAAAAATAAATAAACGTTATTTTCTTTCAAAAATGTGAGAAAGTTTCTGTCCGACACCGTCCGTAAACCGTCCTATGCTGCGCTTGCCGGCTTGCGGCACGCAACGGCATGTGTCATCTGCAAATAATCTCATCTCTCTCAATAAATCTTCGGTTGATTTTGAAGAGATTGGGGTAAATCATTAATATAAACTAAAAAGAGGAATGGACCCAATATCGAACCTTAAGGAACGCCCATTGTCATTTCAGAATTTCGTGTCGAAAGGAGGAAGACCGAGTTTTATGTGAAAATTAGAAAGGTATCATTCGGACTCAAAAACAATGATGTCAGGTAGGTTAGTCGGTGTCGGAGTATGTAGGTTCATAAACAAAATCAATCTGTCATACACAAATCCGACTCATAAGTCGAATCGCACGGATTTAATCGCCTGAAACGAGCGAATCGTCACTCATAAATGATATTATTATTTGCATAGGCGACTCGCTTCAAATTAATTAATACAAATACTTACGAAAGAAAAAAAAATAGGTAAGTAGGTATAGACTTTTGTATCATAGATTTGTTTGGGGCGGGAATAAAACCCACTACTCGTAAAGAAGAAGCCAACCATTGATCCACTTTACCCATCACAACATGTCATAGATGCGCAAAATTTAAAATCTTTGCAAGAAGCAAGAGATTAATTGCAGAAACATGGTTGAAGTTTAAAAATTTGAACACGCAATTTACTATTTTTCTTTACCTTTTCACATTCGGTGTGAGTGATGGGCTGCCATTATTTTAGGCATGCTTTGATGATTTAACAACAGTGTGCTTTTATTTTTAAATCTGTTTATGTTAACAAAGATGACACTTTAAATTAGTTTTAGCCTTTTACAAAAGAATGTTGTTATGTTGAATATTTTTTACATGCTTCTATGACGTCATCTTTTTATTATTTGACATTATAGATATACAGACAATTCTAGTTTCAACTCTTTATAAGTTGTTGGAATGGCAGTCATATCATCTGGTTTTAATGGGTTTTTATAATTATTTCATTTATCTTTTTGATAGATTCTTTTATATTTTGTGAATGTCAGAACGTTGTAGGCCTGTAGATTTGTAGACATTTTATTCAAACTCAAACTCAAACTCAAATCATTTATTTCAATTAAACCATTTACAGGCACTTTTGAATTGTCAAAATTAAATAGTCGGTCATTTAGTCAGATAGTTGAAGCTAGTTGCCCATTCCAAAGCGTAGATCTCTATGGAGAAGAACGGGCAAGAAACTCCACGGACACTCTTTTAAATCAAGACATTTTTACAAAATCCTGGTTACAGTATTCTTATTGCTTCTATATGTGAGAACAATGTAAAGAAACAAATTAAAATATAAAATTAAAAATATAAAATTAAAAATATAAAATTAAAAATAAGCCCTGGCAGTTAAGAGATGACCAGTCTCAACAGATGGCGCCCGTTCACGAACATGACGTGTGGATCAGCACCACCCAGCTCAACCATTTCGTAGGGAACCGAATGATCCAACACACGCGCCACCACCAGTGAGACATTTAAGTGAGCATGACATATTCTCAACTGCCATGCTCTTTCAAGTCAACATCAAAAAATCATAAAAAACGGATCCATGGTTCTTACATTTACAAAATTTTCAATAATGCTTCTAAATTATACAAAACTATAGTTTGCAATTTAATTAATAGATGAGAGAGAAAAAAATTACTACACTATTACTATTAAATCAATAAGTACCTGGCAGTTGTTGACAGGCCTACACTGTCTGTATCAAAACATTGTAAAAGGCAATTATTTTTAAAAGAGTTACCGTGGAGTTTCTTTCCGGCTCTTCTCCATAGGAAACTACCAATTGGAACCGTGCACCTAGCTTCTGACGTTTCGTAAGTGTCCTTGTAGATTTATGTGAAATATATTTAGATTTTGATTTGAATATCTATGGAATAATTTACGTTACAAAAGGTAAATTTCGAGTATAATTTGCGTATCCGCATAATTATCATTGCTGAGTCAATTTACGTCTTCTTCGCTTCACGTTTACTTAGAGCTAATAATTGTATGCTAATTTAGAGAGGTATAAACATCTTTTATTCGTTAATTGAATGCTCAAAAGTTTGACGTTACAATATTCTGAGAATTTGTCACAATATTGCTTTAGGGCCGGCGCCACGGCACGGCACGACAAGAGATTTTTATGCGACGTTTGGGGTTGAAACACTAGGGCCATGGGTTCCGAGTGCTCACTTAGTTTTTCGAGATATCGCTAAGCGGTAAGTCGACTCTCCACGCGACCAGAGGGCTGGCCAGTTTCTTGGCCAAAGAATTTGCAACGCCATACAACGTGGCAATGCTGCCAGCCTTTTAGGCACTGTTCCTGTTGACAGCGGTGCGGACGAATTTTTTGATGCCTTATGATTATTTTGCTTATTTTTTTACGTGTATGTACATATCATTGTTTTAAATGTTAGCTTAGTATATATTACTTTATATTAAACGTTGCCCCACCCTAGGATTTTCTCCTGTATCGTGGGTGCGTTTACAAACATTTAAACTCACATACACAAACAGCCAGACCCAGAACAACTACTTGTAGGCCATACAAATATTTGACCTGTGCGGGGATCGAACCCGCGACACGCAGCGCAGCAGTCAATCGCTTAACCACTACGCCAACCGTGCCGTCAAATGTAAATGATAATCATAATGTAAATGACGTATAGAAAATATAACTTATAAATAAATAAATAAAAACCTTTTATTCCATGCAAAAATGTGATACATATATACTTTAAAGAAGAAGAATGTTGTTTACACGTATATTTCACTAATTTTAGAAAATGTTTAAATATAGATAATAATATAGAAGTTTGTTTGCATGAACCCCTTCTCAAGTGAAGGTGAAGACCTCCTCTAAAGAATTCCATGCGTCTCTATCTTGAGCTATTTGCGGCCAGCAGGTACCAGCTATTTTTATCAACTCGTCTGCCCATCTCGTGTGGGGTCTGCCTTTGAGACGTTTGCCGATTGGACCTTTCCACGTTGTTACCCTGTTGGTCCTTTAGCCTCGCTACGTACCCAGCCCACTTCCATTTTAGTTTCTTAGCGTAGGTTAGAGCATCCGTCGCTTTGGTGGTCTCTAATTTTTGCGTGACGAATTTTTTGCATCTTTTTAATATTGAGCATACTGCATTCTATTCCGCGTTGGCAGGTAGTGATTTTGCTTTTTAATTTGGATGTATATTTCCAAGTTTGACATGCGTAGGTTAGACAAGGTAGGACGCATGACATCATGACTTTTGTTTTGATAATTGTTGGCATGTTACTTTTGAATATCTCTTTTAAGGACATCATGACTTTTGTTTTGATATTAAATTTGTTGGCATGTTACTTTAGAATATCTCTTTTTTGTTCCAAGTATTTTGAACTCTTCGTTCTACTTCTAGTTCATTTTGTTTTCTGTTGAAGCCAATTTATTTTCCAAGGTAGATAGATCTACCTTAAAAAATAAATTATAATAATAATAATAATAAAAATAAATTATAATAATAATAAAAATAAATTATAATAATAATAATAATAATAATAAGCCCCCTAAACAACCACACGTCCTGATTGACCATCTAATCACGTGGGGGGCGGACACACGATAGAAAAATTACTGGCGTGGCTAACGTGGCTCTGGAAACCCATTTATCATGGAGACTAGATCAAAGAAAATTCGAATAGGACCGCTACCCGAGGGCAATCGTCGGGGCGCACCCGGGGCCGATGCTGGGTGTCTCAGCATGCGACCCATCGGCGGTGGGGGACTGAGCAGGCGGGTTCTCCCCGACAAAAATACTACAGCCGAAACAACAGACAGATCAGACGATAGTGATGACAGCAGAGCAGTTGCATCCGCCTTGGATGTTTCGCAGGCAGCGTCAGCTACTCAGCCTGCGACCACCAAAGCGGGAAAACCCCGAGTGCGCATGAAATGGACTGAAGATATGAACATATTCATCATGCGCACTTACTATCATATTACGAATCTTGAAGAGGACAGAACCATGTACTGCACACAATTATTCAATAAATTTAAATTACAATACCCAGAAATTAATGTAACAGAACAAAGAATAGCTGACCAAAGACGGGTTATTATCAGAAACAAGCTGTTATCAGACGACACTTTAAATAGAATTAGATTTGAAGTAGGAGAAAAACTAAAAATTGAAGAAGAAAGTATAAATATCACACAAGTAACAAACACCTTACAGATAACACAATCGCTTACAACATACAATCCTTCCTTAGAACACGACACTAGGTCAGAGACTGAATATGTTGCTACAGAACTAACCGCACTCACACAGTATAGCAATCAATCTACTACAAATAATGTCACATTAACACAAACAGAGAACAATATTGAGTTTGACCCTTCCATAGTAGAATCGTTACGTAACGAATTAGAAACAAATATGACAAAATACAACGGAATGGATCCTGCGTGTAGACCTTTATTACCAAAGATTAGACCATCTCGCCAATTGTCGGATATCGTCAGTATGTTTAATCAAAAAATTATTCCTCCCAAACTATCAACACTAGAAAACTTAAGCGACACGCATTCTTTAATCTATTCTGTAGCTATTACAGTTGCAATTCGCTTGAAACTAAAAATAAATATAGATAGAACTAGTAATAATAACAAAGTAATAAATGACCCACCATGGCAAAAAAGATTACAAACGGACATAGATCAGCTAAGAAAAGACATTAACAGACTAACACAATATAAAAACGGCAACACATCAAGAAAACTTGTAAATAAAGTCAAACTGATCATTAAAAATACTAAACAACATAGTTCACATGAAAACTTTAATAAGAGAATAGAAGATCACTTAGATACATTAAAACAAAAACTTCTAGTGAAAAGCCACAGACTAGCACGATATAAAAAAGCCAAAGAAAGAAAGGATAACAATAGATTATTTAAAACAAGTGAAAAGCAATTTTATAGAAAGCTTAAAGGCAATAATACAACAATCCTTAACCCTCCATCTGAAGAGTCTTTAAAAGAATTCTGGCAAGGAATCTGGTCAGACGGCACTGAACATAACAAAGAAGCTGGATGGATACAAGAAGAAATAGCGCGATCGGAAACAATAGACGAAATGCCGTTTGAAGATATAGATGCTCTTGAAATAAATACAATTATAAATAAAACACATAACTGGAAAGCAGCAGGAATAGATGGTATACACAATTTCTGGATAAAAAGACTTAATTCACTTCATAGCACATTAGCAGAACAAATAAATGATATTTTAAAAGGCAATCAAAATATTCCAGAATTTTTGACTAAAGGAATCACATATATGATTCCAAAATCAAGCAGAACCCAGGATCCTTCACAGTATAGACCAATCACTTGCCTGCCAACCTTATATAAAATCATAACGTCATGTATCACTAACAAAATTATTAAACACACTGAACAATACAATATCTTGACTGAAGAACAGAAAGGATGTAGGCGCGGTCATATGGGGTGTAAAGAGCAATTAATTATCGATTCCACTGTTTTAAAATACGTTCAGAGATCTAGAAAGAACTTATACATAGCATACATAGATTACAAGAAGGCATTCGACAGCGTCCCTCACTCATGGTTGATCGAAGTATTAAACATTTATAAAATTAATCCATTAATTATTAATTTTCTTAAGAATACAATGGGATCCTGGAGAACTACACTAAAATTACACAGTAAAACAGCAAACTTATCCGTAGATGAAATAGCGATTAAAAAGGGTATTTTCCAAGGGGACTCATTAAGCCCTTTATGGTTTTGTCTAGCCCTGAATCCACTCTCCCGAGCATTAATCGAATCGAAACTAGGCTTTGATATTAAGAACGGTAGGTCAATATTACACCAAATTACACATTTACTATATATGGATGATTTAAAACTATATGCTAATAAAAATACAGATTTACACGATTTATTAAACATAACAACAACATTTTCGAAAGATATAAGAATGGATTTTGGACTAGATAAATGCCGGAAACTAAATATAATGAAAGGTAAGATTATAGAAGGAAACTACTCAACAGACACCGAAGAAGTAATAGAAGCGATGAAAGACGAAGAACTATATAAATATTTAGGTTACAATCAAGCACGATTGTTAGAACATAAGATTATTAAGGATAAACTTAAAATAGAATACAATAGCAGAATACATTCGTTATGCAAAATGCACCTATCTAGTAAAAACCTATTTAAATCCATAAATACATACGCAATTCCTATACTTACTTATTCTTTCGGTGTAATAAAATGGTCTAACACAGAATTACATGCTCTCGAAGTAAAAACAAGAACCACACTAACACAACATAGATATCACCATCCCAAATCAGCAATAGAAAGAGTTATAATGTCCAGAAAAGAAGGTGGCAGGGGACTAATCGAAATATCACATCTTCATAAAAGACAAGTCATAAATTTAAAACAATTTTTCTGGCGGAAGAAAAACAACAGTCAGTTACACAAAACAATTATAGAGATAGACAAACAATATACACCATTGAACCTTAGCGATGATAGCAATATTGAGACAGTAGACAAAGCGAGACATATAGAAGAGATACACAGGAAGTGGAGGCAAAAAGAACTACATGGAAGACATCCCAATGATTTATACCAAACATACATAGATAAAGAGGCTTCTAACAAATGGCTAGAGTTAAGTGAGCTGTTCCCTGAAACAGAAGGGTTTATGTTAGCCATTCAAGACCAAGTCATTAATACGAAAAATTATAGAAAATACATAATAAAAGATAGTACAGTGAGAAATGATTTATGCAGAAAATGTCACAGCAAACCTGAAACAATACAACATATCACAGGAGCGTGTATCACACTAACCCAAAACGACTACACGCATAGACATAATCAACTTGTTAATATCATACACCAAAAACTCGCAACTAAACTTAAACTTATGCAGGATCCCTACACACCATATTACAAGTACACGCCTAGAGCTGTATTAGAAAACCAATTCTACAAAATATATTATGACCGCACTATAATTACAGACCACACCATATATAACAATAGACCTGATATAACACTAGTTGATAAAGTAAGCAAACACACGTTTATAATAGATATAGCAGTCCCAAATACTAATAACATTCAAAAAACTATCACAGAAAAAATCAGGAAGTATACAGAATTACAAGAGGAAATTACCAGAGTTTGGAAAATGAATAAAGTCACTATAGTCCCAATAGTAATATCAACAACAGGTGTTATCCCGAAACAAATATTCAATAGTTTTAATGCACTAAATCTATCCAAATACACGTACATAACACTACAAAAAGCTGCCATATTAAACACTTGCCGCATAGTAAGAAAATTTTTACAACTAGACTTGGATAATAATTTCACTGCAGTACAGAGCAATTTACCTTCTCTAAATAATAACTAGAATCTCACCTTGGTTCACACCCGTGAGATTCTGAAAATACCAGGTAATAATAACCTGAGAAAATTAAATGTAAAAACGAAAATAATAATAATAATATCCCTGGACATTTCACACAGCGCCATCTAGTCCCAAGCTAAGCAACCTAATGCTTGTGTTATGGTAAATTCTCTGTACATTTCAGAGTTTCATTGTCCACTGATATTCTTCTCTGTATACTAGTCAAAGTCAAGTCAAAGTCAAATCATTTATTTCAAATAGGCACATTAAAGGCACTTTTGAACGTTGAAAATTGATTCTAGACGACCCTTCCAAAAGGTAGTTTTCGTATGGAGAAGAATGGGCAAGAAACTCCACCGTTACTCTTTTAAAATGTTTTACAATATTTTACTAGAAAATATAACTTAAAAGTATGAAAATTGAAATCTGAATAAAAAGGACACGCACTTGGCTGGTTTTGAGACTTATAAGTCAATTTACTTTATCATTCTAAAAATGGTCAGATGTTAAAAAAATAAAATAAGTAAAGTGTCATGGAAAAAGTGTACCTACGTTTAAAAAAATATCAAAACATTTTCATTTCATTCTTCAGACCGTTCTTAAGAAGAGGTTTAAATTACCTGATGTATAGCGCCACATTATATTAGGCCTATCAAAGGGGTCGCATTTCTCATTATACTTGCACTCCGTCCTCGAGATAAGTATCCTGAAATAAAGTATTATTTACACAATGTAGTACCGCATAGGTGCCACCGTTCATGCACTATGGTTGAAAGTATTTAAAAAAGTCAAAATCATCTTCCTGTCACTGTCAACGTCACCCGGCTCCCGCGCTTCTTAGACCCGCTTGTCAAACAAGGAGCAACCCTCAAGTGAGATACAAAACAAGGAGGATGAGGACATTGCCCTTGACACAGAAATACTGGAAATTCTCGGAGACGATCCTGCCAACAAAGAACATTATGGGCCAGAAATACACAAAGAGTTGGCCAGTCGACTGCAACATATTACAACCTCTGGGCTTACTAAAGAAGCCAAAAAAGAACTCCAACAAAGGTACTTACTGCCGTCAAATGGTGTTCTTCTAGGCGCACCCTCAATAAATGCCGAAATAAAGGCTGCCTTGCCAGAGTCTCTGTCTAACCGAGACAAGGCTATAGAAGCTAAACAAAAACTTCTTGGTTCGGCTATTTCATGCATTGCATCGGCTACATCTCAGATGCTGGGTTCCCAAGATAAGAATCATGAGCTTCTTAAAAAATTAATGGACGCAAATAGAATTTTATGCGATATACAACATTCTGATTCCGTGACAAGAAGAATGTTTAGCACATCTGTACTTAAGAAGGATGTAAAAACCCAGATACTTAATTCCAAGATTGACAAGCTTTTGTTTGGTGAGAATCTACCAGACACACTCAAGACAGCCAAGGCTGTTTTCAAATCTAGTTCTGAAATAAAAAACACATACAATAACAATAAGAAGCCGCAGCCGTCAACATCTAAGAGCAACCATTTAAACGTGAAGGGCCCGGCGGCTCCGAACCGGAAACCGCCGGCAACAACACAGAAGTCGCGGCAGACTGCCCCTCACCAGAATCAGCACAACAGATCATACAAGACGTCATCACATCCGCAGAAGTTCAACAACTATCGTCGGCCGTAGAGGAGGTAAATTATGCAGGACGCTTATCCTTATTCTATACCCAATGGTTACACATTACTAAAGATAAGACGATCCTATCATGGATATCTGGCTATAATATCACATTTTCTGAACCTGTAGAACAACTGATGTTACCTACAATTCCTTGCTACTCACTAACAGAAATAGCACAGTATGAGGAAGCTATATTAGATCTTCTTAGAATAGGAGCTATATCCCCATGTACACCATGTGAAAACCAATTCATCTCTAGTATTTTCCTAACACCAAAACCAAACGGAAAAATGAGATTCATTCTTAATCTAAAGAACCTAAATAAACACATCCAAACAAATCATTTTAAACTCGAAGACCTGCGCACAGTTCTGAAACTAGTATCTAGAGATAGCCTCATGGCAACAATAGACCTGAAAGATGCTTATTTTCTAGTAAAAATGGCTGATGATTCCAAGAAATATTTAAGATTTATCTATAACAATATTCTGTATCAGTTCAATTGCCTGCCATTTGGTCTGAACACATCTCCATACATCTTTACCAAAATTATGAAACCGGTGGTAAAAATATTGAGATCAGCTGGCTATATTTCTAGCATATACCTAGATGATCTTTGTTTGATATCTGACTCCCAGAGAAGCTGCCTAAAAAATGTAAACATAACTAAACAGTTTCTTACTAGTCTAGGATTCATAATAAATACAAACAAGAGCGTCCTCACACCCTCTCACATGTGTAAATACCTTGGCTATATAATTAATACCCATGAGATGAATGTCCAACTACCTCCTGATAAAAGAAATCGCATTATTAGCGAAATAAGACATTTCATGAAGTTACAAAATTGTAAAATAAGATTGTTTGCCCAACTTCTTGGACTACTGGTGTCTGCGTGTCCAGCTATTGAATATGGATGGCTCTACACAAAACAATTAGAACGCTGTAAATTTCTAAACCTTCAAGGTCATGAAAATTATGAAAAAGTCATGAATATTCCTTTTTCTTTACGATCAGACCTTGAATGGTGGCTAAAAGCCCTCCCTCACGCTGTGAAAAAGATTAGGGACGACAACTTCAGTTTGGAGTTATACTCTGACGCCTCAACTACGGGGTGGGGTGCTGTCTGTGGGAGTGACACTGCCAGTGGCCCATGGTCCAACGTCGAGAAAAAATTTCACATTAATCAATTAGAACTTCTAGCCGCATTTATCACTCTTAAGACGTTTGCAAAAAATTGTTCAGACTGCCAAATTTTAATACACATAGACAATTCTACCGCTATTAGTTACATCAACCGGATGGGCGGCGTGCAATTTCCTCACTTGACTGAAGTCGCAAAAGCCATTTGGCAGTGGTGTGAACAGCGAAAAATCTTTGTAGTCGCCTCATATATAAAATCAATGGACAATGAGGTAGCTGACGCGGAGTCACGCCGTTCTCATCCCGATATCGAATGGGAACTAAAAGATACAGCTTTCCAAAGAATATCAACAGTGTTTGGTTCCGCTAATATAGACCTATTTGCCAGTCGCATTAACAAGAAATGTCACACTTATGTCTCATGGAAACAAGATCCTGATGCATTTACTATTGACGCGTTTACTATAAATTGGGCCCCTTTTTACTTTTATGCGTTTCCTCCGTTTGCTGTTATCTTAAAAACTCTTCGTAAAATAATAACAGACCAAGCCAAAGGCATTGTCGTGGTCCCAATGTGGCCCACACAGCCATGGTACCCAGTATTTAGGAAATTATTAGTATCTGAGCTAATTATTTTCGAACCTACCAAAAATGTTATTATCTCCCATTCCAGCAAAGGACAGATTCATCGGAATCTTACCCTGGTTGCCGGAGTCTTGTGCGGGCGGCGCTGTTGAGACGAAGTGTACCACCATCATCCATTGACATCATGCTGGCATCGTTAAGTAGTAACTCCATCAAACAATATGATGTATGCTTAAAACGATGGTACAACTTTTGCTCTAACAATAAGTACAATGTGTTTGAAACTTCAGTACCTAGGATCATATATTTTCTTACTCAAGTATACCAATCAGGTATTCAATATGGAACACTAAATAGCTATAGAGGAGCTTTATCTCTTATAATCGGCTCACATGTATCATCAGATGACAGAATAAAGAGATTCTATAAAGGGGTGTTCAGGCTTCGTCCCCCTGTTCCTAAGTATAGCATAACATGGGATACATCTAAAGTGCTGGACTTCCTAAACAATTGGTTTCCTAACGAATCTCTCACATTAGAGAGATTAACAAAGAAATCCATCACTTTATTGGCGCTTACGACAGCCCACCGGGTACAAACCCTTCAAAAAATTAAATTGAGCAATGTAGAATCACAACTTAGCAAATTAATCATAAAAATACCTGATCTTGTAAAGACCTCAAAAGTTGGTATCAATCAGCCCGTCCTTCACATACCTTTCTTCACAGACAAACCGGAAATATGCCCAGCCACTACTTTACTCTCATACATTAACAAAACCGATGCTTTGCGCAAAACAGATAATCTATTTATTTCTTTTAAAAAACCTCACAACATTGTGTCCACACAAACCATTAGTCGGTGGATAAAAGGAACATTAAAAGACTGCGGTATTGATGTTAACATATTCACGGCACATAGCACCCGTCATGCCGCTACCTCTAAAGCTCACCAATTGGGCGTCAACATTGATACCATCCGACAGACCGCTGGCTGGAGCGGCACTTCAAAAACGTTCGGACGTTTCTATAACAGAGTGATTGTAGGTGATGATGATCACACCTCCCTAGCTAGAGCCATAGTAAATAATTCCTAAGGGATCGATATATGGAGACACGATGTCTCTTGTAATTTTTTTTTTCAATAATAATAAAATTATTACCTTGAACTGTGATTTCCTACTGATTATAGCTAATTATAATTAAGAGTGAGATACATTACCATAACTTGTAAGTTAAAATAAATAAACAATATTAATTACTTGTATATTTATTTTTTTTAATGGTTAACTGTGATATTCCCAAAAAAGGTACTCTCAACTTCTACATTGTGTAAATAATACTTTATTTCAGGATACTTATCTCGAGGACGGAGTGCAAGTATAATTGATGATTAAACGAACTTACCAAGTGAAGTTCTATCATAATTATACGTAGCACTCCGTCCGAAGAGATAAGTATCAATTCCCACCCAACCCCACAGCAGAGACTGGCAACCCACAAATATTGGTAATATCAAGTTAATAGACTCGTAACTAAATGACAAGCGGGTCTAAGAAGCGCGGGAGCCGGGTGACGTTGACAGTGACAGGAAGATGATTTTGACTTTTTTAAATACTTTCAACCATAGTGCATGAACGGTGGCACCTATGCGGTACTACATTGTGTAAATAATACTTTATTTCAGGATACTTATCTCTTCGGACGGAGTGCTACGTATAATTATGATAGAACTTCACTTGGTAAGTTCGTTTAATCATCAATTATTTTTTAAAATTCCGGGGTAGAATAATGATTGTTATGACATCAACTTGAATAATGTGCGTCCTTAGCGTTCGCGTTTTTTAAGAATTCTAGTCATTAAGGTATAAATTAATCTTCTTTATTTTGGTTCCGCACTTAATGAATAATATTATCACGGTTTTATGATATTTCCCTGAGTACGATATTAAAACTGAAGCTCCGTAAAGTTATGGGTTCAGTTGTGTTTCGTAATCGGTTCATTAGGTATTTTAATGGTGTACATAATAAAGAGTATTTTGTCTATTTGGAACAAAATTTTGATTGTTTTTTGTAAGTTACGTTTGTACAAACACTTTTCAACGGTCCCTTTTAAAGTTAACTTGGCATAAAATAACGCTTTAGACATCATTTACCATAATCAGCGTATAATGTTCCCACTGCTGGGACACAGGCCTCCTCTCCTCGAGATGGAGTGGGCTCCATCTACCACATGTCTTAGATTTTTTGGTTCTAGGACATAGCTAATTTTCTCATGGCGTTTTCCTTTACCGTTTTGAGAAAAATGGTGATTAAATTATTTATACTAAGTAAACCGCCTACCTGGGTTCGAACCCACGACCTACAAACTCGTAAGTCGGGGCCGTTACCACTGCGCCACAACTGCTCTCTGCTCTGACATAAAGTATTTGTAATAGTAGTAAAATGTACTTACGAATTAGGATGTTCTACAGTCCTGTGCTCAAACGGGTTGTATGGCTTTTCATCAACGCTCTTCGAAGCTATGCTAAGGGAAGACTGGAATCCTGGATTACTGGTCAGGTCCGCTCTGAAAAGAAAATTAAATACAGTGAGACGATTAGGTTAACACATTAATAAATTGAAACCTCTATCTTCATTACGTATTTTAAACATGCACAATTAAAATATGTGTGCCTAACCAGGTGTTATTTTTTTTTTTTTGGTGAAATATAGAAAGTATTATTATATTACAATGGATAACAATTAACATTGCAGGTTGGGGCCTTTTTCATTTTAGTATTAACAACATTAAACTTTATTTGTGATTATTTGGTAACCATATTATAGTTTGTGTTGAATTGTTGTTCCCATCACTCCGCGCGTGTTTAGTGCCTTATTATCATGGTTGGTTTATTTCTAGTCAATTTTTCGCTATTTACAATCGACATATAATTTTTATTCGTGGAAAAATTATACTTATTTCTATATAGAATTTTTCAAATCGGTTGGCAAGCGACGGAGTTATGCGCGAACAAACATAAAAAAAATACATACAAACATCCGAATTGAGAACCTCCTCCTTTTTTAGAAGTCGGTTAAAAATAAATCTTTGACTTTGCCTTTGTATATGGTACTAACAGATTTGATGATGATGGTTTAGTTAGCGCATTGATCGAGATCAATTAAGCATGATAAGTTGAGAAATAAATCTTTGAGCAGGTAAGGTTACTCTTTGTGATGATTTATAGGAAGGTCCAATTTCAGGTCTCAAGTCTAATAATAAGTCAAGGCATTCCTAATTTCGTTAAACAAAACATCTTATTTAAATGGTTACATTCCGTACCTACCACTACTAGGTATGTAAATTCACTGAAAGAACAACTACAATGTAACGCACACGTGTATTTCAAGCCCTAAAGCATGCATGCTGTGTCTATCGCATCATATTGTACACTATGCTTGTATTCTTATATTGCTTGTATTTTAAGAATAAACAGTGTAACAATTGTAGATAGACCAATAAATAAAATAAAATAAAGTTCCTCATTTTTATGCAAACTTCCTAGGATATCTGCCACACGACTATTAGAAACGCGTCACAAACTACGCAAATGATCCACAAATATCTCGCTCAGAAGCGACCTTGTGATGTGATGCCAATGGTGCGGAACGGGTTTTTGTTATCAAATAGTCAATGAAAATCTCTGGGCTTAATTTCTATTGTTGATATGCATCACTGACTTGTTTGCACACTTATAAATCGAAGGTTTTATTTAGATTTCATGGGTTTTCGTGGGTTTGAGCAAAAAATTGTGATATGCCGAAATGTCTTGGGTTAGAAAGCCGTTAAATTACACTGATTGTGTGGACTTCCCATGGCTATGGTCATGGTGATGACGAGTAAACTATTGGGCAAAGGTAATCAACACTTGTTGGTAGTATGTAAAAACCTGACACGAGGATAGTACATACAGGGTGACTTGTAATTTGAAGTTAATAAACTTTTTCGCAACGAGGTGATCCGGGAGAGAACCAAAGTTGTCGTCGACATAGCTCGCAGAATAAGGGCTACATGGAGCGATGATCTTCGCAGGATGGCTGGTAGCAGCTGGATGAGAGTTGTCGCAAATCCAGTTGAATTGCATGCAATAGGAGAGGCCTATGTCCAGCAGTGGACTGCTATTGGTGTATAATTGAAAAGGTAATTGAAACTTTTTTCATTACCTTTTAACTGTTTGATATTTTAGAAATAATTGTTACATCGAAAGATTCGTTAAAGTAGGTACCCAATGGAATAGGAATGATGGCCATGCAATTGGAGAGTTTAGAAAAAAGTTATAATTTTAGTGAAAATTCTGGAAAATTTTCAAAACAACATGAAAATTGCTTTTCCTCGAATTTCACGCATTTTCGCCTAGGCTTTATGGGGTACTTAATTGTTGCAAATGGGTCACACTATCACGCCCTGGAAGGAATACGTCGGCAGCACAACTCAGAATTGATATTTTAGTAGGTATATGTGCATGTACCTACCTATTTTACTGATTAAACATTACTACAGTACCCCTCGGTGTTGTACACCTACTGGCTCTTGACCATTTTTTTTACTGATGAAAGGAATTAATGCCTGTTTGAGGAAGGGGACATTTTGCAAAAGGGACATTTTGCTACCAGTAGTCATTTTGCGACAGAGCCCAAATTACAAGTCATACTAGGTACCGCCCATTTTCTCAAAATAAAATTTAAAACTTTCATTGTTTTTATTTTTTTTTAACATTACTTCTGCTACCTTATTTGAGGTTTTATGAACGACATTTCTATCCAAACTCAAAATTAAAATACAGTGTTTGTTTAACTGGGACACTAAGAGGATATATGTAAAAAGAGCTAATGGTTCCAAGACAGTTCCTCATATGGATTCGATTTTTCCCATAAATACTAAGTAAAAAAAAACTGTTGACATGGAACGGAGGAACGGCCAGTTCCTATTTGTTTAACCAATCTTGATACCAGGATGAAAGATAACCGATTTAGTGGTTCTTTCATAGATTCTAGAAGTTTGCTGAGCCGTGACGTCATGAAGCATTTTCACACGGTTTTCTTAAAGTATTGTTTTATTGCCTTGAGAATCTTCCATTGAAAAAATTGTCTGTGGAATTTTAATTGACAAGATTCTAATTATGTTGTTAAAACCAGCTGACTCGGGTTTATTATTAATTCTTCAATACAAAAGCCAAAAACAGTTGCGTCAGGGCTGATTTTTCAATAGTCTGATAACTTTTATCTGAAGAATAAATATGACAGTTTGACATATTTTCTACACAGAAGCTGTTAAACCTCAATAATTATGCCTCAGATTGAAGATATAATAATCAGCCTTATTCAATAGTAGTAATTAATAGCTTCTCTAACTATAACTACTATAAAATAAAAGTAGCTTTTAGTGTATTTCTAAGTGACCGCGTTCTCCTTTTAAACTGATTGCGGTTTTTACCATAATTTAGAGAGTTTACTCCGGAAGGTTTATGTGTTTTAAGATAAAACTTTTTAGAGAAATCGCGATATTTTGTCAGCTCAAAAAAACCGTACGAAACAGGAGTGGTTCGCTAGGTAAAGTATATGAGAAGTATTCAAAACTTACGTGGACTTGAAGTTGTCTATCTCCATCAACTCCTTGGTCTTCGCCATTTTGGAAGTCTGCAAACAAAAGAAAACAGAATTAAGCAAACTGAATATTATTTGACCAGCAATCCAGGCAGGTGTAAGTGGAAAACCTCACCTTTTCAACATAGGAATAGATGATCGAACATAGATATCATATTTATCTAAGTACAGTATTTTTATCTCATGAAGCGGACGCGTGCTTAATTGTGTTAACCATGTGTACAAACACGCTGTGAATGTGAAGACAAGTAGCGTGAGCACATAACACACACACGGACACACCCCCACACACACTCCCGACTTCGCCATCGTCTCGGAGAGCTCTTGCGCTTATACACACATTCACTGCGTGTTTGTTAGTACACTCGTTAACCACAAGTAAACCGCGTGTCACTTCGTGAGATAAAACTATTATAACTGTAAGTAGGCCTGTGCAATCACTTTAACACGTCATATTTTTTTAACTACTGGGTCGATGTAACCTATCTGACACTCTGAGGCTAACACCGAAACAAAATCAGAGATCTTTTTTAAAGTTCGTGTTTTGTCTTGATCACGTGAGGACAGATTAGCGTCTGAGATAAACTAACCCCAGAACATTAATGATTACCTACAAGTAATATAAATATGTAGGTACTTTCCCGTACGAGTGGTATACAAATTGTGGCATAGAAGCCATATTATTCAACCAGCCACTACACCGAAAAAATAAATAAGGTCGTCAATCAGACACGTAAATCAAAACGGGTAAATTGTAATCATAACAAGGAAAATGAGCATTTTCCCTCTAGAGATTGAGATATCCGAATATTACTGACAATTTGCCCCGACAAGATAATCTGACAGTAGCTCTTAGGCAATATTAAACGTATACCATGTTCAAGACTTAGTTTCCAAACATGTAAACAAATATGTGTTTTTGGAAAAAACGACTTTAGTACCCACTCATAAAGTTCAGTACCTACTGCAACTTCAAATTTATATGAACTTTTCCATAAAACTAGTCATTCCGAAATCTAGCTAAAGTTGATATTCATTTATGTATATGGAAAGAACATCATTTTTTTTTTCTTTTTTAATAAGAACTAAAGTTCTTAGTAATTGATTACAATCTAGCCTAACAGACTAATATATATAAGCAATTTAAACAACTCTAACTTACTATTTTACGTGATAGATTATGTTATAACTAAGAATAGTGTCAATTTGCACTTTTACAGCAGTTTCGTAGCATTTTCTTAGGGTCTGATAATTGATGAAACACTTTGTTCATGTGTTACCTACATGTATAATAGTGCGGTGCTAATGGTGCTGCCATTAGCACCGCACTATTATTCATTCACTATATAAATACTACACTAACTCAAATGGTTTAGTTCTCTTTAGCCTACGCACTAAGTCCGTGTGGTCTAGGAGCTGAATTGCCTCGAGATTCGGTTGAACATGTCGGTGAAGTCTGTGTTCGTGGGCTTCAGCAAATTTTTGAATGATGGTGGTGACGAGTTCCATTTTAAGGTCACGGTGGAGGTCGTCATTTCTAACGTACCATGGAGCATTTACAGCATCCCTGAGTACTTTATTTTGAAATTGTTGGATTATTTTAACGTTACTTCGTTTAGTACAACCCCAAAGTTGGATGCCATACGTCCAAATTGGCATAAGAATAAGCTTGTATATTATAATTTTATTATGTATCTATTGATAGGCAGGATTTCCTACCGAGTAACCAATACATACTTTATGTCAAGTTCCTGTCTTTTCTAACAATAATTGACTGAATATACTGAATAGAATATTTCCAAGTTACAACGACGTGAAACGTATAAAGACAAAGGAGCGATTTAAAAAGATGGATTCGGATGGATTAGGTTATGGCTCAGTAACTTAGGCCAAATCTGTCAACGTAAGTAACGTTGATAGCTCTCGGCATAAGCTTATGTTTTGACCTAGACATGTTTCTGTCTCTATCTTGCATTTGTAGCTTGACAGTTGTGTGACAGTGACAAGAGTAACGCTTAGCCAAAGTAAGTGCTAGATCTCGGCTGATGTGCTAAGAGCAATACTATGATTATTTATAACTAGCTTCTGCTCGCGACTTTGTCCGCGTAAAATTTCTTATTTCCCCAACCTGCAACGTCGTATCGGATCGCCCGTCCGCGCTTTTATTACTTTGTTTTCGTTTAGATTATTTTTCTAACCTTTTTTGCTCGGCTCCTAAGCGTTTTAGCGTGATGTTAAATACCTATAGCCTTTCTCAAACAATGAGCTTACAAAAACATAAAGATTTTTTCAAATCCGACTGGTAAATTCACAGATTAACGCGTTCAAACAAACAAAAAATAAACAAACTCTTCAGCTTATTGTTAATATAAATAATATAGAATAGAATTCGCCAGAGGTCCAGTTCAAGCCTCGTAGTTATTGTATTATGAAGCTACTTAACACGCGGTACATTGTTACTCAGAAGTTTCAAAGGTTTTGCACAGTTTCGGTCTTATTACGAGACAATTTTTTATTTTAGACGTGGTTTAAACCATCGAGCCATTTTTTAATTACGAATTTTTTCAAGATAAAAGTCTGTGTGTCCCTGTCAGTAAAAAATATGAGTGTTTGATTGGATTTTGGGTGACGTCTGTAAATGTGGAAATTGGATTATATAAATAAAAAAAATGAAATTCTGTTCGTTAGTAAGCTCACTTGAAAATGTCTCGACCGATTTGGCTATGTTTTATTTTAAAATCGTAGTAGTCCGAGTTAGGTTTTTATGGAATGAAAAATTGGAATAGTTTCCCGGAATATATGATAGAAAAATTGGAATATGTTTTTAATGGGATTTTTGGATGAGATAATGTAATATTGGACCAGACAATGTCTGTCGAGCCAGCTAGTAGTAAATAAATAAACAATAAAGTTCTTTATACATAAAACAAGAACTACGTTTGTCGGAACAAAATTTTCAATTTAGACTAAGGCTTAGTGCGGGGAACTGGGGTGGCCATTTTTTTTTTTTCTCGCTGAGAAATGCTTTATGCATGCCCGTCTCGTGGGGGACGAGACGGGGTATGTGGGACTCCCTGTCCGAATGACCCACTAAAACTCAGCGGTGTTCCCGCGTCGCCGTGATGGGAGGGTCATGGGAAACCGGCTCAGCCTTGGGTAACTGCCCCAACTTACGTGTGTAGGTCGTGGGTTCGAACCCAGGCAGGCACATCACTTTGTGTAATTTATTTCATCACTACTGGTCTCAAAACGGTGAAGAAAAACATCCTAAGGAAACCGGTATGTCCTAGAACCAAAACTGACTGACATGTGACATGCACCAACCCGCACTGGGCCCACTCCTTTCACAGACAGGAGGCCTGTGTCCCAGCAGTGGGAACGTTATAGGCTGATGATGCTTATGCCAAAGCCATTTGAGTTTAGCTACCTCGCCAGGTCTCCATGAGCTAGCATGAATAATGGCTCCCTTAGAGTCCAAAACAAGCTGCGCAATACAGAAGCGTATACGTGGGTAAAACCGTAAATGATATTCAGTCCATTAACTGCTGAATATGAACGTGTTTCACGAGAGTTATAGAAGTAAACTGCTGCATTTTGGACCGGTTTATTTCAGTTTATTTATTTTTATTTATTTTAAAAAACGTTGCCCCTCACTAGGAATTACTCCTGTATCGTGGGTGAGTATACAAACATTTAAACTCACATACACAAACAGTTCAGGGACTAGAAGCTTTAAATTTACCACTGAATGCTTGTAGGTATTGCCTGTGGTGCCTGTGTTGTTGTTTGTCGCCGAGATGATACTGCGACTGCGATTTTGAACGTTTTAAATTACGGGAATACGGGTGATGTAACATCGCAAAAATCAGCCTGTCTAAGTGATGATAACTCAATTCGGAATAATTTCCACATCATTTACGGCACTACAACCGTAAATGAAGTTGAAATCATTCAGAATTGAGTTATTTTTGACAGATTGAGACTGAGATCATACTGTGAACGTTCTTAACATAACGAGAATTACCTCTCTGGACTAAAACTAAAACTACGGGTAGTAGAACAAAACATGTATTTTTATCGCTCAGTATAAAAATACAGAATGATTTTTTTGCAAAATGGCCTAGTTCCGGGAACCTTTTACAAAACATAAAAAATGCAGCTTTATTTTCCTCCAGAATCGAGGGTAAAAAAAATTTTGTTTGTGATGTTACATCATCATCTGCCTAGCCTTTTCCAAACTATGTCGGGGTTGGCTTTCAGTCTAACCGGATGCAGCTGAGTACCAGTATTTTACATGGAGCGACTGCTTATCTAACCTTCACAACCCAGTTACTGGGTAATACGATACCCCTTGGTAAGACTGTTTGTTAGACTTTCGGGCTTCTGACGACCCGTAACGACTGTCAAAGATTCACAAATGACAGCCGGGACCAATGGCTTATCGTGCTTTCCGAGGCACGGAGGGATCTTGGTATGTAGAGATGGTCACCAATCAACGGACAACCGCGGCAAGCTTAGCTTAACCTGATCGATAGAACCGTGCGGCTGCTATTACTTAGCCACAACCCTCTTCGTTTGAAACGTTAGTTTTACTAAATGTACAGACGCCAGCAGGTCAAGCTACCCGAAACTGTCAAATTTTCTCAATCAAACTTGAATCTAATGCATTAGCGATAAAATTGAAAATCTATTAAAGAAATTTGACAGATTGTAGTAGCTTGATGTGCAGGCGTCTGTACCTACTTATAGTTTTTTGTGTAGTTTTGTTAATGGCCGCTGAAAATAAAAAGGCAGCAATTTTGTTCATTAGCATTTCAGAACTACTTTGCAAGGGTTTGTTTATAAACGTTGCTTAAAGTTAAGTAATGATTAGTGACTGTTTAATCATACATTTTTGACGTTTAAATGTCTCTTAACATTACGTACCTTTTATAAATAAAGAGGAAAATCATCATAGTTTTGTCTAGATAAACGTGAAGATCTCATTATCATGACTTTATCCTAGTTATCTCTTCTAAAGCAGCCTTTGCTTTGCGATATTTTGCAGTTTAACTTCTGGTAAACACTCAAAAACTGTCAGATTACCTAGACAATACAAAAGATAACGTCACTTATGTCAAATCAAGAGAATTTTATGAAATCTTTCATCGAAAAAAACGTTTGTCAGTTACTGAGAAGGTACCTAAGCAAATGGAATATAAATACTATCTATATTTTTCTTACGTTTCCTGGTAGAACCTTTGATAAAGAAAAAATATAAATAGAATGAAATAAAATTATTTATTCTGTAAAGAGGATATTGAAATCACTTTTACACGACATATTATTAAAAAATAAGCTTCGACATTTTCTATCTAACTACCCCTAAGAAGAAATGGCGAACCTGTCAGTATACTGGTAGAATTCTGACAGGTTCACAAATATCTTACTTACGACTCTACTTACAATGTTGAAAATAATACAGTATTTGAAACTCAGTTTTTAGGGTTCCGTAGTCAACAAGGAACCCTTATAGTTTCGCCATGTCGTCTGTTGGTCCGCGGTTTAGCTCAAAAACTATTGGTACTAGAAAGTTGTAATTTGGCATGACACGTTAATGACGCCGAAAAAGTGGTAAAATAAAATGTAAAAAAAAAAACAATTATTTAAGGTACCCCACCCCTACATGTAAAGTCGTAATGGTAATTTTTTTTCCGTGCAAAAGTGGTTTGACCAGACTCGAATTATCGAATGAACCCCAAGATTCGCACTAGCTCCTGTAGCCTCATGTTCATGGTGCTACAGCGACCATTGCATATCAAGGAGCAGACCGGGGAGCGTTGCAAGATTAATGATATTACTGGCAGCAATAAAAAAAAAAACATGACTGCTATGTATGCATTTTGATAAAAAAAAAATGAATAGCTGTGAGTACTTAATCAAAATTTTATTTTAGAGTTACTTTCAGTTGAAAAGCGTTATCAAAGTTTATGGTTGTTTTTCAAAGATTGAAAAGCTTTGCATGACAGTTTTGTAAATAGATTTTTAAAACATTTTCTGACATCCAATAATACAATAGTTGAAGCTATCATTAATTTATTATGTACATGTATAAAGGCCAGACAATATTTCATTCAATTTCATTGTTTTCCATGTTCGCTACGCTTACGAAAATGAAAACCTAAATAAAACTCATTGACAAAATGTTATTGTCCTTTCAGAACAGGTGTAGCAAATATTATTTATTGAACAATAACGACTCAATACATATCATAAACAATCGGTCGTTATACATATATTATGACGTCTTCTATCTTATATAGTTACTTAACTGCGAATATATTGAACAGGACAAGCATAGCGATCTTCTTTGCACTGCAGTAGGTATGTATGGCCACGGTCGATTTTTATCCGCGCACTGGATTTTCAAATCAATACTTAGCGCTGAGTTGAAAATCCTACAGCGTGTTTCTTTGAGGCGCTGGGATGCGCTTTGTTGGATTATCAACGCTCGGCTTAATACTGACAGTTGAAAATCAAGTACGCCATAAAAATCGTTGCGTTGAAAATTGTCCGTGTGAACATGGGCTATTATGCTAATTTGGATATTAAAAGTTCTTTCCCTTCATTCAGAATGATGTTACGTTCTCATTAACTTATGCCTACGGCAGAATAAAAAAGTATGTGAGTGAAGCCGCGTAAACAGCTAGATCAGAATAGGTATACTATCTACAGCTTCAGGAAAAGGTTTTTTGAGAAATTTTGATGTGAATTCACAGATTTTTTTTTCATGGCTGGATTCGGATTTTGGTAGTCGGCAAGAAAATCAGCAATTTTCACAAAACCTTTTTTTGATGCCAATTATTCCTGTGTATATTCCTATAAAATAAAAAACTCTATCGGACCAACTGAGGTTTCAGGACTAGAAAAGTTAGGAGTCGCAAAATACTTTTCCCATACATTTTGTAGAAAATGACTCTCTTACTTTTTTATGATCGGTAGACTGCTCCGTCTCAAAAATCATCATCTGCCTAGCCTTTTCCCAACTATGTTGGGGTCCGGATGTAGCTGAATATCAGTACTTTACATGGAGCGACTGCCTATCTGACCTCCACAGCCCAGTTACTGGGTAATACGATACCCCTTGCCAAGACTGGTTGTCAGACTTTCGGGCTACTGACGACCCGTAACGACTGTCTACGAATGACAGCCTGGACCAACAGCTTAACGTGTTTTTAGGCATGGAAGGGTTTTGGTATGTAAAGATGGTCACCCATCCACGGAAAAACCGTGGCAAGCGTAGCTTAACCTGATCGATGGGCCCTTGCGGTTGTTATTACTTAGCCACAAACCCCTCTGCCCCGTCTCAAAAATCAGGCTTATATAGCTGAAATTAATAAAGACGCGACGACTTGCGTCTGCATTCCCGAGTTCATACAACCCGAATCTCTTCAAGGCGAGAGTGAATAGGCTTCTTCTGGGCAAGCTCGTTCCACCGTAGATCTCATCCCTGCCTCTGGACTGGATTGAGGTCAAGAGTGAGCCCATAGTCTTAATTAACTCATACTTAATTCAATCATATTTAATTTAATTTAATTTAATTCAATCTTATTTAATCTAATTCAATCTTATTTAATCTAATCTAATTTAAATTGATTGTATGTGTAAGAGATTATTGATATTAGTTATAATTGTATTGTTATCCATCTTTTTGTTAATTATTATTGTATAGCGAGATTTTATTAAAGTGCTGTGCTTACCTTTAATTTAGATGCATGCAATGCTATTGTATTTGTAAATGATATATACTTGGAATGTCTTTGTGTGTATTTAGTTGGTTTGCCTAAATAAATAAATAGTCAATAAAAAAAAAACAAAATAAGACACAAACCGGATGTATACAGTAGCTAACATCGTTTCTAATCTTTTATGATCTATTTGTTTAGCAAAGTGTGAAAAACGACACTGACTTTAAAGCGTGAACTTGACATTGCGACAAGTAATTTGCATCTATCGTCAATAAACCGTAGACTTTGAAATACCTAGGAAATAAGTAGGACAAATAATAAATAATTATGACATTTGGCTGACAATGTTGTTAGATCCGTGTTGATATTGTGAGTTAATCTTTAAATAAATAGTATAAAGCAAAGTCGCTCTTCGTGGGTCTATATGTGATATTGCGTTGTTCTTCTAAACTGCGCCACGGATTTTGATCACGTTCAAGGAAGAAAGGTTTATTTATTTATAAAAAATACATCAATCACTACTTTTATTTATGTGTATAATAGATAATCACAGAAATCTCGATCTTTTATCAAGTTCTAAAAATCGAGCGAAGCAGGGGCGGGTCGCTAGTTTGTTTATAAATACATAGTTTGAATGAGTCATTTAAAACGGAAGCATATAAATGAAGCGGTGCAGTGCATTGAAAAGTTTACCCTGATCATATCTATACGTATAGCTATCAATAAAATAACATGCATACATACATTATGCATGTAACACAATACACATGGTTAAAATATAACCCTACTAACGTGCTTCAATGAATTACAGCTGATTCCGGGGTCAACGGCCGCAGTATCTACCTATCCTACTTTAAATTTTGAGTTTTAGGTACCGATATCGATCACGTCTGAAATTCTGACAACCAGACTTATCAAGGGTTACCCAATAACTGTTTTATAGAAGTCAGATGTTCGCTCCATGTAAAAGACTGGTGTGAGGTAAACCGATCCCAATATAGTTGTGAAAATTCTAGGCAGATGATTATGACCCGTCACGTCTGATAAGTTTTGCCAGCTAATAAAATTTGACCTCCTATGTGTTTGCAACAGCAGTGCGATTCTGTAACCATTTCACCGTGAATACTTAGGTGAAGTGAGCGTGGAGTGAGCTAGTGTCATTCCAACTAATGCTAGGGAGTGACACCGTTGACAGCTCACTCTAAGCTCACTTCACTTAAATTTTCACGGTGAGATTTTTACACAATCGATCGGCAGGTATCAGACGCATCCTTGAGGGTAGTAACATCGACGTCTAAACTGTTACCATGAATTCAGTAGATAATTCATTAAACGGTTAATTAATTACATCGGTTCGGTTCGGTGCATGGTTCATTATGACGGTTATAATGTATGGAACGGCACGTTTATTTTTATCAACAGAAGAAAAATCTAAATAAATAAAAATGAATCATCGAAATGTATGTACGCGCATAACTTCCGATCGACTGAACAAAATTGGATAATTCTTTTTTTTGTGTTTGTTATTGTCAAGACCAGGTATAAGTTGTATAGAAGAAAAAAATATGGCGTTACGACGTTCGATGTAATTTCAAATAAAAAAAACTGCTTTTCCATACATTTGAACGCGTACGTATTGCACATTTCTATGAAATAGCAGACTTTTTTTGATAACCGACAATAAAATTTCAACGCATCTAGAATAATTTACTGAATTCACGGTAACAGTTTGCGCGTGGGATCCCTACCAGTCTGTATAGTAAATATGTTGCTTCATTATAATTTATTAAATCTATGACCTTTGTCATACATCTAGTTTGAAACTAGATCACAGCAAACACGGTCCTCGGTGCTTCGCACAGACTCCAGCAGGTCAAGCTACCCGAAACTTTCAAATTTTCTCAATTAACCTTGAACCTTAATACTTTAGCGATAAAGTTTGAAATCTATTAAAGAAATTTGACCGATAGTAGTAGCTTGGTGTGCTGTCGTTTGTACATAATTATTTGTCGATATTAATTTACTGGCTGTGTAGTTAATTAGTTTAAACTTGTTGAAGGGAAACCTTGGAACAGAGAAAGTGAATGTGTCAAGGTCATCTGTGAGTTTCAAGGAATAGACATAAAGTTAGTCATGATAAACTGCACTTCTTCTCTCCTTAAACATCATCATTATATTTTCTTCGCTCCTGTTTCTTGTTTATTAGCCTTTTCCCAACTATTCTCGGGTCAGTTTCCAGTCTAACCAGATGCAACTGAATACCAGTATTTTACATGGAGCGACTGCCTATCTGACCTCCACAACCCAGTGACTGGGTAATACGATACCCCTTTGTAAGACTGGTTGTCAGACTTTCGGGTTTCTGACGACCCGTAACGACTGTCAAAGATCCACAAATGACAGCCGGGACTAACGGCTTAACGTGCTTTCCGAGGCATGGAGGGGTCTTGGTATGTGAAGATGGTCACCCATCCGCGGACCAACGGTGCAAGCGCAGCTTAAACTCATCGATTGACCCGTGCGGCTGTTATTACTTAACCACAAGCCCCTCTGCATGATCAGTAATATGCTTTACTAGCTTCTGCCCGCGGCTTCGCCCGCGTGGATGTCGGAAATTTACCCACAGGAACGTGCTAACAGGATAAAATGTATGTGCTTCCCCAGAATGCCATCTATGTCGCGGGCCCTTTGTGGCTAATTACAATAGAAAACCAATTGTGTCTCATTAGTGGTGATTAAGAGGGTACCTATATGATATCTTTACCTAAGTACCTAACTAATTTAAAAAAAAACTCAATAACAGAAAATTAAATACCTACCTACCTAAATAAACCTATTTCTGATGATAACTAATCTAAACTCAAAAAATAAGCAAAATCCCTAAAAACTAATATCTATACGAATGACTAAACCTACCTAACAGTATTATAAAATAACCTACGGTCACTACGTACACTATCAAATATACTACCTATACTTTAAAATTAAAATCTATACCTACGACTCATATAAAAATAAACCTAAATAAGTCTAAAAACTAAAAGGAATAAAACCGGCCAAGTGCGAGTCGGACTCGCCCATGAAGGGTTCCGTTACGTTACGATTTATGACGTATTAAAAAAAAACTACTCACTAGATCTCGTTCAAACCAATTTTCGGTGGAAGTTTATATGGTAATGTACATCATATATTTTTTTTAGTTTTATCATTCTCTTATTTTAGAAGTTACAGGGGGGGGGACACACATTTTACCACTTTGGAAGGGTCTCTCGCGCAAACTATTCAGTTTAGAAAAAAATGATATTAGAAACCTCAATATCATTTTTGAAGACCTATCCATAGATACCCCACACGTATGGGTTTGATGAAAAAAAAAATTTTGAGTTTCAGTTCTAAGTATGGGGACCCCCAAAATTTATTGTTTTTTTTCTATTTTTGTGTGAAAATCTTAATGCGGTTCACAGAATACATCTACTTACCAAGTTTCAACAGTATAGCTCTTATAGTTTCGGAAAAAAGCGGCTGTGACATACGGACGGACAGACAGACAGACAGACAGACAGATAGACAGACAGACAGACAGACATGACGAATCCATAAGGGTTCCGTTGCCATTTGGCTACGGAACCCTAAAAATGAACTCCACTGCGGGTGACCCAACCTACGACAAACTTAGTATTTGCGGTTGGTACAGTACAGACAGTGGTAATCGGGTATAGGGATCGAACCGCAAAATTAAGTTTGTTTTTTATTGTATATACTTTTCCGGGATAAAAAGTATCCAGTGTGGTGCCCAGGATATTAAAGAATAATTATACCAAGTTTCAACGTAATCGAACCGGTAGTTTTTGCGTGATGCCTGAACAAACAGACAGACAGACAGACAGACAGACCGACAGACAGACAGACAAAATTTTTTTTAATCACATTTTTGGGTTCGGGGTCGGTCAAGTAACACCCCCTGCCATTTATTTTTTGGATATTTTCAATGTACAGAATTTTCACTTCTACAGATTTATTATAAGTATATAGATATAGATAATGATTGAGATTGATAGTCAGTTACGCAATTAAAGTAGGCAGTAGGGAGTAAATATAATTTAAATGACTCCACAAATTAGCTGTCGAGATAGCAAGCGATCGGCCCTTAACGTATTTGATGAACGAAGCCAGAAATCAAGTCCGGTATCTTTCACTGAAGGGTGAGGCAACGCTCTTTATCAAATCCGTCCTAGGACCAAATCCCTAACTCCCACCCCTCCCTCCTCCTTTCTTTTTTCTAGGGAGAGATTAGTACTGGAGTAGGTACTGATCCCTTCTTTATTTGATGAGGCTCTCTTAAAATCCTCCATATTTTATAATATAGGTAGGCTTATCCAAAAATTTTCCTTGCTGTGCTTTTTTTCGGGTGGAAAGCCATTCGGTTAGTATAAGGAAGAGACGCATTAAAAGAATCGCACATAATTTATCAGAGGGGCATTTCCCGTATTTTTAAGAACGTTCACAGTTTGATTCTTGATCTGTCAAAAATACCTCTAATTTCCCTACATTTTTGATAAGTTTTTGACATTGATTGTCGCTGAGATGAGATTGAATTTGAACGTTTAAGTACGAGAATAAATTGGCCTTCCGAAATAAGTATGTATCTAAGTGCTTACGTGTTTTTACTATTTATTTAAAATTTTCGCACAAAAAGGTACGAAGGCGGATGTAATGGTCTTAATAGGCTCGAAATGGAAGAAAATGCTGGATTTATAGAGAATATGAATAAACAACTTTAATTACAAAATAAAGGGTTTTCATTGAACGATGACAGCCAAAAAACAAGTGCACATTAATTTGACGGCAAAAAAAGAAAAGTATTAAGCATATTATAAAAAAAAGTTGGTAGCAAAAAGTTCTTACGCTAGTTGCGTCGCTTACAGCGGACTTAATGCCTTAGGTATTCTCTACTATTAATTGTTTTTTTTTCTTGTCTATGCATAGTAACTAGTAAGTAACACACGTGATGTGAAAATACGAGTTCCTAATTTATAACAAATAGAAATAAAATATATGTAAAGATTCAAGATTGTTAATTTGTGGAAACATGAGTATACTATATGTAGGTACAGAGCATGCAAGTTATCACAATACATTAATAGATTAGTAATGTTGGGCTTTAGTGGAGTACAAATATTTAAATGTTACTGACATTTAAATATTTGTACTCCACTAAAGCCCAATAACATAAAACACTGATAAATTAAAACAAAATAATATTTAGTTAAAAGTTAATTTTGTAGAAAAAAAAATAGTCATAAATACAATTACAATTAAAAAATGTCAATTAAATTATTAGTCATAGCATTATTATATTGGTTTATTATTATGATTATGTCAAAGATGCATTATTAATATTGGTTATATGATATCAAATGTGGTCGTTAAGAAATTCTAGAATACTGTAATATGCTTTCCCTTCAAGGAGTATCCTTAACTTATTTTTTAATAGACGGACATTATTGGGAGTATATTGAAAATTCTAGGGGCCATACAGAAAACTATTTTGTGCATTAGTGTTGTTTTCGATCTATTATAATTATGTAGACAGAGAAGACTGTCATCGCGTCTGCTATTACAGTGTTCTCAGTAAAACTTCTACATTTATACGTATATCTGTTAGCTTGTACTCGTAGTAGGTAGTTTAAGAGTATTTTATCTATCTAAATCAGAAGATTGACTATCAGTAAGACAATCTTTCTTCACGATAGCTACTGAATAATCGTCTACGATAGGTATTATAAGTAAAATGATGTTAGCAGTTGAAGGTCAATAATTGAGATAAGAAAAAGAAGCGGTATCGTATCGTATCTTTGGTAGTGTTTATATCTGTAAAATCACATGTAACTGCCTCGTTGGCCTCGTGGTTGCAAGCGCAACTACTGAGCGTGGGGTCCTGGATTCGTTTCCCAGGTCGGACAAAGTGTTAATGGGCTTTCCATTACGAATTTCTTAGTAACAGTCCGAAGTTTGGAAGTTGGCGGTTTAATACGTGCCTCGGAAAGCACGTAAAGCCGTTGGACCTGCGCCAGAGGGGCAAATCTCGTAATTTTAAGAACTTTCAGAGTTTGATCTCGGTCTCAATTTGTCAAAAATACCTCTAATTTCTCAACATGTTTGACGAGTTATTGACATTGATTGTCGCTGAGATGATATCGCGACTTGAATTGAACGTTTTTCAAGTACGCGTTTTGGTTTTCTGAAGTACTTACAAGAATCGCACTCGTGATAATAATTCTCTCAACAGGTGTAACCAACCAATCAACCGTCAACTACCACCAACCACCGACATCAATCGACGTCCATCAGCGTTTTTTTTTTATCATTATTCCTCTCAACCAAAGCACCTGCCGTCTAATGTCTTCACCACCCTCGGTTGACTGGTAGAGAATGCCTAAGGCATTAAGTCCGCCTTTTTTACTTTTTGTGCGAAAAGTTTTAATAAATAAAGCATTGTGAGGAAACCAGCATGTCAACCAAAAATTCGAAGACATGTGACATTTACCAACCCGCAATCGGCCCACGTGGTAGATTACAGCCCACTCGCAGAGCCTGTGTGTGTTTGCTTGTGTCCTAACAGCGGAATATACCTAGGTTGATTATAAATATGCTTAAGTTTTTTAGAGCTGTGTTAGATTTTTTTTGTACAATTAATCAAATTTTGTCGATCAACTAAGTCTAATCTTACATTTTTCTTTTCTTTTATACTATAAAATTTAAAACATCAGTCAACAATGCAACTTCAACAAAAACTAAATTGTTTACAAAATTAGTTCACATTACGAAATCTAAGCCGAAGTCCTTGTAACAGAAAGTGCTCTCAAAGTAAAACCGATTTGTATTTAAATACTGTTTTGGAAACTGTTATGAAACTGACGTTATTTTTTGTAAAACTTTTTTCTTTAAAAGGTAATGACATTTAAAATTTCGCCTTGGCCCCGTAGCTTTTTTACTTTTATGGTGACGGACTGCAATTTTTAATGAATGAATCATTTTGGTATGATCAAGGATGGGTTTGACTAATGTATTATTTATCTTTTTTTTTTTTTTTTTTTTTTGTGGATGGGAAATCATCAAATGACCCCTCCCGCTCTGGGTGGAGCAGAAGGGAGTGTCAGACTCTTACTGACTAAAACCCACCCGTGTTCCTTCCTTAGCCCTTTATGTTCCAGGGCAGCGGTAAACCCTTTCGGATGGTCCCGCTACCCTGGCAGGCTTCGGCCCTATGGGGCCCCGTCTCTTTTGCTGACATCTCTATGTATTATTTATCTTTAATTGATGTTTGATTATGAGACCAAGGTGAGTATTGAAATAATTTTTGGGTGGGATTGCAACGTATAATTTTTTTTTTAAAATTGAGTAGGTGTAGGTAGATATGAGCATGCTTTCACTATATGTATTAGGTACCTACATACCTAGCGATCCGCCCCTGCATCGCATAGGTCTTACGACTTGACAAAACATGAAGTTTTCTTTATAATATTATCTAAGTTTAATATATATATTTTTATATTAATATTTAAGTTTAATATTATTGTAAATATACACGTAAACTTTCCGGAATAAATTCCCTAAAATATGTTGAAACCCATATAAAAATCCGTTGCATAGTTTAGAAAAACATCACGGTAACACAGACAGACACCAAATGGGACTTTAATTTATAATATGTACAGATAACTATTTATAAAAGGTTTTAACTTTTAAGTCACGTCGTAGACGATGGGCATAATTGAATTGAATGATTGCGATGAAAAGTTCCTTTAACTTTAAATTGAAAAGTTACAGCGGCTACTTAAAAATTGAGATTAAAACTTGAGATTTGTAAAGTCGTTTCAGTCCCCAACTTAGGACCTCTAAGTAGGGGACTGAAATAACTTTACAAATCTCTTGACCTAATAATTTGACCTTCTGTGACGTAAGCAACAAAGTTCAGCGGCAATAACTTTACTTATGTACAGTCACAAGCACCAATATGTCAACACTTGGCAACTTTCAATTGTGATTTTTTCGTGAAATAACGAATGCAACGTTGAAATACGATACATTAGATAAACTTAAGGGGTTCGAAAATGCTATGTTCGTAACAAAATAAAATTTCATTCGAAAATAGAGGAGTAAATCGCTTTTGAATAAAGCCGAGTGTAGGTATACATACTTTTGTTCGTGACTGTATCTAAGTGGCGAATTTTAGTCAAAACTAATGAACTTTATAATTCTGATAGGCGTCATTTATTTATTCGGTAAAAAACGTTCATTAAGTATGACACAACATTTTGCTTTTTCATAGGTAACCGATCGAAACCTTTACTGAAGTACTAAGGCGTCATCTCCACGAGCGAGAGAATCGCAGCGATAATCTCAACGTGGCATCAAATTCAATAGAAAATCTATGAATCAAACTCCACACGGCGATATCATCGCGATGATTATTTGACGGCACCGCATGACTATCGCCGCGATTTTCTCGCCCGTGGAGACGGCGCCTTAGTAATGCTAGGTATGGCTACTTTGTCGCGATAACGCAAACTACACTTCGCGTGCTCTCTCTCATAAAAATAAATAAGACCACCGTGCTAATATCAATTTCCCAGATTCTGAGGACGTAGACCTTTTGTAATAATTGGTCTTTTGAAATAATGGCAAAAAGAAAAAAAAAATGGGTACATAAGTACCTACATAATATTATTATATCGTAGCTGGCAGTGTTCTGTAGTTTCTGCCTATCCCCACGGGAAGAAGGCGTAAGTTGTGTGTGTATGTATGAGTAAATTTTCTGCTGACCACAAAATAAACAATGTATTGACGTCATTTATCACTGGAACGTGACTCTCACTACAAATGATAATCAGCCGTCGTTCTAATTATTACCAAATTAATATATTTTTTTCTACAAAACCACGTAGTCCATACTATACCTCTTCGTTTGCAAACGTAAATAAATTATTCTACATTGACTGAAATATCTATAATATTTCGAAAGGTTGAATTGATTTGACGGCACGGTTGGCGCAGTGGTTAAGCGATTGGCTGCTGCGCTGCGTGTCGCGGGTTCGATTCCCGCACGGAACAAATATTTGTATGACCTACATGTATTTGTTCCGAGTCTGAGAGGGTGTTTTTCTATCTATAATATGTATGTATTTACAAAAAAAAAAAAATGTATATAAGTAGTTTATCAGCCATCTTGTTACCATAACACAAGCATTAGGTTGCTTAGCTTGGGACTAGATGGCGCTGTGTGAAATGTCCAGGGATATTATATTATTCATTGATTGAAGGTCAGGAAACCCTCCTAAATCTAGTAAAAAATTATAAAATATAATTTTCTGGGGAGGCCTTTGCGATACAGATAAGTATTTTTTATTTTATTTGTATAGTAATTTAACAATTAAGTAATTAAAAAAGACACAAACAACAAGTACCTATCTAAGTAATTAAATCCGCAGTGCAGGGCGATCCCTTGTATGAGTGCAATAAAAATACCAAAAATCGGAGTAGGTCGCGAGAAATCGTGAGGAGAAACACATCAGACCCTAGAACCTAGAATTACTCCAGTATCGTGGGTGCGTTTACAAACATTTAAACTCACATACACAAACAGCCAGACCCGGAACAACTACCTGCAGTGCGATTCTGTAACCGTCTCACCGTGAAAACTTAGGTGAAGTGAGCGTGGAGTGAACTGTCATTCCAACTAACGCTAAGGGCTACACTATTGACAGCTCACTCTAAGCTCACTTCACTTAACTTTTCACGGTGAGATTTTTACAGAATCGATCGGCTGTAGGCAATACAAATATTTGTTCCGTGCGGAATTTACTCATTAAAATTGGTAATTTTTGCATTAATCTCTCACTTCACTGTTCTTGTACCAGATTATTTAATTTTTAATATACTTATGTTGGACGAGGCATGCTATGTTCTGCAGTTTGAATTTTTTTATACATACGTGTATATGTATGTTAAACGAAGCGGACTATGTTCTGCAGTTTCTGCTGATCCCAAGGGAAGTAGTCCTAGTGTGATGTTACGTTTTATATTCTAATGACTTTTAGATTAATGACTAATGATAATATTGTTGGAACCTAATACGGAATACAATCGATCAAACTGTCCTGCTGCGTGTACCATTAGTATGCTAATAATACAATTAATATTTTTTTCTGGCTAACCTTACGGTATAAGGAACACCTGAAGATACGGAAGTATAGAAATCTAGGAAAAAAAAATGGTTATTATGTTTATCATCATAGCCATATCATGGGTTCAAATTCGTGCAACCCATATATATGTGACTTTTTCAGTTAATATAGTTGCTGAGTATATCTTGGACTTACTGACATCGGTGAAGGAAAATATCGTGAGGAAACCTGGAGGTCTACTCCGAAGTAGAGGCCGTTTCCTGCTACGAAGTTACTCTTTCGAATATTGACTATGGTCCCGACCCAACTGAGCCGATCCGAACTTTTTTCGCATTTTTCAACAATATTCGGTTCGACCATGTGTCGGTCCGATCCGAACATTCGCACTTTGCACTTCGGAGTAGGCCCCCTGGGGGTCTACTCCGAAGTAGTATCGGCCGAATGTTCAGCCGTTTCCTGCTACGAAGTTACTATTTGGTTGGGTCGCTTCCGATCCTACACTCCTACACTCTTTCGAATATTGACTATGGTCCCGACCCAACTGAGCGGATCCAAACTTTTTTCGCATTTTTCAATAATATTCGGTTCGGCCATGTGTCGTTCCGATCCGAAAATTCGCACTTTGCACTTCGGAGTAGGCCCCCTGGACTTATAGTTAATATAAGTCTCAAATCGCCAACCCGTCTTGGACAAGCGTGGTGATCAATGCTGCCTTCTCCGTATGAGAAGATACCTCTACCCTGAGTGACAATAATTTTATTAGGCTGGTATTATTTGATCATCATAGCCAGCCCAAATCATTCACTGCTGAACTTAGGTTTTAAAAGACCACTGCATGCATTATGCTGAGCGATGGTCGTTTTGCGTGGATGTGACGCATATTTTCCTCCAAGTTGTTATTGGAACGAAGTTCCTTATCGCGCGTTGCGAAAGGAAAGAGAGTGAGAAATTTTTTCCGTCTAGCCTAGACGGAAAAAATTAAGACCAAAAGTTGGAACGACCCTTTTTGCTATAGTTGTAAGCCGTGCGGCGTGCGCGTGTTTCTCTGTCTGTCTCTCTTTCGTTCTCTCTTATAGAAAGCAAGCCAGTTATACTTCGTTCCATCCGGGTGTCCCTTGACACCTCTCAAGTTTTTTTTTGTGTTTGTGTTCTTTTTATGCGTCATGTCTGCCGCAAATAAAACTTATTTCACCAAAGGCTACTTACTGATCTTTGGCATCATCATCGGCCTAGAGATTCCACTGCTAGACATAGACTTCTCCAATTGCACACCATTCAGATCGATTCTCGGCAACTCTCACCCAGCTGCTACCAGCCACTTGGCTTGAATTTATGTAAATTGATGTGCTTGGTCTTTTTAAAATATTAATTAAAAAGACGATTGTGGTTTTCCGAAGGTCTGCACCACAAACAATAGAAAAAGTGAAGCTTTCCATTAATTAAAAAAAAACTATTAATCCTTCGGAAATTCAACGCAAATGTTGTTGACAATTTAATTATCATGGTTTGTGTTCTCTTCCTCAATAATCAAACAATGGTTGCCATTACCACAGAGACGGAAACATAATCCTGACAGAGTTTACTCAACAAAGGTAGAGGCTTCATGGAGCAATAATCATGAAATCACAGGTCGATCGATCAGGTTAATCTACGCTTGCCGCGGTTGGGCTGTGGATGGGTGACCATCTTTACATACCGAGACCCCTCCGTGTCATTCGCGGATCTTTGACAGGCATAATGGGTCGTCAGAAGCCCGAGAATCTGACAACCAGTCTTACCAAGGGGTATCGTATTACTCAGTAACTGGTTTGTGGAGGTCAGATAACCAGTCGCTCCATGTAAAATATTGGTATTCCGCTGCATCCAGTTAGACTGGAAGCTGACCCCAACATAGTTGAGAAACAGCTAGTCAGATGATGATGGATATCTCTTTATACATAGTACAAGCAGTCGCTTTTCGTGTCTGTCTGTATGACCGCTTGCTTAGTTTTCTAAACTACGCAAAGCATTTATATGCGGACCATCACTTAAACATTGATTCGTAAAGATTATAATACACTAGCTGACCGGACAGACTTTGGCCTGTTTCCTAGAACTGGATCGCAGCTCCACCTACCGGGCCCAACTATCCAAAAAATATTTTTTCAAAATCGGTGCAGCCGCTTAGGAGGAGTTCAGTAACATACACACGTACAAAAGAATTATATATGAAAGATAAATATTTAACTTTGATAGGTATAGCACAGCGATGTTTTGACAAATCGCCACATCACTAGATTGCACCCTTGCGAAGCAAGGGTGGGTCACTAGTCACTACATGTTAAAAAACAAAGTCCCCCCCCCGCCCCGTCCCGACTTTCTATCAGAAGGCCAATTCTCGTAATTTAAAACGTTCAAAATCTAGTCGCAGTGTCATCTCGGCGACAAAAAAATGTCAAAAAGTTATCAAAATGCAGGGAAATATTGAGATATTTTTGACAGATTGAGACTGAGATCAGACTGTGAACGTTTTTTAAATTACGAGAATAGCCCCTCTGATGTACTCAAAAACCGCCGAACGGATTTTCATACGGTTTTCACCAATGGACGGAGTGATTCATAAGGAAGGTTGTAGTGTGTGTACATTGACATTGAAATATGGCGATGATTGTTGAAGATGTCGGAATGAAACATGGGAACTTTACTGGCGGGCGCCGCGTAAACATTGGATGAAGTTTGGCACACAGATAGTTTAATCTGGATTAGCACTTGGTACTTTAAATTCCAGTAGTACGTTCCCGTGGGATATTTTCCGACATCCACGCGAACGAAGCCGCGGGCAAAAGCTGGTTCATAATATTTTCTTTGAAGGATGATGATAATATTAACTTTAAAGGATGTAATGTCACAGAACTGTGAGGACTCGGTGCGTGAAACACAATGATGGAAAAGGACGACGATCGATGGGGTAAATCTGATGTATCGGCGGTCATTTCAAGTCATATTGGATATCCCTTAATATCTTCGATCAATAATAGTACTAGATTAAGGATCGGGAACAAAAATCAGTCGCTCAAGTGGCCACGTTTGCACACACGTAAACATCTACATTTCTTAGAAAAAAGTTTAATAATATTAACAACTTCAGTTTATTATAAACCTTAACGCTTAAACATAAAGTTTAATTACCATTGCAAAATATATTTAAAATGTCGCTTGAAAATAAAATCATTCTTTTTTTTTTCAGTCATTTATTCTAAAATGAAACTTAAAGTCTAAGTAATAAGGTTAAAAACATACTAAATTGAAATAAGACCACAAAGGTATTTGTGGTCTTATTCTTCGGGCCGTTTTTGAAGCGCTTATCGGGAATCTAGTACTATTATTGATCGAAGCATAATAATTATGCAGGGTTTGGAATTTGCGACAAAGTTTGAGTTCGACATTATACCAAGGGTTCGGAACAAAGGCATCGAATTTCCCTAACCGCTCGATCGCTTCTCGCAACCACGGTTGCAAAGAAAAAGTTGTCAGTTTTGCTTCGTGCAACCATGGTTGCAAGGCGACGAAGTTTTTTTAATTTAATTTAGTCTCTAAACCAAACGCATAGAGTCGTAGTAGTATGTATTTAAACCAAAGACAGATATATTTCTCATAGACGTGTGCCCATATCACCAACATCACGGTAGAAAAATAATGAAATATCGTCAGTTGTGTTTATGTGAGTGAAGTGACGCTATAGTGTTTTCAAGGAGGTGATAAAATATGTCGTAAGTTTATTATTTTACTGATTTCTGCTGATGTTTATATACTAAATTAATCTCTAACATGTGTGTCTTTATATTAAAGTAATATTTTTAGGTACATTGTAAGACAACATTTAAAAAATCGTCATTTAAAAACATACTCGCAGTGTCGTAGTCCTAAACTTAATTTTGTACTGCTATATTATCGTAAATACGATGTTTTTCTTAAACATACAATAATAATAATGATATTTGACTATATTTATTCAATTTAAGGTATTAAGTTGTGTAAATTGTTCTTCAGATTGTAACAGATTGCGAAAATTAAACCGCCCGGTAAGTTTTTACCTACTCAATTTGATATTGCCGCTTTGGTTGCGCGAAGCAATATACGTTTTGGCTTAGGGTTGGCGGTCGGTGTTTTTTGTTGGCTTATTTTTATTTTATTTTTTGGTGAAAGGTGACAAGCAATTTTTTCAAATCTAAGTTAGTAATGTTTTTTTTTAAATAATTTTTAAATAGTGCTAAGATGTAAAAATTAATTATTTGTCCTGCATAAAATTGATAGTTAAAATTTAAATTTATAACCTTCATTTTTCGAAGTCGGTTAAAAACTATTTAAAATGTATGCAAAAATAAATAAAACAAATAAAATTTTATTTTAAGAAAAAAAAATTGATATAAATTTACACAATGTTGTTCTCTTAATTTAAGCAGTAAGTCGTAGTAGTTGACAACCCTAGCTAAGAATGGCCGCCATCTTTGCAGTTCGGGCGTCAAGTGCTTGATCTCAAGTCCCAGTCAGGTTACGTATGTAGGCGTTTTTATTTAATTTTTTATTAATTTTAAAAACACTTTATTTTTGAGATTTATGACGCTTTCGAAACGTCAGGATTTGGCCTATTTATTGTGTGAGTAAATATGATTGCTTGGCGGTCTATATTTACAAATTTAAAGATTTAGGTAGGCAATGCAAATTGGCAAAAATATGTGCCGCTTATTTTAATTTATAAATTTGACAAACATTTAAGAATAACCCATTTAAACTATTATACTCATCTAAGAGTGAAGAAAATGACCTTTATAGAGGTGGTAATATTTTTGTTCTATGTACTTTAGTTTTAATGTAAAGTGGCCTAAAATATACCTAAAAAAAGTTACGATCTTTTACGCATCCGCGAATTCTGTACCTGGTTTTACATAATATTTTTACTACATTCTTATATGTAAATTGTTTTCAAATACTGTTAAATATGTATAGTAATAAACCTTGTTTAAGAATAAAATAAATAACAATATACTTATTGATCTTATTTTTTTTAAAACCCCTATGGTTTACAAAATGTCGCTAAAATGGGTGGTACTCTTAATTTAAACACTTGTAAAATATTATTGTAATCATATTTTTTAAATAAAGCGATCACACATTATTTCTTATCTCATGGACTACTCATAACAGTAAAAACATTTTAGGTACTCCACTCGAGCAAGTCATAAATTAAGTTTTAGTAACAGCGGGCAGAACGCGCAGTAAGCGGTCCAAAGTAACTGGCAAAGTAAGGTACCCATTTTTTTTCGCGCAAGCGATCGAGCGGCTAATCATGGGAGGGAGTAAGATGTCACATTATTATGCTTTAACATGATGTTATATTTAACATCAGACCTGTATTCCCTAAAGGGTTAAGCAAAGGTATACCTATAATATACCCCCATTTCGTTCATGTTTAAGTCTCATGTAATAGGGAGTGGGTCTATTGCCGTCACCGGGCATAAATTCAGGAAAGAAATAAGCACCTACATACAAAAAAAAAAAAGAAAAAAAAACAATATATATTTATGTCATTGTGTGGTTATAATAACGACAAAAAGTTTCTATATCACTAGCTAAACAAGACGAACTTTCAGTCCTAAAAACTGTTAGTTTTACTTATTTGGTATAATTTATAGCAGTGTAGTTATGACCTTCAAATTCACAAGTAAAAGTTCACAGTCCGGTGTTGAAAACCTAATCAATCGACTTGAAGATTTAGCGTGAAATTAGGATTTTTATAGACGCAATAAGAAATTTGCAACCTGTCTCGCTGTTCCGAAGGTCGCTGTTGCTATAGTTTCCTCACCGTTAGCGACATGGCGACATTTCAATGTCAAGGTGATACCCATACAATGGGTGGAAGTTTCCCGGATAATAATAAGTTGACACATTTGGGTTAAGTTAACCTTGATCAGTCCTTTGCAAAAAAAAAATAGAACACAACATCTCTTGCGAATTATATCATCAAATTATAATCTCCTTTATTTCATTATTTATGTACAGTCAGCAAAGGAGATAAGTAACCAGGGTCGTCGGATATAGTTGATGTTTAGTAAGAAACTGATGGATGTTTTGGAATGAAATTAAATTTGTTACATGAACTGTTTGTTTTCTATTAACTAAATTAAGTTTATTCGAAAACATGGCATCGGTTTCTTACTAAACTTCAACTATATCCGACGACTCTGGTTACTTATCTCCTTTGCTGACCGTACATTCAAAATATATTTATAAATATTAGAACATAAACAAAATATAGGTAGTAAGTCCAAGCCTTCGGCGGTTCGGGCTCCAGAGAGAGGAACTTCCTAACAATGCGACCCATTTGCAGAAGTACCGTTTTCTAAATCAAGCACTTGATCCAGCTGCCCAAAGCGAGCTTCGTTAGCTGTTTGTGTGTGTTTGTCGACGTTCTCGGCTACTAAGCCATTCGCTGTCACTACTATCGGCACAATGATCGCTGACACATCTGTTCACATCCCAAATGTTGACATACTCGCAAACACAGACTTATATAAGTCTGTGCTCGCAAACCAACTCAGCAAATTACTATTACTAAAGCCTGTGATGTCCTAATGCAGGGATTTTTTTTAAATTTATTTATTTATCCATTTACTTCATTATATAAACACATAAAATACAATATTAATAAAACTTAAAAATACTATAAATACATACAACATTATAATTAGGTACACTAAAAACTAATTAACGCACACGAAGTGTCTGCAATGGCCTCCCATACTCCCTACGTTTGTCTGTTTAAGGCTGCCAATAGGACTAACACGAATCATAAAAATAAGACAAATAACAAACGAATGAATTCAAACTATGTTTATTTTGTGTTTTTGATTTCGATTCGTTTTATTTGAAACGAATGTTGCAAAAAAAATATATTGAAAATTGTACCTATCTATCAATATGTATTTTTGTTTATTCGTTTCTGATTGATGCTCGGTTCCTATAAATAAACAAAAACGAATCGTTTTGTTTACCGATGGTTGCATTTTTTTATTGCCAAACTGCACCCTAATTGCGTAACACACAATCAATCGTAATCTGAATAATTTTGAATTGCTAATCCATTGCTTCATAAGTTCGAAAAATTTGTCTGCTCAACACGTAAATAACGCAATGACTGTTGTTGAACTGTCAAAATGAAACCGATTCCGATTGATTGTGTGTTACGCAATTAGGGCATGTAAATAGATTCGAAAGCTAATTTTACCTGTGACAGCTACTTCAATAGGGAGGGTCTACTATGCAAAGCTAGTAGCCTTATTGGTAAATATACAAGAGTCTTAATTTTAACCGATACAGTCCGTAAATAATAGGAATCGGTCTTATGTCGAATGCTACTATGAAAAATAATTTCGCACTCACATGCGCATTTGTTCAATTTTGCACATGTGAGCAGTGTGGCAGCACGCAAGGACGTTGTCTAAGCAATTATTATCATTTGACTGCAGGTTATTAAGCATTTACATAGTTCATCATGATAAACAACTTCAGTTTTTTTGAGTACAAGCGTGTGCAATGATTCATTCTGGATTGTTCCTCAAAATTTTTCTAGAGCCTAGAGTATACACAGAAAAGAAATTACTCCTTGTTCGATACTGATTTCTTCTTTATACAGATAGATTTTAATGCAATAATGAAATGCAGGTGAACGTTAAAAAGATTGTTATCTAAACCATACATTTATTGGCTCATCGACAACCAGTCATAGACAACCATTGGCTCATAGAAGAACAGTCTCCATTAAAAGCCAAAAAGTTATTGTGAAATGCATCTCTCGTTTCTCTTTCCAACCATCTTTCGGAAAAACAACTTTTATTATTATTCACTAGCTGCGCCCCGCAGTTTCACCCACATAAGTTTTGATCCCATGGGAATATCGTGATAAAAAGTATCCTATATGTTAATCCTAGTTATAAACCATCTGTGTGCCAAATTTCATCCAAATCCGTTTAGTAGTTTTTGCGTGAAAGAGTAACAAACATTCATCCATCCATCCATACAAACTTTCACGTTTATAATATTAGAAAGATTTAATGCTTCTGAGACCAGTTTTGAGAGAGCCTTTAAAATGTATCTTGGGTCAATTCCTCTGCAAATAAATGGATAAGAGTAACCAGTTTGCCCTCGGCTACATTTTTACGACAAAAAATTACTTGCATCCAAAAAAACACGTCACTGCCTATTTATGTCGGTCTCAGATTAACGATCCAAGTTCATTATTTTTGTTTTTTTTTTTGTTGTTTGCCAACTACCTACTTATTAAGACGAGCACATACAATTTTTCGGTCAATTATCTTTGGCTTGAATAAGTAAACGAACAAAAGGCTCTTTGAAATATTATTGAAGAGCATAATAAAATATGAAAATAGTGTTCAGAAAATATTTTAAAAGGATTATTCATAACTTTACCTGCCTTTAAGTATACCAAACATCCAATAACGCGAAATGGAAAATTTAAAATTTATAGGGTAATACAAGGTAGGGTACACGTTGAATATCCGCATGGATCAACATCCAGATATTTACGTGGCGGATATGCGGATATGACACTATAAACTTGCATCGTCGGAGAAAACCTTTAAGAATAAAACTACAATATAAATTATATTAAAGTAAGGCAAAGCTATATAAAACTGTTTTAATTTGCATTCTATAAATATATACGTGGTTAGATACTACTTATTTTAATAGTAACCTATCTCATTGTTATTCGCACATTTATTGCTATTCCCACGATAAAATTAACATTATAAGTATGAATTGTATTTATTTAAATATGACTTATCCGGGAGCAAAACTTTAACGAAACACATTATCTATTGTAGACTTGCACACACGTGAGAGAGAGAGAGACAATGAGACGGAGAAAGATAAGGCCAAGCAGCCGGTCTATTCTGTAAAAATCTCACCGTGAAAAGGTAGGTGAAGTGATGTCATCCAGTCAGGGATTGACACTATTGATCGCTCACTTCACTAAAGTTTTCACAGTGAGATATTTAGAGAATACCACTGCAGGATAAGAGTAGGCCTTTAACTAGCACTCCGATTTTGGATATGCCTTGGTGAGTAACCAAAAAATATAGTAGTAACTAGCTGCGCCCCGCGGTTTCACCCGCATAAGTTTTGATCCCGTGGGAATATCGGGATAAAAAGTATCCTATGTGTTAATTCTGGTTATAAACTATCTGTGTGCCAAACTTCATCCAAATCCGTTCAGTAGTTTTTGCGTGAAAGAGTAACAAACATCCATCCATCCATCCATACAAACTTCCGCATTTATAATATACTAGCGGTCCGTCCCGGCTTCGCACGGGTGGTTAAGTTTTAGTAAGGATCCCTAATCTTTTCTAGCAATAAATATAGCCTATGTCACTCAGGGTGAATGTAGCTTTCCAAAAGTCAAAGAATTTTTGAAATCGGCAAAGTAGTTTTTGAGTTTATTCATTACAAACATACACACAAAAATACAAATCTTTCCTCTTTATAATATTAGTATAGAAGTAGGATATTTTTAGGTTATGTTCGGTCTTAACAAACACACAAACTCAATCTCAAATAAATCAAACAACGGGCTAATTGCGTAACACACTATCGGGTTTTGACAGTTCAACAACATACATTGCGTTGTTTACGTTGTTCAGTAGACACATTTTTCGAACATATGAAGTAATGGATTAGCAATATCCTACAAAATGATTCTGATTTAGATAAATTGTGTGTTACGCAATTAGGGTGCTGGTTCGCTAGTAGTTTAGTCTTACGATTGCAACCATAGAAATGTAAATATATCTATGATTGCAACACTACAAGAATGTACTAAGGTACACAACAAGGCATTAAGTGCCTATGTAGTGCCGCAGCTGTGTACCAGTGTCTATACAGTTCCTATATCGTAGTTACAATGTCAAACATTCACTACGACTGAGTAATTTACTTCGAAACAGCAGAATAAACCAGATACCTTTTCACTTAGGTACAATCTGAAATGATTGGGTAACTATGTAACTACAAAAAAGTTGATTGATTCAGACGTCCGATTTTAAAATCTATCGTAGTGTACATTATCCGTAAAGGCCTTTAATTTTAAACGGTTTATCTGGTGAAACCTATGTTTATCCTTAATTCTATCAAACCATTTCGAATCTACGCATAAATCGCTTACTGGATAAAGGACTTCTACAAACCCAGGTTTAACTGAAAACGGGTAGCAAGGTAAGAGTAGTATTTGTAAAAAAAAGGCGACCTCTTTATAACTTTTCAAGAAAAATATATTTCATCGAAAAGATGTAGTTGATGAGATCTATGTTCGTCTGTAAAATGTTGTGTATCTGCTTTAGTAAAATCCGCAATAATGTTTAAATGACTTCCGGAGTCCCTAAATACAGTCTCAAATTAAAATCCGTGTATCAATTGAATATATTATACATTATTTCATGGGACAATTTATGAAACCCATGTAATCCTTCCCTATATTCCTTACATTTATTACTTACTGCTGGATATAGGTTTTTTTAAAGACTGTGAGACAGAAAAGCCGTTTTACGGTCTTTGTTCTACGATATTACATTCACTTCGATGCAGCCTGTGAAGGTCAACGGTATAAAGTTTATCGTAAAATAAACTTCGACAGTAAACAGAGAAAAAACATTGGAATAATATGAAATAAATTAAGTAGGTTTCTAAAATATTAAATCCTAGTAGGTTTCTAAAATATTAAATCCTAGTAGGTTTCTAAAATATTAAATTCTAGTAGGTTTCTAAAATATTAAATTCTCTAAAAGAAACCTAGGTACTTAATTTATTTCATACTAGCTTTTGCCCGCGACTTCGTTCGCGTGGAATAGTGACTTCCGGCAGATTTTTGGTTTTACCCAAATAGTTCTTACTATTTATTTACATTTTTCAGTACTGAATTGATGCCGACTCTTGACCAATAGATGGCGCTGTATGTCCGGAATAAATTTTATTTTTTATTTTATTTTTTGTAATAAAAACTATCCTATGTCCATTCTCAAGTTCCAAACTATGTCTGTACCAAATTTCACACAAATCGGTTCAGTAGTTTAGGCGTGAAGCAAAGACAGACAGACAGACAGACAGACAGACAGAGTTACTTTCGCATTTATAATATTAGTTTGGATTATTCCAATGTTTTTTCTCTGTTTACTGTCGTAGTTTATTTTACGATAAACTTAACTGTATCTGTTTTTTTGTTGTAAACTTTGTATTTTAAATAAGTTTAAAAACAAGTTTACAAAAAAAAAAACAGATAATAATTATCTTCGATAGAAATCTTTAAATTATGTTGTTGTGATCGATTTTGGTAAATTGGCTAGTCTGAGCAGTTTTTTTTTATTTTGATTATTAACTAGCTTGTGCTCGCAACTTTGTCCGCGAGAAATTTCTTATCCTCCCGACCCACCCTGTTGCATGGCATCGCCTGCCCACGCTATCACTTCGTATTCCTTAACGTTCTTTCCGATATTTTTCTTTTTACTCAGATCCCACGGGTCCTAGCATGATGTATGTGTGATGAATAGCCTATAGCCTTCCTCAAAAATTGGGCTATCTAATGCAAAAAGATTTGTTTAAATCCGACTGGAATTTCAGAGACCAGCGCGTTCTACATGGTCTTCACACGATCTGACCAAGATTATGTCTGGACTTTAAAAGTGACTGACCTATGAGTTTGTTTCGGCCTTTCTTCTCAGACTAGTCAGATAGGAAACGCCGACCTCATAATTATAGTTTTTGAAAATATGATTGACGTGTAAAAGCGTTTGTACAATTTATCATTTAAACAAACAAAAAACAAACAAGCTTTATTATCCAATAGATATTGTTAGTTATACAACTTTTTTTATTTTAATCAAAATTAATCAAATGTATTCCCACTCGCCGCGATCTTTAAGTTTGAGGTCACAGACCGGTCAGGGGCCTAAAAAGGCCACTTTGGCAGAATCATAATAAATTAACAATATGAATCATATTGAAAATCGTAAAATGGTCATAAAGTGACAATTCATAATATATTATGATCTGTGTGCAATTCTCGTATTAAACCTGTTTGACAGTTTTGTATGGAAATTCGTAAAATGGTCCACCAATATTTACATCAAATAATTATGATTGATATGAAATTAATTGTAGGTGATTAAACTATTATGTGTAACCATTTAACGAAAATTAGAGGAATTGCTAATGATCTGCTGGGAATTCCCCACACACACACATTCACATATAAAGGCCACTTTAAGCAATAGCTTAAAGTGGCCTTTTTAGTACCCAGTGCTTATTAATTTTATTATAAAATAAAATTACTAAGCACTGGGGGCCTAAAAAGGCCACTTTAGTTGATCCATACATTATGTCGAGTTATGCGAACATAAATCTATGGATCAATTGATTTTTTTTTACGATTTCAGGGTTGGTCCCGTAGTAAAAGTTGTTCATAATGATGAGTACAATGACCCTTTTTAAGGATTAAAACGATCAAAATTTAACGTTGTATATAATAAATTACATAGCAGAAGTGTACCTCTATTACATTCACATTTCACCGGTTATGTTTAAATTCCATGTAATATTGCCATCAACTGAACACATAAAAAAAATGTATATAAGTAGTTTATCAGCCATCTTGTTACCATAACACAAGCATTAGGTTGCTTAGCTTGGGACTAGATGGCGCTGTATGAAATGTCCAGTGATATTATTATATTATTATTATTATATCCAGACTCAGGGCTGCTACTGAGTAATTCCAGATAGAAAAGTATATTGGTGTTGTGACAGGTGTTAAGTGCAGAGTGAAGCTTTGTAAGTATACCCGACACTATAATTATGTATTCTACAGTAAGTTTTGCATTGGGAAACGTTCTTGTTCGTAGGTGTGTGTGTATTGTGCTTTGATTACTTCATTCTTATATCATTCTTACATGCAGTATATAATGTGTAAATGAATAATAACACTTTTGCCCTACCTGGGAATCGAGCCCAAGCCCTCAGTAGGTCTTGCCATCTATTCATAAGTCATAGCAACATTTGCAGCTAAATAGTCCACATTAATAAGTCCATAATTATAATACCGCATAAATAAAAACAGTCTCAACGTCGTCTACCCTTTTAAATCTCAACAAAATTTAAAAAATAATTGCCTAAGACTGGTGAAGACATCTGACAAGAGCTGAATACATTCTCTAAAAGGTAATGTCTCTGAAGCAGTTTTCGCCAAGTACGATGCATCCAAGACATGCTAGACCTTTTATAAGTTTACTCTAATAAATTAGTTGCTTGCGTCTAGAACTGCTATCTGGAGATCTAAAGCTGCGTATACACGGGTCTTCTTGAGCAATTATTGACCGGCAGCCCGCAATGGGCCCGCGTGGTGGCGGGCTCACAGAGAGGACGCCTGTGTTACACTGCTGGGGCAGTGTGAATATTATAGGCCGATTATGATTATTAACCGGTAATATGTCATTAGTGGTGGAATCGAACCCAGATAGGTGCTTTACTTTGTGTAAATTATTTCATCACTACTGTTCTCTAAACGGTAAAGGAAAACATCGTGAGGAAACCAGATCCAAAAAAAAAATTGAGAGGTGTCAAGGACCCGGATGGAACGAAGTTCAAAGAGAGAGAGCGAGACAGACAGAGAAACACGCGCACGCCGCACGGCTTACAACTATAGCAAAAAGTGTTGTTCCAACTTTTGGTCTTAATTTTTTCCGTCTAGCCCCCTTTCGCAACGCGCGATAAGGAACTTCGTTCCAAAAATCGAAGACATGTGACATCTACCAATCCGCTCTGGGCCCGCGTGGTGGGTTATGGCCCACTCCCTCTAATAGAGAGGAGGCCTGTGTCCCAGCAGTGGGTATATTATAGAGTGGTTATGCTTATTGCCCGGTAATATGGCGTTGGTAGTGGATTTATATTACTCGATTAAATTGTTCACAGAGCACGGACACGTCACGGTGGCCATTGGTAAAAGTGGCATTGTCAACATTTTCCATACAAAAAAGCGTGTCACCGTTTATTCGCACTACGACGAAAATTATGTATATAACAGAACTCAACGCGTTTCTAGACGCTGTTGACTCGACGATATCATAATTTTAACAGCGGCTTTTAGCTATTTCTTGCCTTTTGAAAGCTCGGTACAGAAACCGATTGATCCCACCACCAACCGATGCAGCGATGGAAAAAGTTTCAAATTTAATACCACGTCCATATATTGGTAAGTCGCCAAATTCAGCTTGGGAGCAATCGCATGAACGCTCTATTTTGCAATCGCAACCAAACGATAATAGTTGCCCAAACGCGATGCAGCATATTCACGATGCTTTTAAGGTTGCATGTCTGCTAAGGCCCTAAGGCTTGTGAGTCGAATATACTCAAGTGTCGTAGTACTGATTTGCAAAGACTGCAGCTGGCAATATGGGAATTGAGACATTCAAATCAAAATACAAGTATTTTGTAAATAGTGTTTCGTATTTTTTTGTAACAGGTTGGAGATTTATGTAAATGAGGAATCAGCCGAAGCACTACCTGAATCAAAATAATAATATAGCGTTTTGCTAAAAATGAGGCTTCCGGGTATAAGGTCTTGGGTTGGATACCAACTGCTCTTTTATATGGCTTCAATAACGTGAGTAAACTAAGTATAGTTGACCTTGTAATGGACTTGCCACTTTTGACAAACAATCCCACTAAAGTTGGATTTTTAATTTGCTTGACCAAAATGACAGCTGCGATCATTGTCATGTTGACAAAAAAAAATCGCAGCTATCATTAAGTTTAATTTGATACTTCACTAAGGTCAAATTTCACCAATGAAATTGAACTGAACGCAATCAGTCTAACTTTTTTTTTTCTTTATTAATAAGAACTAAAGTTAGTAGTAGTTTTTTAGTAATGGATTACAATCTAGCCTAACAGACTAATAAGCAATTTAACTCTAACTTAATATTTTACGAGATAGATTATGTTATAACTAAGAATAGTCTAACTAGTCTAACTTAACCCCGTTCAAGAGCTGTCAGTGTTATTGTAATGGAACTTGACACAAACAGCTCTTGAACGGGGTTTAGATGTAGTGATTGCGTTCAGTTTTATTAATGAAATTCACCCTAAAAGGTTGAAACTATGTAATTGTCATATAGATAATAGACCTTGTAGTTTTATGAGGTGCAAACGAGATTCAACCTTTGGGCGGTAAAGCAATTACGAGGTGGACTACACCTAAACAATAATGAAAAATCTGATGAAAATAAAATCTGAATGAATCTGATTTGATCTGAATCTGAATAATGAAATTCTGATGATCTGCTATTGCAGATTCTCCTGTTGAGTGGGAGTAGTTTTTTATAAGATTCAAATCGAACTCATGATCATGAGTTCGATTTGAACCTTATCAAAAACTAAATTGGGTGCAGAAAACTAAATTGCCACTTCTTCGTGAAAAAAGAAGTTGGTCTGTTAACTGCACAAGTACACAAACCTGTTTTGATTCAAAATAAAATAAACATTATTTCAAAATTTTTCCTTAAGGTGGATGCTCCAAGGTAGCCCGCGAAATTCAATTTTTTTTACGTTTTTTGCAATTTTCTGGTCAGTACTAAGTTGTTCGTTGATTAAAATATGATTCGTGGCCGTAACAAATATGTAATAATCATTAGAATCAGTAATACAACTTGTTAAGTTAGCATAATCCTAAAATGTTAAGATTTCGGGAAATAGTCATTCAGTAGGATTACTTGATCTTAGAGAGTTGTGTTGATGACTTTAATGATTATAATTCTGTAAATACATATTTGTTACGGTCGCGAATCATATATTAATCAACGTACAACTTAGTACTGACCAGCAAATTGCAAAAAACTTAAGAAAATTTGAATTTCGCCCACCCCAGTGTAGTCCACCTTGGAGCATCCACCTTAACCAGAATCACAGTATGAACCATGTTTTTTTGTTGTTTATTTTTTTGCTTGCAGTACTAGTTTTATCCCAGTAGGTATATATATTTTTCTTAGAACATGTAGGTACCTACGTAATGTAGTTTTATACGTCTAGACTTTAAAATTAAATGCTTATTGAAACAAGTTAAATAAAAGCTTGTTATTAAAGGACCAAGGTCGTTAATTGATAGAGCACTAATTAGCAACGTGATTTGATTTTGTGTAAATATTTTAACAACATTATTTTTAAACCAAACGAAGGTCGGTCGACTTTTTCTCATTAGTTAAGTAGCACTTACTAAATAATGGATGGAATTAAAAGAAAAAGTTGAAACGTTTGAACCATCGGAATGCGCATGAATAATTCCCGAATCAAATCGATTATAGTTCATTACGATTTTTGTTATTTCCACTTCTTATCGGGAAAAAACATTACCTAAATACAGTAAAGAAAAAAAACGACATTCACAAAAATAAACAAAACCAATTTATTCTAAATTTACCTAATAATTGTTAAAAAAAAGCGTACAAACCTTATTCAAAACACGTAGTGAAAAACCAAATGAATAAAAAAAATCACTGCAGCTGTCACATTGACGGAACGAAGTGTAAAATAACAACGAGTAAACAAGGCACTACCCGCACGACACTCGAAATCTGACTGACCGCCAGCGCGCGCGCAATCGCACCATTTGTCACAAATCATTATCACAACACAACCTACTTTGCGACCTCCAAATTAAGTGCACGTTATTGGCGCGGCTCTGCTTGCATTTACGACCTACATAATTGTTCATACATGCAATCACATATATCAATCAAATTGCCTAACCTTTTCCTATCTATGTTGGGGTTGGTTTCCAGGCTAACCGGATGCAGCTGAATGCCAGTATTTTACATGGAGCGACTGCCTCTAAGACCTCCACAACCCAGTCACTGTAAGTACGGTAAGACTGGTCGTCAGACTTTCAGGCTGTCAAACATGAAATTAGGTATATGGATCTATAACCTACTTCCTACTAATATTATAAACGTGAAAGTTTGTATGGATGGATGGATGGATGTTTGTTATTCTTTCACGCCAAAACTACAAAACGGATTTGGATGAAATTTGGCAAACAGATAGTTTATAACAAGGATTAACACATAGGATACTTTTTATCCCGATATTCCCACGGGATTATAAATAAATAAATATTCCTGGACATTTCACACAGCGCCATCTAGTCCCAAGCTAAGCAACCTAATGCTTGTGTTATGGTAACAAGATGGCTGATAAACTACTTATATACATTTTTTTTTGTAAATACTTACATATTATAGATAGAAAAACACCCAGACTCGGAACAAATACATGTAGGTCATACAAATATTTGTTCCGTGCGGGAATCGAACCCGCGACACGCAGCGCAGCAGTCAATCGCTTAACCACTGCGCCAACCGTGCCGTCAAGATTGACACGTATGCGGGTGAAACCGCGGAGCGCAGCTAGTATGTAAATAAATATTTAATGCATTTATTTTTGGAATTGCACCTACCGTTGTTTGCATTACCGGCTTTATTTATCTTAGTTGGTAATGATCTCGCCAATGAGTTGAAATTTTGCAGAATAATTGAATCAGAGCTCGATGTTGAGTTGATGCAAAGAGATATTGACATGTTAGTGAAGTAGTGTGATGATAATGATATGAACTTATGTAAATGTCAGTAAGTGCTATCACGTGAAATTCACTAGAAAAGTTAAATTAACGCGATCTGCTTCTTACATTAGTGGCAACTTAATATAGGAAGTGGAACAGTTAAGAGACTTGGCAGTTTTGATCGATAAGCAGCTAACATTTGTACCCCACATTGAAAATGTAGTTAAAAAAGCCTCTAGAATATTTGGGTTTTTCATAAGAAATGTTACCTGTTTTCGTCGCAATAAGACTATAATTCTGCTTTATGATTGTTTGGTCCGTAGCTCGTTAGAATATTATAATTGCAGCACTGCATGGACCTCACTATGCCACCCACACACTAAGATTGCAAAGGGTTCAAAAGCGATTCCTCTGGCATTTAGCATACTCTTCCTTGATAGCTAAAATGAAACGGTCGTATAAAGACTCTTGCATTTCAAGATGATATCCCTACAGAAGAGGAGAGATTTACTGGATTCGACATTTTCTTTAAAATTTTGAGAGGTATAATTGACTGTCCCCAATTGTTGAGCAAGATCAAAATCTGTGTACCCACGAAAAGCCCACGAGCTACAATAACCCCCTTTTTTTTCTTTTTTTTTTTCAGGATGGGAAATCATCAAATGACTCCTCCCGCTCTGGGTGGAGCAGACGGGAGTGTCAGACTCTTATTGACTAAAACTCACCCGTGTTCCTTCCTTAGCCCTTTATGTTCCAGGGCAGCGGTAACCCTTTCGGACGTTCCCGCTACCCTGGCAGGCTTCGGCCCTATCGAGCCCCGTCAATCTTGCTGACATCTCTTTGAGGCGCACGTGGAACACATACACGCCGTCCGGCACGGGCCTGGTCCTGATCGGACGGTGAGTTACCCATTACTCACCGCCCGCAGGCCCGCGCCTACGGTGGCCGGGAGTCGTCACGCGGCTCCTGACGCCCGGAGCGTCTCCCGCGGCGGCTGAGGCGTGAGGTGCGTTCCCTTGCCCGCCCCGCCACCTCCTTCGCTAGCATGACTGCTTTGCAGAAGGAGGTGACTACCTCCCACTCCCTCTCGCCCCGGACCATGGCTTGAACCAGGGCCAGACGCAAGAGGTCGCCGCCGCTGCCGATCGCCTCTACGAGGACACGGCGGTGCTCTGCCCAAGCAGGGCAGACCTCCACCGTATGCTCCACCGTGTCCTCTGGGCGATCCTGACAGTGGTGACACCCGGGCGTCTCCTCCCGCCTGATGATGTGCAGGAACCTCCCGAAACATCCGTGTGCGGAGAGGACCTGCGTCAGGCGGTAGGTGAGAACGCCGTGAGTCTCTCTAGCCACTCCTCAAAGAGGGGTCTTACCGGCGCTGTCGTGGCGTGCCCTCCAATAACCCCCTTATCTCCTCCTCTCCGCAGAACTGTTCTTGGTGCTAATTCTCCCATCCCCGCTTATGTAAATTATTAAACAGCTGCAGTGATCTTATCGACGTGCACTCTAACTCGCTTGGTAAGTTCCGAAGTACAAAAACTTATAAAATTATTTTAGTGTGAAATTGAATTGAATTTTGTTTTAATTTAATTTTAAGTGTTGATTTTAATTTAAATAATGGTTTTGATTTTAGTGTTGATTGTGATTTTAATTTGAATTGTATTTTAATTTTAACTTTGATTTTGATTGCATATTATTATGATTTTTATTTGTATTATGATTTAAATTTGGATTTTGGTTGATAAAATAATTATGTTCGGAGAGTAAATGAACTCACTCGATATCAATCGACAAATAAGGTAATGCATGATGTGCTTACCTGTAAGAAATTGGTATACTATTCTATAAGTCTATTGGATGTAGGTATCTCATATTTTTGTATCAGTGTGAAGTGTATTCAATTGTTAGTGAGCCAAATAAATAAAATAAAATAAACCTAAAAGGTTGGCTAGTAGAAAATTGCTATGGCATTGAGTCCGCCTCTATACATTTCTGTGCTTGAAGTATTAAATAAATAAATAATAGTGATAGGTACATATTTTGTTGGAACGTGGCATGTGGTTTCCAGTAACAGTTCCTCGGTGGAGGAACGAATGACTCCGACATATATAACTCACGCGTAGATGGCTAATCAGATTGAGAGTTGAGATTGGCTGCCTTGGCTGAAATTCGGTCCAGAGGACTCAAGTCATCAAGTCAAATCATTTATTTCAAATAGATACATAAAAGACACTTTTTAACGTCAACATTTATAAAAAAAAATAGAATTGATTCTAGTCGCCCCTTCCATAAGGTAGTTTCACAATGGAGAACAATGGGCAAGAAACTCGCCGTTACTCTTTTAAAATGTTTTACAAGGTTTTGTATACATTCGTTATCTAATTATAGACTATTCTAGTACCTATGACTGGATACAGCCATGAAGTGGGATTACCACTTCGTTCCCAGCAAAGAAAAGAACATTCTCTATTTTGAATTATTCCTTGTACCTAACAATCTATCCTAACTAAACAATTTTCGCATACACGCTTTTTTCGATGACACAACAAAAAATATGTGCTAAATTATGATGCCAGGCAATTTTACTTATATTTAGCCGGATCACATTTATTTAACACGTGTCGAATATTGCACAACACAAATATTTACGTCCAACAACCGTGACTAGCGAATGATATAGTTTTCATGTAATTTGTGTTTATTTTAACAGCATCAGTAGCGTGGCCATGACTATCGAAATGCCGTTGACATGGCCTTGAGTGGAGACTACAATGCAATGGAACCAGATCTCGATGTTAATCGATGGATCAGCGCCATAATTGGCTCGATGAGTTTTGTTGCATAGTTGAACTAAAAGTTGTTGTGATTACATACGTGTCACGTGAAAACGTGGTTGCTATAGAGAGTAACGAACCCGAGAGACCCACTGTAAAAATGATAACTGTTGTTTGCTGGCATACAAAACTATTATATATACTAATAATATAATAGCTTTTTACAAATTTGTATAACAGCGCAGGCAATGACCCCCACAGATTTGGTCCAATAAATAAATAAAAAATAAAATATTTACTTGACACTTAAAAATATGTACATGTTACAAGCCAATCACACACGATTGTCATCATCATCTGCCTAGCCTTTTCTCAACTATGTTGGGGTAATACCAGTATTTTACATGGAGCGACTGCCTATCTGACCTCCACAACCCAGTTACTGGGTAGTACGATACCCTTTGGTAGTACTGGTTGTCAGACTTTCGGGCTTCTGACTACCCGTAACGACTGTTAAAGATCCACGAATGACAGCCGGGACCAACGGCTTAACGTGCTTTCCGAGGCACGGAGGGGTCTCGGTATGTAAAGATAGTCACCCATCCACAGACCAACCGCGGCAAGCGTAGCTTAACCTGACCGATCGACCTGTGCGGCTGTTATTTTTTAGCCACGGGCCCCTCACACACGGTTATACAACCGTGTATTGGCACAAATCTGATCCTAACCCTCAAACTAGGCCTGTACCTGTATTTTAGGGGTCAGCGTTCAGCCATGGGTCAATAAGCACAAGTGAAGAAAATAACATATTCAACCGGAATATTTTTTTTTTTTTGGCTTCTTCATATACTTTCTTAATTTAGCCCAAAATAAACTTGACCGAACTGAACACCATGTTTTATAACCGACAAAAAATTTGGGATTTAGAATCGTGTACTGAATTCATGGTAACAGGTGGTGCGTCGATGCCTCCCTGTATGAATTGAGGCCATGACGGCCACAGTGGCCTAACTGAAAAAAATTGATCTAATTTTTAGGCCACTGTGGCGCTATACCTTTTACAGCTTAGAGCAGAGAGCCACAGAGGCCTAACTGAAAAAAATTGAACTAATTTTTAGGCCACTGTGGCGCTATACCTTTTACAGTTTAGAGCAGAGAGCCACAGTGGCCTAACTGAAAAAAATGAACTAATTTTTAGGCCACTGTGGCGCTATACCTTTTACAGTTTAGAGCAGAGAGCCCCAGTGGCCTAACTGAAAAAAATTGAACTAATTTTTAGGCCACTGTGGCGCTATAACTTTTACAGTTTAGAGCAGAGAGCCACAGTGGCCTAACTGAAAAAAATTGAACTAATTTTTAGGCCACTGGTGGCGCTATGACTTTTACAGTTTACAGAAGAGAAACACAGTGGCCTAACTGAAAAAAATTTAACTATTTTTTAGGCCACTGTGGCGCTATGACTTTTACAGTTTAGAGCAGTTTTTTCAAATAAAGTCAGTATTGAAAAAATGACAGGCCACTGTGGCTCTCATGGCCTCAATTGGAAAAGTCACATACTTGCCCGGATTTAAGCCCAAAACCTCGAGGAGCGAGGCGGAGCCTTCACCACTGGGCCATCACGACACTCACATGTACAACCTCAAGTTTCCATTCTCTTAAAGTAATTAAGACGCATAATAGACGCGTCTCATGTTGCAACTTTCCTTTAACCCTTCGTATGCCGGAACGTAGATCTACGCGAGACACAATGGCTTTTTAATTGTGTCTGTAATTACGGCATTCAAGAGGTTAAGCTTCTCCTTAAGTATGCAAAATTATGATGTAACCATACCTCACTGCAAGGTTGCTTCTTGTCTTATAATATAGTTCAAGGTAATTTCAGTAGTTATCCTGAGCATCACGTTAACCTTGTCTTGGCCATTTTTAAGACAGCCAAAATATGGTACCTATTAAGAGGAAAATGCTAGGAAGGTGATATTATTCCATTTTTTTTTCATACTCCGGACACTAAATCTCGTATCTAGTAAGACGGACTTATTATGGTGTTCTCTGAAAGAATTAGTATTGCCATTACACATAGCAATGCTGCCAGTCTTCTTGTCACGTTTCTGGATGACAGCGATGCGGACGAGTACTTCGACGCTAAAGCTAGTTGGAAATATTTCCAAGTTTTCGAAGAAATGGCCCATACTGGTTACAATGATTCACCTACTTAAAGAGCCTTTAATTAGGTAATCGTTAATTAAGAAAATTATGTCAAAGTCAAATCATTTATTTCAAATAGGCATATCATCATCATCATCTGCCTAGCCTTTTCCCAACTATGTTGGGGTCGGCTTCCAGTCTAACCGGATGCAGCTGAATACCAGTATTTTACATGGAGCGACTGCCTATCTGACCTCCACAACCCAGTTACTGGGTAATACGATACCCCTTGGTAAGACTGGTAGACTGGAAATAGGCATATAAAAGGCACTTTTGAACGTCAAAAATTTTATGCACACTACGAACACACGCCGCACTATGTTCACTTGTACTGACGCCAGCAGGTCAAGCTACCCGAAACTGTAAAATTTTCCCAATCGACCTTGAACCTTCATGATTTAGCGATAAAGTTGAAAATCTATTAAATAAATTTAACTGCTTGTAGTAGCATGATGTGCTGGCGTCTGTACTCAAATAATATTGTCATCACAAAGTCGTTAATGAATTCGCAATCGAATCGTTACGTGATCGAGACTAATTTGATAATCGATTATCGAATAGGATGCATTATCGAAATAAGCATTGAGAACAAATTAATTTCTTTTGTGTTCTTTATTAATCGATATAGCATGTGCTGCATCTGGTGTTTTAAGAGTCAAAATCAGACATTGAATTGAGTCAAAAACTTAATAAAAGTTGTTAAGTATTTAAGATTATTTTGGCTCATAAAAAATAACCCATTTTTTATGCCTAAATGAAATCAAATAAACAAAATAGAAACAACATTTGAAACAAAAATAGGTGAAGTTAGATTGGTTCTTTTTTCTATCTGTCTATCTATATATATTGGGTTGTGGAGGTCAGATAGGCAGTCGCTCCATGTAAAATACTGGTATTCAACTGCATCCGGTTAGACTGGAAGCCGACCCCAACATAGTTGGGAAAAGGCTAGGCAAATGATGATGATGATCTATCTATATAATAAAAATCAATTGCTGTTCATTTGAGTCGCTAAAACTCGAGAACGACTGGGCCGATTTGGCTAATTTTGGTTTTGGAATGTTTGTCGTAGTCCAAGGAAGGTTTAAACGGTGAGAAAATATGGAATAAGTGCGAGAAAGAGAGTAAAAACCACAATTTCATTTTCCCATACATTTGACGTTCGTCCCTTCGGTACGGTAGACTCGGGTCCACTCGAAATGAAGCACGTATTAAATTAAGGGTTTTGAATCGACACATACATATATCCACATTACTCGGATTATCTAGGTTAGGAGTAGGGTAGGAGTAGGTTAGGAGTAGGGTAGAAGTAGGGTAGGAGTAGGGTAGGAGTAGGGTAAGAGTAGGGTAGGAGTAGTGTAGGAGTAGGGTAGGGGTAGGACACACCGCGAACGAAGTAGCGCCGGGCAGCTAGAAATAATTTATATGGCAAAAAAACGTTTGCCGGGTCAGCTAGTTGATTTATATTTATCTATCCCATTCCACTTATTTATAAGAAATCAACGTCATATCAATCAAATCAACATAAAGTAATATGATTGATTGATGATCTAAGCGCGAACGTTGTCTGTCTGATTGTTACCACTTTACAATAGGGTCGTTGAACTCTTTTATATAGGGTTGCATTACAACACATGTAAGCATAAACGAACTGTTCAAACCAGTCAAACTTCAACTTTCCTTCCTTAAGAGGGCATTAAAGTTGTTATCCCACATTGTTGCATTTACATTCACTTTATTTAATCGCGGCGTTCTTAAAAGGAACTTTATTCTCCGAGATAACTTTGGCGTTGTTCCTTAGACCTCAGACCAGACCAGACCTCTTGTCAGACCTCATTACTACTCCTGTCTCTACTCTTCCTCATCATCTGCCTAGCCTTTTCCTATGTTGGGGTCAGCTTCCAGTCTGACTGGATGCAGCTGAATAGTATTTTACATGGAGCGACTGCCTATCTGACCTCCTTGTGTACCTAACTGAAAGTCTTTGGCTCTTAAGCGTATATTTGATGTTGGTCATTTAGTGTCATTAATATAGGCCAATTTGCGTAATAAGAAGATTGGTCAATATGAGTAATTGAGATCGGCCATTTTGCGTATTGGTTTTTTTGCGTGTTGGTTATTTCGCGTTTCGGTCCTTCTGCGATATTTTCACCAATATGTTGGTCATTATGCGTCTAAACCCGAGCAGTGACCTGTATTCAGATGACATCATATTGTTAAGAAAACCTGATTTATCTGGGTCACGAAGGTCAGGAGTTGCTGCCCTATGGAACTGGCCATGCATTTGTTATTGAGAACGCGCGTGCAACTTCTTTGACAATATTATGTATTTAATATCGTATAGATTTAATTCACACTATTATCCTCATAGGTAAGCAGACATATTATGTTCTGGCCTCATTACCACTCGTCAGCATAATCGGTGACAGGCAGTGGACCATAATCTACCACGCGGGCCCAGTGCGGGTTGATAGATGTCACATGTCTTCGAATTTTTGGTTCTAGGACATGCCGGTTTCCTTACGATGTTTTCCTTCACCGTTTTGAGAGCAGTGGTAGTGAAATGAAATACACAAACTTGGTGGCCGATTCACTGGGCCACATGTACTCTCCTTAGTCCTGGCTATATCTAAAAATTTACCGGACTTCAGTAACTTCGGGTAATATTATAAGGGACTGTGCCCAGGGAATGTCAGTAAGTTAATATAAGGCAGAACCTAAGCGAAAAAAACCTCTTCATTATTCTCACCAGCTACTCATTTAGCGGAGTTGAAGGCTCTGATTTCTATCTTCGCACCGCTTCTGTCATTTTTATAGCTAATTAAGATGTTGGTACGTGTGCTCTGGGTATTAAACGGCTGCTTAGGACATCAAGTGTTAGCGTGTGGATCTGTGAGTCATCAGCATTATTTGCCACACCTTTTACGAGGAAATTGGATTTATGTGTTAGGTGGAGTTAGTTTTATCTGTATCCATATTAATAATATAAAGCTGAAAAGTTTGTCTGTTTGTTTGAACGCGCTAATCTATGAAATTACCAGTCGGATTTGAAAAAATCTTTTGGCATTTGATAGTCCAATTGTTGAGGAAGGCTTTAGGCAACGCTGGGTCTCTTAGGACCTATGCAAAAAAAAACATAAAGTGCCCTAAGCAAAAACAAAGTAATAGCAGGCGATGCAATGCAACGGGGTGGGTCGCGGGAACAGGAAATTTAGAAAAAATCCAGTTCACGAAATAAAATCGCCGCGGGAATAACGCGCCCGTGCGTACCTGGGCATACTCCCATATAGAGTCTATTCAAATTCATGTTTCCAATTGATGTTATTTCAAGTTAAACAAATATCAACTTTAGTAGCGTGAAAGTTGATTTCAGAGTGACTAGTACTATTCAAAAAAGTTTTAAAAATGTTTGAAGTTGTAGCATAAACTGAACTTTAAAGTGTAGATATTAAAGATATTTTTCCAATAACTCATATTTGTTTACATGTTTGGCAAATAAATCGCAAACACTGTCTCAAGGCTCTTTTAATTCACCCCCATTTATTTATAATTTGATTGTAATCTGGACCTCAGATGGTATAATGAAGATCCTTGTTGATAATTAATTTATTCTAGGCTAATGTAACTACGTTGGACCTGATTCTAAGCCCAACGTGACCAGTATTCATTAGTAGATTGAGATTACAATGTTTTCGCATTGGATTACTATGTTTTACTGTGCAACAGCGAATTATCGGGGTGTAAGAAAAACATTTCGATTGTAATCCTTCTATTGTCACGTTTTGGTCGGCTGACCAGAGTTGTTAATTATTATCTATAGAAAAACAGCCGTTATCTTTTTCTTTGGTAGGGTTGTATGACCGGAATGACATTGAATTTATTATGAATCATCTTTTACGTACCTGGAGCAGCTAATAAAAACTGTTTGATTTGACTACGTTTTTTAATCAAGTAACATGCTATACAGGCCTACCAAATCAAATCAAAAGTCATTTATTTAAATGAAAGAAAGAAAATACATTTATTTGCGACAAACATGACGCCAAAAGAACATAAACCTACAAAAAAAAAAAAAAACAAGTTGAGGGGATAAACATGCGTCACATTCACGCAAAACGGCCATCGCTCAGCATAATGCATAACCCTATACGAGACAGAGCCCCAGCACTGGTTTTCAGCGGCAGCCGGCGTTGACGTGATGACGTCAACCAGTGCAAAAAAATACAATGAAAAATATAATTACAACACGCCTGTTATTTATTTCAGGCATCAAGGCCCACATAAACACCAACAATACAATATTAATATAACTTAGAAATACTTTTACATACAACATTATAATTACACTAAAAACTAACTAACGCACACGAAGTGTCTATGTGTCTGTGTCTGTGTTATTCCCAAGGGGTTGGTCAGACGTGCCCTGGACGGGAGTCAACAGCCGACTCCCGGCCACCGTAGGCGCGGGCTTGCAGGCGGCGAGCAATGGGCAGCTCGCCGCCCGGTAAGGACCAGGCCCGGGTCGACGGCGCGTTGTATTCCACGCGCGCCTCAAAGAGATGTCAGCACGAACTGACGGGGCCCGCTAGGGCCGATGCCGCCAGGGCTGCGGGTTGTTCGAAAGAGATACCGTGGCCCTTGGCACAGGCAACTGAAGGAACACGGGTGGGTTTTAGTCAGTAAAAGTCTGACACTCCCTTCCGCTCCGCCCAGAGCGGGAGGGGTCATTTGATGACTTCCCATCCAAAAAAAAAAGGGGTTGGTCAGAGGTGTACTTACCCACATTTCACCAGTTATGTTTAAGTCTCATGTAATAGATATATAGAAGGCGAGCCTATTGCTAAAAACTGGGCACAAATTCAGAATCCGGGCTTACACTGAAAAATTCCTGATGGACAACCCAATAACACTTTACCCAACCTGGGAATCAAATCCACAACCACTTGCTCAGCAGTAGAAAAGGGAGAAAGAAAGAAAGAAAAAACTTGAGAGGTGTCAAGGGACACCCGGGTGGAACAAGGTATAACTGGCTTGCTTTCTATAAGAGAGAGAGAGAGAGATAGACAGAGAAACACGCGCACGCCGCACGGCTTACGACTATAGCAAAAACTGTCGTTCCAACTTTTGGTCTTAATTTTTCCGTCTAGCCCCCTTTCGCAACGCGCGATAAGGAACTTCGTTCCAAAAGTATTTATTGCGACTCGCACAGGAAGATCATAAAACTAAGGCTACGCGCAAACGAGCCACCGGCCACAGCCACCGATAGCCCAGCGACAAGCAGTTCACATGCTTTTTCATACTTTTTGTATTGATTCAACGCACACGTGTGGCCGGTGGCGGCCACTACAGCAGCACTCAACACCGCAGCAAGAGGCGACGGCCACCGGCCACTACGGCCCGGCTAAACAGAGCGCAGCGCGCAGTAGCGGTTGCGACCATAAACTAATGATGAGGACTAATGATGATTTCCCATCCTGAAAAAAAAAAAAAAAAAAAAAAGATGTTTTCACAAACCCGCAATATTTTTGAAACACTTATCCAGCGATGCCCCACACCATGGGGTAGACGAGAAAAAAACACATCCCCACTTTAAATATTCCGAAGGTGCCTAACATAAAAAAACAACTTTTTTTTACCATTTTGTCGGCGTGATTAATACTTATATATTATATCCATGCCAAATTATAGCTTTCTATTACTACGAGTCTCTGAGCTAAGCTGCGGATGGACAGACGGACATGGTGAAACTATAAGGGTTCCTTGTTGACTACAGAACCCTAAAAGGAATATTTTCCACTGTCAAACAAATTTGTTATACTGACGTAACACAAGATGGTAATGACATGACTACTATCTACCTTATAGATTTCAATGTTGCATGTCAATTCTGACGTGAGTTAAGGAATTGGGTCTTCATCTTGAAAGATAACATGGAAATCTGTTTTATCATCAATTTGATAATATGTGATTCGAGGTTTTCCAATGAAGATTTTTTCATTTAGGTATGGAGTTCCAATTATGTAGATAGTAACAAAACTCGAGTGCTGATGTCCGCAGTACAATATTATAATCGTTGTTTGATTTACACACATTTTAATTATATTTCCTATTTTTTTTTGTCTTCAGGGGGAAACCTTCAAAAGGCGCTTGGTATTTGGGGATAAAACCACGGAGTGTGGGATTTTTACCTCACTAAAACCACCCCAGTCGTCACCATCTGCATATGGAAGGGGGCACCGTTAGCTCTCAAAAGACCAATCCGGAGCCCACTCTGTGCAACGCCTGTTAGGGCACATCTATGGGGAGACTGTAAAGGGTTCTCCCTGAAGCCTGACTGTGCAAGTGTGCAAGGCAGACATGACCACTGTGCACCACCTTCCCCGAGGTCACTCAGTGGGCCGACAGAGTCCCCACTCTAATCACCCGCGAGGCCGCGACCCCAAATTCCTGCCTTTGTTAGATGATGCAGGCGGGGTTCGGCGTGTTAGGCGTCGAGGTGGTTGCCTGCTGGACGCCTTGTTCTCCGAGTGGGATCGGCTCTCTGACGATCCCGCTCCGCAGCCTCCTTCTGGACCATCACGGTCTCACAGAAGGAGGCAACTTCCCACCAGTTTTCTGTCTCCGACAGCATAGCCCTCACTACTGCTGACAGGTCTCGCTCGATCCTGGCGACCAAAACCTGCCGCTCAGAGGCCCACGTAGGGCACTCTTCGAGCGTGTGCTGTGCAGAGTCTAGATCACTTGCACAATGATGGCAATTTGCCGTGGCTTCACGCCTAATCTTGTTCAGGTAGGTACTCACCGAAACAACCATGTCCGGTCAGCACCTGAGTTAGCCTATAAGGGATGCGCTCCTCTCTTTTCAGCCAGGCTTCGAAGTGCATTAGAACGGCTTCGACCACTCGCTTATACGAATATTGCGGCTGTTGCAGCCACTCACGCCACCGCTCGAATGCGTGTCGCCGATCCTGCCGCCTCAGCCGAGCAACAGCGATGCCTGGCACACCATTGCCACTTTGGCGGATGACACGGATTCGGTTATAGACCCTCGCATCCATATCCGCCAAGATGTCCAGTGGCGGAAAAAGTGCAAGGAGAGTTGCCGCCTCAAAGGATACAGTTCGGTATCCTCGTGCGATACGAATAGCCATTTTCCGCTGCAGACTATTGATTTTAATCCTGCAGCGCCGGACACCTGACAGCTTTTTTGACCACACAGGTGCCCCATAAAGGACCATCGATCGCACGACACCCGCGTGCATTTATTATACCTACAGGTATTACGAATATAAATACAAACAGAAGATAAATATGTAATAACTAGATTTTGCCCAAGGCTTCGCTCGCGTGGATGTCGCAAGTTATCCCGTCGGATGTCGGATGAAAAGTACCCTATGTGTTAATCCAGGTTATATCTGTGTGCCAAACATCAAAATCCGTGGAGCCGTTTTTGCGTCAATCCGGAACATAAATCCAGACAAACAACAAAACGGACAAAAAATCTTCATTACTACTTTATTATAATTATGTATAGACATACTACACATACATAAATAAAATACATACAAAAATTATAAATAACAATACCTAATATGTATAATAAACAAGTGCCTCAGAAATCACGTTAATCGGGTGGTCCCGGTGGTCAATGGTGGATCTTTGACAGTCGTTACGGGCAGTCAGAAGCCCGAAAGTCTAACAACCAGTCTTACCAAGGGGTATCGTATTATCCAGTAATTGGATTGTGGAGGTCAGATAGGCAGTCGCTCGATGTAAAATACTGGTATTCAGCTACATCCTGTTAGACTGGAAGCTGACCCCAATATAGTTGGGAAAAGTTTAGGCAGAAGATGATGTGTAACAAACAATTATTTTGGAAATATTACCTACATCTAAATAACCACGTCATTCAAACTATTCCCTACTTTATCTAACAATCCAATTTGCTAGTAGATCACCTTGTAACACATAACTATGAGGTACCTACTTAAAGAACAATGTTTCCATTACCTACATAGGAAATTAGTCAAGCATTAAGCCGGGTCCAGACATGTATCATTTGCCCGATCCTATCACCGTATCCGATCACCGTATCCGTTTCTGCGTATTGTATTAAGCCCCGTATCAAGTTGTGGACGCCTCCGATTTGCTCCGTATCCGTATCTTCACAATAGTGGAGACTGACCCACGTCCGTATCTGTATCAGCTTTGATGATCGGACAAAAACCGACACGACATGGGACGGGCCGTATCATAACGGCGTATCGAGATCGCGTATCATGATACGCGTATCATGATACGCGTATCATTACCCGTCCACTTAAGCGATCATGATACGCGTCAACGATACGGATACGGTGATCGGATCGGGCAAATGATACATGTCTGGACCCGGCTTAAGGTTCCATTAGTTTTAATTTTATTGGTTTCTAATTTACCGAGAAGAAACGAATGGTGAACGGTCTAGGAAAGGCAATCTGGGGGCTTACCACCCCAGCTCTTGTAGCAGGGCAGAAGTTGAATTGCACTACTTTTTTGTTCTATGACTATCAAAAAAGCAGTGCAGTTCAACTTCTATGGCGAGATAGTGCTACCTTACTCATCCCATTCGTTCTACCTTTTGAAAGTCTCCCACCTGGACATGAGTTGCCTTGGCTTAGGAAGAAAGGAAGTCTTTAAATAGACTCCTAAGGTAGTGGACATCATCTGATGCCTAGCCTTTTCCCAACTATGTTGGGGTCGGCTTCCAGTCTAACCAGATGCAGCTGAATGTATTTAACATGGAGCGACTGCCTATCTGACCTCCACAACCCAGTTACTGAGTAATTCGATACCCCTTGGTAAGACTGGTTGTCAGATTTTCGGGCTTCTGACGACCCGTAACGACAGTCAAAGCCCCACAAATGACAACCGGGACCAACAGCTTAACATGCTTTCCGAAGCACGTAGTGGTTTTGGTATAAATTATGGAGATGGTCAACCATCTACGGGCCAACCGCGACAAGCTAGCTTAACCTGATCCATCGACCTGTGCGGCTGTTATTATTTAGCCACGAGCCCCTCCGCCTCCTCCCAATATCCGCATCGGTACTACTATTTTTAATACTTATGTAGGTACAGTCAGCGTCAAAAATATCGGGACGAACAGACTGTTCAAAATGATCTCAACAACTAAGAAAATTAAACTTAGTCTCAATTGGATAAAGTTCTTGTCAGAATGAAAGTTGTCGTGTACTGTCTTTATTCTGAAACATTCCTTGTGTCATTGAGTTAATATTTCATTTTCATAGTTGCTTAGATCATTTTGAACAGTCTGTTCGTTCCGATATTATTGACGCTTACCATGAACAGATAATATCTGAGATTTATCTAACGTTGTGTAGGCCAAGTTTATCTTGTTGCTTTTACCATGTAGGTACTAGGATAAGTATCTACCTACATTGCAAGATCTGTCGAGACATTCATAAATATTGATTTTATCTGTACAAGGCGTGAAATCAAAACACTTGTTGTCAAGGTAAAAAATATGTGTTTTCAATATTACCTAATCCTCCGTGATGGTGTAGTGTTTGCGCAAGCGCAAATCGTAAGTATGGTCCTGGGTTCGACTCGCGGAGTCGGGGAAAGTGATTTAGATTTGCCACTAGAAAATGTTCGGTTGTAGCCCTCCTGGATTTGTGTATAACAGCAACGGACTTTTCCGTTATAACATGGGGCTTATGTATTACTAGCTGCGCCCCGCGGTTTCACCCGCATAAGTTTCGATCCCGTGGGAATATCGTGATAAAAAGTATTCTATGTGTTAATCTTGGTTATAAACTGTGGCACAAACATCTAAATCCTTTCAATCTTTTTTGCGTGAAAGAGTAACAAACATTCATCCATCCATACAAACTTTCACGTTTATAATATTAGTAGGAAGTAGGATGACACTAGACTAGCTTTTGCCCGCGGCTTCGCCCGAATGGAGATTGGAAAAAATCTTCTTCTTGGAAAACACTTAATAATCTTGTTCGAACTTTCATCATGATCGGTCAAGCGGTGCTGGCGCCGGCATCGAAGTCCATCAAGCACAAACAAACAGATATACCATTTTAATTAGCCATTAATGTTCCCACGCTGGGAAACAGGCCTCCTCTCTGTGAGACCGAGTGGGCCGTAATCCACCACGCGGGCCCAGCGCGGGTTGGTAAATGTAGTCTTCGAATTCTTGGTTCTATGTAATACATGTGTTCTCATGATGTTTTCCTTCACCTTATAAATTAATTTACACAAAGCGCCTGTCTGGGTTAGAACCTACGCCCCACAACTCGTAAATCAAGTCGTAAAACCAATGCGAAGCAGGGTCGGGTCGCTAGTATATTTATAAGTCATTCAAAGATACATATGTTGCCATAATTTAACAATGACACTATGTCTATGAGGTAACTTTTTGAATAGCTATTATGTTCCTCGTACAAATAGACATACTTTAAGTAAATTGCTTATGAACAATGCTAATTATTATTGAGCTACCATTCTACTAAACTTCAACAACAATTATAAATATGTACAATCATTTTCTTACACCAGAAGGCCAATTTTCGTACATAAAAAACGTTCAAATTCAAGTCACAATCTCATCTCAGCCACAATAAATGTCAAACACTTGTCAAAAATGTAGGGAAATTTAAGGTATTTTTGACAGATTGAGACTGTGATCAGACTGTGAACGTTCTTAAAATTACGGGAACTGCCCCTCAGGTTTCTGAACTGAATTTGAAGTTGGGAACTTGTCAAATAACTGTAATGTAATAAAAAAATAAGTTTTTTTTTGTGGGGCTACATTAAAGAATCCTTCAAATTCTACTTTAGAAATATTTAAGGTGTTAAATATTGCTAAAGTAGAGTTTAATTTGAAAGGAGACTGGGCACATTTGTATGGGAAGTGGTCTATGAACCAATAGCGACACTGTTATGGTACTTATGTAGGGATACCTCAACTACACCCTTGTGTAAAGGTGCATCAAAATCTGACCCGGCAGTTTTGAGAAAAATAGTACTTTAGAATACACGTATTTTACAACAGTTTGTGATACTTTTTGTTCTGATTTTTAGGTTTTTTCCTAACTTTTTTTTTGTTTTTTTAATCTGTATCTATTTAATGAACAAAACAACGAAGAACCAAAGTAATGAATTACAAATAAATGAGGAATCTAGAACATAAAAATGCAAAAATAAAATCCGAATAAAGTAGTAGTAGTAAAATAGCAGCTGCTTTAATTAACGCCTTCCATGAACCCATCAGTGATAGTTTCTATACGCCGTTATTTATAGACAGAATAAATGAGAGGATGAACTTAGAGAATGCACTAGGGAGTTTTGTGAACGCAAATCGTCTAAATAGGCAACGTGTAGCTTTCCAGAGTATGTCAGGAGAATTGCCAGCACTAAATGATTTCCCGCGTCTTACCGAAAGCGAATTAATTATTTTTGCACTAGGCACTTACCAATTAAAACTAGCCCGAAGTTATTATAGTGAGCACGTGAGAAACGGGATTTATAATGTCGAATTATATAGAGACACTCAACGACTGAGCACTGCCCTTAGAGACCAAGGCATTGAAGGTTCGTGGTTACTAAGAGGCAGGATCCAGTCAAGACATACGCGCGCGCGAATTTATAATTGTTACATTTTAGTTGACGAAACAAAAAAGTATCACAAACTGTTGTAAAATACGTGTATTCTAAAGTACTATTTTTCTCAAAACTGCCGGGTCAGATTTTGATGCACCTTTACACAAGGGTGTAGTTGAGGTATCCCTACATAAGTACCATAACAGTATTGCTATTGGTTCATAGACCACTTTCGCTCAGTCTCCTTTCTCAACTTAATTTATTTAATAGAGAAACCGTTATTTGGCTAGTTCCTCTTTTTTTATGAAGGTGTACACCACAGCTGTTCATTTATTTATTTTGAGGGCTCGTGTTGCTGCATCTTTTTTTTCCTCTTTATTTGTCGTCTGGACTGGATTGGAGCACCCTAATTGCGTAACACACGATCGATCGGAATCGTGTCCCTTTTGACAGTTCAACAACATTCATTGCATTATTTACGCGTTAGCAATTTGCTTCAAAATGATTCAGATTCCGATTGATCGTGTGTTACGCAATTAGGGTGCATGGCCTTCGCCAGCGGAGGGATTCTTGTAAATTAATATAGTATACATTATAAGAGTAGCCTTCAGTTCAGGTAAGGCTTTTTTATTTTATTATTGATCGTCATCTCGGTAGAACCACTCCCTTTCCAACCAAAAACATAAAAACATTCATTAAAAAATAATTCAGAGACACTCCTGTGCCAAAGGAATGCGTCTAGACAGCATCCCTCCCAAGCGTTCTTTTAATCTTAAAATCTAAAGTAACAGATGACATTTAAAAAGCACACTGAAGTTATTTAAATTGCTACTTATCCCAAGAGGTTATCTCGTGGAAAATCTTACTCTTCTACCACTACCTAAACTCGTAAAGTACTCCTTTAATTAACCTTAATAATTAATTCAATTCATCGTGCCTCGGAAAGCACGTTAAGCCGTTAGTCCCGGCTGTAATTTGTGGATTTATGACAGTCAACGTCATGGACGTTAGAAGCCCAAGAGTCTGACAACTACTCTTACCAAGGGCTATCGTATTACCCAGTAACTGTGTTGTGAAGGTCAGTTAGGCAGTCGTTCCATGTAAAATACTTGTTTTCTTGTTTGTTTTTTTGATTTTTTCAGCTGCACCCGGTTAGACTGGAAGCCAACACCATATAGTTGGGAAAAGGCTAGGCAGATAAATATTAATGCATGAGCTAAGAGCGTTTTCAGCTAGAGTTAATCCCATTAAGTATTATCTGTGTAGATGAAAACTGACGGGAATATTCTTAGGTTCCGCTTGAGGAAATCTAGGAATTCCAGAATTTACATAGATTCCGTTACAGTCCGTTTGAGAAAATCGGACGGGTACTTACATTGGGGTTAGTCGGATTTCTAAACCGAATTCAGGATCTCCAGTGAAACTAACCATTTCTGCGACATTTATACGCTTCGGGCTACTCAAATAGCGAATCTTATCCCCGATCTGTTGGTTGTTAAGAAAAAAGTACACGTTTTATGATATTTAACTCTTATCACTTATACGAGTAGTTTGCGCTAGTATCCTTTATTTTATACTTTATTGCATAAAATTCAAAAAGACACTTTTTGAATTGCCTAATGCATATTTCTGGGCTGGTCGATTTGCCCACAAATAAATTAACTTCGTTCGAGTCGCGTATAGAAAAAATAATACAATTGATTCGAGTATACATTCGTGCGATTCCTTATAAGCGGATCTGTTTTGTTCATTTGAGGCTTGCGTGTTTCAGCCCCAGTTCGGTTTATTTTCATTGTTCCCTGGGAACAATGACACTTATTGAGTAGTTAGTACAATTCCGGAACTATTATTGGAACGAAGTTCCTTATCGCGCGTTGCGAAAGGGGGCTAGACGGAAAAAATTAAGACCAAAAGTTGGAACGACACTTTTTGCCATAGTTGTAAGCCGTGCGGCGTGCGCGTGTTTCTCTGTCTCTCTCTCTCTCTCTCTTTGAACTTCGTTCCATCCGGGTGTCCCTTTTTTTAAAAGGATTGGTCCCTTATTGTATTAACAAAAGTAGATAGAGGGAAGAGAAGCATTTGCCCTGCAGTAGCTTATCGCAACATTGGCTTATCATAGTGAATTATTTTAAATATTGCTGTAGTAATGTCTAAATAATTTAAAGAATATCAATTTTAACAAATCTGTGACAAATCCTTAACCCCAAAACCTCACCTTGGTACGACTGTCTAACAGCATTTTATTATAATACGACTTACCTGTAATTAATTTAAACTAGTTCGCCTTACAGTTCTGTTTATGTTATAATTTACTAACAGTATTTATCTTGTTTGGCATTTGGAGGTATGAGGAACCGAGCATTTCCGACGTTTGGCCCCCAAACTGGAACAGGCCGGGGCCGCCCTAAAGCGGCTCTTGCCCAACCTGAGGCCAAACGCCTCCTGCCGGAGGCTTTACGCGGGGGTCGTGCGGTCCATGGCCCTATATGGGGCCTCGGTATGGGCGCGTTCACTGCGGCTTCGAGCCGCACACTACCTGAACGCGCCCCAAAAGGTGGTAGCCGTAAGGCTGATCCGGGGCTACCGCACGATCTCGGGCGAGGCAGCAAGCCTCCTTGCCGGACTGCCACCATGGGATCTGGAGGCGATAGTCCTCGCGCGCCTATATGATTGGCGCGCGGAGGCACTACGCCGGGGGGAAACTCCGCATCCGCGGCAAACTGCGGCGGAGCGGACGAACCTCCGGCGCGATCTCATGGTGGCATGGAAGGAGCGACTATCGCAACCCAGTGCAGGGCACGCCACGATAGCGGCGGTAAGACCCCTCTTTGAGGAGTGGCTAGAGAGACGTCACGGCGTTCTCACCTACCGCCTGACGCAGGTCCTCTCTGGACACGGATGTTTCGGGAGGTTCCTGCACATCATCAGGCGGAAGGAGACGCCCGGGTGTCACCACTGTCAGGATCGCCCAGAGGACACGGTGTAGCATACGGTGGAGGTCTGCCCTGCTTGGGCAGAGCACCGCCGTGTCCTCGTAGAGGCGATTGGCAGCGGCGGCGACCTCTCGCGTCCGGCCCTGGTTCAAGTCATGGTCCGGGGTGAGAGGGAGTGGGAGGCAGTCACCTCCTTCTGCGAAGCAGTCATGCTAGCGAAGAAGGTGGCGGGGTGTGCGAGGGAACGCACTTTGCGCACCTCACGCCTCAGCCGCCGCGGGAGACGCTCCGGGCGTCGGGAGCCGCGTGACGACTCCCGGCCACCGTAGGCGCGGGCCTGCAGGCGGAGAGTAATGGGTAGCTCTCTGTCCGATCAGGACTAGGCCCGTGCCGGACGGCGTGTACGTGTTCCACGCGCGCCTCAAAGAGATGTCAGCAAAGCGACGGGGCCCCATAGGGCCGAAGCCTGCCAGGGTAGCGGGAACATCCGAAAGGGTTTACCGCTGCCCTGGAACATAAAGGGCTAAGGAAGGAACACGGGTGGGTTTTAGTCAGTAAGAGTCTGACACTCCCTCCTGCTCCACCCAGAGCGGGAGGAGTCATTTGATGATTTCCCATCCTCAAAAAAAAAAAAAAAAAAGGTATGAGGAACAGGGTGTAAAGTTCACTCATACTCTATAGAAAAGGGAGGATCCTCCGACCAGACGGGTGTTGTGTCTGGCGGGCTATTGCCCAATTGATTGATGTTGGGAAATTGTATCTATGCTAATTGCGCGGTAAACTCTGCTTGCGAGATGCAGGATTTGCGTGACGTCAGTATGACGCGTTGTTCGCATGTGGCGTTGTAGATACCGCTACAGGCAATTATTTCAAGTGAAAGTATTTAATCATGTTATGAAACTATTCCAAGTAGAAGATTTTTAACTGACTTTGGTTACCAACGTATGGAATAGGTTTACAAAAATGTAGCATATTATGTTGTAAAAAAATTTTGTATATGTACTCGTATGTAGACTGCAAACACTGAGTTCTTTATATGTATTAAGCAAAAGGAATAACAAACAGCTATAATATAAAACATATAAACAGTAAATACATTCAAATTATAGACAATATTGCAGCCCGAAGCTGTCCACGGATTAGCTGTAGGATACATATACTTAATAATAATAGTGAAAAGTTTAATAGATTTTCACTGTTATATAATAACGGTGAAAATAATCGCTAGGGTTACAAATTCATTTTTTTTTTTACTTTCTTCTTTAAGATGATTAGTAGGTACCTATATCTAAGTTCTAAACACTACACTAGCTAGTAACATTATGCTTGTTACTTACCTCATTATACAAATTTACAGGCTGGCCATCTCAATAATAATAACGAAAACAAAATTGTATTAAATTGTACAAAATACTAAAAATGTAAACCATACACGGATTTCAATTTTAACGGAATGGAAATCCTAATTATTTGCATTTTCTTAAAGTGATACAATGGAAGTTGAATTGATGTTAAATGTTATTAATTGTCGACGGCCTTGTCTTCAAACCTGCAATGGGTATCCCCATTGTAGGTTTGAAGACAAGGCCGTCCGACTATTTTTAAGGGCAATTAGTGATATCTTAATGGCCATTTTTCTGTGTAAAAGTGAACGTTTTATGTGCCTCATTTCAGTGCTACTATACGTAAAAACTAGTTTCGTTTTTATTAAGAACCTACTCTTTACAAACCCATTTGGCGCAAAGGTTTTTGGGAATAGCCTCCAGATCTAAATAAAAACTGTATTAAAAATATTAAAGATTGCTTTCATGTAACAGTTAATAAAAAAGTTTCATCCAATATATTGTCTAGTTTTCCTATTTCTATAGGCAATTGGAATTCAAAATATATAACGCCTAACAAAAAAGCAATAGCAAAAGTTTGCTAGAAGTAGGTAATGAAATTAGTTTGAAGTAGGCACTTTTCTGCAATCTTTTCGGCATGTCCTAGAACCAAGAATTCGAAGACATGTGACATATACCAAACCGCACTGGGCCTGCGTGGTGGATTACAGCCCACTCTCTCTCGCAGAGAGGAGGCCTGTGTCCCAGCAGTGGGAACATTATAAGCTGATTATGTATGTTATGTAGGTACTTTTCTTGAGTTTTCTAAACTATTATTTTATCGCTTTATTGTCTTCTTGGCTAGAAAATAAATGCATATTATTTTGAAGAGTTACCAACTTACATGAATAATATAAAAATTTAAAAAATATCAAAACGTTCGTTGACCAGTGGAAATTTTACCGAAACAGTCGCATTCGTAAAGATTGCATCATCATTTCAGCTGAAAGACGTCCACGAAAGATTGTATGAACGGAAAATGTAATAAAGGCCTTTCTTAATGCGTCATTCGCCGCGAAGTAGGTGAAACTGAAGGTGTTTGTGAGACTCTTACTAAATAATAACCACAAGGCTGTTTTCCAATTACTTATAGTACTTTGCGCCAGACGGTAGGAGTTAATGTCACCCTGTGATCACACTCCTTGTTATGTTGGCCTGTATTTCCTTTGATTGTATCCTTTCTTTTGTTCAGAAGTGACGTCAAAACAGCCGCACAGGTCGATTGAAGATTAAGCTTCGCTTGCCGAGGTGATTTCGTGGATGGATGACCATCCATTACATGCCGAGACTCTTCTGTGCCTCCGAAATCACGTTGAGCTGTAGGTCCCAGCTGTCATTCATAGATTTTTGGTAGTCGTTACGGGTATTCAAAACTCGAAAGTCTGACAACTAGACTTACCAAGGGGTATCGTGTTACCCAGTAACTGGGTTGTGGAGGTTAGGTGGGCAGTCAATCCGTGTAAAATAGGTATTCAGCTGTATCCGGTTGCACCAGAAACCGACCCTAACATAGTTGAAAAAGCCATGGCAAAAGATAACACGCGTACAAAATGGCATCATCTTTTTAATTATCCGAATAATTTAGGTATCCGAAATTTCACATAATTGTTGTACCCAGATATACGAAAATCATTCTCATTACTTTTAAATTTTGTGCTTGCATTAGTAAAATGAGAAAATTGTGGCATAAACGCCTGCGACAAACATGCTAGCTAACAGTCACACCAACCAAACCAAATAGAGCTGGGTTGAGAAATGACCGACAGGCGACCGCATATTATTATTTTTTATTCATTGTTGCAAGGTCTTTCTGACATTGATAGAGTAGTCACACCACTTTTATCGTGAAAGTAATTTATTAAACTGTCAGGTAAATCCATTAATAAATGAATAACATGGTGAAATATTAAGAAGATGTTGACTTAAGCGCCTGTGCAAAAAGTGATAGCAAAGATTGAGTAATGGTGGTCATTATTGAAAAACAAGACAAATTCAGGAAAATTAATTACAAATAAAAATGTGAAATAAATAAAAAATTAATGAATTATCGATTTTAAAAGTTTACAATCACTTCTAGATAGGTAAAAAAAAAAAAAATATTTTATTTCATCAAAACCTACATCGGCACTTATGAAACGTCAGAAGTTAGGTGCACGGTTCCAACCGATCGTTTCTGAGAAGAGCAAGCAAGAAACTCCACGGTTATTTAAAATCTTTTAAAAATAATTGTTTGTTACAATGTTTTCAAATTACAGTACCTAGGTATGGGAGGATAGCGTAGGCCTGTCAACAAGTACCAGGTACAGTCAACAAAAGAGATAAGTATGCAGGGTCCTCGGATATAGTTGAAGTTTATTAAGAAACCGATGGATGATTTCGAGTGAAATTTATTTTGATAAATAAACTGTTTGTTTTCTATTAATTAAATACAATTTTAACCGAAAACTATATCCGACGACCCTGCATACTTATCACTTTTGTTGACTGTACTTAATAAAATAAAAAATGGTCTACAGATCTCAAGTCTACAAGGCCTACAAGTCCTCACATTTACAAAATATAAAATAATCTATCAAAAGGATAAATGAAATATAAAAACCTATTAAACCAAATGATATGATTGCCATTACAATTACTTACGAGTAAGTTATGAAAGTAGGTCCAACCCATATTTTTTTTTCACTTTTGGAAAAAAACTCCTGCATTCGTTCTGCACCTAATATTTCTGTAAGTCATGTATGTGCTAACGCCAAAATCCATATCTGACCACCGTAAGGACTATTCCTACTTGCAGCGCATATTATTAGTCGTCCTAAAAAGGATCCTCTTTTGTTTTACTTACGGACGCAGGTGTGGTCATCATGTACACGGGATTTTGTTTTCAAAGTGGACAGATATAGGTTTTGGCGATAGCACATTCCTTATCATTGACCTCAATAACATGTTTTCCTCTGGCTTACCAAGATTGATGGGTATGTCGCTAAAATGAAGCTACCCTAAATTATGTCCTAGATTCACAGGAAAATTTATAGCATTTACGTTTACAGTTCATTGATCTGGAAAGCAGAACATTTCTTATTTTAACGATAGTAGGGCAACAAAAATTGTTGTTAAATGTAATCAAAAACTTTTTTTACAGAAAAAAAAACAACCAACTTCAAAAAAGACACTACAAAGTGAAAAATAACTTTAATTTCGGAAGTCGGTGTCGTTGGGTTCGCAGTATTGAATCTACAGGATATAATTAAAATAATTGTCATCCTCTGAAATAATTAACTTTTTTATATGGACCACTTGTGGCCCTAGAAGGTTTTTGGGGAAGCCTTTACTCAGTAGAAAAAAAAAAAATTGCTACGGAATCAAGAAAAATGTATTTAAAATATATATATAAATTATGTGATTATTATGTTATTATTGTTTTTTTATATTTATAGTTAAATAAAAAACATGTTTTTCCATCTAGGTAAGTAGGTGGGAAGGTGAATATTAGTGTTGGTCCCATCCTAAAGTGCAATTTTATTTAGATTGTACGCATAAAAGATGAAATACACACTATGTTGACTTTAAAATACATTGTTCATAGCTGAAAACTAGAATGTGACAAAATTAAATTAAATTTGAAATAGAGTCAGGCACCACCCACTGAAATATCAACCTTATTGCTAGTGATACAAAATTTGAACTTCAATATGGTTTCAGCTCATCAAAATTCATGTGCACAAGGGTTATAATTTATACGCTGTTATGAAGTCTATAATATTATGCAACTATGTATCTGCTTGCGTTTTAACATAGAATACACTTTTACTTTTAGGGTTCCGTACTCAAAGGGTGCCAACGGAACCCTATTACTAAACCTCCGCTGTTACTCCGTCTGTCGTCTGACTGTCAGCAGGCGGTATCTCATAAACCGTAATAGGTAGACAGTTGAAATTTTCACATAGTGTGTATTTCTATTGCCGCTATACCAACAAATAAAAAAATAAAATAAAGTTACTAAAAATTAAAGAATGTCTGTCATACAAGACACATAATTTTTCGTCGTTCTTTTCCCTTGTGGTACGGAACCCTTCGTGTGCAAGTCCGACTAGCACATGGCTAGTTTTTATTTAATGAAATGATGTCTTGATTATCTAACAAGCTTAAGAGTGAAATGGTCATTAATGTTTTGATTAAGTGTTAAAGAAAAGGACAGGTATATGGCGCGAAGCCATATCTACATGCTTATGGTATGGCTTCGAGCCATATATCTTTTCTCTTTAAGATCTCCATCTCTTTAAGATGCGGGGTAAGTGCGTAACACACTAAAAGTAGCAATGATTTTAATTTTGACAGCTCAACAACGTTCATTTCGTTATTTACGTTGTTGAGTTGACAATTTTTTCGAACATATAAAGTAGGTACTTAATGGATTAGCAGTACTAGTTCACTGTCCCACTGCTGGGCAAAAAATTTTGCCCAGCAGTGGGGCAGTATGGGCTAACCAAAAAAAAGAGGACAAGAGAAGTATGAGGACAGCCTGTAGCACTACCCAGCTCATCATCACTACATAAAAACTTTTTTGAAAAAAAAAACAACCGACTTCCAAAAACGACACTACAAAGTGAAAAATAACTTTAATTTCGGAAGTCGGTGTCGTTGGGTTCGCATTTTCGTTGTTTGACACCGACTTCCGAAATTAAAGTTACTTTTCACTTTGTAGTGTCGTTTTTGGAAGTCGGTTGTTTTTTTTTTCAAAAAAGTTTTTATTTTTCACTTTTTAGTTGTACCTACCCCACACAAATTCGTATATACTTAGAAGATTAGTTTTCTGTCAAAGTTGTTATTGGGGTACCTCCAATAACAACTTTGACAGAAATGAGGGTGTACCGTGGTATACTGAACACATCTGCGTACCCATTTAGAGCGTACAGGCGTGACGTTATGTTATGTGATTGCGTAAACAATACATACCTACATAAGCGATAGCAGCAATAGCCGTTGATTTGCTGGCATTTATTGAAGAGTTCCGTTGTCTGTCTCCGAAACTCATCATCAGATCTTGTCGAAATTCTATGGGACCATTTGGGAAGTATACCCTTTCCAACAACAAAATATTTTTTCAAATCGGTTGGCAAGCGACGGAGTTATGCGCGAACAAACATAAAAAAAAATTATATATATTAACGTCCGAATTGAGAACATCCTCCTTTTATAGAAGTCGGTTAATTAGAAGTCGGTTAAACAAAAACTACCAAGTTAACTTTGGAAACCTAAAGATATCCAGCAAACTAAGCTGTATCGTTTATTACAGAATGGCCGCTTGCCAGCCAAGTGGCACCCACTTGGCAAAGGATTTATAGTGGCTATTCACTGCGGAAATGTTGCCAGAGTTACCAGTAAATGGCAGGTATCACTAGGTCTGTGTTGCTGCAAATAATAATGGATTGAATTGGTTAAAAGTAAAACCCAAATACTTTGAAATTAAATGCGTCTTCATCATCATCATTTCAGCCGAAAGACGTCCACTGCTGGACATAAGCCTCCCTCAAGCACCACTTCGACCGGTTCCGTGCTTCTCGCATCCAACGGGTTTCTGCGGCTTTAATAAGGTATGCAAATGCATCTTAAATCGTATTAATTTTCCTAGAATATTTCAATATCTAATAATTGTCGGTAAAATTTGTAATCTCGTTCATTCGTTTTCACTTTCTTATTTTCCATGCATTTTATTTTTAGATAAAAAAATAAATATATTATACAAACATTCGAATTGAGAACCTCCGCCTTTTTCTGAAGTCGGTTAAAAAGGAACGATGTACCCAACCAATGAAAAGGTTTTATACAAATTCAAAAGAAATTAATTCACATTTTTATATTGCCCTAGCCGACCCGGCAAACGTTGTTTTGCCATATAAATTATTTCTAACTGCCCGGCGCTACTTCGTTCGTGGTATCCTTTAAACCTTCCCTGGACTACGACAAACATTCCAAAACCAAAATCAGCTAAATCGGCCCAGCCGTTCTCGAGTTTTAGCGAGACAAACGAACAGCAATTGGTTTTTATATATAATCAGAAGATATAGAAAGATAGATTAGGGAAACGCGAAGTACCAAAACAAAAACAACAGTGAGAAAACGATCTTTAAAAAAACTTATCGACATCACAATTACCAAGGCATCAGAACTCCACAAGACGTCGAATATCAAAGCATTCGTACCGGCCATCGCCCAAGAGGCTCTTATAAGAAGCAGTGAAAGGCGACGGAATGCCACTTGCTTTCGACTCTCGTTATTGCAACACCAGAACTTGTATTTAGTGGGGCCACGTCCAATTAGCGAACAAGGGTCGTCGCAAACTGCCCGACTTGGAATCGGCTTAAACGGGTAACAAATAGCTAAAATATGTACAGAGATGGGCGCTCAGAGGATGTAACATTAAAATTAATGGTTGGTCTATCTTAATAGGTAGGTCTTCGTAGGTAGTATTATTTAAGATTCAGTGACATGCTTAAGAAGAAAAGAAAGAAAAAACATTTATTTAGCACAGACCAAAAGACACACAATACACCAGATACATTACATCAGATAACAACAAATAAAAGAACAAATAGAAAACTAGTTTATAGACCGATGTAAGAAATTAGCAGGAAAGTGTGCCTCACGGCTGCACCAAAAAGGCCCAGTTCAGCAAAAGTGCCAGACAATAGTGCCTGACGCTGGTTTTCAACTGAACCTGATGTGTGAGGTGACGGATGTAAATCAGTTTTAAACCGCAACGTGACGTGTGTATGCATACATAAAAAAGATAAATATGAGACCTTCGCATAACAATATGACACCTGTTGTCCCAGACGGGTTGGGCAGAGATGTACAGACGCCAGCACATTAAGCTACTACAATCTGTCAAATTTCTTTAATAGATTTTCAACTTTATAGGCTTTAGGTTCAAGGTTGATTGGGAAAATTTAACAGTTTCGGGTAGCTTTATGTGCTGGCGTCTGTACACTCACATTTTACCAGAGGGGCAATTCTCGTAATTTTATGGCCGTTCACAGTCTAATCTCACTCTCAATCTGTCCAAAAATACTTCTATTTTCCCTACATTTTTACCAGTTTTTGACATTTGTTCGTCGCTGAGATGAGACTGCGACTAGATTTTGAACGTTTTAAATTACGAGAATCAGCCTTAAGTTATGTTTAAGTGCCATGTATAATAATAGTAATGATCGCGTCAAACTTTATGGTGACTCTAAAGTACGCTGCGCAGTACCTCACCCCCGCTGACACACGATTTTGTTACTGCGCAGCAATTCGCCTCATGTGCCGATCTGTATAAAGTTTTAATTGGGCCGTTCTAGGAGGTAAGTTTATTGCCAACAACTGGGCATAACCCCATACTCCGTGCTGTTACTGAGCATTGCTACTTATGCACTTAATTCTACTATTATGCCTGTTGGGAATCGCACCCAACATACACGCAACCGGCACGCGCAGGCGGCGTAACCGACCTACGTGTCGTCGCCGTCGGCGAGCGAGCGGCGCTCGAGTGTTAGGATCGCAGCCAACAAACACGCAGCGGGCACGCGCAGACGACGTGACCGACCTACGCGTCATCGCCGTCGGCGCGTGAACGAGGCGGACACCGGCGGACACTCGCTTCAACGGACTCCACCGCGACGGACGATACTCTCAAATTATTAATTGTTTGTCCGGGACAGTTGTATTTTTGGAATCTAAGACGGCATTAAACCATTTGCCTAGTTATACAGTCCACTCTTTCATTGCTCCTCGCGCTAACAATGCCCGGACATTTAAGCTTATAGGTATAGAGGTAAAGTCACTTGAAATACATACCTCTGCGTGTTTCCGCAGTTTTTCTGCAATAGGCAATAACAATAACTTTGTCTCGTAAAATTTTATTAGAGAAAGTTTTTCCTATAAATGACTTTACTATGAATGTATTTATAGCAACGCAGACTTCGCAATTTGTTGGACAATCGATCAAAAGTAATATTTATCGGTAACCGATGGATGGTCGCCAGCTTCTTCAAGTTGGTCAGTGTGGGATGGCCTTAAGGTAGATAAGATGTTGACGTGTGGTTTGAAGTTGGGTTGAAGTGCATGGCCAAGTTCGTTCATGTTAGGTTTTAACACTTATAGTATCCAGATACCTATGTTTAATATGCAGTTCATACGGCTTCGTTTGAATTTTTCACCTTGCAATTAAACAGGGTGGCAGGGTTACGGCTGGGGTTTATTTATTAATTCGATTTAATATATTATTACTAGATATATATTTTTTTAAGTTGTTGTTATTATTATCTGGTTTAACTATATTTATAGCTGGTATTTCGGCTAATTATGAATTTGATTTAAAAAAAAAAATGCTTTATCGACCATTGACGCACAACTTGTTACAATGGATTCAGTAAATGATTCTTAACCCTACAGCGACGAAATATTTTGTAGGTTTATTTAAAAAAATGCTGTTCCATACATTTTGATCCTGTAGATAAATTCGTTTTGTTCGTGTCGGTTGGTTGCTCGTGCAAAGTCGATATAATTTTTTTGGTAACCGACGAAATATTTCTACGCTACCCGGCCTATGTAGAATCGTATGTTGAATTCATGGTTACAGTTTGCGCGTCGATGTCCCTGCCGTCCTGTATACACATGGATCTTATCCTGGAGGCCCAGAAATAAAATAGGTAGAAATAAAGCTGTTTGATGTTCATCAAAATTAAGTCGTCTTCATTTTCTACTCTTTTTGGAAATTCTAGGAATTTCAATTTCCGTTTGACTTTTAGCAACATTAATCAAACCGACAAGAACAGGGTGTATTTTAAATTATACATAAAATAATAGACGTTATCTTTTATATAAACCTTCTAAAAGTCACAACAAACGTTCGTTTTAGGTTTCCGTACCTCAAAAGGTAAAAAAACCATTCAAGTGCGAGTCGGACTCGCGCACCGAGGGTTCCGTACAAAGGACCATGCGTCATTTTGGGCCCACTTTTTCTACATTGTTCAACAATGATGAAACCTATGTCATATGAAAGCTCTTGGCGTGTACTTTATTTCATTCTATGGCAGCTAAGTTCAAATCCAGCGCAAAATTGGTGTTTTAGTACGTTAAATGAAAATGCGAAATAAAAATATCGTCTAAATGTATTGCTGGTCGATGGAAGCCATCACCATGTCTACCTAGTCCCAAGTACCATATTATGGATATGACATGGGCACAACTTCCGATAGTGCGTCTACCCGTGAGACACGTAGGTACAGTAGTATTGTATAATGGCGTCTTTGCCTACTTGGTCATGGTCAATTAAGTCATAGGTATAATACATCCTCGATCTAAAGTGTCGTGACTGCACACGTCCCCTAAGCAGCCATACATTATTTTGATGAATATTGCATTGCTCTAAATCATTTAAATTGTTTTCACTTTTTCAACATTGTTCAACAGTGATGAATTATATTTCATACTAGCTACTGCTGAACATATTTAGCAAACTGTGGACGAATCGTAGGTAGATTATCTCCTAAAATATGGCGTCTTGTCCGCAAAACACGCGAGCGCAAACACACAATACAGCATTTTTCTGCCATTGCAAACAGTCACAATCCAACTAAATCAATGTCCATATGCTCTAACCAGGGTCACAAAGTCACAATGATAGATTCATCAAATCAAAATAAATGCAGGGCAATAAATGGTCTATGTGTTTAGTGTATTTTTAGTCAAACAGGAGCTATCTATAATCCTAGCCCTATTATATAGTGTATAATCTATGATCCTAGCTACTGACTGACAGCTTATTATAATTTAATATCAAAATAAAACAGATTTAAAAAAACCGCAAAAAAAACATTTTCGCGCTGGATTTGAACTTAACTGCCATAGAATGAAATAAAGTACACACCGACAGGTTTCATATGAAATATAATTCATCACTGTTGAACAATGTTGAAAAAGTGAAAACAATTTAAATGATTAAGAGCAATGCAATATTCATCAAATAATGTATGGCTGCTTAGGGGACGTGTGCAGTCACGACACTTTAGATCGAGGATGTATTATACCTATGACTTAATTGACCATGACCAAGTAGGCAAAGACGCCATTATACAATATTACTGTACGTCGTATCTCACGGGTAGACGCACTATCGGAAGTTGTGCCCATGTCATATCCATAATAATTATGGTACTTGGGATTAGATGGCTTTCATCGACCAGCAATACATTTAGACGATTTTTTTTTTCGCATTTTCGTTTAACGTACTAAAACACCAATTTCGCGCTGGATTTGAACTTAGCTGCCATAGAATGAAATAAAGTACACGCCAAGAGCTTTCATATGACATAGGTTTCATCACTGTTGAACAATGTTGAAAAAGTGGGCCCAGTGTTCATACAAAAGTGCCCATGGTCCTTTGTAGGTATGTAACTAAAAATTTACGGTTTTCGCAATTTTTCCTTTATCTGTGCTACTATAAGACGTTGCTTCGTACCAAATTTCAAGATTCTGAGTTCACGGGAAGTACCCTGTAGGTTTTGATTCCCCTGCAAGTATCTAAAATTTGCGGCATAAACGGTTGTATCTTTTGATTTCGTTGGCTTAGAAGTTTGATTTTTTCACAGCTTCAAGGGTCAGTAGACTTGAGTATTTGATATAAATTCCAGCTTGATACCTCCACGCGTTCCTAAAAAAAAGGGTCTTGACAGACAGACAGACGGACGGACGGACGGACAAAAAAGTGATCTTAAGGGTTCCGTTTTTTTCCTTTCGAGGTACGGAACCCTGAAAACAGAATGCTTATAAGATCATTTCGTTATCCGACCGTCTGTCTGTCAAGATACTTTTTCTCATGAATACGTGAAGGTCGTTATCTGTCCAGCCTTTTACCCAAATATTTTGGCGTCGGCTTTCAGTCTAAGTGGATGCAGCTGAATACCAGTATTTTACATGCAGTGACTGCCTATCTGACCTCCATAAGGCCCAGAACCACCTAGTTATTGGGTAACATGATACTCCTAGGTAAGACTTTGGGTTTCTGACGATGGGCCTGAGGGGTCTTGGTATGTAAAGGTAGTCACTCATCCACGGACCAACCGCGGCAGGCGTAGCGTAACCTAATTGATTGACCCGTGTGGCTGTTATTACTTAGCCACGAGCACCTTTAGGAACGCATGAAGGTTATCATCATCTGCCTAGCCTTTTCCCAACTATGTTGGGGTTGGCTTCCAGTCTAACCGGATGCAGCTGAATACCAGTATTTTACATGGAGCGACTGCCTATCTGACCTCCACAACCCAGTTACTGGGTAATACGACACCCCTTGGTTAGACTGGTAGTCAGACTTTCGGGCTTCTGACTACCCGTAACGACTGTCAAAGATCCACGAATGACAGCCGGGACCAACCGCTTAACGTGCTTTTCGAGGCACGGAGGGGTCTCGGTATGTAAACGCGGTATGCCCCAGTGACTTGTCAAATTTTTGTTCCGTGTTTTAAAATTTAATTTAATTAGTGATTAAGTAAAATTAATGTGTAATTTAATGTGTAAATGTAATGTAATTGCATAATGTAACTCGGTATAAAAAAGGGTCTTGACAGACAGACAGACGGATGGACGGACGGACAAAAAAGTGAATTAATCTCAAATACGTCTACGGTCCCTTAGAGCTTTAACAGAATCAAGCTTCTAAGTCAATGCTATAAAAAAATCGACTATTTATGTGACATATTTTGATACTCGCAAATAAATAAAAAAATATAGGTTACTTCCCGTTGACCTAGAATCATGAAATCTGGCAAGAAACAAAGTCTCACAGCACAAGTAAAGGAAAAATTCCGAAAATTGTTGTATCAATTTTTTTTTTTGCTAACAAACTTTTATTTGCAGTTGGAGTTACCGACATAGCTTGCAAAGTAAGCAAACTGAAGTAGCAGTGGGCTGGCCGTGTTTGTCGAAGGACCGATGGCCGGTGGAGCAGACGAGTCAAGTCGTGCGATTCTGTAAGCATCTCACCGTGAAAACTTAGGTGAAGTGAGCGTGGAGTGAGCTGTCATTTTAACTAATACTAGGGATTGACACTATTTACAGCTCACTCTAAGCTCACTTCACCTAACTTTTCACGGTGAGATTTTTACAGAATCGAGCGGCTGGAGTGAAGAACGAGTATCAGCAAGCGTAGTGTGGGACGCCCCCCAGCTAGATGGACGGACGACTTAAGCTGGGACCAACTGGATGCGGAAGGCGGAGGACAGGGTGTTGTGGCGCAGCCTGGGAGAGGGCTAAGTCCAGCAGTGGACTGCAATAGGCTGAGTTGATTGATTGATTTGCAGTTGGAGATTGACCGTGACGTGTTTGTATAGTAGAACAGTTTTTGAACAACAAAGTTGTGTTTGTTTTTGGAATAAATTCATCTCATCTACGGAACCTTTCTTTATAATAATACGAACCGTCTTAAAAGATTATTTTTAGATACGATGGATTAGACGTGCTGAGTGGCTGACTAATAGATATGAACTCGCCTTAGGCGACCTGTAACCGAAGATACCTTTCTTTTTTGAATCTTAATTCATTCGCCAAAATCTATAAGTACCTAAAGTTATGCAAGAGACAATGAGATAACAAAGACAGTACTTATACCTAACTATACTTCACGCAACATTTGGAAGACAGGAACTTGGTCCTACAATCATAATTATTATTTACCAGCTGCGCCCCGCGGTTTCATCCGCATCAGTTTCGATCCCGTAAGAGTATCGGGATAAATAGTATCCTATCGTTCATTCAAATCTGTTTAGTAGTTTTTGCGTGAAAGAGTAACAAACATCCTTCCATTCCTAAAAACTTTCACGTTTATAATATAAGAAGGATAGTAGGAAGTAGGATTGATACAGGGTTAAATTAAATTAGCTAACGAAACTCCGCAGACATGAGGTCAGTGACTGCTGCTAGTATATTTGCTTGAAACATGATATTCTAAATCCATAACCGTGACCAAACGTGAAGAGGCTGGCTGTTTCAATTTCAGTAAAGCTTAAATATTACACGGTGCAGGGTAGGCTTCATCTTTCTTGGTATTGGGAACTATTTAAGTATACAGTCTGGCTTTAGCATAATCAGCCCATAATGTTCCCATTTCTGGGATACAGGCCTCCTCTCGATGAGAGGGAGTGGGCCGTAATCCACCACGCGGGCCCAGGTCGGGTCGGTAGATGTCACTTGTTTTCGAAATTTTGGTTCTAGAACATGCCGGTCACGATGTTTTCTTTCACCATTCTGAGCACAGTAGTCATGAAATAATTTACACAAAGTAAATCGCCTACCAGGGTTCGAACCTACGACCTACAACTTGTAATTCGCGGTTATTACCATTTGACTACCACTGTTCCTGCTCCAGTCTGGCTTTATTATACCCTAATAAATAGTCTGAGCCTATAACTGAGGCCGAGATATATAAACGTTACTTTGCACGTACTTAGGCTAAACTTTATTGCTGTCACTGTCGCACAACTGTCAAACTACAAGTGCAAGACAGAGACGGGAACATGTCTAAGTCAAAACACAAACTAACAGAGACCTCGGCCTGAGATTCTTTTTTTCAAGTAAAGAAAAGGATTTGGTGCTAGCCGTCCTACTTACTGACCGATGGCTAGTAAGTCCAGGGGGTCAACTCCCTCCGGCGGGATCTCATAGCGGCATGGAGAGTGCGATTGTCGCAACCCAGTGCTGGGCACGCCACAATAGCGGCGATAAGTCCCCTCTTTGAGGAGTGGCTAGAGAGGCGCCACGGCGCCCTCACCTTCCGCCTGACGCAGGTCCTCACCGGACACGGTTGTTTCGGGAGGTTCCTGTTCAGGATAAAGCGGGAGGAAACGCCAGGGTGTCACCACTGTGTGGATCGCCCGGAGGACACGGTGGAGCACACGGTGGAGGTCTGCCCGGCTTGGGCAGGGCACCGCCGTGTCCTCGTGGCGGCGATCGGCGGCAGCGATCTCTCGCGTCCGGCCCTGGTCCAGGCCATGGTACGGAGCGAGAGTGAATGGGAGGCCGTCACCTCCTTCTGCGAAGCAGTAATGCTCGCAAAGGAGGAGGCGGAGCGCGTGAGGGAGAGGCAATCGCTGCGCCCTCACGCCCCTAGCCGCCGTAGGAGACGCCCTGGACGGGAGTCAATAGCCGACTCCCGGCCACCGTAGGCGCGGGCTTGCGGGCGGCGAGCAATGGGCAGCTCGCCGCCCGGTAAGGACCAGGCCCGGGTCGACGGCGCGTTGTGTTCCACGCGCGCCTCAAAGAGATGTCAGCACGAACTGACGGGGCCCTCTAGGGCCGATGCCGCCAGCGCTGCGGGATATTCGAAAGAGGTACCGTGGCCCTTGGCACAGGCAACTGAAGGAACACGGGTGGGTTTTAGTCAGTAAAAGTCTGACACTCCCTTCCGCTCCGCCCAGAGCGGGAGGGGTCATATGATGATTTCCCACCCAAAAAAAAAAAAAAAAAAGGGGGTCAACTCCGAAGTGGTGAATGAATCATATCGGCCGAATGTTTGGCCGTTTATATTATATGATGTAACAAAAAATCTACGGTTTTCGCAATTTTTCCTTTATCTGTGCTATAAGACGTTGCTTCGTACCAAATTTCAAGATTCTGAGTTTACGGGAAGTACCCTGTAGGTTTTGGAGGATCCCTAAAAAACAAACAAATTTTTCAGCTTTAGTATATCATTACCTATAGTATAGATGAGGAGAACCATAGGAAAATAAAACAAGTAAGTAATTGGTGCGACAACAACGTTCACAGATGAAGGCGCAAAGAAAGAGACAAAATATATTTCTCTCATTTTAATGTGGTGATTACCAACCGGATTCCTGCAGTGTCGTAAGCATTCTAGCAGACGAGATAAAATCAAACTAATTGAAACTGTATATTCTGTAAATGGTATTTCGGAGTCACTTTTACACATTACATTATAAAAAAATATTTAGATGGAGTCTATATTTCCTATCTGACCCCTGAGAAGAAATTTTAATAGCGAAACCAAGACTCAAAAATGTCACATTTTAATGAGGTGATATCAACTGGATCCCAGCAGTTTCGTAAGGATTCGAGCAGACGAAATTAATATGAGAATGTTACCAGAATAAAAGCTAGTAACAAAATAGAGTGGTTTCCAACTAAAGTGCAAGTATAAGCAAATCTAAGTTAAATCCATAATTTCAATAAAAGAGTCGAATCAATGTTATGTAATTGTCAAACGGATCCTTTGATGTGTGATTTGAACAAACATTTGTGAGTTACGTAATAATTTGCATGCTTTTAACGGCGACGTGAAAAGTGAAAATACGAACATTGCAAATAAATGCATATTTATCTCGACGTACAGCGGATTGTTAGACAAACTAGGACGTACGTTAAATTTTAGTTTGTGCTAAAATATTTTTTGTTTGTTTTCCTTGCATATATTCATTAACTAGCTTCTGCCCGCGGCTTCGCCCGCGTGGATGTCGGAAATTATCCCACGGGAACGTGCTAACAGGATAAAATGTACCTATGTGCTTCCCCAGAATGCCATCTATCTCGCGGGCCCTTTGTGGCTAATTACAATAGAAAACCAATTGTGTCTCATTAGTGGTGATTAAGAGGGTACCTATATGATATCTTTACCTAAGTACTTACCTAATTTAAAAAAAACAATAACAGAAAATTAAATACCTACCTAGCCTACCTAAATAAACCTATTTCTGATGATAAATAATCTAAACTCAATAAATAAGCAAAATCCCTAAAAACTAATATCTATACGAATGATTAAGCCTACCTAACAGTATTATAAAATAACCTACGGTCACTACGTACACTATCAAATATACTACCTATACTTTAAAATTAAAATCTATACCTACGACTTATATAAAAATAAACCTAAATAACTCTAAAAACTAAAAGGAATAAAAATGAACTCCATTGCGGGTGACTTAACCTACAACAAACTTATTATTTGCGGTTGGTGCAGTAATCGGGTCTAGGGATCGAACCGCAAAATTAAGTTTGTTTTTTATTGTATATACTTTTCCGGGATAAAAAGTACCCAGTGTGGTGCCCAGGATATTAAAGAATAATTATACCAAGTTTCAACGTAATCGAACCGGTAGTTTTTGCGTGATGCCTGAACAAACAGACAGACAGACAGACAGACAGACCGACAGACAGACAGACAAAAATTTTTTAAATCACATTTTTGGGTTCGGTGTCGGTCTAGTAACACCATGTGCCATTTATTTTTTTGATATTTTCAATGTACAGAATTTTCACTTCTACTGATTTATTATAAGTATAGATATAGATATAGATTTGCTCCTAGTACACTAAGGTAGCGGTAAAGGTGTCTTTAATGTACAGACTCCAGCACATCAAGCTACTGCAATCTGACAAATTTCTTTAATAGATTTTCAACTTTATCGCTGATGCATTAAGGTTCAAGGTTGATTGGCAAAATTTTACAGTTTCGGGTATCTTGACCTGCTGGCTGGTCTATACCTATTGACACTTTCACACGTTGACACTTTCTTACGTTTTTTTGCAATTTTCAGGTCAGTGTCAGGATGCATGTTTCAAATAAACCTATTGATTACTTTTCCACGAAATAATGACATTTGACGCCAATGCTATTTTAGAGACAGAGAACAATGGTGGCTCAGTGGTAACGACCCCGACTTACGACTCGTGGGTATGAACTTTGAACCCAGCCAGGCACTTTACTTTGTGTAAACTGCTCTCAAAACGGTCAAGGAAAAAATTGCGAGGACTTTTTGGCTCTAGGACATCCTAGAGCCAAAAACTTGAGAGGTATCAAGGGACACCCGGGTGGAACGAAGTTCAAAGAGAGAGAGAGAGAGAGAGAGAGAGAAACACGCGCACGCCGCACGGCTTACAACTATAGCAAAAAGTGTCGTTCTAACTTTTGGTCTTAATTTTTTCCGTCTAGCCCCCTTTCGCAACGCGGGTTAAAGAACTTCGTTCCAAAATCGAAGACATAATTATAACATCCTCCAACCCGCACTGGGCCTGCATAGTAGATTACAGCCCACGTATTCTTACAGAGAGGAAACCTGTGTCCCAGCAGTGGGAACATTGCAGGGTAATTATTAGTATTATTAATCTATCGTCTCCTTATTTATAGACGGTTATTTATTTTCAACCAAAGAAGGTTATCTATGTTTCCAACCGATATGTCCGATATAGCATTAAATAGACACTTTTTTTTGTTTTCTATTTTTATTTCAGAATGCAAATGATCCACGATCTTACCCATACTACTAATCCAGCTTGTTAGAGCGGTTCTGCACTGCATCCGATCCGAATCCGAGAAATAACGGTCCGAAGTAGCCGTAGTACTATTTGTATGAGGGGTTGCGCACTACATTCGAACTCAGTCCGTCCGAATTTAGAACATTCCTTATTCGGATTGAACTTGGATCTTGAATTCGGATTCGGATACGTCCGAATCCGAATTCAAGATCACTGCTGCCGGTCGATTCTGTAAAAATCTCACCGTGAAAACTCAAGTGAAGTGAGCTTGATGTGAGTTGTCAATAGTGTCAATCCCTAGCATTATTTGGAATGACAGCTCACTCCACGCTCACTTCACCTAAGTTTTCACGGTGAGATGGTTACAGAATCGCACTGCAGGGCAAAGGCATAAAGTTACCCATAAATACACAAAATTAGGTTAGAAAGTTAAAGACCTCTGAATAAAGGTCACAAAACACACAACATCACAAAACATTAGAACATTCGGAGACCTACTTCCAGAACACAAAAATTTCTATGTCATCAAAGCCAAATGACGATCAAGCAACTGTAGGATTTCCGTGTTGTTACATCATTTCTGCTTAGAGAGATTTATCTATTCAATGCGCTCGCGCTGGTTTGTGTACGTAATGATTCTGCGTCATAATCAAGTAAGAGATAATGGTAAACATCAAGATGTGAATGAATTTTAAGATTAAGGCGCCTTTCTGATCGGGTCGGCACGTTTTCGTTTCGTTTTTGTTTCTGTACAGATTTTTCACCAAGATCCACTTCTTGACTGGCTCGGTTTGCTACGGTTTTTATCATTTGTTATGGGTCATGCGGGGTGGGGCGGGAGTGACGGAACGGGCGAGTTCGGTAGTACTCGGTATAGAGACGTGTGTATGCGCTCGGTAAAGAATCTGTACCGAAACTACTCAGTGTTGAGAGCACGGTGGTGAAATAATTTACACAAAGTAAAGCGCTCTCTGGGTTTGAACCTACAACCGCGTATAAGTCGTAAGTCGCGGCCGTAACCACTGGGCCATCACTGCTCCAATATAACCCCTTTGATATAAATCTTAATGCTCCTTTTATTATTAACTTTGCTAATAATTTATATTTAAATTCAAATATATCTAATAGATTAAATCAAGCGAATATTTTAAATTAAAATCTAAGTTTAAATTAATTGTGTTAATTAATCAGTTTCTTAATCCAAGTTATGAATCTTATCTAATTTTGAATCCTTACACATTTGATTTACACAGAACATAGATAAGAAGAAACAGAATAAGGGACTGTTCAAAAATGCGTATGAAGTAATCTCTCGACCAACGGGGGATCCACACAGACTTGTATTAAAGGATAATCCTATGCTAGCCAAGTATGCTAAAATCTGCCTTGTGATGTGTGTACGTAATACAATAAACTAATAAAATAACTAAAATGGTTAAATAATGCTAACTTATTAAAAAAAAAAACTATACAGCGTGGCGCTTTAATGGCGACATTAATTTAACACACGTATACGGTTTCGCGTTTTAGTTTTATGAATATATTTTAATTTAATTAAACATTAATATTTATTTATTTATTAACAATTTTCTAAAATAGCATCTTAGAGCAACCTGACTTAAAGAACTGTAGCGCAGGGGTTATTTGCCGGGGTCACGGATCATAACATCGCATCAATATTATAATTAAAACAAATAACGTGCAAAGAGAAGGCGAATTGAAGGAAAGAGAGAGAGTCCTATGTCGGCGAGCGGCGCAGGTGGAAGTTTTCAAGTTACGATAATTTTTATGATTACTGGCCACTAGCCCTACCCGTGTGTCAAATTAATGTCGCCACTGTAGCGCCACGTTGTATAAGTGGCTGAATGGTCATAACTTGTATGACATTAAAGATTTCTTTGTCTTGAAAATATAATAATTATATTTATGTACAGGTATTAATGGAAATGTTTGTGATGTATGATTGGAATTACTATTATTGTATTACCAATCTGTGACATTGTATAGTCATGTATAGTTCATCTTTAACTTGTTTACTAATTATTTCGCATGCAATTGATACAACATTTTGTAGAGTTATACATGTGGACATTACAATTTTACACCATGTTTAAGGCAAACAAAACCTTATCATATCTAATAAACAAAAAAAAAGTGAAAATAGTTTTCACTTTCCTGTGTGTGATTTTCTGTAAGTGATGAGGCATAGCATATAATAGCTTAATAAGCCTATAATGTTTCCACTGCTGGGACACAGGCCTCCTCTCTGTGAGAGGGAGTGGGCCGCAATCTACCACGCGGGCGCATTACGGGTTGGTGGATAGACTTAAGTTTGCTATGTACAAATTATGACTCTTTAGTCAACTGAGGCCGCCCGAACTTATCCCGCGATAAAGTAATAGTGTACTCATTGTTGAAAAGCCCAATAAGAAATAAATAAATAAAAATATTGGACATTGAACGGTGTCCACTTTGTCCGCCAGTAATTTACTTGCAGGTATATTTTATCAATTAGTTTAATGTCGGCAACCGGTTTGTCTGCGTCTTGAGCTAAAGGTATCACAAATTGGTGCACTTTTTGAAAAGACTAGCTTATTCCGCACTTTCGCCCGCGTGCAGGTCGTAAATGATCCTACGGGAACGTACTACCAAAATACAAAGTACCCTATGTGTTAATCCAGGTTATAAAACCACACACACCCATTCACCTTACACTCAGCACATAAACTCAAAGTTAAAATACATCCCAAATCACCAATGTCTTGTACTGTTTATTTTTATTATAATTTTTGTCTTGTTCTTTTTTACTTATTTTTTTTTGTTTTATTATTAACTAACTAAGTCTAAATTAATTTAATTACCTTTTAAGCACTTTTTGCATGGAACATCATTCCATTCTGTATCTGGAGAAGGGCGTTGTTAGCTGCGCTACAGTTTATACATTTGCAGCTATCATCGTTTTACTTGTTACTTATTCTTGTATTTTCTGTTCCAAAATAAACTTTTATTATTTTATTATTATTTATTATAAACTGTATGTGCCAAATTTTATTTAAATCCGTTCAGTCGTTTTTGCGTGACAGCGTAATTCAGTAACATTTTAACATTTTTCTATACTAATATTATAAAGAGGAAAACTTTGTTTGTTTGTTTGTAATGAATAGGCTCAAAAACTACTAAACCGATTTAAAAAATTCTTTCACTATTTGAAAGCTACATTATCCATGAGTAACATAGACTAAATTTTATTTTGGAAAAAAATAGGGTTCCGTAAGATATTTGGGTTTTTCGGACGCAAGGTGTAAAAAATCAACCAGAAAAGTTACTTATTTTGCGTACGCTGCCTAAACTATAAAAGATAGAACCATAAAATGTTCAAATTAATTGTAGATCTTATAAATATCTACAAAAAAGTCCGCGACACACTATACCTATCTATGTCGAGTGAGGCACAACAACCATTTTTTTATTTAAAAATCTTGAATTTTTTTGGACTACATTTATACGCATTTATTTTACTCATGCTATTCATCCTTATCAAAATAAATTATTTTATCAGTAAGTACAGTTTATGTAGATAATATTTGGTCGTTGAATGATTAAAATTGGTCGTTTGGTTTTGAAGTTATGGCGAAATTAAAATATTACGATTTCTGCTGCACGGCCCGTTGCGAAGTGGGCGTCACCAAGGCCGTGCACGTGCAGGAATAAGTTTACAAAATCAAGTCATAATATAACTATTTACATCACATCCATGATCTGTATAGTGTTATAAAGTTTTCATAATTTTCACAAAGTTTAAAAACATCATCTTCTTACATCTATTTATTTAAAAAAAAATTATTATGTATCTTTATGGGTTATTTTGATTTCATTTTTCGCAAAGTTTAAAAAATACATCTTCTTCTATTTACTTAAAAAATATATTTTGTATTTTTATGGGTTATTTTGATTTCCTTTTGAGATACGCAATCCTGTCACAAATCCGAAATCTACGCGGACGAAGTCGCGGGCAGAAGCTAGTAATGTATAAAGTAGGATATCAAACTGGAGCAGTACCTAAAATATCGAGTTCAGTTGGTTTTCTGATATTCCGGACTCAGGTTAATTTTTTATGTCATGTGAAAGTGGTTCAAGTTTCACACTGGATGGAGGTGAAACCATAAAGTGTGGCCTCTTAAAGAGAGTTTGTTTTGACTTTGTTTTGTTGTTTAAAAAGATTCGGCTTTAGTTTATTTATGGGTTGACAGCCTGTTGTAGTCTTTTGTGTCCATGAGTTCAATAATTATAAATTATAATCCGTATGTACGTGAAACAGTTTCTAACGTACAAATTATTAAAGTAGTAGGAAAAATGGACTCGCTTTAAAAAAATCATTATCTTATTTATACGGCTTTTTCATATTCTTTTTTTTTTGCACTTTTCATTGTTATGGAATATTCTTTCAGACATAAAATAATTTTGATCGAAAAGGACGAATTTACGATCGAGTGATGGAGTCAAGTCACAATTTTATGGGAACGGCCCCATAAAAATTTCTCATTTTTATAACTCGAAAACTATCAAAAATCGCGAAACATACATGGGGTATTTTCGGAAACCCCCTGGGTATGCGAATCATTTTTTTTTACGACGTAGCTATTTGGACCACCCTGAATAATGTAATTTTAGAGAAGTATAGGTACTTCTAGTATTTTTTTAAGTCTACGTAATTTGGGATTTATGAGATACCAGGGAACCCACATGTGCAGAGGGTATTACTGTCAAACATTCTTGTCGTCAACATAGTCTTTAGTTTCTTAATATGCTTTTTTGATAAGGACACGTTCGATGTTTTGTTTTGAACTTTCCATAGCTAAGTCCAGTAACTGACACGTTAGCGCACAACCACTGTCATGGACCGCCTTCGAAGTCGTCAGGCAAACATACCTAGTCCGTGTACGAGGTTATACGGCAAGATGGGCTGAAGACCTGAAGACTGCGTTTGATAACCTTAGGTATTTTCAACAGTGGTCTACGCTACGATACACAGAATCGATTGATCGAGATTACAATTAAGTATTCATCAATTTCAAATATGACTGACAACGTCCATTGTGTTCAAGAGATAATCAATATCTTAAAAAAAAATACGCTTGTCTAGACTTAATCTAAGATTAACGCTTGAATATCTAATGATGATAAATTTATTTGCAAGAATATAGGTAGCTAACATAAGTTCTTAAGATCTATAGATTTCACTATATTCGGCATTTCTGCCGTGCAAATATTTAGATTTTACATCTTGCTTAAGTTACTATTTAGTTCAGTCGCTTCCGATCCTACACTCCTACACTCTTTCGAATATTGACTATGGTCTCGACCCAACTGAATATCCCGCCGATCTGAACTTTTTTCGAATTTTTCAATAATATTCGGTTCGGCCATGTGTCGGTCCGATCCGAACATTCGCACTTTGCACTTCGGAGTAGGCCCCCAGAGATTAACGCGTTCAATTATACAAACAAACTCTTCAGTTTCATTATTAATGTAGTTAGATCGATAGATTATCAAACTTGTAACACACACGAACATACGAAAAAACTCAAGCCTTCATATTATTGGGGTAGGTGAATGTACATGTATCTCCCGGGCACCCGACTTATGGTAGTAGAAAGAACTTTGAGGTTTTAGCCGGTAGGGGTCCGACATAACCCTCCGTACCCAACCCGTAACCCCGTACCAAGGATTACCCTACCTACGCTGTCCTCCCATACCTACTTTAATTTGAAAACAGCGATTTTTTTGAGCAGCGATGATGAAATTAAATATCGTCGCGTATTCCATAGAAACGTGTCATATACAAGGTCTCACGATTATTCTACGGAGCGGTTAAGACGCCATAAAGAAAGAAAGTACAGTAAACAAACCGTGCCGTGTACAAAGGGACTTATTCTTCTAATAAGATACAGTCAACAGCATATCAGTGTTTACAATTTTACAGAGACAGCCCATTGTTGCCTCTAGTAGCAGTAGTTCGGTTGTTAGTCCGGTTGACCGAACTACTGAAACTTTTGAGTTGCGATAGTTCGGTTCTAACAAAGCACCGAACTACTGAAACTCCTCTAGTAGCAGTAAGTAGTTCGGTTGTTAGTCCGGTTGACCTAACTACTAACCGAACAACTATTTAATTAATAATCAATTATTTTTTATATTTCTTTTTATATATCTGAGTAATGCTAATCTAGTGGCACTGTTTTACCTTATTTCAATTAACACGCGGATAATGTAGGATGATTAATAATTGATTATTAATTAAATAGTTGTTCGGTCAACCGGACTAACAACCGAACTACTGCTACTAGAGGCTTTGTTGTAGTACCTGTATGCAAGGGCGGTTTTCGTAGTGTTTCCACTAACTTGTGGTTGTCTGTACTACTTGTCTATACTATGTGGTCATGTTTTCAACCAGCTTTTCAGTGTTCCTAACATTGAAAAGCTGGTTGAAAACATGACCTAGAAAAATATAAGATTTACGTTTTTACAGTACCGTATTGTTTTAAACATTTGTTTCTCTACTTAGATTTCACATTAAAAAACCACCCCGACCGTATGTTACTGCTAACCACGTGGCAACGCTGCCAACCTTTTGGCCACTTTCCCATTCCCGGTTTTTTTCTTTCCGGACAAATTTTTTGATGCCCAATGAGCTCTTCCCCTTTTTCCCTTTTTATACTTGTATACATAACATAAATTTCAGTGTTAGATTGTATATTTTTGACGACACGGTTGACGCAGTGGCTCAGCGTACGACTGCTGCGCTGCGTGTTGCGGGTTCGATTCCCGCACGGAACAAATATTTGTATTGCCTAGAGGTAGTTCTTCCGGGTCTGGCTGTTTGTGTATGTGAGTTTAAATGTTTGTAAACGCACCCACGATACAGGAGCCATTCCTAGTGTGGGGCAACGTATAAAAAAAAATTGTGTAACATTTCTTAATAATCATGTAAATCAATGGATATTAACTTCCTTAAACATACACTACCCACTCTATTAAGAGACACAGTTTTGCAAATTATATAATATTATGTATTGCGTAAGTTCCTATTCTCCTTTATATTTGCTATTTTTAACTATCGATTAATATTTTACATAATATACGAAAAAGAATAAATGAATGGTAAAGCGGAAATTGGACATGGTCATGATTATTTTTGGGATTTCTTATACTTTTGACAAATGATTTTTTCCATTCAGCTTGGGACATTAAGTTAAGATTTCGTTCTAAAAGTCTTTAATGTAGGATTTTTATAGCACACTCGCGATCCACCTCTATTTGAGTGGTGTTTACGACATGACATAACATTCCTTGATATCTTTTGATATATTATAAAATAAATAAATAAATAAGTTTTATATATTACATTTTTTTTTGTTAGCCTATACTGTCCCACTGCTGGGCAAAGGGGGGAGGCCTTTGCCCAGCAGTCCAAATCCTATCAGGAACTCTTTTCCCACGCCACCGCAAACCAGCCCTTGCGGTACGTGTCCAGGTCATTTTGCCATCTCTTTCTGGTTTATATATAATTATTATATATAGTTTTATATTAATGTATAAAATTTCAAAATTATAGTGTAAACCGACAAAAAATTCGACGTATTGACGCGTTATAATATGTATAGTAGCAGTTTCTCTAAACTCCACAACTGAATGTGATGCAGAATAATTTAGAGAATGTATTCCGGAAGGTGTTTGTATCAAAACCATCTAAAAAGAAATCTCAATGTGTCAAGTTGTAAAAACCTTGCGAAGCTGGGGCGAATCGCCTATTCTCGGCGAATTTACTATTTGTATTTCCTGTGCGTGACCCAAATAAAATATTTTTCTTTCTTTCTTCTTTTCTCTATTGTACAGACGCCAGCATCTGAAACTACCCGAAACGGTCATATCTTCCCAATCAACTTTGAACCTTTAGCGATAAAGTTGAAAATCTATTAAAGAAATTTGACAGATAGTGGTAGCTTTATGTGTCAGTACATCAAAATTGTAACGCACATCATAATCAATTTTGTATAAATTAACAAAGATAAAGTACCATGAAAACCATTTTAATTAGCTCAGTTTTGAACAAAACAATTCACGCGTGATTCACGAGCATCGAAAGTGTGCCATAAAAGGTTCAAAGAGATGTCTATCGAATAAAGAGTCAATTTCACTGTCCTATTATGGCATATTGGTTGCTTCGCACAAAATTTAACAGAAATGGGCGAATCGGCACTTTCAGATAATACCAAACTATTTTTGCATCGTACTCTTTTGCAAAAGATGAAACCCTACAAACAAAAATGTGACATCCACCAACCCGCACTGGCCCGCGTAGTGGATTACGGCCCACTCCCTCTCACAGAGGAGGAGGAGGCCTGTGTCTCAGCAGTGGGAACAATATAGGCTGATAATACTTTGCTTATGGATGTAAGTACCTATCGGTATAATAATAATAATATAATATCCCTGGACATTTCACACAGCGCCATCTAGTCCCAAGCTAAGCAACCTAATGCTTGTGTTATGGTAACAAGATGGCTGATAAACTACTTATATACATTTTTTTTTTGTAAATACATACATATTATAGATAGAAAAACACCCAGACTTGGAACAAATACATGCAGGTCATACAAATATTTGTTCCATGCGGGAATCGAACCCGCGACATGCAGCGCAGCAGTCAATCGCTTAACCACTGCGCCAACCGTGCCGTCATGTATCTCTGTTTTTGAATACCCAACAAAAACTATTTTGAATAACGTAATGAGCTTGAATAGTCTAGCATCTATGTATGTACTGCGGGGTAATAGCGTAATACACTATCAGTACCAATGGGTTTCATATTGAATATTCAACAACATTCGTTGCGTTATTTACGTTGCTGAGCAGACAAATTTTTCGAACATATCGCACCCCCGGTGCGACACTGTCACTTTAGCAAAAAATGCAAAAATGAGTTAAATATCTAAAAATTATCCTAAAGTACCCCTTTACTTGGTGCAATAACGTTACTTTTGTAGTACGCATAGTTTCCGTATGAGGGCGTGAGTTTCATTGCCGTTTTCGTTTGTTTTAGTGAGGTTTCAAAGTTTTAAATGCTTCTCCTGAAAAACTACATTTTTGCATAAGTGACAGTGTTGACATATGAAGCAACGGAATAAATATATCCTGCAAATGATTCAAATTGAGATTTATTTTATGTTTATTACGCAATATGGGTGCTCAATTTAAAAGTTTTGGTAGGCTCACAAAGCTTTGCCTTCAGTTGCAGAAGAGTGCCTATTAAGTAGGTATTATAAGTTTTCTCGCGTTCTCTGTAGTAACGAAAACTCATTATTCTTGACCCTTTTGATGTAAATTCTATAGAATACCTGTATTAGTAGCCTCTTGTTGTTAACGAGAAAACAGTCCCTAAGGCACGAAAACTAATCAACAAATTGGGGTCAACATGCTAGACGGCTAAATCAAGCATTTATCACGTACATCGCGTTAATGATTATAAATCTAAAGCTTAGGACTAACACTAAATATCCAGATACAGTAACAATACCAGTCTTACCAAGGGGTATCGTATTACCCAGTAACTGGGTGGTGGAGGTCAGATAGGCAGTCGTTCCATGTAAAATACTGGTAGGTATTTAGCTGCATCCGGTTAGACTGAAACCCGACCGATAGTTGTGAATAGGCTAGGCAGATGATGATGATTCTTTAGCGGCGTTGTACACTTTTTTGTGATGGGTAAAAATGTTAAACTCGCGTCAGGACACGTGACCTGATCGAAAATTCGTAAAACGGAGCTCGTGTCAGGACACGTGACCTGATCGAAAATTCGTAAGACGGAGGGAGAGTTTTTGTGATGTGTAAAAAATGTTAAACTCCCGTCAGGACACGTGACCTGATCAAAAATTCGTAAGACGGAGCTCGCGTCAGGACACGTGACCTGATCGAAAATTCGTAAGACGGAGGGAGAGTAGACCGCATTCCAAAATATCAAAAATGCACAAAGTTAATATTCAAGTTTTCACTGCTGCCGGCACTCCCGGAGTGCAAACCGTTTTTTTTTAACTTTGTCCCATACTAGGAATTCCCCCTGTATCATGGGTGCGTTTACAAACATTTAAACTCACATACACAAACAGCCAGACCCGGAACAACTACCTGTAGGCAATACAAATATTTGTTCCGTGCGGGAATCGAACCCGCGACACGCAGCGCAGCAGTCGATCGCTCAGCCACTGCGCCAACCGTATAAATAAATAAGGCGAAAGCGTCCGTGTAGCCCGCAAAATTCTTTACTTACGTTTTTGCAAGTCACTGTCAGGTTGTATGTTGTTAAATTATGATTCGCGACCGTAACAAATATGGCTTTACAGAATTATAATCATTAGAACCAGTAATACAACTCCATAAGTTAGAATTGGCCTCAAATGTCATGATTTCATTAAATAGTCATTTAATAGGGTTATATAAACTTAAAGGTGTATTGATGATTTTTATGATCATATTCTTTTTTTTTTTTGAACAAGGTGGAAGTTTTGGGAATCAATGTAGGCTACATTGATTCCCACGGCTGGGCAAAGGCCTCCCGCCTGGCTGGCGTCCGGCTGGGCTAAGGAAATATATATATATATATACAACCTGATACTGACCTGCAAATTGCAGAAAAACCTAAGAAAATTTGAATTTCACAGACTACCCTGACGCCTTTTTTTTTTTTTCGTGGAAGGGAAATCATCAAATGACTCCTCCCGCTCTGGGTGGAGCAGAAGGGAGTGTCAGACTCTTACTGACTAAAACCCACCCGTGTTCCTTCCTTAGCCCTTTATGTTCCAGGGCAGCGGTAAACCCTTTCGGATGTTCCCGCTACCTACCCTGACGCTTACGGCTTAAACAAATGCCAGTCGCGAGTGCGGCTGCACTCAATGTACTTCATGTAGGTACAGCGAGTGCAGCCGCACCCGCGCATTTCTAGTATTCTCGCTAGTTGTGTTAAGCCGACCTTCTGCACCTAATCTACTATATAACACTGACCCCCCCAGGGTACTTAAAAATTCCAAGACGTCACACCATTGTTAAGTATTAGCTATTATTTGAACGTTTAAAGGTTGAACAATGGGAGGCAAGCACTTTCACTTTGACATTGTTTTGTTTAAGTTCAGGTTCGTGGACAAAGCTATATTCAAATATTATTTATGTTTCAAATCGACGTTATTTCAAGTTAAACAAATATAAACTTTATTTTAATTGTGATTAAATTGATTTCAGAGTGACGAGCAGTAACTATTGGAAAAGTTAGAAGAATGTTTGAAGTTTTAGCGTAAACTGAACTTTATTCTGTAGGAATTAAAGTTATTTTTCCATAAACTCATATTTGTTTACATTTTTGACGAATATGTCGGGAATGCAGATTGCATAATTTGTTAGATGGCTGACTTAACAGTCTCGCTTGACTAGGTTGGGAAAAGACTAAGTTTCATTAGGTTTTATAATAATAATGCTAGCCTATTATTATCCTACTGCAGGAAAAAGGCCTCTTCTCATACAAATAATCCACGATCAATGATCACCACGCTCGCTGAAGATGGGTTGCCAATTTCAGACTTATATTAAATAGGTAAAAGTCCACTACACTGATTGCATAACAGGGGGTCTACTCCGAAGTATTGGAGTTTTTTCGCATTTTTCAATAATATTCGGTTCGGCCATGTGTCGGTCCGATCCGAACATTCGCACTTTGCACTTCGGAGTAGGCCCCCAGGTTGCCTTTCAAACACAATTCGAGAGTTTTGAAGGAAATTGCTAAACCATTGCATCATAGGTTTGAAAAATTCCTCTACTCAACAACGCAAATAACGCAATGAATGTTGTTGAACTGTCATAATGAAAGCCATTCGTACTGATAATTGTGTTACGCAACTACCCCACTGATTGATAGTAAGTATTCTAACTGTTGATAGTTTTGTTATTTGATTTCAATCGAACGTAGCTCAATGTCGGCACGGTTGGCGCAGTGGTTAAGCGATTCACTGCTGCGCTGCGTGTCGCGGGTTCGATTCCCGCACGGAACAAATATTTGTATGACCTACAAGTAGTTGTTCCGAGTCTGGCTGTTTGTGTATGTGAATTTAAATGTGTGTAAACGCAGCCACGATACAAGAGACATTCCTAGTGTGGGACTACGTTTTTTAATCAATTTATATGTCATGGTTTCATTAATTCATTTTAATTCTTTTACCTATTGTGGTATAGTAATTTTATGTTTAGGTGCATCGTCTTCACATATAATTATATAATTAATGTATGCAAAATATTGTAAAACATTTTAAAAGAGTACCTAACGGTGGAGTTTCTTGCCCATTATCCTCCATACGAAAACTACCTTTTGGAAGGGGCGACTAGAATCAATTTTATTTTAATTTTAATTTTGACGTTCAAAATTGCCTTTTATGTGCCTATTTGAAATAAATGATTTGACTTTGACTTTAATAAAAAATAAATGTCTATTTCATCTTGGACCTCATCAAGCTTGTACGCACGGCTACAAATTAAGCTATGCATAACCAGTATAAGCTGACTTTTGATTGTACAAAAACTCTATACAATGCGAGGTCAGCAAAAACTGGAAATATATAGCTTGATGTAAAGCCGTGTGTACAGTCACGAGCAAAAATATGTATACACTCGGCTTTATTCAAAAGCGATTTACTCCTTTATTTTTTAATCTAATTACAGTAGAAAACCAATTGTGTCTCATTAGTGGTGATTAAGAGGGTACGTATATGATATCTTTACCTAAGTACCTACCTAATTTAAAAAAAAACTCAATAACAGAAAATTAAATACCTACCTAAATAAACCTATTTCTGATGATAACTAATCTAAACTCAATAAATAAGAAAAATCCCTAAAAACTAATATCTATACGAATGACTAATCCTACCTAACAGTATTATAAAATAACCTACGGTCACTACGTACACTATCAAATAATACTACCTATACTTTAAAATTAAAATCTATACCTACGACTCATATAAAAATAAACCTAAATAACTCTAAAAACTAAAAGGAATAAAAATGAACTCCACTGCGGATGACCCAACCTACGACAAACTTAGTATTTGCGGTTGGTACAGTACAGACAGTGGTAATCGGGTATAGGGATCGAACCGCAAAATTAAGTTTGTTTTTTATTGTATATACTTTTCCGGGATAAAAAGTACTCAGTGTGGTGCCCAGGATATTAAAGAATAATTATACCAAGTTTCATCGTAATCGAACCGGTAGTTTTTGCGTGATGCCTGAACAAACAGACAGACAGACAGACAGACAGACAGACCGACAGACAGACAGACAGACAAAAAAATTTTTAATCACATTTTTGGGTTCGGTGTCGGTCTAGTAACACACCCTGTAAATTATTTTTTTGATATTTTCAATGTACAGAATTTTCACTTCTACAGATTTATTATAAGTACTAGCTTCTGCCCGCGGCTTCGCCCGCGTGGATGTCGGAAATTATCCCACGGGAACATGCTAACAGGATAAAATGTATGTGCTTCCCCAGAATGCTATCTATCTCGCGGGCCCTTTGTGGCTAATTACAGTAGAAAACCATTTGTGTCTCATTAGTGGTGATTAAGAGGGTACCTAATACCTATATGATATCTTTACCTAAGTACCTAACTAATAAAAAAAAAACTCAATAACAGAAAATTTAATACCTACCTAAATAAACCTATTTCTGATGATAACTAATCTAAACTCAATAAATAAGCAAAATCCCTAAAAACTAATATCTATACGAATGACTAATCCTACCTAACAGTATTATAAAATAACCTACGGCCACTACGTACACTATCAAATATACTACCTATACTTTAAAATAAAAATCTATACCTACGACTCATATAAAAATAAACCTAAATAACTCTAAAAACTAAAAGGAATAAAAATGAACTCCACTGCGGGTGACCCAACCTACGACAAACTTAGTATTTGCGGTTGGTACAGTACAGACAGTGGTAATCGGGTATAGGGATCGAACCGCAAAATTAAGTTTGTTTTTTATTGTATATACTTTTCCGGGATAAAAAGTACCCAGTGTGGTGCCCAAGATATTAAAGAATAATTATACCAAGTTTCATAGTAATCGAACCGGTAGTTTTTGCGTGATGCCTGAACAAACAGACAGACAGACAGACAGACAAAAAATTTTTTAATCACATTTTTGGGTTCGGTGTCGGTCTAGTAACACCCCCTGTAAATTATTTTTTTGATATTTTCAATGTACAGAATTTTCACTTCTACAGATTTATTATAAGTATAGATATAGATAGATATAGATAAATGGTTTGAGTTAAGTTGAGTTGATCCGAAATCGTAGGTATACATGTGTTCAATTATTGTCGCCATAGCTGTATCTATAGATTAGAAGCTCTTTTGATTTTGGTACATAAATCAGCTTCACTGAAGCATAACGTTTTCGGGAGCATTTCCTTTTGACGCAGCCTCGGTATCTGAGAATTCCAATTTTAAGCTCGCACTGTCTTTGAACGAAAATCGTTCACAGATTAAAATTTCTCAGAGCATTCGATACCTACCTACAACCACACATACTAATATTATAATAATTATGTACTTATTGCAAAAGTAATTCTGTCTGCTGTCCATCTGTCTGTTACCTTTTCATGCCTGGCCGGATTTGGATGAGATACACGGATAGAAGACCTGGATCCTAATCCAGAAAAAAAAACTATGTCTTAACATAGTTTTTTTTTGTATCCTACGTCAACGCGAGCGAAGCCGCGGGCAAAACCTATAAAAAATCATAATCAATCAGAATTCCAGCGTGGAAAATTGATATGTGAATCTTATGAACTGTGAATAAAATAATATTCTGACAACATCTCTTTTACAATATTGTAGTACTTACTTAAAGAATATTAGGAGAAGCAATCTTTGTTAATAACAAGAGATAAATTGACGATATTTGTTGAAATTAGTCTCGATTAAAATTAATGAATTAGAGTAACGCGCGTAAATTCACGCATGATCGGAAGGATGCCTACAGCAGCTACATGCGATTTAATTACTGAATTGTTCACGAACCATACAAACGTGTTAACAGTTAGGTTAAACCCTTTTACTTCAACAACAACAACAACAACATCATTATAATTCTATCAAATAATTTAATTCAACTAAACCAATTACAGGCACTTTTGAATTGTCAAAGGGTCGGTCAGTCAGAACGATGAAGCTAGTTGCCCATTCCAAAGCGTAGGTACCTATGGAGAAAAACGGGCAGGAAACTCCATAGACACTCTTTTAAATCATAAAATTGTTACAAAATATTTGATTACATCATTCGTGTTGAAATTAACCATGTGAGAACGATGTAGAAATACGTGCACGTTAAAAGCGTCCGTTATAGAAAACAAAAACAATTCAGAAATTAAAAATTAGTTAATATCATAACATTGATTGATAATATAATGACTATAATGAGCTTCGATCAATAATAGTACTAGATTAAGGATCAGGAACAAAAATCAGTCGCTCAAGTGGCCACGTTTGCACACACGTAAACATCTACATTTCTTAGAAAAAAGTTTAATAATATTAACAACTTCAGTTTATTATAAACCTTAATGCTTAAACATAAAATTTAATTACCATCACAAAATATATTTAAAATGTCGCTTGAAAATAAAATCATTCTATTTTTAAATGTTCAGTCATTTATTGTAAAGTGAAACTTAAATTCTAAGTAATAAGGTTAAAAACATACTAATTTGAAATAAGACCACAAAAGTATTTGTGGTCTTATTTTTCGGGCGGTTTTTGGAGCGCTTATCGGGAATCTAGTACTATTATTGATCGAAGATAATGAGCCATGTTATTGCCAATTCTACCATTTATGCTCATACGAGTAACTGTGCGACAGACGCTGACGCTGCGTGTTCGTGTCCTACTCTAGCTAAATCCAATCAAATGAAATATTTAGGTCTCACAATTGACACAAATCTAAATTTCCGTAAACACATTCATTTGCAATGTACTCGAGTTAGTAAACTCATATATGTACATCTTTAAAAATTTACGCCACATTGCTGACTTTAAATTAATCAAACAGATATATTTAGCTTTGTGCCAATCTGTACTTACATACTGCAAAACTTCATGGGGCAAAGTTTATTTTACGCCCTTTAGAACGTGCTCAAAGAGTAATTCTAAGGGATTTCCTACATACCAGCTTTATGTACATTGCATGTGAGGTGCTAACGGCACGCCAATTATTTATACTGCACATTACATTACAGCAGCACATTGAACTCGCTTTCAAGCCAGTAGGTACTTTCTGACAAGAGAAGGAAGGATTTGGTCTGCATAAAGCCTCAAACTAGATATGCCTTTGTAAACCGATCCTATGTCTATTTAGGAACCGATTTATATAATAAGCTCAATAGAATACTTAATATTTATAGCGCCAGTCACAAACATTGTAGTCTCAAGATACGCGAATATTAGGGTAAACTTGATTACACTGAAACAGAAAAACTTCTAGAAGTACTTCAATAATGATGTAGGTAGTTATTAAATTGGTAATTTTTTATTTGTATTACCTACCTAGTACCTACTATAAATAGCATATTATTATTTAAAAAATAACTAACTATGGATAATAATCAGTTGATCGCTTAGTATGGGGATGGCCTGAAACACAGGTTTTTATTAGCCTAGCTCAGGCAGGTCATCACAAGTTATAATGTCAGTACCAACGCACCTTTCATGTAATTAAAATCGTATAAATTAAACTAGCTTCAATATTAGTAATTAAGCCAATCTGTTAAAAACTTGGTACTTGGTAGTTCCAAGTACCAAGTTTTAAGTACTAAGTATTTATAAGTTTGTAAATGTATTATATATGCACAGATTACTTATACCCGGCGCGGCGCGAGATTCGTTGCCCGGAATGTTACCACATCATAACAGACTATATTTCATGTTTGATACTTCATCATCATCATCTGCCTAGCCTTTTCCCAACTATGTTGGGGTCGGCTTCCAGTCTAACCGGATGCAGGTAAGTACCAGTATTTTACATAGAGCGACTGCCTGTCTGACCTCCACAGCCCAGTTACTTCTTGACACTTCATAGTTGAAAAATAATCTGAATGCTTTGACTCTAAAAAAATCTCGAATATCTCTCAATAACACCTAGTTATGGCGCAACAATAACAATCCTAAGGTAGTATTTATTTACGTAAGTAGCGTCTAAGTATTTTGTTATTATAAAATGGAAGCCGTCTGAGCTATGTATTAATTATTTTAATTAAAATTAATTATTTATTTTACTAATTGCGAATTTACTAATTTCGTATTACTTTGCCATGTCTCACTTTCCATTTCTCTTCAAAGAGCATGACTATAATGGTTTACTTACGTAACAATGATCATACTTAAATAATTATAAAGTTATTAGAACGTTTGTGCACTGAATCCGAATCAAATCCGTGAAATCACAGTCTGAACTGCTGATCGATTCTGTAAAAATCTCACCGTGAAAAGTTAGGTGAAGTGAGTTTAGAGTGAGCTGTCAATAGTATCAATCCCTAGCATTAGTTGGAATGACAGCTCACTCCACGCTCACTTCACTTATGTTTTCACGGTAAGATGGTTACAGAATCGCACTGCAGCTCGTAGTATTCTTTTTAAAATGGGTTTCACACCTGACGGATCTAGTATCCGAGTTCCATCAGGTGGGGGAAATGCGCTATCAGTAGCAATGACTTTCATTTGACAGTTCAACTACATTCATTGCGTTGTTTACGTTATTGAACAGATTTTTTCTTCGAACATATGGAGCAATGGATTAGCGATATCCTTCAAAATAATTTAGAATATTATTGATAGTGTGTTACGCAACTAGAGTGCAGTTTGAATTTAGAACATTTTGTTCGAACCGTTTTTGTGACTAAGTGACTAAGTCGCGCGGGTCGATCGATCTGAGGAGCAATTCACGTAATTTTAAGAACGTTCACAGTCAGAGGGGCAATTCTCGTAATTTTAAGAACGTTCACAGTCTGATCTCAGTCTCAATCTGTCAAAAAATACTTCTAATTTCCCTACATTTTGACAACTTTTTGAAATTTGTTTGTCGCTGAGATGAGACTGCGACTAGATTTTGAACGTTTTAAATTACGAGAATTGGCCTTCTGATCTCAGTCTCAATCTGTCCAAAAATACTTCTAATTTTCCTACATCTTGACAAGTTTTTGACATTTGTTTGTCGCCAAGATGAGACTGCGACTAGATTTTAAACGTTTTAAATTACGAGAATTGGCCTTCAGGTGAAGCTAAGTCCGTAGATCGTTGACCATCTTTATACCCCAAGACACAGGCACAGAGGGTGTGCCTCGAAAACTACGTTAAGCCATTGGTCCCGGCTGTCATTCGTAGATCTTTGACAGTCGTTACGGGTCGTCAGAAGCTCGAAATTCTGACAGCCACTCTTACCAAGGGGTATCTATTATCCAGTAACTGGACTGTGGAGATAAGATAAGCAGTCGCTCCATGTAAAATACTGCTGTTCAGCTGCATCCGGTTAGACTGGAAACCAACTCCAACATTGTTTGGAAAATGCTAGGCAGATGATGATGTCCGGACCGTTTTTTTTTTCAATACATTAGTGAATGAATTTAAGATTTTTATAAAGTAGGTTTTAATAATGTATGTTCGAGTCGAGCCTTTTAAAGTTAACGATAATTTTGACGACATGCATGGTTGGCGCAGTGGCTGAACGATCGACTGCTGCGCTGCGTGTTCGATTCTCGGAACGGAACAAATACATATTTGTATTGGCTACAGGTAGTTGTTCCAGGTCTGGCTGTTTGTGTATGTGAGTTTAAATGTTTGTAAACGCACCCACGATACAGGAGTAATTCCCTAGTATGGGGAAACGATAAAAAAATACTTTATTTTCAGAAAGTTTACTCTTCATGGTGTTCTTTCTAACAAGCTTACAAACTGTGTCAGTAGACTAAAACAACTTTAATAATAAAATCTATATTTAATCTATACATATTATAAAGTCGCTCTTCCTATCTGTGTGACCGGGTTTTTTTTTTTTACTAAATTTCGCAAGGGATTATCCTTTATAGATTTTTTTCCGGTTTATGTGTACAAAATATTCATATTACACTTGGGTACAGACGCCAGTACATAAAGCTACTACAATCTGGCAAATTTCTTTAATAGATTTTCAACTTTATTGCTAAAGCATTAGGTTCGAGGTTGATTGGGAAAATTTGACAGTTTCGGGTAGCTTGACCTGCAGTAGTTGGCGTCTGTACATAATATTTTATAATAAAGAAACCTTGATTATTTGTCAAGTCATAAAAATTGTGCGGGCTGCGAGTAAATAAATAAAATATACACTATTATAACTTCACGGGTTTACTTATAAACGTTACTTAATGTTAAGTAATGATTAGCGACTGTTTAACCGACATTACTGACGTTTAAAAACGTTTCTAAACTGTAAGCAACGTTTATAAATAAAAGGGATCATGTCCACTATTCAATATAACAAAGCAAAGACTAACAAAAGATACCATGCTTTCTTAGTACAATTTGCCAATTTCAAGCCATTGCATTGAAGACATAGGAAAATATTGCGAGTTTGTGAAATAGCCTGCACATAGGTAAATCCAGGCTACCTCACAATGTTTGTCTTTAACGTTAACTAAACGGTTATGCTAATGTACCAACATTCATTCTTAGAAAGTACCTATACACCTACATCATTGTTATGAAATTCAAATAATCACCGAATGAATACACACCTACTCACTCTTACTCACCAGGCATGGCCGGACCAGTCTCGCCAAGGTTGTGCCTTAATAACAAAAGTTGCACAGTGGGTGTTCCGGGGTGGTAAAGAAGGAAAAGAAAATACGTTTATTTGCGGTAAACATAAAAGAACAGGACACAAAAAAAAAAAACAAGTTGATGGCCAACATGCGTCACATACACCTCATGTCACGTTTGGGTATTGTAATTCCCTTCCGTGTGCCGATGGTGACCATCAGGGTCAGGTGGTGGCACCGGCGGTGACCACTAAGACTAGTGGTATTCGTAAAGTAAGAAACCCACACTCCCCGTTCTTATCACCTTTAGCCTTGTGAAAATATACCTCCAAAACAAAAGAAAAAGTCTTGTCCACTGGAAGCTTCCTACTTCTTCTTGCTGGCACTACTGAATTTTATATCTTTTTGGCCGAAAACTTTGCCACTTCCACGGCATCGTCAGTGGCAGCGCAGAGCTCACTTTGGCTGCATGATTTGAGACACAGAGGGCAGGATAGGAGGTGGAGCATGCTTTGTGACATAGCTCCACAATCGCACCCTACTGCCGTTCCGTCAAGGTAGTCCCACTTTACCAAGTTGGACTTACATCATAGCTCCCTACTAATACTAATACATTCGTCTTCACCTACAAGACGAAGAGTGACGTTTCTCTACTAAATACTATATGGTGTAAATGAGTAGGTCCACTGCGTAACTTTGTAGTGGACGTCCCTTCTGGACTAAACTTTGTTAGGAGATTCCCAGATTAAGATTTGGTTTAAATTTTGTCTAAAAATTCAATTAATAGACTAAGTCGCCCTATTCCAATCCTGTCAGATTTGATAACTAGTATCAATTGTTCGCTATGCCTGAATTAACTTTGCAGGAAAGGAAATTTAGGTGTAAAATGGCAATATTCATAGATGAACCAGTGAACTTTGTATCATCTACAATTTATTTGATTATAACTTTTGATTAGCGATTATCAATCCTGATCAACCTTCCAACTCCAATCTGTTGGGGAGACTGTTGCGCCACTTCTTCTTGCCAGCGAAAGCGCTAGGAAGTGGTAAGGTTTTGAGGGACTGTCTTTTGTAATTTTGACGTTCGAAATGTGCTGATTCTCAGCCTTAAATGACTTTTAATTTTGATTTTGAATACATTGTGATCACACACTTCTATAAATGATGAAAAGAGTAACGTCTATTGTTTTTGTGTATTTAATTCGACTACAAATTAATATAAATTATTCAATTACACGATCTTTTAATCACCAAAGTCTAATAAATTACTTTCATTTAGCGAACCAGTTAATAACTGTGATATAAAAAAATCAATACAAATTAAGCCTTTTGCGTAAATTATTTGGTTGTTGCCATACTTGTCATAAATAGCAGCTTTAAACATAGAGAAGTGGAAAGAGAGTAGCGAGGCCTTTGGCCAGCAGTGGGACATCACAGGCTTTTAATAATAATAATAATAAACATAAACATAACCGTTCCGCATGATGAGAACCTCGTGAAAGCCGAGAAAGATAAACAAATCAAGTATCTTGAGTTGTCTCACGAGATTATCGACATGTGGCATATGGACTCAGCAATTATTGTGCCGATAGTTGTGACAGCCAATGGCTTAATAGCCAAGAGCCTCGACCAACACCTGAAGAGGCTCTAGTTGGGCAGCTGGACCAAGGGCTTGATCCAGAAAGCGGTACTTCTGGACACGGCTAGCATTGTCAGGAGGTTCGCGATACGTTCGCGGTCTCTCTGTTTCCCGATACCGGCCCAAGTAGCATTGCAAGCTGTATACAAGCTGTATTTAAGTTGGTTTTTATACTAGAAGCTGTATATTCAGGCTGTATATAGGCTGTTTAAGCGCTTATACAGTCCTTGTAAGTAAAAAAAGGGCCCATATTATACAGCTTCTTGCGTTAGTCAAGCTGTATAGTAGCTGTAGAAGCAATAGAGAAGCTGTATAATAGCTGTATTAAAGCTGTTATTCGGTGTACAAGGAAACCATTACACTACAGATATTATCTTATAATTCTTTTGTAAAGAAAAGTGTTCTAAATAGGTTTTTGAAGAGAATTACAAAAGTATAAAAAATATAACAAAACTATTTTCGATGACATTATGGCGTGGCAATGGCGACACTATTATTTAATATTTATTACTAGAAGTAAAAGATAACCGTAGACTTGTATATTTGATGGTGGTATTTGGTGAATTGAAAGTGCAAATTAAATTTATTGTGAACCTGTGTAAGTTTTCCTTCAAAATATTCACGCGCCAGCAAAATAATCGAGCTGTTATAAAGAAAAATACTAAATACGGTAAGTAAATGTTTGTTTTTAAGGTTAGAATAAAATAATAATATTAAAGTAATAGATATGAGGGCACAGTGATTATTATTCAAGCTGATTATCATGATGCGACTATAGGTGTTGTAAAAAATTCCTTTAATTATACTTTAAATTTTGTTTTTAAACATTCGAAAATGGCGACAATTAGCTAACCAGCCTAAACGGTATTTGGAGAGTATTATAGTCTGAATAGCTGTACTAAGTAAGTTATGGATTACATTGTACAGCTATTGGCTTTTAATCAGCTTTATAATAGAATATTTTTATTACTTAGGCTGTATATCAGTTCTCTATGCATAACTTATAATGCTCTTTAGAGTTACTTAAAGAAATGAAAAACCGTCCTACCTAAAATGTCCTACTCGTATGTCGGTACGTGCGTATGGTCAAACCAGAAGAGTTATTTAGTTGTTTTATTTTATGCCTAAGTAAATTTATTGTAAAGTAATAATAGTGTGTATTATATCTGTTTTACTTTATTTTCAGGAAAATATGCCGTTTAAAATTATAGAAACGTCTTGAAAAATTCTGTGAAGAGGAAACTCAGTAAGAATGAAAGAGCAACTAAAAGGATGAGAAACAAAAAGTTGGGCTTAAAAAAAATATAGCTGAAAATGAATCAGATCAGGGAAATCGAGATACGAATCAAAATAAAATGGATACAGATGAAAAAGGTACAATCGACGAAAACGCTACAAGTGAAAAAGAAATTATTGAAGAAGAGGAGGGAATCTCTTTGTTAGTTTTACAATAATGAACATTTATAGGGTGATCTTTTCAAGTGGTTAATTTACTTTTTTGTCCAATGTCCTTAAGTCACAATGTTTATGTAAATGTTATTTGTTGTTAAATTTGGTTTATCCGAGCTAGTTAGTATAAAGAGAAACACGTAATCTCGTGGCTGTGATTGTCCTTGAGACAAAACATTCTATTGTAGTTTTTGTAGCCTTCCTAGTCATCAAAGAGGAGTATCTTCCACCTCTGAAGTGGAGACTAGGAAGAGTCATCGCCGTACATCCAGGTACTGATGGAATTGTCCGGGTAGCAGATATCAAGACCTCTACTGGAGTCATCCGGAGGGCCTTCAACAGGATATGCCCATTACCTGTGTCTTCAGAATCAAAGTCTGGTTCAAAGCTCGACTTTCAACGCCCGGGGGCCTGTTGGAGCGCCTACGAAATTGATCTTAGCTTTAAGTGTTCCGTCCTACCTAAACTATGTATTATGTTTTTGTTATGTGCTCGTACGCACATCATTCATGTGTCACTTTTACTTGTTATTAAAAACTCATACACGTTACAAGTGCTTGTTGCCTTTTTATTTAAATCACACTAATTTCCGCACAGAATGAAAAAACGTAATCATCATCAGGTTCCGAAGGTTGTACTAAATCTACACATTTGACATAACTGTTATGATCATTATTATCACTGTTTAATGTTTTTGCTACGGAACCTTCTTCGTTGGACGTCGATGGAATTGACGCTTGATTGTAGGTTGTCCGATTTATTAATGATTCTTTTGCTTCCTCAATAAATGATGGTTCACTATCATAACTGTTATTTGGTTGGTAATTTGTAATATTCAAATATTCCCTTTCAATCCTCCTCTTGACTGCACCAGACCTTTTTCTTTTTTTCCACATTTTGAATTTCTTCACAATGAAAACATTAATTTTATTCGTCATGCAATCAAGCGACTGTGTCAGTAATACAGACTAAAGCTGTACTATAGCTGTCATTTATTTATTTAGTTTTAAAACACTCTCATAGACAGAAGTCATAAAACCACTGTATTTACAATAGTGTACAATTACGCCATAAAAATAAGTTTGAGAACGGATTTTGCATATACCATTGTACAGAAACAAGTATCAAGTGATACTGTAATAACACTTAGAGTTGTAATAAGTAAGTGATCACATGCAAAATACAGCCTGTATACAGCTTTAACGATGAAACCAGATTGAAGTGTCACAAAATACTTAAAGTTGTATAGTAGAGTTTTAATATTCTGATTAAGCACCCCAAGCTTACGCAGATCCCTCAATAAAGATTTTATACAGTTTGAGCTGTATAATAACTCATAAATCACTCTTACAAAGACAAAATCATTTTATGACACTCTTGTACGTCTCTAAAAGAACTCTAAGTTCTAAATAGGCTGGTATATTGATGTTGAAAACGCTTGCGTGCTGCTTGGGGGTGGGCTACTATTTTTTATATTTTTTAATGTTTTATTTTTATCTTTTTCTTTATAAAAATATTGAAAATGTAATTTATAAATAATAATAACAATATGGAATTGTTGCGACTACCTCGAAGGTCTAGTGGTCGCAAGCGCTACTGCTGAGCCTAAGGTCCTGGGTTCGATGCCCAGGTCGGGCAAAGTCTTATTGGGTTTTTTATCAGGAGTTTCTTAGTAGCAGCCCAGAGTCTGGATGTGTGCCCGGTTGATGACGTAGCAGTATCTACAACGCCACATGCGAGCAACACGTCATACGTCATGCAAATCCTGCATCTCGCAAGCAGAGTTTACCGCACACAAACTTCCCAACATCAATCGTTGGGCAATTGCCCGCCAGACACAACACCCGTCTGGTCGGAGGATCCTCCCTTTTCTATAGAGTATGAGTGAATTTTACACGCTGTTCCTCATATCTCTAAAATGGCAATAAACTGGCCTCCTATACTTGGACTTAAACATATCCGGCGAAATCTGGGTGTACTGTAGGTAGGTGCACCTCTGCCCAACCCTTTGGGGGATACAGGCGTAATGTTATTTTATTTATATAAATAAAAATGTATCACCGAAATGTATGTACAGTCACGAGCACCAATATATCAACATTTGGCAACTTTCAATTGCGATTTTTTCGTGAATTAACGATTGCAACGTTGAAATACGACACATTACATAAACCTATGGGTTCGAAAATGCTAAGTGTGTAACAACATAAAATTTCCTTTAAAAAATAAAGGAGTAAATCGCTTTTGAATATAGTCGAGTGTATACATACTTTTGTTCGTGACTGTACGCGCATAACTTCCGATCGACTGCACCAAAGGTTTCTATAGAAGAAAATCAAAAGAAAAAAAAATGTGGCGGTACGACGTTCGCTGGGTAAGCTAGTGAATAATTATATACGTACTCGTAAATATAATTATTCTCACGATTCGTTAATGAACTTCCACGTATGCTAATTAAGCAGAATCGTCATTGATGACGGTTGCTAAATTATTGTACAATTTTGATGATTAATTCAATTTAAGGAAACTCATATATTGCTGAAATTAATTTTATTGTATAAGTCAGACTTACGCCTTGCAAATAATGCTTACTGCGCAATGTTCTGCAAGTTATAAATGCTGATTTCGATATTTTTGAACAGAAACATGCCGAATGAATATGTAGTTTCGAATTAAGGAGTTCCACGGAATTATGGCAAATGCTGGTCTAAGAGGTTCCTTAGATTTTAGACAAAGATGAAAACCTTGACCAATTCTTGAAAATAAGTTTTTATAAGAAATAAAATGTGGGGCGTACCCCGCGTACCTACAGGGAATATCATAAGGACGATCAGGCGGATGAATGCGGATCGTGTAAACGGCTAGGACTATTAGAAGCCGAGCAAAAGGAAAAAAAAATAGGAAAAAACGTGATGTAAACCGGTTAAATTTATTTTGTTGATCCTTTATTAAGCGGGAGTTTGTTAACAACTTTTAAAAGTTCATCAATGGATGGTAGGTCTGACGGCGGGCGGTTTGGAGCCAAAACTCGCTAGCGTCTCCGTAAATAGTATAGGTACACTACTGGACAATAAAATTAGGCCCGTCCTATTTTTATGATTTATTCTTTAATTACGGTATGTTTAAAAATTAAAACAAACAATACGTTCAATGTTCATTTGCAATCTTAGTAGCAATATCAATATACCCTGAATTAATAAAATTTTTTCGTTGTCATAAAATTGTATCGTTTAACTACCGAGTTCCTATGGCCACCTTCCGGTTCAATCATCAGATCAGCCCCATGTCATAATAATTTTGCATTGTCATCCGATTTAAATATGCATGCAAAATTTCAGCTCAATCGGTTGAAGAAATCTGCTTCAAAATTGAGTTGCAAAAGTCCACCCGAACAAACGTAGGCATACACACATACATCGCAAGTTAAATAGAAGCTTGTAATAAAAAGTTTTTATTATGAAACACAGTGACGACAACCGGTTTGATAGGTGGCCTAATTTTATTGTCCACCAGTGTATATGAGACGCCCCTAAGGGTCACAGACAGAATTCAAATTCGTACCATGAGCACTATAGATTTCGATAGGTAAGAAACTTATCGTTACTTGTCACTAAAGTTGATGACACAACAGTGGCATAATTATAAGGAATAAAAATTCAACAACCCTAAATCACCTTAAGTAGTTCACTAACCGCCAACCTTTCTATTTAGTCGGATTATTGACTGTCATAACATTTTTAGCATAGGCAATAGCACTACATTTTTAGCATGTAATTATGCCGTGCTTTCTTCTTATTACTAAGAAAGAAATAAATAAAACTTAAGATGACACGATCTATCGAGTTTGCCTTAGCGTCTGCGTAAGACTCCGTAAAACTTATGGTGCAACCATTATCGAAATCTATTCGATCCGCGTTAATACGCTAGCGAGTATGTTTTCGATAGCAACTTATGGTAGGGGTACTGTCTTATGTAATATTGAAGTTCGAAAAGTTTAGCAGACTAGAAGACGATCGCGTTGTTGTCAATCCTTTTGACGTCATAACTTTGCCACCTTTCACCTACATTTAAACGAAGGAACACTTAAAATAAAACCTACATTTTATCGCGGGAGTCTTGCCGGAACAAACACCAACGTCAGCATAACGCTGAGAGCTGAGAGTTGTGTACAAAAGGCATACATCCGAGGACCTTATGCGCAAAATGTCGTGTTTATCTTCCGCAGTTTCCAATAGGGTAAAGTTAAAGAAAATTTACTTAGCTGCGGTTTTGTACTTTGTTCGAAGTGCAATTTGGCTTTTGACATTTTGGCGAACAGAAATGTTAATTGTGTTAGTACTGTGAAGGGCTGATGAGCCCTTCTAAGAAATCAATCAACGTTTCGATATCTTCACGTTTATTTTGACTGAGCGTCTTTACATATTGCCGACTAAACTAGCACTGTTCTTTCGTAAACAAAAGAACCTAATAAAATATTTGAAACCTCGTTCTAAACTTGCTTCACTGTTCGAATGGAACCCGCGCTAAATTATTGCCAGCCTGCACTATATAAGGTTGACGTTAGCGGACAATCTTTACGCCCTCCAATCGCGCGCCATTCAACTCAAAGTTTCAAGTATTATTAAAAAAACAAACTCGTTCATCAAAAATTCGCGTTTACGGACTAATTAACTTATGAAATACTAGCTGCGCCCCGCGGTTTCACCCGCATAAGTTTCGATCCCGTAAGATTATCAACATAAAAAGTATTCTATGTGTTAATCCTGGTTATAAACTATTTGTGTGCCTTTCATCGAAATTCGTTCAGTAGTTTTTGCGTGAAAGAGCATGCATCGATCCATCCATCCATTCAAATTTTCGCGTTTATAATATTAGTAGGATTGTGGTTTCCGAAATGCCATTAGCAGTCCCTATGGTATAAAAAAAATCTATAAGTACCTACGTAATACTATTGCCTTAAATAAGAAGAATTCTAGGCTGAAAACACGAACAAGGACGAAGAAAAACGGAAAGCCAATTATCAACTTTTTCGTGTTGATTGCTGATTATGAAGCATTCTGCTTAAAAACCTTTTCAGCACCCTAATTGCGTAACACACAATCAATCAGGCGCCAGCTCTCATAATGTGAATTTATGTTGTACAAAACTGTTAAGTACCTACTACAAACCATTGTGAGAGAAAATAAATAAACTTATTATGTAGTTTAAAAATGATAAAAATAAAATAACAAAAAACACACAACAACAACACACAACGAACAACAACAATATTTAAAAATGTACATAGTTTTCTTATTTTGTTACATTTTTAAATATCAATATAAAAAAAAAAAATTTAAAAATATAAAAAAATAGTGATCCACCGGTGCCGGGAGCAGGGTCTAAGCTACCAGTGGTTAGGGCTCCAGAGACAGAAACCTCCTCACAATGCGAGCCGTATCGAGGGGTACTGCCTTTTGAATCAGGCCCTTAATCCAACCGCCTAACGAGAGCCTCGATAGATGTTGATCAAGGCTTTCGGCCATCAGGCCATTGTCTGATACGACAATCGGCACAATGATAGCCGAGCTAACATTCCACGTCAACAACCTCGAGTCGAGATATTTAATTTGTTTCTCTTTCTCAGCTTTCACAAGGTTCCCGTCGTGTGGAATGTTAACATCGATTATTATTATTAATCTCAATCTGAATCATTTTGAAAGATATTGCTAATCCATTGCATCATATTATCGAAAAATGTGTCTGATAAACAACGTAAATAACGCAATGAATGTGGTTGAAGCGTCAAAAAGAAACCCATTGCTTCTGATAGTGTATTACGCAATTACCCCGCAGGACTATAAATAGTAGAGCAAAGAAAATCGTCCGGGGAAATACCTGACATATATAAAGCAATATTGCCGCGTTCCTGTTTGAAAGGCGAAGTAATTACAGGTACACGAGACATTTCAGCCTTGTCCGTGGAATGGCACCGCTTTATATATATAATAACATATATATATTCCTTCTTATCGCTTTCGATAACGACGACCCTTTGATATTATTATTTCCTAGCTTGTGCCCTAATATGACTCGCCAGACCGAATTTTGTTGTAAATACCCGCACCCTAATCGCGTAACACACGATCAATCGTATTCAGAATCATTTTGAAGCAAATTGCTAATCCATTGCTCCATAAGTTCGAAAAATTTGTCTGCTCAACACGTAAATATCGCAATGAATGTTGTTGAACTGTCAAAATGAAGCCGATTCCGATTGATCGTGTGTTACGCAATTAGGGTGCCGGCCACAACTAATACAATAGAGTTGGCCGGCAGAGTTAAGGGTATAGGTACAGGAGGACTTAGGTCTCTCTTTACTTACCTATTTGATTCTCGGGCAAAGAGTTATTGAGTTTTTCTATTAGAAATTTCTTAGTAACAGCCAGGAGTTTGAAAGTGAGTTTGAAGGCGGTGTGATAACCCCCGTGCCTTTTTTTTTCAGGATGGGAAATCTTCAAATTACTCCTCCCGCTCTGAGTGGAGCAGAAGGGAGTGTCAGACTCTTACTGACTAAAACCCACCCGTGTTCCTTCCTTAGCCCTTTATGTTCCAGGGCAGCGGTAAACCTTTCGGATGATCCCGCTACCCTGGCAGGCTTCGGCCCTATCGGGCCCCGTCAATCTTGCTGACATCTCTTTGAGGCGCGCGTGGAACACATACACGACGTGACGGCAGGGGCCTGGTCCTGATCGGACGGAGAGTTACCCATTACTTTCCGCCCGCAGGCCCGCGCCTACGGTGGCCGGGAGTCGTCACGCGGCTCCCGACGCCCGGAGCGTCTCCCGCGGCGGCTGAGGCGTGAGGTGCGCAAGGTGCGTTCCCCCCCGTGCCTGGAAAGCATATTAAGCCGTTGGTCCTGCGCCTGATCTCTCTCAGGTCGTGTCGGATTGCCGTCCCATCGGACTATGAGAGTTATAACTCCCGCGTCGAAGGCTAGTCTCCGTTGAGATTGGCCGCCGTAGCCGAAATACGGCCTGGAGGCCTTATTTATTTACGGTTTTCAATTAGTGTAACAAGGTGCTTTTTTTTCGAAAGTTTTTGCACCGCATAAGCGATGCCACTGGACATTGCAGGTGTCAAAGATCAGTTGGTCCAGAAGTATCCATATATCACAAAAATCAACCGACTTCCAAAAACGACACTACAAAGTGAAAAATAACTTTAATTTCGGAAGTCGGTGTCGTTGGGTTCACACTTTCGTTGTTTGCCACCGACTTCCGAAATTAAAGTTATTTTTCACTTTGTAGTGTCGTTTTTGGAAGTCGGTTGATTTTTTTTGCAAAAAAGTTTTTATTTTTCACTTTTAAGTTGTAATTTTTACCAGTAATTTTGGTTTAAAAACCAAACTACTGAACCGTTTTTGATGAAATTTCTATGGGACCATTTGGGAAGTATACCCTTTCCAACAAAAAAAGAATTTTTCAAATCATAAACATAAAAAAAAAAAAAAAACGAACATCTGAATTGAGAACCTCCTCCTTTTTTAGAAGTCGGTTAAAAATGCACATTAAATAACACCTTCGCAATAACACAAGTTACAATAAATTACTTGACCTTACATAAGACTAGCTAACATTACAACCAGTTGCAATTAATTAAACCTAGTTGAAAAGTATAAGTTGTAGATATCTTCATAAAAAAAATAATGTAGTCTTTAAAATTGATTAATTTGATTTCAAATAAAATTAAATAAGTAGCCATTCAAAATGCATGCGTGATTGATGTACCTACTATCCATCATCTGCCTAGCCTTTTTCCCAACTATGTGGGGGTCGGCTTCCAGTCTAACCGGAAGCAGCTGAATACCAGTATTTTACATGGAGCGACTGCCTATCTGACCTCTACAACCCAGTTACTGGGTAATACGATACCCGTTGGTAAGACTGGTTGTCAGTCTTTCGGGCTTCTGACTACCCGTAACGACTGTCAAAGATCCACGAATGACAGCCAGGACCAACGACTTAACGTGCTTTCCGAGGCACTGAGGGGTCTCAGTATGTAAAGATGGTCACCCATCCACAGACCTTTCGCGCCAAGCGTAGCTTAACCTGATCGATCTAACTTTGCGGCTGTTATTATTTAGCCACGGGCCCCTACGGGTACCTACTGTCCAAATGATTTATAATCAAGCTAAACAGATTTGGTTGTACCAGAAGCTTGACATGTGACTGTTACGTAGGATTTCATGATTAATGATAGCATTAAGGAACTTCTGGGAGATAGATTTGCAAATACAAATAAGGACATAACAAACGGTCTATTCTGTAAAAATGACAGACAGAAAACTTAGGTGAAGTGAGCTTGAAGTCAGCTAACAAGACTCTCAATCCCTAGCACCAGGTGGAATGACGGCTCACTTCAATCTCACTTCATATAATACCATGTCGTGTAGCGGCAGGTAAAGCTAAACTTATAAAGTCAGAAATAAAATGAAATTAAAGAAAGGGAGGTAGAAAACAATTAAACATATATTTACAAAAAAAAGGATGGAGATGGATTGAAGAGTGGAGTGTAGTATGTGGAGGTGGGGTGTATGGATGACGATGCGTGATAGGTGGGTTGAGGTGGAGATCCAGTTGGAGCTGAGGAGGTAGACGCGAGGCAGGTGCTGGCGACAGGTGCAGATACAGCTGCCGGTCCAGGTGCAGGAGCAGGAGCAGGTATAGGTGCAGGTGAGAGTAGGAGCTGGTGCTTGTGCGGCACGGAGGACACCCGTAGGAGGGCCCACACAGCAGGCCAGGATGCAGCACGGCAGCAGGAGAGAGAGGCGCGGCGGAGACGCTGTCAGCCCGCCAGGTGAGGCGGCCCTCGGATGAGGCGCGGCCCAATGGTATTAGGAGCCCTTCACGGAGGACGGAGGACGGAGGTGTAGGCAGGGTCCGTCAGGTACCGGAGCGGAGAGGTACGCTGGGTATTCCCGGGAGAGGTAGCCCTGGAGTATCAGGTTCTATATTGTATTCGCTTTAGACGCGAAACCCGAACGAATAGATCCTTGCTTTGCGTGGATCTATTAAGTCAACTCGTAGAATAACAAACGTCATGTAGAAAAAATGAATTTGAGATAAGAAAATGGCCAGTGATTATTTTGCATAAGTTTGCATAATTATCTAATCCGCTAAAAAGATACAGGCCGGTAAGAATTTGAAAGGACCGTTGCCATGGCGACGTAAAACTGTCATAATAAAATATATTATTAATAAAATACAATAAAATATATAGTTATTTTGTATTAGAAGTATAGTGTTTATAGGAAAAATGATATCCATCAATGTGGGCGAAATTACCAACCCTTGAATGTCACTAAATCGTCGTAGTCTCATGTTAAAGTTGGAGCTGTGTCTGTGTACTGATTGTGGATAAAACGTGTCGTGATAAAATAATAATCAGATCAGCTCCTAACGGTAACAGAATGCTTGTTCTGACTTGGAGAAATGAATGAAGATAACTGTGAGTATTTAAGTACATTATGTTACAACCATTCCGGTGAGATTATTACAGAATAGATCGGTAGATGATAATACAAAACCGAAAACTGCTACATACGGCCACAATTTAAAGAAGAAGAAGAAATACGTTTATTCGCGGCCAACATGACGCAGAGAAAAAAAACATAAAAGAGCAAGTTGGGGAAAATATGCGTCACATCCACGCAAAACGGCCATCGCTCAGCATAATGATATGACCCTATGCGAACTAGAGCCCAAGCGGTGGTTTTTAGCGACAGCCGGCGTTGACGTGTTGACGTCAACCGGTGCAGTATACGATGAGATATAAATAGCACAAGAAATCAAATAATTAGACAATACTAAGTTCTAAATGTTGTTGTAAATGTACATAATTTCACTTGATACAATTGAAATCAAAGCAACAGTCAGACAACCAGTCTTACCAGTGTTCCCAGTAACTGGGTTGTGGAGGTCAGATAGGCAGTCGCTCCACGTAAAATACTCAGCAATATTTCAGCTGCATCCGGTTAGACTGGAAGCCAACCGCAAAAATAGTTAGGAAAGGGCTAGGCAGATGATGCTTTCTATTCATGGCCCTAATTACTGTCGTCTCTTGACCCTTGGCTTGGCCATGTTTACCTCTACCTTTCCACGAGCTACCGACAATCAATCAATCAATCAAATCAATCAATCAAAAGTCATTTATTCAAATTAGGCTGAGAGTCAGCACTTTTCGAACGTCAAAATTACAAAAGACAGTCCCCCAAAAACGCCCGCCCTTCACCACTTCCTAGTGCTATCGCTGGGAAGAAGAAGTGGCGCAACAAACTTCCCAGCAGCACAGCTGTCTGTTCACCTCGACCTCGCCAGTAAACCTCAACACAAAAAGCTGTAACAAAAGCTTGACAAATGCTAAAATATTCCTAAGTATCACCGTCACATTAAGTACGGCCTCTCCCATAAAAATCTGATCGCACTCACGTAATAAACGCGACGTAAAAAACGCCATCGGAACATTCCGCGTGCTAATTATCTTACATAAGAGTAATCACTGTGAAAATTGTACGCATAACACAGAGACCCACCCCGACACGTGAAGGTAAGTTGTCGGAAGTTGTCGTAAAGTTTCGGCGGTCGTCGTACGCGCAGTCGCATTTGGCAAGCGCGGCGCATCGGCTGCGCGGGAGACGGGAGTGATAGTGTTGCGAAACGTACTTTCGTGAAGTTTTAGTTTTTTAATTATTAAATATTCTTTTGCTGTATAGGATTTCTTTAGGTGAGTCTTTTCATTTTAGTTTTTTTTAAGTTAACGCTCTACTTTTCTTTGCAAGTTTCCGGTATTATAGTTTGCTTTCAGGCTTACTAACTGCATAGTCAAAAATCTCCAATAAGTCACATACTAAATAAATCGTTTGCATAAATATTCGCCGGCGCAAATTACATAGTTCACATAATTTTATTCGAAAAAAATGCAAAACGTGTATCGGAAGCTGCAAGCTTAAACTAGAAACATTTTAATTACTAAAAAACTGTAATAAATTGTTGGTTTTGCAAATTGGGCGTTTAATATGCACATTACGCCAATTTACAAATTAACACATAAGTACTTCAATTTTATTATATGTACTAACGTAACGTTTATTGTGTAACTAACTTTTTACACTAGTTACTAAATTGAATGCTAGCTAACTATACAAATAAATACAAAAACAAATTAAGTAATAAAATTAGAATAGATAGATAATTTGGATAATTTATTTGATAGTTTAATGCGAAAAATATGTAATAGTCGACAATATTAAATAATCTGATTAAAAATCAGTTACGAAAAAAAGAACAAATCTTTGTAAGAATTTAATCTTAAAGTATGACTGGTAAATTCTATTCCAATTTTCACTCCACTAAACGTTGAAATCACTTTCAGGCTATTAATTCTGGGCTGAAATATTATGACCTTGATACTAGCTAATTGCTTCGATTTATTTTCGTTCTCTGAAGTAGGTACCAATTACTTAAAAACCGTAGAGGCTTCAATTAAATAAATTTTATTGTACCTAGATAGTGTTAACCCTCAGAATACTAACGTATGTAGAAATAATAAAGGAATGGGCACTAATTAGTATGTTAAAAACAATAGTCAAATTAGTGATGATTGACTGATTTTCCAAACAATCACAATTATAGCTGACGCTTCCCATTACTTCACAGAAAATTATTGCCTGTACAAGTAACTTATATAGTATCAAGAATTTAAGATAAATTTTCCTTAGAAGAAAAATAATTGCGCTGATAATATCGGTAAGGTTCGATAACCTCACCGATATTATTATCGCTGATAGGTTTTCTATGAATCTTACCAAGGGGTATCGTATTACCCAGTAACTGGGTTGTGGAGGTCAGATAGGCAGCCGTCTCCATGTAAAATACTGGTATTCAGCTGCATCCGGTTAGACTGGAAGCCGACCCCTAGGCAGATGATAAGATAGGTTATATATCGAAATAGTCAAAGGAAATGGTCGATTAAACCGATATATCGGTATATTATATTATCGCCGATATAATCGACTATTTACGTCCGATTCCAGCCCTGTTGCCATCAATTTACATGACCAATAAATTCATGGCATCAGTTTGAAAGTCAATAGATGAATTTTCTTCCAACAAAATGCCTACAAACCCTTCTATTCCTTTTGTAGGGTATCTCAAAATTTAATTTAAGTTATAGTTTCGTAAAAGTAATATAAATAAATAAATATCCCTGGACATTTCACACAGCGCCATCTAGTCCCAAGCTAAGCAACCTAATGCTTGTGTTATGGTAACAAGATGGCTGATAAACCACTTATATACATATTTTTTTTGTAAATTTATACATATTATAGATAGAAAAACACCCAGACTCGGAACAAGTAGATATGACAGTACAGTTGGCAACACAAGCTAATGATTATCAAACAAAATGCCTACAAACCCTTCTATTCCTTTTGTAGGGTATCTCAAAATTTAATTTACGTTATAGTTTCGTAAAAGTAATATGACAGTACAGTTGGCAACACAAGCTAATGATTATCAAACAAAATGCCTACAAACCCTTCTATTCCTTTTGTAGGGTATCTCAAAATTTAATTTACGTTATAGTTTCGTAAAAGTAATATGATAGTACAGTTGGCAACACAAGCTAATGATTATCAAACAAAATGCCTACAAACCCTTCTATTCCTTTTGTAGGGTATCTCAAAATTTAATTTGCGTTATAGTTTCGTAAAAGTAATATGACAGTACAGTTGGCAACACAAGCTAATGATTATTGTAAAAAGTTTTAATAGTATTTGTGTGAAAAAGCTTTTTTTCAATACAATTTAAGAGTACTTTGATGAACCAATATAACAGTTCGTTATTTTGGAACTCGTGAAGTTTTTATTTTAGTTCAAGTAAAATTAATACTGAAAAATAATACAATATTAAACAAAAGAAAGTTTTTATTCTTTTCTTGTTACCTTTCAAAATTCCATTCAATTTACAAACTTACATCGCTGATACTAAAGAGGTTTTTTGAAATTTACGAGTGCAAAGTACGTATAAATATTTACATAACGAGCGGTCCATTTTTAAATATCAATAATATTATTCTTATTAAATACCTTTAAGCTAACAACTTTTACGCATGTTCCAACTTTCACTTCTTATTTGCCCGTGTAACAGTTACGTTACAAGATTCATTCTGTAAAGATCAACTAATATGTTTGAAGTCTTCAAAACTCAAGTGAATAGGTTACTTCTTCGCATGCGTGCGCTTTGACCGCATCATCGTTTTTAGTGAGATTGTCGGTACTTAAAGACAAGTCTTCTAGTGAGATTGTCGGTAAAGACAAGTCTTCATGAAGAGATGCAATATTGATCGCTCTCGTTGGGAGGAGTTGACAAAGGATAGACCTGTTTGGAGGCGTTTGGTAAAACAAAATGTTTATGAGCTTGAAGACCTGCGGAGGTGAGATGTCGACGGCAGGGGAGATCACTTCAAGAGTAAACCACCCTCCAACATACCATTACCACAATGGCATTCTAACGTGTCCGCACTGTGCACGTACCTTTACAGTCAAGATAGGTTACGTTAGCCACATCAGATCACACGCCGGTAACCTATAGTTATTGGAAACAATAGCAGTCACCGTAGCCGAAATCGGCATGGGAGGTGTATATTAAAAACGAAGGCAGTCATGGAGACTACCGACAGAAGTGTTAACTTAAAACTATGAAATAACAGTGCTTTTTTTAAAATTACCTAATTGAAGCGCGACACGTCACCTCATGTTAATATATCATAGCTACAGAAGATATATTAACATGAGCATATTGGTGAAGCACTCAACGCGTCTAAAGGCATATTTTTTTCTTCAAAAAAATATGATTTTAAATAATTTAAAAGCATGTTTTTTCTGAACAGCATAATATATTAGGCATTAAATTATTAGCATAATATATTAGGCATTAAATTATTTAATGCCTAATATATTATGCTGTTCAGCTGTATTTTGCATACTCCTAAATCGTAGACTAGTAAAAGTTTTTCGACGTGTAAAAGTGTTTTTTAAAACCAATAACGAATATAATAAATTCCATTATTTTTAGTAAATTGCCATACTAAAAATTTCTTGACAATATTTGATGCAATATAGTTTAGAGTGCTCTATTAACAACTAGTCAGTGGATCAAGTCTTTGAATATATTCACGACAGATTCTCATAGTCATCAATAAGTAGGTAAGTACATGTCAATTCCTCAACAAGGAAATATCGAGACATAAGAAAACACGTACTTTCAGAAAGCACGTATGTTAATCTTGACTCATAATTCCGGTAAAGAAAGCGATACAAACTCGAGCACCCAGTTTTGTGCAATTTTATAAAAGGCGACCTTATTTTATGTGCACTGCATCGGACTTTGATTGTCATGCACTTATTTCGACTTAAAAAGGAGAAAGTATTCCGGTGTTAATTATGTTTTGCGAGCCCTGTAACCGTATCAGTGCTCGGAGGCAACCATGCGTTTATTTTAAATTTTAAAATGTCAACCAATCGACATTACATTACATTTTTTTTTTATTGACAATGGGCTCACTCTTGACCTCAATCCAGCCCAGAGGCAGAGATGAGATCTACGGTGGAACGAGCTTGCCCAGAAGAAGCCTATTCACTCTCGCCTTGAAGAGATTCGGGTTGCATGAACTCGGGAATGCAATCATCATCACCAATTAAATAGGTAGTTTATAAAATAGTGGTTAGTCTATTACATTCAATTTGCTCTACATACTACTACTTCAATTTGCACTATACTAACATATAAGGTGCTATAAAAATATCTGCCACGGCTTTAATGGGAGGTAGTATTGTGTTTATAGATTACAATAGTGAAGAACTTTCGTACCCCGGAAAAGTTAATTCAATTTGAGAAAATATTTGACGACCGAGTGGCCGCCGCGCACGGCGGCATTGTTTGATAAGAATGGCAACAGTGTATGAATGAACGTCGCCGGCGTTTTTTAATTGAATTCAGTGCGGTGCGGTAACAGCTTACAAGTCTACGGGATGGTTTTATACTAATAAATCAATTCAAATTTATACGTACATTTTTTTTGTATGAAAAAAAATATGACGAATAATCAATAATTTATCTTTACTATTGTAATCTATAAACACAATACTATCTCCCACTGCAGCCGTGGCAGATATTTTTATAGCACCTTATATATGTAAGTCGTTAACTACGTGGTAACACGATATCCCTTCGCAAGTTCGGTTGTCAGCCCGACAGGCTGGGTTATGGATGCCAGATAGACAATAGCTGTTTGTAAAATATTGATATTCAACTGCATCTGGATAGACTAGAAGCCGACCCCAACATAGTTGGAAAAAGGCTAAGCAGATGATGATGACCATAACATCACGCCTGTCATTCCCGACGGGTTAGGCAGACTTCTGCCTAACCCTTCGGGAATGACAGGCGTGGCTTGGTGAAATGTGGGTGTTATATGCACTTGCATATAACAATCACATTTCACCAGTTTTGTGTAAGTCCCATGTATTAGGAGGCGAGCCTATTTATATATATTTAGTTGTATATACACTTTAAAAATAATTAAATTAAAATAAAATAAATATTTAAGTAACCCTTCGTGCGCGAGGCTGACTCGCATTTCTAGAATTGCCTCTTGCTCGAGTGGTTACAAGTGCAGTTGCTGTGATTCTGGGCCCGGGTTCGGATCCCAGATTATGCAGTGTTAGGATGTGCAAATTGCTAATCCATTGCTTCATAAGTTCGAAAAATTTGTCTGCTCAACACGTAAATAACGCAATGAATGTTTTTGAACTGTCAAAATGAAACCGATTCCGATTGATCGTGTGTTACGTAATTAGGGTGCTGTTTATCAAAGTAGTAAAATGTTAATCTTCCCTTTACAAAATAATAAAGTTAGGTGGGTACTCCAAAGTTCCTCCATGCAAAGTTTTCAAATACCACGAAATATTTCCCCACACAAGAATGCAGAATTCTGACATTTGTTAAACAGCTCTTCAACCTACCGTTAGTGTATATATAGGGTACCTGTCTTCCTGCGGTTTTAATGCTTACTTACACGTCAGAAACTAAGCCAACTTTCATATTTCATACTCGTATGTAAAATAAACTGAAAATGAGGTGTCTTGCGGTATAATTTTGAAATTACCGAGTTCCTTTTTAGGGATCCGTACCCAAAGAGTAAAAACGAGACCCTATTACTAAGACTCCACTGTCCGTCTGTCTGTTTGTCCGTCACCAGGCTGTATCTCATGAACCGTGATAGCTAGACAGTTGAAATTTTCACAGATGATGTATTTCTGTTGTCGCTTTAACAGAAAATACTAAAAACAGAATAAAATAAATATTTAAGTGGGGCTCCAATACAGCAAACGTGATTTTTTTGCCGATTTTTGCTTGATATTAATAACGGCAACAGGTCTACCTGTTGCCGTTATTAATATTCCAAAGGTACCCAGTACGTGACACCTAGACAAAATATGGGTTCCTCATAATATTACATTACTTATTATACAAGTTTTACTACTACAACTACATAAACCTAGTATATTTAAAATTTATTAAAAAAATATATACGTACAGTCACGACCAAAAGTATGTATACACTCGGCTTTACTCAAAAGCGATTTACTCCTTTATTTTTTAATAAAATTTTATGTTGTTACGAACATAGTATTTTCGAACCCATAGGTTTATGTAATGTGTCGTATTTCGACGTTACATTCGTTATTTCACGAAAAAATCGCAATTGACAGTTGTCAAGTGTTGACATATTGGTGCTCGTGACTGTACGTTTCTTTTCATTCTTTATTAGTTTTTTTTTTTCTAGAAGCATTCAAATTTGCCATATAAACCTGAGTTTTTAGAAGGTACTTTATTTTTACCGAAGATGTTTCAGAGTCAAGGTGAACTTCAATTTTAATTTAGGTTTAAAATTAGATACTAAGTTTAATTCTTAGATGTTTTCCAGTAAAACCATTTAATTAACGAAGTTTAGAAACGTATATCTTGTGTTTTATTAGCAGAGCTAGCTACAAATGAAATTATCAACTATTTTCTACTTTCATTATTCATTTAATTGTCGTAGTATAAAGCAATCAATATTCACTAACAATTACTATTAGAAAATAAATTGATGTTCAGCCGTGATGTTCAGATAATAAACAGAAGATGACATATTATTACAACTTAATGTACAGTCACTAAAGGAAATAAGTAACTAGGGTCGTCGGACATAGTTGAAGTTTAGTAAGAAACCGATGTTTGTGAATGAAATTAAATTTGATAAATTACTTGTTTGTTTTCTATTTTTGTTAGCCTACATTGTGTCCCACTGCTGGGCAAAGACATCCCATTTTTCCTTCCGAACCTCGCTGTCCCTGTCTTGAGCGATCTCTGGCCATGTTGGCCCTGCAAAACTCGTCCATCATAAAGAAAAGAAAGAAAAGAAAAATGCATTTTTTTTTATCATCTTCCTGCCCTTATCTGATGTTACTTGGGGTCAGCGAAACACGTTCTCTTCTTCCATTCTCCCCTGTCAACCGACACGCTATCATTCACTCCCTTCTCTTTCATATCATTCCTCACACAATCCATCCATCTTTTCTTCTGCCTTCTTCTCCCTCTCCATCCATCAACATGTATATTCATCACTCTTTTAGTCACATGCGTTTCGCCCCTTCTCATCACATGCTCATATCAAGCTAAACGATTTCTTTTCAACTTTTCTGTCACTGGTGCCACTTTCAAACTTCCTCTTATATACTCATTTCTTACTTTATCCATTCCACTCCACACATCCATCTCAACATTCTCATCTTAGCTGCATGCAATCTTTTTTCATCCGTCTTCTTCACAGGCCTGTCGTACATTATTATGTACGACAGGCCTTATCACAGTTATCACGGACTTATAAATTTTCCCCTTTAACTTGAGTGGCCCTGCAAAACTCGTTGTTTTCTATTATTATTATTCTTTTTTTAATGCGGCAACGGCAGAAGCAACTGTAGCCGTCAACGCGCGTCGATCGACGGTAGCCGCTGAAGATTGTCGATGACCGCTGTCGACGCGTCGGCGACTACAGTTGACTCTACCATTGACGCGTGCTGCTCGTGTCTATGAGACATACTTGGATAAGACTAGCCAGATTGATTGACACAATTATCTAGTGAATGTTTGATCATGTCTCTAATTAGTAGCCCGACATAGCTTTGTGATTAGTTGCCTAATTAACAGGTAGCCAAGCAAAGTGGACGCGAGTTACAGATCAAATTGTTTTAGGCTTTCGATATACATAGAAAGAAAGAAAATACGTTTATTTGCGGTAAACATGACGCAAAAAAGAACATAAAAAACAATAAGAAATGGTTGACATGCGTCACATCCACGCAAAACGGCTATCGCTCACGACAGAGCCCCAGCGCTGGTTTTCAGAAATATACGAGATAGCTTTGTGAGCATCAATTTAAATTATCGACACAATTCTCATGCGTTTAAAGCTCCATTTCCACCATGCAAGTTTCTTGCCTGTGACATACAATACATTGAAGCAACCAATGTCTTGCATCGTCGGACACTATTTAGATTGTGCAACTTCTACAGTCCTTTAAGTAGCAGTTTTCCTCTGATTTTGCATCACTTGCAAAATCGCAGTGATCTTTATTCCCATTCTAATAAGGTTGCTGTTTTATTGTTGTCACTGTGAAGTCTGTCAAAGTCATTGTGATCTTTATTCTCGTCACACTAAGGTTGCTATTAGGTAGCTGCTGTCAAAGGTAAATAACTGAACGGACTGTATTGATGCTTCAAGTTATAGTATGCCACAGGCAATTAAATCGCACCGTGTGTACCAGGCTTAATAGTCGCAGTGTATGTGTCCCGGTTTTATGGTTTGCGTATTATCATGTAAAGGTGTCCATTATGCACAATCATAGCATAAATACCTATCAAAGACGTCATTACTCATCTAAGAAAGTTCAGCCCTGTCAGGCCATTAAAAGCATTGTTGGATGTTTATTTGATGTACAGTCGGCAAAAGACATCGGTGTCGAACGAAGTCGGTGCACTGGTGACCCTGGCAATGGTCCCGACTTACAAGTTTTAGGTCGTGGGTTCGAACCCAGGCAGGCACATTATTTTGCGTTAATAATTTCATCACCACTGCTCTTAAAACGGTGAAAGAAAACATCGTTAGGAAACCGGCATGTCCTAGAACCAAAAATTTGAAGACTTGAGACATCTACCAATCTGCACTGGGCCTGCGTGGTAGGTTACAGTGAAGAGAGGAAGCCTGTGTCCCAGCAGTGGGAACATTATATGTTGATTATGCGGCAAAAGAGATAAAGATAGCAAGCAGCTTATATAGATACTCTTCTTTGTCTCATGTTGTAGGTACAGCCTCTTAGAGGCTTACTTTGTATTAATCATCATCTGCCTAGCCTTCTCCCAACTATGTTGGGGTCGGCTTCCAGTCTAACCGGATGCATCTGATTACCAGTATTTTACACGGAGCGACTGCCTATCTGACCTCCACAACCCAGTTACTGGTTCATACTTTTGGGCTTCTCCCGTGACGACTGTCAAAGATCTACGAATGACAGCCGGGATCAACGGCTTAACGTGCTTTCCGAGGCACAGAGGGTCTGGGTATGTAAAGATGGTGACACATCCACGGACCAACCGCAGCAAGCGTAGCTTAACCTGATCGATCGACCCGTGCGGCTTTTATAACTTAGCCATAAGCCCCTCGTACTTTGTATTAATAAAGGTACCATGTTTATTTCTATAAACGACGCTACTTCTTTTACATCATGACGCGCTCTGGCAGTTCTCCAAGCTAAACCTCTACTCTTTTTCTATCCTTCTAAATATGCATTATTTTTGCCCCTTATAATAAGTATGCCCTTTGAATAGTGTTTATCTCATCATACGGACCCTAAGTCTCATATTTATTTGTTTATTATGCTTGCCATTATGCTTCTTAAGTTGTTTGTAACTACATACCTAACTCTTTTGTCGACTGTACCTATAAAATGTATTGAGCTCTTGTCAATTTCGTTTGAGTGACTTTTTATATTTCTCTGAAGATGATGTACTTATCGTACTTATCTGTGAATATTTAGAAGAGTGCCAGAAGGGGATTTCATGTATGGAATACAAAAATACTGATTGTGCTATGTGGAAAAACACATTGAGGAAAATGTAGCTAAATTCAATTAGATTTGATTTTGATCGTACCTATTACGAGTAATATACATTTTCAGCGAAGCCCGTTTTTATTTTGTTTTTTTGTAGATAAATTCCTACTTACTGTATTACTAAGGGCATTTTTCCACCACACGTCACCGAGAAACGGAATTATTCGACCCGAACGTGACGTCCCGATGACGGCGATCGTTTGTCCACCGGGACCGAACTCGGCGGTTTAGTATGTTATGTTGACAAAACAAAAGGCGAGCGATAAAAGCTGTTGCGACAGCAGTGTGTGGAAAAGATCAAACATGTTTTTTATTGCCAGCTGGGCCCGTCATAACCTCGGGCCAAGCTCTAGCGGTCGCGCCGAACTACTCGAAACTTTGGCAGCCAGAATGACGGCACTCGAATGACGGACGTGCGGTAAACACGAGGCTATAGTAAATGGATGTATCGTTACTTCCGGCGCCGTCATCTCTGTATTACTCGAACGGCATTCCCTCACATTTATCTATCCGAAAACAGAATAAACCTCCATGTAATATTGCCAATAACTACCCAGTTATTGGCAATATTCTCGACCCTTGACCCTAGTGATATCTCGGAATTACCGAGTTATACCCATAACTCGATAATTCCGAGGTATCACTAGAGTTTTCTTTTGGGATTCTTCCTCATTATAATGCCAGGTTCCATTCCCATTGTGATCTGAGAATTTTATTTTGTTTTATCAAATAGGTCGTATTTTTTCATTTTTATAGGAATCTATTTTAACTCATTGTTATTGAAATTTATCCCCTCCGTGCCCCAGAAACCACGTTAAGTATTGGTCCCGGCTGTCATTCGTGGATCTTTGACAGTCCGTAAGGGTCGTCAGAAGCCCGAAACTCTAATAACCAGACCAAGGGGTATCATATTACCTAGTCACTGGGTTGTGGAGATCAGATAGGCAGTCGCTCCATGTAAAATACTCGTATTCAGCTGCAGCTGGTTAGACTGGAAGCCGACCTAGGCTAGGGAGATGATGATTGAAATTTTTCTAAGTAACTATAAAAAGTGCATCACATCCATTAAACAATTCATGCGCCCACAAATCTCGTTATAATTTTATTTTTGTTTATAATTTACCGCTCAACGTAATTAAAAACGTCGTTCGTTAGTGCAATCGTTTAAATATTACAGAGACCAAATGATGTTTTAAATAAGCATGCAGGCAAATAAAATACACACTGCTCAATAATAAAGGCCCAATTGAAACGTCGCTTGGACAAACCCGGAATGCACGTGAGTAAAGTCTCATGATCATAAAAATGAGATAACACCGGTGTAGTGTATAATCATTGTAATAATTAACCGTTTCCTACATTACCTACCTACCTACATAACTTGTTCCGATAGTCGTAACAAGTTGAACAGCTGATGGGTACCGACAGCAATATAAATCGCACAGTATAAAAGCCTGACTTTCAATTACTGCCTGAGCGACGTCATTACCCACACCAGCGCTGGGGCTCTGTCTCGCATAGGGTCGCAGCATAATGCTGAGCGATAGCCGTTTCGCGTGGATGTGACGCATGTCAACCATTTCTTATTGTTCTTTTTCTTTATTTGTTTTATGTTCTTTTTTGCGTCATGTTTACCGCAAATAAACGTATTTTCTTTCTTTCTTTCTATTTAATAAAAATCTTAAATTCTTTTATTGACAAAAAACACACATCTCAAGCCAAGTCAAGAAGCATGAAATTTTGCACAGGAGTTCCGTTCAGGAGTGTTCATCATTCATCAATTCATGAAAAAATCACGTTTAGTTTTTCGCGAATTTGAATTTTTTTAAATTTTTCTTTCCGTAAAAACCTAATTCGAACTATTACGAATATTTAAAAATGAAAAATAGCCAAATCGGTCCAGCCGTTCTCAATTGATGCGCTTACAAACGAACAGCATTTGGTTTTTTTTAAATAGTAGATATACAATGTAGATACGACTCGTAGTAAGTCAACACTCTCCTTATCTATGTATTAACATTAATTCTTGTATTTTATACTCAGTTTTTAGCTATTTATCCCGTATGTTGCACCTACCATGTGTTGTCTCTGAATCTCCCTAAAGTTGATTGGTAGAAAATGCCTCAGGAATTAAGTCCTCCTTGGTACAGTATTTTTTATACTTGTGCATAAAATTTAAAAAAAAAAATAACACTCCTAAAGCAGGTTTTGGTCGCCACAGTAAAAACAACCACACAAGCACAACCACAGTAGAAATTGTCTCTCACCAAATAAAGGAAAACATCTTAAAACGCTAACGATGATTAATATTTCCTTATAAAATTTCCAAAACCATTCATAATTCAGTTCTCTCCATTCAATGCAGCACGATTTTCGTTTTCTCGTAAAGCGGTGCGAAAGTGGAACATAGTTAATTATTGAGACCCTACAGGTAGATATTGCATAACAGAAATATTTCGACGAGGTCTAAAGGCTCCCAACAGACAGGCGCGACGCGAACATCTTTCTCGAAAACTTTTTTTTTTTACTTCATGGAAATTGTTCTACCGGAGTCGCGTCGCGCCTGTCTGCGGAAGTATTCACAATGTGAGTTATGCGGTAGGTCCAATTATATCATCATCATTATATTTTTGGCTTGCAAATGTGAAATGTTCACAGCTGATGTTTATTGAAATATTTTGTTTAATCATTTTATGGCAATAATAATAATGTTCATTTTATAGTATGGAAATATTTAAATGCAAATGAAAATTAATCAAGACTATTTAATTTTATTTGGTTTTATAAAGTACGGTGCACATGTGACATGGTCAAAGTTCGAATTTTTGTTTATCTCTCAAGGATAGTAGAATGATGATGATGATGATGATGAATGATGTTTGATGATTTTGATGAATCAAAATTAGAATCAGATCAGGTGGGGTAATTGCGTAACACACTAACAGCACCAATGGCTTTCATTTTGACAATTCACCAACGTTAATTACTTTATTTACGTTGTTGAGCAGATAATTTTTTCGAACATATAACAAAATGGATTAACAATATCTTTCAACTGATTCAGATTGAGATTAAATAAAAAAATAATAACTAAATAAAAATATTTATTTGCATCCTCAAACTTAACATAAAGAAACTGGTTTACAATAAAATAGGCTGAAATGTATTTACATTATTTAACATGCTAGAGTTGCAAACATATAAAAAAATGGATTAACAATATCTTTCAACTGATTCAGATTGAGAATAAATAAAAAAAAATAACTAAATAAAAATGTTTATTTGCATCCTCAAACTTAACATAAAGAAACTGGTTTACAATAAAATAGGCTGAAATGTATTTACATTATTTAACATGCTAGAGTTGCAACTAATGTGTGTTGAAAGTGTGTTACGTAATTCGGTTGTTATACTGATTTTTATTAGAAAACGATACTTTTGCCAATGACACGCTAAGTAGAAGACTTGTATGATATATATCAATATTGTTTATTAATAATACCTTTTCATATACAATGTTGTGGAAACTTCTGATACTTTAGAGATGAATGCTCAAGTTTGATACAGTTGACCTTTCTATTGACTAGACGAACTCGGTATTAGTTGAAAAACAATTTACTTATCTATTTTAGTAATAAACCTGACCTTTCTAATAATCCTTTGTCTGGGTTATGGAGGCGGTCACTAACTTTAGTTTAAATATTATCGCCGCAAATGTATCGTATTACCCAGTAACTGGCTTGCGGAGGTTAGATAGGCAGTCGCTCCATGTAAAATACTGGTATTCAGCTGCATCCCATTACACTGGAAGCCGACCCCAACATAGTTGGGGAAAGGCTAGGCAGATGGTGATGCTGTATTTTACATTTCTGTGATCATGATGTTTATGGGGTGAATGAATTACTTATGGGTGGTTAATAATTGTTTTTTTTTCAGCCAGTTTTTTTTAAATTACGTAGATAATAATTCCTCTAAAAGAAAACTTAGTAAAGATTGTTGATTTGCTTGTTTGGTTTTATGGTTACGAGTCTATGCACCATGCAAGAATTGATGAAGCATGTGTTGTGGTTATAATTTATGATCAAAGATCATAGACGACGATCTGATGACGTCATTTTCCCACGATGATAATTGGATTATGAATGAGGTTGCTATCATTAGATAGCAACCTCACTCATAATCCAAAGATTGAACAAATTCCTCAAGCATGAACCAAGCCTTATCTTAACCGACCTACAAGACGCTCGTAACGCGGAACACTTACATCTCAAAACGGTACGTGATTCAGCGACTGCAACCGTCTCCCTCACTCCTATACAGATGCATCATCCGTCCCGCTCTAAGACTTCACTTTCTCCGCAATGACCATCGACATAGGAAGTGACAATGAAATGACCGCCATCAGTTGCACGTGACGTTTTTGTTGTACTTATAAGTTATTATTACGAAGTAATAAAAAATAAGAGAAAAGTTTTGTTTGGTCCAGAGGGAAATTTCCAAAAAAATGGCTCACGGAGGCTATAACCGGAATTTAGGGAATTCCCCGATTTTTCAAATTTCGCTAATCCCAAAAGATTGAAAGACTTTACATATTTGGCAATTTTGCACTGAAAAAACATTGTCGACATTTTTTAGAACCATTCCTGATACATTTTTCTTTTTTGTACTGCTGCAATTTTGTATTACGACAACAAGCAAAATACAGGGTAGTTCTAACTCGAACTAAATATTGGCATTCGTTGTCCAATAAATTGGCTTTCCAATTTGAATTCAAATACAGACAACTGTATCTGCCATTTTCAAGCATTTTTATTGACTGTTTACGGTCCGTATTCGTAATTAATTGGTTAAAAAAAATCTAGGAGAAGTCTGATCTTACCTTACATCCATACTTTAATATTATAAAGAGGTTCTGTTAGTTTATAATGTAGGCGGTAATCAACGGAACTACCGATTCGATTCTGAAATTTTTTTCACTGGTGGGAAGCTAAAGTAATGCAGTGTCATCTATACTAATATTATAATAAAGACAAAAAAAATGAGTTTATGTATGTTTGTTTGTTACGCTTTGGTGCTAAAACGGTTGAACGGATTATGAATGAACCTGGAAAAGAACATAGGATACTTTCCATCTTGGATCGACGAAGTTGCGAGCAACGGTGTGCCTTTCTAACCTATTTCAATGTAGGTATGCTGTCTAGACGTTAATCGTTCGCATACCTCAGTCATTAAAGACACAATAAAAGGTCCATTGTGTGTCGCATAGATCTAATCTCCGACATCAAAGGGTTAATGACAAGTTACACTGTTATCTACGATCTTGAAATGTACAGCAAGTTATTCTAACTATTCTGTACGTTATGCTGTTATAGCTAAGCTAGGAACTTTTTTGTGAAAACCTTTATGAGATACTCGTATATCGATAAACCATTTTAAGATATATATATTATGGATGTTCGTGTGCATGTTTAGTACCTTCTTACTTTTTATTTAATTTTCCTTAAAAGCAAACCCACGTAGGTATGTACGTTCTAACCATAACTATTCACAACCACTAGATACGCTTCCTTTCCTAATTGAACATCAATCAATGTTATCGTACGAGTCCTCTAAACGCTGTTTACAAGACGTCCAAAAACCGATTTTTTTCAGTTTAATTCAAATAGATCACCGCTATTTTTTCTACAGCTGTTTACTGTCGGTTGCAACGTAAAACAGGTTATCGAAACGGGTCATTTTCGATACGAGAGTAATTTACAGTTGAGAATGTTTTTGCTTCCGTTTTCCTTAAGGTAAACAGCGGAATATTTCCATCAATCAAATGCAAAGCCCTGCACCAACTCTTGGTAGTTAAAAAAAAATAGTTCTGTTTCTTTTCACTCCTCTGAAGAGGAGATGAGTGGAGAGGAAACGAGACGTACGCAACTAGACCAGTTTGATTATCTTGCAGAGACAGAATCTGGTTTTCAAATAAGCTATCTTTCAAGAACTTTGAGTTCGTGGTTGTACAACTAGCTTCGTTTCTCTGACTGACTGACTGACTAATCCTACTAATATTATAAATGCGAAAGTTTGTGACGATGGATGGATGGATGGATGTTTGTTACTCTTTCACGCAAAAACTACTAAACAGATTTGATTGAAATGTTATAAACATTTCAATCAAATCTGTTTAGTAGTTTTTGGATTAACTCATATAATACTTTTTAATGCGGCAGTAAGTTCTCGTGGGATAATTTCCGAGCACCACGTGGCCGAAGCCGCTGGTGAAAGCTAGTCTATACTAATAATAAAGCTAAAGAGTTTGTCTGTTTGAACGCGCTATCTGGAACTACCGGTCGGATATGTAAAAACCTTTTTACAGTCGATAGCCTAATTCTTTTAACAACACGCGTAGATTAGAAGACGAGCAAAAAGAAAAAAAAAATAGAAAGAACGCTAACCTAAACGTAAACGAAGTGGTAACGCGGGCAGGTGATGCGATGCGATGAGGTGGATCGGGGGAACATGAAATTTCACATTTCATAATTTCACATCATCATCATCATCTGCCTAGCCTTTTCCCAACTATGTTGAGGTCGGCTTTCAGTCTAACCGGATGCAGCTGAATACCAGTATTTTACATGGAGCGACTGCCTATCTGACCTCCACAACCCAGTAATAATATCATACCATAATAATTTCACATGATAATTCAAAAACGCCTGTAACTGGTTTCATTGAAATAAATGCTTTGATTTCCACTTTCGGGATTCTTGTTCATGACATGTCAACAACAAACATAATTACTTTTACTCAACATCCAATATTCCTAGTCACATACCCCATTTCGCAGATCCGTCATCTTACTCTCCCCCATTTTCCGCTACAGCGAGCATCTATTCAAAAATTCCTAGAAATTAATGTTTCCCTAATAAGGCAGTACTTTGTCTTTTGTTCTTGACAATTAACCAGCCATATGTACAGCCAGCAAAATAAATAAGTGCCAAGCCAGTAACAGTGAGATTTCGCACTCACATTGTACATATTCAAAGTACTTAGAGGGAAGGTACATAAGTAATGCGGAAATACTAGGGTATGGTAGGGTTCTTCCCCAGGATAGCATCTATCTTCTTGCCAAATATTACGATTTTAAAAAAAATTGTCTGCCTGTCTAGACCGACAATTTTTTTTTTTTGTTATTTGTAGGTACCGTATATACTTTCATATGCATTAAATAAAAAGCTGTTATTTTGACATTACAAACAGACACTTCGAAATTATTTTATTTGTAAAGATTATTTTTACTGACTGTACCTACATAACATTTTTGTTGACTGTTCATCTCGATGAGACGTGACAGAGTCTCCGTTTGAGAAAGGGAATGATGTATCATCCTTTATGTGTTCACTTTAATATATTTGTGAGTCGCGTTGCCAAATATGTAAGGAACGTAAAATTGAGGAAAGTCACGATATTATTTTCTGTATGGAAGAACTGTCAAAAACTCAAAATAATTCCTCGGATAAAATTATCTGGCGTTGGAAAAACCAGCCCTAAGGATTATTACAAATAAATTAAGCATAATGTTTAAATTAAATAATAAAAAACAAAATTATCGATCCACCTTTCTTCACAAAATTGTTCACCATTTAAAATGCATTGGGTACTTCGACACATACGGAACTGGTTGACATAAAACATTACATCTGAGAAGCGTTTGCATAATTTTATAGTTTTGTGACCAGCCTAAAATGAGATTTCACCAATTTGTCTACTGCCATATTATACTACTGATGTGATTTAACTTTCTACCTGTCATTGTAAACAGATTTTTATTGATTTTTTATAGATGTAACATGTCGTTGATAGATTTCAAACAATAGCCCACCCACGCCTACAAAGCATTGTTAAATATAATAAATCTCAACTCTCTTCTTTTATTAATTTGTGCTGTCACATTATTGAAACTGTTGGAATGAACATTATACACTATTATTGTATTAGAGCCCATTGGTTTTTTATAATGAACAAAAGGATAGCAAATTGGATTTTTTTTTTATACAAAACGTTGCCCCACACTAGGAATTTCTCCTGTATCGTGGGTGCGTTTACAAACATTTAAACACACATACACAAACAGCCAGACTCGGAACAACTACTTGTAGGCCATACAAATATTTATTCCGTGCGGGAATCGAACGCGCGACACGCAGCACAGCAGTCAATCGCTTAACCACTGCGCCAACCGTGCCGTCGGATTTTATGGGTCTTCATCATTTTGCGCAATACCCTAAAATATTTTCTAAAATAAAAGTAGTCTAAGTTACTCTTTATGACATCAATTATCTGCCCGTGGAAGCCCCGTAAAAATTGGTTCAGCAGTTTCGGAGATTAGCCGGAACAAACAGACAGACAAAAATGGTAAACATTGTTTTTTTTTGTACCGTACCTAAATTCTTTATTTTTATTTATTTTATTATTTATGTACACACAGTAAAATACATAGGGATATGACATAGTTATAATGTGAGTACAAAGGTACTGCTTATTTCATAAGAAATTTCTTCTTTCATATGAATTTAGTAAAAAGCTGTTATTTTGATATTATAAACAAACAATAAATTTTATTTTTTTGTATTGATTTGTATAGACTAGCGACCCGCCCTTGGTTCGCACTAGTGCAATGGCGACATGTCAGAACAAAACAACGAGATTTCTGTGCTTTCTCTAAATTAAATGTTAGAATAAATTCTCTTAATGACGGTGAATACTCATCAAAATCCGTTGCCTAGTTTAGAATAACAACGCGGTCATAAAGACAGAAACGATAAGCGACTTTATTTTATATATTTTTTTATTTTATTTTTTTATTAATAAAATTGTAAATAACACCGTAATAGCTATAATACCAATGCAATGTTACTACCACAAAGATACACATACATCTAACTTACATTGACTACCCAAAAATACAATAAAAAATACAATCATAATAACAATTAAAATTACAATCTAAAATAAAAATAAAATACAATTAAGTACCTACAAATACCCGAGGGGCCCGTGGCTAAATAATAACAGCCGCACAGGTCGATCGGTCAGGTTATGCTACGCTTGCCGCGGCTGGTCTGTGGATGGGTGACCATCTTTACATACCGAGACCCCTCCGTGCCTCGGAAAGCACGTTAAGCCGTTGGTCCCGGCTGTCATTCGTGGAGCTTTGACAGTCGTTACGGGTCGTCAGTAGCCCGAAAGTCTGACAACCAGTCTTACCAAGGGGTATCGTATTACCCAGTCACTGGGTTGTAGAGGTCAGATAGGCAGTCGCTCCATGTAAAATACTGATATTCAGCTGCATCCGGTTAGACTGGAAGGCGACCCCAACATAGTTGGGAAAAGGCTAGGCAGGTGATGAAGTACCTACAAATACCATTAAAAATTCAATTAATATCACTTCTCGACATGAATGATACCTATAGATATAGATTTTCATTTAATGGACCCAGAGGAGCAATTTCCGTATCTTTAAGACCGTTCGCAATCTAATCTCAGTCTCTCAGTTTCGACCTGTCAACACCTTTTACCCTCATTTTTGACAATTCTTGTCACTGACATGAGTTACAGCTAGATATTGAAGTGCGGAAATTGGCACCCGTTTCAGGAAATCAAAAATAAATTCTCAATTCAGAAACCAATATATGCATACTAAATCATTTTGTTTAATGTTATAATATCGAATAGATATTATACATATTATACAAAATATTTTTGTATATTTTGGTTTCTGACTTGTGAATTTGAAGTTAAGTACTTGTCAAACTCATAAGGTAATTCCTTCAATGTAGCCCGCGAAATTCAATTTCTTTTTTTTAATTTCGTTACCTGAAGTAATGTCAAAGTAGAGTTTGACAACATCTCAATTTCAACACAATGACATTAGTAGCAATAGCTTTCATTCTGACAGTTCAACAACATTCATTGCGTTATATATGCAGGCTAGGCTGTAATATACCCCGCAGGCCCAGTGCGGGTTAGTAGATGTTATAATATGTCTTCGAATTTTTGGTTCAAGGAGTTTCCTCACGATGTTACCCTTCACTGCTTTGGGAACAGTGGTGATGAAATTATTTACACGAAGTAAAGCGCCTGACTGGGTTCGAACAGTCTACCCGTAAGTCGGAACTGATACCACTGAGCCACTGCTGCTGCGACTCTCAGCAATCATTCTAATTTAGGATGACGGAGCGTCGTTGTTCTTTTAATCAAAATTTAAAACTAATCGTAGGACCAATGCAATAAATTTTACTTGTATGCACTGTCATTAATAACACATGGAAATAGCTATGGAATTATTTCTAAAGCTTTCCATATCCTTTGAAAGGCACGAACCTTATAATAAGTAACATCAAAGGGTTTGAAGACTGTCATATTCGTCTTTCACAGACAAACGATATTGAAGGAACGGTAGGAGTTTTGTTATTGCCAAGTCTTATTATTAAAATTATGTCTTCTCAGTAAGAAGAATAAATGTAAACGAGGCAAAAGGAGTATACAACGTGGCGCTACAATGACGACATTAATTTAACACACGGGTAGGGCTAGTGGCCAGTATTCATAAAAATTATAAAAACATAAAAAAAATCGTAACTTGAAAACTTCCACCTGCGCCGCTCGCTGACATAAGGCTCTCTCTCTCTTTCCTTAAATTCGCCTTCTCTTTGCATGTTATGTGTTTTAATTACATTGATGCGATGTTATGGTCCGTGACCCCTGCGCTACAGTTCTTTAAGTCAGGTTGCTCTAAGATGCTATTTTAGAAAATCTATACTTATAATAAATCTGTAGAAGTGAAAATTCTGTACATTGATAATATCAAAAAAATAATTTACAGGGGGTGTTACTAGACCGACACCGAACCCAAAAATGTGATTAAAAAAATTTTTGTCTGTCTGTCTGTCTGTCGGTCTGTCTGTCTGTCTGTCTGTCTGTCTGTCTGTTTGTTCAGGCATCACGCAAAAACTACCGGTTCGATTACGATGAAACTTTGTATAATTATTCTTTAATATCCTGGGCACCACACTGGGTACTTTTTATCCCGGAAAAGTATATACAATAAAAAACAAACTTAATTTTGCGGTTCGATCCCTATACCCGATTACCACTGTCTGTACTGTACCAACCGCAAATACTAAGTTTGTCGTAGGTTGGGTCACCCGCAGTGGAGTTCATTTTTATTCCTTTTAGTTTTTAGAGTTATAGTTTATTTTTATATGAGTCGTAGGTATAGATTTTAATTTTAAAGTATAGGTAGTATATTTGATAGTGTACGTAGTGACCGTAGGTTATTTTTTAATACTGTTAGGTAGGATTAGTCATTCGTATAGATATTAGTTTTTAGGGATTTTGCTTATTTATTGAGTTTAGATTAGTTATCATCAGAAATAGGTTTATTTAGGTAGGTATTTAATTTTCTGTTATTGAGTTTTTTTTTTTAAATTAGGTAGGTACTTAGGTAAAGATATCATATAGGTACCCTCTTAATCACCACTAATGAGACACAATTGGTTTTCTACTGTAATTAGCCACAAAGGGCCCGCGAGATAGATGGCATTCTGGGGAAGCACATACATTTTATCCTGTTAGCACGTTCCCGTGGAATAATTTCCGACATCCACGCGGGCGAAGCCGCGGGCAGAAGCTAGTTGTTAATAAATAAATAATTATTAATGTTCAATTAAATTAAAATATATTCATAAAACTAAAACGCAAAACCGTATACGTGTGTTAAATTAATGTCGCCATTGAAGCGCCACGCTGTATAAGGATCGTAGCAGGTGACGTTCTGTAGTTTCTGCCTACCCCCATGGAAAGAAGGCGAGAGTTTATGTATGTATGTTTGTATGTAGTGAGAAGAATTTGATTAGTCCTTGGTGAAAAAAGTTTCTCAAGCTTTTTTACACACCTTGTTTTATTGTACTGTACAGCAGTGCGATTCTGTAACTATCTCAACGTGATAACTTAGGTGAAGTGAGCGTGGAGTGAGCTGTCATTCCAACTAATGCTAGGGATTGACACTATTGACAGCTCACTCTAAGCTCACTTCATCTAACTCTTCACGGTGAGATTTTTACAGAAACAATCGGTAGTTGTACATACAGACATACATAGGCACATAAACAGTCGCCTTCTTCCCATGGGAGCAGAAACTACAGCACTCCACCTGATAAGATTCGATCCTATAATAATAATAATAATATCCCTGGACATTTCACACAGCGCCATCTAGTTCCAAGCTAAGCAACCTAATGCTTGTGTTATGGTAACAAGATGGCTGATAAACTACTTATATACATTTTTTTTTTTTTTTGTAAATGCGTACATATTATAGATAGAAAAACACCCAGACTCGGAACAAATACATGTAGGTCATACAAATATTTGTTCCGTGCGGGAATCGAACCCGCGACACGCAGCGCAGCAGTCAATCGCTTAACCACTGCGCCAACCGTGCCGTCCTATGCCACATACCTACTCATTTTGCTTCGATTACGTTCATACATCTGGTCAAATAAATTGAAATATCCGAAAACCTCATAAGGGGTCATTGTACTCATCATAATAAACAACTTTTAATATTTATTTATTTATCCAATTATTTGAGGCATCAAGGCCCATACAAACACAATACAATATTATTATAACTTAAAAATACTATAAATACATACAACATTATTATTACTATTAAATTGCGTCGTGTTTCGCTGACCTGGTGTCATGTAGCCGGCCACGAAACCGGCGGTACACCACACCCTTCAGCCAGAACTCTTCCTTGAGGAACTTCTCGAGATGATGTGTCGGAACACGCACCACGAACGACTTGAAGTTCGTGTTGTGACGCGACTACAACTTCTCGACCCTCAAAGTCCAGTTGTTCTTCACACGCATGTACTCCACGATCTCCTCAACCTTCGTGGAGTGGTGCAATATGGTACCAACCCAGAGAAAGGACAAAAATCAGCTGTCCCCTAGATTTTGTCGGGTTATACTACCTGCTCCATACATTTAAGTTGTGAACATATAGAGTAGCAGATATAACTCGCGTTTTTTTCCAATTACTCTTTGTATACAATTGCGATTTTCGTAAAAACAAAGGGATAAAAGTACTCGTTTGATCACGATACTGCCATTCATATTCGTTTGACAATTGGAATCGACATGTTAACGTTCTTTGCAAAGCTCATACGGACCTTCATGAGGAAAGAATGGCCGTTGATTGACAGAGCCTGAGCATGCGTAGATTACAACAACAGGAATTTTAACGTCCGTTCACATGGCAGTACCGCTTTTAGCATTCAAAACAATAGCAACCTATACTACGTTCACGATTTAGGTTCCAAACATGGAAACAAACACGTATTTTTGGAACAACGACTTTAAAACCCTTAGTACACAAGTTTGTGCTACAACTACTATAAACATTTTTTCAATAGTAAATACTTTTTATTCTGAAATCAACTGAATTAAACATTATCCGAAGTTGATATTCGTTCAAGTAGAAACGACATAAATTGAAAGCAAGGAATGGAATAGATTTTACGTTAGATCGAGCATTACAGGACTTGTTCGCGAGCACAAAGTTTCTTTAGTACGGACCATCCAACAAGCGATTCCCTTTCGAATTATGATAATGAAGTCGGTAACAACTGATGAAATGGCTAGCGAAGATATTTTTATGACCACAAAAAAACTTGCAAAATGCTTACGGTTTATACCTACTATTCTTAATCCTGGGCTGCAGTGCGATTCTGTAACCATCTCACCGTGAAAACCTTAGGTGAAGTGAGCGTGGAGTGAGCTGTCATTCCAACTAATGCTAGGGATTGACACTATTGACAGCTCACTCTAAGCTCACTTCACCTAACTTATCACGGTGAGATTTTTACAGAATCGATCGGCTGGTCACATCTGTCGCATGCCGGAGGAGCTATGGGCTAAAGTAACCACATAATAGGTCCCAAACAGCAGCAAACGACAACGCGGCAGGCCCAGAATGAGATGGCGGACGAGCTCGACTCTTTCCACAAGGATTGGCGTTTAACAGCTCTGGATAGGGATAAGTGGAAGGAGGGAAGGGAGGCTTTTGCCCTGCAGTGGGACAGAAATGGCTGAATAAATAAATAAATCCTTATACGAACTACATCATCATTTTTTCTACGGGAAATAGGCCTCCTCCAAGCATCACCACATTGACTTATCCAACTGGTCTATTCCGTGAAATTCTCACCGTGAAAACTTAGATGAAGTGAGCTGTCATTCCTCCTCATAAAAGAGATGTACACTATTGACAGCTTACTTTAAGCTCACTTCACCTCGTTGCCATGACGAGATTTTTACAGAATCGATAAGCTGTACTTCTCACATTCAGCGGGGTCCTACAACTTGAACAAGATCTGGAATAAATTAAAATATTCTAGTAGACAAAACGGTGACAAAACGGGGGACTCCCGCTCCGGCTCGTTCTTGGTGCAAAGGTTAGCCATTGCCATCCATCGTGGCAATGCAGCAAGCGTTTTGGGCACCTTTGCGCCGGGAACAGTTAGGGGCGGGTTATTTGACTAGGCTGACGTGTTGTTCTTGTCCTTATATTATATAATTTTATTTTATTGTTTTAATTATTAATATAATATAAACATAAACTTTCCGGAATAAATTCTCTAAATATTAATGATTAATTAGGTTTTTCTAGTAGAAAAACATATGGTTCTTCATAAATTACTTACGAGTACATATAACACACACTATAAATGCCTGTACATGATGCGACATAAATCAAAGTAAGAGTCTATGAAAGAAAGCCCTCGTTATTCATACTCATGTTTGCTTCGACCCACTGACTTAGACCGGTGTCTTGTTATTGTAATATGGTACCTATATTATATGGAAAATACTTGATAAAACCTATTGTAAGTACCATCGTATTTGCATGTCTTATAGCTGATGAAGAGAGCGTCATGTTTTCATACTGTACAGATAGCATCAAAAGTTAAAAGTAACAATTTTTTTTTTTTTTGTCACATTTCGTGACATTTCTGCGCCCCTAGCGTAGACATTTTTCGTCGGTTATCAAAACAGAAATCAGCTGTTTCATGGAAAAAGCCTACGCGGTCAAAATGAATGGAACAGCATTTTTTTTTAATAACTGACGAAAAAATTCAACGGAGTGTGGTTCGCAATCATGTACGAATCCGGTTGTGGGTCGATCCCCCGCCAGCCTGTATAAAATTAATATTTTTTCGTATTTCCTCCTAAAATTACTAATCTCCTGGTATTAACATTTCGTGAATCAAAATTTGCGTTATGTAAAACAATTAGGTATTATCTCAATATTGTTTGTCGAAACGAACTTAAACTGAATCTTTCAAAGATATGTATGGTTTGATATATTCAAGAGTATTTTTATATTATTATTGCTCCTAGATATTGCAATAAGAGTCTAACAGTTCATAACAGTGGCATCTTTTTCAATATCTACGCAGCTAACAATGCACTTGAAACAAAAACATTTCCAAGAGCTTTGGTATTACAATATAGAATTCTGTTATTATTTTCAAGATAATATTAATATTTTCGAGGACAAACATTTATTTTATGAGGCGCATAGGGATTATTAATATTATAAAAATGGCATTAGCTTGTAACCTAACTAAGAATTTGGCTATCTTATTGAAAAAATAACTTGGTCCTATCCAATAAGAAAACTTAATTATTTATTTTTTGCAAGTATTTTTCTTGACATTGAAGTAAATGTTATACGTAAGTATGTATCTACACCGCATCATGCGAACTACGCAACATACCGACGTCACGCAAAATCCTGCATCGCGCAAGCAGAGTTTACCGTGTGACTAACATAATTATATACGACAGGCCGACATTAATCATCGGGCAGTTGTCCACCAGACACCTTCTGGTCGAAGGATCGTCCATTTTCTATGGAGTATGAGTGAACTTTATACCCTGTTCCTCATACCACTATAACTATGTATTTTTTAATAATATTAATCTTGATTTTGTTTTGTTACAGATAGCCTTCAATAATCCAAGATGGCGGATATAATAATGAATTCCACACAAAGCGTGCTGAAAGAAACATACGACTATTACCTATGGACGTTATCATTGTCAGGTAAGAGATAAACACCACTAGTAAAAGTATGCATTTTCTGTCAATCAACCTGGCTTTTCCCAACTATTTCGGGCCAGCTTCTAGTCTAACCGGATGCAACTGAATACCAGTACCTATTTTACATGAAGCGACTGCCTCCATAACCAGTCACCAAGTAACACAATACCCCTTGGTAAGACTGGTTGTCAGGCTTCTTGTCCGATCGATCTGAAACGACTGTCAAAGATCTACGAATGACAGCGTGACTAACGGTTTAACGTGCTTTTTGAGTCATGGAGGAGTCTCAATATGTAATGCATGGTCACCCATCCACGCACCGATTGCGGCAATCGGAGAACCTTCGATCAACCCGTGTGGCTGTTATTATTTAGCCACGTGCCCCTTCTGTTTTAGTTCCATTCCATGCATTTTATGTATGCATAAAATATTTCAATATGCACACAGAAAATTTTGCACACAGTCGCTAGACAATGCGACTCTGACTTATGAGAACAATACACGGTTTGACCAAATTTATGTCATTTTAACTAAAAAGCGTAAAAAAGTATGGCCGACGTTGAATTATTTATTTTTATGTTTATACGATTCAATATTCTGTTTTTACATCCCAACTGAGAGACCTATAAACAAATCGTGTATTATTGCCTAAGGGCTGATTTTTCAATAGTCAGATAGCTTATCTAAAGAATAGGTATGAAAGTATACCCACAGAGTGGCAAGTTAAAAAAAAGTGCTCTTTCCTAGGCGGTCAAAATGTATGCAACAGTTTTTTTTTAATACCTAACCGACAATAATTGTTAACACGTTGGGTTCAGAATCATATTATACAGAAACTATGGTAACAGGTTGTGCGTCGATATCCCTGCCACCCTGTATTTTCTATAGGTACAAAATGGTCAATAATATGAGGACTAGTGATGATTCGTGTGTGGATATTTATTCCTGAGTCAAAAATTATCTGACCGCTTAAAAATAAGAAAAACTATACTTAGGAACTAAACTACCATGTCCTTTAAATTTCGAAACGACTGGTTGACACTTCCCATGACCCATGGGCTGGCTTTTACCTTGGCCAGAGGCTTAGCATTGCCATACAACGTGGCAATGCCGCCTGTGTCTTGGGTACATTACCAGTCGACAGCGATGCGGATGAATTTTTCGACGCTATATTTTAGTTTGTGAATAGTTTTAGTTAATCTAAGATATAATTTTGTTATTTTAGTGTCAGCTTGTAAATTGTAATTGGTACCCTATTAATAAATAAATACTTCCATGTCGTTCTAAGCATACTCTTTTCAATTCTTTCACTACAAAAATTTCTTATCACTCTTAACGTCACTCCCATATCTAACACTATGCATTTAATCCCACATACAGAATTAAGCCGTTGGTCCCGACTGTTATTCGTAGTTCTTTGACAGTCGTTACGGATAGAAATATCCCAAATGTTGGTCTCGCCTATTGTGTTACCCCGTAACAGCGTTATGAAGGTCAGATAGGCAGTCGCTCCATATAAAATACTGGTATTCCGCTGCATCCCATTGGTCTGGAAGCCGACCCCAACATGGTTGGAAAAAAAAAGGCTTGGCAAGCCAATAACATGCCTATAGCGATCCGCACTGTTCGATTTCAAGAGTAAGTGATAGATAAATTGCCTATCTCATCCATACATGTTACATGGTATCGTGAATAATGTGGGCTACATTTCACCGATACAACTATTAATAAATAATGGACCGGACTCGAAGCTGTAAATGAATATTAATGTATGGGGTTAATTTTGGTTTACCGGGTTATCTTTCATGTCAATCCTTTTTAGGGTTCCGTACCTCGAAATAAAAAAACGGAGCCCTTATAGGATCATTTTGTTGTCCGTCCGTCTGTCTGTCTGTCTGTCAAGACCCTTTTTCTCAGGAACGCGTGGAGGTATAAAGCTGGAATTTATATCAAATACTCAGGTCTACTGATCCTTGGAGCTTTGAAAAATCAAACTTCTAAGCTAACGCAATCAAAAGATACAGCCGTTTATGCTGCAAATTTCCGCAAATTTACGACACTTGCAAGGGAATCAAAACCTACAGGGTACTTCCCGTAAACTCAGAATCTTGAAATTTGGTACGAAGCAACGTCTTATAGCACAGATAAAGGAAAAATTGCGAAAACCGTAAAATTATAAAAATATTTTTAATAATTTTAAATTGTACTGCTGGACGAAGGTCTCCTCCATATTTTTCCACTTTTCTTTGTGCTGTGCCTTCTCCGTCTAATCGGTTAGAAACGAGTCCAAATCGTCACTCCAGCGTTTTTAGCGTTTTTTTTTTCAATCCTTACGGATTAAAAATAAAAATCTGTGTCTGACATTTCTGATTCGCCATCTGTTTCATTTATAAAGGAAGTCAAAGCATAATACTTATCGCTTATTATATTAATGGAACATTGTTGGCCCTGTGGCAACGGGCCCGACTTACGAGCTGTAGGTCGTGAGTTCAAACCTAGGCTTTACTTTGTGTAAATTATTTCATTGCTCTCAAAACGGTGAAGGAAAACATCGTGAGAAAACCGGCATGACATAGAACTAAAAATTCGATCAAGACATGTGACATCCACCAACCCGCACTGGGCCGCGTGGTGAATTATGGCCCACTCTCGCTCACGGAAGTCTGTGTCCCAGCAGTGGGAACACTGGGGAAAACTGAGGGAGCACTGGGACCACAGAACAGATTTATCTGTTTGGCACAGAGTGAATAACCTGGATTAAGACATACTTTTTGTAATACCGACAGTACGTTCCCGTGGGATAAGTAAGCGAGGCATAAAGTAATTAATCAGAGGGGCAACTCTCGTAATTTTAAGACCGTTCACAGTCTGATCTCAGTCTTAATCTGTCAAAAAATACTTCTAATTTCCCTACATTTTGACAATTTTTTGACATTTGTTTGTCGCTGAGATGAGACTGCGACTAGATTTTGAATGTTTTAAATTACGAGAATTGGCCTTCTGATATAATGCTCTGTAAGCCAAAAAAAGTTATTCTTGTTTACTTAGAAACAACTTAGAAATATTTTCTTACCCAGATTTCTTTACATTTATGATAAAACTACTTTCATGATTTATGTCGTCTTTTGTATCGGATAGCTAAAGAGATTTTTGACACAAAATTAAATGGATCTGTCGTAAACATTTTCAGCAATACATTGTTGCCAATCTGATTATATTTCGATGTTAAATTCAAAACCTGTTAAAATTGTATAAATACCTACATCATTTATTTATTAAATGATTAAAATAATTGAATCAGGCGTTATTTTGCATTCCATAAACATTAATTTCAATTACAATTGCAGCTTTATTAATCTAAATTAATCTAAACTAATCAAGTTAACAGAATGAACTCTACGTAGGTACGTCTCTTATGTTTGTTATTCATACAAAAATTATTATTTTATTTATGTTATGTCCGGTTGCTGCCATAAATTATCGTGACTTGACCAAAGTCACATTATCTAAAATATTCTTATTAGTTTAGAAAACTCGGTAAAAAACTAACACTATGCCAGCGACCGCATTCGCGTAGATTTCGTATTTTTTAAATATTATTTAAGTTGTTGGTTGTTCAGCCGTTTAGCCGTGACAGCAAATAACTTACAGACAGAAAAATAGTTTTGCATTTATTTTCTTAGTATCGATAGTACACCCACTTTTGCTTTTAGTCTGTGCCAAATAAATGTATTTTCTTTACAGAGATAGAAAAAAAAAATACCAACATTCACAATAATTAAAGTAAAATAATACTTTACAAATTTAAAGATTCAGATTCATTTATTCCACATAAAATAGAGTACATCAAATGGTCTTAGTTTAAGTTAGTCTCATCCATTTTGCTGGTGATAAGCATGTGAAAATGTCAGTCTATACAAATTTAGGAATTTACTTTAGATTACAGTTACAGAAAATAAATTATAAAGTATGTCAAAAAAAAAATGTCAGATAATAACAATAACAATCAGTAATTAAATTAAATATTCATGTCTGTCACGCATACCATGGTAATAATGTTTCATAGTGCTATTCTTTAAAAATCTCACCTTGAAAAATTAGGTGAAGTGAGATATCAATCCCTACATAAAAAAATCCCTAGCGTCAGGTATTATGACAGTTCACTTGAAGCTCACTTCACCTAAATATTCTCGGTGAGATTTTAACAGAATAACTATATCGGTTGCTATTTTGAACGATAAATCGGTGGACTTTTTTGCACTGCAATGTACGAACATAGGTTTTCGCGTTTTAATGTCAGTCAGGCTTTGTTTTCAACAAATGAAGCTGGCTCACGAATGTTTCAATATAGACGCTACGATGTTCTACCGGAAATGTTAAAAAATCGTACAATATGTTCGATGAATCATGGCTGGTGCGAATCGGTGCAGCGAATGTAGCCGGTCCGTTGCGCAATAACATTTTTTAGGAAACAAATGGTGACATGAGGCGAGTGTGAGATATAATATCATGCGTGACACTGACAGGTTGCTTACTTGGCGCCTAGAGGAGCCTAGTTACTTTACATCCTTCCATACTTGCTAGGCGACTAGCGAAGGAGCCAAGCGCGCAGTGCGGCCGGTTCCGAAAATTCTAGAGCGTTCTTTTTATTTCGGTACTCGCAAGGCGACTCGCCAGGCTCGAAGCGCTAAGCAAGTATCCTGTCAGTGGGTACGTCGCCTAAACTGTAAAACTGAAAATTAATATTGTTTTCACTGCTGAGACACAGGCCCTCTCTCTGTGAGAGGGGGCCTGTGTCTCGTGGAGGGTACTCGGTCGTAATCCACCACGCGGATCCAGTGTGGGTTGGTGGATGTACGAGTATAACATCATAAAGTTTATCAACATAAACGAATATCATATCAACATAAATTAAAAAAAAAAAAAACGAGTTTATCAACATTGATCGTTCATTTTTTTTTATTTCTTATGAAATAAGCATCACCTCTGTACCTATTTTTTCTGTTCTGTTTTCAATGTCTGTTTATATGTGTGTACATAAATGGAAAATAAATAAATAAACTCGCCAAAATGGGGTTAAAAAAATCTAGGTAGGTACCTAAATTTTCATTCTATAATTTAAAAAAAAATCCTTTGTTACAGATGATAGAACCAAAGGCTGGCCACTCGTCGACTCCCCCGCCCCGACAGTCTTTTACACCCTTCTATACCTCTTCATCGTATGGATTGGTCCAAAAATGATGAAGAACAGAAGACCCTTCACGCTGACCTGGTTGCTGGTTCCCTACAACCTGGCGATGGCAGCGTTAAACGCGTACATAGCAGTGAGGTTGCTAACAGCCTCGTTTAGGCTGCGGTACAGCTATATTTGTGAACCCTGCCGGCAGAAATATGATCCTGATGAGTTACAAGTAAGTACCTACTTTTATTCTTGTTGAAGACACTATTGTTATTGTTGAATGCTCTGGGTTCGATTCTCAGGTCGGGCAAAGTGTTATTGGTATTAGGTTACGATTTTTTTTGTAACAGCCCGGATTTTGGAAGTTGGTGGTTTGATACCCAGTTCCAAGTGGAAATAACGGCGGCTTACAGTGATTTCCGCCAAAAAAAAGCGGCCAAGTGCGAGTCGGACTCGCCCATGAAAGGTTCCGTTTTACGATTAATGACGTATTCAAAAAAACTACTTACTAGATCTCGTTCAAACCAATTTTCGGTGGAAGTTTACATGGTAATGTACATAATATTTTTTTTTTTTGTTTTATCATTCTCTTATTTTATAAGTATGGGGAACCCCCAAAATTTATTGTTTTTATTTTCTATTTTTGTGTGAAAATACATCTATTTACCAAGTTTCAACAGTATAGTTCTTATAGTTTTGGAAAAAAGTGACTGTGACATAAGGACGGACAGACAGACAGACATGCTCAAAATGTAAAGACGACAACCTAGCAGAATAAATCACGACCTTACACGTAACATTGTCATTAAAAGTTAGGCACTCCTGTGCACAACTGTGCAAGGGACTCTTTTAAAAATAATTGGATTTTACAATGTTTTCAAATTACAGTGTTAACAAGCATGGGCATTAAAAACTTTGTTTATTAAAAAAGTTTTTAGTCTGCTCAGAAAGAAATCGTCAATTCTTAATGTCATTTTCATACTCGTACATTGCTTAGTAATGTGAAATCCCAGTGATAGACCATGAAATAGACCATGAAATCTGCGTGAACAAAGGTCTTACAAACAGCTGACGATCACAGATGTACTTAAATGGTAATTTTATTATTCAGAAGAAAACTTTTAACAAGAGGTCGACCGTTATTTTACGGCCTTTTCCCTACTTTTCTTTGTTGTTAAAGCAATAAATAATAGTCATATTTATAGGTAATAAATACGAGTAGGTACTATTGTGGTTCTAACGATCCGTGAGTCTTTATTTTTAAGATTTGTATTGTTCATGTGGAATGAAAACCGAAACAGACAGTTCAGAGGTAGGTAGGAAAAATTACTTCTTAGGGCCTTAATTTGCAATTCTGCTTTGATCTAAGACAAAGGAATATTTTACCTAGGTATTATTATTCCTTTGTTTATCGTCCATTATCTTCTTGTAATTAGTCTTGTCGGAAATTGCTATGAACTAACAATCTTATAACAATTCCCTCAAGAAATATTCGATAAAATAAAATGTTTATTTGTGTAAGTAGATCTTTAACAACTTTTATAATAAATTGGTCAATTATTTAAAACTAGATGGCGTCCGCATTTCCTAACATACTGACTGACTGAGAAGAAAGAAAGAAACTCAGAACCTATAAAATGAATATGCCTATTACGTGGTCGTTCAGGAGTATTCCCAAACTTAACTTTAACCAGAAACGATTAATTATAAACAATTGAGCACGTGACTAAAGTTGAGACTTGTTAAATATTTGAAGATATTACGTGAAAATTTATTTTACGTAAATGTTTACGACAACTTGTTCATGCCAGTCCTGATAATCCCGGGATTGAACTTGGCTGATACCAGGATTTTCGGGATTTCCAGAAATAGGTTTTGTTTGCGTTTTATTACGCCCTGAATATAAGCTTAACCAGATTTCGTAAAGAGCAAATAAAAAGTATCGTTAAAAGATTATAAATATTCAAGATAACAATGAAAGGGAACATAAGAACGACATGGATCAGTATCACAAACTGCTATTGACTCTGAAGGAAAAGTTACAGCTACAAATTGATAAGAGTATGGTCTTTCTGATGTACAGAGTCAAAAACATTACCTATTTTAAAATGGAGTAGTTCATGAATAGCAGTTAGAATTAACGTATTGTAAATATCTATTTATCTACAGCTCCTCCAACCACTTTAGAACCGGAGCTGGCGTCTTTAGCTGCTGCTTATATATTGGCAATAAACTAAGAAGCAAGCTTGGAAATGAAACATTACATGCTTTGATATTTTTGCGATGCGTTTCCACCTTCATACTCAACCTAGCACATACAATGTCCCATAAAACTTTATCTCTGTGTGTGTGAACGCGGTTATCTCTGGGACTACGAATACCTATGCTCGCATTTAGATAGTCCAATTATTGAGCAAGGTTATAGGCTATTTTACATTACGCTGCGACACATAGGAGAAAAGGAAAAAAGAAAGAATGGACACTCAGCGAAAATGGTATAGCGACGTGATGTGTCAGTTGCCGAAATTTGACGCGGACGAAGGTCAGAAGCTGGGGGCCTACTCCGAAGTGCAAAGCGCGAATGTTCGGATCGAACCGACAAATGGCCGAACCGAATATTATTGAAAAATACGAAAAAAGTTCGGATCGGCTCAGTTAGGTCGGGACCATAGTCAATATTCGAAAGAGTGTAAAGATAAAGATACTTTATTTGTTAAACATGTCTTTACATACAAATCAAGCATGCAAGATCTTAAATATAGTTTGAAAGTCCTTACATGTTTTGCCCGACCAGGCGTACAATATTTTTTTATTTATACCAAAAATTTATTTAATTCAATGAACCAAAGACTAAAGACTGTGTAGGAGTGTAGGATCGGAACCGACCAAACCAAATAGTAACTTCGTAGCAGGAAACGGCCGAACATTCGGCCGATACTACTTCGGAGTAGGCCCCCTGGTTTATGTAGTAAAGAATTGTTTTGCCTATCTCCATTGTTGTCGATCTAGTGAAAGAGCGAAGGGATAGTTCTTTCTCCCGTTGCGCGGGCGCGCGCGGCGAGAGGGGTGAGGGACGGCGGCGGCGCCCGCTGCGAGCGCGCAACATTGGTTCCGGTCCGCTAGTCAGGAAACGCGATTTGTATCAAGAGCACGCCCCTTTTCGATCCCGGCGGCCCGCCTCGCGAGTGCAACAGTTTACCTTGATGTGTTTATCCTGATTAAACGCGATATTTATTAATCGACTTTGATTACTGAGTTATCCTTTCAGCTCAGTAAGTGGGATTAGATTCCATAAACGTCCACTTTAAAAGTTTAAATGTGAACTCGAATGACTAAAGTATACGTCGTATATTATTAGTACCTATTTCGTGAGTGTTTCTGTTGTGTGAATTGTGTAAACGTGCGTGTGCGCGAAAATGAGCGCGGATAACATAATAAAAGAAGAAATTAGCCGCATTCGTCGCGAGCTTTTAACAAATTTAGAAGAACAATTAAAACACCGCGTGCGTAAACTGGAAACGGAAGTTTACGGCGCGCCGGTTTCGCGTGATATCGATGAAGAGGGCTCTTTGACACCACCAATATCTACATCATTGACCATCGGACATGTGACACCGGCCGGGCGAGGCTGTGGTCATCAAGCAGCGCATGGGAGTGCATCCTGTACCTCTGTTCCTGCCACGACGTGCCAACATGGCTACTTCACGAGTTCGTGGACGCCTGCCACTACCGGTAACGGTCACCGGGCGGTTTCGCAAACCGCCGGACCAGTCGCGTCATTGCCGGCGGAGCCGACACCGAATATGTCAGCCCCACAGCTGGATTCAGGTATTTCTCAGTTAGCGATGCCGGGCGCCCCGTCGCTTGGCGTCCATAGCACGGTCGGCGAGTGCGGGTTATCAGCCACGCGCGCCGATGAGCTTTCGCGTGTTATCACGTTACCTGCCGCCGGTACGCCGCCGCAACTGAATTTCACGACTTTGACGCCTACAAATACTGGGTATGTTGCACCTCCATCATCACTGCGCTACGTAGGTCGTAGCGACCCTATACCGGAATTTGACCCCCAGAAAACTCTAATTACAATGGAACTTTGGATTCGTAAAATCGAAGGTATATCTAACATGTATGGCTGGGACGAAAAGACCACTATTTTCAATACTTCATCAAAACTAAAGGGCTACGCTCGTCAGTGGTTTGATAATTTAATAGACGTGAATGTGACTTGGTCGGATTTTAAGTCAAAGTTAATGGTGGCTTTTCCGTCCCAGAAAAGTAAATTGAATATGTTACGTGATTTAGTGAATGTCGTACGGAAACCCGACGATGACTACATGCAATTTTATTATGATAAACTGGCTTTGGGGAATGCTTGTGGCCTCCCGCCATCGCTAACCACGGAAATTATAATTGGCACGATTGGTAGTCAGATCGTAGAGGTCGGCGCAGTTTCCGCGGCTTGTAATGACCCCACTAAGTTGTTGAAATACCTATCCGCACTTCGTACCGCCGAAGGAACAAGTCATATCGTGCCAACTGTAAATTCCTCTTTTAAAAAGATAAGATGCAATCTTTGTAAAAGGCGCGGTCATATTGCAACGAATTGCAATTACAAGGCGCGTGATAAAGCAACTATTTGCGCTTTTTGCCGTAAATCGGGCCATACGGAAGATAAATGTTTCCGCAAAGCTAAAAAATGTACGTATTGTGGTAAATCGGGCCATAGTAAGGATGAATGTTTGAAACTCAAGGCTCGAAAGTCGCACATCAATAATAATACTAATAACAATTCGAACGCTGGCGCATCCCAGTCGGTACATGCTATAAAAGACCAGTCATCAAGCTCGAAATATTATTTAAACGCAAGGGTCAACGACCACCCCGTGAAAGCTTTTATTGACTTCGGTAGTTCGTGTATAACTATTACTAACTCTATGTCACAAAAATTAAATCTCAAAGTGCAGCCCTGTCAATCGAATAGCGTTATCAGTGGTTTTGGTGGTTCGAAGATAATACCTATTGGTGAAGCGTATGTAAAGGTGTGTGCAGATGAAGCTTCGTGCGACGCGAGCGCTTATATTGTGCCAGACAACGCGCAAGACATCGGTGTGATTATAGGTCAACCGTTCACGGATTATCCAGACGTGTACGTCATTAAGACACCTACGTGTTTAAAAATGTATAACGCTAATAATTTATGCGAGTTACCCGCTGTTTGTGAGGATGTCGAACATGTGAAGTTGGTCACGGATAGTTCAGTCACGTTGTCGCCAGGAGTAAACAAAATAATAGTTTCATGCGACCAACTACTATTCGGACATGCGTCCGTGCGTCACACCGAACATCAAGCTCCGAGGGCTGAGCGCGTTATTCCACAGAGCGATATCGAGTTTATTGACGGAAAGGCAGTCATGAATATAATAAATACGAGTAATAGTTCATTTGACTTACCTGTTAATCAATGCGTAGCACGAGCCGCGATAAGCGATAGTGGGAATACGTACAAAATAGGTGACGATCTTGAATCGGAAGTGTTAACGAAACTCGAGTCGATTTTACAAGAATACTCGGAATGTTTCTCGGGAACAGACGACAGTAGAATAGGCAAATGTTCTGTTAAGATGCATATCGAGTTGACGGATAAAGAAAAGGTCGTATATTACCGACCATATCGCATGTCCGCGAGTGATCGTGACAAGGTCCGCAATATCGTTAGTGATTTAAGGAGTAAGGGTATTGTGGAGGAATCCACTTCACCATACGCGAGTCCTGTCATTCTCGTGACCAAAAAGACGGGAGAGCCGCGCATGGTCGTCGATTACCGCGCGCTTAATAAAATTACCAAAAAGGAGCGCTACCCCTTACCGCTAATACAAGACCAACTAGATCGACTTTCAAATGCGCGTGTTTTCTCGTGCTTAGACATTTTATCGGCTTACCATTGCATTCAAATCGATGACGAGAGTAAACACTATACTGCGTTCATCACACCGGACGGTCTTTATCAGTACACTCGCATGAGCTTCGGGTTAGTTAATGCCCCAGCGGTGTTTCAACGCGCTATAGACGAAATCCTCGGGCCGTTAAAATTTAAATTTAGCACGGCTTACTTAGACGATATTTTAATTTACTCGAACTCGGAAATTGACGCGTTAGACCACTTAAGAGCAATTTTAGAGCGGATCCGAGAAGCCAACGTTACACTCAGACTCGATAAGTGCTCATTTTTAGTGTCTCGCGTCGAGTATTTAGGCCACGAAGTGTGTAATGGCGAAGTAAAACCGGCTCAACATAAACTTAATGCTGTGTACGATTTTAAGCAACCCGAGAACGTACACCACGCAAGACAATTCATGGGTCTAGCGAACTACTTTCGTAAGTACGTACGTAACTTTGCTTCGCTAGCTCGACCTATCACGCTATTGACAAAAAAGGACCAACCATGGGTCTGGGGCGCTGCACAACAGCAGGCCTTTGATAGCATTAAGAACATACTAGTAAGTCGTCCGGTACTATTATTATTTCACCCGGAGTATGAAACACAAGTGCACACCGATGCCTCTAAAATCGGTCTGGGAGGTATTCTGCTTCAAAAACCGCCTAATGGTACTTACCAACCAGTCGCTTACGCTAGCCGCCAGACGACCACCGCGGAGCAACACTACCATAGTTTCGAACTTGAGACATTAGCTGTTATCATGTCATTACAGAAGTTCAAGGTCTACTTAACGGGTTTAAAATTCACTATTGTAACTGATTGCAATGCTCTGCGGTGGACGTGGTCAAAGCGGGATCTGAACCCGCGCATCGCTAGATGGTGGCTCGAAGTTCAGGGATTTAACTTTGACGTGGAATATCGACCGGGCAAGGCCATGGCTCATGTGGATGCATTAAGTCGTAACCCAGTTGAATCCGTTATGCGTTGCACAGACGGAGATCTTATTGAAAGCATGCAGCACGCTGACGACTCAATCCGATCCACTATAGGGCAGTTGAAAGACGAAACATCCGTGGGTAATAACAACGGCCTAGGACGGGACTACGTTTTAGAGAATAACGTTTTATTTAGAAAAGTGAACGGTCAAAACAAAGTTGTAGTACCACGACAGTCTCGCTGGTCAATCATGCAAACTTTTCACGATAACAACGGTCATGCCAACCATAATAAAACCTATGACGCTATGAAGGAAAAGTATTGGTTTAGTGGTATGAAACGGTTTGTGCAGAAGTACGTCGGTGGTTGCATATCATGTCAGTACGCAAAGAAACCGACCGGTCGTAAAGTAGGATTATTACATCCTATAGAGAAGGTAGCTGTACCGTTTCACACCGTTCACGTGGACCACCTCGGTCCATTCTGTAAGAGTCCATCAGGCAAAATGTACATACTCGCCATTATAGACGCGTTCACGCGTTTCATCTGGATTGAGGCGGTACGCGATGCTGGTTGTGACAACGTATTAAAGACATTTGATCAGTACATTAAGACGTTCGGATTGCCGAGCCGTATAATCAGCGATCGCGGAAAAGCCTTTGACTGTCATGAGTTCAAAAGGTATTGTCGTGATAGGCAAATCAAACACGTACTAACCGCGGTGGCAAGTCCAAGGGCCAATGGGCAAATTGAGCGGTTCAATCGCACAATATTGGATGCTCTGGTCGCCTACCTCGGAGAGGAGGATCAGAACCGTTGGGAGGAATATTTGCCCAAGGTACAGCTCGGGATCAATTCCAATACCAATAATAGTACAGGGAAGTCACCACTGGAGCTACTATACGGTTTCCGACCACGACTGTCGGGAGACATCGTTGTACCTACGAGGTCTGATATCAGCTCTCTCCGGGCTGGCGCTGTCACTCGCTCTCGAGAGGCTGCCCGTAGGTCAAAGATCAATTTTGATAAAAAGAGACGTGAGGGTACTCCATTTAAGGAAGGCGATCTCGTCCTGGCTGAACGTAAGGTATTTAAGAAAGGGTTACGCAGCGGCAAGCTTATGCCTCGTTTTGATGGTCCTTTTGTCGTGCGTAAGGTTTTACCTCATGACCGTTATTTAATCAAAAGTACCACCTCTCGTGGTCGTCCTTACGAAAACGTTCTTGCCAGAGATAAGCTCAAGCCTTTACAATATCCTAACGAGTTAACCTCCGATACTGATTGATAACAGGATGGAAGTTGTTTATTAGATTATAGTATGTTTTATTATTGTTTTTTAAAATCCATGGTTATTTATTTATTTATTTATTTATATTATTTATTTATATATACTTTATTGTACACCACTAAAATACAAAGCATAAAAAAAAAATGAATACTTAATACCGGGTTGCACGTTAAACGTGTTAATATGCGTGTCTTAATGTCACTATAACGGGCAGTTGACTAATTGTTACTATTAAACCCATATGTGTGTAACCGTGTGTAAAATATGTACTGACAGTTGTTGGTGGTGGATGTCGAAATGTTTACAGCACTTATTTTTCAATTATTACTTATTATTATAATAAGCAAATTAATTAACAACAAGTATTGATGTTAATGTTGTGAGCCACTACTCTGTGGCCGCTGCAACTGTTCACTTAGTGTACCTAATATATTCATTTACTTAATGGAACACTGTTAATGTTGTGAGCCACTACTCTGTGGCCGCTGCAACTGTTCATTTAACATAATATATTATTAATTTGTTTAATGTGAATATTGTTATTAATTGTGAGTCACTAAACTGTGGCCACTACAATCGATGATCTACTTATAACACAAGGGTACCCTACTAAATATCAAGCGCTAAAATAAACATGCATGAAAGACAGATACCGCATTGGTGTCGTTTGAACGAAGGCCTCCTCAGACTGGTGGTAGATACAGGGTGTCGTTCTTGTCGACGGGCGCATTTATAAAGTGTCACGTCACTTGCAACAGACACGCAGTGTCGTCACCGTCGATAGACACATTGGTAAAGTGTCATCCGCAGATGATAGACAACAGGGACGGCACATCCAGTGTCATCATCTGACAGACACATTCATAAGGTGTCGTCTGATATAATCACGATAGATGCCCAGCAGCAGCTCGTCGTCGTCTGACAGACACATTCATAAGTGTCCTCATTATTTCATGGTGCCAGACACATTCAGAAGTGTCACGACAGTGTTTCATGGTCTGACTGTCTAACAGACGTATCGATACCTACACTCCCCAATTCTTTTTCGTGAGATTAAGAACTCACCTTAACCAGCTGACCTCGAGAGTCGGTATTATTAGTTCCAGGATAGGCTACCCGGGGCGGGCAGCTTCATCAGGAAAGGCCGACTGAAAGAGCGAAGGGATAGTTCTCCCGTTGCGCGGGCGCGCGCGGCGAGAGGGGTGAGGGACGGCGGCGGCGCCCGCTGCGAGCGCGCAACATTGGTTCCGGTCCGCTAGTCAGGAAACGCGATTTGTATCAAGAGCACGCCCCTTTTCGATCCCGGCGGCCCGCCTCGCGAGTGCAACAGTTTACCTTGATGTGTTTATCCTGATTAAACGCGATATTTATTAATCGACTTTGATTACTGAGTTATCCTTTCACTAGTCGTACCTAAAATATCCCAAGAATCGATTTGTTGTCCAATTGTAGTTTTGTGATGGTCTTGACCTCATTTTCAGCAAACTTTGTTTACCGTTTAAGGTATACTAGCGAAACTGCAATTGTCTAATGGAACAATACTGTGGACCTAGCACGAACGCGCGGAATATTATTACCTACTAGCCTGTTATTATCTTACTGCAGGTCAAAGGCCTCTTCTGATACAGAGAAGGCACGAGCATTGAACGGTGGCGTTTCTTGCCCATTCTTCTCCACGAAAACTACCTTTTGGAAGGGGCGACTAGAATCAATTTTATTTCAATTTAATTTTTGACGTTCAAAGGTGCCTTTTATGTGCCTATTTGAAATAAATGATTTGACGTTGAACTCCACGGTTGCTCAAGAAAGGTTGATGATTCCAGACTTATATTAAATACTAGCTTCTGCCCGCGGCTTCGCCCGCGTGGATGTCGGGAATTATCCCATGGGATAACGCGATACTGTCGCGCTTCTGTCGCGATGCGAGTTGCACTGATGCTCGGTTCTCCACTCACACGCCACCCTACCTCCGTTCTCTCCCCGATGTCGTCCGACACGGTCGTGCGTTTGCATTGATACAGTCGCGATGCTGTAGCGCGTTGCAAATGCGACTAACGCGCGTTAGGACCGATGCTGTCGCGCGTTTGTGAAACGCGCGACAGCATCGCTACAAAAAGTCGCCGTGGGCGAGGGCTTACGTTTACGTCGCGCGTTCGCGATAGGGCTTCCAATTTAAAACGCCCTCATATAATTTGTCAGCTTAGCATTTAGCATCCTATTTTTCGTTAAATATTCATTAAACATTCTGTTTCTATTTTCAGATAGCAGACGCAGTCTGGTGGTACTACTTCTCGAAGCTGCTAGAATTTTGCGACACTTTCTTCTTCATATTGAGGAAGAAAGATGAGCAGCTCACCTTCCTCCATGTGTACCACCACTCCACAATGTTCAGTTTCTGGTGGATCGGAATCAAATGGGTTCCTAGTGGGTCTAGTGAGTATTTTTTTAAATCCTGCTGTTACTTGTGTATGCGTACCTATGTCCTACTTTATGAATGGTATTCAATTAGCAAGATAATTGTGGAATTTTATTTTGACAGTTCAACAACATTCATTGCGTTAGTTACGTCGAGCAGACAAATATTTAGAAAATGTATGAAGCAATAATCCTTAAAAAATACTAGATTGAGATTGGGTGCTGATTTATTTTCTATTAACAATTTTCTTTCGAAAAGAATCAGACTCCTGATTCTTTTTAAACCAGATCAAGCTGAATATTAATATTACATTGTGGAGCCATTATACCTACATCATAATATAAATTAAAGTCACTTTTCGAGTCTTGTGTGACCGCGTTGTTCTTAAAAAAACTACATAACGGATTTTGATGCTGTTTGTACCGGCATTTAGATAATTTATTCCGAAAGGTTTATGTGAATAATACATTATTGCACAAATTACATATTAATTAAAGAAAGTCGGGTTAGTTACATCATTATAACTCAAGAAAGGCTGAACCGATTTTTATGATTTTTGAGTTTTATTGTTGGAACAACTAACATGGGAAAATTCACGAAAGAAAAATAATGAAGATAATTCATTTTCTCATACAACATTTATTGACTATAAGGCGGTGCAAAGTTCGCCGGGTCAGGTAGTAATACATAACTCCATGTTTAGTCAAGTCGTAAAACTACTCTGGTGCTGTAATAAAACGTTTGGCTAGTCAATAAGTTAGATGAAGAGGCTGTCTGTCTGCCTAATAAATCTCTGAAGAAGCTCAGATAGTAATCGTTCAGTTAGACGTCGGCTCTATGGTTATACTTTAAAATATTGTTAATTTTAATGTTTTTGATCCTAGACGATGAATAAAACATAAAATCCAAGAAAAATGTGAATTTAACGTGAACTTCCACTAACTACCTCATTCATTCTGATATAAAGCAAAAGGGTCCATTCCATCGAAAGAGTTAGGTTTGAAATATGCACCCTCACTTCATCCTCGTAGGAAGCACTTATTGCCTAATATTCCAATGTAATATATTCCTATATGTTCTAAAAGACGATCTAAGTAATAAAAAAAGACAATTTGACGCCATATTTTATCAAGAAACTTTCTTTTATAGACTAAGTTGAGGAAAAAGCAAATTGTGGAAGAAATTTTCAGCGAATTAAATGTCGTTGACTTTGAAATTTCGACATTGTCAAAGTTGGACAGAATTTATTAGCATATTTCCCTGTTTAACGTTTTGTAATTAATTGTTTTTGAACAATATGGCTTTTTTGCAATACGAGACTTGTCTACAGGCTTTGTATTGAAATTTAAAACAGATTTGGATAGCTCTCTCATTAGGCTTGGTCACGTTCCGACATTGATATAGTCCTCCAGGTCGTATTTTGGCCATGATGACCAAGTCTCAACGGAGACTAGCCTCAGAGGAGTTCAGACAATACCATCTAACAGCTGAAAAATCTATGGAGGCTCTCTGTTATAAATACTAACGAAACCGACAACTAGTCACAATGTCACACATCAACGTTTGTTGAGAATTCTGGTAATTTATTCCTTTAACGTTTGTGTTGTTCATTAACTGTATACTCCAATTGAAAATACCTATAAGGCTAAGTGCACGTTACAGTCACAGCGCATTTCATCGCACTTCAAACTAAAAAAAAACCGTGTGACCCGCGCACTATGCGATGGTTCATACAAAATATACGAAAGTAATGTACGAGTACAGGGATTTTTGGTATCTATACAGGGTGTCAAAATCTTCACCAGGCTTTAATATTCATTAACCTAAAGACAAAACTTCATAAACAAAAATCCTGTAATTAAAACAATTCCATCTTAAACGTTTTTAAGGAAAACAATGACCATTTTCTAGACTCAGGACATTAACTACAGAGTAATGACAGTAACATAAATCTGGGGTTCAACATTTATCGCGAAGCTAGTTTATCGATACAATAAACGGGATATTAACTTTTCGTTCAACCGTTTTTTAGCTTATAACAGTCTATAAACTTACGAATGGATAGAAAATCGGTTGTCATGGTATGGGCATGTGTTACGGAGGAATGAGGAAAATGTGGTGAGGAAAATTTTGAGTATGAATGTCGATGGCTATAAGAGTAGGGGAAGACCAAAGGAACGATAGATGAACTGTGTGAATGATGATATGGTTAGAAAGGGGGTGACTGTCGAGATGGCGGCTAATAGAGAAAGAAGGATGTTAAATATAATGACCACCATAAAATGCTTTGATACCCTTAGTTCTTGCACTTCAAATTGTATTCGAACACCAAATGTAGTAAATGATCACTAAATCTTAGCAAGCAAATTAATGCGCTATTTCTGCCTAAATAAACCAGTATGATTGCCATAAAATGTAGGTTTATTACCAAATAATGACTAGATTCTATAGAAAAAAAAAGAGATTATTTTTTTCAGGCTGTCGAGAACCGAACATGATTTATTTGGAGTAATTTTGCTTAAATAGAATACCGAGATGTTAAAACTTTGGTTATTTTAGTGACCATTTACTATTTTTGTCTGTTATACTATATCTGGTGGTAAGTTAAACATAAGCCATAGAGAAGTATGGAAGAAAACGACATATTGCGCCGACCCCAAATAAATTGAGATAAGGGAAGGAAAATGATGAAGAACAGTCTACTAAGTTACAAAAAGTCTTGGTTGAAAACTAAATTACCTTCAAAGGTAATCTTAGGATAATGGAAGTTTTTGTTCCCAAAATAGGCTAATCTAGAGCGAACTAATAGTCTAACTTTATGAGTAGTCTTATTTCGTTTGATGTACAAGCTAGATAACTAGATTAATGTCGTAACTCTATACAAGCTATTGTTTTGCATCCTCGTCAAATTTCAGGAGGCTGTTATTAAAGTCATAAACAATCAAATAAAATTACGGTCCCTGGTAAATAATTAATACATACTTGTTTTTTTAATTATTTAAGTTTGACAGTATTTCAGAATACACCACTTTCAAAGAACAGAATCGCGTTATGGTATCGTATCAGCGGGCGCGTTTTTATGTGTGTGTAAAACGAGGCTTTATACATTCAGAGGATTTTTTAAAGGGTGTAGAGGGTACATAATATATAATATTTACATACACTAAGTAGCTATCCGCCCCTACTTTACACGGTTTTTACAACTACATAGTTATCGAGAATTCTTTGTTATATTTATATTTTATACACATAAACCTTCCGGAATAAATTCTCTAAATTATGCTGATAGCCGCATAAAAATCCATTGTATAGTTATACTTTGCGGTTAGACACGAAAAACGACTTGATTTTACGATTATTTATAGAATAATATTATACGGCAATAATTTTGACATCTTAGGGCATTTCTGCCAAGTTTACTGTTCTCATAGTGATCCATTAAGAAGCACGTCTCTAATTATTGGCATTCCCACTCAGCCATGACAGAGAAATATTTTAACGTTAAAAATATTTCGCTAAATAAATACGGGTATTTTAGCTCAAACATCTTTGATGACAGATGTCAAACAAACCGAAGGGCGCTGGAAACATAATTTTCGACGAACTATAGTTACGTGATGACGTAATTAAGCTGTCAAGTTATTATATGAGGTGGATAGAGTCGATCACAAAATTCCTTAACCACTTTTGAGAAGAAATCGTAGAAAATTTAATCACTAACTATCTAATGGTCACGTTGACAAATATACCAATATAGCTTTCACAACACAACAAATTCACAACCATTCGATATGCTCCCGTGCCGAATTTAATCAATCAATAATGATGAGGGAGTCCGGAAACCCGAAAATGTTGACAGTTTAAACCACTATTCTTCCGAATGCTATTTGCGGTCATGGTCTAGGCAGATCAGGTACCCGAAAATATGTCGTAAAATTACTCGGAAGCCTGTCGAATGGTTGTGAGTGCTATGCTGGTCATTTTATAACGAGCAAATAACATTCAACCGTACTAAGTACTTAATTATTTATTTTACTAAAAGACAGCCTAGGTAACATGAGTGTTAATTCAAAATGGGATGGTTATGGCTATTATATTTGAGAAGACCCCTGCCCTTCAAACTAGGAAAATCCTGTATCTTGAAGGACCAATGAGGGGGGTGGTAAACCAATTACGAGGTCGACTATACAATTAGTTGAACAATTTCTTTCTCGGAAAGCATTATTCTTTTATTCAGATCGTCTAGACATGAAATGATCGATTTTGGGACCTAATTTATTATACTTACGGGTGATTTAGGGAGTAATGATGAGATTCCCAAAATCCGGAGTCGTACGAAGTTAGTCTGATCCGTCTTCAGGACATTTTTTGCATGTAAATGAGTTTCTACTGGTTCCTTGAATACTGAACGTCATAAGGATAATCAAGTAGACATAAATAATAATGAAGGTAATATTAAAAAAAATATTATATATTATTATATAACATTATTTTTTAATTAACCAGCTTCCTTCTATGTCCTTCTCCAGGGTTCAAAGAAATTGGGAAGGGGATACCAAATTTCATCAAAATCGATCCAGGCGTTTCTGAGATTAGTCAGAACACAGACAGACAAACAAACGTTTTTTTTTTTGTTATATGTACCTACCGTATATGTATACCTCCTTACATGCATTTAGTAAAAACCTATTATTTAAGATATTCAAACAGACACTTCAATTTTATTTATTTGTACAGATATAGATGACGTATGTGCATAGATAGTCTCAGGAATCATAATATGTTAGTTTTCAAAAGATATCAAAGATTTTGTAGTCTAATATTCCGTTTGTCCATTATAGAAACTGTGTCAAAGCCAACAAAAATATTGCCTGTTAATAAAATCTGCCTTCACTTGTATACAAGGTGTCGTTTTGCATCTCGTCAAATTCAAGGAGGTAACTATGCTACTGATTCTCGACACGAATCAATAATCAAATAAGTAGGATTTTTTTAACAATTTTTCGGCATGTGCGATATAACAAATCGGAAGGGGAAGGGAAGGTTGGTCTAAAATTTATTATAAAGAGGTAAAAACGTGTCGAAACCTGTCACGACTGAATCACAACCTATTGGGAACGTTATATAAAGGTTTTGGGTTGACAAAATTCGTTAATTAGAGGTTTACAGTTTTTTTTTATAGTTGAAAATTCATTATAAAGAGGTTGTTCGCTAAAAATCTTCGCAATGTAAAGGTATGTTTTACATTGACTCTTATGGACAATTCAAGGGGATTACGAAGAATTAATTAAATCGAGGAATTCGTTATATTGAGATACGTTATATTGAGGTTGCACTGTAATTTGATTTGAGAAAGAAAGAAAAATTGTTTATTCCACACAAATATAACGGACATTGCAAATTAAAACAGACATAAAATATACACATACAACGTAGTCAAACCCCAACTGATTGATTCCTACTTGATCTATGCTGTGCCCGACGGGGTCCATAATTGTGACTAATATAATTATTTGCCTACCAACTGTATACCTACATTATGGTATGCAATAAAGAATTGAGAAATAATAATAATATTCTATTGGGATTAATTACTTTTTTTTTGGTTTTTTACATTTTTTTTTAACTTAACATTAAGTGTAATAATTCTACTGAATTATGTAAATTATATAATTTATAATATTATTTTTTATTGGGACTAAGAAACACAAATTACAATAAAATTATGTACGGAAATGACTGCATTAGTTATAAACTGTGTCGCAGCCATTAACGCCTATATTAAAATGTTTATGCGTCTGTGCTCCAGCGTTGAGAAATTATTATTAACTTAAAAAGAAAATTACGGAGGAATATAATAAAAAGAAAGAAAAAATAAACAAAATATTATAAAAAATAAATACATTTAAAAAATAATAACAATCGTCATCTAAGTAGCCTTTTCCCAACTATATTGGGGTTGGTTTCAGTCCAACAGGATGCAGCTGAATACCAGTATTTAGTCTAGTAGACAGAACAACAGCAATCTAACCTATTTCCAAAGTTTTTATTTTTTTATTATAGTAAAATTCTTTAGATTATTTTATTATTCGAGAGCCTATCCAAAATTCACTTAAGTAGTCACAGCTATTCTCAAATTTTTGAGAATTAAGGGTCATTCAAACAATCCCGCCTGCGAAAAGATTTCTTAAATTGGAGATGAATGTCTGAAATAACATAAATGAAACCGTTCTTGACCTCATCCATATTATCTGCTATATTGAAATTGAATGGTTTTCTAACTTCGTAGTTTATTAGACTTTAAGTTTTCATCTCATTGAATAGTCTTTGTAATTGAAATTTGAAAGGCATTTGAGTCTCAAAACAGTTCTTTGAAAGTTCGTAGGTGTAAGAAAAATGTATGGATTCATTAAATTAGTAGGTCTTTTAAATTTATTGGGTCACTGGGGTCACTTGATTCAACATAGAGCTAAAATTGTTTTCAACTAAATAAAGTACAAAACAACACAAATATTTTTAGAAAGAGAGAAAAAAAAAATCAAATGAAAGTAAACAAACTATTATCTTCATTGGTTATTAATTAGGCATGGGTTCGATATATCAAAACGTAACTTATATCGGATATGTGTTTAGTATCATACCATATCGATATCTAAATATACATAACCGTTTTCACAAAAACTTCATCGAGCTATGGTTTCATCCATATCCATATCTGTCCATATCGCAACAACGAAAACGAACTACGAAAACGCAAACTTCACATCACGAGCCGATATGACATCGACGGTTTTCATTCGCTTTGTCTCTGTCTTACCATTCAATGTTTTACTGGCGTAAAAGTGATGAAGCGAATATTACGTAACTTCGGCTAGTGATTTGTTATTTGGTTAATAATAGTGCGTGTGTAATATCTATATCCTAATGCGCTAGCAATAAGGTCTAGTTTCTATTTATTTAGTTACTAATCTTTAAACAACGAAAGTATCTAAATCAATGTATTAACGTTAAAAGTGTGAGTTTGCGTTTGTCGTTAGTTTGCGTTTCGTTCGTTTCAGTTACTTGTGCAAATCGTACTACTGATATCGATATCTGAAAACGGTTTTCGATATCGATATGAAAACTGAATATCGGTTACATATCCGTTAGCAAATAAATACGAAAACGCCCATGTCTATTATTAATATACCTCTACCTATATATCTACCATTAAAAATAAATGTTAGTTGTAAAATACTTAATTAATGAATTATAGCTTCAACTTCAATTACAGAAGAACATAGAACCTCTTCCCCTTTTGAATTCGGTTAAATAGTGCAGTACGGTTTTCAAGTATAATATTATAACCTATCAGTAAAAATAAAAATATTTCTGTTAATATTTCTAATATTATCACCATTTTAGCAACTCAATAATTTGATTTTCATGTTATTAACACCACAATTCCTTTCCAGCATTCCTCCCAGCCATGGTGAACAGTGGCATCCACGTGCTCATGTACACTTACTACGGACTGTCCGTCTTCGGGCCTGCCGTCAGCAAGTACCTCTGGTGGAAGAAGTACCTCACCATCATGCAGCTGGTGAGTTTTAATAATAATAATAATATCCCTGGACATTTCACACAGCGCCATCTAGTCCCAAGCTAAGCAACCTAATGCTTGTGTTATGGTAACAAGATGGCTGATAAACTACTTATATACATCTTTTTTTTTTGTAAATACATACATATTATAGATAGAAAAACACCCAGACTCAGAACAAATACATGTAGAACTTACAAATATTTGTTCTGTGCGGGAATCGAACCCGCGACACGCAGCGCAGCAGTCCGATCGCTCAGCCACTGCGCTAACCGTGTTATCAACAGTTTTATACTAACACATAAAATCAATCATAAAAGAGCAGTGGTCGCCCAGTGGTAACGGCCCCAACTCACGAGATGTAGGTCGTGGGCTCGAACCCATTTAGGCAAGCGCATTATTATGTGTAAATAATCATCAGCACTGCTTTCAAAAATGGTGAGGGAAAACATCGTGAGGAAACCGGCATGTCGTAGAACCAAAAAATCGTAGATATGTGCCATCCAACAAACCACACTGCCCTCTCCTTCGTGAAAAAAGGAGTCCTGTGTCCCAGCAGTGGGAACATTATAGGCTAGTTATGCTTATGCCAAATAAAATCCTAGCATAGTCAGCCGTTCCACACACACACACATACTGGCCTCCTCTCTGTAAGAGGACGCGGGCCATAATCAACCACGCTTTCTCAGTAGCAGCCTGAAGCGTGGATATGTGCCCAGTTGATGGCAACAGGCTCGCTTCCTATTGCATGAGACATAAACATAACTGGCGAAAGGGTGTACTATGTACAGACGCCAGCACATCAAGCTACTACAATCTGTCAAATTTCTTTAATAGATTTTCAACTTTATTGCTAAAGCATTAAGGTTCAAGGTTGATTGGGAAAATTTGACAGTTTCGGGTAGCTTGACCTGCTGGCGTCTGTACATCTCTGCCGAACCCCCCAACTGCCCCCAGGGAAATTAGGCATGATGTTGTTATGTGCTGTGTATATTGCGCCTATTCTGCTTGAAGATTTAGCATTATATTTTCAGTAATATCGTACATAGTAGGTACTTTCAATGCAAGAATTCTTTGTGCAGTTGATTATACTGAAAAAAAAAAACAAAAAACAGTTGTGGAGAGTCCTTACTCCCCTATTCTGAGGCACTATGTGGGGATAATGGTCGGGTAGGTCATTCCTCACCTTGTCATTCTTTGCACATTCTGCCTCAGACACCTACTTTGTTGTTTGTTTCTTGGTTTGCTTTCTACTAACACTAGTTATAAGATATTTTACTAACAAAATGGACTTTATTGTTGTCTGATTCTGATATATAAATACATAATAATGCAATAGAACCATTTATTAATAGTATAGAATAGAATATATTTCTTTATTTGCACAGAAAGTAGACACAAGTTATAGATGTTAAATTTAAAATTATCATTATATTAACTACCTTAACTAAGGCATCAGGCAAGTTACGTATGATTCTAAGTAAAATATTTAGTTTAAAAATATTAAAAAAACACTCTTATCCAATGTATTGGACTCGTCAAAACAAATCATATGAGCCCAAACTCGATGGTTTTACTTGTAGCCACTGAAGAGTTCCACTATCCACCTCCTGGCTCCATCAGCAGATCAGCTCCAAGATATCAAATTATAGTTTTGTCATCGGAACTACATATACATACAAAGTTTTATTTCGATACAACAGTTAAAAGTAGGTTAAAATTAACTTCTAAGATTTTATTACATTGTTTGTTAGTTAGTTACAAGTGAAGTTAATAAAAACGTGTTAATAATGGTACAGATACTGTTGAGCCATAGTAATAGTACTCAACCTATTACTAAGATTATCCTACACACAGTAAACGATGCAAGATATGAAAGTAAGTGACAATAGTGCACAAAAATAACTCCATTGAACTCTTCAACAGGTTTACTACAGGACATAAACCTCTTCAATTACACTCCACTGACCTCGATTCTCGGTCGTTGTCATCCATCTTTTATATTCGAATTGATTTGGACAATTGTGTCCACTGTTATATTCCAAAAATACTTCAGTTACCAACAGTAAAAACAGGAGATACCCAAAAAAAATAAAACGTGAAATAAATTGCCAAGTAAAGCCCAAACTATTCTCTGTCCCATATTCTGCGAACATCAAAACGTAGCTTTTTTGTGACATAAACACTTGAACTATTTAGGGACAGATTTCCAGGCACATAACATAAAAGTTTGCGAACTAAAGGGCCGCCTAAATTCCAACCTATTGTGTCTGGAATTCTCAGGAATCTATCTGGTATCTACACACCATAAATATTCTATAATAGAGCCTACTTCTACTACATAATAAAGTAAAAAGAATTCTTCATAGAAAAGTATTTTGAAAGTGCAAACTCTTTGTTGCTTCATCGTGGCTCGTGGCTATTTAATAACAGCCGTATGAATCGGTCAACCACTACACAATTGAAGACCTTCCATGCCTCGGCATTCCTAGCTTTCTCTCTTTTCCTGGCTCTTCGAAAGTTATTACGAGAAGTCCAAAAAGTCTGACAACCAGATTGGTAAAAACCAAGGGGGGGGGCTATGTTGGGGTCAGCTTCCAGTCTAACCGGTACAGCTAAATACCAGTATTTTACATGAAGGTCAGCTGGGTTGTAGCGGTTAGATAGGTACCTATCTGACCACTACATCCCAGTTACTGGTTAAGAACTGTAAGTAACCGTAAGTTGGGAAATGGCTAGTCAGATTGAAACTCTGTGTTTGAAACACAATATAAAACTAATTCTGTTGCTTTACCTAGAGAAACATTTCTCAGTAAATAATTTCTAGTTAAATATTTAACAGTACTACTAAACCAAGTAGTTTCGAACGCAACTTTCCGTGCTAACATGACTTGCTTTGTTGCGGCTTAAGTAGGATGTTTCTATTGAAAATGTGCATAGAGCAAACTATTTACACATTCAAAACTTTAAATGGTGCCAGTCAGTTTCACTGCGAAAACCTCTGAAATGCAATAAAGAATTGAGTATTGACTATAAAAACGTGTTTTTTTATGTTAGAAAGAAAAAGTATTTATTGCGACTCGCACAGGAAGATCATAAAACTAAACTAATTTAAACACAATCAAAACTAAAAAACTCAAATAATATAAAAAAGTAGGTAACAAAACCAAATTATATAAAAAAAGTACCTATAACAAAATCAAATTATATAAAAAAAGAATAAAGTACCTAACCAAAAGAAAAATGAAACAGAAAGTCCTGTACGAGGCCAAAAGGCTCCTATCTCAGCATGATGCTACGACATTTAAAAAATAAATGTCATAGCGTTGTGTTGTTACCCTATACAGTCCCACTGACACTCTCTGAAGTGCGCCTGAGGTGGTATAGCCATCTAATGAGAAGTCCCGAAGAAAACATGACTAAGCAATTCCTCTACATGAATTCAAGTCCATAGAAGTGAGGTAAACCCTTTTCACTTGGATGTCTATAGGCAAAAACGACCCGAAGCCAGTCCAAGTGAAAGACTCGACGACCCAGAACCAAACCCAGAACCAACATCTGGCGAAACATGACGAGGAGAGCCGACCCCAAATGAAATGGGATAAGGCTAGGCAAAAGGAGAGACACTGTCCCACTGCTAAGCAAAGACTTCCCCCAAAATCTCCGAAGCATCCTTTTCCAGGGCCACCTCGATCCAATCCTTGAGCGGGTCACATCAGCCGCATGCATAGTGACCGCTGAGCGACAGTCTTCACACGGTGGGTGTCTGAGGAGGTGGTGAGACGACCTAGACGCATACCGTAAGGGTTGGATGGCGGTGACCAAGAAAAAAAAAACGGGTTGCACTCCGGGAGTGCCGGCAGAAGTGAAAACTTGAATATTAACGTTGTGCATTTTTGATATTTTTGAATGCGGTCTACTCTCCCTCCGTCTTACGAATTTTCGATCAGGTCACGTGTCCTGGCGCGAGCTCCGTCTTACGAATTTTCGATCAGGTCACGTGTCCTGACGCGAGTTTAACATTTTTCATCCATCACAACAAAAGTGCACAACGCCGCTAAAGAAGTTTTCACTTCAAAAAAAAACTTGTGCTGTTGTAACAATGCACTAAGAAAGATTGTTTGAAACTCAAGCCCTAAGCGGGTGAAACGGTGGTGAAACTTTGTATGGTAACTAAATCACGTGAAACAACAAGTTAAACTATAATCTGAAACCGAATTAGTGAAGTTTATGCGACGCTATTATCTAAACTATGTATATTTGTACGAGTATATAATCGGAGTTTGCGGCGACACGCCACACGCATTGCGTGTTGATTTTCCTTTGTTTTGTTTCAATGTTACGAAATACTTTAGTTACTTACGTATTATTACGAACATTTAGTATGTTGATTAATGTTTATATAACTACTCTGTCCGGATTGAAAAGGGCCTTTGAATTTTAACTACAACACCGGTTTTAGAAGGTTTAACATGTGGGGTAAAATGTTTCTGTTGTAAAAGCGTAATAAAGAGAGCAGTGGTGGCCCCGTGGTACCAGCCGCAACTTACGAGTTGTAGGTCGTAGGTTCGAACCCAGACAGGCGCTTTACTTTGTGTAAATTATTTCATCACCACTACTCTCAAAAAGATGAAGGAAAACATCTTAAGGAAACCGGCATGTCCTAGAACCAAAGACTCGAAGACATGTGACATCTACCAACCCGCACTGGGCCCACGTGGTGGATTACGGCCCACTCACTCTCACCTAGAAGAGGCCTGTGTTCCAGCAGTGGGAACATTATAGGCTGATTGTGCTAAAATGTTTCCAAGTAAATCGTTTTGGGATACATCTGACCCCAATTACCTACTGTAGATGGAAGTAATCGGGAATTAGTAATCAATAGTTTCGTACTTCGTTCATTTCATTAAGGAAACTAGCTTCTGCTCGCGACATCGTCTGCGTGAAATTTCTTGCTCCTCTGTCCCACCACGTCGCATCGCATCGTCTATTACTTCGACTTCGCTTAGCGTTCTTTCTGACTTTTTCCTAGCGTGATTTTAAACAGCCTTCCTCAATAATTTGGCTATCAAATGCAAAATGTTATTTTTCATATCCGACTGTTAGTTCGTTCAAACAAAAAAAAAAAACAAACTCATCAGCTTTATTAATAGTTTGGGCTTTCAAATGCAAACAGTTTTTTATTTAATCCGACTGATTGTTCTAAAGGTTATTTAGTGCCTTCAAGCAAACAAACATTGCGCGATTTGGCATTTAGTGAATTGAAATAATTTGGCTATCAAATGCAAAACGTTTTTATCATATCCGACTGTTAGTTCGTTCAAACAAACAATTAAAAAAACAAACTCGTCAGCTTTATTAATAGTTTGGGCTTTCAAATGCAAACAGATTTTTTTTAATCCGACTGATTGTTCAAACAAACAAACATTGCGCGATTTGGCATATAGTGTTTTTTTTTAAGTGAAAGGAAATGAATTGAATTGAAATTGTGTATTCTGTAATATTTTGACACTGCAACAACATTCATTGCGTTATTTACGTTGTTGAACACGCACATTTTTCGAATATATGAAGCAATGATTAAGCAATATCCTTCAAAATGATTCAGATTGTGATTGAAAAGGCCATTAAGATGCGGTTTTCATTCTTCAGTAAGTTTCATCCCTGTGGTTGAAATTCTTTCTAATTTGTGCGCTTCAATATTCTTAATCTTAGTAAACGTCACATCAACCTGATGACTGGATTGCCAACAGATCATTTTGATCTCCCCAGTATACACTCCTCTAAGCTCTGGTCCACCTGCAATTGTGTTATCCTGTATATCTTTAGTATTAATATTTTATTTTGAGAACTTATTGCAACGCCAATCGATCTAACCTAGACCAAAACAAAAAAAATGAGACCGTAAAAAAAAATTATTGATTTGGTACACAAACAGGAAATACATACAAATGGTAAAAAACGAGCATTTAAAACTAACAAAGTTACATTAAAAACAACTTCCAAATAAAAAAAGAAAATGGCTCCTAGCTCAGTATAATGCTACGATATTTAAAAAATAAATACCACAGCGTCGGTATTCTGACAGGGATAAAATTTAATATAAAACTAGCCCACGATAGTATTACGAAATATAATGAAAAACCTCGACCACCATTAAGGAAGTTTATCCCCTCTATAGAGACCTTATTTATTACACCTACACTATTGTTGTCTATATAAAATTCATTGTCGCTCCCAATTACGATAACTATAAAAACAGGGAGGATTCTACTTAGGCTGTTATTGTCTTTGCTGGCCTATTTTTTGTTATACTCCGGAATTTCTCGGTCCTTTGTCACATTTTAGAAATTGATTCTGCAAATAAAATATTCGAACCCGACTACATAATAACAATCAAATAAAAGAACAAGTTTGTGTATTTCATTCGTAATAAAGAGAGCAGTGGTGACACAGTGGTAACAGCCGCGACTTACGAGTTGTAGGTCGTAGGTTCGAACCCAGACAGGCACTTTACTTTGTGTAAATTATTTCATCACCACTGTTCTCTAAACGATGATGGAAAACATCGAGAGGAAACCGGCATGTCCTACAACCAAAAAATTCGAAGACGTGTAACATCTACCAACCTGCACTGGGCCCGCGTGGTGATTTAAGGCCCACTCCCTCTCACAGAGAGGAGGCCTGTTTCCCAGCAGTTGGAAACATTATAGGCTGATTATGTATTCGTAATAACTATAAGACAAAATAGCCTTGATATGTTATTGTTTTCCAAATACATTTGGCTCCTGCTCAATGGCCATGCTTAGGTACAGTAATCAAAAGAGATAAGTAATCAGGGTCTTCGGGTATATATGAAGTTTAGTAAAAAACCGAGGGATGTTTTCAAATAAAATTTAATTTGATAAATGAACCTTTTTGTTCTATTAATGAAATTAATTTTATTCCAAAACATCCATTCGTTTCTTACTAAACTTCAACTATATTCCGATGACCCTCGGTACTTATCACTTTTTGTAACCGTAATAGTATTATAATTGCGAGCGCCGAGCCTGGAACCTGGAAAAGAACATAGGCTACTTTTCATCATGAATATTAATATTAAAATAAAATAAACGCAGACAAGTCACGGCAGCAACAGCTAGTTTAAATATTAATGGAAACGTATTTATTTACTCTACTCAAAGTTAAGACTTTATTTTTGAGTACTTAGTAAACGCGTCAATTCAGTTATTTTTCTTTCGAGAAATCGTGCGATATGCAAATAAAAGGAGAATGTAAGATTTCATAGTAATTGACTAAACCTAAAATAAATACCACTAGAGAGAATCCTCAAATTCAGAGAGAAGCAAAAAGAGCCTAAATAAATTGTGAGTAAAGCTCAAGATTCCAGATGATATTATCTTTATTTTTTCACAATACTTTTCTGAGGCCTTCTTCTTATTGTGTCGAAAGATGGTTTTCAGTTACGATATCTTCAAGTGCCATAATAACCATTTTAGTATATACATTCTGAGCAATCAGTGCTGATCGTCTACTGATAAAAGTTTATTCTGAAAATTGATTTCTTTTTATCTTTATGATTATCGTGCGTGTCAATAGTTCCATTGATATAGCCCATAAAGTTCGAATTGATTTTATTAATGAAATAAATTTCTGCATGCAACTACTAGTTAACTACTATACTAGGCGAAGATCAGTCACGTATGTGTTGGCTATAAGTTCTTTCGAGCTCAACTGCATTAAATTATTCTGTGATATTATCAAATCTAATATTATTAACATTGCCTTCATTATCATCCTTTAACAAATCAACTTCTCGTTTCAGATCCAGTTCACCTGCGCTTTGGTCCTCGGTATCAACGGCATCAGGACTGGCTGCGAGTTCCCGCTGTGGATGCACTACGTGCTCATTATCTACATGATTTCCTTCATCATCCTGTTCGGAAACTTCTACATGAAAGCGTATATTGCCAAGGTTAGTTAAAAGTGGTTTGAAATCTCTTTAAATATTGTTAAGAATTTGGCTTGAATTTAAAAGAGAAACAATTACTTATTGATTGTCCAATGAATTGAATGATTCCAAGGTATGTAACCACTGTGTAAAGAGCGAAACGAAAGTGAAGAAGGACTTGTAAGTCAAAATATTGAGAAACACAGCTATAATAAATCTGTTTGGAAAGAAAGATAGGTAATTAAATTAAAACAGCTAAGAAGATCCTCCAGATTAATTAACGAGGACAACAACGGTTGTGATAATGATCGCTCTGCTATTACAGTCGTAACATCTCCCTGTGTTTACTAGACCTTTAGTTTCTCTCCGCTATCAATCCCCACATATCTTAATTATGTAAAACCTTTTCTAAAGCCGGCCATACGCTCACGAAACCCACCGGTCCAAAACGAATTTCACGAATAATAAATAAATTTGAACCAAAGATTAATGAGAAGGTACGGTTACGTCGGTAGGCGTTATATAAACTCTTCCGAGTGAAAGTTAACGCGACTGGCAGTCGAGTTCCGTTATGTCACGGATCATTTTACTTTCCTTAAGTATCTTAGTAGGGGAAGATGAAAGTATTGTGTCAATAGTAGGTGTGAAGTGTGAAGCAGGCTGCTGTGAAGAAAGTTTCGTTTGTTTGTTTGTCTTTGTGTTAGTAGGTCTAAAGTTCTTAGTTTGTGTAAAGAGTTTGATATTTTGGAGTAAAGTGCGGAATAGAGGAGCAGGCGACTAGAAAAGTGTTAAGTTTCTATGTGGATGACTGTTAAAAAAATTGGTAGACCAAAGAATGTAATATTAATATGGATTGATTATGTGAAAGATGATATGACTGGCAAGGAAGTGAATATGAGCAGAATGATGAGGATGGGTTTGGAGCGAAATGTAGATTGCTTCTATCAAAATATCATAGTTATTTTGCTCTAATAATTTTTGCGCACAATTATTACTATATGAGTAGGCAGTTGTATATACATAAATAGAGAACCATTAGTAGCTATTTTAGGAGGAATTGCCCCTCAAAACCTGTATTTCCTCTTTTAGCAGAGTAATAATATATTTATCCTATGAAGATTTTCAAATAGCACCTATGTGGTTCAGTGAACAATTTACGGTAGACTGAATTAGTTCAATCGTAATTATTTTACATGGCTTCCCTTATACAGGGTGGCAGGGACATCGACACGCAAACTGTAACTATGAATTCAACCCCATCAGCGCAGAAATTTGTCGTCGATTATCAAAAAAAAAAATCTACTGTTTCATAGAAAAGTGAAACAGTAAACTTACGCGGTCAAAATGTATGAAACAGCATTTTTTTTTCAATGTCTCACGAAAAATTTTAACGCAGGAGGATGCAGAATCATGTACAGAATCAATGGTAAGAGGTTGCGTCGATGTACACACGGCTACACATCAAGCTATGCAAAACCAGTATTGGCTGACCGTTCATTGTGAGAAAATATCATACAAAGTGAGGCCAAGACAAACTGGTTTTGTATAGCTTGACGTGTAGCCGTGTGTACCTGCCACCTTGTATCTCGTCTGATATCATTTTCCAAAAACGATATATAATATTTACTATTAGTAAACATGACAGTTTTAGCTCTAAACATGCACAGGTAGGTCATAATTATTTCTCATTCAACAGACATGAATAACAATCCATACTGTTTTTTATCTATCATATAATATTTAAGTATGCATACACACGTCACGTTGCAGTATTAAACTTATTTATATCCGTCACCTCACACATCAGGTTCAGTTGTAAATCAGCGTCAGGCACTAGTTGTCTGTCATTTTTCATTTTTGCTGAACTGGGCCTTTTTTGAGCAGCCGTGAGGCACACTTTCCTGCTAATTTCTCACATCGGACTTCACACTTTTTATTTAATCTTTTTTTTATTTTATTGTTTGTTTTATCTGATGTACTCGTATATATCTGGTGTATTGTGTGTCTTTTAGTTTGTGCCAAATAAATATCTATTCTTTCTTTCTTGCTTTACTAAAGAGTACACTGTACGTTGACAGTGAAAGGTTACTATCACGTAACGGTCGAATTAAAGTTATATAAAAAATTGTATAAATAGGGGAGCAATGGTGGCCCAGTGGAAATGGACCCGACTTACGAGCTGTAGGTCGTGAGTTCGAACCCAGGCAGGCACTTTACTTTGTGTAAATTATTTCATAACTACTGCTCTCAAAACGGTGAAGGAAAACATCGTGAGGAAACCGGCATGTCCTAGAACCACAAATTCGAAGGCATGTGACATCCACCAACCCGCACTGGGCCCGCGTGGTGGATTATGGCCCACTCCCTCTCACAGAGAGGAGGCCTGTGTCCTGTGAATCTATAACATTAAAATTCAGAACAGAAGAGTGCTCCTGTTCTGCATTTTTTTTCTACTGATTAGAGTCGCCATTTATTATACTTATATCCTTTCATAATATCATTAAAGGCACGTCTCCCAATCTATTTGCCCGTAATTTCCCAAACTCGAGTGTGTATTTTTTATTTGTCCATACATAATTGAATTCGTACCCAAATATAAAAGTCAGCGCCAGAAGAAAAAAAAGTGTATTTTTCCAATGACGTCCTCAACATGTTTTGACTATAAGCTTGTTATAAAAATATGATTTTTGGCATTTTCAATCTCAGCAGCAATCCCCCCTGCTGCTCAGCAGGGTGGGGGGGGGGGGGGGTTGCTGCTATTATGATATGTTTACCAGCGAGGTTTAAATAAATATTTCGCCAAGCTAAGAGTCATTATGGCACAATCAGTTCTGTATAAAAAAGAAAATTCTCTATCAATCGATGAAAGAAAAAATACTGATTACTCGTTGATTTAAAGTTCCCGCAGACCGGCACATCACGACTCTATGAACAATTATTTCTATGAAAATTTTTCATTCATCTACCTTTTAGCGTCGCATCTGTCTGCGCCTTAAATGAAAAGGTGCGAGTGTCTCAAATTTGACAAAAGAAGGACCTTTTCATCGGTGAAAAATACTATCTTTATTTACTGTTTCTTTAGCAAACAATGGAAAATCATTCATAAAATATGAGTTTTTAGCTAAAAAGAAAAATGTATTTTTTTGAAGTGTGATTCTTGACTACCCCTTTTGTTAGGGGCATATTTTATGATATAGATTCACTTAGAATACATCCAAACACTTATTTTCGTCCTTTGGATTATTTCCAATGAACATAATATATTAAATGACCTTGACAAGTGGTGATAAAATGTACGGTCAAGGAAATTAATTGTGATTACTTAGGTAAATTCAGGTTGGTACTCAATTTGCTTAACAATTCATTTCTCTGACTTTAATTACGTCCGGCAGCGTCCTGATCAGGCGATACGACAGACGAAAATAAATCTATTATTTTTTATATAGTTTGAAATATATTTCATACATGAATATAAATCGCTAGATGGCGCTGCTACCAAGCGAACGTAATATAAACAAGCTCCCTGCACTTTTAATTTAAAAAATAGTATTATGTGGTATTTTGTAGTGAAATCTGTGTATTTGAAACTGATTTAATCATGTCTACAAGCAAAAGTGTTATCCAAACTTAATTTTGTGAAAAAAGGACATAATATAACAAAATATGTCCAAGGTGAAAAAGTGACAAAAACTCAAAAAGTGACATTAAAAACTATATAAAATCATCATGACACATTGAACCGTGAGATACTAAGATAATTATCAATTCATTAAAGATAACTTGTGTAAAGAAATCATAAAATCAAAAGATCAACTTCAAAACAAAAGAGTGTTTTAAAGCAAATTGCAAATAAATAATCATAACTTTCTATGAAAGTAGTGTAAGTGCTATAATAGAAACCTAATTCAAATAAAAAAATCAGTGTTGGTGAAAAAAAAGTGAAAAAATAACAATTGCATGAGTCATAACAACGACTTTCTTGCATTCAAATATTAAATACGCATTAAGTGGTACTTTATTTTCACACGACTGTTACTTGTACAAATAGCCGAGCGGCTCGCGGCGCGATATAAATCGCCGTACCGCTACACACTACAAGGCGTGACTTCGATCCCCGGGAACTGATATTCTTTTTTCATTATTTAAGAAAGCTCCAAATTCTTGTTAACCACTTTAAACACTATACTACCATCACATACTCTTTAAAATGGAACTGCCTATTGATAATGTAACTTTAAGGCGGCGAAATATTTCAACTTCGCTCGTTAATCTATCATCCACAACATTATTTGACACAACAATGAGAAGTCTTCCGGAAACATCATTCGAAGAAAACAATTTTGTCATCGAAAGTTTTAAAAAGAAGATCGAGAAATTAACCTCGGATTTAATGAGCGCACATTTTGAAATTGACAACCTAAACCTAGAAAACCAAAAACTAAAGGGAGAACTAGAACAATGTCAGAAAAACATTACAACATTGAAAAGATTAAGTTACTCAGACACTAACCAGACACCTAAACGCAAAAGAAAGAAAAGGAACAATTCGAATAACAATGACATTACATTTTCTCAAGATTTAGGGTGTAAAATTACTAAAAAAAACCAAGAAACGTGTCAAGAAGACAACATTGGAAATGTGGACGTCATTTCAATTTCAGAGCAGGGACAAGGGCCACTGAGCGCCGAAATTGCATCATATAGCAAAATTCCTGTTATTTGTCTGGACCAGGACTCATTGGGCCAACACATTACGCCACACATTGAGTTACCTGAAATAAATGAGGAAGACTGCAATATAAAGAACAAAATATGTCTCATTAGTAGTGAGACAACTAGCAGATTATACCCAATTATGGAAACAACGCATCTTAGCAATTATGAAGTATGCCACTACCGTAAACCAAAATGTGGCATAAAAGAGTTGCTTAATAAAATTGACGGGAAAGTACGACAATTTACAAAATCAGACTTCTGTATTATCTTTGTTGGAGAAGAGGACTTTCGGGCCACAAATGACTATGTAAACCTAGTTACTTGCATTAGACTAATATTGAAAGAACTAACACATACGAACTTTATAATATGTCTTCCTAGTTTTAAATATAATAAACTAAATATGATGTATAATAGCCGTATAGAGACATTTAACAATTTGCTTTACATGGATGTTAAAACATATGAGTATGCGTATCTTTTGGACTCGAATCGTAATCTATCCTATAATTTTAATATGTTTAATCGACGTAATGGTAGTATAAACAAAAATGGAATGAAAGCGATAATTTCTGATCTAGCAAATCTAGTCTCAGACCTGACCTGTTTTAGTTATCAACCTGTTAATGTAAATGACAAACCAGAAATAGTTAATACGCAGATTAATAATCAGTTTTTTCTATAGTTATTTAAATATCATTCATCAGAACATAGCAGGCTTAATTAACAAATCTGAAATGTTAACAGTTAAAATAGACGAATTAGATAATAACGGAACTCCTATACATGTTATCTGCATAACAGAACATTTTATAAAATCTGGTTATGAAGACATATTGCACATACCAAATTTTTATTTGGCTGCGTTTTTTTCAAGAAATGTGAAAAGGGGAGGTACATGCATTTTCGTTAGGACAGGCCTACAGTGTAAAGAGTTACCTCACGTTGCTAAACAATCTGTCTCAGGCGCCTTTGAATGCTGCGCCGTGGAAATAATTGATCACAATATTATTGTTATCTGCATTTATAGGGTACCTAAAAATAACTACTCACTATTTTATGAAAAACTAGATGTTATATTGCATAGAATGTGCCGACTATCTAATAAAAAAATAATTTTGTGCGGTGATTTTAATATCGATGTGATAAAAAGAAACAAAATTGCATTAGACCTTGAATACTTTCTCCTAAATTATAACCTCAAACTTGCATTAAGCCAACCGACTCGACTCTGTAGCCAATCATGTATCGATAATTTTGCACATAATATCCAAAAAGGATGCAAATATGAGATAGTTGACCTTGTGCTTTCTGACCATACTTCTCAGATTCTTAAAGTTCCTGTTAGGAAAACCTGCAATATAAAATCTTGGAAATTAAAAAAGCAAGATGAATCTAAAGGGAATTTGATAAAATTTAAAAATCACTTACAGTGTCTATCTTTCAAATCGGTATATGATGCCAAGGACGCAAATGAGGCCTACGATAATTTCATGGAAGATTTTTCTTTGCTTTATAAACTCTGTTTCCCTATCAAAATCATAACAATTAAAACTAACGTGAAGACTAAATGGATATCCCGCGGTATAAAATTAAGTAGTCAGAAACAGAGGCAATTATTATGGACGTATAGACTAAAACCTACTATGAAAAATAAAACTATATTTAAAAGCTACACTAGACTACTTAAGAAAATAATAAAATTAACTAGAAAGGTGCAAAATGGCCATTTAATCAAGACGTCTGTGAATAAATCGAAAGCTGCCTGGCAGATTATCAATAAAAATAGAAATTGTCTGCCACAAGAAGTAGTATCAACAATACATAAACACAATTCAACATTTACACACCCTGCTGACATCGCAAATGCATTTAATAACCATTTTATTGACGAAATTGAACATAATATAAAACCTGACATAAATCGAACTAATAATAATAAAAATCTGACAATGCAATCTATGTTCATGCAGCCTATAATGAAAGATGAAATCATACAAGCCATTAACAGTTTAAAAAACACCAATACTATCGGGTATGACGGGGTGTCCACTAAAGTTATTAAATTCGTCAGTGAAAAAATAGCAGATCCATTAACGCATATTTTAAATCAGTCTATCTCTGATGGCGTGTACCCAGATAGCCTAAAACAAGTAATAATAAAGCCATTACACAAGAAAGGAGACAAAACTGACATAACAAATTATAGACCAATAGCCAAAATTCCTATAATTTCAAAAATTTTTGAAAAAATAATTTATAAATCTATTTATTCTTACTTCGATAAGTATGACTTATTCTCTAAGGAACAAAGAGGCTTTCGTAAAAATACTACGATTAATATGACTATTTTTGACTTAATTTATAATACCATGACATGTGTAGACAAGAACATCCCTATTTGCGCAATGTACACCGATATGACCAAGGCCTTCGATTATGTTGAACACAGTGCCCTATTGGCGAAACTTTATGGATACGGAATTAGAGGTAATGTACTGGAACTTCTAAAATCTTATTTAGAGAATCGATACCAATGTACAGAAGTCGCTAGATTATGTCCCAAAACAAAAGAATTAATAACCTACCTATCTAAATCAAGAGCTATCAAATACGGCGTGCCACAAGGAAGTGTGTTGGGACCACTGTTATTCTTGATTTATATAAATGATTTACCCAGAGTCACAAGACATATGATGGTTCTTTTCGCAGACGACAGTACAGCCCTAATCAAATGCACAAATATAAATGAATATGAAAATGACATAAATAATTGTTTAATTGACATTATAAATTGGCTTAATAATAATAATTTAATTATGAACTTAAGTAAAACAAAAATAATGCACTTTCATCAAAAATGTGACATTCCTAAAGTTTGCTGTGCCTATAATAATATTGAAATAGAAGACGTAAAAATAACTAAATTCTTAGGAATAATGATAGACAATAAACTGACCTGGAAACCCCACATAGAAAAAATATGCAATCGACTTAGTAAAACTGCTTATGCGCTTTACCAACTCGCAAAAAAAGTAAATATTGACACACTTCTAACGGCATACCACGGACTTGTGGTTTCGGTTTTGAGGTTTGGCATCATTTTCTGGGGCTATTCTACTGGTAGGGAACAAGCATTTAAAATACAAAAAAGATGCATAAGGTCAATGTGTGGTCTGAAAGCAACAGACAGCTGTGCACCAGTTTTCAAGGAGCATAAACTGTTAACATTGCCATCACTGTACATTTTGGAAGTGGCACTGTTTATAAAACAAAATGTAAAGTTATTTGACAAAGTCGCTACAGTACGAGAGGTTCCCCTTCGTACCCAATACAAAAATAAATTAAGCACTGTGAAATGCAAAACAGCATTAATGAAAAAAAGTATTCTTGGTATGGCACCTCGTATCTTTAATAAGATTCCAGATAGTTTTAAGGAAATGACTTATGTAAAATTTAAAAAAAACCTGACTAATTTACTGATAGAAAAATGTTATTATACTGTTGACGAATTTCTAAATGACTTAACAATTTGATGTGACTTTTTAAATTTATTGTGATTTTTTATGTACCCACTTATTTTACTTTTTATGACATTTCGTATTTTTTTATAATCTTTCAAACCTAATTTAATTTTATATTACTAATTGTGTTGTAATTAAATTGAGTATGATTGTTATTTTAAACAATCGTTATGATAAAATATTTGTATGCTGTAATAGCAAAACATGGCGACCTTTAAAAATATGTAATGCAAGAACCCAATGTACCTATGTTTGACAAATAAAATTCTGATTCTGATTCTGAATCACCAAGATTAGCATATAGTTGGCAATTACGAATTGCTTCTTCATGATTCTTTCGCTAACAATACTATTCTATAGTAGGTACTTCCACGATTACCTGAAGTTCATTTGTCCTAAGAACTTTTGCCCGAATGATGATTTGGCGGATGATTGTTGTTTGAAAGAATGATTGACTAAACGGCCGGCGTTCGCCCGAACGATAATTTTAGCCGATGAATAGTTAGTTGAAAGAACGACTGACCAAATTTCGTTCGCACGAATGATCGCTAAGCCGATGAAATAATTGTTGGTCAAAAGAACTATTACCCGAAGGACGTTCGTCTGAATGATCGAAGGACGTTCGTCTGAATGATCGTTTAGCCGATGAACTATTGGTCGAAAAAATGATTGACCAAGGCACGTTTGCCCGAGTGACACATAATAATCAAGATTTTCTCGATCATTTTACTAAATAAATGTTTTCTTTTACTTTCAGGGAAGCAAATGCATGGAAGTCAGGTACGGCCAATGCCTCGATGACGAAGAAACTATAGCTAACAGAAAATTGAAATCTAATTAACATATTATAAGTACTACAATTTTGTACATTAATTTATTCTAAACTTAGTTTTAATGATATTGTTAGCTCTCTGTAGAGGCTTTGTAAATGCAAAATAAAATATTTTTATTATATTTTTAGTTGTGAGTTTTATTAAGTGCGAATTCGAAGACATGTCGCACCTTTAAAGACAAACCGTTACTAAACGAAAATATAAAATTTTACACAAGAGCTAAAATTCAAAAAATGCACGCCTTTTTCGCAATAGACTTTAAAATCATGCTGCTTTGAGCCATCTTTTGAGGTGATAATGATAGGTATTTATTAGCACTATAGCACAAAATTCAGAAAAGTTATTTTTTTTTTTCTTAGAACATTGTTAATGGAAAAATTCGTTTAGTAACGGTTTGTCTTTAAAGTTGATTGTGACATCCACGACAGAGAAGAGGCCTGTGTCCGAGCAGTGAGAACACAAACAAAAACAGGCTGATTACGTATATTTTATTCATATTTGTACTAACTTGTCGAAACTGTCAAATTTTCCCAATCAACCTTGAACCTAAGTATGCATACACACGTCACGTTGCACTATAAAACTGATTTACATCCGTCACCTCACGCATCAGGTCCAATTTAGGTACAAGACATTTCTTTCTGGTATTGTGTTCCCTGTTAATGGCTTCGTGTAAATGGATCTAGCCCAGGCTTAACAACATTTAATGAATTAAGTAAGTACCTATACATTGCAAAGGGCTATGAATGTCCGGCGTGACGATTTGCACTTGTTCCTAACCGATTGAGAAGGCCCAGCACAAATAAAAGTGGAAAAATATGGGGAGACAAAATAGTACAACTGTAAAAAAACACTATTACTCGACCAACCATTCTTACCAAGGAAACTTGTGGAGGTCAGATAGGCAGACGCTTCAAATGAATAATCGAAACGAATAAAAAACAAAACACGGCTACCAGCACTAAGTACTATATTTAGTAACACTACATCTGCTGGCACTGTGCACGCGCCATATATGCTACTTTCTGTGCGCGCTGCACAACTTCAGGGCAGCGCTTGCGTCGCACCAGCCGGCAGTCTTGGAAAAAGCCCTCGTTGCGAGGGAAACCGTTGCTGCCATCGCTGAATGTCACCAGACCTGGAACAGAGAATATACAGCTACACACAATTTTTTTTTTAACTTTGCCATGTATCGTGGCTGCGTTTACAAACATTTAAAAATCATATACACAAACAGCCAGACCCGGAACAACTACTTGTAGGCCATACAAATATTTATTCCGTGCGGGAATCGAAACCACGACACGCAGCGCAGCAGTCAATCGCTTAACCACTACGCCAACCGTGCCGTCACACTTACTCTTCCTTATTGTGAATTCAGGGAAATTAACCCCTTTATTTATAAACGTTGCTTAAAGTTAACAAGTCTGGTGCGGTTAACGTGACATAATAGAAGTATCCTTTATTTTATTTAAATACTTATAAATTTAACATTTTTATAAACAAAAAGATGATACATTTTTTTTACACAGTTACAGTTTTTGTATTTCGTTTTTCACCACTGACTTCCGAAATTAAAGTCTAGGCCAGGCCACGGTGTCACCACTATGTGGATCGCCCGGAGGATACGGTGGAGCATACGGTGGAGGTCTGCACGGCTTGGGCGGAGCACCGCCACGTCCTCGCGCGGCGGCGATCGGCGGCGGCGATCTCTCGCGTCCGGCCCTGGTCCAGGCCATGGTACGGAGCGAGAGTGCATGGGAAGCCGTAACCTCCTTCTGCGAAGCATTAATGCTCGCAAAGGACGAGGCGGAGCGCGTGAGGGAGAGGCAATCTCTGCGCCCTCACGCCCCTAGTCGCCGCAGGAGACGCCCTGGACGTCGGTAGTCACCACAGGGCACCACAGGCACAGGCAACTGAAGGAACACGGGTGGATTTTAGGCAGTAAGTCTGACACGCCCTTCCGCTCTACCCAGAGATTTCCCGCCAAAAAAAGGGCTGATTTTTCCATCGCCAGATAACTTTTATTCGAGGAATAAAATTGACGTTTGACAGTTTTTATGAAATAACTGTCAGAATGTTTGAAAAATCAGCCCTTAGTGATGTAGAGTCTCTTCAATGACAAAATAATGCATAAATTATAATACACATCATTTTTCGAATCAAAGTCAAATCATTTATTTCAAATAGGCACATTAAAGGCACTTTTGAACGTCAAAAATAAAATTAATTCTAGTCTAATCTTATGTAAGTAGTTCCATGATCTAGAAAATGCTTGAAACTTACCGATCTTTGTAGATTAGTTTATCCAATCTCGGCTAAAGGACGACCTGCCAAGTTCACAATGAGGTACAAAATTCAGGTTAAAGTTAAGTTTTCTAGATCATGTGAGTCTAAGATTTAGGGAAGAAATTACATACGAAAAATGATGTCTTTGCTAAAAGAGCCAGCGAAAAAAATGTAGGTATTACCTTTAATTTAATTTTGCCAATGACTACTATTTTTATTTTATGGGCTGATTTCTCAATTGACAGATAATTTTTATGCCTGGAATAAAATTGACGTCTGACAGATTTTGTATGAAGAAACTGTCAAATTTTTTATTTTATTTATTTTTATTTTATTTATTTATTTATCTACTTACAGTTACCATTACAGGAGCATTTAAAATTATTCCTCCGATAAAGTTATCTGGCGTTAGAAAAATCAGCCCTGAAATGTATAAAACTAAGTTTTTGATTTTTTTAAACAGCTGAGGGAGGTCGTAGAGATTCGGCGCGATAGTAAAAATTATAAGGAGGACTTCACCGACCAGGGTAATACATTTTTTTTTTTTCACTGGCTGACCACTGACTTTGGGTTTTAGGCATGTTTGATTTTTGCCCAATATTGCTGATCTCCTTTAACGTCTGAGTTTTAAGTGTTCATTGAACATGGATAAACATTGCATAACACAAACATCAAACCCCTTTTTTAACCTTTAGGTTATATGTGGGTTTTGTTCAATGTTCATCCTAAGGCATACCAGAGGTGGAGGAGGGTTGTCTTGAATGTAATTAATCCTTTTTATCTTTACCAAGGCGTTTAACAGGCTTCGAGGGATATTAACGATGCAACTGGCATTGGTAGGTAATCTCATAAAACTGATCCCGTTGCAACATGCAACAAACATTCGAGATTAATCTCGAGGTTATGTAGCACATAATGGTGAAGGCGCCGAGAGCTAACAGTACCTACTACACTTTGGAATAGGCATCTAGCTTCATATTTCTGACTACAGATCGACTCCTTGAAAATCAAAAGTGCCTATTAAAGCTTTGATAAAAATAATTGCTTTGAGTTTGTGTCTTGTGACTACATCGAAAGCATAGACAAGAATATTATCCGACAGGCTGTATTTTTATAAATCAAATTAAAATTCATTTATTCAAATTAGGCTGAGAATCAGCGCTTTTTGAACGTCAAAATTACAAAAGACAGTCCCCCAAAAAGCCCGCCCTTCACCACTTCCTAGTGCTTTCGCTGGGAAGAAGAAGAACATATCCTTGGGCGGCGTTTAGAAGGATCTTCTATTGTAATCCCAATTGTTTAGATCAATAAAATCACACAAGACAATCAAAAAGTGAAAAATGAGAGCGTTCTAAAGAACGCTCTCGTTTTTCACTTTTTTTGCGCCACGGACATGAAGCTTAAGTTATTCGGGGGAGATTATCTTTTGAACAAGTGACTTAGTGTCGTCACTTGTTTCATTGGGTCTTATCGCTGGGATAGATCGTGACTGATGACGGGCGAAGTTATCGGATCCTTTCTTCGCCACGCTAGCATACGATTTTTTTTTCCAAGGGATTCAACTTAGTTTCTGCGACCTCTTTGAACTGCTGGAGAGGTTACAATATTCTGGTGAACCTGTAGGTGCTGAATCGTGGTCTGGACCAGGATCGTTCTCTGCTTCTTCAGCGATTGGTATAAGTAAAATCTGCGAAGTCCCACTACTAGCCCGAGTTCATTTTACCTTCACCGACATTACTGCAAGCTTCGTTTAGAATGGCATCTATAGATCCTAACCACTACTTGATCTGCGGCGTACTAATGACTTGACTCGCCAATTCATTCTCCACGGGTGCTGTTGGATTTGGGTCGTTCGGGGGTAATGGTCTGATGGGCGTCGGTGGAGGACTTCACCCTAGTAATTGGCTTCGATCAAACGGGCTCGATCCTGAGTTAGACATACTAACAGAAACACTTTATTTATCTATACTAATATTATAAAGAGGAAAACTTTGTTTGTTTGTTTGTAATGAATAGGCTCAAAAACTACTGGACCGATTTAGAAAATTCTTTCACCATTCGAAAGCTACATTATCCACGAGTAACATAGGCTAAATTTTATTTTGGAAAAAAATAGGGTTCCGTAAGATATTTGGGTTTTTCGGGCACAAGGTGTAAAAAATCAACCAGAAAAGTTATTTTGTATCTTTATGGGTTATTTTGATTTCCTTTTGAGATACGCAATCCTGTCACAAATCCGAAATCTACGCGGACGAAGTCGCGGGCAGAAGCTAGTTGTTTATAAAAATGATTAAGTTCATCTTGCAACTGAAACTGACGGCGCAAATAATTATATTTATTTGTTGTAATTATTTATCTCATTATAATGAATACAAAACAGACCGCTTTGTTTCGCGTCACGTAAAGCCCTTCAGTTGAATACCCAGATTTTGTATAGATGCCCTAAACTTTTGTTCTAGTTATTATTTCACTCACCTAGTTGAGAATTGTTTTAATGGAACTATTGTTTTCGTAATTGTTTGGTAACCACGCTGTTTGAATGGATTTTACTTGAGTGTGCCAATTTGAAATATTATTTGAATGTGATGCTAATAGTGTATAGCAGTCATCTTATTATACCTACCAACCTATACTTTTATTTTTTCTGCCTCTTAAAGTTTTCACCATTGTAGTTTATTGTTAACTAACTTTCCATTCTTACCTACATATTTCATCATCTGCCTAGCCTTTTCCCAACTATGTTGGCGTCGGCTTCCAGTCTAATCGGATGCTGCTGAATATCAATATTTTATATGGAGCGACTGCTTGTCTGACCACAACCTAGTGAATGGGTAATACCATACCCCTTGGTAAGACTGGTTATTAGACTTTCGGGCTTTTGATCACCCGTAACGACTGTCAAAGATCCACGAATGACAGCTGGGACCAACGGCTTAACGTTCTTTCCGAGGCACGAAGGGGTTTTGGTATGTAAATATGGTCACCTATCCACGGACCAACCGCGGCAAGCGTAGCTTCACCTGATTGATCGAACCGAGTGGCTGTTCTTACTTAGCCACAACACACCTAGCCTATAATGTTCCCACTGCTGGGAAACAGGCCTATTCTCTGTGAGAGGCCGTAATCCACCACGAGAGCCCAGTGCGGGTTGGTAGACGTCACATGTCTTCTAATTTTTGGTTCTAGGTCATTCCGGTTTCCTCTCGATGTTTTCCTTCACCGTTTTGAGAGCAGTGGTGATGATATAATTTACACAAATTAAAGCGCCTGACTGGGTTCGAACCTACGACCTACAATTCTTAAGTTGCGGCCGTGAACATTGGGCCACTACTGCTGCGTAGCCACAAACCCCTACATAACTAAACATCACCCAAATAATGAAAAAAAAAACGATGCTATACTTTTATGCGTATGGCATCCACTCTGGGTAGAGGTTGCAAGGTTTTCAATTAGGAAATCTCATATATATTAAGACGTTTTACTGAATACATAAAAAGTAATGGTATCCTAGCCTTCTTGATAAGATTACTCGTGCGTAAAATAAAATCCTGTTAGTTTGGCAAATTGTTGCTAAAACCACTCTTATTAGGTAACAAGGTCAGACAGTCAGCAAAACTTTTGTTGATACACATTTATACACATTTTAATGAAATTTATATGAAAAAGAAATGATTTTGTAACTTATATTTTATGTGACAACACTGACTGCGGTCGATGACCCTAAAAATGTCATCAAATTGTTGTTATTGTTTCATGTTTAGATGTCGATAACCATAACGTCTGCAGAGTTTTGGTAGCTAATTTAATTTGACCCTAATCAGCATTGCCATACAACGTGGCAATGCTGCCAGCCTTTTTGGGCACATTCCCGATAAGCGCTTCAAAAACGGCCCGAAAAATAAGACCACAAATACTTTTGTGGTCTTATTTCAAATTAGTATGTTTTTAACCTTATTACTTAGACTTTAAGTTTCATTTTAGAATAAATGACTGAAAATTAAAAAATAGAATGATTTTATTTTCAAGCGACATTTTAAATATATTTTACAATGGTAATTAAACTTTATGTTTAAGCATTAAGATTTATAATAAACTGAAGTTGTTAATATTATTAAACTTTTTTCTAAGAAATGTATATGTTTACGTGTGTGCAAACGTGGCCACTTGAGCGACTCATTTTTGTTCCTGATCCTTAATCTAGTACTATTATTGATCGAAGTTGTACATATTATTATTTTAAGACTGTTAGCTTTTTAAATTATGTTTATATTTTGTTGATTAATTAAATTTGACCCTGTATAAAGATTTGCCAGTAATAACATTTGAAAATATTTGCTAATACTTACTGTCTACGGTCCATACATTTTATTATGATGATTCTGGTTATTGGGTATTCCTAAAAGGGTTAAGGGACTGAATATTGAATGCCAAGCTTGTAGAGTGTAGAGAACCTGTGCAAATATAATATATTTTGTATGAAACTTTGGGTCACTTGACAAGGCTTACAATGTACTCTATGTGTACCGATTTAAGAGCTATATTTAAATGTCTTTGGTTTTATGCGAAGATTTTGTGTTTTTTTCGCTATCGTGAAACAGTTTACGTAGAATCACAGATACACATCAAGGGCACGCCAAAATTGCGGCGATAAGTCCCCTCTTTGAGGAGTAGCTGGAGAGGCGCCACGGCGGCGGCGCCTTAACCTTCCGCCTGACTCAAACAACCTGACGGCTTGCAACTTCGCAATCTTGCGAAGGCGGCACAGGGCACTGGCTGTCAGGATTGTTCGCGGGTATCGCACAATCTAATTCGAGGCGGCAACCCTCTTGGCCAGACCTTGAAACAGAAAATGGCACGCCCCTCCACCGCTTGTTGCATACACATTTAAAATAATTGTATAGAAATTTTAGTGGCCCTCCACTAAAATTTCTATACAAACAAACACACACACAAAATTGCACGCCCCTGCGTGCAATTTTAAATTAGACGATCTCTAACACATTATCAATCAGAATCTGAATCATTTTGAAGGATATTGAGAATCCATTGCTTCATACAGGGTTATTTGTAAAACACCAACAACCTCTTAAGAGGTCATTGTACTCATCATTATGAACAACTTTTACTATAAGACCAGACATGAAATCGCGAAAAAAGAATCAGCTGCTCCCTACATTTTGACGAGTTATGCGAACATAAATGTAGGAAACAGCAGATTTTTTTTTCGCGATTTCAGTTTTGGTCCCATAGTAAAACTTGTTCATAATGATGAGTACAATGACCTCTTAGAGTTTTACAGATAACCCTGTATATTCGATAAATGTATCTGCTCAACAACGTAAATAAAGCAATGCATGTTGTTGAACCATCAAAATAAAAGCCATTATTAGGCTCTTCCAGGATAAATGTCCGGGTCCAATTAAAAGCCAACGCTAAGGATATTTACAGGCAAGAGAATGATGATTATTTACTTATCTATTATATATCTATACAGTTGATATTTTGGATTTAAGAGAATATCTTTCGTTTCCAAATTCCCTGAAATCATTTCATGAAAGAGGAAACTGTGTATAAATCAATTGATTCCTAAGTTTAGAAACTTCTTACCTAGTCCCCACACTCTTCCTCCACGGAACTCCCCTTCGAACTTCATGCCATCAGCTCGCCAGAACACACCGTGACCATGGAACCAGCCCTGCATGAACTCGCCTTCATATCTGGAATTACAAATAATGACGCAGTTGAAATAAAAATCAGACCGAATTACACCTTTCTTCTTTATCAATTGTTACATCACTATATATCATAGTATTACTAAACGTTATTCATTAGTAACGCTTCTAACAATGCTATAGTCTGTGGTAATCACTCAAATAAATGAACGTTGCAAATTAATTTCACTTGCTTATTTAATAAATATATATCAGACACTTAATTTTGAGTTCAGTCACTCGAAACAAAACACACTTAGCAAAATTTAAAAGCGATTTCCTCTTGAAATAACAATAGGAACGACGAGTTCGTAATAATAACATAAAATCACAAACAATACAGCAGCAAAAAATCAGTTTAAAAGTTGCCAAGTGTAAATATAACATAATGCTTGTGACTGTACAGGCTAAGAACTGACCCGCACCCTAATTGCGTAACACACGATCAATCGGAATCTGAATCATTTTGAAGCAAATTGCTAATCCATTGCTTCATAAGTTCGAAAAATTGTCTGTTCAACACGTAAAAATAACGCAATGAATGTTGTTGAACTGTCAAGATGAAACCGATTACGATTGATCGTGTGTTACGCAATTAGGGTGCTGTATTGTCCCACAGCAGGGCAAAGGCCTCCCTCTACCTATTCCACACAATTCTGTCTTTTGCGAGTGCCGGCCAGTCCTTTCAGTAGGAGTCAAGCCTGTCCCGCCATCTCCGTCATGGCCTGCCGCAATGGCGTCGTACGTTTAGTGAGACCCAATCGGTGGTCTCTTACCCCAATTGACATGTAGCAGACATGTCCGTCCCAGTCCCCGGCTTTCGGGGTAAAGTCCGTTATCTTGGTTTTGGCGCGCAGTATTGTATTCCTTATACGGTATGCCGTAGAAATGTTGGGCTCCCACAAGTACTACAACTAGTCTACATACATAATAATATGAGAGTCCGCAATATGCCAGTCTCCATTGAGGACTACTAATTCAATATTGAACCTCGCTTTATAAATAGCAAACTCAAACTAGGCACACATTGTTTCTACACGTGCCAAGATAATTGCTCCAAATACAGACCAAACATGATCCTTTTAGTCAAAAATTCCCAACAGTATTTAGGTTTTACAGAATCCAATTAAACTTTAGCGGATCCACATCAAAACTATTGGGTTCTATTACTGCAATGGCATAAAAATAAACTAACCAGCTGCCTATTCAACAACAACGTTGCTATTTTCAGTAGAAATCTGGTAAACAATCACAACTATTATACAAACAAATCTATAATGAACTGTCAAAAAATTTAGAGACTTTATTTATGTTTCCTTTATTTCATTTACAAATTATACTTTAGAATATAAAAACGTTTAAAATATAAAAAATAGTAGCCGGGAATAGGGTTCAAGCTACCGGTTTATTTTTTTTTATTATTTATGTACACACAGTTAAATAGACAGATATGAAATATAACTTTTGAGTAAAAAGCGCTTAAATTTATTAGTAAACTCTCCAATAATAAAGTGTAGCTACATTATTAGCTGCTGTATTTTTTTTTTTCAACTCAAAATTTGTATTGCTAATAACCAGCTCTTACCCACTGAGGAAATAAAGCCTCCAAAACAGAAAAAAATAATGTAACTCTTACCTACATAATCAGCCTATAATTTTCCCACTGCTGGGACACAGGCCTCCTCTCTTCGAAAGAGAGTGGGCTATAATCTACCAGTGCGGGTTGGTAGATATCACATATCTTTGAATTTTTGGTTCTATGACATGCCGGTTTCCTAACGGTGTTTTCCTTCACCGTTTTTATGTTTCATGTAACACTTGTATGCAGTGAAACAAAACATCCCACTACCTACATTTTGGACAAATAAATCTATATTCGATTCGCAAAAAGGATGATAAGGTGTTATGTAAGGGTCGAATTTGATCAGAGTTTCAATTTTGTGTTTTGGACTTGTGATACATTACCTACTTTAAGTAAAGACGTGTGCAGAAGCTACAGTAAAAGATATTAAGATGGAAACGAGACCAAATTAAGGAAGTGATAGACTTGTACAAAATCATACACATAAAAGCAGCAACCAAATTAAGGAAGTAAAAGACTTGTACAAAATCATACGCATAAAAGCAGCAACCAAATTAAGGAAGTGAAAGACTTGTACAAAATCATACACATAAAAGCAGCAACCAAATTAAGGAAGTGAAAGACTTATACAAAACCATACACATAAAAGGAGCAAAGTTTTCACAATATCACAAACATTTATTTGTAATAGTTATTGGTACATAGTTGGCCTTCATCATCATCTGCTTAGTCTTTTCCCAACTATGTTGGGGTCGGCTTCCAGTCTAACCGGATGCAGCTGAATACCAGTATTTTACATGGAGCGACTGCCTATCTGACCTCCACAACCCAGTTACTGGGTAATACGATACCCTTTGGTAAGACTGGTTGTCAGACTTTTGGTCTTCTGACTGGGTGGGTGGTCAGAAGACCAAAAGTCGTTCGTGTGTACAGGTAACAGACAGACAAAGTAACTTTTACATTTTATAAATAATATTTTATTTTTTATATTTTTTTTATAAATTTTACCTAGTTAATAAAATTTAAAAGTTATAAATTTTATATTTTATTAACTAAGTATAATTATGTGTGGATGTGCATTACATTGAACTCAGTCTCAATTTGTCTAGACCCAAAATATACGCTGGAGATTTCGCAGTCAATGATGAATGTTGCCAGACTTGAATATATTCCGAATGGCCTTTTCGAGGATTGCTTTAATTGAAAACTCTCAGATGGGAACTATTTTCGGCTTCAGACATTTTTCACTTGCGTAGATTTGTTCATTAACTTAAAGCCAAATAAATTCAGACGAAATAATAAGCTTCTTTAATTTATAAAACAAAGTTAATTGAAAAAATATCTGTTTAGGTAGGTGTTTTGTTTTTGAGTCAATGTTTCATTCATTTCAAAATGATGTCGGCAAGTTTTATTATGATAAGTACACTAGATTCTGGCCGCGACTTTGTCTGCCTGAAATTTCTTGATTGCTGGAACATTAAACATACCTATAATTAACATTATAATAAAATACATCATAATTATGTTTCAATACCTATATTTAGTCACATTTGGAAAAAGTAAATAGGGATAAAAATATTATAGAAAAATGAATGAAAATGGGGTCTATTCTTGGGGTAATTGTAAAGCGAGGATTTCTTTAAATTACCCCCATAGCATAAGCATTATCAGCCTATAATTCACTGTTGGGACACAGGTCTCCTCTCGATGAGAGGGAGTGGACCACCATGCAGGCTCAGTGCGGGTTGATAGATATCATATGTCATCGAATTTTTGGTTCCAGAGCATGCAGGTTTCCTCATGATAAAAAATCACCGTCAATGTTTTGAGAGCAGTGGAGATGAAATAATTTACAAAAAGTAAAGCGCCTGTCTGGGTTCAAACCCACGACCTACTACTCGTAATTCTTTACCACTGGGCCACCCCTGCTCCCGTTTATAGTTTAGTAATCTATACAAATAAAACACAGCCGGGCTAGTTACACCATTTATAGCTCAAGAACGGCTGGACCGATTTTTATGATCTACGATTTATTGGATTTGTCTTTGCCCCGAATAGCAGAATAACTATTAAAACATGGAAAAAAAACAGGAAAAAATAATAATATGAAGATACCTAATTAATTTTACATTCGCTCTTATTGAGTCTGAGGCGGTACAAACTTCAGCTAGTTCTATATAAAAAATACTTTTGTTAGTAACCACTCTTAAAACGACGATAAGCTGCATTACTTACAAATATTTCTTTATACATCCTACTGTTACTATTATAAACGCAATATTAATATTATAAACGCAAAAGTTTGTGAGGAATATACTTTTTATCCCGATATTCCCATGGGATCGAAACTTATGCGGGTGAAACTGCAGGGCGCTGCCAGTACATACATACTCACCCCTTCTTCCCATGGAGTTTTACAAACACAAACTGCAGAACGCCATCTGCTACGATCCTTATAAAACGTAAAATTAAAATAAATTCAACATTTTATTCCCGTCCGGCACCATTTACTTACAGTGGAACAGAATATCCCGTTCACACCCTCCGCTGCGCAAAATTAAAATAAATATTTAATTTTTATTGTTTTAATTAATTTTAATATGGGATAAAAAGCAGCTGGCTTTATGTTAATACTTGGGCCTTGGTTATTACGGGGCCTCCTAGCACAGGTATATCTTTTACCTAAAAGGAGGTCCCTATGTAAGATTTACTGTAAAAGTTGTACAAGTTTCTGCAATAAACCTTTTATTTATTTATACTATTATACTTTTATCCATAATAAAATAAACTCACACTTTTCAGTTTACACTGTGTAAACTTCAATGATGAACTCGATAATATAAATTTTTGCCACGCGTGTTCAAAATCTCAATCGAGTTTTGAATTAAATATATTTTAATGGGTCAGTGACGTTTAAAAGTTTTGTCTCAGCCCCAGCAGTCTCAACATTCATAGCGATCACTTTACGACCGAGTTCGGTCGCAAAGTCCCGGATTGACAGGTGTAATGTATGGAGTGACAGGACTTTGCGACCGAATTCGGTCGTAAAGCGATCGCTATAAATGTCGAGACTGCTGGGGCTGGTTTTGTTTCTCCGTTCGTCTTGATTAGCAAAACGATTTGAGATAATAAAACCCCTGCGATGTGAATTCCTGTTGGCCCGTAAACTTCTAGCATTCAATATTGACCTTCCTAATCCTACATGATTGATTAAAACATTTTTTGTTTGGGTTGTGTTATCAAACAACTTCTAGTCTGAAACTTTACACTGCTAGTCAAAGACAAAATTGAAAACTGTTTTTTTATTTATCACTAGCTGCTGCCCGCGACGTCGTCTGCGTGAAGGCTCTACAGCACCAAAAATACCTAAGATGCCAGTGTCGCTATAGCATTATAAGTAAACAACTTTTAAAATTGCATTAAAATATAAGTTTTTTTGCGAAGGAAGTGAAGCGAAGCAAGTGAAGAGAGTTATATGGAAATCCTGCTGAGTTCAGTCATAAGATGTGACTGAAGGAAATAGAGAAAATAATGCAAGAATACATTCCAGGACACAAAAGAGTAAAAATACGTACAAAGGTATCATACCTTACAACACTTCCCTATAAACTACGTTGGTATGCTGCCAGGAGCCAAAATGTAAAGAGAGTCAGGATTGGTGACGCGAGAGCAAGTGACGTACAGTTGCCCGTGTGAGAAGCAACTCGTCCTGAGGTTGACACCCGCTGCCCTCAGTGTCTGCCCCTGCGACTTATTGATGGTCATCGCGAAGCAAACATTCACGGGGAACTGTACGCGCTTGAACTGGAACGGGGAGTTATGAGGTATGAAAGGAATGCGTGGTATAAATACTGCCTCGCCGACGCCACAACCCGTAAGAATTTCCGCCTCAATGGTGTGTCTGTGGAGCGAGATGACTTTAAGGCGGGTCCCGTTACACAACTTCGGAGGAGATAGGTACAGAAGAAGCATAATCGGGACACCGACCTTCAGCTTGATGGTATGCGCTGGAAGTCCACTTGCTGACAGGGAGTTCAGAAATTCCACGGGATAATGTGTGGCGTTATCTTGCTCGACAACAGTGTTTATCGAGGTGTAGACCACTTCATTCCCCTCAATTTCCGAGAGAAAGCATTTGTTAATTGCTGCAGCCTGATTATTTTTGGGCGTCAAAATGGCCCGCTCACACACCCAAGAATTCTGCTGGTGCAGTATACGACTGATGTCCCCGTACACACAGCGAATGAGTTCTTCTAAGCTGGATACCACTCTACCGAGAGACTCTGGAAGCACCACCTGTCCACCTCTCTCTTCTGGTAGAGTGCCTTCGCCAAGACTTAGAAGGACATCGGAGAATTCTTGAGCACATGCATTGCCGCCGAGCTGAGCTCTCATATTAATGGTCAAGCGCAGCGTACGAACTCGTGACCAAAACGAAGATCGTTTCAACGAAGCATTCACCTCGTCAGCCCTCGATCCCCGCGTCACCACGGGAAGCGTTTGCCGGAAATCGCCACTGAACAGAACTATGACACCACCCATCAAATGTTCGTTCCTGCGGATGTCCTGCAGGGTTCTGTCCACGGCCTCAACTGCCTTCCTATTGGCCATCGTACACTCATCCCATACGATCAGAGAGCAATCCTTGAGCACGTGTCCCTTATTGCTGTTACGTGACACACCAAAAACAGGCGTTTCGGCGCTCTCTAAATCGATGGGAATTTTAAACATGACATGTGCTGTCTTGCCGCCCGGAAGTAGTGTGGCAGCGATTCCCGACGACGCTACAGCAATAGCAATTTTGCCTGGCCTCCTGACCTCTGCAAGTATGCCAGTGGTAACAAATGTTTTTCCTGTTCCACCAGGAGCATCCAAGAAAAACATTTTACCCTGGTTTTGCCCAACGCTTTCAAGGACGGTGTCATAAATGTGTTTTTGCTCTGAAGAGAACAAAGCGTCATAGTCATTTCGTATGGTGGTCATTTCGCCCGGATCGTAATTTGTCTCAGCGTTATACTCCCGATTTTCACGGTCTTTATACGGTGATGATGTGGGAGCTGATAACCCATATTTGATCAGTGGATTGCCGCCGATAGAAATGACCACATCTTGAAGTGAACTGAGACAGGTGTTCAGCACGCGTTCATCAGTTACTTCGACTTCATCTCCAGTAACACGCCTCAAAGCTCGTAGAAAATCTTCAGACAGATGATGGCGATACTTCTCCCACAAAGCTACCAGGTTCGTGACTCCACAAAACACCAAGATGACGTCGACACAAACAGATGACGCATGCAGCTGGGACTGTCACTGACGCTCGCCTCCGCGAGGGTGTCATCCCAATTTTGGTCACCGTCGAGAAGGTGACGTGCTACGCAGGCTGCGCGGTAAGTGGGATACTCCACGCCATCAAATGTCCTCAGAAAGGCGAAAGACGTTGGGCCTCGGACAGTGTGAAGTAACAACCGCAGAAAATTGCATTCGCCATTATTCGGATGAACGGTATAAACCCTACCCAATGCGGTGTCCTTGAAAATTCCCGGAAAGCCTTCCACAGCACCTCCTCGTCGACGTCGGTTAAATACACCCCTTTGCTCGTCGTACGTGTAATATGAAGGCACCTCGTCATACGTAAGGGATCTGGCAAACTGGTCGACTTCACAAAGCGTGTTTTTTTAAATTGTCTTCCTCAACTCTGCTCAAGATTTTGAGGGTTTTGTTGGAACTTGAATTTGTCGAAACGAACTATACCATACAACTTTTATGAAGAAAATGCACATTGCCATCTATGAATTTTAAGAATAACTAACTACTAACCTCGCCAACATGATCAAATTTAAATTATTTATTTCCAAAAAGTGTTAACATGTAACTTGATTTGATTTTTATGAAATCTCATAGATGGCGCTGCTTCAAAATTTTCATTATACTACTAACATTAATTAAACTATGTTTCTCTGCCCAAGTTACTTAAATGGCGTAGTTTTTATAGTGTAAAGCTAGATAATAGCATGGCTTACTCAAAAACAACATTTAAATATGCGTCGTTAGATTACACGCTGTGACAGAATACGTAGGTAAGAAAAATAAAGATTCACAGCTCCTCCCCCGTAGGTGATAGCGTGATAATATGTTTCCAGAGTTAAATTATGGTTTACTAAATAAATAACATGTCATTTTGTGCATTCAATTATTTTGTGCATTAAATTACGAACAAAAACCTTTTAAAATCAATATTGCTTACCTCCTATAACATACGGCGTGATAATATGTAGCCTAAAGCCTTCCTTGGTTTACAAAGAACATTTTTGCTGAATTTCAATTCAATCTATCCAGTAGTTTTGGCGTGAAGCCGTACCATACACACAGACAAACAGACAAACAGACAAACAGACAAAAATTCTAAAAAGTCACTTTTTGTCATCAGTTACGTTTTTCTAACAAAAGCCACTTATTTTTTCTCGAAAATTCTCAATGTACAGTTTTTCTTTCGTTACTGTTTTATTATATGTATAGATTAAAACTGCCGTATGCAGCAATTTTAATGACGATAAATAAAAAAAACAGTTTTCAATTTTGTGTTTTCAGTGTGGTGTTGTGGTTTTGTGGTGGTGGTAGTTGTGGACCCTTAGTGTGGGATGCAACATGATTGTGTCGACACCCTTGCTTCATCCCATCTTCCTAGCACGGTGAGCTGTGCAGCAGCGGCTTCTGCTGGTGCAGAAAACCTCAAATGGCGAAAATATTCCAACCTAATTAGGAATTATACGTATGTTCGAGCCGCTTGGGGTTGAAACACTAGGGTCCTGGGGTCCGAGTGCCCACTTGGTTTTTGAGATATCGTCAAGCGGTTAGTCAACTCTTCACGTGACCAGAGGGCTGGCCTGTTTCTTGGCTAAAGAATTAGCATCGCCATACAACGTGCCAATGCTGCCAGCCTTTTGAGCACTGTTCCTGTTGACAGCGAGGCGGACGAATTTTTTGATGCCCTATGATTCTTCTGCTTATTTTTTCACATGCTTATCATTATTCTAAATTTTAGCTTATACAATGTAAATATACAACTGGTGCATAATTAAGTTTCTTAGAAACGTCGATACAATCTATTCAAACAAAATACGTTTTCACAAGATTGCGCAGAAAATAACAAAAAATACGTGCTGACTAGTACTCGTATTAATTGTATGAGGGTTTGCGCACTACATCCAAACTCAGTCCGTCATAATTTAGAACATTCCCAATTCGGATTGAACTCGGATCTTGAATTCGGATCGGACGTAGGACTGCGCGTTAGGTCGGCTCTTAAGCATTCTCATTTAAAAAAGCAGTGACATGAAAAAATCAACCATATTTCAATGACCCAACACTCTTTTTTAAACGTGATAAAATAGATACTCTTCTCTTCGAGCCAGTCTGTGAACGGACACTTTGACTAGAAGCAGACCGCAACATAGTTGAGACTATGTTGGGGTCTGCTTCTAGTCAAAGTGAAATCTAAACAATTTCTCAACAATGGATCATAATCCTAGCCTTTTAGGCAGATTATGATCCATTGTTGAGAAATTGTTTCGATCAAAACTTAAACTTAGCCAACCTTTTCAGTTACAACACTTACCTTGTGCTAGATAATATTATACAAGTTATTTCTAAGTTAAGGAGTTGAACTGTTATCCAGCTTAATAACGAGATGATACAGATTGTTATGTCCCATTTAAACCGGGACAGACTGGATGCAGAAGGCGGAGGACAGAGTGTTATGGCGCTGCCTGGGAGAAGCCTATGCCCAGCTGTGGCTGGTGACAAGCTATTCATTGTTAATATAATAAAATAATAATATAACTGGACATTTCACACAGCGCCACCTAGTCCCAAGCTAAGCAACCTAATGCTTGTGTTATATAATATAATAATATAATATCCCTGGAAATTTCACACAGCGCCATCTAGTCCCAAGCTAAGCAACCTAATGCTTGTGTTATGGTAACAAGATGGCTGATAAACTACTTATATACATTTTTTTTTGTAAATACATACATATTATAGATAGAAAAACATCCAGACTCGGAACAAATACATGTAGGTCATACAAATATTTGTTCCGTGCGGGAATCGAACCCGCGACACGCAGCGCAGCAGTCAATCGCTTAACCACTGCGCCAACCGTGCCGCCGCGCCGTGTTGATTGATTAACCCTTCGAACGTTCATCCACGTGTGACGCAATGGCATTTTAATTGTTTTTTTTTTTAATTCCGGGATTCAATCGTTTAAACCATCAGAGGGTAAATTATTTCACTTATTTCTTTGAGTTTTGTTATCGCAATTAAAAGCATTGCAAAAACCAATAGCAAAAAAAGAACGGGTTGCACTCCGGGAGTGCCGGCAGAAGTGAAATTGCATTTTTGATATTTTGGAATGCGGTCTCCTCTCCCTCCGTCTTACGAACTTTCGATCAGGTCACGTGTCCTGACGCGAGCTCCGTCTTACGAATTTTCGATCAGGTCACGTGTACTGACGCGAGCTCCGTCTTACGAATTGTCGATCAGGTCACGTGTCCTGACGCAAGTTTAAAATTTTTTACCCATCACAAAAAAGTACACAATGCCGCTAAAGAAGTTTTCACTTTAAAAAAAACCACTTTATTATTAAGGAAACAAGAATGTATGTTAAAGAATAACAATTCCGCTTTCAGTGTGATCCTGACCCTTCGTCGTCTTTGTATCATCTAATGCTGAGATTTGAGCGTACCAAAATAAAATTTAAATCCTCTGAAGAATCTGTAAATACTCATTTTCAAAGACGCATTAAATGTTTAGAAATCTTACACACCAATAGAAATCTTTTGAACTTTTTTTCCATAGTTACTTAGTTCTCCTTGTCTTCCATGCAATAAACGGAGAAATACTTAACTTAAGGCATATTTTGCCTTAATTATAAACACACTGACTTATGTTTACTGGGAGCTCTCCAGTAAGTTCGCTATAGTTTTCCGACATGAATCTTGACGGACACACAAAACACAAACTTTTACAATATGTCTGTCGTTCAAACAATATTCATTTATTCCGTAAGCGGGTCGACAGAGTCCATATTCCTGTATATACATAGCTGAGAAATTTGGTAGATTCAGAGGACTATTTAATAAAACCGCCAGACAAATTTATAAGTTTCTTTCATATTTTTCTGCTATAATAAACAGCACAGAGGGGCAACTCTCATAATTTTAAGAACATTCACAGTATCTCAACTTCAATCTGTTTGTCGCCAAGATGAAGAACGTTTACGTAACAACTAGATTTTGAACATTTTAAATTACGAGAATTGGTCGAATGTGTCAATTATGATTTCTTTTATATAATATATTTAACATTGGCAGTTATATTAGAAGCGGAGAGACGACATGGCTAAATAAACAGCCGCGCAGGTCGATTGATCAGGTTAAGTTACGCTTGCCGTGGTTGGTCTGTGGATAGGTGACCATCTTACATACTTAGACCTCTCCATACCTCGGAAAGCACGTTAAGCGCGTTAAGCACGTGTCATTTGTGGATCTTTGACAGTCGTTACGGGTAGTCAGGAGCCCGAAAGTCTGACAACTAGTCTTACCAAAGGGTATCGTAATACCCAGTCACTGGGTTTTGGAGGTCAGATAGGCAGTCGCTACATGTAAAATACTGGTATTCAGTTGCATCCGGATAGGCTGGAAGCCAACTCCAACATAGTTGGGAAAAGGCTAGGCAGATGATGAGTTATATTAGAAGTGGGAAGATGTAACTCCAACCTGGTAAAGTGGGGCTACCTCGACGAAACGGCAGCAGGGTGTGGATGTGGAGCTATGTCACAAAAATGCTCCACCTCCTATTCTAACCTCTGTGTCCAAAAACTTGCAGTCGAAGTGACATCTGCGCTCCTACCGACGACGTCGTGAAAATGACGAAGATATGGACCAAAAAGATCTAAGAAAAGTCATGCCAGCGAGTCAGTGACACGAAGATGAAGAAGTTATGTAAAATGGAGCCCTGGGTCGTAAGTATTTAACAAATCTCAACTAATGACGAGCGTCAAAAGGTTCGAACCGAAATGGTCGTGATATGGAAGTTTGTTCTCACGTACATAATTTTGAACATGAATGATGTAACCAATACTTTGTAACAATAACATTATGATTTAAAAGAGTGTCCATGGAGTTCCTTGCCCGTTCTTCTCCATAGGTACCTGGTACTACGCTTTGGAATGGGCAACTAGCTTCATCTTTTTGACTGACCGACCTTGACAATTCAAAAGTGCCTGTAATTGGTTTATTTGAAATAAATAGTTTGAGTTTGACGTAAATGTAAAACAAAGCAAATAATGGAACCAACCTCTCACCGAAAATATACTTTAGAATCTTAATCATTTTATTTATCTTAGCACGGAGTTAATAAAAACAGGCCAAGTGTGAATCGGACTCGTACATGAAAGGTTACGTACAATATTTAACAGTACATCTTCAATTTTATACTTTATTTTTTTACTTGTTGTAATAGCGACAATACAAATACACAATTAGTGAATTTCAACTGTCTACCTATTACGGTTCATGAGATACAGCCCGCTGACAGACAGACTGACGGACGGACGGACAGCGGAGACTTAGTCATAGGGTTCCCTCGGCACCCCTTGGGTACGGACCCCTAAAAAAACTACGCAAAGATATCGCAAGGTTGTCTGAAGAAGAATCCAAAATAATGTACAACAGTGATAATAAATATCAAGTTTATTTCGCCATTGCATTTGAAAGGTACTCGGTAGAAGTAGTGCCATAACCAACAGACATTTTATATTTCTCAATGCAGAGTCCAGACCACGCGATAAGTGGCTAGCTTGGTAAATATTTTCATGCTTAACAATAAAATTTTATACATTAAATGGTTGTGAAAATAATGTTTATTTTTAATGTTTGTTTTGTTACTTTTTGGATGTTTTCATGGAAAGTGAGTGGTACAGATTTTCTCGGTATCAAACGAAAGTTAGATAACAATACTGTTTATTTAAACAATATTGTACATATCTGTGGTATTTTATTATTATCGTATGTATGGTATTTTATTATATTCGTTTGCTTGAACGCACAAATCTCTTGAATGTTATGGAGTCGGATTTCAAAGATTATTTTTTGTATTTGGTAGCCAAATAAGGCTATAGGCTACTTACCATCACGCTAAGATCTTTAGGAGCCGTGCAGAAAGGAAAAAGGTCACTAAGAACGCTAACTGAAAAGTAATAGCGCGGGTACACGATGCGATGCGACGGGGTGGGTCGCCGAGCAAGAGATTTCTCGCAGACGAAGTTGTGGGCTGCAGCTAGTATAAAATACAGGGTCCAATTAAAATAGATGGACAAATTTTACCACAGCGCTCAGTACCTACGTCTAACCAAAGATATCCAATCCAAAAAAAAACACTGATTAAAATGATTTTATTTTGACCTAAAATAATAAATACCTGGCACTCTAGAACAAACACATCCATCCATTATGGGTTGGTACTTGCACTCCGGCCCCGATAAGTGTATTTTTGTTAGCTGATTATTTTAAGTATCTAATGCGTTTTTCTTATATATTTTTTTACTATTGTCCTTATTTTGGTGGTCTGAATGATTTCTAAAAGTTTGTCCACCTGTTTTAATGGGACCTTATATAAAGCGACAAGGGCACAGTGACTAAGTTGACAAAGCATTTTTAGGCGCTACTTAGAGTTTTAGTTCAATCTTTTTTGACAGGTTATTAAAATACGGAACCGGATGAAAGAAATTAAGGGCCCCCGAAATTGCAATCAATTGTAGTTGTATTTTCAATCTTTTTAAATCAATTCGTAGACGTTAAATTTGAGCATCAATGAAAAAAAGTTTATTTGACCCTGGTTAAGTAAGTAAATACATCAATGTCGTATCCATCACGAAAGGACATCATTCAAGTGTCGAACATTTTACACCCAAAAATTAAAGTGCCAAAAAAAAACTACTATTTTTCTTGAGCATTTTTTACTATTTCAGGGAAAGTCTAAAATTAACCCCCCGGCTGGTATTTGTGATTGAAAATGCCATAAATCACATTTTTATAACAAGTGTTTTAAACATAACATTATAAAATACCAACTTTTAATATTGAATGTTTTAACAATAAAGTGGTTATTAAAATAGGATTTTAGCATCTTCAATCTCAAATAGCAGCCGGGGGGTTAATGGTAGACTGTCCCTGTAATAGTAAAACTGCTCAAGAGGTCATTTCCCATAACACAGCAGTACTTTTTCTTTCTGGCATTTTCATTTTTAAGTACGAAATGAATTATATCCTTTACAATTTTATTACTCAATCATCATACGTACAACTTCCTCCTTTTCTTGAAGTAGGTTAAAAAGTATTAAACTTACTTAGCACCATCAGGGAACGCCATGACGCCCAACCCAGAGCAGAGGCCACCAATCAGCGAGCCATCGTATCTGGTACCATCAGGTAGTACCAGATGTCCCATGCCATGCTTCTGGCCCTTAGAATTCCACTCGCCAACATAGCGAGTACCATCTTCGTACTTATAGGCACCTGTCTTGACAATCCCTGGATCAACAACTGTAAGGATTGGAAATGGGTGAGTCGTCATAATTATAACATACTAGCTGACCCGGCAAACGTTGTTTTATCATATACTAGCTGCTGCCCGCGACGTCGTCTGCGTGAAGGCTCTACAGCACCAAAAATACCTAAGATGCCAGTGTCGCTATAGCATTATAAGTAAACAACTTTTAAAATTGCATTAAAATATAAGTTTTTTTGCGAAGGAAGTGAAGCGAAGCAAGTGAAGAGAGTTATATGGGAATCCTGCTGAGTTCAGTCATAAGATGTGACTGAAGGAAATAGAGAAAATAATGCAAGAATACATTCCAGGACACAAAAGAGTAAAAATACGTACAAAGGTATCATACCTTACAACACTTCCCTATAAACTACGTTGGTAGTCATGCTGCCAGGAGCCAAAATGTAAAGAGAGTCAGGATTGGTGACGCGAGAGCAAGTGACGTACAGTTGCCCGTGTGAGAAGCAACTCGTCCTGAGGTCGACACCCGCTGCCCTCAGTGTCTGCCCCTGCGACTTATTGATGGTCATCGCGAAGCAAACATTCACAGGGAACTGTACGCGCTTGAACTGGAACGGGTAGTTATGAGGTATGAAAGGAATGCGTGGTATAAATACTGCCTCGCCGACGCCACAACCCGTAAGAATTTCCGCCGCAATGGTGTGTCTGTGGAGCGAGATGACTTTAAGGCGGGTCCCGTTACACAACTTCGGAGGAGATAGGTACAGAAGAAGCATAATCGGGACACCGACCTTCAGCTTGATGGTATGCGCTGGAAGTCCACTTGCTGACAGGGAGTTCAGAAATTCCACGGGATAATGTGTGGCGTTATCTTGCTCGACAACAGTGTTTATCGAGGTGTAGACCACTTCATTCCCCTCAATTTCCGAGAGAATGCATTTGTTAATTGCTGCAGCCTGATTATTTTTGGGCGTCAAAATGGCCCGCTCACACACCCAAGAATTCTGCTGGTGCAGTATATGACTGATGTCCCCGTACACACAGCGAATGAGTTCTTCTAAGCTGGATACCACTCTACCGAGAGACTCTAGAAGCACCACCTGTCCACCTCTCTCTTCTAGTAGAGTGCCTTCGCCAAGACTTAGAAGGACATCGGAGAATTCTTGAGCACATGCATTGCCGCCGAGCTGAGCTCTCATATTAATGGTCAAGCGCAGCGTACGAACTCGTGACCAAAATGAAGATCGTTTCAACGAAGCATTCACCTCGTCAGCCCTCGATCCCCGCGTCACCACGGGAAGCGTTTGCCGGAAATCGCCACTGAACAGAACTATGACACCACCCATCAAATGTTCGTTCCTGCGGATGTTTTGCAGGGTTCTGTCCACGGCCTCAACTGCCTTCCTATTGGCCATCGTACACTCATCCCATACGATCAGAGAGCAATCATTGAGCACGTGTCCCTTATTGCTGTTACGTGACACACCAAAAACAGGCGTTTCGGCGCTCTCTAAATCGATGGGAATTTTAAACATGACATGTGCTGTCTTGCCGCCCGGAAGTAGTGTGGCAGCGATTCCCGACGACGCTACAGCAATAGCAATTTTGCCTGGCCTCCTGACCTCTGCAAGTATGCCAGTGGTAACAAATGTTTTTCCTGTTCCACCAGGAGCATCCAAGAAAAACATTTTACCCTGGTTTTGCCCAACGCTTTCAAGGACGGTGTCATAAATGTGTTTTTGCTCTGAAGAGAACAAAGCGACATAGTCATTTCGTATGGTGGTCATTTCGCCCGGATCGTAATTTGTCTCAGCGTTATACTCCCGATTTCCACGGTCTTTATACGGTGATGATGTGGGAGCTGATAACCCATATTTGATCAGTGGATTGCCGCCGATAGAAATGACCACATCTTGAAGTGAACTGAGACAGGTGTTCAGCACGCGTTCATCAGTTACTTCGACTTCATCTTCAGTAACACGCCTCAAAGCTCGTAGAAAATCTTCAGACAGATGATGGCGATACTTCTCCCACAAAGCTACCAGGTTCGCGACTCCACAAAACACAAGATGACGGCAAACAGATGACGCATGCAGCTGGGACTGTCACTGACGCTCGCCTCCGCGAGGGTGTCATCCCAATTTTGGTCACCGTCGAGAAGGTGACGTGCTACGCAGGCTGCGCGATAAGTGGGATACTCCACGCCATCAAATGTCCTCAGAAAGGCGAAAGACGTTGGGCCTCGGACAGTGTGAAGTAACAACCGCAGAAAATTGCATTCGCCATTATTCGGATGCACGGTATAAACCCTACCCAAGGCGGTGTCCTTGAAAATTCGCGGAAAGCCTTCCACAGCACCTCCTCGTCGACGTCGGTTAAATACACCCCTTTGCTCGTCGTACGTGTAATATGAAGGCACCTCGTCATACGTAAGGGATCTGGCAAACTGGTCGACTTCACAAAGCGTGTTTTTTTAAATTGTCTTCCTCAACTCTGCTCAAGATTTTGAGGGTTTTGTTGGAACTTGATTTGTCGAAACGAACTATACCATACAACTTTTATGAAGAAAATGCACATTGCCATCTATGAATTTTAAGAATAACTAACTACTAACCTCGCCAACATGATCAAATTTAAATTATTTATTTCCAAAAAGTGTTAACATGTAACTTAACTTGATTTGATTTTTATGAAATCTCATAGATGGCGCTGCTTCAAAATTTTCATTATACTGCTAACATTAATTAAACTATGTTTCTCTGCCCAAGTTACTTAAATGGCGTAGTTTTTATAGTGTAAAGCTAGATAATAGCATGGCTTACTCAAAAACAACATTTAAATATGCGTCGTTAGATTACACGCTGTGACAGAATACGTAGGTAAGAAAAATAAAGATTCACAGCTCCTCCCACGTAGGTGATAGCGTGATAATATGTTTCCAGAGTTAAATTATGGTTTACTAAATAAATAACATGCCATTTTGTGCATTCAATTATTTTGTGCATTAAATTACGAACAAAAACCTTTTAAAATCAATATTGCTTACCTCCTCTAACATACGGCGTGATAATATGTAGCCTAAAGCCTTCCTTGGTCTACAAAGAACATTTTTGCTGAATTTCAATTCAATCTATCCAGTAGTTTTGGCGTGAAGCCGTACCATACACACAGACAAACAGACAAACAGACAAAAATTCTAAAAAGTCACTTTTTGTCATCAGTTACGTTTTTCTAACAAAAGCCACTTATTTTTTCTCGAAAATTCTCAATGTACAGTTTTTCTTTCGTTACTGTTTTATTATATGTATAGATATTATTTCTAGCTGCCCGGCGCTACTTCGTTCGCGTGCTGTCCTATCCCCTACCCTATCCCTACCCATCCTATCCTACTCCTACACTACTCCTAACCTAACCCACTACTACCCTACTCCTAACCTACTCCTACACTACTCCTACCCCCTACTAATAAGTAAACAAAAGTAATATTTAAAAAAAGAAGTAAAAAAGTATCCCATGTCCGTCTCCTGGTTCTAAGCTACCTCCCCACTAATTTTCTGCCAAATCGGTTCAGCCGTTCTTGAGTTATAAAATTACAACGAAAAGTGACATTGATTTGACGGCACGGTTGGCGCAGTGGTTAAGCGATTGACTGCTGCGCTGCGTGTCGCGGGTTCGATTCCCGCACGGAACAAATATTTGTATGACCTACATGTATTTGTTCCGAGTCTGGGTGTTTTTCTATCTATAATATGTATGTATTTACAAAAAAAAAAAATGTATATAAGTAGTTTATCAGCCATCTTGTTACCATAACAAAAGCATTAGGTTGCTTAGTTTGGGACTAGATGGCGTTGAGTGAAATGTCCATGGATATTATTATTATTATTATTATTTTTATATACGAGTATAGATTGTCAATGGCGCCGATTCCCTTGTTCACAAACTAAACTTGAGTATAATGCATCTTTTTCTTTCTATTTCATTAAGAAAAGGACAGAAGATAAATATTAATTTAGTCCTGTCAAACTATGACTAGTTTGACAGGACTAAATTAATATTTATCTATAAATTAAAATTTATTTATCTATTAATATTTATTCGTATTTTTAGTATCCAATTTTTAAACACGTCTAAACTTGTCTATGGAGTATCTTATATATAAATATTACTTTAATCTGTGACAGGATTAAACTAATATTTATCTTCTGTCCTTTTCTTAATGAAATAGAAACAAAAATATGCACTGAACTTAGTTCAGTTTGTGAACAAGAGAATCGGCGCCAATAACCGATGTTTTATTAATAAATGAATGTTATTCACATTCGTTGCTCATCTGAAGTGTTGACATTTTGAAAGAAAAAGATGCACTGAACTTAATTTTAGTTTACATTGTGAACAAGAAAATCGGCGCCATTGTCATTTATATCTGTAATTTTTATGATATACATAATAAAGAATATTCTATCTATCTATCTATAATTACTGAAAGACTAACACAATTGGTCATAGACAATTTTAATTATTATTGTTATTATTTATGAATATTTTCATTTAATTAGTCACAATTTTATTTTGGGTTTTTATCTGTATAAATAGTTTATAAGTAATTTCAATGTATGAGTTTTAAATTTATTTATTAAAACTAATATGGAGTATGCAGTTGTCTGAGATAAATAAATTATCATTATTATTATAGTCCTCCCATTAGCATCATGCCAACGACCAGTTCCGATGTTCACCGCACTAGTGGATTCCCTCGATCTAAACTAAGGCGTCACTCCCGGTTATGGGGACCCTACAAGCGCTGCGACTTCCTGTACAGAAAGGAGGCTGATAGATGTATTTCATTGTATTACGCATTTGATAAGGGTAGAAATTACGATCACCAATCCGTATACTAAGGGTGTGATTATTAAAAAGAAAAGTTTTTGGCAATACCCCCCCCACCCCAACCCCCTATTACATGGAACTTAATGTGGCGAAATTTGGGTGCACTATAGGTACAACTCTGCCTAACCCTTCGAGGGTTATATGCGAGATATTATGTTATGTTTAAAGTCAATGATGTTCTAAATCTATTTGATGATGATGATAATGATTTTTAATAATAAGACGTTTCCGTCAAATTGTATTGCTGAACGTTAAAACTAAAAACAAGCCAGTACATAGAATAGAGCAAAGCATTAGAAAATATGTTCTTACCGTCGACCATTGTGAAACACAACACTTGGACTGACACAGGCCGCACTTAAGCGGCTTCGGCCTTTGTCAGTAATCTAATAAGGAAAGATAGGGCATCGTTCGTTCATTTATGCTTTAACTAGCTGCGCCCCGCGGGTTCATCCGCATAAGTTTCGATCCCGTGGGAATATCGGGATAAAAAGTATCCTATATGTTAATCTGGGTTATAATCCATCTGTTTGCCAAATTACCATCCAAATCCGTTCAGTAGTTTTTGCGTAAAAGAGTAACTAACATCCATCCATACATACAAACTTTCACGTTTATAAATGTATTAGTAAGATTGCCCTGTATCCGAAATTGGTTTAGGGTTACCTCAAAATTAATGAGAGCAGCGTTGGCCAAGTGGTAAAAGCTGCGATTTACAAGTGCAAGGTCGTAGGTTCGAACCCTCTCAAGCGATTTACTTTGTTTAAATTATTTCATCACTACTGCTCAGAACGGCGAAGGAAAACACCGTGAGGAAACCAGCATGTCCTGGAACCAAAAATTCGAAGATATGTGACATCTACCAACCCGTCACCACAACACTTGGCCCACGTGGTAGATGACTCTCATAAACTCTGCTATCCTGGCAGTGATCGCGAACAGGCTGGACTGCCCTTATGTCCGGCATTGCTGTGGCAGGCATGTTGCTGTTCCTATGCCGACTAGAAAGTTGTGATTATGAAGTTTATTTTTGTTTTTATATTTTTATTTTTGTGACCAATAATGTACTGAATAAGTTTAATTTAATTTATATTTGTATTGTTATTGAAATTGTATGCCTAATAATTAGTATGAGTCTTTTGTTACTTGAGAATAAATAATAATAAAGAGGATGCCTGTTTCCCTGAACAGGGTCCTTTATAGGTTGACTATGCTATGCAAAATTAACCCGTAACGTTGTAGAATTATTATACAACATCGCTTCTGTAATCCCCAAAGGGTTCGAACTAATTAGCACTTTAATAGTCGGAGTACAAGATCTGTCCTCGTGGATCCAATTTACCAGAAACTGGTTTTGCTATTATCTTATACTATCTATAGAAATAAATAAAATTGAAGTGTCTGTTTGTAATGTCAAATTATCAGCTTTTTACTAAGCGCATATGAAAATAATATATACGGTCCTTATATCAACACACCCGAGTGGGACAGCTGTCGAAGACAGGAGGCCTGTGTCTCAGCAGTTGGATCATTTAAGGCTGATTTATTCATCATCATCTGCCTAGCCTTTTCCCAACTATGTTGGGGTCGGCTTCCAGTCTAACCGGATGCAGCTGAATACCAGTATTTTACGGCTTTTACGGTATTTTTTAAGGCTGATTTATTATGTATAGCAAAAGGACGATTTAATTATTTTTTTGTCCGTCTGTCTGCCTGTTCCGGCTAATCTCCGAAACGGCTGGACCGATTTTGACGGACGATTTTTACTGGCAGATAGTTGATGTTTTAGAGAGTAACTCAGGCTTCTATTATTTTAGAAAAAGGATTAGGGTGCCGCGCAAAAAAAATTAAAAGCCATGAAATCCAATTTATTTCTCGACATGCACGCGAACGAAGTCACGGGCATAGCTAGTCTATACTTATAATAAATCTGTAGAATATCAAAAAAATAAATGGCAGGGGGTGTTACTAGACCGACACCGAACCCAAAAATGTGATTAAAAAAATTTTTGTCTGTCTGTCGGTCTGTCTGTCTGTTTGTTCAGGCATCACGCAAAAACTACCGGTTCGATTACGATGAAACTTGGTATAATTATTCTTTAATATCCTGGGCACCACACTGGGTACTTTTTATCCCGGAAAAGTATATACAATAAAAAACAAACTTAATTTTGCGGTTCAATCCCTAGACCCGATTACTGTACCAACCGCAAATAATAAGTTTGTCGTAGGTTACGTCACCCGCAGTTTTATCTGTGCGACCTTTTTATTCCTTTTCGTTTTTAGAGTTATTTAGGTTTAATTTTATAAGTCGTAGGTATAGATTTTAATTTTAAAGTATAGGTAGTATATTTGACAGTGTACGTAGTGACCGTAGGTTATTTTATAATACTGTTAGGTAGGATTAGTCATTCGTATAGATATTAGTTTTTAGGGATTTTGCTTAGGTATTTATTGAGTTTAGATTATTTATCATCAGAAATAGGTTTATTTAGGTAGGTAGATATTTTATTTTCTGTTATTGAGTTTTTTTTAAATTAGGTAGGTACTTAGGTAAAGATATCATATAGGTACCCTCTTAATCACCACTAATGAGACACAATTGGTTTTCTAGTGTAATTAGCCACAACGGGCCCGCGAGATAGATGGCATCCTCGGGAAGCACATACATTTTATCCTGTTAGCACGTTCCCGTGGGATAATTTCCGACATCCACGCGGGCGAAGCCGCAGGCAGAAGCTAGTCTGAAATAAAATAGGTCTTCTTATTAATTTAGGCTTTAACTTGGCCTAAATATTAATAAACGCCTCCGTGGATTAAGTTTGGCATAACTTTAATCTTAAAGCCAAACTCAAACCTAACTAAAACCTTGGCTTGGTTTATGCCAAACTTATACCTCGAATTTATGAAAAACTTCACTTTAGCTTTAATATTAGTTCATATAGTCTATCAACACGTCATTTATTAATTTATTAAAATGCCTTAATGCCTTATCATTAGAGGTCTTAATCTAATGCGATAGCCAAGTCACACACACAAAACTAAAATTAATGCACAAAACACATGTCAAGATCATAAAGATCATTGTTTGTAACACAGTGTAAATATACTTTAGCAAATACACCCCAATGACAAGTAAATATATCAATTTCAACTTAATATAATTGATGGTCCGAATTTCTCGAGTCCGAGAGTCATATCATATTCATCGTCATAATAATTATGACGATGAATATGTGACAACACGGTTAGCGCAGTGGCTGAGCGATCGGACTGCTGCGCTGCGTGTCGCGGGTTCGATTCCCGCACAGAACAAATATTTGTAAGTCCTACATGTATTTGTTCTGAGTCTGGGTGTTTTTCTATCTATAATATGTACGTATTTACAAAAAAAAAATAATGATATAAGTAGTTTATCAGCCATCTTGTTACCATAACACAAGCATTAGGTTGCTTAGCTTGGGACTAGATGGCGCTGTGTGAAATGTCCAGGGATATTATTATTATATTACTTCCCATGATCGTGAAGCCTATTTTCAACCTTTTTCAAAAGTGTAACTCCAGTAAATCAGCTGACATTGTAAGCAATCATAAAAGTGCTAATATTTTGTAAAGTAGGAAGTGTCAATTGAGTAGTTGTCGTCCAGTTACTTCTAGTAATCGTTGCGTTGTTGTTGGAACAAATTCCTGCGGCTCGGGTCATTTCTGCCGGTCACTGATTTGTACTGTACTGCTTGCACGTGCACTTGTAGTGTTAAATATCATCTGGTCTCATATTATACAGGGTATCCAATACTTAATGAATAGAACAAACGGCGGTTAAAAAAATATACAATTCTTTACAAAAAATGTTTTTGTTATGAATTTTTGTTTGAACGGCTATTCGTTTTTATATCAGCCATTTCAAGGTAATCCATAATTAGCTCAAACTCAAACTCAAAGTATTTATTTCAATTAAACCAATTACAGGCACTTTTGAATTGTCAAGGGGTCGGTCAGTCAGAAAAATGAAGCTAGTTGCCCATTCCAAAGCGTAGGTACCTATGGAGAAGAACGGGCAAGAAACTCCATGGACACTCTTTTAAATCAATATATGGTTACAAAGTATTGGTTACCTCATTCATGTTAGAAATTATGCGTGTGAGAACGGTGCAGAACGTGAAGACCCTGTATGTAATCGGTCTTGGACTAGAATCAGCGACATTCCATCGGTCCATCGTCATCATCATTAGCCTACAGCAGTCCACTGCTGGACAAGGGCCTCAATCAATCGCAAGCCATTTAACTCGATTCTCGGCAACTCTCATCCAGCTGGTACCAGCCACCCTGTGAAGTTCGTCGCTTCACCTAGCCTATCTTACGTTTGCGGATTCGCGGTCTTCACTCTAGAGGACGTCTACCCTAACGGTCATCGATTCTATGGCTAATATGGCCGGCCCATTGCCACTTCAACTTGCTTATTCTGTGAGCTTTTATCGGCTAGGTACTTTGTTTCTCTACCGGATCACTTCATGCCGGATTCTATCCCTCAGAAAGACTCCAAGTATAGCTTGCTCTATAGCTCGCTGAGTGACCATGAGTTTATGGACCAGCTGTACCGTGAGTGTCCACTGTTCGACTTCGGTTCCATTGGACAAGGTGCAACTGCCATCTGATCTTAAGATGGTGGGATCGATAGGACTGATGATCAGACTTTCACACCTTCTTCTGCAGGGTAATTGCTTAACAAATCTGCAAGGGGAATAACATTCATTTTGATAATCCAACAACATCCATTGCGTGTTTTACCTTGTCGAACAGAAGATTGTTCAAACATATGAAACAACGGATTAACAAGTTCTTTCATCCAGGAAATTGTGTAACGCAATTGGGGTGCTGGTTATCAGAAATACAATTCAACGGTATTCGTATGCTTACCTAAGAGCAAGTAGGTAAGTTCCTATACTGAACTTTAACTCTATTTGCTATAATTAATCCTATCTCTTTGGTCAAAGAAAAGACAATCTAGGAATGATCTTGATTAAGTTTAGATATCCGTCTACACTATATTGTCCATAATCTACTCCACCAAAATGCCACAGTTAAGGCTGTTCTAACAGCTAAGCATTTGCTAATCCACTGTCCGATTTACTGTCTCACTAACTGCACACTTAGACAAGTATAAACCAAAGTATATAAATCAGATGAAGGATTTACAACTTGCTTTTCTTAATCCCTGTAATAAATTAGAATGAAAGGGGAATTGCTTTTGATGAATGACACAACTGTTAATTAATGGGTCCTTTAAAAGTGCTTCCATGACCCTTTGTTCTAATCTTTGTAGCATGAGGGACTACTAGGCTTTCCTTGTGTGGGAGACAATACAAAAGGAAATAAAACAAAAAGGTTATGTTCACCTCCTACATCATCATCATCATCTGCCTAGCCTTTTCCCAACTATGTTGGGGTCGGCTTCCAGTCTAACCGGATGCAGCTGAATACCAGTATTTTACATGGAACGACTGCCTATCTTACCTCCACAACCCAGTTACTGGGTAATACGATACCCATACGTTCACCACCTACATGAGACTTAAAAATATCCGGCAACATGTGGGTGTAATAGAGCCTTCTAAAGTCTATTCAAACTAATGTTTCAAATTAATGTTATTTCAATTTAAACAAATATGAACTTAATTTTAATGGATATTAAGTTGATTTCAGAATGACTAGCAACTATTAAAAAAGTTTGAAAAGGTAGCGTAAACTAAACTGTATAGGAATTAAAGTTCTTTTTCCATAAACTCATATTTGTTTACATTTTTGGCAAATAAATCGCGAATGCAGTTTATACGCCTTCTTTGTTTTTGATTACTAAAAGAAACGTGTCGAAAAAGAGAAATAAAAACCATATCGAACTCAACGTATCAGTAATTGGAACATTCATCTCGTTACATGATCAAGTATCTTCATCGGTAACATAAGTCGAGCTTATTTCCTTCGGGAGACGCTGTATGTTATGTAGAAAGAAATATATTTTTCAGAATTCTGCATATTTTTTTGACTCTCAAATAAAGGAATATTGTTGCAACTTGGTTAAGATATATGTAAAACAAATGAATAAAGTTTGTTCTTGCACTCTGAAGGTCAATCTATACAAAAAAAAATGTTTTACTAATTGTATGGTCGACCTCATAAATGCTTTACCACCGTAAGGTTGAATGTCACGTGTACGTCATAAAACGCATAGCTATTTACAACCATTTGACAGGCTTCCGAGTTAAAAGTGACATATATTCGGGTACCTGAATATATGTCAAAAATATGTGAATAATACGAATATAACTAAGTCTAAATTCCCGTAATTAAAAAGCTAGTCGTTCAAAATCTAGTCGCAATCTAACCTCAGCGACAAGCAATGTGATAAACTTGTCAAAAATTTAGGGAAATTAGAGGTATTTTCGACAGATTGAGACTGAGATTAGACTGTGAACGTTCTTAAAATTGCGAGAATTGCCCCTCTGATGTATTTCGCTTGACGAAAGAGGCCTTTAAAGGCTTTTTTACTAATAGTTTTTGCCGGATACTTTTCTTGTGAAATTGTATCTATGCTAATTGCGCGGTAAACTCTGCTTGCGAGATGCAGGATTTGCGTGACGTCAGTATGACGCGTTGTTCGCATGTGGCGTTGTAGATACCGCACACACACACAGCCACACATACCCTCACGTAGCCAGCCACATAAAGAGCCAGACCTCAGCAGAGTTTTTTTGAGAATTTCTTCTCAGGGATCAGTCAGTTAGAAAATAAAATATTTTTTTGCTAACACATTGACCACAAAAAATACGTGATCTTACTTACTCTCAGAATTAAACATCATTTTATTTCATAACTAGCTTCTGCCCGCGACTTCGTCCGCGTGAAGCAACTTTCTTAATTTTTTTTACGCAAGAACCTTCTACAATGTATTAGAAAACTTTAAAAAATAGTTGGATGAAATCGTAAAGTCGTTCTCAAGTTATGGCGTGACCAAGGGAAATAGGGATTCATTTTTATATATCTTAAAAAACGACTTCTTTCTTTTTAAATTCTGTAGAAAAAAACTGTAGAGTATGTAGTCGTTTTCAAAGCAAAAGATGTTAAGTGACACAAATTCAACATAGCAACAGTTTAGCTTGAATTGTCATCAGAACAACCAACCTCACAAACAAACAAATCAGGCCAAACAACTCAATAAAATTTATTCCTAATGCTCTACTTCGAACAGCGATATTTCATTAGTATTCCAAACTAGAGCTAAATATAGGTAACTGAGTTGATATTGAATCTGAGCACGGCAGGAATCCTTGTGTTGATATTATACTTGCAAATGATCATGTTCTGCAATATAGATTCCTTGTTACCTGGGTTTCCTTGTGTTTCAATGGAGTTTGCATGGTGTGGGCGACCGGAGTTGGTGCGGAGTTTGAATGAATAGGAGGTCCTATTCATTTTTACTGACGTTCAGTGGAATAATATTTTGGTTTTGAGGTTTGACTGCCCACTTTGTTATTTATTTATAAGAGAAACAACAGCTATAACAGAAGGATAACTATTGTATACGAGTATGAAACACTAGCTGCGCCCCGCGGTTTCCCGCATAAGTTTCGATCACTTGGGAATATCGGTATAAAAAGTCTTAAAAGTAATATTGTATTGTATTGCAATTTTATTTTGTTATTTAACTGAAAATATCTCGCATTAGTCCGTTCGCCTGTATTACACATGTATCCCAGTTATACAGGGAAACCTATAATTGGCCATAATAACTGTAACACGCATATTTTGTAAAATATTTTTATGTATCGCTGTTGGTTACCTAAATAAATAAAATAAAACAAAATAAAAAATGGGGTATTCTATGTGTTATTCCAGGGTGTCAGCTACATACATACCAAATATCATCACAATTGGTCCAGCCGTTTGAGCGTGAAGAAGTAACAAACACAAACACTCACTCATAGACTTTCGCCTTTATAATATTAGTGTGACAAAGCCAATAACAGGTTCTCACGGGTAAAAACAGAAAATGTAGTAGAAATCTTAAGCCCGGAATACACATGCCTGTAACTTGCACAAAAGTATGCAAGTAGCTGGCATGCCAGTATGGTATTCACCAATCAAAAGTTGTTATGGCACAAGGCATGCAAGCTATTTGCATACTTTTGTGCAAGTTACAGGCATGTGTATTTCGGGCTTTAGGATCACTAACAAGCACAATAGCACAACATTTATATTAGATAAAAAGTCAGCGTGCTGAATAGGTTTTGGTAGTAAATGGGTCAAATGAGAACTCTTTGCAAAGAATATTAATGTCCTTACTCGCTCGCATCATGTAAGAGTTTTACCTGTAGTTAGAAGAGGTACAACTAGCTTCATCTTTCTGACTGACCGACCCTTTAACAATTCAACAAAAGTGCCTGTAATTTGTTTAGTTGAATTAAATGATTTGAGTTTGAGGAAAGGAATGGAGATCGGCGGATTAAATCTAACTGATTTCTGGGGGATATTGAAACGCAATCTATGCAGGAGAGCGGGGGCCTAAAATGGCCAATTTAAGCAATACTTCTAAAAGCTATTCATTTCCTGAATTCCCAGCAGATCATTAGCAATTCCTCTAATTTTCATAACATTTCATTTCATATTTGGTGTAAACATGGCCGCATGAAAAAAATAAAAACCGTAATTTTATCGGTAAATTTTTAATTACAGTTTTTATTAATCAAATTGTTTTTTTTTTCTACTGGTTAAATGTTATTTCATTGTGATATGAATTGCAAACAGATCACATTATGAATTGTCAGTTTGTGACCATTGTACGATTTTAATATGATTCATATTGTTATCCTATTATGATTCTGCTAAAGTGGCCTTTTTAGGCCCCCAGAACAGATTAGGAAATTCTTAGTAGCAACTCGTCAGGTCTGTCTCGGTAAGTTTTCATCTACACCTCTCTCATCTTCAGAGAATACAGGGGTGACGTTATGTTAAATTTGAAGATTCTTGAATAATTTCGTCTGATTAAGAATCACCAGCACCCTCGTCACTTTCTTCAATCACAATTTGAAAGAATTAGAAAAATCTGCATTAAAGTGTACCTTTTTAATATTCTTTTCATTTTGACCTCACTATTGGCTTCAGTAAACTTTATTTTCGGTAAACGTAAGGTGGGACGCAATCAGGATAGGTTATGTGATGATATTTGGTACCTATGGATGTAGCTGACACCCTGGAATAACACATAGAATACCCAATTTTTTATTTTGTTTCACGACGATTTTCACAGGATGTCTTGTAGCAGCTGGATGAGAATTGCCGAAAATCGAGTTGAATGGCGTACAATAGGGGAGGCCTATGTCCAGCAGTGGACTGCTATAGGCTGATGATAATGATGATGATTAGCTTTAGCATTTCGCTTAACGCTTTTTCGTATGACTTTACTCCTATCAGAAACCTACGGGGTAATTGCGTAACACACTATCAGTACCAATGGGTTTCATTTTGACAGTTCAACAACATTCATTGCGTTATTTACGTTGTTGAGCAGAAAGATTTTCTAACATATGAAGCAATGGATTAGCAATATCCTTCAAAATTATTCAGATTGAGATTGTGTTACGGTGCGCGTTAAAGAACTTCGTTTGATAAAATGTTGTAGGATGTCGTTTACAAAGAAGAAAGAAAGAAAATGCATTTATCTGCGGCAAATATGACGCATAAAAAAACACAAAAAAAACAATTTGGGGGTAAACATTCGTCACGTTCACGCAAAACGGCCATCGCTCAGCATAATGCTAAGAGCCTATACGAGACAGAGCCCCAGCGCTGGTTTTCAGCGGCAGCCGGCGCTGAAAACCAGCGCCGGCTGTCGCTGACAACATATAAGTCGTTTTGAAAAGTGTGTTAAAAAAGTGACCCTTTTTCGCTCAATTTGAGCCTACATTTTAAACAACCCACCAAGTTCACAATTTGAGCTTAATTAACAAACAGATAGCGTTGATTAAGTTCAAACACAGTTATTGCAGATAGTCGTTATACTTTACAAAGTTTTTAATTACAATTCGGCAATACTAAACTAACTTTTTGAATAAAATTGTGTCCATGAAACTTTGTGCGTTTTAATTTAACTACTGAAAAACTATTTTTTTAATATTAATACGCTTTTGACTTGGTGCTGCGTATCTAGAATTTTGTGGGTTTGATTATTTTAATAGGCAAACTTCTCGTTTCGCCTTTGTGGGTGTGTGTGTGTGTGTGGCAATTATGAGTTTATGTGAGTAAGTTGCGCAGAATTTATTGTACCTCCCCACTTATTCCTTTGCGGTACTTACATCATAAATAATTTATTTGGTTATTGGTTAAGTGGTCATTTCGTAGAGTTCAGGGCAATAAACCTTATATACTAGCTTCTGCCAACGACTTCATCCACGTGAATTGAAAAAAAAACATAAAAAAATCCTTGTTCCCCGATCCACCCCGTCGCATCGCATCGCCTGCCGCTATTACTTCGTTTTCATCCCCAAAAAACGTGATGTTAAATATGCTCCTTCAAGAATTGAGCCATCAAATGCAAAAATATTAGAGATTAGCGCGTTCAAAGAAACAAACAAACTATTCAGCTTTATTATTGGTATAGATATAGAATAGATTTAATTATTATTGCCTCTTATTATTATTGATCTTCAAATAAACCCAATTCATTACTTTGATTGAAATAACTCTGGTGTGCTGTTTTATACATTGCTATTAAAACTTTCTAATGGAAAACCGAGTGTCGGACTAGTTCATAGGCACATATCTCACCCATGAGCAGGCGACTATCAATGATTTTCTCGCTCAAGAAATATACTAAAGATTGTAAGTATGTAGTGTCGATGGCTGCAGGCGACTCTGCTGTTGATGCGTGTCGCTCGTGAGTATGCATAAAACTGCTACCGCGCTATCACTGTCAAATTATTACCGTATACATGCTGTTGAATTGTACTGAGACGAGTATAGAGGTATGAGGAACAGGGTGTAAAGTTCATTCATCCTCCATAGAAACGGGAGGACCCTCCGACCAGACGGGTGTTGTGTCGAATCGCGCATGCAGAGTTTATTGCACAACTAGCATTACATACAACGTCCCGACATTAATCGTCGGGCAGTAGCTCACCAGACACAACACCAGTCTGGTCGGAGGATCCTCCCTTTTTTATGGAGGAGGATTGAACTTCACATCCTGTTCTTCATACCCCTATAACAGTATACAAATCTATATGTATAATATATTTATTAAAACTTATACACATGTGAAAATAACTATAGAAAAGTGGATTGTGTCTACCAGTCTACCTAGATTGATGCAGAAAAAAAAAATATAGTACGAACTACTGTATTTATATTTATATTAATGAATATTCGCTCAGCGCACTATGGAGCGAGCTATGCTCGGAGTCTCTTAGAAGGATAAAATCAGGAATAAAATTATCTGGAAAAGAACCGGAGTTACCGACATACTCGTAGCTTACAGAGTTATAAGCAAACTGAAGTGGCAGTGGGCTGGCCATGTCTGTAGAAGGACCGATGGCCGGTGGAGCGGATGAGTCCTGGAGTGGAGACCGCGTATCGGCAAGCGTAGTGTGGGACGCCCCCCAGCTAGATGGACGGATGACCTAAAGAAGGTGGCTGGGGTAGACTGGATGCGGAAGGCGGGGGACAGGGTGTTGTGGCGCAGGCTGGGAGAGGCCTATATCCGGGGAATATTCATTATCAATCAATAAACTCCGCATAATAATGAATAATATAATGATAATGAATATTCCCTAAACATGGATTTTAATTTATTGCTTTTGTTTAGCCTGTTTTTGTTTACTGTAATGATTGACGTAAAAGGTTAGTCATCCCTACTCTAGAGCTAAGTCTTTGTCAAATAAAGAGCTCATTGCTTTTCCTGGCACGTTCTCCCAGTCTGCTTGTTGAGGAACTCGTGTAGGATTACTACCCTAGAGGTGTTGTTGTTTAGTGTATGTCGTAGTTATTTTTGGGAATTAAGGACTTTAACAGAATGTCTAGTTTTATTAAATCTATGAAAATGCAAAAAAAAAAGCCGGCCAAGTGCAAATCGGACTCGCACACCAAGGGTAATAAAACGTCGAAAAAACTTTTCTTGTAGCTTTAAATTTTTATACGTTATTTTATTTTTATTATTTGTTGTTAGAGCGGCATTAGAAACACACAATTTGTGAAAATTTCAAGTGTCTACATATTACGGTTCATGAAACACAGCCCGCTGATAGACAGACGGACGGACGAACGAACGCACGGACAGCTGAGGCTTAGTATGGTCCTCTTGACACCCTTTGGGTACGGAACCTTAAAAAAGGCGTTTTTTTAAACGACTGCAACGAAATTTCTCCCTTAAAGAATTACCTACATTCAAGCCTACAAATTAGCCTGCCTGTGTTCGAACTCACGAGCTCTCAAGTCGGGGCCGATATCACTGGGCTACCTTACATCATCATCTGCCTAGCCTTTTCCCAACTATATTGGGGTCGGCTTCCAGTCTAACCGGATGTAGCTGAATACCAGTATTTTACATGGAGCGACTGCCTATCTGACCTCCACAACCCAGTTACTGGGTAATACGATACCCCTTGGTAAGACTGGTTGTCAGACTTTCGGGCTTCTGACTACCCGTAACGACTGTCAAAGTTGCCACGAATGACAGCCGGGACCAACGGCTTAACGTGCTTTCCGAGGCACGGAGGGGTTAAAGATGGTCACCCATCCACAGAACAACCGCGGCAAGCGTAGCTTAACCTGACCGATCGACCTGTGTGACCTGTGCACTGGGCTACCTTACAAACAACTTTAAATTGTCACTTACACAATTGATGCAGTTAGGTACTTCTCACAAGGCTGTATGCTGCCGTGTCAAGTGTTTCAGTGAACAACACCCGGTTTCCTCGCTCTAAATTCCCGTACGGAGCTAAAATTCGTGTTCTGAAAACGGAAACAAGTACACAATATGTGCTGTACAGATGTTACTTGACTCGTCTGAACAAGATAACTACGTTATTTGGATGGTTTTCCAGAGAAACAATTTTCTCTTAGAAGCTGCAGCTGTTCTCAGCAAGAATTTTAAACGTGTTTACTTGATATACAGTTGGCGAAATTAAGTTGTCAATTTGTTTTACTATAAAACAAATTGACATCCTACTTGCCAAGTTATGGCCATTTTATATAACTGTCAAAGAATGAAAGAAAGAGTTTTCTTTCTTTGCGTCATGTTTACTGCAAATAAAATGAACACAAAAAAAAAAAAAAAAAAAAATATGCCACAAAAACAGAATGATAGTGTGATTTAAATATACGAAAAAAAAATCGTATATTTAAATTACACTGTCATGTGTGATTGTGTCATGTTGATCACATGTCAATTTGTAATGAACTTGGTAACTGTCCCGCAGTCGAGAGAATGCGTTCCTAACACCTACCAGGGCGACAATTCTTATAGCTAATAAAGATCAAATTGTCAAAACACGTTTACAAGTACGTCACATATGAAACTGACAGATGTCAAGATTAGGCTGACAATTTTCGAACGCCAAAATGACTTAAGACAGTTAGCCAAAACGCCTGCCCTTTACCACTTTAGCTTTCGCTGGGAAGAAGTGGCGCAACAAACTCTGCTGGGGAGTTTGTTGCACTGCTGTCATTCAGTTAAAAAAGAAAAAAAGTTGCTTCATTACAATAGCATTCTCTCGTCGGCCGAACTGTAGCAATTGGTTGTCTGACTTTTCTTACATAGCGAAAAAAGAAAAAAAAAGTCAGAAAAACCACAACAACTCAGACTTACTTAGATATTGAACAGAACAACAAAAAAGTTTCTGAAGCCAGTGTTAAGCGCAATACACACTGAGCCCGCCGGGGCGCCGACACAGCCCGCCGACACAACCCGGCGGCCTATATGAAAAGAATCATGTCGGCAACATGCGCCCGCGCGTGTTGCCCACCGACATCTCGGCGGCTTGCGTACGCCTGCGCTCAGTTGCCCGGCGAAGCTCGACCCGTAGTGACCCGCCGACAAATTTTTCCGACTTGCAATAAGTGAAGCCGCCAACTAGCCCGACGACAAAAAGTTGCCGACATAGGCCCGGCGGCCCGGCGGGCTCAGTGTGTATTGCGCTTAAAAAATTCTTACTTTGAGACAAACAGGCTTCAAGCTCAGAGCAGTTAGATAGTAATTTATTACCGCTGCGGTTTTGGATTTTACACAAGGCTAGGAGAAGACGCAAACAAATTACTTAAGGGACAAATACAGGATTAAATTAAATTGGCTAAACTTCGCAGACGTGATGGTTATCTGAACACGATAAAATAAAAATCAAAAAGATTTAATGTATTTTTTTTCGCGAGGTCTGAGGTCAATTCGCTGTTAGTGTTGTTACTTGAAGTAGATATGAGCTGGGAAAAACTGTTTCCTTATGTTTTATCGTGTTTTGATATAAGTAGATCACGCCTGTGAAGTTCACACCAAAAACAAACAGGTTTTTTAAACTGATATTTCAAATGACAACAAAATCTACGGTCCTCAAAAAAAAACGATCAAAATATTTTTTTTTTATTCGTTTTATCATGTTCAGATATTGCATCTGCGGAATTTAGCTAGTCAATGTAATTTAACCCTGTAAACTAAGATGGCCTCAACCACTGACAACTGAATCTCATTTCTTTTTAAATAAAAACTGTCAGGTCAAGCAAATTAAAGTGGTTAAATTAAATTCTAAAAGCATAGAATTTAATTTAACCACTTTAATTTGTTACATTCATCTCCATTGGTCTGAAAGAGCCTTTCAATCCTTAGAAGAAACTGCATCGATTGGCATCATAAAATAAAATGTAAGAATTGATGCATTTCTAGTGGACTGTACCATTTTTCCAGAATCAGTAAGGCAGTTAGCAATAATTCTAAACGTTAAGGACAGTCTTCTAAAAACGTTTCCCTGTAGCTACAACGGTTAAGGTTTCTTACTGTCTTTACTGCCTAACCTCAAAAAAGAGTAGTTTCTGGAAAAGAAAAGCTTGGAAGGACACGACCATCAAGCTAGTCACTAGCAATTGCTCATCAAAGACACATTTTCGAAAAAAACTTTCGAAAAAAACATGTATTTCGATTAAACCAATTTATAGGAACTTTTGAACTGTCAAGGGATCGATCAGTCAGAAAACTGATGCTAGCCCATTCCAAAGCGTAGTAGGTTCCTATGGATTAGAACAGGCAAGAAACTCCACGGGCAGCCTGTGGAAATTAAACAAGTGAGAACGATGTAGAAAACTGTTAAAAGCGTTTTTAGTAAAAAGATTAAAAAAAACAATGAAATAATTACATTAAATTTAAATAAGCTAGAGATGACCAGACTATTCTGACGGCGCCCGCTCACGAACATGACGTATGGATCAGCACCATTCACATATATTTTGCATATTTTGAGTAGAACTTATGATCCAAGACACGCGCCATCATCAGCGAGACATTTGATCGAGCATGACATAGTCTCAGCCGCCAAGGCACGTTCAAGTCAATGAAAGACGTACCCAGTAAATGGTAGCTATGTAATAGGTACCTATTGCTGACTTATGTGCTACAGTGTGAGTAGTGGTAAGACCTTCAGAAGCAAAAGAAAAACAAATAAATTGGGTTAAGGTTCTGTGTGAAAACAAATGCAATCAATACGAACTTGACCCATTGAGCCAAACACCGTTTTTAGATTACTATTATTAACGACATAATGTCAAGTCGATGTACTACAGGGTGAAAAATGTCGATGAAGGAAAAGTACACTTTTAATGATACCCAATTTCACTGAACAGAGGGGCAATTCTCGTAATTTTAAGAACGTTCACAGTCTGATCTCAGTCTCAATCTGTCAAAAAATACTTCTAATTTCCCTACACTTTGACAAGTTTTTGACATTTGTTTGTCACCGAGATGAGACTGCGACTAGATTTTGAACGTTTTAAATTACGAGAATTGGCTTTCAGGTCTACTCAAATCAGTCTGTTTAATTCTTTCCTCTAAAGGCCATTTCAGACGTTATTATTTAAAGTTTTTTATAATCTACATGGTTCTCATAATAATATGATCTGAATAAGATTATGAAAATACAGACTGGGGTTTCTTTTGTTTCGTTCTTTCTTCTCAGAGTAATTTGATAGGAAACACCGAACTCATCAAGTTTTAAAAACATTATTTATTTTTGACGTGTTTGTTCCTAGCCTTTTCCCAACTATGTTGGGGTCGGTTTCCAGTCTAACCGGATGCAGCTGAATACCAGGGGGTCTACTCCGAAGTAGTATTGGCCGAATGTTCGGCCGTTTCCTGCTACGAAGTTACTATTTAGTTCGGTCGGTTCCGAACCTACACTCCTACACTCTTTCAAATATTGACTATGGTACCGGCCCAACTGAGGCGATCCGAACTTTTTTCGCATTTTTCAATAATATTCGATTCGGCTGTGTCGGTCCGATCCGAACATTAGCACTTTGCACTTCGGAGTAGGCCCCCTGTATTTTACATGGAGCCACTGCCTATCTGACCTCCACAACCCAGTTCCTGGATAATATGATACCCCTTGGTAAGACTGGTTGTCAGACTTTCGGGCTTCTGACTACCCGTAACGACTGTCGAAGATGACGGCTGTCATTCGTGGATATTTGACAGTGATTACGGAGAGTCTCGGCTGGGATAACGGCTTATCGTGCTTTCCGAGGTACGGAGGGGTCTCGGTATGTAAAGATGGTCACCCATCCACAGACCAACCGCGGCAATCGTAGTTTATCCTGATCGACCGACCTGTGCGACTATTATTATTTAGCCATGGGCCCCTCTGACTGGTTATATGAGGAGCAAAATAAATATTGTTTAGAGAAATTCCCCACTGACTGCCTTTTTCCACCCTGTATAGAATATGTGCTAATGTGTTCCGCACGTAAATAACTTCGCTGAAGGTAGACCTTGAGATAGAAAGTGGCCCTGAAAAGATAAGCCGCTAATATACTATTATTGTAAGTGATACTAATGATATATGCTACTAACAGTCTTGAAGCTAACCTCTACAATATTATATTACGTAAGTCTGCGTTATAATACTATTATTACACAACTACCCTAACTGCACAAAATTCCCTTATCACCCTATGGTGATAAGGGAATTTTGTGCAGTTAGGGTAGTTATAAACAAGAAACCTGACGTTCTTTGTGGTAGGATTTAAATCATAGCTGAGTGACCACAAAAAATTATAAAATTAAATTAAATTAAGTTCAACATACAATAATAATGACATAGAAGAAGTTAATATTATAAAATTTTTAGGAGTAGTTATGGACAGACATTGCAATTGGAAACCTCAAGTAGATAATGTATATAAAAAAAATAAACAATTTCGTATTTGCATTTAGGAAGATCAAAAATTTAACAGACATCCAAACAGCCTTATTGGTATACCATAGCCATGTTTGTTCTGTTTTAAGGTACGGGATAACTGTATGGGGGAATTCAACAGATACCCAAAGGGCATTCATAGCACAAAAAAAGTGTGTAAGGTCCACTTTCAATCTTAAGTGGAAAGACTCTTGTAAACCTGTATTTATTAAGCAAAAGCTGCTTACCCTCCCGTCTTTATATGTATTTGAAACCTGCAAATTTGTAAGAAACAACTACTCGATTTTTGAAAAAGATGAAAAGGCTATGTCGGAGAGGAAAATAGTACAAAAACCACTAGTAGTCCCGCGTAATAGACTTAAAGTATGCAACAAAAATTGTTACACCATGGCGGTGAAAATATATAACCACTTAGCCGAAAGATTTAGAAGTGCTACAGATTTACAATTTAATAGAAAGCTATATAACTGGTTGTGTGAGAGATGTTTTTATTCCATCAATGAATATTTTGAGTATAAAATGTAAAACTATAATACATGTGTGTGTGTGTACTATATGTTGATGTTATAATTATTATGACATCAACATATTTACATTATTTAAATAATATTGAAACATTTTCATTTTTTTTTTGACTTGACATCATTGATCGCTATTTTTAATATAAATCATTATTTTAAATGACTAATTAATTTTATTTTATTAATTGCATTGTAATCCAAATTTTAATTATGAAATTATTATTAATATTTTATTTTATTGATAATTACTAATTAATGTGTACTGTATGCGATAAGTATAACCAAGATGTAAAATGTAAATATTTGCACGGCAGAAATGCCGAATATAGTGAAATCCATAGATCTTAAAAACTTAAGTTAGCTACCTTTATTCTTGAAAATAAATATATCATACATTCATTCATTCAATGATTACAAAATAATATTATAATAGCATCTCACCCAAAATAATTTACCTTCCGGTACGTATCTACATTTATTCCTATAAGCCTCCTAAAAGCTATTCTTCTTTTATAGTTTTTATTTACTTTGAAAAGAACCAGTAGCATTGTAATTTTATATGATAAGGAAGCACCAACCGACGAGTATCCCTGTATGCACTATGCAAGTGCACCCAAGGACAACCCCCGGTTGGTGCCCAAGGACAACCCCCAGTTGGTGCCCAAGGACAATCTCTGGTTGGTGCCCAAGGACAACCCCCGGTTAGTGCCCAAAAATAACCCCGGGTTGGTGAAATTGTGAATTATTATTAGTGTTTCTTACCCAAGCTATTAGACTGCAAGCTATTAGTAAGAGTCTGACACTCCCTCCTGCTCCACCCAGAGCGGGAGGAGTCATTTGATGATTTCCCATCCTCAAAAAAAAAAAAAAAAGCTATTAGACTGCAAACACCCAATTATAAAAGTAAACATCTAAAAAACGCATTCTTAGTTATAAAGGTTTTATTATTCCCAGTAGTAGTAGCAGTAGAGGTATTTCAATGCAAAAGTGTCGGGGCCCTATCGTGATTATCAGTAGTAGTGGTTTCTGCACCCTAATTGCGTAGCACACGATCAATCGTAATCGGTTTCATTTTGACAGTTCAACAACATTCATTGCGTTATTTACGTGTTGAGCAGACAAATTTTTCGAACTTATGAAGCAATGGATTAGCAATTTGCTTCAAAATGATTCTGATTCCGATTGATTGTGTGTTACGCAATTAGGGTGCTGACATATTCAGGCCCCACTTAACCAGGTTACACTGTGTATAAAATTAACATAAATCCATACAATTCCCTTTAATTTTCCATCACACCCACGTGGGTAACCCATGTTAAAGTGACGTCAATTAACTACAGCCTAATCGTTAGTTAATGGCAAGCAGCCGTTGCGCAGACGACATATCCTTATTCCCGACGGCGGCGCTACAATAATTGCGAGCCATTGTCGACGTCAGGGCAAAGATGGCGTCTGTAGACGCGACACTCGAAGATTCAGGCCGAGATCTATGAACGACCTATGAACGTAGCGCCAACGTAACGCGTAGCGCTACAAAGTTATTTTGGCACGTGGCCAAAATCAGAACTAACGCCGCCATCTTGTATTTTGAAAACATTTCAAGTGACATTTCACAAATGTTTACGAACAGCGCCCCCCCCCCCCCCTGTCATCGACATTCGAGCGCGAAAATATCCTTGCAGAGTTCGCGCGAACTAAGTCTGCGCGCTGTCATAATCGGAAATAATCGTTTGCCGCCATCTAGACTTTTATATCAAGTGCCAAGAGAGTGTGCTGCGTTCCGTGTTTTCCAAAGTAAATATTCGCCATCAATATACCGAATGTGATTACAAGTGCTGGGGGTCTACTCCGAAGTAGTATCGGCCGAATGTTCGGCCGTTTCCTGCTATGAAGTTACTATTTGGTTCGGTCGGTTCCGATCCTACACTCCTACACTCTTTCGAATATTGACTATGGTCCCGATCCCGACCCAACTGAGCCGATCCGAACATTTTTCGCATTTTTCAATAATATTCGGTTCGGCCATGTGTCGGTCCGATCCGAACATTCGCACTTTGCATTTCGGAGTAGGCCCCCTGGCAGGGATATAGTCTTGAAGTTCAAACACGCGCACAGGCTTAGCTTGCTCGCACTATAGCCGTATAGTTTCTGTCAGTGATAGTTCTGTCATTGTCTAAAAACAAGTACAAGATAGAGACGGGAACATGTCTACACCAATCTAGATCGTAAATGTTAGGGAAAGCTACTCAAACGTGATTGTAATTAATATAAATTGACTGTTTCGTTGGATAAGAGGTATCAGGACGTGTAATCTTGAGCGTAGATAATTAATGGATTCGGAAATTTAGGAAATTTCCAAGTGCTCCTAAAACCTTCATCGAAAGGCCTCAAAAACCTGAATTGGTCGACAGTTTATGTTGTAATTTGAATCAGCCCTTTAATACCTAAAAAATGAACAAGAAAATAACCTAACCCTATATGTAATCATGAACAAGTCAGAAGAGACCGGTACTATAGTAAAAAGGGCTTATTTTTATAGTACCTGTCTGTGACAAGTGGGATAAAGTTGTAAGAGCATAGTACCCCAGGGAGGGCAAAAGAAACAGTGAAAGAAAATATAAAAGTTGGGAAGATAAAGGAGCGGTTCCAAATTAGAAAAGAGTTATATGCATTGTTCCCGCTGTTGAGACACATGCCTCCTCTCTGTGAGAGGGAGTGGGCTGTAATCTACCACGCGGGCCAAGTGCGTGTTGGCAGATGTAACAGGTCTTCGAATTTTTGGTTCTCGGACATGTTGGTTTCCTCGCGATGTTTTCCTTTACCATTTTGAGAGCAGAAAGAACTCAGACACGAGAGATAGGACTCAGTGGGATTGTTAGAGGAAGCCTTTGCCAAAAGGCACGTGACACGGATCTAAGGACAGTTTTTAAACTAGTAAAAAACAAATACCAACGCAAAGATGTTCAGAATAAAAAGGGCTTATTACAGACCAGCCATGCAAAACACACTATTAGTCATAATTTGAATAATTTCGAAGGATATTGCTAATCTATTGCTTCATATGTTCGAAAAATGTGTGTGTTCAACTAAGTAAATAACGCAATGAATGTGGTTGAACTGTCAAACTGAATGCCGCTGCTAGCTCAGCAACTTATCATCAGTTACTTTTGCGATACTTTCTTGCGGCATATAAACAATTTTTGCTGCTAACTATGCAATAACTTTATTCGCAAAATAACAAAATAATATCCTAAATTAACTAATGATGACAACACGGTTAGCGCAGTGGCTGAGCGATCGGACTGCTGCGCTGCGTGTCGCGGGTTCGATTCCCGCACAGAACAAATATTTGTAAGTCCTACATGTATTTGTTCTGAGTCTGGGTGTTTTTGTATCTATATGTATGTATTTACAAAAAAAAAATGTATGTAAGTAGTTTATCAGCCATCTTGTTACCATAACACAAGCATTAGGTTGCTTAGCTTGGGACTAGATGGCGCTGTGTGAAATGTCCAGTGATATTATTATTATTATTAACTAAAACTATTTACAAACTAAAATATAGCGTCGAACAATTCATCCACATCGCTGTCGACTGAACTACTTTATTCGCTTCTTTTGCCAACTTACGTTGTAAAGATTCCCAAACAGACTGACTATATTATGAACTCACTTTTTTCCCATGGGGTTAGCTAAAAACTACAGAATTCTACCTGCTACGACACTTACATAGTCGTTTTGCTTCGTTTAAGTTTATACGGCTGGTCATGCACGTACGCCTGTCGCGACCTTTTGAAGAACATCTATATATCTATAATATTATTATAAAGAGGTATGTGTTTGTTTCTATGTATGTAGGGGGTAAACTCCGTAACGAATGATCTAATTCTAAAATTTTTTTCACTGGCCAGCTTCTTTTTTCCAGACTGCTATAGGCTACAAATTATATTGCATTTTAGCTGAGCTATCACAACTTTCGTCTTCTATACATATAAATAAATATTTAAGTGTTTGTTTGTAATGTAAAAATACCAGCCTTTTGTTATTGCATATGAAATTACATACATTATTCATTTATTTATTTGGTTAACCAACAATTGTTTACACAGAGAATTAAACAAAAAAATACATTTTGTACATACAAGAGTGCAACAACATCTTATAGGCTAACACAACATGCATATAATTAGACATAAGGCAAAAAAGTGAAATTATTACAGCTTAAATAAAAATAAAGTTAAGGTAAGGTTCGATTAAAACAAAATAAAAAAAACGTAAATAAATTATACGTTACTTATAACAAAAAAACTATTTTTTTAAAGTTTGTCTGTCTGTTTGTTCTGGCTAATCACCGAAACGGCTGGACCGGTTTTGATAAAATTTGGTACGGAGATATACTTCCCTGGGAAAGGACTTTGGTTACTTTTTATAGACATACCACGCGGGCGAAGCCGCAGCCGGAAGTTAGTCACCAATAAAATTAACATATGATCTTCTAGCGTCCGCTCCCGGCTTTTTTATTTACACTGACCAGTCTGCAATAAAGAATCTAATCTATGTCACCCAATGGCCAGGTACATTCGGAACGCTTGCCTTTTGAATTTACAACTGGCACCAATCTAACGCTTCCCGTCGCGTCTCCGGCGAATTGCGCTAGCCACTGGCGCAAGTTCAAGGGCGAGTGCGATGTAGAATATGTTTTATACTTAATATATATAAATGAGTTCGTTGTCTGTTTAGTTTGAGTTTTTTTTTGCTGAAAAATGGAAATCTTTTTATAAATCGTACACACGTATTTAAAACATCGTTCTTTTTCTGTCAATCATTTGAAGATTGACAGAAACAGAACATCAGCACACAACAAACAAAACATACCAAAAACAACAAAACATCATTCTGTCTCTGTCGAGACAGAATGATGTTTTAATTATGAATGATTAGCGTTCAGCACTTTTATTGTGATTTATGATGCAAGTGGATCTAAATGTTCTTAACCTTTTAAAACACTGTTCAACAGGCTGGTGACAATAGAGATAATCCATTTCATCACCACTGCTCTCAAAACGGTGAAGGAAAACATCATGAGGAAACTGGCATGTCCTTGAACCAAAAATACAGCCCTGAATCCCAGCAGTGGGGGACATTATAAGCTGATTATGTTATGTTATGCTAATCCATTACAAATAAGACTCTGTTGGCCAAGTCAAATTAGAATGACTCAGTCGTATCTACCACTTTACGCAAAGTTTAGGGCACCGTTAGTCACATAATACAGAATAGTACATTTCTATGGTTAGTCACATCTAATCAAGAGCTCCCGTAGCTATCGCAAACCAAACCATTGCGTTGCCTAATACTTACCAAATTATAATAAAGAAAGTTTAGAAACCCATTTTTATTTAATCTATACATACATACGTATTATCGCCAAAACCTATATCTGAACATTTTGAAAACACAATGACCACAGCGAAAGCGCATAAGTAAGTAAAATAAAAGAGGATCTTTTTAGGTCGACTAATAATATGCGCTGCAAGCAGGAATAGTCCTTACGGTGGCCAGACAATATAGATTTTGGCGATAATACATACATACAAATAAATATAATTAAAGTATATTTTTGTAATATCATAAATAATAGCTTTTTACTAAATGCAGATGAAAGTATATACGGCACTTATATCAAAAACATTTTAATTTTTGTCTATCGGTCTGTTTGTTTCGGTTAATCTACGTCTGCACCAATTTTGACGAGACTTTCATTATCTAAAGTCATTATAGCTGAAGTCAGGAATATTATTTTTGAAAAATAATTGGTAAAGAGATACATTATTTAATTGTTTTCCCATATCCACGCGAACGAAGTCGCGGGCACAGCAGATAAGTTTATCATAATAAAGATTCTGCCAAAACTCGACGCCAAAATTTTGTTAAGTTTGAAATTGAATCAATAAAACTTTTTACAAAAAAAAAGCAACTGACTTCCAAAAAAAAAACACTACAAAGAGAAAAATAACTTTAAATCGGTGTCGCTGGTTCCGCATTTTCGTTTTTTGACACCGACTTCCGAAATTAAAGTAATTTTTCTCTTTGTAGTGTTTTTTTTTGTTTTTTTGTAAAAAAGTTTTTATTTTTCCTTTTTTAGTTGTATCTACACACAAATTCGTATATACTTACAAGATTAGAGGTACCCCAATAACAACTTTGACAGAAATGAAGGTGTACCGTGGTCTATTGAACACATCTGCGTACCGCTTTTTAGAGGGTACATGTGTGACATTATGTTGTGTGATTGCGTAAACAATGCATACATAATTATGCGATAGCAGCAATAGCCGTTGATTTGCCGGCATTTATTGAAGAGTTCCGTTGTCTGTCTCCGAAACTTATCATCAGATCTTGTCGAAATTTCAATGGGGCCGTTTAGAAAGTATACCCTTTCCAACAAAAAAAGAATTTTTCAAATCGGTTGGCAAGCGACGGAGTTATGCGCAAACAAACATAAAAAAAAATACAAACATCCGAATTGAGAACCTCCTTTTTTAGAAGTCGGTGAAAAATAAATGGCCACGACTAGGACGGTACTCTATCTACTAAAAAGATCGTCATGATTAATAATAATAATATCCCTGGACATTTCACACAGCGCCCTCTAGTCCCAAGCTAAGCAACCTAATGCTTGTGTTATGGTAACAAGATGGCTGATAAACTACTTATATACATTTTTTTTTTTGTAAATACATACATATTATAGATAGAAATACACCCAGACTCGGAACAAATACATGTAGGTCATACAAATATTTGTTCCGTGCGGGAATCGAACCCGCGACACGTAGCGCAGCAGTCAATGAAACGTTAATACATACAACACCGCCTACTCCTTCCTGGAATGAAATAAAAACTTCCACTGTTCTAGGTAATGCGTCACACATTGCTTCAATACAGTCACGCTATACCTGCTGACTTTTTTACCGTCTGGAGTAGAAAGAAGCCTTTGGAAAAAAAGGAATTTTTCTTTTTTTTTAATGCTACTAATACTTTGGTTTATTTGAAGTAAACTTCTCATACTAAAAGAAAGAAACTTTTTTTTTAAACCAATAAATCGATAACAAACTTAACCTAACCTAATCAAATCAAATGTTTATTTGCTAGAAATACGTTCTAACTTATGTAAGATCTTCTAACCTAAGTCTCATTGTAATCTGCCTGCAAGCACGCGTGCTGCGCCGCATCCGCCCTCCGGATGCGGAAGCCACAGAGGCGGAGCTGTACGAGGGGTACAGAGCGGCGAAGACCGCCCTCCGAGAGGCTATCCAGCGGGCCAAGGCCACGGCCCGCGAGGAGATGCTGGAGACTCTGAACAGAGATCCATGGGGGCGCCCTTACAAAATGGTGCGGAATAAACTCCGCACCTGGGCCCCCCCGCTGACTCAGAGTCTCCGCCCTCAGCTGGTGGAGGAGGTGGTGAGCGCTCTGTTCCCTTCACGCGGGGAGCATACTCCCCCGCCTATGGCTCCGCCACTTACGGTGCCCGAAGCGGACCACACGGACGACGACGACGACACCCCTGAAGTGACCGGGGTAGATCTGAGAGCGGCGGTAGGCAGGCTTAAGGCCAAAAACACCGCCCCAGGACCCGACGGCTTGCCGGGTAAAGCCTGGGTCCTGGCCTCGACGGCTCTCGGGCCTCGACTGGAGGCGCTCTTAAGCGCATGCATGGAGAGAGGCCAGTTTCCACTCCGTTGGAAGACGGGGAAGCTGGTCCTCATTCAGAAGCCGGGGCGCCCTGCGGACTCTCCGTCCGCATACCGGCCCATAGTGCTGCTCGACGAGGTTGGCAAGCTCTTTGAGAGAGTGATTGCGGGCCGCCTCGTCGGGCACCTTGTGGGGACTGGGCCGGATCTTGCGGATTGCCAGTTTGGCTTCCGCAAGGGGCGCTCTACGGTGGACGCCATCATGCGCGTAAGAGCCCTCACGACGGGGGACGCGGTGTCCCGGGGTGGGGTGGTCGTGGCGGTGTCACTCGACATCGCCAACGCGTTCAACACCCTGCCCTGGAGCTGCATTGGGGAGGCACTCCGGTATCACCGGGTGCCGACCTACCTCCGTCGAGTAGTCGGGGCGTATTTGACGGACAGAGCCGTCATCTACCCCGGTCGCGACGGGAACTGGAACCGGCGAGAGATGTCGTGCGGTGTCCCACAGGGATCGGTTCTGGGGCCGCTCCTGTGGGACATCGGTTACGACTGGGTGCTGCGGGCCGACCTCCCTGAAGGCGTCAGCGTAGTCTGCTACGCTGACGACACGCTGGTCCTGGCGCAGGGGAGGTCGCATCAGGCGGCGGCCGACGCGATGACACGCGGGGTTGCGATAGTCGTGGAAAGGATCCGGCGGTTGGGTCTCGAGGTGGCATTGCACAAGTCCGAGGCCATGTCCTTTCATGGGCCTCGGTACGGGCCACCTCCGGGATCCCAACTAGTGGTAGGAGGGGTTCACATCGGCGTCGAGACCACGATGAGGTACCTGGGTCTCGTCCTCGACAGCCGATGGAACTTCGTCGAGCACTTCCGACGTTTGGCCCCCAAACTGGAACGGGCCGGGGCCGCCCTAAAGCGGCTCTTGCCCAACCTGAGGGGGCCAAACGCCTCCTGCCGGAGGCTTTACGCGGGGGTCGTGCGGTCCATGGCCCTATATGGGGCCCCGGTATGGGCGCGTTCACTGCGGCTTCGAGCCGCACACTATCTGAACGCGCCCCAAAAGGTGGTAGCCGTAAGGCTGATCCGGGGCTACCGCACGATCTCGGGCGAGGCAGCAAGCCTCCTTGCCGGACTGCCACCATGGGATCTGGAGGCGATAGTCCTCGCGCGCCTATATGATTGGCGCGCGGAGGCACTACGCCGGGGGGAAACTCCGCATCCGCGGCAAACCGCGGCGGAGCGGACGCACCTCCGGCGCGATCTCATGGTGGCATGGAAGGAGCGACTATCGCAACCCAGCGCAGGGCACGCCACGATAGCGGCGGTAAGACCCCTCTTTGAGGAGTGGCTAGAGAGACGTCACGGCGCTCTCACCTACCGCCTGACGCAGGTCCTCTCCGGACACGGATGTTTCGGGAGGTTCCTGCACATCATCAGGCGGGAGGAGACGCCCGGGTGTCACCACTGTCAGGATCGCCCAGAGGACACGGTGGAGCATACGGTGGAGGTCTGCCCTGCTTGGGCAGAGCACCGCCGTGTCCTCGTAGAGGCGATTGGCAGCGGCGGCGACCTCTCGCGCCCGGCCCTGGTTCAAGCCATGGTCCGGGGTGAGAGGGAGTGGGAGGCAGTCACCTCCTTCTGCGAAGCAGTCATGCTAGCGAAGGAGGTGGCGGGGTGGGCGAGGGAACGCGCCTTGCGCACCTCACGCCTCAGCCGCCGCGGGAGACGCTCCGGGCGTCGGGAGCCGCGTGACGACTCCCGGCCACCGTAGGCGCGGGCCTGCGGGCGGAGAGTAATGGGTAGCTCTCCGTCCGATCAGGACTAGGCCCGTGCCGGACGGCGTGTTCGTGTTCCACGCGCGCCTCAAAGAGATGTCAGCAAGTGACGGGGCCCCACAGGGCCGAAGCCTGCCAGGGTAGCGGGACCATCCGAAAGGGTTTACCGCTGCCCTGGAACATAAAGGGCTAAGGAAGGAACACGGGTGGGTTTTAGTCAGTAAAAGTCTGACACTCCCTTCTGCTCCACCCAGAGCGGGAGGAGTCATTTGATGATTTCCCATCCTCAAAAAAAAAAAAAAAAAAAAAGCACGCGTGCTAATTTTTATTAAGTTACTACTAGCAATATAATATAAAAAGCTATTATTATAATATACTATTACCATGAATTATTCACTGTTCAATTTATTAATTTATATTGTTAACATTCTAATAAAAATACAATTTTTCAAATTTTATGTTTTATAAATTCTATAATACTCGTACTATAAAAAAAACCGGCCAAGTGCGAGTCGGACTCGCCCATGAAGGGTTCCGTTTTACGATTTATTACGTATTAAAAAAAAACTACTCACTAGATCTCGTTCAAACCAATTTTCGGTGGAAGTTTATATGGTAATGTACATCATATATTTTTTTTAGTTTTATCATTCTCTTATTTTAGAAGTTACAGGTGGGGGGACACACATTTTACCACTTTGGAAGTGTCTCTCGCGCAAACTATTCAGTTTAGAAAAAAATGATATTAGAAACCTCAATATCATTTTTGAAGACCTATCCATAGATACCCCACACGTATGGGTTTGATGAAAAAAAAATTTTTGAGTTTCAGTTCTAAGTATGGGGACCCCCAAAATTTATTGTTTTTTTTCTATTTTGTGTGAAAATCTTAATGCGGTTCACAGAATACATCTACTTACCAAGTTTCAACAGTATAGCTCTTATAGTTTCGGAAAAAAGCGGCTGTGACATACGGACGGACAGACAGACAGACAGACAGACATGACGAATCCATAAGGGTTCCGTTGGCATTTGGCTACGGAACCCTAAAAACACTTTAGAAGCCATTTTGTCCTGAACGTGTTATCCTGTAATAATAATAACCCAACTCTACGTGCGGAAATTATCAATGAATTCATAGCGACATTCAATCCTTTGATTGAAGCCTTCGGCCAGCTTCAATCAAAAGATTGAATGTAAAAAAAAACAGATTATTTTTTGTGAAAAAAAAAAATAGAGATTTGTGTGCCATGAGCTTCTAATCCATTCGCCTTTTATGCCCTGATTTTGTTCAGACGGTAAAAAAAGTCAACTGGCATACTTAATTGAAACGTAAAAAGCGCATCAGCTCCCCATAATAGTAACTGTCGACAATAACTGTGTACCATTAGCTCCAATATAAACGTCCAGCCATTTTGTCAATTGACTATCTGTGCAAAATGGCCACGTACCTATGTAGGTCGTTGTAGAAGTAAAAGTACCATTAAAAGGAACAGTTTTTTATTATTATTACGAGCCATATATTTATGACGCAACTTGTGCATGCCGTTCGTGTTTACTACTGCACGTAATGTTTTATATTACATCATCACCCCTTTATTTCCCGAAGTGTTATGCAGAGGTGTACCTACAATTCACCAGTTATTTTCAAGTCCCATATAACAGGAGGCGAGCCTCATACATCTACCGAGCAAAAATCTAGACTAGGGACTGCTACTAAGAAATTCCAGGTGGAAACATTCAAAAAGCAATTTGCTCGACCTGGGAATCGAATCCAGGACCTTCATGCTCAGCTGTAACGCTTGCGACCAGTAGATTAACGAGGCGAGGTCAGTCATTTAATATCTTATTTTAAAAGCTTCTAAGAGATTTTAGCTGTATTTAAAAGAAAGCGGTAGTAGATCCTGTTGAACACAACAGTTCAGTGGTCCTCATCACCATCATCTCAGCCTAAAGACGACCACTGCTGTACATAGGCCTCCCCAAAGCACCTCCACTTCGACCGGTCCTGTGATTCCCGCATCCAGTAGATTCCTGAGGCCTTCACAAGTTCACTGGTCCTACTCAATCAGTTTTGAGATTAGTTGTAAAATTACATACAAACACATAAACACACACCATCTTTCCATGGGGGCAGGCAGAAACGATAGAAAGTCACCTGCTATTTATACATTACATACTATTTTCACCTCGTTTGCGAAAATAAATCTGGTCTTACTCTTTATTCTACGATCAAAATCACCAGGATCCTAATCGATCGCCCGATGACCGTTGGGGTAGACGTGTCCTTGAGTGGAGACCGCGAATCTGTAAACGTAAGGTGGGATGCCCTCAGGTTAGGTGGAGCGGCGAACTTCGCAGGATGGCTGGTAGCAGCTGGATGAGAGTTCCCGAAAATCGAGTTGAATGGCGTACAATAGGAGAGGCCTTTGTCCAGCAGTGGACTGCTATGGGCTGATGATGATGACTTAACGATTCCTTTCTTCGAAATCACGTCGATTCCTTAGCTAATCATGCCAATCTCGCGTTCTTTTCGGGCGGTTTCGTTCATTGTGTCATAGAAAATAAATACTGCCCAAGACCGGCGCCGATTCCCTTGTTCACAAACTAAACTAAATTTAACTTCAGTGCATCTTTTTCTTTCTATTTTATTAAGAAAAGGACAAAAGATAAATTTTTGTTTATTCCTGTTAAATTAAGACGCTTCATAGACAGTTTCGACGTGATTAAAAACATGGCTACTAAAAATGCGTCAATTTACGTCTGTCGCTGACTAATTTGACAGGACTAAACTAATATTTTATCTTCTGTCCTTTTCTTAATGAAATAGAAAGAAAAAGATGCACTGAACTTAAATTTAGTTTAGTTTGTGAACAAGGGAATCGGCGCCATTGACGTGGTTTACGCGGGGAATAACAATTACCACACAAAATTGGTGCCCGGGTGACGACCCGGGCACCAATTTTGTGTGGTAATTGTGCCCTAAATGCCCTATGACGATAGGGCATTCTAATAGGTACTTCATTTAACGATCAGGAGGAATTGCAATAATTCTCTTCGGAGACAGATTGAACATTTTAGTTCAGTAAAACTGGCAGATAAGAGAACGTTGAACGCTGTCGTCGGTTCTCTAGACATAATCTTTTTAAGGGTATAGTCTAAATTCAGCACAATCCCAGTCTGTGACTAAGACATATTAAAACCTACATTATTTCCCTTCAGGTTCAATTGTAAATAGACGCTTTTCCAATTATTATTTATAGATCCAAATATAGATACCTAATGCTCCGATTTAAGTAATTCTTAAGCGCAATACGCACTGAGTTCGCCGCCCGCCGATACAGCCCGCCGACACAACCCGGCCGGCGGCCTAAATGAAAAGAATCATGTCGGCAACATGGGCCCGCGCGTGTTGCCCGCCGACATGTTGGCGGCTTGCGTACGCCTGCGCTCAGTTGCCCGGCGAAGCTCGACCCGTAGTGACCCGCCGACAAAATTTTCCGACTTGCAATAAGTGAAGCCGCCAACTAGCCCGACGACAAAAAGTTGCCGACATAGGCCGGCGGCCCGGCGGGCTCAGTGTGTATTGCGCTTTACTAGAAATTTATCTGGTTCAAAGTAAACAAAATCCTATTCCTGAGCTACTTTACAAAACACTTCAGACTGAAACTAAGCCATCAAAATAGACTAGTTGTAAATGTATTTATACAACTGACTTTCTAACCGCGATTTCGTCCGCGTGAAATTTCTTGATTTCCCGACTCACCCCGTCACGTCGCATCGCATCGCCTGGCCGCGCTATTACTTAGGTTTTGTTTTAGGTTACTTTTTTATTTTTTTTTTCTTCTTCATCAGCTTCTAAAAGTGCTACCGTGATGTTAAATAGCCTACTCAAGAATTGGGCTAAAAAATAAAAAAAAATAAAAACTTGTTCTTTTAGAGATTCTCGGGCTCAAACAAATAAACAAAAAAACAATCGAACTCTTCAGCTTTATTCATATTATAAAGATTAGGATACATTTATTTATTTAAACTATTCGCACAAAATGGTACAATGACGGGCCTAATGCATACATACATTCCCATGACGATTTCGGCTACGGCGACCATTTCCATTTTTGACGGTTTTGGGTTACCAGCGTGCTCTTTGGCTAATGTAGCCATCTTGACTGAGAACTAACTTGCCTAACTACTAACACAACAGTCCATCAAAGCCATACATATTAAATAAAAGCTATAAACACTCGATTAAACTCATATTAATCAGAAACCCCCACGTGGTACCATTAACGTATGGTCACTATCGATCGGCCTCAAGGTTGAGGCCTTCGCAATTATACTAAGGAATTATAACCGTTAGTAAGAGTTTTCTACGAAACTGAAACGTGTTCTTGAGTGGAGACCGCGAATTGGTAAACGTAGAGTAGGACGCCCTCAGGCTAGGCGAAGCGACGATCTTCGCAGGATGGCTGGTAGCAGTTGGATGAGAGTTACCGAAAATCGAGTTGAATGGCGTGCAATAGGAGAGGCCTATGTCCAGCAGTGGACTGCTATAGGCATCATCTGTTGATGATGATGATTATGATGAAGAGCTACTAGCTTATATTCGTTTTTAACCATTGACGTTTGATTTATTGTACCTACCTACATGATTATCACCACAGACCATTAGAACCAATACCAGACTGTCCTCGTGACTTTTCTGAACTAAGACATAAAAAAAAAGAGATGTCAGCACGAGTGACGGGGCCCGATAGGGCCGAAGCCTGCCAGGGTAGCGGGATCGTCCGAAAGGGTTACCGCTGCCCTGGGTGGGTTTTAGTCAGTATGAGTCTGACACTCCCTCCGCTCCACCCAGAGCGGGAGGGGTCATTTGATGATTTCCAATCCAGAAAAAAAAAAAAGACATAAAAGCGAAATTAAAAAAACAAAAGTTATTATAACCTGGAAACTATCCCTAATGCATATCCCACATTCATTGAAACTATGAGAATTTCTATAGGTAAAGCTTTTTAACTTTGGATGAAATGGAACCAGCCTGCTTTTATTACAAGAGAAAAGTAAATGTTTAAATGAAATAGGTCTAGATTTGTGATTCGGCCTTCGGCTAGTTGTAAAGACATTTGTAAAGGGTTTAATAGAATCCTTTTTCATTCGCTTCGTGTTAAGGATCAGTTAAAAAAACGGCTTTGCTAGAATTGACTGTATTTTACTTAAGGGTTGAGTTAGTATGTATTTCTACTTCGTTAACCTTAATAGCAGTCTTTTATTCATGGTATAATAAATACTAACTTCTTTCCGCGAATTTGTTCGCGTGAAATTTCTTGTTCCATGATCGCGTCGCATCGCATCGCCTGCCCGCGCTACCACTACGTTTTCGATTAGCATTCTTTCTGATTTTTTTTCTTTTTGCTCCACAGTTCTAAGTAGCCTTCCTCAAGAAATGGGCTAACAAACGCATTATTTTTGTTCCAGAGATTAGCGTGTTCAAACTCTTCAGCTTTATGATTAGTCTATCTACAACGTGGCGCTACAATGGCGACATTAATTTAACACACGGGTAGGGCTAGTGGCCAGTAATCATAGAAATTATAACAACATAAAAAAAATCGTAACTTGAAAACTTCCACCTGCGCCGCGCGCCGACATAGGGCTCTCTCTTTTTCCTTCAATTCGCCTTCTCTTTGCTCGATAATTGTTTTAATTACATTGATGCGATGTTATGATCCGTGACCCCGGCAAATGACCCCTGCGCTACAGTTCTTTCAGTCAGGTTGCTCTAAGATGCTATTTTATAAAATTGTTAATAAATAAATTAATATTAATGTTTCATTAAATTAAAATATATTCATAAAACTACAACGCAAAACCGTATACGTGTGTTAAATTAATGTCGCCATTAAAGCGCCACGCTGTATCTACATTAGATAGATTAAATAAAGGTGTTCCAGAAAGGTTTATCAACACAAACAGACAGGCGGTCAAATTCGTGTTAGTGTCTGTGATTGTCTGTCTGAAATAACAACAGCCAATCAAATTACTTGACATGTGTTTAATTAGCTTTTCAAAAACCGGCGGGGTAATTGTGTGGGGTAACACTTAGAATGACAGCAGTAACACCTTACATTTTGACTGTTCAGCAACATTCATTACGTTATTTACGTTGGTGAACAATCGAATTTTCAATCTATAAAACAATGGATTAGCAGTTTAAAAAAAAAATCTAATTATGTTTCAAACTGTGTTACGCAATTAGGGTACACAATTAGGGTACAAGTGTATGATATGACACAGGTGTATGCGTTCGCACCAGAATACATTTAAATGCAAACATTTCGAATGAAACTAATCTCACAACTTGTTTTGTTCGTTGCATTGTTGCGTTCGCACTACATGAAACCGAGTGTTTTTTTTAAATTAATGTTCATGGTTTGTTTGTTAAACCATGTCAAGTGATAAACAAGTTTCGGTTCAACAAGTTGTGTGACAAAGCGAACGTGGTTCGATAAATTGACAGAAAACAGAGATTTTAACATGGTTTAATGGGAATGTTACACCTTAGTGTTACAACGATTTGTTTGGGTTCGTGTGAATTATATTATCAGCTCTAGAACAACATACAGTTTGGTTGTTTTATACAAACCGTCAACCCTATTAGTATACAAATAAGGTCAAAATTTAAGTACTGTACCATCCTCGGTGTTGGGTATTTAACACTAACAGTGCAGTGCAGTGCAGTGTGGCCTGCAGTAGCTGCAGGCTCAGTAGTAGTGTTTCCGACCACTAGACCAACGAAGCAGCACGGTAAGTATATTGTTGAAATAGATCGGCTAAAAGAATTCATCGTACCTATTCAAAAAATCATAGATAATAATAAAATTAAACTTTCTTTCATATTTAGTTTGAGGTTGTAAGCAAAACAAACTATTTCGAACGCAGACGGGACTAATTTAAATTTTCATGCAAACAAATTCGAAAATCGTTTTGATAAATGTCGACAATTTAATGGAAATGTCGGAAAGAACCATTAAAATTTTCCTGAAGCTTTCTTAATCGTATTAAAAGTTTAACTTCGAATTCTATTCGCGGAGGAAATTTTTTAATTTCCAATATTTCAAAATGTCATTTAAAAATTATATGGAACAGTGATTTCATATAATTGTTACGAGATTATCGAAAAAAATATCATAAAACCTAAGTTTTGTATGTTAAAACACTAGGAAGGTCGATGCAATCTGCAAAAAGTCACATAAAACATTCAACAATAATACAAACTTAGACGGCTGGTGACGTACCAGCACGCTAACATGCTTTCCGACAAAACTAATTTAACAATACAATTGATTATTTCAATAAAGTTTCACGTTTCCTTAGACGTTGCTTGGGGACATAAAATCAAGGGTTCAATGCCTCTTTCTAATAAATAATTACTGCTAGGACTTCGGCGTGGAAATATGCTGCAAAAGCTAAGAACATAAAATTACAGAGATTTTATTGAATTTTAGGTTCGAAATTGTTGAAAATTCCAATTTTTTGTTTTATTGAATTTTGTTATGGGTGCTGCTACCTGCATGAAATAACAAAATTGTTTGAGAATATTGATTCACAGCAAGATTGGATACAAAATAGTGTTTTTAGGATCATTTTTTTTCTATTTAATCGCCATCTTTTCTTATGTTTTTTTAACAATAATTTTACAGCTAGAATTATTTAGAGAGAGAATTAGTTCGACCCCCAAAACTCGAAAAGAAATCGCAAAAGCCAAAATCTTCTCCATTATCTTTTTTTCATAAACAAACCCTCCTTATGACTCCTCCTACGTTCACGACAATTCCTGTGATTCCCCAAGGTCGCGGGCTGGTCAATGTCGCGTGCCAGCGCTGCCGAGGCGGCGACGTCGCGAGTGCCGCACTCAAATGTCATATTACTGATACACCGACGTTCGTGGAGGGGTGCTCAACATTTTTTTTGCGGTGGTTTTACGCGTCATCGGTTTTATGGGAAAATTATGAATGAAAAGTCCTAAAACTTTGACTCATAATTTTCATTGGAAATATATGAAGCAATCGAAACTGTATGTATGGGTAAACATTCGAACCTACTTCTAAAACTTGATTAATAATTAGGGTTTCAAATAACGATGGCTTCTCGAAGTTTCTTCCTCCCTTTTTAACTCGTATAATATGCACAAACTAAGTTAGAATAGGTTAATGTCGTAGTAGAAAAAAACAGTTAGACAGCAAATTGGTGCGGGGCTGACCTCCCAGGGCCTCCCATTCCAGTAGAAAATATAATATAAGATCGCCAGTCAAAAAAGCTATTTTACTACTATCAATTAAAATCTCATAAAAACTGCTCTAAGCTAACGCTTATCACATACCCACACATATCATCTCATAATCACGTTAATCAACATGAGATTTAGAAAGGAATCACCCACTTGCATAGGATTACTGAAGCCATTAATCTCATTAAACTCGCGAATGGTACAATTTCAGTAGAGCGAGCTATTCTGTGACAATCGCATCTTGAAAGATTTGGTGAAATGAGCCTATGCAAGCGTCGCGTCGATCTCTTGTATCAGGTGGAACAACAGCTCACTTTAAACTCACTTCACTAAAGTATTCGTTCTGAGATTTTATCAGAATAGACGCGGCAGTAGTTAAAGATTTCAAGTAACAACATTATTTAATACTATGGTACCTACCCTTAATTTCGTCACGCCCTGCCGCTCCGCCCAGAGCGCGAGAAGTCATAATTATGATGATTTCCCACCAAATAAAAAAGGTACCCTTAATTCCGTTCTGGTAAAACAATTTCCTTGAAGTTTTCATAGAAATTGTTCTACTAGTCGCGTCGCGCCTGTCTGTGGGAGTCTTAATTCAGATAAATTTTGAAGAGACAATGACAGTGGCTGCCTAGACATTGTAAAATTCTATATTAGCTATAAATACCTATAATTTATGAGTCGACTAGTTATTATGTGAGAAACGTCTCAGTTTTACGAGAAGCTTCTCCAGAAAAAGGTATAAGTAACATAAAATTAAACCTTTTTTACGACTATTGGACATCATAATTTGTGATTACTCTCATTTTTCTTTTGAATTTATTATTCTTCAACTGAATTCTAAATTAGGTTTTTTAATATTTAATACCTCCGCTTTTATAGGGTACTAAAATCAGACAACCTTTCAGAAGCATTCCTTAAGCGCCACGGACTTTCAAAGTTCGAAAATACAAAACCATTAAAACTAGTTAAGACGTAAACAAAATAAGTACTCTAAACTAAACCAAAAAAGGCAGAAAACACATTTATCAAACACTTTTTCCGTTTCAAACAAAAAGTACTACTCCTTGCGTAACCATGGCAACAGGACATCAACAAACAATTTCATGCGACGCACTAGAATACTAACAACTTATCCTGAATCATACTTGAAGCAACACGTCATTCGACAAAGACAAAACAAAAAAAAAAAACTTCTAAACCTATTTTTTTTTTGTCCAGCCTAATTTTTTATTCAAATGTTATGTGCAACTGGCTTGCTGTGGGTTGCTAGCGGCTCAACACGCGAACCGCTTTTGCAGCAAGTTTTCAGTTCAAAACTACGTCGGGCTTCGAACCGACCGGCTCACGGTGTAAATAGTGATACGCGAAGTTACAGTGCTGTGTTGTGTTGTGTTATGGATTGTTGTGCCATGGTATTGTTGTGGTGGTACGTAAGTTTGTTTCCAATCTTTGAAACCTTAGAAAACGGTAAAAGGTAGCAAATTGATCGTGTTGTAGATATTTTTGCCGTCGGTATATAGTTTCAAGGTTCAACTCTTCGTTTTTTTACGCGTTCTATAATCATTTACATTGTTTAGTTCTATACTTATAGTTTTTTCATATAGGTACCCACATATTTATTTACTGAAATATTTTTACTTAAAAAACTCCAAGTAACTATTTACGTCATACATTCCGGTTTTAATTTGGTTAATAGTAATACAACAAAACTTTTACCATTTTAGATAACTTTTGGGAATCAGTTTATCTTTATACGGGACAAAATCTTTCAATATTAGAAGAAAATAATATTTCGAAAGACAAGAAGTCCAATACAGTCCAATATCACAAATCTCAAAGAACTTGAAGCAACTGTCAGCATCATTTAAAAATTTGAAATTAAAATACTTACAACTCAAACTATTGAAAGTTCATAACAGTCTTTACAGAACTGCACGAGAAACTTTCTGAACTTTGCCAATAATACTATCTACTATCACTCTCCATTGTTCTACGGGGAGACGAAAACTGCAATCGAATTGGAGAGTTATCTTTTCTTATCTATAGTTTGCTCTGAGTTCTTTTGACCAACTTTGTTCAAGTCTTAACCACAGACAATCTCTACGTGGAATCACAGTTATCTTCAACAAACTCAAGCTCAAAGCTATTATAACCATAAAACCAATTAGAGGCACACTTTGAATGGTCATGAAGTTGGTCAGTCAGAAAGATGAAGCTAGTTTGCCATGCCAAAGCGTAGTTGGTACTTCGCTTTAATATTCAAAAGCTTGAATCCTAGTATTTCAATTATAAGTTACACGTGGAAGCTAAATTGAAATAGGTATGAAGTTGTAGTGTTAAACTCCCTTAACATTGAAATCCTTGGAAATATCTAGCTAATCTAAAAGGGGGAATATACAGAGTAAACAGGTATTAACTTTGGGTTTACAGGTACTTTGGCTAGAAACAAGTTAGAGAATACAAACTAAGATTTATTTTCTAGGAAACGTTGGCTGCTATTCATAAAAGGAATTAGAGAGAACGTGTATTGGGTTTTTAGATTTTGCTTAGTAGATAGTAGGATAGTAATGATTGAAACAAAGACGTATTTTAGCCTAGCCTTTTCCCAACTACGGTTGCAGCTGATTACCAGTATTTTACATAGATCGACTGCCTCTCTGATCTCTACAACCCTAACTGGGTAAAATGATACCGATATACCTTTAAATAAATAATAAATTTATTGAACCAATGTTACAGTTATCACCTTAAAATTAACTTAACATCGGTCTGTAACCGTTAGCGACCATCTTTTGGATTTTTACAGCGTTCCCCAAACTAGGCGGCGCCTGTATCTTGGGAACCAGAGTTGTGATACAAAATGCTAAAATTTACCACTGGAGTTTATGTAAGAATAGGTAAGTAATTGCAAATGATTATATAAAACTAAATTAAATATTGAGATTTAAGTGAAAGTAAAACTTAAATCGTAAATTATTAAACAATCACTATAATAAAGATATAGGTAGACCCAGATTTGGATAAACAAGCTTAGATAAAAAAAAAAAAACAAAATATGACAGATAAAAAAAAATCAAAATTTGAACTTTTTGAATGACTATTTCATCAATAGGATTATATTGAACTAAGAGGGTTGAATTGATGATTTTAATGATTATAAATCTGTAAAGTTATTTGTTACGCTCGCGAATCATATTTTAATAAACGTTCAACATGACACTGACCTGCAAATTATAATGATAAAATACCTAAATGAAAAATAAAAATATTTATTTGACACTTAAAAATACATGTTACAAGCCAATCACAATAAGAAAGCACACGAGTGTATTGCCAAAATTCTGATCCTAACCCCCAAACTAGGCCTGGACCTGTATTCTAAGGGTCAGCGTTCAGCTATGGGTTCTATTTTCATTCTAACAGCATTGAGAGTGTCACTACAGAGTACAGCCAAGGTTATTGCCATTTGGTAACACATATAGAAACAAATTAAATATAGGAATTTCAATTAAATTACAGTTAAAAATAAAAACAAAGTTGTAATTTTAAAGGGTTATGTGTGTTTGTATGTCTGTTTGTGAAAGTTGGTGAGTGTATGTGTGTAGGTGTGCATGTGGTGGAAGCGTCTTGCGTGTGTGACTGTGCATATGGGAGTGAGTGAGTGTCTGTTTTGGTTCGCACCTTTGAATGTGTGTAAGGACGGGAAAAAGTAAGAATGGATGACAGTGTGCATGGATGGATTTTAGATCATATTATATTATGTATGTGAATAAACTTTCAGTCTCCTGATAGTCCATCTTTTAGAGCCAGTCTGCTACTTTCAAACAAAATAAATTGCAAAAAACGTAAGAAAATTTGAATTTCGCAGGAAACCTAGTGCATTCCGCTTAATCTAGAAGACAAAAGGCTACAACAGCATTTGGATCAACAAAATAATAATTCACAGATATATTTTAGACCAAGCAATTTAATTCTTCTTGGTTATTTGCATTAATAACAAAAGCAACATCATCATCATCAGCCTATAGCAGTCCAGTGCTGGACATAGGCCTCTCCTATTGCGGATCATTCAACTCAATTTTCGGCAACTCTCATCCAGCTGCTACCAGCGATCCTGCGAAGATCGTCGACTTTACTTGTTATAAAGGCAACATTGGCCGGAAGTATTTCATTATGAATGTCCTAAATACCGGTACTCATACATGACTCATCATCGATGAACGATGTACTAGGTAAGGAAAGGCTTCCCGTCAAAAACCGAGTTCCGCCATAGTTGTTTGAAATTACTCAAACGTTACGTTACGTCTCAAGTGACATTGTGTATACAATGAAATGAGGATGTGGAACTGCCTTAATGAGAGTCTCGACGTAGTCGGAACTAATTGACGGTGAATTCTCTTTTTTTCTTGGAACTCTTCCGTTGGAAATATCTGTGACTGTGATTAGCTGTTGTTGTGACAAAGTACCATAATATGTTGATCTTTTTGGGTCTTGTTAACATATATTTTTAGAATAACTACATAATGTTCTCAAAATATATCCCTATGTAGCGGGTGACCTACTTATCATTTCTATGTTAATTTTTAACATCTTGCTTATGCATACATAGGGATCAATTACAAATTCCCATGGGAGCTAATTATTCGAAAATCTTCTTCACATTCAAGCTTGCTAAGGGACGTATCGCGGAAAATATTAGATTACATAGTAGGTATATAATTTTCTAACAAAATACTTTTTGCTGTTGGTTGCTAAGGTTTCAAGGAGAAGTATGGAGCAAAAAAATGTTGCGTTGACCCTAGATAAATTTGGAATAAGGACAAGAGAAAGGTCCGCCTTTGTACCTTTTTGTGCGAAAAGTTTAAATAAATAAATTATTATGATGATTCCAAGGGTTTCATAAATCCAATTAATTAATATCAAAGACAATCCGTGGAATATAAACTACATATTATATATAGGTATTACAAAACTAACATTTAACATGTATATAAATGATCACACAACAGCCTGTTTCCTAAATTATAACAATCCCAAATATAAGCCGCAATAATAATCCTAGTTGACAAAGAGCTTAGCAATCGTAATATTCACGTCGCCTCGCAGTTCTAGCCCAGTATGACAAACGACGCTAGCGGTTTCCGTACTCCAGGCATTAAACACGATAGATGTTATCATAACCGTGTGTGTTTCCTCACGTTTTCCTTCAACATTATCGTATAGATCTACTGGCTCTGTAGCTACGTCTTTATCATCTGTGTCGAGTTCTGTTTCTGTTTCGTAACTGTTATTTATATTAATCTAGTTTTTCGGTGGCTATTGCAAACCTGGGCTTTGACAGTTCAGAAGAGGACCAAGGTCGAGTTTCGCCAGCAAGAGACGGAACGTGAAAAAAAATATTTTGGACAACCACTTGTACATACGCAATTCGTAAAACTGCGTGACAGTTTGTCGGCAGTATTAGCACTCGTCTTAAAACATTTGGTATCAACAATCTGGTTAAACATCTAAGTAGAATTATCCTTGGAGTCTGCACGACAACACGATACTAATTTTAGTTGAGTTATGTTGTTATTTTTTTTTATGTGTTACTCGTATTATGAATGTTAATTTTTTTTTATCATATGGAACGATTTCAAACACAATGTAAATTGTTTGTGAATAAATAAATGAAATGAAATACTGCGCTCTAAGACAAAAATCACAGACGCCACCCAAAAAGCAGCCAAGCTGAAATGGGACGGGGCCGGACATGTTTGTCGCATGTCGGATACATTGTGGGCTAAGACCACCACAGTATGGGTCCCTGAACACGTCCAACGGCCCAGGACCCAGGCGTAGATGGCGAGACGAACTTGACGAGGAATTGACTCAGGATCGAGTTGAGTGGGAAAAGGAAAGGAAGGCCTTTGCACTGCTGTGGAACAATACGGGCTACTATATCCTATCCTATCCTGCTAATATCATAAACTTGAAAGTTTGTATGGATGGATGGATGTTTGTTACTCTTTCACGCAAAAATTATGGAACGGATTTGGATGAAATTTGGCACACAGATGGTTTTTAACCAGGATTAACATACAGCATACTTTTTATCCCGATATTCCTACGGGATTGAAACGGGGACGAAACCGTGGGACGCAGCTAGTATTATTAATATTGCAATTTTACTTAGCAGAATAGCACCCTAATTGCGTAACACACGATCAATCGTAATCTAAATAATTTTGAAGCATATTTCTAATCCATTGCTTCATAAGTTCGAAAAATTTGTCTGCTCAGCACGCAAATAATGCAATGAATGTGGCTGAACTGTCAAAATGAAACCGATTCCGATTGATTGTGTGTTTCAAATCATGATTTTTTACAAAATAATTAGAGGTGAAAATAAGAGAGAGAGAGAGAGCTAGAGAGAACGTTTTACGTAATGTTCTAGTAAAAATACAAATTACATATTTTTTGCTCGTCAACATTAGCGTGGATGAGTGTTATGATTTTATAATAATGAAAACTGAAAATGACGTAAAATCAATAGAGAAATAGATTATCATGTCTAGACATAGTTCAACGGTAACAGTATAGGTACAATAGATACTAGTAATTTATTAGTTTATAGGTTTTGTCATATAAATGAAGAGACAGACCTTGGAGATATTGGGTGGAAACAATATAGGTATCTTGGTCTTCAGTCTAATTACAAATAATCCAATAATAATTTACGTAATGGTTTTGAAGTTTGTGTAAACCTAGGCCTTAATATCGGCAGACATTTGTGACACGTTTAACCTACAATTATCATTAGCTAAAGGTCACTGTTGCCAATTATAGTAAGCCCGTCTGCTCCAGATTTAGAATAGACCCCAAAACTATCAAATTATCATGTTCATATTTAATGTTAATCATGTTAGTTTTAATGTTCGATCTGGAAGAGTATTACTTCCAGTATTTTTTTATAATTTTAATCTGAATGCTATCACATTTGGAATTTTTGACATTTATTTTAATAAATAATAAATAAATAAATAAACATCCCTGGACATTTCACACAGCGCCACACACACATTATGAATTTATTTTATTATTATTTTTTATTATTATTTTATTCTATATTATCATATTATTAATGTGAAATGTTGTGTAAATTGTCTCCTATGCCTAGTTACCCGAAATAAATGAATTTATTATTATTATAATAGTCTTCCAGATCGAACTTCGGTCATGGCGACTGATCTCAGCGGAGACCAGCCTTGGGTGCGGGAGATATCATAGTGCACTATGTATGTGCGCGACACAGGTGCACTCTCTCTTGTCTCACTCTCATAGTCCGATGAGACGGCAATCCGATCCAATCCGACGAAAACTGCACTCAGACCATTTTACTCTTATTTTATTTTCACCTTTTGGGTACTAAGAATTCAGAAATGTTGAAAGCAAAATCACTATGACAGCTGCATTGCGCATTCACAGAACTACAGATTAAATCTTCCTATAGCTAAATTGACAGCAAACCCAAAACAATTGGACCATAAAGACACTCAAACTTTCAAAGAGCGTTAAAATTAAAATAGAATTCTACATCCTAATTGCATTCAGATGTCTTAGAATTGCAATTCGAAAGACTGAAGGAAGTTCAAAATCCATTGTTTCATTTTCTTGAAAAAAATAATTATTTAAACTTTTCACACAAAATGTTATAAAGGCGGACTTGATGCCTTTGACATTCTCTACCAGTCAACCAAGGGTTGTGAAAACATTAGATGGCAGGTGCTTTGGTTGAGAGGAACAATGATCAAAAAAAAACTATTAACCCAAATACATAAATAGATCTGCTAAAAATTCGTAATTTCGTGCTAAAAACGTAGCCCTATACTTGGAATTTCTCTCTCTGTATCGTGGGTGCGTTTACAAACATTTAAACTGACATAAACAAACAGCCAGACCCGGAACAACTACTCGTAGGTCATACAAATATTTGTTCCGTGCGGGAATCGAACCCGCGACACGCAGCGCAGCAGTCAATCGCTTAACCACTGTGCCAACCGTGCCGACACAAATGACGCAATGAATTTTATTGAACCGTCACAATGAAAGACATTGCCATTATAGGTGTGTTGCGTAATTACCCCACTAGAAACAATAGCCAAAACAATTTAAATTTCAATAGCTATCTCACCTCAAAGAAACAGGTGGTCAATTACGTTTCCAGTTAGAGCTCGTTGTCCGTGTCCGGGAAGGATAAGCAGACGATCAGCCTAATATGACTTCAAGGGGACGCTTGATTTACGGGAGCACGCTGTTCCGTCTTCGTGATTATAAATTTACACGTGCTCATGTGAGTTCTTGTAATGATGTGGGTGAATAAGTGGTTAGGATCTAATCTTATGAAGAAATAGATAGTTCCTAGAAAACAAGACTGGCCATCGGTGATAAAACAAACGGCTACAGTCAATTTACATCATCAACCAACTCTTAAGTCATTTTGTTAAGTATCTACATGAGTTTGAATCTCAGGAAGAACGTGAGATAAGATAGAGCACGCGAAGAAAAAATTTTAAGTAACGAATAGCACCAAGATTTAATATAGCAATGATTGCTCTAAGTATCAAGCTGTAGAAATATTTAATGGATTGCCTTCTGAGCTAAAGATCCTGATTTATAACACCCACTTGATTAAAACAAAATTAAAAGCCTTTTTGTTAGAAAAATGTCTGTACTGAACTAATGCCATACAATAGTACCTAAATGAATTACTGTTTGACATTATATCTTAAACCTGGTTGACTTTATATTTAAAAGTGTTTGACATTAGATTTTAAATCGTTTTGACATTATTTTTAACTATTTGGCATTGTTTTTGAATTTCACTTGGAATGTTAATTAATAATTCATGGTTCTTTGTTTTGTAAATTGCATGTGTATATTATATTCAACACAATGTAAATTGTTTTTATGAATGCAATGAACCAGATTAGTGATGATATTGATTGGTAATTGTTAATCCTATCAGGGAGCCACGTCTACTAATTTAGAAGCTTTGCAATGGTCGCTCTATTGTGAGTTTTTGACAGATTCATCCAAAAAGTAAAGTGATTTGCTATACAAAATTGTTAAAAACCTACAATGACGAAACCATTGCAACGTTTGCAAATTAGTATACTCACAGTTCGTCATCTTGTTTACGTTGACGTCAATGGGAATTGACGTCCCGTTGATGGCCTGTTGACGTCACGTTGACGTCCCGTTGACGTGGCGGTGGACAATTTTATTGGCCTTCGGCCCCAGATGACGTTTGACGTTTGTTTAAGATATAATCACGAACCAAAAATAATTTCCCAGAATGAAACAAAATACGTCAATGATAAAACAAATGTTTATTAAGTTTGTATTGATACAATGATGCAATATTGAATATCCGCTACTCTTTCTGTCAGTTAGGCACTTTATTATTTAGGTACATACCCTACACATGTGTTGTCTTTTTAATATGGAGTAGAACATCAATATGATCTAATAACACAAACCAATCTTCAATTCCTAGAAAAATAAACATCGAAGAAATATCTGATCTACGATTGAATGTACTCTTATACACCGTTAAATTTTGATCATTTTAATAGTTAAAAAGGAGTACTCATCAATATTAACAACTTTTACTACGAGGCCAACCCTGAAAACGTAAAAAAAAATCAATTGATCCATACATTATGACGAGTTATGCGAACATAAATCTACTTTTTATCCCGATATTCCCAAGGGATCGAAACTTATGCGGGTGAAACCGCGGGGCGCAGCTAGTCATAAATAATTATAATGAATCATCCCAGAACCATTACTTTGAGTCTTTGACTATGTCCTTCCTTGACCTGAGGTCAACGTTAATAATTTTTTCCGGTAGTAACTGCCTCATCATCCACTTACTAGTCTGATCTCCCAGTGGGCCATGTGCCAAAAGGAAACTCCATAAAAAGGTTGATTCAGGCGTACAAAATACAGCTATCTATAATAATATTATAAATGCGAAGGTAACTCTGCCTGTCCGTAATGTTACCTGTTACCTTTCACGCCTAAACTACTGAACCACTCGATATGTAATTTGAGTCAGATATTATTTTATTATATTGGATAGTCTGGGTCCTGGAGAAAGACATCCTGGACCGCAGGCGAAGTCGTCGGCAACAGCTAATGGTTAATTAAATCAATCGAGTCATTCATCCTTATCATATCGTTTCCTTATTAGTATTATAACACATCTCTCTGTCCGTCAGTGCGCTTATAACTCGAGAATCATTAACTCAATATCCTTGATTTCAATTTATATAGGTATTTGGTCTTTGGCTAGGTTTTAGTATTATAATAATATACTTGTCGACGCGAGAAGAGCCAGAGGAATAGCTAGTATTTAATATTTCAATGTTCAATTTTTATTATTGTTAAACTATTTCATAATGGTTTGGTATATAAGTTTTACATCTTGATGCTAACTTTCTTCAAAAATTAAATACCCAACTTTCAATATTTCAATAGGTAACCTTTTTACTAAAAGGTTATTAAAATGTTGAAAGTTGGGTATTTGAAACAAAGCGTTTTTCGTTGTTCTACTGAACAACGAAAAAAACTTTGCTAACAGCAGTTCTAAGAATTAAGTGCAGTCTAGGCTCACTAAAGTGACAGGTACGGATATACTAAACAATACCGAGAAATATATTCAAACCAGCTGAGAGAAGCGTGCATATGCGAGTATTTACAGTGTCGTGTATCGTAGGAGCTGAGTTAACAATGTTCCTATTAGAGCAATCTCTTATAACTATTTGTATACAACTCTTGGGTTGAATAGCTGTATGATACAGTCGTAGCTGTGAATGGTCATAATATAGAATATCACCATTCACAGTCGTGGCTATAAACGGGTAGAAACTTCGGGTAACAAATGTGACCATTCAATAAACTGTTTGACTTTCAATGTGAAACTAACTGCAATCTTTAATTCGAGATTGAAAGATAATGTTTCCTAAGGCGTAGGCAAAACAGTTTCTTTTCCACTAGTATCAGGTAAGTATACAGAAAAAAGGTCTGCTAGTGTGCAAACTGTGACCATGAATTTAGCATATGATGCTAGACGTAGCTTATCCCTAGCAAAGACAGTTTTCGTCACTTATAAAAAAAAAAATCTGCCTTGTCATAGAAAAGTCCCAGTCAAAATGAAATGGACCCTAAAGTGGTCCTTAGTCGTGTACTATAATTATGCTGAAGTCGTGGTAACAGTTTGCGCACTGTTTAACATTTTAGCCTGTATACTACTCAAGGTTTAACTAAAAAAACTGTGTTAGGTATACATATTTAGAGCAACGATTTAAATCATAGATTCGCCGTGTCAAAAGATGGTCGCATTCCCGATTCGTTTTGACACCTCTAACTCACTCCATGACCACCTCCCATGACGCAGTGACTTCACTTGACTGTCAAGGAAACGCCATTATTATTGTGTGAGCTCACTCTTCTCTGGACACTTTTTCGCGCGACTTAACGGTGATATATAATTATTTAAATCTTTGCTTATACGAATACAATATAAACATAAGTCATAATCATCTGCCTAGCCTTTTCCCAACTATGTTGAGGTCAGTTTTCAGTCTGACCGGATGCAACTGAGTACCAGTAAGTACTTTACATGGAGCGTCTGCCTATCTGACCTTCACAACCCAATTTCTGGGTAATACGATACCTCTTATTAAGAATGGTTGTCAGACTTCCTGGCTTCTACGATAAGATCCAAGAATGACAGCTCCAGTAAACATAAGTAAATATAAAAAAAAAACATTGCTAAAATTACGTAGATAATTCCTTCAAAAGAAATACAGTACCTTGAAATATGTATTATGTACATAAATACATATTAAAAAAACGTTACTTAACTAAGTTTTAGATAGATCTTTCAAAAGAAATACAGTGCGGTACCTATATACTTTATTAGCTCAGACGAAAACAATCTTACTTTCATAAACTTCGTAGAAAATGTATATTGCTAACAAAGCAATATTATTTGAGAAACGAGGTAGCTTCTATAACTACTTAAGCAGGTGTTTCAAGATAAATATGAAGTCAGGGATTATTCGCTCGATCATTTATTATTAATCATAACAAAGGCAATCTTCGTTAAGTCTTTCGACGTTTCAATATTTTCATATTTTACTTTATATTCTATCTATTAGGTACCGTATATATTATACTGCGAGGCTGAAGTGGGACTGCGCGGGTCACACCTATAGAATACAAATTCAGACAGATGGCCCAAAGTCGTCACACAGTGGGTGCCTGGAGACGGGCGTCGTCACCGAGGCAGGCCTAAGAAACGCTGGCGTAACATGACTATTTCGCCTCGTTCCTGTTTGGAAGGAGAAGGCACAGGACAAAGAGAAGTGGAAAAATATGGGAGAGACCTTTGCCCAGCTGTGGGACAGTATAGGTTGAGGGGCTCGAGGGACAGTACAGGTTGAGGGGCTCGAAGGACAGTATAGGTTGAGGGGCTCGAGGGACAATATAGGTTGAGGGGCTCGAGGGAGAGTATAGGTTGAGGGGCTCGAGGGACAGTATAGGTTGAGGGGCTCGAGGGACAGTATAGGTTGAGGGGCTCGAGGGACAATATAGGTTGAGGGGCTCGAGGGAGAGTATAGGTTGAGGGGCTCGAGGGAGAGTATAGGTTGAGGGGCTCGAGGGACAGTATAGGTTGAGGGGCTCGAGGGACAGTATAGGTTGAGGGGCTCGAGGGACAGTATAGGTTGAGGGGCTCGAGGGACAATATAGGTTGAGGGGCTCGAGGGAGAGTATAGGTTGAGGGGCTCGAGGGACCGTATAGGTTGAGGGGCTCGAGGGACAGTATAGGTTGAGGGGCTCGAGGGAGAGTATAGGTTGAGGGGCTCGAGGGACAGTATAGGTTGAGGGGCTCGAGGGACAGTATAGGTTGAGGGGCTCGAGGGACAGTATAGGTTGAGGGGCTCGAGGGACAGTATAGGTTGAGGGGCTCGAGGGACAGTATAGGTTGAGGGGCTCGAGGGACAGTATAGGTTGAGGGGCTCGAGGGACAGTATAGGTTGAGGGGCTCGAGGGACAGTATAGGTTGAGGGGCTCGAGGGACAGTATAGGTTGAGGGGCTCGAGGGACAGTATAGGTTGAGGGGCTCGAGGGACAGTATAGGTTGATGGGCTCGAGGGACAATATATGTTGAGGGGCTCGAGGGAGAGTATAGGTTGAGGGGCTCGAGGGACAGTATAGGTTGAGGGGCTCGAGGCTAAATAATACTGCTCCACGGATTGATCGAGCAGGTTAAGCTACGCTTGCCATGGTTGGCCCATAGATGATCATCTTTACAGACCGAGACTCCTCCATGCTCCTCGGAAAGCAAGTTAATCCGTTGGCCCCGGTCTGTCATTTGTAGATCTTTGACAACCGTTACGGTAAACCCAAAAGTCAGGAAGCTAATAGAGGGATGCTTATCGTGTTACTCAGTAACTTGGTTGTGGAGATCAGAAAGACAGTCGGTTCCTATAAAATACTGGTATTCAGCTGCGTCCGGTTAGACTGAAAGCCGACCACATCATAGTTGGGAAAAGACCGTGCAGATTGAATGAAATTGTTTTTTTTAACAAACAAAATTTATTTAACTTTCTTAAAACTAAAAGGTCAACTGAACCCTAAATGTCACCAGCCATCCGTTAAAACAACGACGAAAAATACTTTCGGGTATAAAACTTGAAATCGCGTGTTTGCACGAGCAGATTGTGCCTTTTTGTACAATAAAACCTTTTCTGTTTGGACCAGTGCACGAAAATACTGTGACACGAATTTACCTTCAGTTTTTGTGTAATTAGTTACTCTGTGAGCTCAGAAACCCGTAGGGTTTGGCTTTTGTTTCCATTTTCATGTTGTGTGCCTTTGTGCCTAAACACGAGCTAGTCTATTCAATCCACCTAAAGGTACATCAGATGGGCAATTCACGTTCAGTCAGATCTCAGTCTCAATCTATTAAAAACACCTCTAATTTCCCTACATTTTTGACATTTGTTTGTTGCCTAGATGAGACTGCGACTAGATTTTGAACGTTTTCATTTACGATAATTGTACTTCAAGTAGAATGGCAGCTCCCTTCACCTAAGTTTTCACGGTGAGATTTTTACAGAATAAACCGGATATACCTACTCTATCCATAATCATCATCTGCCTAGCCTTTTCCTCACTATGTTGGAGTCGGCTTCCAGTCTAACCGGATGCAGCTGAATACCAGTATTTTACATGGAGCGACTGCCTATCTGTCCTGAATTAAACACTCGAAAGTGCTGTACATTCGTATTATTACTAAAAATATGCAGACATCGCTAAATAGTGGTTGTGTATCAAATGAATAATTCCGATTCAGAATTTACTTACCTATACACCTAGGATACTTCTACTTTAAAATGATTTACCACTGCGTACAAGTCAAATATTATCCCTACTGAAAGAAAAAAAACTAAACTTAACTCATATAAAATAACATTTATGATTAAGTTATTTTAGTCAGTCTGTATAACTTAACAATTTAGTTTAACTATGCAGTATATTTATATCATAGTATGTCTTTGCCTTTCTTAAATAAAAACTGAGCAAGGACCTTTCAAGTTTGTCTTTTCAATTCACAACAAAACAAGGCTATAATGCTAACGAAGCTACACATGTCGCATTTAAATGGCCTTCTAAAAGGCTAACGAAACACTGAACATTGATGCTAGTCAATAAAAAATAAAGACTATTTTACCTTTTGTTTTTCATTACAATTAAAGTAAAAATGCGTGGGTTTTCTAAATTAGTTTTTACGATCACAGAGAAAATAGTATAATATAGTTAGAACTGACTGAGGTATCGCCAAAGGTAATATACTGTGCCCTCTCCTTCACTTTAATTATTTCTGAACCGGTGGCGCCATACTAATTCTTTAGTGTATTATCTTTAGTCGTTTGTCTAAATGTAAAAGTTACTAAACAAAAAAGGTGAAATGATAAATGTCACAGTATTATTTGATGGAACGAATAGCGAGAAACAGTGCATTAGTAATTACTTGAAATGTACGTCATCGTTCACAAACTTAGTAGTTACTTGTTTCCTTGTACATATAAACTTCTAAACTACGTCAGGACTATGAACACGAGTACAATGCGTAGGAGTAACTGAAAACTTACTTACTTAGTTTGTAATTACTTGAGTAGGAAGAAAACGATTCAATTTAAGCATATAAAGTAAGAAAATAAAGTTTTCTCATAGTTTGGTCTTATTTGTTTTTATTATATTTATTTTGTGTATTTATGTATATTTATTTGTTTTTATTTTTGTATATAATTAGGTATATACAGAATGGGTTTCTTATCGGGTGTGCTCTAAAATTGATACATAAATTTTTGATAGTTTCAAAAAAAAAAAAAAAGATTCTATTGGAACTTCGATAATTCGTGTCTACTTGAAGGCAATAACTTAGTTTGCACTGTCTAAGATGATGATTACACGATTTTATTCAATAATTTAGATTTGGGAAATGACAATTTGTAATGATTATGTAACAGTTACTGCACCACCTATTTCGATTTGTTGCAAGTTTTCAATTTCATCCTGTTTCTTTATATTCAAGCATATATTCCTCAATATTCATAATTGCATCTACCACTGTTTGTCACTGCATCACCCGAAGGTTGACTGGTAGAAAGCCTATGGCAATAACTCCGCCTCTGTACATTTGTCTGCTTAAAGTAATCTATCTTCTATCTATACCTACTTATAAAGAGGAAAACTTTGTTTGTTTGTTTGTAATGAATAGGCCCAAAAACTACTGGACCGATTTAAAAAATTCTTTCACCATTCGAATGCTACATTATTCACGAGTAACATAGGCTAAATTTTATTTTGGAAAAAATAGGGTTCCGTAAGATATTTGGGTTTTTCGGAGACAAGGTGTAAAAAATCAACCAGAAAAGTTACTTATTTTGCGTACGCTGCCTAAACTATAAAAGATAGAACCATAAAATGTTCAAATTAATTGTAGATCTAATAAATATCTACAAAAAAGTTTGCAACACACTATACCTATCTATGTCGAGTGAGGGTCAACAACCATTTTTTTATTTAAAAATCTTGAATTTTTTTTTGACTACATTTAAACGCATTTATTTTACTCATGCTATCAATCCATATCAAAATAAACTATTTCATCACTAAGTACAGTTTATGTAGATAATATTTGGTCTTTGAATGATTAAAATTGGACGTTTGGTTATGAAGTTAGGGCGAAATTAAAATATTACGATTGTCGGTAAATTAAATCAAGTCATAAATAACTATTTACATCACATCCACGATCTGTAGTGTTATAAATTTTTCATAATTTTCGCAAAGTTTAAAAAATTCATCTTCTTACTTCTATTTATTTATTTTTTTTTTAATTTTGTGTCTTTATGGGTTATTTTGATTTCCTTTTGAGATATGCACAAATCCGAAATCTACGCGGACGAAGTCGCGGGCAGAAGCTAGTGAATAAATAAAATTACCTGCTTAGCAAGCACGTTTCTGATCACAAACTATGTATAACTAAGCATTCATGGACGTAACAGAAAATCTAATAGCACCAGATATTGAAAGGTTACAAAGGCAAATGGATTCAACCTTACTAATCGACATCAGCTTAGTTCTTAGTTCAATTGAACTAATCCGTTGACCACTGAAACAATATACGAGTAGATGAGACATTAAGCTCTGGCCAGACTGAGGCGAATCCCGTGCGGGACGCGGGATGAAATTCGCTCACACCGATTATGTCAACTAAATGGTATGGAGTAGAAACTGGAGCGAATAGTCACCTGACTTCCTAATCATTAAAACAATAATTTAAATCATGATGTTGCCACCTGTAAATGAAGGAAAGCCCTAGACTAAAACTTAATCTGTCAACATCATCAGCCTATAGTAGTCCACTGCTGGACATACGCCTCTCGTATTGCACGCCATTCAACTCGATTTTTGGCAACTCTAATCCAGCTGCCAAGAAATCCATACCAATATTATAAATTCAAAAGTAACTCTGTCTGTGTGTTACCTTTTCATGCCTAAACCACTGAACGGATTTTAAAACAATATGGCGAGTACATTAATGGCATCCTGGGGAAGGACATAGGCTACTTTTTGTCCTGACAGCACGTTCCCGTGAGATAATTTCAGACATCCAAGCAAAGCCTTGGGTAGCATCTATTATCTCTATAAATTGTGATGTTTTTGTGTAAACCAGCCGCCGGTCGCATTGTGCCGGCTGTCACTGAAAACCAGCACTGGGGCTCTGTCTCTTATGAGGTCTTAGCATTATGCTGAGCGATGGCCGTTTTGCGTGGATGTAACGCATGTTTTCCCCCAACTTGTTACTTTTATGAGTTTGTGTTCTTTTTATGCGTCATGTTTACCGTAAATAAACGTATTTTCTTTCTTTTCTTTATTTACATCATTTGGTGGAGGTCCTCAATAAATACATAAACAATAGACGCACGCAGTCGCGTCCCGCACCCCGCGCGGGATTCACTTCAATGTGGACAGAGCTTAAGTTGATCTAGAGCTCTGGCAGTGAAAAGGATCGCATGCCAAGTGAAGATAAAACCTTGAATGGAAGTTGATGATCGCAATCGCATTGATACTTGCGTGTTCCTTCCTCAAGGGGTATTAAATTAAATTTGTGTTCGCAATAACTATTTGAACAGGGGTAGGTAATTATTGCTTTTTATTTGTTTTGGATTATGTAAGAACCTTTAGGTACCCCGTGTTTATTTTATGTTATGTGCTTTGTAATGTTTATTACTAGTAACGCCTAGTATTGTATAGTATCGAGTATTTTATAACTGAACAGACAGCTGTGCTGCTGGGAAGTTTGTTGCGCCACTTCTTCTTCCCAGCGATAGCACTAGGAAGTGGTGAAGGGCGGGCGTTTTTGGGGGACTGTCTTTTGTAATTTTGACGTTCGAAAAGTGCTGATTCTCAGCCTAATTTAAATAAATGACTTTTGATTTGGATTTTATACCTATATACAGGTTGGCAGGAACGTCAGTGCGCAAACTGTACCCAGGATTTGCTGAATTGCGGATTCTAGAGTCATTAAAAAAAAATCGCTGTTCGATGCATTTTCACCGTGTAGGTATTGCATTTTTCTATGGAACAGCGGATTTTTTTAAAAGGCAGGGGTTTCAGAATGATAGTATATTATTGACTGTTTTTTTTTTTGTTGATTATTTATTGTTTTATTTATTGTTTTGATTATTTTTTAGAAAAGGGAGGATCCTCCGACCAGACGGGTGTTGTGTCTGGTGGGCAATTGCCCAACGATTGATGTTGGGAAATTGTATCTATGCTAATTGCGCGGTAAACTCTGCTTGCGAGATGCAGGATTTGCGTGACGTCAATATGACGCGTTGTTCGTATGTGGCGTTGTAGATACCGCTACAGTATTATTATACTTTTCTATGAAACTGAAGATTTGTTTTTGTTTACCAACGAAAAATTTCTACGCTATTATTATCTATGTTTTTTGTAATGATTGACATTCACTCTTAACTTTTATGTAAACTGGAACAAAGTAATAAAGATCGATAATTATAAGTTACATGGACAAAAAGTGGAGTAGAAAATTTTACAAAACAATTTAACTTCTATTGAACCGGAACTAAAACTGAGTCTTGCTGTTTTTGGAATAAAAGAATTGAATTAAAAACAAAATTTGGTTGTAATCAAAAACTTTAATCTCTCAACTTATGATTTTGTACAATTTTAATCAAAGATGAAAGATAACCGCCGCACAGGTCTATTGATCAGGTTAAGTTACACTTGCCGCGATTGGTCTGTGGATGGGTAACCATCTTTACATACAGAGACGAGACCCCTCTATGTCTCGGAAAGCACGTTAAGCCGTTGATCCCGGCTGTCATTCGCGGATCTTTGAATTTGCCAGCGTGGTGTAGAGCCCGCACTATGCAGTACACTTACAAAGAGTAGAAAGCATCCACACCTGGCATAATTATGCCTTCGGTGATAATATCTCCCCGGCGTCCAATCCATACGAACAATTCACTCAATTTAAACAGAAACCGCAAGTTCTACAGGTATTAGGACAAATGTTAAGTTATCAGTAATACAAAAGCAATAAGATGCTGCATACTTCATGATTGTAAATTAATTTTATCGAGTGGGGCAAAGTTCTATAGAGTTTCTGGCATTGTCCTTTTACGAACTTATGAAGCAATAGATTAGCAATTTGCTTCAAAATGATTCAGATTCCGATTGATCGTGAGTTACGCAATTAGGGTGCTGGCCGGGGCTCCATACATTTTGAAACATCTCTTTTACTTATGAGAAGCTAGATAGTTAAGTTGGTACTCAAGTCAAAAGGCATTATGTATGCCGAAGTTAGGTATTTCAATTATTGTTGTCTGAGCTGTAGGAATTAGTGCATTACTAATGTTATCAATATCACTGACAAAAGATCCCAATGAGAGTATTACGCAACATGGTCCTTATACACCGTTAAATTTTGATCGGTTTAATCCTTAAAAGGGGTCATTATACTCATCACTATGAACAACTTTTACAACCCTGAAATCGTGAAAAAAAAGTCAGTTGATCCATACATTATGTCGAGTTATGCGAACATAAATCTGTGGATCAACTGATTTTTTTTTTTTTGAGGATTGAAACCCTGACCCTTTTTACGGATTAAAACGATCAAAATTTAACGGTGTATGCTAAAGTTAGCGCTTTGTCTACGACTCCGGTTTGCATGGATTTCCTTTTTCCCATACAAACTTAAACAACTAATTTATCAAATCAATTAATTTAGACTTATAATAAGTGTGAAATTGGGTCATCTCATCTCCCTAGCCTTTCCCAAAATATGTGGGGTCGGCTTCCAGTCTAGCCAGATGCAGCTGAGTACCAGTATTTTACATGAGCGACTGCCTATATGACCTCCACAACCCAGTTACTGGTTAATACGAAACCCCTTGGAAAGACTGGTTGTCAGACTTTCGGGCTTCTGACGACCCGTAACGACTGTCAAAGATCCACGAATGACAACCAGGACCAACGGCTTAACGTACTTTCCGGGGCACGGAGGGGTCTTGGTATGTAAAGATGGTCACCTATCCACGGACTAATCGCGGCAAACGTAGCTTAACCTGATCGATAGATCCGTACGGCTGTTATTACTATGCAAGCCCAAGTGTGAAATACTTAAGTATTTTTTTTCAATGTAATGTCTTAATCACGGTTCAAAGTACTTTATATTTAGCCAAATTCATCACAATCGGGTCAGATGCTTAGCCTTAAAATCCTAACAAACAGATAGGCAAGATAGCAACAGATGTCATAGATTTTGTATTTATATTAATAATGTTTAATTACTATGGACGTGGAGCTATTCAGCGACGTGTTGGCAATAATAACCCATCACATTCCGGACTTGATTAATTTCATTTAGTCTGTATAGCAACAGGATGTCATAGGTTTTGTATTTATATTAGTAATGTTTTATTACTATGGACGTGGAGCTATTCAGCGACGTGTTGGCAATATATATAGTTATAACCCATCACATTCCGGACTTCATTAATTTCATTTAGTCTGCCTTCATGACCTTGAAAACTTCACGATACAATACAATTATTTAGTCTAGTCTCCTACCTTTAATATTTTAGCATAATTAGTCTGAAATATGAGGTAGGTATCCAATTCCTAAATGAATTTGATATTTTCACCAAATATAGCAAAATTCCTAAAATTTCAGTCAGATACAGGTACTATTGTTTGATTGATAGATGGTATCATGATTGGTAACGAGAATTCCGGTCAAAAATAGTATTCACTAAATTTTCACACTTTAATAAATAATCCTGCTCCACTTGTGACTTCTGAAGAGAATAATTTCTGGGAACTGGAAAACATCGGAGAACATTTCTGATATAAAGCCATTTGAAATGCGCAGTTCACTAGTCGTTTCCTTCAGTTCAATGTGCTTTGAGTCTTTGAAGAGAGAGAATTCCTAGAAATGAAAGAAAGTGTGGTTCAGATCAGAAAGTATTAAAATGTCGTTTTTCCAATAATCGAGTTGTATATGTCGTCGTCCAGTTGTATAAATGGAAATATCGGCCATTGATTAAAATATGATTCGTGGCCGTAACAAATATGTATTTATAGAATTATAATCATTAGAATCAGTAATACTTTAACCGAACGTTAGGCTAATAATTAGAGCGGTCCCCCGAGGGGACAACATTTAATCAAAAAATTTCATACGTACTTACGTAGGGTACTACGGGACGGGACTACTTACGGGATAAGTAAACTCCTTTCGGGTGAAATGATACTGAAGCGTCAAAATCAAAAGTCATTTATTCACATTAAGCTGAGAATCAGCACTTTTCGGACGTCAAAATTACAAAAGACAGTCCCCCAAAAACGCCCGCCCTTCACCACTTCCTAGTGCTATCGCTGGGAAGAAGAAGTGGCGCAACAAACTCCCCAGCAGCACAACTGTCGTGATTATCATGTACTTAGATGTTTATTTTTTAAATCTCATACGTGCATGTTGAGTTGACCAATGTAATGCCAGCGTAGATTTGAGACCTCGGAATACGACACCCACTCAAGGGACCAGATCACAGCGTATGACGCATCGATATTACTGTAGGTTACATTTTATATCTGATACTTAAGATGACACAAACAGAATTACAGAACAAAGTAGTACAGTTAGCCTGAAAAAGATACGTAAAGTACGTATCGACAAGAACTCATTTGATTGTCCACAATCTCTGTGTCAGTTAAATAATGCGGTTCTTTTAACGTACCGGGGATGCGCTCTATAAAGCATATTCACTATAAAAACGACGCAAAATGATTAAGTGAGTCATTGCAATATAACTCTTATCTAATTGTAATAAGGCATAAATTAGAATAATGGCCGTGTATGATAAAACTTCTAATGGTTTTGCATCATTAAAAAGTTTAATAATGATGGTCCTACCTTAGATTCTCAACGCTCGGGTCAAAAACATCGCGTTAAAAAAGCGCCCGTGTGTATGTATGTGGCCTTAGTCACGCGAGACTTGTCACGTCAAAAATAATGTAAAATGAACGAATTAGAAAAAAAAATAATTTGTAAGAATTGACTGAAATTGTGCAGCGATAACAGATTATTTATTTATCCTCACACTGGAACGCCATACGGCAATTACACCAATGGAGCAAAAAATCACTTTATGTGCTGCTTTCAATCCATCCTGTGCGCGGTGGACATTGAACGAGTGGCGATGGTTCGGGCACGCTCACGCAGCGTGCAAGTGCAGCATTTGTCCATAGCCCCATCACTCCTTCCATATATGTAAATTAAATAAAAATTCAGCAGGAAAATTAACAAAGAAGTTTCCTATTCATCCTATAACATTTCCCAGTAAAGTTAGGATTAGTTAGTTAGTTAGTTAGGTTTAACATTTCAGAAAAAATGGTGTTTTTCGGCCCAGTGTAATCCGGGCGATAACCCCTGTTATTAAGTTATACAAGAATTATACTAAAGAAGTATAGACATTGTTAAATACTTTTATTACACAGAGCAATGACGTAACTGCTATAATGAATACCTTACGCTAACTCCAACACAGTTTTTCTCGAGAAATAAAACTTTGATAAAATATCTATTTAATATTTAAGAACAAGCCATGTGACGAATGGGATTTTCCATCTTCAAAATGTTAAATTTTCATACAAACTGCCATCCCTTATTAGACCCCTTTACGGGATACATATTCAAAAACCCTTACTTATTTATTTATTTAAACTTTTCGCACAAAAAGGTACAAAGGCGGACTTAATGCCTTAGGCATTCTCTACCAGTCAACCGAGGGTGGTGAAGAGATTAGATGGCAGGTGCTTTGGTTGAGAGGGACAATAATAATAAAAAAAACTCTTAAAACTAGGTACACAAAAACATAAATAAGTTATATACACATACCTACATATTATTACTATAATATATACTTCTAATATACACAAAAAATACAAACAAAAAAACAAAAAAAAAAACAAAATCAAAAAATCAAGGGAGAGATGTGTTGAGATGACTGTACGCTATTTTGTTTTTTAAATTTGTTTTGGAAATAACTGCAATTTCCTTAATGTTCATTTTCGTTATATTTAAGCAACTCTTGTGCAAAATTTCATGCTTCTAGACTCTAGACCCATCAGTTTAGGCGGAACGTTGTCTGGGAGTGAATGAATAAATTTAAGGTTTTCATTAAGTAATTACTTACGAGAATACCCATTAAGAATACCTTCGTGTTCGTAACACCATAAAACTTCTACAATATTTGAGAATAAAATTGCTTTTTCGCGTTAGTATAAGGCATTTAATACTGGTGACTGTACAGTGTACACCTCTGCCGATATCTTCGGGAATTATAGGCGTAATGTTATCCTATGTTTCGAAATATTTGTTACTGGTAGAACAATAGTGCTGGGACACTAATCTGCAACTAAGTGTAGTTTTTATCGCAGACTCCAGATCGTTCATAAGGGAGGCGACGTTCTGCAGGAGACATTTACAGATTTGTATTATACTCTTGACACTGCTTAGTGGCTGAGGCAATCCTTGGACTGACCTTCCTTCGAATTTCTCTGGTATTGTTATTGCGGTTAGTTCCGATTTTATTGGAAACTTCATAGAGTCGCAAAATAAAAGTGAAATGAATGAATTAAAGATGGTAAGCGCTTCCCTTCAGAACGGCTGGACCAATTTGGCTATTTTTTGTTTTAAAATGTTTGTGATAGTCCGAATCAGGTAAATATAATATAGCTTGATGTGTCGCCGTGACGATGTGTGGAGTGGAAGATCAAGTGAATGGAAGAAAAATAAAGAAGTGCGAAGTGTTTTTAAAAAGGATGATGGAGGTACCTATGTAAAAGTAAATAAGTAATTCATTATTTCAGCAAGAGAGCTATGAAAGATAAAATCTAGATTACAACAAAGCTTTAAAACATATTGCAAACCACTAACTATTGGAAATACATCAAATAACCCAGTTCAGTTACACGTGGCAGCTGATCCGATCGCTGGCGCTGTTCAATCTCGCAAAGCAAATATTAATTAAAGCAATATTATTTAATCGAGGATTCAGTTTGAGTTGTAGCTCAACGCAATTTTATGTTTATCTCTAACACTATGGTGAAACTGGGAAATTTTAAAACCTAATAAAATTATATTATAAACGCGAACGTTTGTGAGGATGGATGGATGGATGTTTGTTACTCTTTCGCGCAAAAACTACTAAACGGAATTTGAAGAAACTTTACAGTAACATAGCTTATACATTAGAATAACAAATAGGATACTTTTTATACCAATATTCCCACGGGATCGACAATCATGCGGGTGAAACCGCAGGGCGCTGCTAGTCTATTATACCTTCCATGTTGATTTCCTAAAAATATGAATGGACACTAAAACAATAAAAGTGTCTCTCTTTGTGAGCCTATATTAATTCCCGTTTTGTTGTACTGAAAACATTAGCCAAGTAACTGCGACCAACTTGGACGTAGCGCTTTCCGGACGCTGCTGCGGCACCGCTTGCTCCACCCGCTCAGCTCGCGCGCGGTTTTTACAGTTCCGACGTAATTTGGTCGGGGTGCTCTAACTTAGTTACTGCGACCAACTCAGCACTTTTGTAGCCCAAAATATTGACTTTTTAAGACCATATTTTAATTAAAATTATGGATAGCATGACGTCTATTTTTATACATTTTCGTTGAAATAAAATACCATGAAAAAATACACCGAGCAAACAATATTCAGTATTCAGAACACATTAAGGTCTAATCAAATTACATTTCCAATTTATGTTATTAAACAAATATCAACTTAATTTTAGTGTTAATTAAGTTGGTTTCAGAGTGACAAGCATTATTATAAAAATTCTAAACAATGTTTGAAGTTGTGGCGTAAACTGAACTTTATTGTGTAGCAATTAAAGTTATTGGCCAATAACTCATATTTGTTTACATGTTTGGCAAGTTAATCGCGAACGCGGATTTAATTATGTCTCGGTGCAACGTAGGTAACATAATACATTCAGGGAAAATAATTGTTAATTTGCCGTGTAATAACCATTTCTTACAAATGTCAACGAATGACAGTTGTGATTTGAATATACGGTCAATTTAGAAATAAAGAAAGAAAAATGCTTGTATTGGCATAACAGCAAAATAAGTAGATACACCTTAAAACTATAAAAACAGAAAACGAAAGATTATAATGCCAAAAGAGCCCTTTTTTTTTGGGTGGGAAATCATGACCTCTCCCGCTCTGGGCTGAGCGGAAGGGTGTGTCAGACTTTTACTGACTGAAGCCCGTGTTCCTTCAGTTGCCTGTGCCAGGGGCCACGGTATCTCTTTTTCGAACTACCCGCAGCCCCGGCGGCATCGGCCCTAGCGGACCCCGTCAGTTCGTGCTGACATCTCTTTGAGGCGCGCGTGGAACACAACGCACCGTCGACGTGCCTGGTCCTTACCGGGCGGCGAGCTGCCCATTGCTCATTGTTAAGCTTTTTTCACGTACCGTCAGTTCTTGTGTATGTCATAGGAGATTTTATACATATGAGGATGTTATGCATAGGACAATTTATATAAGCGTATCTATACCATTATCATAAATAGAGAATATGTCTTTGTTTGTTTGTACGTTAGTAATCTCTGGAACTCCCAGTCGGATTTGATTTTTTTTATTTGCATTTGTTAGCCTAAATCTTGAGGAAGGCTTTAGGTTTTTTAACATTGAGCTACTAGCCGTAATAACTTTGACTTTAAAAACTGCCTTTTAAGTGCCTATTTGGCTTTGACTTTTGACTGTCAAAGATTTACGAATTGCAGCCGGGACCAACGGCTTAACGTGATAGCCACGGAGGGGTCTCTATATTCATATACATATACCTAATGAATGGTCAACCATCCAAGAACCGACCGCGGCAAATATAGCTTAATCTTTGATCGACCCGTGTGGTTGTTATTATTTAGCCACGAGCCCCTCAATATTTCCACCAACCATCATTGACTATTTTTGACCGTTATCGCTTCAAAACACAATCATTCTCGCTAAACCCTTGTATTTTCTTTCATTTTCCTTTGCATGGTAAATGTTAAAACGGTTTCTCGGTACGACATCGGTCAGTAGGTCGGTCCATCGATCTGTGATGGAATCGATGTCTTATTATTAAATTATTAGATGTAGGCGCCGAAGTGGCCAAGCAACTGTCCTCGCCGTGTAAACTTAGTTATTTAATATCATTGTGCCTTCAGAGACCTAATGAAGACCTAATGATTTTGATTTAATTTAATATTGGAATTGGTTTTGAAGTGAAAACTGCTTTAGCGGCGTTATGCTCTTTTGTTGTGATGGGTAAAATATGTTAAACTCGTGTCAGCCGTTCAATTCTGCAAAAATCTCACCGTGAAAACTCAAGTGAAGTGAGCTTGATGTGAGTTTTCAGTAGTGTCAATCCCTAGCATTATTTGGAATGACAGCTCACTCCACGCTCACTTCACCTAAGTTTTCACGGTGAGATGGTTACAGAATCGCACTGCAGGAGACGTGCCCTGATCGAAAATTCGTAAGACGGAGCTCGCGTCAGGACACGTGACCTGATCGAAAATTCGTAAGACGGAGGGAGAGTAGACCGCATTCCAAAATATAAAAAAAAATACTAAAGTTTGTCACTCTTTCACGCCAAAACTACTGAACGGATTTGGATGAAATGGCACACAGATGGTTTATAACCAGGATTAACATATAGGATACTTTTTATCCCGATATTCCCACATGACTGAAACTTGAGCGGGTGAAACCGCGGGGCGCAGATAGTGCAAGAATATTTTTTCAAATCCTACTTGGAGTTCCAGAGATTAGAACGTTCAAACAAACAGGCTCTTCAGCTTTATTATCAGTATAGATATAGATTCTATCGTATTACCTAGACACGTAAGATCCTCAGAATTCTCAGAATGTGTCATACTCATTACAAACAGTGAGTTGGGAAATTATTCTCTTATCGTCAAAGCGGAATGACTTTTATACAAGCCGTCAGGCTGCGAACACGGGTTTCACATGAAAATTGAGTCGTTATTACTTTACGTTACGGTACACGTTGCTACTTTTTCAATAAGTAGGTAAGTCATCGCCGAGATATTTTACGAATTGAAACACTTAATTTATGTATAAAGAATTTATTTTATAAGGTGCGTTCAGACTTACGCGTTGCACAAGGGTGGTTCCGGAATTGGTCTTTTAAGTCTTCTAAGGAACTGGGACCACCCCTATACCTATGCTGATAGTGATCACCGGGGTGGTTTTAGTAAGGTAAAAATCCCATACTCTCCGAACACCCTCCCCGGAGGTTGGGTGCCTTTTGAAGGTTTCCACCCGAAAACAAAAAAAAAAAAGTTCTGCTTGAACTACAAAATACTAAATACTTTTAGCGGTAAACACATTGAGTGATTTATGTGACTAACTTCAGACCTGACATACCAATATTACCCTTTTCTATTCTCGAGTTTTTGTACGTGTTTTTCAAAAATATATAAGTACATACAGTCAGTACCCTAATTGCGTAACACACGATCAATCTTAATCGGTTTCATTTTGACAGTTCAACAACATTCATTGCGTTATTTACGTGTTGAGTAGATAAATTTTTCGAACTTATGAAGCAATAGATTAGCAATTTGCTTCAGATCATATTTCGGTCATGGCAGCCAATCTCGAAGGCTAGCCTTCGGCGCGGGTGATATGGTGCGGTGCACAAGTATGTGCGCAGACACAGGTGCACTTCCTCTTCAATCCAACACAACGATCAGGAGCAGGACCAATAGCTTAACGTGCTCGTAACCCAGGAATCGAACCTAGGACACCACGCTCAGCAGTCGCGCTTGCTACGAGACTAACGGGGGCGGTCAAACACGGGGGTTTTCAAAAATACATACAAGAACATTATAGCCTCAACTCATCATCTGCCTAGCCTTTTCCCAACTATGTTGGGGTCGGCTTCCAGTCTAACCGGATGCAGCTGAATACCAGTATTTTACATGGAGCGACTGCCTAACTGACCTCCACAACCCAGTCACTGGGTAATAGACTATACCCCTTGGTAAGACTGGTTGTCAGACTTTCGGGCTTCTGAATACCCGTAATGACTGTCAAAGATCCACGAATGACAGCCGGGACCAACGGTTTACCGTGCTTTCCGAGGCACGGAGGGGTCTCGGTATGTAAAGATGGTCACCCATCCACAGACCAACCGCGGCAAGCGTAGCTTAACCTGACCGATCGACCTGTGCGGCAGTTATTATTTAGCCACGGGCCCCCGACATTATAGCCTCAACTACAATATTAAAATGAACCCTTTTGTTACAGATAAACGGTTGACATTGGAATGACCTCCAACGCGCTCACAGTGTGTGCATCCCCCCTTGAAGATGAAATGCTCCTGGCCTACGGCACTGTTCTTTTTAATATGGTAAAGTATTTCATTAAATAAAATAGGTACTCTGTACTTAAATTACATCTAAGTGACCCCTCTATTTTCTCTACCCAGCCTATCGCAGACCACTGCCGGACATAGGCCTCTCCCGTTTCAAAGGTTGGTACTATTGCCTGTAGTGTACCATACTAACAGTTTTGTTCTGAAATAGTTAAACCATCTTGCGAATACTTAAAGGTGGCTTGTTTATAAATCTTAGTAGTTCATATCGATACTATTTACGTAGGTATCTATTATATACTTATACCGACTGACTTTGAATTATTTGGTACTTCCTTGCAGGGGATGGAGTATGCAGGGATCGACTGGCAACCTGTTATCATTAATTCAGTACATGAAACCACATGTGGTGAAATGTTTCGTCGGTTATATAAAAAAAAATGCTGTTCGATACATTTTGACCGCTTAAGGGCACGTTCACATATACGTACGTTTTTACAGGATCCTTTTTAACGGATCCGTCGCTACTGGAGATAGTATTCACACAGGACTGATTTTAAGAGATCGGATCAGTATACTGGATCCGAAATACTGTATTATGTGTGAACTGGCTCATACAACTACATACGCTACTAACACATACGTTTAAACGGACCTGTAAAACGGATTGCTGCTTATTTTGTCGGATCGGTATTTTCTACTGGATCCGGAATACATTATTATGTGTGAACTCGCTCATACAACTACATATGCTAATAACATACACGTTTTAACGGATCTGTAAAACGGACGTTAAATGTGTACGCGCCCTAAGTGCCTATTGCACTTTTCTATGAAACACTAGATTTTCTTTGTTAACCGACGAAAAATTTCTACGCTAGAATCATGTCATGTATAGAATTATGTGCTGAATTCATGCTTACAGTATGCGCATCGATGTATGCCGCCCTGTATTAGAATTTTCACCCCCTGCAAGGATCACAGAGTAAACAATGTATCAATTTTAGTTTATCATTTCTGGCCAACCTTGAGTGCTCGTCAGTGGTTTTAAATGTTTGTGATGTTAATATTTAATTAATTGTTCTGTAGTTTTATTCTAAGCGATGATTATTCCGCTATCAGTTATCAGAACCCTCTTATCATCACGTTCACCGTGTACAGGTGAGATTGGTTTAAGTGATCAGATTTTTTTGTGTTTATTCTATGTGGTAAAATTAAATTACCTGTTGAAAGACTTGAAAGTTTAGAAACTTTATGGGTATTGAAATATAGCATAATCAGCCCATAAGTAATGTTCCCACTGCTAGGACACAGGGGGTCTACTCCGAAGTAGTATCGGCTGAATGTTCGGCTGTTTCCTGCTACGAAGTTACTATTTGGTTCGGTCGATTCCGATCCTACACTCCTACACTCTTTCGAATATTGACTATGGCCCCGACCCAACTGAGCCGATCCGAACATTTTTCGCATTTTTCAATAATATTCGGTTCGGCCATGTGTCGGTCCGATCCGAACATTCGCACTTTGCACTTCGGAGTAGGCCCCCAGGTCTCCTCTTGGTGAGAGGGAATAATCCACCACGCGGCCCCAGTGAAGGTTGGTAGATGTCACATATCTTCGAATTTTTTGGTTCTGGGACATGCCGGTTTCCTCGAGATGTTTTCCTTAGCCGTTTTGAGAGCAGTGGTGATGAAATAATTTACACAAAGCAAAGCGCCGCCCGGTCTGGTTTCGAACACACGACCTGCAACTCGTAAGTCGCGGTCGTTACCACTTGGCCACCACTGCTCATCGAAATAATAATGATGAAAAAAAATATAAAGTTATAATTTCGAGTAGGTACACACCAGCAGTCGTTGACCCTGGCTGTAGCAACTGTAGTTACTTAAAATTATGAGTTAAGCCCGTCACAGACGTAGCTATAATATATATTAATATATGAGATATATATTAAAGTATAGCAAGCTACCACACACGGGGGCTATACTATAATATATATTTTGCCCTCTCTCGGTCTGCGGTCCTCCTTGCAAGCGCAAGGTTTTAAATGCCAAAATATACCGAGATATATATTTCGATATATTTTGGTGACGTCATAGAAATATATATTATAGCTGCGTGTGTGGTCACTCGAAAATTTGTATAGAAAATATGTTGTAATATGCCTTGCTATGATTCATATTAATATATATTATAGCTACGTCTGTGACGGGCTTTAAGAAAATCTTTTTTTTTTTTTGTTGTATCGTCTTTAGATATCGATACTCATAACGTCTATGTGCTCATACACACGAGCGGCACGCGCCATTGGCACAGGTAGCTGCAGACGTTGACAACGTGCCACTCGTGTGTTTGAGTTCTTACGGTGCTTAAATACACGAGCGACACGTCCTCGACGGCGGCACTTGCCTCTGTAGTTGAAGCGTGCCGCTTATGTGTATGAGCACTACGAAGGTTTGCTAGCTAATTTAATTTGACCCTGTGTATCATGAATACCAGAAGGCCAATTCCCGTAGTTAAAAACTTTCAAAATGTAGTGGCAATCTCATCTCAGCGACAATCAATGTCAAAAACTTGTCAAAAATACCTCTAATTTTTGACAGTTTGGGACAGATCTGAAGGCCAATTCTCGTAATTCAAAACGTTCAAAATCTAGTCGCAATCTCATCTCAGCGACAAACAAATGTCAAAAACTTGTCAAAATGTAGGGAAATTAGAGGTATTTTTGACAGATTGAGACTGAGATCAGACTGTGAACGTTCTTAAAATTACGAGAATAGCCCCTCAGACTATGATCGTTCTTAAAATTACGAGAATTGACCCTCTGTTTAGGTATAAAGTTCGTCGTGATGCCTCTATTTATACACCGAATTGTATCTACACTATGCGTTAATTGCGTGGCTTGCGTTTAAAGCCAATTAAAGTGCTAAGTCCTATTAAGATTTTCAGAAAGATAAGTCCAATACGTGTCTTATTTAAACGGAAATTTAAACGGTTATTTTAACGCCTTCTGATATCGTTGAGGTTTTGGCTACATAAACAATAAGTAGGTATGTCAGCGGTTAAAGTAAGGGACAAGTGTTCAAGATTTTATAGGTAAGTAACTAACTTCTGCTCGCGACTTCGTCCGTGTTTTTTTATACCTATAGCCATTACGCGAGTGCTAGGGTAAAGATTGTGGTGGTTGAACATGGACTAAATCCAATAAGTTAATCTCAAACGGATTAATGGTATGGCAGAGCATAAAATACGAACAAACAAACATTGATTTTTATATTAAGATAGATATCTATTTATATATAGTAAATTAAAAATGACTTCAACTTAGGCCTAGCGCGTAACATACAACCTCTACATCAACTGAACTGTTTAGTCGAGTTGTGTACTTCTAGTGAATTTCACACAACTAAACAATTTAGTCGAAGGAGGTGCGGATACAATTGATTAGTCGATCGTCGATTGTTTCATCTCCTAAACAAACCGACCAGTCTGCTTTCAGCAACGTTCAAGACAAGATGCTACATACAATGTCCATTAACAAGAAAGTTCTAGTTTGTGCTTTGCTTTATAACATTTTTAAAAGAGATAAGTAAAGGAGATACTTTGTACAGACGCCAGCACATCAAGCTACTACAATCTATCAAATTTCTTCGATAGATATCTTTGCCCCGGCATTCAAACGGTCAACATACGTAGTTATTCACTCTGTGTTTTAATATCAGATAAACAATACAACTCGCGGTAAATCAGCAAATAACAGTGACACAGTGATTTGATGACACTGCTAATGTGTGATCAACTTAAAAAAACTAAAGTAAAGTGTATAATTTGAACAATATTATGTGCAAACAGTTAAAAGTTTTAAAAGTTAACGAATCAGCGGGTGAGTGAATGACAAGACACTTTACGCGCAGTGCACGGAATTTCGCACGGTACGGCCGTACGCAGAACCGTCAATATTGCTTGCAGCGGCGTCCTATGACTCAAGCGACGGCTCGCGTCAAAGATAAGTAAACACAGACGGGACAGCACTTGATGCCTATTATTGATTGCTTCTGAGAAGACAAAACACACACCATTTTTTTTTTTTTTTTTTTTGTGATTATTATTTTTTATTGCTTTCTCACTAATTATAGTAATAAATAAATAATAGTTATGGCTGACAAAAATGCACAATGGGGTTGTTGCACTAATGAATGTGAAACAGGTTTAGAGGCGAAATACATAAAGTGCTCAGCTTGTGCAAAGTGTTATCATTATGTTTGCATATCCCTTACTAAATCTCCTAATAAGAAGGCTACCTGGAAATGTTCGTCATGTTTGAGCAAAACGCCAATGTTGGGTAGGGACGACTCAACTCCAGTTCGGAACGTGTCTACGACCAGAGGCCCGAAAAGGCAAGCCACTGAGGCGCCTTCTCCTCTTTCCACATCCGATGATAACGACGAACTGCGTTTCGTTATAAGTGAAGTAATAAAACATGAATTAAGTGAGATGTCGGCGAAGTTTAATAATACTATTATTAACACGATTAGCAAAGAACTGGCACCAATTAAAAAGGAAATAGCAGATATTGTTGAGTCTATGTCTTTCATGAATAAGAAATTTGAAGACATGTTGAAGGCACATGAGTTGTCTAAGGAAATTATCACAAAATTGGAAATGGAAAACACAGATCTTAAGGTCACCGTAGAAGACCTCAACGACAGACTTGCTAATCTGGAGCAACAGTCAAGGTCGAACAACATAGAATTGCAATGTGTACCGGAAAATAAAAATGAAAATGTTTACAACATAGTAACTCAACTTGCGCGTGTGGTTAATTGCGAAATCGGTGAAAGAGATGTTTTACATTGCACTCGTATTGCTAAGGCCAACCCATCAAGTAACCGCCCACGCTCTATAATCGTCCAGTTGGCCTCACCAAGAATGCGTGATCATCTTCTGGCAGCCACCATTAAGTACAATCAAGCTAACCCTCAAGAAAAACTGAACTGTTCGCACCTTGGTTACGCCGGACCAAATTCTCCAGTATTTGTTGCTGAACATCTGTCCCCGACAAATAGAACTCTTCATGCAGCTGCGAGGTTAAAAGCCAAAGAGATGAACTATAAATACGTGTGGGTCAGAAATGGCAGAATATTTGTGAGGAAAACTGATGGCGCAGAGTACATACAAATAAGGAACAAGAATAGTCTTAGTAAGATTGTGTGATGACTGATGCGTATGTACTTGTTGTTATTGTTTTTACTATTGTAATTTAATGCATGCATTAGGTTTGAACTGCTTAAAATTCAAGGATATTCTAATTTATTACCAAAATTGTAGAGGCTTACGAACTAAAACGAATATTTTTTACTGTAATCTGTGCAATATGAATTATGATGTTATAGTATTAACAGAAACCTGGCTAAACAGTAATGTATTGAGTAGCGAATTGTTTGATGATCGTTATGAAGTTTACAGACGGGACAGAGAAACAACTGGGTTTCACCACAACAAAAACGGGGGAGGAGTCTTGATAGCAATTAACAAAAAAATTAACTCCGCACGTATCGAACACTGGCAAAGTAATTGTGAAGACCTCTGGGTCACACTTGACATATCAACATCTCACAAGTCACGCCAGGTTGCTCTCTGTGCCGTCTATCTTCCACCACCAGTATGTCTCGCAACATTGGATCATTTTGTGGATAGCTGCAACAGAGTGCTCGACTCAACGGACATCCCCTGTTACATAATTGGTGATTTAAATCTAAGTAAATTGAATTGGGATAAAACCGCTGTAAATGTTTCTTTACCTAAGGCTTGTCAAAACCTTTTGGATTTTATGAATGTAAATCAACTATCACAACATAATCATGTAAAAAACTGTTCTGGCCGAATACTGGATCTGGTATTATCAACGGAGCCAACTTGTTTGGTGAGCGAGTCTAGCAGTTCTCTGGTAGCTATCGATAAATTGCATCCCCCCTTGGAACTAACTATGTCTTTGCTAAAGAATTGTAATTTACCATATAGTATGGACTCAAGACCTAACTTTTATAAGGCTAATTACCCTGAAATTAATAATTTCCTAAATGAGCTGAACTGGAATGAACTTTTTCGAAATACTTGTGATGTGAATGACATGGTGGCAATTTTTTACAAATGTCTGCGTGATGCTATTAGAAAATTTGTGCCTGATCGGAAACCAAACAATAGTCGCTATCCACCGTGGTTTGATACAGCATTGATAAAATCATTAAAAGAAAAAAATAGGCTCAGGTTGCGTTACAGAAAATACAAAAATCCTTTAGATAAGATTGAACTGAAACTGGTTTCCAAGCGGTGTGAAAATCTGGCCAGGAATTTATATAGTAACTATGTTGATAGAATTGAAAAGGATATAAAAGATAATCCCAAACTTCTCTGGAGTTACATAAAAGCGAAACGCGGTGGCACTAGTGGCTATCCTTTGGCAATGACTGATGGACAGGTTGTTACATCTAACGGTTCTGAAATCTGCGCCCTTTTCGCTAAACATTTCGCAACCGTGTACACGACTGACAAAGAAACAGAAATTAACTGCCATACAAATTACCTCCAAGCTCTGCATAATAATAGTCAGGGATTAAGTATTCCAATTATTGACCGCGACTGTTTACTAAAAAAACTAAAAACAGTAAATATTAGCAAAGGACCAGGCCCGGATGGCATCCCACCTGTTTTTATTTCTAACTGTGCCACAGCTCTAGTGTCTCCTTTAGTAATAATATACAATGCATCACTGGCTACTGGAACTTTTCCATCAGAATGGAAAAAAGCCAAGGTAGTCCCAGTACATAAGACAGATAAAAAAGATACCGTAAGCAACTACAGGCCAATTTCAATCTTATCCACATTCGCAAAGATTTTTGAATCTATTATATGTCCGCACATTCAGCAACACTTGAGATTGTATCTTAATGACAATCAACACGGTTTTGTGGCATCTAGGTCTACAGCCACAAATTTAGTGTCATTCGCGGAGTCCCTAATACAGGTTGTAGATGGAGGCAAACAATTTGACGTAGTATATACCGACTTCAGTAAGGCATTTGATAAAATGCCCCATTCTATACTGATTTACAAACTAGCAGCCTATGGTATAACAGGGTCACTATTAGGCTGGGTCAAGTCTTACCTTACTGAACGCGAATTCTTTGTCGTTGTGAACGGTTTTCGATCGGCTGCACACAAAATAACATCGGGCGCCCCCCAAGGATCTCACTTAGCTCCAATACTATTTATTATGTTCATTAATGATCTTCCTGAGTGTTTTCGTTTTTCCGACCCTTTTCTGTATGCTGATGACTTAAAATTTGCGCGAGTAATAGAGTAAAAAAGAGACTGCGAACTTCTGCAGTACGATCTTGACCAAGTTATAAAATGGTGCCACAATAATAAAATGCAACTAAATCCGAAGAAATGCTACCATGTTAAGTATACGCGGAAAATTAACTGTATCGACACAGAATACTTCATAGACCAGGACCGAGTCCAAGAAGTCGAAACAATAAGGGATCTAGGAGTACACTTTGACAAAAAGGTCACTTTCGTGCCTCATATTGAAAACATTATTAAAAAGTCATCCAAAATGTTAGGGTTCCTGCTTCGTAACACCAAAGGTTTTCGTAAAAGTAGCACCAAGATAATGTTATATAACAGTTTCGTACGCAGTGTTATGGAGTATTGTAGTGTTGTGTGGAGACCACACTATGCCACTCACATGTTGCGTCTAGAAAGGGTACAGAAACGTTTTGCGTGGCATTTAGCCTTTAGTGAGGGGAAATCTAAGCGCCTGCCCTCTTACAGAGTCCGTCTGTGCCATTTCAGGATGCAATCGTTGTCTATGCGCAGAGATATAACCGATGCTTTGTTTCTGTACAAACTGTTGCGCAATAAGATCGACTGCCCCGGTTTATTGAAGCTTATTAGATTCCACGCGCCTTCTAGATATCCTAGGAATAAGATAACACCCCTGTGTCCGCCACTTCGAAAGTCTGTACTTGGTGCAAATTCTCCAATACCTAGATTGTGTAGAATCCTTAATGGCCGCAGTGACTTAGTAGATGTGCACCACGATAATATAAATAATTATCTACGAGCTTTTGTAAAGAATCCATTGACGATTTAATTTTAATATATTTTTATTTTATACCTGTTTTAAATTTTTTCAATGTATTCAATTTATTCTTTTTAATTCATTCTTTTAATTTTATTTTCTCATCAATTTATGGTCAATATCTTTATTCATAATCCAATTAATAATTTATCATAATGTAATTAATTTAATCAATTTTAATTTAATCAGTAATCCAATCACATGCCAATGATTTTTATTGTTTTTTTTTTTAATTTTATTTTTATATGTTGTATACGGCATTGAATGTTATGAATTTTTTTCTTTATTGTCTTTATTATTGTCTTGGAATACTTATTCAGTGTATGTAGAAGTTCTAATTTCAATAATTTATAAATATATGTTATGTGAAGCCGTTTACTGTGCATGTGGTGTTAACCTGTAATTAATTGTTGCACTTGTAAATGTTACTCTAGTCATTAAATCAGAAATGTATATAGTGTAAACAATTGTTGGTTAACCTAAATAAATAAATAATAAATAAATAAATAAAAATAATAGATTTTCAACTTTATTGCTAAAGTATTAAGGTTCGAGGTTGATTGGGAAAATTTGACAGTTTCGGGTAGCTTGATGTGCTGGCGTCTGTACATCCTATACTCAGTGACAAATAATCTGGTGGAATATTTCATACGTTTCATTCTAAGCTAAAAGAGCACCCAGATAAGTTTTTCAAATGTTATAGAATGAGTGAAGGAAGTTAAGCTAATGTGAGACTGACAGTCGCGGATTGGTTCTACACTGCAATACAAATCAGGCGTTTGTTCGATAGTTTTTACAAAGTTACACCTGTTGGGGTTCGAAAATTAACAGTTGAATATTTTAAAAGTTCACGTGTTCTCCTATAAAGATATCCTTTAGGAGTGGAAGGCAATGAATAAATTCTATTTTAGTGATCGATTACAACACCCCACTTAATTTTATTAATCTACAGATCCATCGATTCGTAATTTAATTAAAACGTTCAAGGAAAACGGAATAAGCTTTTACCTTTATCTTACATTTTACGATCAACCGCACATACACGGTACTTAATTGATGAAACGATTTCAGTCATTTGGATATCGGATTTAGATTTCATTTTACGCCAGTTTTAGTTTATGGCAGAATTCAGTGATAATCACCCTGTCAGCGAAACTCCCATGGAAGGGTGGCTTTGTGGGGGGGTTTAGGGGGAGGCTGATTATGTATTTTATGGAGAACCATAAAATATAATCAGTCTATAATGGTTCCACTGCTGAAACAGGCCTCTTCCCAGTGTGGGTTGTTAGATGACACGTGTCTTCGAATTTTTGGTTCTAGAACATGCCGGTTTCCTCACGACGTTTTTTCTTCACTGTTTTGAGAGCAGTCGTGATAAATTTACAAAAAAAGCGCACAAATTAAAGCGTTAGGGACTGGGGCACCATAGAATGTCGTAACTTATTCAAATGTCGAGGGATTAATTGAAATGTAAATTAAGCTTTGCCAAATCAGAATTGGAAAACTTTCGTATTGTTTTTTGATGGGGGATTTTGGTAATTTGGGAGAAGGAAATATCACGTTTGGCACTTTTTGTCATGAAATGGAAACCATAAATTATCCTCCTGCCCCATTGTCTGCCTCCTGTCCCCTTATCCCATCCCATTTAATTGGGGTCTGTAAAATACAGGGTGGCAGGAACATCGACGCGCAATCTGTTACCATGGATTCTGGACATCTTTGCGTCGAAATTTTTGTCGGATATTAAAAATAAACAATTATTGTTTCATACATTTAAACCACGTAGGTACCTACCATGAAGCAGCAGATTTTTTGCTGATGTTCCTGCCACCCTGTCCATTTCCTCTATCAGCTATCACTTCGGTATTAACTTCAAACAATCTCCTACTTTCTTCTCATATACATTTATAAAAATAAAAAAACGATTTTGCCAACAAAAGAAACAGTTTACCTTTTAATTAGTTACACAATTCCAGACACAAAACGACTAGAAAGTACAATATTAGCACAAGTCCCGCAAACTAATTAACTCTATTAAAATTCCTTCTACACTGGCAAGGGCAAAAGGCCACGAAGATACGAATAATGCTAGCAATACATTAGTCCACTGTCCTCGAGACCTAACATTGCGGTCTGCGGCACTTGGGCCATGAACACCAAAGGCTATACGGCAAAACAGCTATACGTTACCGGCTACTGTTAGCGTGCTGGCCACTATCGTCTCTTATCGGCGAAGGTCAGCAGTGTCGTTAAGATTAGAGCGAGCCTGTCTCACCTATCGGCAGTACACTTGCGGCCGACCTAAGTGAAAAATGGTGGTGTTAGGGGTAATGCAGTGTTTATGTTGTACACTAAGAATTACGTACCAACTGAAATGGTAACTTAACCTTAGTATTGCGTTGATATTATAAAGAGGGTTTGCGGTTTAGGTATATAATTGATGGTAACCTATTAAACAAACGATTTAAGTAACTACTTAGTTAACGCCTAAATACAGCCAGCCTGCTTTGTATCGCCGATAGGCCAACACTATCCTGCTTTAGTAATGATAAACTTTACTTGAGAGCAGTGGTGACCAAGTGGTAACGGCCGCGACTTTCGAACCCAGACGGGCGCTTTACTTGATGTAAATTATTTCATCACCACTGCTCTCAAAACGGCGAAGGAAAACATCGTGAGGAAACCGACATGTCATGTATCAACCCGCACTGAGGCCTAGGTACCTACATTATTCGCAGATAATAACATATTTCAATTAAAAAAAAAACGGGTTGCACCCCGGGAGTGCCGGCAGAAGTGACAAGTTGAATATTAACGTTGTGTATTTTGATATTTTGGAATGCGGTCTACTCTCCCTCCGTCTTATGAATTTTTGATCAAGTCACGTGTCCTGACGCGAGCTCCGTCTTACGAATTTTCGATCAGGTCACGTGTCATGATCCTGACGCGAGTTTAACATTTTTACCCAACACAAAAAACTCTCCGTCTTACGAATTTCCGATCGGGTCACGTGTCCTGACGCGAGCTCCGTCTTACGAATTTTCGATCAGGTCACGTATTCTGACGCGAGTTTAACATTTTTTACCCATCACAAAAAAAGTGCACAACGCCGCTAAAGAAGTTTTCACTTCAAAAATAATACATAGTTCGAATACGAACGGCCTTGAGCTTGCTCGCCTATTCACGTCAGAATAGAAAACGTAGAAATCATTTTCGTCGAAAAGTAAACTCCTTGATTTGTTTGATTTCTTGTATTACCGAATACATGAAACCAAACAATCGAGGTTTTTACTTGATTTTCCAAACAAACCAACAAAATTTCTTACACTCCACACCAAAGTACGCTTAGGTTAGCGACCGCAGAATAGATTAAATAAAACAGATTACTTTACCAAATACTATTACTAGACTCTCGTGGACATGATGTATTAATTTTTGAAATGCTTTCAACTTCATATTACTTATATTAATTATTATTAAAATAGACATCTAAATTTTACATCGAAAAACAATTTCGTTAGTGCAATACCTATTAATTTTCCTGTCAACAAAAAATATGTTGTTGAAAATTAAATTTTAAAAGAACTGTACTGTATTGTACACTTTCTTTTGACTTCAAGTGTATGAAACTAAGAAGTTCAAGGTAAAATAGGCTTAACTATCAATCTTGTCCATTCTGCGGTATCTTGTCTTTTTTATCTACTAGTAAATAAATTTTATGTTTTCTCGCTTTTGTGGTTATCTTTTTTAGTCTCCATTGCTTAGATAACAGCTATTACACTGGAGCACAACATCACACCTTTAAAATGGGGATGGACAGAGACTGACACGAAATGTGTAAAGTTTGCCTTACCGAATGTCAGAAATCTAGGACCCAACATCGTCTTAAATAAAGAGGTGCTTGAAACAGTAGGCTCGGCAATTTTCTAGGACTAACAGTAGATGCCAAACTTCAGTGGGGACCTCATATATCAAGTCTAGCAGGAAGGCTCAGTTCGGCTGCCTACGCCGTCAGGAAAGTAAGACAATACACTGACGTTGATACAGCTCGTTTAGTCTATTTTCGTTATTTTCACAGTGTTATGTCCTACGGTATTCTGCTGTGGGGCAAAGCCGCTGATATACAAAATATATTTGTCCTTCAAAAACGAGCTGTTCGAGCAATTTACCAGCTAGGTGCCAGAGTTTCTCTAAGAGATTTTTTTAAAGATATTGGTATTCTCACGGTTGCATCACAATTCATCTTCGCCAACATTTTATATATTAGGCAAAATTTGCACTTGTACACTAAAAACAGTGATATTCACAGTGTTAACACTAGAAATAAGGACAAACTACGAGCCCCCTTTCACCGGCTTCATAAGGTTCATAACTCATTTGTTGGGCTTGGTATAACCTTTTATAACAAGATACCCTCTTCTTTGCTAGACTTGCCTTTCAATGCGTTTAAAGCTCAAGTAAAATCTAACCTTTGCTCAAAGGCTTACTATTCCATCAACGACTACTTACACGATAAGAATAGTTGGTCGCCCTAATTAACTCAAGACAATGTTCGTGTTCTTTCTCCAGAATCAGCTTACTGACAGGTTATTGTTATTAGTATTAACTTATTTATTTATTTTACTTCAATGGTCCTAGTTTTTCATCTGTGACTCAAGTGACAGCTATGTGACCAGAACCCAGCTATGCATAAATATGTAAGCTGTCACGCCCTTTATGCCTGGAGGCTTTTATTTAGGTAGTAAGTTTTTATTTCCATTTGAATTAATTATTTTTCAGCTTGAGTACGTATAGTTTTTATTATATTTGTTGGTATATTGGCGTGGCTAGCTGACATATTTTATGGCAAATAATTTAAGTTTCTTGTAATGTTAATGACTGAACATAGGTTCCTAGTATTGTATACATGCACTATATTCTAACTGAACAGACAGCTGTGCTGCTGGGAAGTTTGTTCCGCCACTTCTTCTTCCCAGCGATAGCACTAGGAAGTGGTGAAGGGCGGGCGTTTTTGGGGGACTGTCTTTTGTAATTTTGACGTTCGAAAAGTGCTGACTCTCAGCCTAATTTGAATAAATGACTTTTGATTTTGATTTTGACTTATAGTAACTTCTTCTAAATAAATGTATTATCCTTTCATACTTGATACGAGCTTTATTAACATAGTTTAAATGTATGAAGACCAATCCGCACCCTAATTGCGTAACACACAATCAATCAATCTGCAATCATGATCGTGTGTTACGCAGTCAATTTATTGGTATTTTACGTAAAAATATTGAAGGAAATTAACATAATAGAATCACATAATAGCTTATCTGAATAAACTTCCACATTTACCCCGTCTGCCCCCCTTCAAAGCAAGTGTGAACAGGCATCTACTAGACACGCTCGTTCCATCATAGACCTCATTCATCGCTTTCCATCAGGCGTGATCGAGATGAAGAGCAGCATCCTAATCGCCTATCATACTATCAATCTCAATCTGAATCATTTTGAACGATATTGCTAATACATTGCTTCATATGTTCGAAAAATGAGTCTGCTTAACAACGTAAATAACGCAATGCATGTTGTTGAACTGTCAAAATGAAACTCATTGCTACTGATAGTGTGCTACGCAATTATTTAGCTTTTTTAAATTCTTGATTTAGGTTTTAAAATAATGCTGGACGAGATTGATATTTGAGAAAGGTATATTTCTAATGGTTTAACATCAACAAAGGCAGATAATATAGCGATAGCCATTTGGCGTGGATGTGACGCACGTTTCCTTCAACCATTACCTTATTGTGTTTTATGTTCTTTTTTGCGTCATGTTTACCGCAAATAAACATATTTTCTTTCTTTTCTTCTTTTATATTTTGTACAGCGTATTCGAACACCAAATATACCTGTACAATTTTCTAATGGCCCCGATGGGTTTTGAGGCCACACTTCTCTTGTTCTCCAGTACTTCTCTCATACAATGCTTTGGTTTCCAGTTTCAATTCCTGATTCCACGAACACACGTCGTCTTTCGTTATCTCTTGGGGCGCTACTAGCCTTGTGGGCGATGTTCCTAGAATGCAGCGTTGCTATAAGGAAGCTTTCTCACTATGCGTTGACGTCGCGTAAAGGCCACAAGTCATCGACATTTGCAACCGTGAGAAAATAAATGTACAATCTGCCTATTATGTTCCCACTGCTGGGACATAGGCTCTGTGAGAGGGAGTGGACAATAATCCACCACGCGGGCCCAGTGCGGGTTAGTGGATGTCACATTTGTCTTTGAACTTTCGGTTCTAGGACATGCCGGATTCCTCACAATGTTTTTCTTCACCGTTTTGAGAGCAGTGGTGATGACCTCGTTAGTCGAGATCGAAGCATTGGGTATTTATTTAAATTGACGTTCTTATGATATCAGAAAAATGTCCTGATAAACAATCCATTATGACTATCATTGTATCAAAAAAATCCCAGCGGTTTTGCGGCGTGCACGCTACGTTTGACAAACCCCCAGTGCGAAGACGCTCTTAGCGAAAGACTTTATGAATGCGAGAATGCTTTGTCTGACAACATGTAAGCTAACCATGTTCGGTCTACATCATTATAATTTGTTATTCCCCATGGATTATCATGTCGCACGATCGGCGTTTGCTTATAAAACAAATACAGAATACACCAACAATAAGTACATATAGAACACGCACAATACGTACATAGTATGGACTGTTGTCTAAATCTCTCGTTGACCTATAATACTAGGAATTATGCTGTATTCTGCTTTTGTGTGTTTGCTGTACAACAATATCTACAGGGTCAAATTAAATTAGCTAGTGAAACTCTGCAAACGGTGTGGATATCGAAACACGATAAAATAAAAAATAAAATAAAATATGTTTCTTTTGGGGGTCAAAGACTGCTGGTAGCATTTTACTTAAAGTACCTATGAATGGAATAACCATAATGCCTTGGAAGTTCGGTAGGCCTTTGGTGTGGGATGCAACCTGTGTCGACACCCTCGCGCCATCCCATCTTACTGGCACGGTGGGCTGTGCTGGGGCGGCTTCTGCAGGAGCAGAAAACCTCAAACGGCGCAAATATAACAACCTTATTGGGAGCTATATGTTTGAGCCGTTTGGGATTGATACACTAGGGCCTTGGATGCTGCCAGACTTTTGGGCACTTATCCCATTGACAGTGATGGAGACGAATTTTTTGATGCCCAATGAGCTCCTACCTTTTTCTTTATTTTTTTATTATAAGTATACTTGTCCATAATATATATATATATGTATTAGTATTAGCTTGTAAAAATAGCATTGAATGTGTTGAGTACGAATAAAATTACTAATAATGCGATGCGACGGAGTGGGTCGGGGGAACAAGTAATTTCATGCGGGTGAAGTCGCGGACAGAAGCTAGTGACAAATAATTTATTCAACTATTCGCCCAAGCAGCTAAGCAACCAACCAACTTACTATTAACCAACCCTTACCAACTTTTTGCAATTGTTTCCAATTCACTAGGTACATAACTAAGATTAAAAGTTGAAGTTTCTTACAGAATCTCAAACTTCACATTTCGGATCATCATAGACAAGATCTCGGATACAGGCCCTGGTTTATATTTTCTCTTACTCTCTGGAGACAAAAATTATTCAATAATTAAAACTGGGCTTACAATATATTTGCATGTACAAACGCCAGCAGGTCAAGCTACCTTAAACTGTAAAATTTTCCCAATCAACCTTGAACCTTAATGCTTTAGCGATAAAGTTGAAAATCTATTAGAGAAATTTGACAGATTGTAGTAGCTTGATGTGCTGGCGTCTGTACATTGGTCAAGAACAAAACCGCTGGAATGACAGTACAAAAATTATTATTGGTTCGTCGTGGAATATTTTTTTCAAACAATTTTATGTTACGTAAAATGTGTATTCCTCAAAAGGAATGAAATAAAATATGGGCAATATTTTTTCCTATTTCGTAGGGAAGGTGAAAATCCTTAATGATTTATCGGCAAATTCAGCTTCCGTGGAGATTGTAGTTCAATTGCTGAAATACGGTAAAATAATGATTGGTTTGCACAAAAATCGCAGAGTTGAATGCCCGCAAAATCAGCTCGAGAAACAGAAGTTAACCGATTTTACATAAAATCTGATGGGGCGCTCAATCCTGCAGTTTAAGTACACTGCTCCTGTAGCATGTACACATAAAATACCTACAAACCAACCTAAGTACTTAGGTATATTAATTTATCGGACAAACCGATTTTCACACGCACCCTGGCGCGTAAAATCACACCGTCATTCAGTACGGCCGCAAACATTTTATTAAGTCTGCTTTCAAGTATCCACAATATCACTATCCACCACAACATAACATCACATAATCTGCCTATAATTCCCACTGCTGGGACACAAGCCTCCTCTCTTCAAGAGGGAGTGGGGTGTAATCTAACACGCCCGCCCGTGTTAGATTACCCAGTGCGTAACATAACATCACAGTCCCAAAACACAATCCTACAATACCATGTAATCTGTATAACACCTACTAATTTCGAAATCTTAACACCCATCACTTAACCCTCCATACTAACAGGAAATGACTCTAACACACACAACCCTACCGATGCTACTATCGCATCATCTTGATTTATGATATGAGTTGACCTTGACCTTGAGGTATCATGAACTATGAACACTGCAGTGATTAAGAATGAATGGCATTGTAAGGTTTGGAATTTCTGTGTGGTTGACAGTTTTAGCCTCAGTGACCTTTTTTATTTAGTGTTTTTTTTTATCCTTTTAGATATAAAATAGCAGTTAGGTACCATTTTTAGAGTTCCGTAGCTAAATGGCGAAAACGGAACCTTTATAATTTCGTCATGTCCGTCTGTCCAGATGACACAGCTATTTTACTCGGTGAATAGTTGACACTATTTCGTTAAATTGGAAAGGAGGTGTAAAGTTGGAAAGGAGGTTCTGTATAGGTACAATCGCTTTATACAATGGCGAAATGAAATTATTAAAAAAATGGGTTCGTACTTTCCATATTATGCAACTGAGGAATTAAAGAAAACATCGTGTCTATCGTTAGATCCCATACATACCATACATATTCGTTACTGTTTTTGTCTGACACAAATATATTTCATTTATGTTTTTAGGTACTTATGAATTCGCATGTCACTTTGCAGTATTAAACTAATTTACACCCATCATTTCACACATCAGGTCTAGATAAAAACCAGGCACTAGGTGTCTGGCATTTTTGCTGAACTGGGCCTTTTTGGCGCATCCGTGAGGCACACTTTCCTGCTATTTTCTTACATCGGACTTTACACTTTTTATTTGTTTGAATCTGATGTATGTATCTGGTGTATTGTGTGTCTTTTAGTCTGTGCTAAATAAATGTATTTTCATTCCATAATTAAAAAGATGATGATGTGTCTTTTCATCATGAATCATGAAGTGACTTTTTCATTTAATTTGTGGTATGGGATGTTTTCGGTAACAACCGCAACCCCCAACCGCCCCCTTGCAACCTTGCCCGCAACCTTGATTTTCATAGATTTTTTTAAAAACAATAATAACTTATATTGTACCTACGTAAATATTAATCCCAACTACGGTACCCTCACTGTGTGTGGCTCGACACGCACTTGGCTTATATTTGTATAATTCAGCTTTTTCGAAATTGTGCTTTTTTGCTAAGAAATTCTTATTAGTTCTTTCACGTAATTAAGATTTTTGCCGAGATATGCTTCAAACTAAAAGCTCCGTTGTTTCTGGAGTACAAAAAAATACAAAATCAAAAGTCATTTATTCAAATTAGGCTGAGAACTTTTCGAACGTCAAAATTACATAAGAAAGTCAACCAAAGTGTAGTTTTTCAATCATTACATTATTTTTGTAAAGTTAATAGTTAGTTAGTTTGGTATTTAATTAGTGAAAGTCATAATACGAACTCGCTACCCTTTCATAATATTACACCAAAATGATAGCTAATGATTCCATTCAAAACTAACGACAACAAAGATAGCCAAATGACATGGTGGTTTAGCCAACTGAATAAATAATAACAATAATTATGTGTGTGATATACCTAGTGTAGTTAAGATTAACATTACTGACAAAATGTGAGTGTATCTACTATACGAATATACCTCTATCTTACTCTCTATGGAATACAGGCATTATGTGACATTTTAAGTAATAGAGTACAGTAATAGTTAATTACACAGATAATAAATAACCCATCGCCCACAACTACCCGTTTCTATTTATGGAAAGCGCCCTTGACCTTAAACGATAGAAGCTAATCGTTGACTATCAACACTGCAGTATAATCAAACATTTTGAAAGCTTCTGTACCGATGGTGTTTTTTGTTTTGCGTGTATTTGGCTACGGAACCCTAAAGGGTTCCGTAGCCAAATGGCAAAAAACGGAACCCTTATGGATTCGTCATGTCTGTCTGTCTGTCTGTCCGTATGTCACAGCCACTTTTTTCCGAAACTATAAGCTTCGGCCTGCGACTTCGTCCGCGTGAAATTTCGACCCATCGCGTCGCATCCCATCGCTCGCCCGTGGTACTACTTCGTTTTCACTTGGTGTTCTTTCTGACTTTTTTTCATTTTGCTCGGCTCCTGTGGGTCGTAGCGTGATGTTAGATAACCTATAATCTTCCTCGAGAATTGGGCTGTTAAATGCACTAAGAATTTTTGAAATCTGACTGGTAGTTCCGGAGATTACCCCCTACATACATACAAACAAACAAAACAAATTTTACCTCTTTATAATATATTATTAGTATAGAAGGATAGATGTGACGTGTTTGATTGATTTGCCAAATTAAGTGGTAGAATTATTTGACCTTGAACTTGACGATTTGAACTTTACTAACTAATCAATTCATTCAATACCCTCAATTATGAACCGTTAAGTAGTAATTATAGTGGTATTCGTGTATTGCTGATCCATGAATAATGGCTTTCATGGAGACGGTTGGAACGTGGATAGTAGTTATATAATGTTGTGATGTGATTAACATAGCTAGTCTCTCTCTGTAGTCGGGCCCTCATGCCTGAGGATCGTGGTCAGCTTCGGAGTTGCATCTGGATCGGATAATTCAGCTCCACCGGTTTCTGTAAAGCGCATCCCTTACGACCGTGCAGAATTTAGAGGACGATGATTCCTTCACCTGATCGGTCCATCGTGTTGGTGAACGACTGCACGATTGCTTGCCTTCAGTGTTCCCAACCACAATCAGTTTTTCCAAACTTTCATCGCCTCTGCATACTATGTGGCCGAAATAGGAGAAAATGCGTTGTAACATAGCTAGTATATTAATTAAATTACTTAAAAATACCTACTTCAATAAAGTCATCCTATGTGTCCAATGTTACGACCGTATACTAAGTCCGTCCTGCAATGTTATGGTCAAGGAAATTGCCAAGTTTTACTTGGGAAGTTCGCACAGTTGACAATGAACTACCACTTTGTGTAACATATATCAAGTTGATTAATGAGTTAAACTGACCTTGACCCTTAGTTTGCAGTCTGCAATGCTGTAAGATTTCAATACGGCTGACCTGAACTTAGCATTGGGACGGGTGGGGTTTAATTGATCATTTTAACCTTGGGTACTTTTTTCTGTGGTCCCTGTTGACCTTGGGCTATTTTTTGTGTGGAGGAAGTGAATTAATTACTTTTATTTCCGTGTCTCACGAAACTTCAGTAGTGAGTGATAAAGTATGCTATCAGAATTTGGTGGTTGAATACTTATGCCAATTTGAACATTCAAAAGAAGTGCAGGTAAGACATAGGTAATTAATTCTGACAACTGACCTTTGCCTATCTGACTAGTCTGAGAAGTAAGGCCGAAACAAACTCAAAAGTCTCATTTAAAGTCCAGACATAATCTTGGTCAGATCATATGAAGACCATGTAGATCGATGTCTGAGATGGTCTTTTGAGGAAAGAACCACACAGATTGAGAGGACCTGTCCAGTCAGTGCACGCATTTGTCAGAAAACGTGCAGCTCAACTCAAAACTTAAGGACCTCGACCTCGATTTATCAATGTCAAAGTATATATAAAACAAAACAACAACAAAAAAAAAACATTTATTTAGTGTTTTCTTTGTGTAAAAATTGGAAGCAGCTTAATCCCAAGCCTTTTTGTCCTCGATATAAGGCTTTCTGGCACAACATTTAATGAATGATTTGAATTTATTAAGGCTTAGATCTTGAACGGGCCTTGGAACTTTATTATAAAAGCGCTTATTGGCATCAGAACGAGCCACCTATTTTCTTGAGCCTGGTTGTAGGTACAACAAATGTGTGTTTGTTCCTAGTATTTATATCATGGATATCACTGTATTTGTTATTCAATTTTATATTTTATGGGCATATAAAAGATTTTCATAAATATACTGCGAAAGCACAGTCATTACATTAATCTCTGAGCGAGTGTCTCGGACTTAATTTACAAATTGATCGAACAGCTCGCTTCTGCAAAACAAAAATATATTATATATCAGCGGCATTTCCCCACAATAGAATACTGTACGACATTACACTATGAAAATAGATAAACTACACTAAACGGGCTGTCTCTATATCAGTTAAATTACGAATTTTTCTAACAGCGTATGCTGCAGAACTTAGCTTTTTTGACAATTTGTCTATATGCGGACCCCACTGAAGCTTAGCATCCAAAGTTATGCCCAAGAATACATACATACTGTGCTGTCTTCAGGATTCAATTCTTCACCCTTTATGAACACATTAGTTTTCACCTGCCTAACGTGAGGTAGCGTAAACTTAATGCATTTGGTTTTATATTATTTATTATTAACATTGAACCAGTGGAATACTTTAGAAATCGCGCTATTTACATCGTCGGTAACCTGCTGCTGACGTTTAAGTTTAAACAAAAATGAAGTGTCATCTGAAAACAACACTATATCATTATTATCCTTTATGAGGTACGGCAAATCATTAATATAAATAAGAAACAAAGAAAGGACCAAGAATTGAGCCCTGTGGGACTCCCATTGGTACTATAGATCCGGGAGATCTTTTTCCATTTACTCAAGTATGAAGTGAGAAGATCCAGAGCAGCGTTCCGGATCCCGTAGGGGCGGAGTTTCCTGATTAAAGTTTCGTGAAGAACGCAATCGAAAGCCTTGGACAAATCACAGAAGATGCCCAGGGTTGATGAGTTACAGTGAGATGAGTTTTAAGAATAAACTAGCTTCTGCCTACGACTTCGTCTGCGTGAATTTCTTGTTCCCTCGACTCATCACGTCGCATCGCATCACCTGCCCGGGCTGACACGTTTTCGCTTCCGATCTTTTAAACCTTTTTTCTGTTTGTACGGCTCATAACGTGACGTTAAATAGCCTTTAGCCTTCCTTGAAAATTGGGTTGAATGGATTTTTTCAAATCGCACCGTTAATTCCAGAGATTAGCGCGTTCAAATAAACAAACTCTTCAGCTTTATTATTCCTAATAATATGGATAATTATCTGCTCCAATCAATAAAACATAATCATGTTGCGATTTCATTACAATGCAGAATATTTTGAAATTATTTGATTACAAGAAAGTAAATAACATAACGAATCAAATGTATTCTAAAATGTAAGTTAACCAACAAAACTAAAACGATTCCGTCGCCTAACTACAGCTAGAATACAAACAAATCGGTGAGCAATTTTCTGAGTAATTAACAGTAACAGTCTATGACTCAAAACACATTAATACTTCTAATACAGAGCTTAGTCTAACATTTCATGATTTATAAAACTAAAGGTTAAACTAAACCTAAACTAAACTTAAGGTTCTCTTAATTAAATAAATATGTAAACTAAAGTATAGTTTACACCTACTGAATATTTGATGGAGTATTTTTTTAAAGCGTGTATTTAATCGAATCTGCAATAATTCCCATTTGCTTTCCTAAGATATTATTAAACTTTCTAATACAGTTAACTAAGCTAGGGTACCTCGAGCAAACGGGTAATGTTAGGCTAGAACTGTGACCAACCACGTGCGAGCCGAGCGAGCGAAACGAGCGATGCCACGGCAGAGGTCAATATCCAAGTTGGTCGCAGTTACTTGGCTATTCAGTATTTTTAGGTCCCCATAAACGGAGTTATAACATTTTGGAAGAGAAAAATGTGAATAATTTGAAGTTCGAATAAATACATGCCTCAATTATACAAGCATATTTCTCTCACAATTACTCGTACTTAACCCCTCTGCCCTTTTAATCTTACCATTTTGATAGAACGTTATACGTTCTATAAGGATTTAATTTTATACAAACCCTTTTAAAAGAATACTACTTTAAACTCTAATTAGGTCAAGCCACTTCTCACGCAACATTTTCACCAAATTTTTCGACCCAGCAACTCATTTTGTGTAAACCAAGCTGAAAGTCAAGGGTATAACCCATTTTCACACGCTATATAATGTTACAAAGTAAATAATATTTTATTTGTTTTGTTTGAATGAAAGCTTGCAAGGCTTCACAGTCGGTTTAGTCTTTGATTTGAATTTCGAGGAACTAACCTTTACCTGAATCTTATTTTTTGTAACGTGGGTTTCGTTAGATAGAGATTTCATATTTATATTAAGTGTAAAGAAAACACTATTTTCTTGCTAATACTTTTTAATCACACAACTGTACTTATTCACAGGCCAACAACGCCTGGCTTTGGACTACATTTTACCATTTAAAACGACATACACCCAGAAATACCGATAATATCATAACCGTTATTTCCAAGTGTTGCCAAAGTAGAATAATACTTACATTTAGTTGCCATAATGAAAATACTTACAGTTTAAAAGTTTGTTACAATAATAATATTTTGTACTTTGACAGTGTTGCCACAGTGGACATTATAAAAATGGTATTAAAATAATACATGTTTTTAGAATCATAGGGCATCAAAAAGTTAGTTCGCATAGCTGTCAACAGAAAAAGTGCCCAAAAGGCTGGCAGTATTGCCATGTTGTATGGGCGATGCAGATTCTTTGGCCAAAAATAACCCGCCCTCTGGTAACGTGCAGAGTCGTGTTCTTTCGTGGATTTCTATAAGCTATTAATAACTTCACACCTTCATTGTTTGAGTCAATAACTACCCACATTTTGCTGATGGCAATGTTAATATTGTTAGCAATTAGTAACATACCCACGCAGAACGGGGTTAGGCATTTTTTGGTCACAATTCCAAACTTTGGACCACAGAATATCAAATAACAAAAGAGCATTTTAATATCTATATCTAACAGTCTGCACCTAGTGAATCAGGGTTTGTCAAATGATACCTCCAAAAAATATAAACTAACAGTATATTTTTTTTACTTTTTTGATTTCAGTCGGATGATTGGAAAATCTGGGTTGCCGGACGGATGTAAAAACGTTAACCTATTGTGAATTCTAGGCTTTCGAAACAGTTTTTGTTCTTGTTTGAATTGTATATTTGCCGCAAACCTACCTTTGTGCTGGCTCTGTATCTGCCAGTCGGTATTATCCCGGGGCAAATGACGTGAAAATAATTACGCCGACGATGACACCGGGTCATCATGACCCGGATTTTATCGAGTAATAATTGTCAAAAAATTTAAGAAGTTATCTAAATTTTAATAATTATTTATTGTACAAGAGATTTTTTGCAAAAAAAAAATCCAAATATTTTATAATTCAAACTTTTACAAGCTTTCTTAATAGCGCATGCAAAATCAACCCTGAAAACATAACATTAATATTTTTTAAATTTTTGTTAAATTATTCTAAATAATAATATAAATTAATAATCGTACATAATAATATGCAAACAAACTTCAGATCAGACTGTGAACGTTCTTAAAATTACGAGAATCGCCCCCCAGATCTCAGTTTCAATCTGTCGAAAAATACTTCTAGTTTCCATACGTTTTGACAAGTTTTTGACATGTTTGTCGCCGAGATGAGACTGCGACTAGATTTTGAATGTTTTAAATTACGAGAATTGGCCTTCTGATACAAACAAAAAATAAAGATCAAATAAAAAGTGTAAAGTCCGATGTAAGAAATTAGCAGGAAACTGTGCCTCACGGAACATGCATACGACTATTGTAGTACCTTTGTGAATTACGAGTGTGTTATGAAACATGACTGCACTTATTTGTTACGTCGTTTACAACCAGTAATTTCTTAACTCAACCCCTTGAACCACTATAAACATAAATGAATGACTTCCCATGTATTTTCCATACATAAATCCCATTAAATCTACCATAAAGGAGGTAAGCAGTAAAGGAAACCGCACTGCGACCACTTATTACCGTGCAATCAATACGAATACAAACCACGCAGTGAGTTTTTTTTTTTAATTCTAAATATAGGCACATGGCGTGCACTACCTATACAGTACCTACACCTCAATCGATGTTGTTACCTTGGCCCGAAATTGGTACATTTACCATGTTATTCGTGAATTTGCATTTATATCATCGCACTGGACCGGTTATGGGTTAGGCAGAGCGCCAGGTAATACGGCCTAGGTAGGTTGTAGCATTATTATTCACCGATTCACGTACGGTTCATGAAGGTTCAATTAATAATAGATGCTGTGGACAGTAGACATTTCATGGACGCCTAGCTAAGTAAACTCAACTGGATGTTTGTTCTCATACACGTGTATTCCCATTCGTCCCACTGATTACAGATGTTGCATTCATTTGTTATGTTGTACACGATTCAACTATTATATAATACTAGCTACGCCCCGCGGTTTTACCCGTATAATTCTCGATCCCGTGGGAATATCGGGATAAAAAGTATCCTATGTGTTAACCCTGATTATAAACTACCTTTGCGCCAAATTTCATTCAAATCAAATTTAAAAAAGAGTGAAAAACATCGCGTTTATAATATAACTAGCAGCGCCTCGCGGTTTCACCCGCATAAGTTTCGGTCCCGTGGAAATATCGGTTCACCCTTGTTTGGTATAACAACTTTTGATCGAATGTTACTAATTCGAACAACGTTTAAGAAAATAATCAATTTGTATAATATCGATTAACATAATTTTCATTTCATCGAATATTTATTTGCGATAACAACATTTGCGCACTTGATCAAAAGGTATAATGTTCATTTGATGTAATGTTCAGGTGGTATAACATGTATTTTATCAAATATTCAATTGATGTAATGTAATGCAGCATCTCGATTTAGTAAAAAGGCAATGAGAACTTAGGATGCAAGAGCGAGCGAAGCGAGCTCGGGAATTGGGGCACCCCGACTCGGACAGGTTAGGTTCGAAGGGGATGGCGGGGGCTCAAGTGAGCGAGCGGAGCGAGCGAACGAGCCCCCGTCATCCCCTTCGTGTTAGGTTCCTTTATACCCTGCAGACAGAAAAAGGGGCCCCGCGAAGCGGGGCTCCGTCGTCTACGCCTTATTATTATTGTTATGCTTAATAAAGTTGTGTGTGTTAATGTTAGTTTATAGACAATGAAAGGAAACGAATTATTAATGAACTGAATATTCGATACGATCTCTCGACTAAATCATTATTAGTGTAGTGAAACATTAGTTTAAATAAATTTAGTGCATTTGAAAATTCGGTCAAATGAAATTAGTTCAAATAAATAATTATGCTAAATAAAAATTTACCAATGAATTATTCGGTCAAATGAATAATTCTACGAAATGACTTAATTGCAACTAAAATTCGCCGAAGTGATTTTCGACGAAACATTGTTCGACCAAACAAGGGTGAACCGTAAATATCACGATAAAAATTCTATTTGTTGTTTATCCTGGTTACGAGTATAAACAATTTGTGTGCCAAATTTCATCCAAATCCGTTCCGAAGCTTTTGCGTGAAAGAGTAACAAACTTCGCATTTATAATATTAAGGAAGCAAGATAGGATAATAAGATACGGTCGTATATTGTTATTGTTTATCAAATCTACTACCAACTTAAACTGTCCATAATTATATTAAAACTTATCTGCCATTTGTCACTACGTTGCTGTGCACAGCATTGTGTGTTGCTGCATTCAAGGTCTTTTTGTATCATCTATGCAAAAAGTCAATAATTAATAAAAAATCAATTCGCAACACCACACTGCGCTCCAAAACAGATTACTGACGTTGCCGTTGCTCAAAAAGCCGCTACTATGCTGAAGTAGGACTGGGGTGGCCACGTCTACGGCGTATGCCCAATGAGCTGTGGAAACAAAAAACACTCATCGCGGCAGACCCCGTAGAAGATGGCGGAACGAGCTGGAGAAAACAAACGACCAGTGGGCCACTTTAGACCTGGATCGAAAGAGCTGGAAGTCATATGGGCCTTTGCCCAGCAGTGGGATAGTGCAGGCTAACAGTAACAGTCTCTAACAATAACTTTGTTACATTAGGAGCAGGTCATGGATCGATCTGTATGGTTGAGCTTGACGTTCTTAATATAGCGTGCTCATTTACAATTCATTATAAGTTTTTTTACAGTAATTTAAATAACAAACGTTGTTAAATATGAAACTAACGACCTAACTAGAAAACAAGGCAATAAAGAATTTTTTTACTTCTATAGGTAAGTACAGAGAATCACACTTCAGTGGTAACAATTCCAGTATAAACTGGCCTCCTATTCTATTCTCGAGACTCGAGGGGCTTGTGGCAAAGTGATAACAGCCGCACGGGTCGATCGATCAGGTTAAGCTACGCTTGCCGCGGTTGATTCGTAGATGGGTGACCATCCTCACATACCAAGACCCCTCCGTACCTCGAAAACCACGTTAAGCCGTTGATCCTGGCTGTCATTCGTGGATATTTGACAGTCATTACGGGTGATCAGTAGCCCGAAAGTCTGTCAACCAGTCATACCAAGGGGTATCGTATTACTCAGTAACTGGGTGGCTGGATGTGGAGGTCAGATAGGCAGTCACTCCGTGTAAAATACTGGTATTCAGCTGCCTCCGGTAAGACTGGAAGTTGACCCCAACATAGTTGGGAAAAGGTTAGGCAGATGATGGTTATTCTATTGAAACTCCGTACTGCACTAGTAACATGTTTTTAAAAACAAACAGGCATGGTGATAACGCACAGCAAGATAAAAAAGGTTATGGTTTTCGTTTGACAACGACATGCGACACTGCGATGATTTCATTCATTAAACAGACGCCAGCACATCAAGCTACCTGAAACTATAAAATTTTCCCAATCAACTTTGAACTTAATGCTTTAGCGATGAAGTTGAAAATCTATTAAAGAAATTTGACAGATTGTAGTAGCTTGATGTGCTGTCTGTACCATACCGGCCGGTCTACAGTTCCAGGTCAACCTCTACATTTCCAGTTTTAACTGATCTCGCATTATATGGGTTTTTCGTATGCAATCAAAATCGATGTATAGCCGTGCGCACAAAGGTCATTTAGATTAACCTGTGATTAAAAAAAAAAGCTGAACAAGGGCATATTACTCGTAATAAGAATTCCAAAATCACGAAAGAAAAACAATATCAGCTGATATTAATGAAATAATACGGCTAATTTATGAGACACCTGGAGATATTAGATATTAAAAAAACTTTTGAACAAAAAAATTAAACCGCTGAAAAAACTAAAAAGCAAAAAAATAATAAACCTTTTTTATTTAACCTTAATAACTAAGTTCTTAAACTAATGTAAAAGTATACCTAAGTAAAGTATACCTAAGTAATTTTGAGTCGGCGACAAACAATCAATAAACAAAGATCACTAAATTGCTCAAAATTATGCGTAAATAAAAAAAATATACGCGTCGACTTGAGAACCTCTTCCGTTTTTTTTTCTTCGGTTAAAAAGCCATTTTCCTATCTTCTATACACCGTGACTTTTTAGTCGTCTGACAACGGCAGCCCACTTCATGTATCCAATGACTGCTACACATTCATAACAAAAAAAATGGCATTTGAGAGAAAAAAAAGAAAAAAAAAGTCAGTATTATGATGCATAACGTAGTTGAAACATTCTGTTGCGAGCGAAGATCTATCTACTCGACGCGTGCGATGGTTAGGTATGTTCTACTGTTTGATACGTAAACATTATTAACAGGATGTTTCATAATTCTAATGTATTATTTATATTATTTATTTTTCTTTGTACCTATTATCTTAATTAATGGTAAAAAAAAACACGCCTAGAGGTATTTTATGTCGGATACATTGAGTGGACCACCTTTGTCAGACGACTAAAAAATCACGGTGTATAGAAGTGAAAATTCTGTACATTTAAAATATCAAAAAAATAAATAGCAGGGGGTGTTACTAGACCGACACCGAACCCAAAAAGGTGATTAAAAAAATTTTTGTCGGTGTGTCGGTCTGTCTGTCTGTCTGTCTGTTTGTTCAGGCATCACGCAAAAACTACCAGTTCGATTACGATGAAACTTGGTATAATTATTCTTTAATATCCTGGGCACCACACTGGGTACTTTTTATGCCGGAAAAGTATCTTCTAAATATATAAAACTCAAAGGTGACTGACTGACTGACTGACATAGTGATCTATCAACGCACAGCCCAAACCACTGGAGGGATTGGGCTGAAATTTGGCATGCTGGTAGATGTTATGACGTAGGCATCCGCTAAGAAAGGATTTTGACAAATTCTACCCCCAAGAGGATAAAATAGAGGATGAAAGTTTGTATGAAAAATCTTATTCCTTGAGTTAATAAACTTGAAACTTAGCACGAATACTTATCTAAATAAACTATGAAGATTGCCAGTTTTCTTTTCTTCTAAACTAATCCCTAATAAGGGATTGGGGGGTTTCAAAGTTTGTATGGAAGAATTTTAGCGCGCAGTCCGGTTGACTCGAAACTCAGTATACAAACCTAATATTGAAAGTAAAGAATAATGTGTATCAGGGTTTTTTGAAAATCTACCCCTGACGGGCTGAAATTGTTGTTTATGTTAAATTATTTGAATTGTTAAGTTTATGTCGAAGAAATTGAATGCGCGGTCTGATTAACTCGAAACTCAGTATTGATACTTTTGACAGAAAATAATTAATAATAAATATGTAAAGTTGTCGAAAATTTACCACTGACGGGACAAAAACGGGTAATTCGGTTTTTAAGGGGAGGATTTGAACTTGAAACTGTATGATACATTTTCACGCCTAAACCACTGAACTTCTGATTTGGCATAGATATAGATGGCATCCTGGGGAAGCACATACTTTTTATCCTGTTAGCACGTTCCCGTGGGATAATTTCCGACATCCACGCGGGCGAAGCCGCGGGCAGAAGCTATTGGTAATAAGTTACAATTGCATAATGAGCTACAACATTCCCATTGCTAGAACATGGGCCTCCTCTCTGTGAGAGGGAATGGGCCGTAATCCACCACAGGTCCAGTGCGGGTTCGTTTAGTTACAATATTAGAGACAACAAAGTGCGATACACATAAAATATATCTGAGATTCGTATTAAACGTGACGGCGACAGTACAACCACAGTATACATAAACGATATTGAAGTCTGTGTTATTTTGCACTAGCTGCTGCCCGCGACGTCGTCTGCGTGAAGGCTCTACAGCACCAAAAATACCTAAGATGCCAGTGTCGCTGTAGCATTATAAGTAAACAACTTTTAAAATTGCATTAAAATATAAGTTTTTTTGCGAAGGAAGTGAAGCGAAGCAAGTGAAGAGAGTTATATGGGAATCCTGCTGAGTTCAGTCATAAGATGTGACTGAAGGAAATAGAGAAAATAATGCAAGAATACATTCCAGGACACAAAAGAGTAAAAATACGTACAAAGGTATCATACCTTACAACACTTCCCTATAAACTACGTTGGTAGTTATGCTGCCAGGAGCCAAAATGTAAAGAGAGTCAGGATTGGTGACGCGAGAGCAAGCGACGTACAGTTGCCCGTGTGAGAAGCAACTCGTCCTGACTCGTCGACACCCGCTGCCCTCAGTGTCTGCCCCTGCGACTTATTGATGGTCATCGCGAAGCAAACATTCACGGGGAACTGTACGCGCTTGAACTGGAACAGGTAGTTATGAGGTATGAAAGGAATGCGTGATATAAATACTGCCTCGCCGACGCCACAACCCGTAAGAATTTCCGCCTCAATGGTGTGTCTGTGGAGCGAGATGACTTTAAGGCGGGTCCCGTTACACAACTTCGGAGGAGATAGGTACAGAATAAGCATAATCGGGACACCGACCTTCAGCTTGATGGTATGCGCTGGAAGTCCACTTGCTGACAGGGAGTTCAGAAATTCCACGGGATAATGTGTGGCGTTATCTTGCTCGACGACAGTGTTTATCGAGGTGTAGACCACTTCATTCCCCTCAATTTCCGAGAGAATGCATTTGTTAATTGCTGCAGCCTGATTATTTTTGGGCGTCAAAATGGCCCGCTCACACACCCAAGAATTCTGCTGGTGCAGTATACGACTGATGTCCCCGTACACACAGCGAATGAGTTCTTCTAAGCTGGATACCACTCTACCGAGAGACTCTGGAAGCACCACCTGTCCACCTCTCTCTTCTGGTAGAGTGCCTTCGCCAAGACTTAGAAGGACATCGGAGAATTCTTGAGCACATGCATTGCCGCCGAGCTGAGCTCTCATATTAATGGTCAAGCGCAGCGTACGAACTCGTGACCAAAACGAAGATCGTTTCAACGAAGCATTCACCTCGTCAGCCCTCGATCCCCGCGTCACCACGGGAAGCGTTTGCCGGAAATCGCCACTGAACAGAACTATGACACCACCCATCAAATGTTCGTTCCTGCGGATGTCCTGCAGGGTTCTGTCCACGGCCTCAACTGCCTTCCTATTGGCCATCGTACACTCATCCCATACGATCAGAGAGCAATCCTTGAGCACGTGTCCCTTATTGCTGTTACGTGACACACCAAAAACAGGCGTTTCGGCGCTCTCTAAATCGATGGGAATTTTAAACATGACATGTGCTGTCTTGCCGCCCGGAAGTAGTGTGGCAGCGATTCCCGACGACGCTACAGCAATAGCAATTTTGCCTTGCCTCCTGACCTCTGCAAGTATGCCAGTGGTAACAAATATTTTTCCTGTTCCACCAGGAGCATCCAAGAAAAACATTTTACCCTGGTTTTGCCCAACGCTTTCAAGGACGGTGTCATAAATGTGTTTTTGCTCTGAAGAGAACAAAGCGACATAGTCATTTCGTATGGTGGTCATTTCGCCCGGATCGTAATTTGTCTCAGCGTTATACTCCCGATTTCCACGGTCTTTATACGGTGATGATGTGGGAGCTGATAACCCATATTTGATCAGTGGATTACCGCCGATAGAAATGACCACATCTTGAAGTGAACTGAGACAGGTGTTCAGCACGCGTTCATCAGTTACTTCGACTTCATCTCCAGTAACACGCCTCAAAGCTCGTAGAAAATCTTCAGACAGATAATGGCGATACTTCTCCCACAAAGCTACCAGGTTCGCGACTCCACAAAACACCAAGATGACGGCAAACAGATGACGCATGCAGCTGGGACTGTCAGTGACGCTCGCCTCCGCGAGGGTGTCATCCTGATTTTGGTCACCGTCGAGAAGGTGACGTGCTACGCAGGCTGCGCGGTAAGTGGGATACTCCACGCCATCAAATGTCCTCAGAAAGGCGAAAGACATTGGGCCTCGGACAATGTGAAGTAACAACCGCAGAAAATTGCATTCGCCATTATTCGGATGCACGGTATAAACCCTACCCAATGCGGTGTCCTTGAAAATTCCCGGAAAGCCTTCCACAGCACCTCCTCGTCGACGTCGGTTAAATACACCCCTTTGCTCGTCGTACGTGTAATATGAAGGCACCTCGTCATACGTAAGGGATCTGGCAAACTGGTCGACTTCACAAAGCGTGTTTTTTTAAATTGTCTTCCTCAACTCTGCTCAAGATTTTGAGGGTTTTGTTGGAATTTGAATTTGTCGAAACGAACTATACCATACAACTTTTATGAAGAAAATGCACATTGCCATCTATGAATTTTAAGAATAACTAACTACTAACCTCGCCAACATGATCAAATTTAAATTATTTATTTCCAAAAAGTGTTAACATGTAACTTGATTTGACTTTTATGAAATCTCATAGATGGCGCTGCTTCAAAATTTTCATTATACTACTAACATTAATTAAACTATGTTTCTCTGCCCAAGTTACTTAAATGGCGTAGTTTTTATAGTGTAAAGCTAGATAATAGCATGGCTTACTCAAAAACAACATTTAAATATGCGTCGTTAGATTACACGCTGTGACAGAATACGTAGGTAAGAAAAATAAAGATTCACAGCTCCTCCCCCGTAGGTGATAGCGTGATAATATGTTTCCAGAGTTAAATTATGGTTTACTAAATAAATAACATGTCATTTTGTGCATTCAATTATTTTGTGCATTAAATTACGAACAAAAACCTTTTAAAATCAATATTGCTTACCTCCTATAACATACGGCGTGATAATATGTAGCCTAAAGCCTTCCTTGGTTTACAAAGAACATTTTTGCTGAATTTCAATTCAATCTATCCAGTAGTTTTGGCGTGAAGCCGTACCATACACACAGACAAACAGACAAACAGACAAAAATTCTAAAAAGTCACTTTTTGACATCAGTTATGTTTTTCTAACAAAAGCCACTTATTTTTTCTCGAAAATTCTCAATGTACAGTTTTTCTTTCGTTACTGTTTTATTATATGTATAGATTACTTTGTAAATTTCGTTCACTTAATTAATTCATAAGCTTAGTTTTGCAAAAATAAACCAACCCACATCTTTCTCCCATTTACCAAAGTAATTGTCATGGTTTCGGAAAGGTAATTTTGGTTAATTTCAAATTTATACCATACGTACATAGCATACGTTTAGTCGACCAAAGACGTATGGAAGAAAAAGTCATGTTCCGCCGACCCCAAATAAAATGTGATAAGGCAGACTTGGAGAGAAAGAAAATACGTTTTATTTGCGGCAAACATGAAGCATAAAAACAACACAAAAAAATAACAAGTTAAGGGAAAACATGCGTCACATCCACGTAAATTGGCCATCGCTTAGCATAAGCTTTGGATGTAAATTGGATTATTTTTTCCGAATAGTAATATACAACATTTAAAATAGTGGATTAGTTTCAACGTATTCACGGAATTATCGAGATATTGTGGGTTTGTGGGGTCATTTAATAACTAACTATGGACAAATAATCAGCTGAGCGCTTAGTATGGGGATGGCCTGAAACACAGGTTTTTATTAGCCTAGCTCAGGCAGGTCGCCACAAGTTATAATGTCAGTTCCAACGCTCCTTTCATAGGTAATTAAAAACGTATAATTAAACTAGCTTTTATATTAGTATTTAAGCCAATCTGTTAAGAACTTGGTACTACAAAGTATTTATAAGATTGTAAATGTATTACTTGGTAAAAGGACCTAAATAAATATTATTATAAAATTATAAATCTGTAAATGTTCTAAACTGCAATAAAAGTTTGCCGTGACTTTTTACCAGTAATGTAACCATTAATGTAGTGTATAAATAGCACTGTTATAGTGCAAGTTACAAGTCTACAATAATAAATTAACACCTACCTCCCATTAAACTGTAGGTATTACACATTATCTGTTGGTATAAATTTAATTCCGCCCGTCGCAATGCGTAAATCGTGCTAAATGACTGCGACATTCAACTCACTTGTCAGTTTTTGTAACACTTTTTCATGCTAACACCCTCGGATTTTCTTATAGGGGTGAAATCCTGGGTATATAAGGAAGGAGGTAAATTATGACATGAATGCTGTGTCATTATAGCGTAATCAGCCTATAATGTTCCCACGGCTGGGACACTGCCCTCCTTTCTTCGAGAGTGAGTGGGCTGTAATCTACCACGCGGGCCAAGTGCGGGTTAGTAGAGGTCACACCACTTCTTCTTCGAATTTTTTGGTTCTATGTCGGTTCCCTCATGTTTTTCGCGGCATTATGATTTTTATTAATAAAGTAGACTTTCAGAGCTGTTTCTTTGTATTTTGCACTCGGTTTTGATAAATCAAGTTTTGAAGAGGCATACGCTGACGGAATTTATAATTATTTTTCTTATTTTGTGTCAGGACGTGGGGCGTTTGTGTCAGCGGGGCGATTGTGTGAATGGCCTTGACAGTCGTTTTTTGTCGGGGGCAAGGCAAATGGGTTATTGAAACGTGCCTTTTTCGATAAGATTCGCGAAAAGTGTTATTTACTTTTCCATAGGACTTAAACATAACCGGCAAAAGGTGTTCTACAGGTAAAGAAAGACAGAAAAATTGTTTCACACCTCTGCTTAGCCGCTTGAGGCAAATAGGCGTGACAATTGCCAGTTAATAGTTCCAGTTAGGTGTTAGTGAGGCTGACTGGATGAGAGCAGGGGTTTTTTTTTTTCAGGATGGTAAATTATCGAATGACCCCTCCCGCTCTGGGTGGAGCAGAAGGGAGTGTCAGACTCAAAATAGGGAATAGGCCTGACTTACGAGTTGTAGGTCGTGAATTCGAACCCGGGCAGGCACTTTGTGTATTTAATTTCATGACCACTGGTCTCAAAACGGTGAAGGAAAACATTGTGAGGAAACCGACATGTCCTAGAACATCATCATTTCAGCCGAAAGACTTCCACTGCTTGAAATAGGCCTTCCCTAAGCACCTGCACTTCGACCGGGTCTGTACTTCTCGCATCCAACGAGTTCCTGCGGCCTTCACAAGTTCGTTGGTTCACCTTGTGAGGCATCACCACTGCTCTCAAAACGGCGAAGAAAAACATCGTGAGGAAACCGACCGTGTCCAAGAACCAAAAACTCGAAGACATGTGACATCTACCCACCCGCACAGAGTCCACATGGTAGATTCCCTCTCACTGAGAGGAGGCCTGTGTCCCAGCGTTGGGAACATTACTTATAGGCTGATGATGATGAGGCATACTGCTTCAGTTCCCTCCTAAGTTTTTAAAATTAATTAGTTATTTTAAATTCAGTGTTCAATACTACAACTCGTAAAAATGAAAGCTTCTTTATCATTAATTCCCGGCGAAAATTTTTAGTCCTTAATTAAATTCCAATGACTCTGAAAAATTAATTTTCTACAGTTAGGTAAAATGAAATTATTTGTTCATTTTGAAATGTTGTATTGAAGAGTAACGACATTTTTTTATTTAATCTTTTCGCACACAAAAAAAGGTACAAAGGTGGACTGCCTTAGGCATTGTCTACCAGACATTATTTCACATTATTATTTAAAAATCAATCAAAAGTCATTTATTCACATTAGGCTGAGAATCAGCACTTTTCGGACGTCAAAATTACAAAAGACAGTCCCCCAAAAACGCCCGCCCTTCACCACTTCCTAGTGCTATCGCTGGGAAGAAGAAGTGGCCCAACAAACTCCCCAGCAGCACACCTGTCTGTTCAGTTAGAATATAGTTGCATGTATACAATACTAGGAACCTATGTTCAGTAATTAACATTACAAGAAACTTAAATTATTTGCCATATGTCAGCTAGCCACGCCAATATAACAACAAATAAAAAAAAATTAAAAAATTGACATTATTTTTATGGCTTCATCTATCAACTCGTTCCTTGTCGAAACAATAAGAGACCTTTTACTTTTAGATGAATACCTACATGTGGATATAGGCTTTTACTTTTACTAACCCCTACAGAAGAAGAGAGAGAATCCCTATACACAAAGCACTATTGCTAACAGTTTATGATAAAAATAGTGCTTTTAATTGGGGTTAGTAAACACACGATAGGTAGTTTATTTACCTACTTATTTATTATTAAACCATTTATCTACAGTCACGAGCAACGGTGTGTATACACTCGGCTTTATTCAAAAGCGATTTACTCCTTTATTTTTAATGAAATTTTATGTTGTTACGAACATAGCCTTTTCGAACCCAAAGGTTATGTAACGTATCGTATTTCAAACAAAAATCGAAAAGAAAAGCGAAAAAATCGCAATTGAAAGTTGCCAAGTGTTGACATATTGGTGTTCGTGACTGTACACATTATATCATCTGCCTAGCCTTTTCCCAACTATGTTGGGGTCGGCTACCAGTCTAACCGGATGCAGCTGAATACCAGTATTTTACATGGAGCGACTGCCTATCTGATCTCCACAACCCAGTTACTGGGTAATATGATACCCCTTGGTAAGACTGGTTGTCAGACTTTCGGGCTTAACCCGTAACGACTGTAAAAGATCCACGATGACAGCCGGGACCAACGGCTTAACGTGCTTTCCGAGGCACGGAGGGACCCCTCCGTGTCTCGGAAAGCATGTTGGTATGTAAAGATGGTCACCCATCCACAGACCAATCGTGGTAAGCGTAGCTTAACCTGACCGATCGACCTGTGCGGCTGTTATTATTTAGCCACGATATACAGGTAGATTTTTGATATGGGCTTTATTAGCCGTTACTGTCCTACTGCTGGGCAAAGGCCTCCCTACTCCTCTTCCACCTCTCTCTGTCCAGAGCTGCCAAGGAGCAGTCTTTATTAAATGAGTCCAGCTCATCCCGCAGGTACCTTACGTACAGGGAAACGGTCCTAGGATACTGTTTTTATTTTTTTTAAACATTCACAGATTTTGAACTTGATTTAAAAGAGTGTCCGTGGAGTTTCTTGCCCGTTCTTCTCCATACAGATCTACGTTTTGGAATGGGCAACTAGCTTCAACTTTCTGACTGACTGACCGACTATTTAATTTTGACAATTCAAAAGTGCCTGTAAATGGTTTATTTGAAATAAATGATTTCAGTTTGAGTTTGGGTTTGAAATCAAATTACAGTCAGCAAGAAAATGGGCCATTTACATAAACTTTTTTGATGCCAATCGATCGACTGAGGTTTGAATACTAGAAAGGTCATAAGTCGCAAAATACTTTTCCCATTAATTTCGCAGGAAATGAGACTCCCGATTTGTGTTATATTATTGACAGACTGGCAGCTTTCACAAAAAATAACTTCACGAGATATTTTTTGTGACGAGATATAATTTAAAATTAGTTCAAAGTTCTTGAAACATTTAAATATACAACCAGTACATAATTGACAGCGAATGCCTTCGTAGTACTTACACTAAAACTTTCAATTTTATACTAAACTAGGTTAGACACGCTAACACGTGAGCGTTGGCACTAAATTTAAATATACCACGCTAAGTTAGCATAATAACAATTTTCTTTGACGTCATAGCTTGCAACAACTTCCATATAAACTTTATTCCTTCACACGTAAGGTTGAATATCTTTCCTTTATTTTTTCTATTTAGTATCTTTCATTAAAAATTTCGGCTCATGCTACTTTACACCACACCTTTATTGCTATGAGGATAAAGTTCGAAATTGATGTTCAATTCCAGGAATGTTTTTAAGTTCATATATCAGTTGACTCGTAAAACTAAAATGGAATTTTCTTACTACTTTAAATTCCACTTTTATTAAGCCTAAAAATAGTGCAGGCTTTTACATAAGTTACCGTGGTAAGTTTTTTGTTTTTTTTTTTTAATTTGTACCAAGTAGATAGGGTAGTAGTCTTACCAAAATAAAATGGTTGGCCTATAAATGGAATTATTAATATTTCCACAAACAATAAGTACAGTCAGGGAAATTTGGTGTGAGGTAGGTATCACAACTAAATAATTAGTGAAAACCAAAATTCTATTATTATTTTTTTAGAAAAAAATATTTTTATACTACTTACCAGATCATGTTGTTTACTGGTAACTCGTCTATAAATGTACATGTTTTTTTTTGCGTTTTGTTGATTCAAAAGTTGCGTTAAAACTTAAGTACTTAAGTTACAAAGTAAGCTACATGTACCTACTTATAAAGTTTTAGTTACGAAAAAAACCTATGAAGAGAAAATTAACTAAATGCTTGACTGTTGAACAAAGTGAGTAATAGTTACCACCCTCAATAAATAATTTCGGAGGGTATTCAACTTTTCAGTTCCTCAAAGTTTAATGAGAATTTTCGAGTTCCAAAAGCAACTTTTCAGCGCTGGAAGACTTATATTATATTTACTTTTATAACTAATAGCAGAATCTCATCGGTCTATTTACTTAGATAAAACATCATTTTAATTTAGCTACTTGGATAAATATTACTTAGTCATAAAGAGCACCAACCTAATACATTGCTTCTTATGTTCGAAGAATATGTCTGCCTAACAACGTAAATAGCGCAATGAATGTTGTTGAACTGTCAAAATGAAAGTCATTGCTACTGATACGTAATTACCCCGCTGTATTCAACAGTATTAAAATGCATAGTAAAAAAAAAAACAAATGTGTGTGTACAGTCACGAGCAAAAGTATGTATACATTCGCTTTATTAAAAAGCGATTTACTCCTTCATTTTTTAATGAAATTTTATGTTGTTACGATCATAGCATTTGCAAACCCATAGGTTTATGTATAGTGCCGTATTTCAACGTTGCATTTGTTATTTCACGAAAAAATCGCAATTGAAAGTTGCCAAGTGTTGACATATTGGTGCTCGTGACTGTACCTACATTGTGAGTTTAAAAAGAAAAATTGTTTCAGGTTTTAGAACTAAGGGAGAAAAAATATACATTACAAAGAACATAAAACTATATCTGAAAATAATTCAAACACAAAAAAATGGCTATAGAAAATATGTATGGTGAAGGGGATTCTGGGTAGGAAGTGAACATTTAGATGACAGTACCTAGACGAAGCTGTAATGACAGAAAAAGATGGCCTCCAATTCATTGTGATAGTGGCCGAAAACACAAACAACACTTATTTAAAACTCAGACAAGGAGACAACATAATTAGAATTTGAAATAATACACTCCTTGCGATTGGGACGATAGCTCTGCAGCTGCATTGTACAGACGCCAGCAGGTCAAGCTACCCAAAACTGTCAAATTTTCCCAATCGACCTTGAGCCTTAATACTTTCGCGATAAAGTTGAAAATCTATTAAAGAAATTTGACAGATTGTAGTAGCTTGATGTGCTGGCGTCTGTACATGGATACTCGTAGCATTTCCTACTGCTGAGGCACAGCTGTGCCTCCTCTTTTCGAGAGGGAGTGGGCTATAATCTACCACGTGGACTCTGTGCGGGTGGGTAGATGTCACATGTCTTCGAGTTTTTGGTTCTTGGACACGGCCGGTTTCCTCACGATATTTTTCTTCGCCGTTTTGAGAGCAGTGGTGATGGCTCACAAGGTGAACCAACGAACTTGTGAAGGCCGCAGGAACTCGTTGGATGCGAGAAGTACAGACCCGGTCGAAGTGGAGGTGCTTAGGGAAGGCCTATTTCAAGCGACGTCTTTCGGCTGAAATGATGATGTTCTTGGACATGGCCGGTTTCCTCACGATGTTTTTCTTCACCATTTTGAGAGCAATGATGATTAATTTATTAACACAAAAAGTAGTAAGTGCCTGTCTAAGTACCTACAACTTATAAATCGAAGCCGTTACCAGTGCGCCACCACTGCTCTACGGAAACCACTATTCATTTGTTATTTTTATTTAGTTATTTTCAACTTATCGTATGCTGCACTGGTTGTTGTCATCACGTCAACGCCGGCTTCCAACTGGAAACCAGCGCTGGGGCTGTCTCGCACAGGGTCGTAGCATTATGCTTAGTGATCGCTGTTTTGCGTGGTTGGTTGAACATGGACTAAACCAAATATGCATCTATTTGGTTTAGTCCATGTTCAACCACCATAATCTTTACCCCCGACCATGTTGAACCCCTAATTGTTTACAATACATTGGTCATATTCGTGACCAATGTATATATGTGTTGTGTATTCCCTTTGTGTCAAGGGGCCAATGATGGAATCAAGATGTGGATACTAAAAAACACGCTTTTAAAACGCACTAAAAATTATAAAATAATTAAATTGACTTAAATTGAATTCTTAAAGCGTGGAGCGCACTTACAATTAATTCAAAAAGCGTTCCACGCTTTTAAAATTCTCCTACATTAAACCCTACTTTAAACTACATATTTATTTATTTATGGATAGCCTTGCTGTTATTCAAGTAAAATAGGGTGATATAATCAGCTACCTTTTAAACGAACAAATTAAATTAGCCTGTCTGCTACAGTCTAGTCCCACTGCATACGTTATTAAGCTTGTGTGACCTTTAAGTTCACTTTAATCTATTAAAACTTTAATATGTTGAAAGCGTTTGTCCCTAGAGGAAAACGATCAGCACTCGATGGAAACAGAAATAGTTAAGGTATTGTTAGGAGATAGGGAAACTGTATTTCCCACCGATAAAGGAAATCACCAGGCGGTTGGTCAGCTCTTCCCGTGGCTGGCTTATTTTAAGGCCAAAGAATCAGCATTGCCATCCAACGTGGCAACGCTGCCAGCCTTTTGGGCACTTTTCCCACTAACAGTGATGTGGACGAATTTTTTAATGCCCAATGAGCCTTTCCCTTTTTTTCCCTTCATATACTTGTACATAATATATAATTATATATTTTAGAGATAGATTGTACTTAAGATTTCTTAATAAGCTTGTATTACAATAAAATTTAACACAAAAAAGGAAAGATTTGTTTTAAAAGGTTTGAATATTTAAAAATAATGTACGATGAAATTAAATGATGAAAGACAAAAAATTTTTTTAAAAGGTCGTTCTTTGTGATAAGATCGCCCAGTGTATCACTCTTTGTCATCATCTGCCTAGCCTTTTCCCAACTATGTTGGGGTCGGCTTCCAGTCTAACCGGATGCAGCTGAATACCAGTATTTTACATGGAGCGACTGCCTATCTGACCTCCACAACCCAGTTACTGGGTAATACGATACCCCTTGGTAAGACTGGTTTTCAGACTTTCGGGCTTCTGACTACCCGTAACGACTGTCAAAGATCCACGAATGAAAGCCGGGACCAACGGCTTAACGTGCTTTCCGAGGCACGGAGGGGTCTCAGTATGTAAAGATGGTCACCCATCCACAGACCAACCGTGGCAAGCGTAGCTTAACCTGACCGATCGACCTGTGCGGCTGTTATTATTTAGCCACGGGCCCCCTAATTTATATGGTGTACATAATAAAGAGTATTTTATTCTACGATTAAACGGAAAGTATCCATTTTTAGATTAAAACTAAGAGATATATCGTCATGATCATCGACACTCGCAAGGGAATCAAAACCCGTGAACTCAGAATCTTGAAATTTGGTACGAAGCAACGTCTTATAGCACAGATAAAGGAAAAATTGCGAAAACCGTAAATTTTTAGTAACATACCTACAAATTTGTACGGAACCCTCGGTGCGCGATTCCGATTGATCGGTTTTTTTAGTCTTCAAAATCGTGAATACAAAAGAAATAACCATGACTCTTTCATTCTATTTCAGGCTTTGCAATGATGTCGCATCGAAGAGGAATCACACACTGAAACCCCGGGTCGTTCTGCCTGAAAACTATGTCAAAGGTAGGCGTACCTATTACCCAACATCAATAAGCATTTTCTATGAATAATTTACATGACAGGCTCAATTGCACTGGGGAAATCGATAAAGTTGTTCTATGATGACCTACGATAACAATCGTACATCGTATCATAATCAGTTTACAATTTTCCCACTACAGGGCCACATGCCTCCTCTCTGTGATAGGAACTGAGCCATTATCCACCACGTGGGCCTACTACGGGTTGGTATCCACCAACTCGTATTAGGCCCACGTCATAAGTCCTTGAGTTTTTTTTTTGGAACGAAGTTCCTTATCTCGCGTTGCGAAAGGGGGCTAGACGTAAAAAATTAAGACCAAAAGTTGGAACGACACTTTTTGCTATAGTTGTAACCCGTGCGGCGTGCGCGTGTTTCTCTGTCTGTCTCTCTCTCTCTCTCTCTTATAGAAAGCAAGCCAGTTATACTTCGTTCCATCCGGGTGTCCCTTGACACCTCTCAAGTTTTTTTTTTTGTTTTAATTCTAGAACATGTCGGTTTGTCGCGATGATTTCCTTCACCGTTTAGAGCGAAAGCGGTGATGATTTATTACACAAAGAAAATAATGTGCCCACCTGGGTTCTAACCCGCAACCTACGAGTACGACACGTAATTCGGGTAGTTAGGCCACAACTGCTCTTGCACACAAAAAAAAAACTATGCTGTTGACATCATACAACAAATTGATATTTATACCCCATTGAGTACATAACAATCCTTGTCAGATAGTGTCGTGTGTTGTGACAGCGACAGTACTTGATAAACATCCTGACTGGATCCTTTTGCCCATACTCAATCCCTGAAGGACCGAAAAGATATCCCTTTTATTGTATCTACTCGAGCCGCAATGGCCACGGAACGAACAAAATTCCGAAACGTCAAAAAGATTTTCATCCGAACAAACGTTAAATCGTCCGTTTCTATTGTCAAGTAACAACCGTGCGTCCATTATACAATTTGATACAAGACAGTGCCTTTATTTCGAAGCAGTAAAGGCGGGTTTCCTAGTTCAAATAGACGTGCTGCTGACCGCACTTGTGACGTTATCGTTGGGTAGCCATAATTGGGTAGGAAAGTCAACCGATTGTAATCTTAGGACATTGCGGTATTTTCTAGTAATAGGATTAAGAGATAATATGGCACTCGCTTTGTATGAAGTATCAGTATTAAGTTGCATATCTTTAGATATCCTTGAAAAAGTCAAAGTCAAACTGAAATGAAAACTCAAAGAATTTATTTCAAATATACCAATTACAGGCACTTTTGAACTGATGACAGTTCAAAAGCTTCATCTTTCTGACCGACTTTCAGAAAGATGAAGCTAGCGCCAGGTGCGCGCTAGGTGCCTATGGAGAAGAACGGGCAAAATACTCCACGGGCTCTTTTTAATCCTAAAATTGTTACAAAATATTGGTTGGATTCGCATCAGCACCCTAATTGCGTAACACACGATCAATCTCAATCTGAATCATTTTGAAGGATATTCATAATCCATTGCTTCATATTTTCGAAAAATTTGTCTGCCTAACAACGTTAATAATGCAATGAATGTTGTTGAACCGTCAAAATGAGAACCATTGCTACTGCCAGTGTGTTATTCAATTACTCCGCTTTTGACCATAGCTTTAATTCGGAAAGGTGAAAGTTAATGGACTATTAGTGTTAATATTATTGGGTAAAAAAGACTTAAAAACGTTTAAGATTTATTTATTTGACGTTTAAGATAGCACAGCACTTAGCTAAAGTATGATAAAGAAAAACCACTTAAACGCAAATTTTCACGGGCTTTTCCTAATTGTAAAAATTCCCCTTAATCGATTTTCAGGTAAATTGGAGTTTAGGAAACAGTTTCCATTTCATCGCTTGCAATTAGGTACCCGTAATGGTATCCCGGAAATTGTCGGGATGTTATTAGTTTCGATGAAATTGACAGGACAACGGTTAGTGATCAACACGTGTTTATAGGGATACCTCCTTATAATTACAAAATATCTTTTCCGTGAGCAAAATTTCGAAGTTCAGTAGACTTGTTTATTGTTGTTATTAACACACGATTTTAACAATAGGTTTATATAGGACTTCAGGACATAATTTGCAACCAGCCCCAGCAGTCTCGACATTCATAGCGATCGCTTTACGACCGAATTCGGTCGCAAAGTCCTGTCACTCCATACATTTCACCTGTCAATTCGGGACTTTGCGTAAAGCGATCGCTATGAATGTCGAGACTGTTGGGGCAGGATAACTTTTATCCTACCTCCTACTACTAATATTATAAACGCGAAAGTTCGCGAGGATGGAGGGATGGATGTTTGTTACTCTTCCATGCAAAAACACGGATTTGGATGAAATTCGGCACAAAGATAGTTTATAACCAGTATTAGCACATAGGATATATATATATATTCCCACGCGATCGAAACCGCGGGGCGCTGCTAGTCTTTAATAATTTAATCCCACTTTTGTTCAGAAATGCGGCCACCGGCGCGGAAGGGCCAACCGGTCATCGTGGAGTTCAGCATCTATGTGGTAGACGTCAACTCTATCAATGTTGAAGACATGGACTTCAGGTGAGACTATTACCTACTTTTCGCACAACACCTTCTTTAAAATAATATTATTATTTAGTCGTGGTGCAGCAGCAGACAAAAGCATAAAAAGTTAGGGAAACTAGCTTTCTGCCCATTTTTGCTAACACTAAGCGTACTTCTGGATTTTCAACCCTCAGAAACTAGAGTTGAAAATCGAACAGTGCAATAATATTAAGACTTTCATATAGTTGTTTCCGTCAGTGAAAACTTTAACTCTTCCACTCTCTTCAACTTCGGGCATTCTGTCTGACTCTTCAAATATTCCTGGGCCATCTTTTAAAATAGGTGTACCCTAAAAAAGAAATGACGGGCCACGCCATTTCTTTTTTGACGCCTGCTGCGACGATGTCCAATGGTTTTCCAATAAATATATCCCACTAATATTATAAACGCGAAAGTTTGTATGGATGGATGGATGTTTGTTACTCTTTCACGCAAAAACTACTCAACGGATTTGGATGAAATTTGGTACACAGATAATTTATAATATTCACACGGGATCGAAACTTATGCAGGTAAAACCGCGGGGCGCAGCTAGTAATAATATAAATATATATTTTTAAAAAGTTTCGGTATACGGCCAGCTTATCATTTCGTCAGACAGTTTGGGGATCGCAGGAAACAGCGTTTCCCGGCTGTCATGTGGACACTAACCCGGAAGCTTAGCATTGCGTGAAGATTGTGGCAATTTCCTTTTCACCAGTAAATTGTAGCAGTCGTTAAGAGGTCAATATAACCTCTACTGCAATCGCCTAAGGAACATACGTTTTAAACTTTAACTCAACAGAATAGTGGCAAGATTCACATGAACTTTGATTTTTATTTAAAAGCTAACTAAAACCTTATTATTTTGTAAATAAAGTTCACATTCGTTATATGACACTTACTTAGTAAAGTCCAAATTCAAAGTCCAAAGTATACCTAAATAATTTTGAGTCGCCGCCGTTTAAATTTAAGGCAATTTAGTGATCTTTGTTTATTGATTGTTTGGCGCCGACTCCAAATTACTTAGGTATACTTACATTAGTTTAAGAACTTAGTTATTAAGGTTAAATAAAAAAGGCTTATTATTTTTTGCTTTTCAGTTTTTTCGGCGGTTTAATTTTTTTGTTAAAAAGTTTTTTTTGCGACCATTTGCTTAGTTTTGTGAGTGAATAATAAAACCTGCTCAGATGGAGATTCACAGATGACTCCGCCCGAAGTGTAAATGTGGTGCAATAGGGTAGTTGCCTGGGTAAAAAATGATTATTATATTTAGTCCGTCAGTTAGATTATCGAAAAATAATGGACACGTATTTTTTCTTTTGTCAATCAAACAAAAAATGACAAACATAAAGCGCGTCAAAATTTGGGAGTAGGGGGTCATGACGTCACGCCTTGCTAAAAAGTGTAGCAAGGCATGACGTCACGCGGAACTTTAACGGGCGATATCTCCATCATTTTTTATATAATTGACAAAAGAAAAAATACGGGTCCAATATTTTTTTATAATCTAACTGACGGAATAATTAGATTTGTTTAGGCATCTAGCCTATTCCACAAATAATGTGGCACTTAGTATCGTGCCCAGCTACAGGACAGTTGATGGACGCTACTATAGTTGCCAAGCTCGTAGTCAAATTCTGGGCTGACTGTAAGTACATAGGGGAGGAAGAAGACCGCCAAGGATTGTTTAGAGACTTCAAAGCTCTGGTTGATTGGGTCCTTTGTTAGGTAACTACTCAGAACTTATGCACACCGTGTCGTGAACAGAATACCTCTTCACATGTAAATTGCAACCGTGTGAAGCCGAGTTTACTATAAATACGCCACTGTACTCCTTAACACAGGTTATCTTTTAACCAAGCTGGGATCTTCCCCAGGGATGTGCCTTATAGGCGTTGCGCAGGGGTGGTTCCGGAGTTGGTCTTTTAAGAGGAACCGTGACCACCCCTATGTGCGGATGGTGATCACCGGGGTGGTTTTAGTGAGGTAAAAATCCCACACTCCCCGACCCCTCTCCCCGGAGGTCGGATGCCTTTCGAAGGTTTCCCCCCGAAAACAAAAGGTTATCTTTTAACCAAGCTAGGAATACAGCCACTTATCAACCATTTTATTGTATTCATTGTACACTATAAACGATTATGTAAATATTGTCATCATGTACAGTCAACAAAAGAGATAAGTATGCAGTGTCGTCGGATACATTTGAAGTTTAGTAAGAAACGGATTTATGTTTTCAGATAAAAGTTGATTTAATTAATAGAAAACAAACAGTTCATTTATCAAACTAAATTTCATTTCGGTTTACCTTTTACCCTGCATACTTATCTCTTTTACAATGTTTTTGATGAATAAATTATAGTATTACTATTGTCTACACTTCTTTTTCTTCTCTCCTTTCTGTCTGCGGGAAAAAATAGAAGTATCCCTTCTGTTACACTGTTTACTGATTGTGGAATTCACTACCGCCTGACATTAGGGACTTCATATCATAGCTATGATGAAGTGGACAGATAGTGTTCTTTCACTCTTCTTTTCAGGCGGTAGTGAATTCGATAATCGCACCGCGTGCACCGTGAAGGAGTAGGAGTAGAAGTCGGTGGATGTATTTTTTTTTAGTATGATATAATTATTACCATTCTAGTAATATTTATTTTAGAAGTATTTATGTATGTTTATTTGTATGTTTGTTAGTATATTCTCGTAATTTTTGTTTAGTTTTTAAGTGATTGGTTTTTTTGATTCTATGTATTATTTTTTGTCTCCTTTGCTCTATCACACGCTGTCTACATCTCTGTATCTATTGTTCTATCTCAGGTATGCTGGAAGAGATTTCTTATGAAATAAGCATCACCTCTGTACCTATTTTTTTCTGTTCTGCTTTTCATTCTCTGTTTATAAATAAAATAAAAATAAAAATTTTCCTCATTCCTCCGTATCACATATGTCAACAGATTTCTACAAAACGTTTCAGCTGCCGGTGTCACTTTCAGACTTCAGCTTATGTACTTACTTCTCATTCTATCCCTTTAACGTAAATAATAAGATATATAATCTATTTAAAGCTATTTTGATTATTATGTAAAGCTATTTTTGAAAGACAATAATACAACGAATGGAAACCGTATTAAGGTCCTATATTAACATTCCTCTCATCATAATACCTGACATTATTTCGTAACTAGCTTCTGCCCGCGGCTTCGCCCACGTGGATGTCGGAAATTATCCCACGGGAACGTGCTAACAGGATAAAAAGTATGTGCTTCCCCAGGATGCCATCTATATCTATGCCAAATCAGAAGTTCAGTGGTTTAGGCGTGAAAATGTAACATACAGTTTCAAGTTCAAATCCTCCCCTTAAAAACCGAATTACCCGTTTTTGTCCCGTCAGTGGTAAATTTTCGACAACTTTACATATTTATTATTAATTTATTTTCTGTCAAAAGTATCAATACTGAGTTTCGAGTTACTCAGACCGCGCATTCAATTTCTTCGACATAAACTTAACACCCCTATATCCCCCTTTGAGGGAAAGCTTTGAAAAACTTACTTACTTAGGCAAATTTCAAGTTTATTAACTAAATGAATAAGATTTTTCATATAAACTGTATCCCCCGCTTTTCACCCCCACAGGGAATTTTGAAAAATCGTTTGGGATTGTTCATAACTTGATTCAAATATTATTTATACCAATTTTCGAGTTAATCAAGCCACGCTTTATAATCCTCCCTTGTAAAATTAACTACCCCTTTTCAACCCGTTAGGGGTAGATTTTCGAAATACCCTGATGCATGGTTACTCTTTATTTTTGGTCTTAAGTATAAACCCTGAGTTTCGAGTTAATCGGACCGCGCATTCAAATTATTCCACACAAACTTCAACACCCTTATATCCCCCTTTGAGGGGTAGTTTTGAAAAACATATAATGAGAAACTTTATTACTTACTTAGGCGAGTATTCTTGAAAAGTTTCAAGTTTATTAACCTAATGAAGAAGATTTTTCATATAAACTGTATCCCCGCGTTTCACCCCCACAGGAGTGGAATTTAAAAAAAATCGTTTGGGATGTATTCATAACTTGACTCAAAGATTATTTATACCAATTCTCGAGTTAATCAAGCCATGCAGTAAAATCCTCCCCTGAAAAATTGACTAGGTACCCCATTTCAGCCCGTCAGGGGTAGATTTTCAAAAAACCCTGATTCCTTTCTTTCTTTTTCTTTCTTTGATTTCTTTTCTTTCAATATTAGGTATAAATACTGAGTTTCGAGTCAACCGGACTGCGCGCTAAAATTCTTCCATACAAACTTTGAAACCCCCCAATCCCTTATTAGAGGGTAGTTTAGAAGAAAAAGAACTGACAATCTTCATAATTTATTTAGATAAGTATTCGTGCTAAGTTTCAAGTTTATTAACTCAAGGAATAAGACTTTTCATACAATCTTTCATCCCCTATTTTATCCCCTTGTGGGTAGAATTTATCAAAATCCTTTCTTAGCGGATGCCTACGCTATAAGATCTACCTGCATGCCAAATTTCAGCCCGATCTCTCCAGTGGTTTGGGCTGTGCGTTGATAGATCACTATGTCAGTCAGTCAGTCAGTCACCTTTGAGTTTTATATATTTAGAAGATACTTTTCCGGCATAAAAAGTACCCAGTGTGGTGCCCAGGATATTAAAGAATAATTATACCAAGTTTCATCGTAATCGAACCGGCAGTTTTTGCGTGATGCCTGAACAAACAGACAGACAAAAATTTTTTTAGTCACATTTTTGGGTTCGGTGTCGGTCTAGTAACACCCCCTGCCATTTATTTTTTTGATTTTTCAATGTACAGAATTTTCACTTCTACAGATTTATTATAAGTATAGATATCCCTCAGTAAAAATGTTTGAGGATTTTGGCATAAATGTGTGTAATAATATGAATCTTTAAAAACATTGTGCAGTTAACAAAAGAGAGTACGATACGCAGGCTATTTACAAATTCCTTCAACCGGAGTTGCGTATTACATATTCAAATCTTTGACATTGTTCGTCTGAGCTCTGTCTTAAAAAGTCATGTCATGGCATTCCAGAAAACAAATCGAATTTCATGGGTGTTCATTTTTGCGTGGAACCCTGTTTTTTTTTCTCCTCATAACATTAGCTATCTATCAGAAATTAACCCGAACAAACAGACAAACATTTAAAAAATTTAAACTAGAATTCGTCGATAATACTGTTTTACTGGGGATCACGCTTGACTCAAGGCTTTAATGGGGTCCTCATTTAACATCCCTTGCAGTTCAGCAGCATAATTATGCTGTGAGAAAATTCGTCAATTTACTGATGTTGATACCGCGAGACTAGTCTATTTTAGTTACTTTCATAGTATTATGTCGTACGGTATTTTACTATGGGGATGGACAGCAGACATCGAGTATATTTTTATTCTGCTGAAAAGAGCCATCAGTGCCATAATTATAGCAATCAATCAATCATACATTTATTTTTTTGTGAAACATAGGTAACAAAAAAATAATAATAATACAGATCTTAAAGGTAAATACAGTGCGCTATGTTTTGTCTATGGTAAGACATACAAATATGGGTAGTTTTAAACTTTACAGTCAAAAAAATTCAAACAATGTCAAAAAAAATAAAAAAATGTCAAAAAAAAGCCAAAGCCTCCAGGCATTTCAAATCTGTCTCGTATACATACTTATTGCTGCCTGTAAACACTTTGAAAAGGCTCGTAGGCAGTTGTTTACTTTTCAGGACAATTATTTTATTATAATCACTAGCTTCAGCCGCGACTTCGTCCGCGTAAACTTTCATGTTCCCTCGACCCACCGCGTCGCATCGCATCGCCTGCCCGCTCTATTACTTCGTTTTCACTTAGAGTTCTTTCTGACTTCTTTCTTTTTGCTCGGGCCCTAAGTGTCTTAGGGTGACGTTAAACAGCCTATTATACTTATTTTTTTTTTCTTTTTTTTATTATTATTAAAAAAAATAGCCTATTATAGCCTTCTTCAACAATTAGGCTATAAAAAAAAGCTATTCCGACTGGTAGTTCTAGAGATTTGCACATTCAAACAAACAAACTCTTTAGCTGATAGATTGCCACTATTTTGTTGTCTAGTACCTACACACCAAACAGGATATGTTTGTCGAAACGGACAGCGATTGTTTCAAATAAAGTGTGGTCCTAAAATGGCTGGTGTTCCAAGAATTTCCGTTTAAATATTAATTGTATATAAACGAACTGGTATTACGGGCTGGTGGCTACCAGCCCGCAATTCCACGTCAATGCGCGTGTTTATATAAACGTTTAAAATTTGTTCGCACGAGGACATTCTAACCAAACATGTGTTCGAATTCCAGAAACTTTTCATCCTGTTAATTCGTGTTTTATGTTCTAATTTCAACCCAGACCTGCACAATATTTGTGTTTGGACCCACAAAATAATAAACAAACAGAAACCGTTTCTGTGCTGTTTAGCCACCTTTTTCTGGCCTTTCTTGCGAACTTACCCAACCCTGTTGGGATATTAACTAAACACCTAGGTACGCGCCTATGTTCATTGGTTTAGGGCCAGGGATTCTTAACCTTTTAACATACAGTGCCACCAAAAGTTTGTGTACATTTTTAACCGACTTTTAAAAAAGGCGGAGGTTCTCAATTCGGATGTTTGTATTTTTTTTTTTATGTTTGTTCGCGCATAACTCCGTCGCTTGCCAACCGATTTGAAAAATTCTTTCGTTAGAAAGGGTATATTCCCAAATGGTCCCATAGAAATTTCATCAAAAACGGTTCAGTAGGTTGGTTTTTAAACCAAAATTACTGGTAGAAATTACAACTTAAAAGTGAAAAATAAAAACTTTTTTGCAAAAAAAATCAACCGACTTCTAAAACGACACTACAAAGTGAAAAATAACTTTAATTTCGGAAATCGGTGGCAAACAACGAAAATGTGAACCCAACGACACCGACTTCCGAAAGCGTACAAGACTTAAGCTGCAATACCACATTAAGAAAAGCGGTTATAAAAAAAAAGTTAATCCCTTACCATAGCTTAGGAAGCTTAATTAGTCAATAAAAATGTTATAGTGTGTGTTATAGTAATGTTATAGGTACAAATATTACAAGCTAGAATTTTAAATCATAATGTGGGATTAGTTACAGCTGAAGTCAAATCAAATCAAAATATTTAATTTCACATAAACCAACATGGGCACTAATTATGAAATGTCAGAAGCTAGGTGCACGGTTCCAATTGGTCATTTCCTATGAAGAAGAGCCGACAAGAAACTCCACGGTTACTCTTTTAAAAATAATTGGCTTTTACAATGTTTTCAAATTACAATAGGTATGGGAGGACAGCGTAGGCCTGTCAGCAAGTACCAGGTTAGTCGAACAATGTCAACTAACTTTTGAAGGGCACTGTATGTGCCTCTCCCAACTTTCTGCTAAAATCACAGCGGCTCCTGGCCTGTTAGTCGACTTCATTTGTTTACATACAGAATACAGGTCATTGCTTCCTCGGGATTGTTGTCATCAAGACATTTTTCTAATAGCAAGAACGCCAGTTTAAATAAACTTTAAGACTAGTTAGAATTTACTTAGAGTAAGATCTTATTAGCAAACTTAATTAACTTTATACCTAAAATTAAACAGGATTGTTAGTTACTTTGGGAGGAATGTTTTAATAAAAGATCACGAATTAAAGGAATCTGGTACAAAATCATCCAGCCGCATCCCTTGAACTCACCGTGGATAGATAACCAGTTGTTGAACAGCAGTGCGATTTTGTAACCATATCACCGTGAAAACTTAGGTGAAGCGAGCGTGGAGTGAGCTGTAATTCCAACTTATGCTAGGGATTGACACTATTGACAGCTCACACCCGTGACATGATTGACAGCTCACCGTGAAAAGTTAGGTAAAGTGAGCTTAACTCAGTTCACCTAACTTTTCACGGTGAGATTTTTACAGAATCGATCGGCTGATGTGACACTGTTATTGCACTAAGGCTTCGTTCCGGACACATTCCGTGTAATAAGTTCTTATACCTAATGGCAAAATCAACAACAGATGTGTGATTTTTGTAATAATTCCGTTGATGATGTTTATCACATATTGGCCGAGTATGTCCGCAACGCAGAATTTAGATACAAATTAGATTGTAGGCTTAGAGAAATAGGTTACGGCAACAGTGTTCTGGCTGCGCCACTTTCTGACGCAGCTAGAGCACTTTACAGACTGGCTATGCTAAGATTTAGTTAAAGATAAGAAAACTAAGTTAAGAAAACTAACCAGGGCGGCGCATGTGCGACAACGCCCTTTTTCAAGAATAAAAAAAAAAATACCTGTACAGCTGTTATACAGTTTATATTTGGAGCATCCATGCACCCTTCTACGCCACTTTACGCCCCCCAAGTAGGGCGCGCCCCACTGGTTGGGAATCCATAGTTTAGGGTATTTTGTGTCCAAGAGCACTGGACCATCACTATGGTCTAGTGCTGGTAATGGCTCCCCCACACATAAACACGATACGACGTCGCGTCGTACAATGCCAATGTCAGACAATGCCATTGCGTTGTGATCTCGCCTTCAAGCATATACAAGACAGAATGATACATGCCAAGTCTGTCACTAGCAGCCGTCCGGACAATCGTTGACGGTCACCATCTGACAATGAAAGGTGGCACCTTTGTTATGTAAATCGAAGGGTTTTACGACACGAAATCGTATCATGTTTATGTGTGGGAGCCCATACGGCCCCGACTTCCGTGGTCGTGGGTCGTGGTCGTGGGTTCGATCGCAGACAGGCACTTTACTTTGTGTACTTTATTCCATCACCACTGACTGCTCTCAAAACGGTGAAGGAAACCATCGTCAGGAAACCGGCATGTCCTAGAATTAAAAAATCGAAGACATGTGACATCTACCAACCCGAACTGGGCCGTTCACTCTACGCAACCCAAGTGGAGCGTGCCCCACCAGTTTTGGCGCAAATGATTTAGATACAATACGATGATTTATACAGAACAAACATTTAGGGTTTGTCTTTCAGTCATGGAACTATTTTATAAAGACGCCATTTCTTTACCTTTCAGAGTGGACATGTTCATTAGACAGACCTGGAGTGAGAGTCGGTTGCAGCTGCCTGAGGATATCTTCGAAGAGGGAGACGACCATGTGACCCTGCCACCAGAGTTCTTCGACAACCTGTGGCATCCTGACCCTTACTTCTTAAACTCCAAGGTCACAGGTAAATACTTTAGTGATATTGAGTAGCAAAGATAATAATATAGGAATACTTAATTGAAACTGTAAAAACAAAGTACGATTTTAAACATAATATTTTTTTTCTTTGAAGACTATCTAGGTTGTATGTTTTTTTACAAAATGTGGTTTATAAAAAGTCTTGAAACTACTTACCTACGCTTCATCAGTTTTTTCGGTAGCTCTCTTTTACTTTGATATAATTCATTCGTAAACACAGTTCAAAACTGTTTTGAATTCAAAGTTCTTATAGTAACAAGTTTCTTTTCTAAATTATATAAATTATGTACTTAATAAAATTGATAATTCGTCGTGACTAGTAACTGAAATATTCCTTCTAGTATAAATATTAAAATAAAATACTATTTTGTTCTACTTAACAATTGAATCCCTTCTTAAATAGTTATTATTATTAAATATTACGAGTAATGCTAAGAAGTAAATAAAATTCTCGTTTGTAATGTACAGCTGGCATCAAAAGTAAGTGTTTCAAATGTCTTTTTCAGCATAATTATTATTAAATATATTCAGGATAATGATTGACACCTACGATAGTTAATTTTAAAATTCCTAAATACTTTTGCTGTTGTCTGTACCTCTTTAACAGTAAATTTTAATAATGTAATCTAATTTATGAAGATAAAAGCTAAGCGTCGGATTTAATAGTACGAATTTATATACAGGGAAAATTATTATTAAATTGAGATGATGTTCGAAAATTCCTGACTTTTTTTGTGAAAAATATGACATGACCAGTTCCTAAAGTAAGTATTTATGAGTGATCCAGTAAAAAAATAACAAAGGGGATGTTTCGGAAAAACAGGAAAATGTTATCGTAGGACTTATTGAACTGTAAAATCGAAATTAATTTTAATTATATTGATGTTGCATTATAGACATACTTTTTATATAATATACTTTATGTGTTGCATTCATTTTATGAAGAAGATCTTGATACTTTTAAAGTTTTAACCCTTAACTGCTGCTACCAGACTGGTTGTTCACCTAAGCTGTCCCAAAAATGTATCAAATATTTGAGAAGTTTTTATATTCACTAACTTATCTTACAAGTTAATTTATCTAACTTTTAACTAAATATGCTTAAGTCTAACAAAGTTTTGCTTTTTAGGAGGAGCAATGCATTACAAACCACGGTCTCCCGGTAATATGAAAGTTTAATCAAAGCTCCTTTGTCACAAAAGCCCGTTGTACATGCTATTTAATGCTTTAGTTTCTTAGACAATCTTTTTGTTGTTTTTGTAGTAACAAAGGATTTATCTTTTGTTTGTAAATACCTACAAGATACATTTTATTTGTTGTTTCTATGATACAAAAGTTGCCATCTTTCATGCTTATCTAATTAATTTTGTATTATATTTTAGGTCAAATAAAGGTTAGCGAATTTAGAATTCGGATACTGGCATGACAGAAAAAAATCCAGTGTATAGTGTGTGGGTGAGTGTTTGTAGTTTGTGGGTGAGCATGTGTAGTGTGGTGTATGGGAGGGTATGTGTAATATGTGGGTGGGGGTGTGTGTGTGTGTGTATTAGGGTCGAATGTCAGTTTATCTACATAGGATTAGACAAACATCTGTGTGTGGTAGAAACGTAATTTTAGAACGAACGCTAATTCCCATTAAAAAAAATCTATTGAAAGTATTGATTCATTGACATTTTGAAACGCTTATTGTTTTGATGAACCTTGCATATTTTCCCTCATAACTTCCGCAGTTTAACAACATACCGTTTACTCGGGAAAGTTAACGCGATTCCACGAAATACGCACATGCCTAACAAACTGATATTGGAGCTCACGGAATGTGTACAACTTGCTTTGTAACTCGTGCATTCGTTCAGAAATATGATGACACATTTCATACTTTTTTACTGAGGTATTTTTCATCTCTATGAATGAAACTGGTATTTTTTTGTTATGCCGTTTGTAGGGTTAGTACACAATGTTGTTATACAGTCACACTACTGACAGTCGAGGCAAATTGTGAGTTATTTCGTCCATTAAGAAGGATGTCGGAATGAAAATACACTAGTCTTGATACTTTTCTGTAAATACAGGGTGGCAGGGACATCGACGAGTAAAATGTAATCATTAATTCAACACACGCTTCTAGACGAAGAGTAGATTTTTTTTTGTAGCTTACCAAAAAAAAAAATCTGCTGTTTCATTGAATAGTGCCTACGTGGTCAAAATATACAGAACAGCAAAATTTTTTTGCATAATTCATGGTTTGCACGTCGACATCCCTGCCTGGAGCATTCATTAAACCTCTGTAATCAGTTTTGATTTTACCTAATATTAAAGTAATTGCGTTGATGATTTCATGGAGATTTTTGACAACAGTGCGATAATTTAAAATAAGAAATGATGGCAACTTCTTATTTATTTTCTCATTCCAAAATCTTTGCTCTATTTGTGAGTATATTGTAAATACGTTGAAAAAGCTTTTGTTAAGCCGGATAGTTATGTAAAAAAACGAATTATTTTGTATTAAATAAATAATGTGTGACATGTACAGCGGGCTTCTAAATCACTTTGCAAAACAATGAATGCTTTCGTTCACTCACTGAGTTTTCACTTGCAAAATAATTTAGCTTAAGAATACCAATACGTTTGCTTGCCAACTATTTAGTTCTCAACACAAATGCATGACAGAATGAGGACATAAACAGAAAGAATAGGAAGAAACTAAATTGAAGGTCTTTAAAATAGAGGGAGAAACCACAACTGTTGGCATCGTAAAAGTTTTTGCGATATTATTAGTGCCCTGACAAGTTATTAACTTTCTTGCATGGTTTTTTCCCTATCTCTGTATTTATTATTCACCTTACGTCGTAAATTTCTACACAACTTTTGTATTATACTAACTTGACCTAGCGTGACATAAAGTTTCTTGCAAACTTTTCTCACTCACCCAATGTAATTAACTTTTACTATTTCTTGAAACTTTTTCTGCAAACTACTTTCTTTTATGTAGTAGTAATATTTCAAGTATTTATATATTGTGTAATATTAATCTTTAAGTATAAATTATTTGAAAAAATCAACATAAAACAAATCTTATTTTTTAAATTATATTATTTCAAGTATCAAAACACATAGTCACTTCTCCTTAGAGCTTAACTAAATAAAATTTGACATTAGCGCATAATTTCGGCTTATCTTGTATGACCAGTTGTAGATAGCAAACTTAATGACGGTCACAAGTTATCAAGCCACTTTAACTTAATAGCTTAGGGCAGCTTTGGTGAACACTCGGTTGGAGCACTAATTATCACTGTATAGTCACTAATGATTATGTGAGCTTGGGCTTACCACGCTAGTTCGAAAAAAAAGGTTTTACTTTTTTACACGCATTTATAATGTTACTATCACAAATATTTATCTTATTTTATGTTAGGGTTAAAGAGATTTTTGGAACGAAGTTCTTTAACGCGGCTTGCGGGAGGAGAAAACTGGTAGAAATCGTCACGTAATGAAAAAGCTTTATGCCCCCTCCATGCGAGTTTCGCTCTAGAAAGAAAGAGAGAGAGATGGTTTCCAAAATTTTTCGTCATGGGTGTCGTTTTCATGGTTTGCGAGGGTGCTAAAGCGTGACATCAAAATGAACATCCAAGATGGCGGTTGCGAAAATTGTAAAATGTTTCATCATGTGTGTCGTTTTCATGGTTTTCGAGGGCGCTAATAGTAAGGGCAAAATTAAAATCTAAGGTGGCAACAACTGCATCAAAGCATCTAAAAACTTCTGCCAGGTGGCTCTGTATTTCAAAGCCAATTAAATCCACACTTTCTCTCTGTGTGTGTCTCTTGCTATGATATACGGGTATGTGTGCATGCGAGTATCGCGTAAGGAACTTCGTTTCTGACGGTGTCCCCCGACTGCATATTGAAACGACCTAGTCTAGTAAATATTAACCTGTCTACGTGGTGTTAAGTGGGCTGACTGCCCAAAGACATTAATTATTACCAATCGTAGTCTGATTTAATAAACCCAATAATTCAGAACTACATTGTTGTTGACTTTGTCTGCCCTTTACAGGAAAAATAAAAACTGTAACCATGAGTTCAGCATAATGGTTCTAAATTTTTTTCGTCGATTATAGAAAAATAATTTTGCTGTTCCATACATTTTGTTCGCTTAGGTAATGCACTTTTCTATGAAATAGCAGATTTATTCTTTAACTGACGAAAAATTTCTATTCTAGTTGGTCTAGGATCATATGTTGAATTTATGCACTGGTTATTTTTTTTCTTTTTTCCTGTATTCTATACACCATAGGAATTTAAAAAAATCCGGCCTTATTCCTTGTCTAAATCATAAAGGAAACGCAAAATTTGAGCTTTCTAGGTCCAAGGGCTTGGGATGGGCGTTGAGGAGTCAGTCACTGAGTGAGTGAGTCAGGACTTATCTTTATAAATATATATACAGGTTGACAGGGAAACTCGACGCACTCCTTGAAAGGGGTAATGACCTCTAGGTAATTAGCAACAAATTAAGTCCAGTCAACTAGGGGTCAAAACTGGGTGGTTAAAAAATTAAAAATTTGCTATTAAAGACCTTTTATTTCTAAGATTATTTTATTTCTAAGTTTTGCAAGCATTTTTTTTAATAATCACTTTTTTTTCAACTTTCAGAAAAGTATCAATTAAATGTTTGGATTGGAGTAGTTTTTTCTCATAATTAATTGTTTTTGGTAACAAGTCAGAAAATTTCTAAAAAATCGAAGAACCGACACAGCTTGGTAACCATACAGTTTTGAACCCTAGTTAACTGGACTAAATTTGTTGCTAATGACCTCTAGTATAACGCCTTTCAAGGAATACGTCGAGTTTTGTCACCCTGTATATATTAGGGTTTAGTTTAGCACACGATTACTCGTAGTATCCTGAAAATTTGTGGTCATAGTGTTTGAAATGTAATTTCCAGGAAAAGAAAAAAACGTATTTTCATCTTCTCATCGCAAACACCTACTACCTACCAACCTTGGCACGTTTTGTGATGAAAGATATCTTACTACAAAAACTGGAGATTTTATTGGTAGGTATACCTACTGGTTGAGGTTAACATCTAAACACTTTTAACCTTATTACAAAACACGGTTTATATTTCGACCCAGGTTTAATCGATCGAGGCATTTTTTTTTATTCCAACTTAATTCCGAAAAAGTTAAAGTTCCTATTACTGACGACAGATCCGAGTCTACGTATACGATATTTTTGCATTATAACTTTACGTTTGTCGGAATAAAGTTCAAAATACAATAAATGGCTCGAAGGTTTAGGCTAGGTCTAAAGTTTGAACTTGTTTTGTAATAAGACAGTTTAAGTTTATTTCGATTTAAATGAAAGTATTATGTTAACTATAATATCTAACTATTTATACTAGGTACTAAATGTATCACTAATTACAAAACGTACAGCATGTAGAAGGGTGCATATTTAAGAGTGTGGCACTGATCAACTTTCTCTATGGGACCAACATAATAATTGCGAAAAAATTATCAGCTGTCCCATTCATACAAATCTTTAATACCAGCTCGACTCAAATGTATGGGACGGCTGATTATTTTTTCGCGATTATGATGTTGGTCCCGTAGAGAAAGTTGTTCAGTTTAGTGGCCTGTAGCACACCCTTAAATATGACTACACTTTTTTGATACATGCTGTATACATGCATAATAATTATTTAAAAAACCAAATAAAATATAAAAGGAATACAACGTAAAGTTGAGGATAGCTGCCTAGGATGAATGGGTAAATATAATAATAAACTCAAAATTTAATTACAATAATCTTATTAAAACTCAATTTAATTGAAACACAATTCTTTAGTAATAACAATTTCCTACGTTTCCTCTTGTAGGATTAAACTGCCGAAACTCGTCGATTTATGGGATTCTAACTTATTTAAATGATTGAATTTGAATAACCAATATTTAAACCAATGAATTCCATTTACATGGATGGTTAATTTAATATAATGTTACTCCAGAATACACAATTAAGAGTATTGCGAGATGCCTTAGTTGACTTACTAGTCGATTCGCTCGAATTTACTCACCCGAAGTGGGCGAATCGTTACTTATAAGTCCTGCTAATATTATAAACGCGAAAGTTTGTGAGGATAGTTACTCTTTCACGCAAAAACTACTGAATGGATTTGGATGAAATTTGGCACACAGATAGTCTATAACCAGGATTAACACATAGGATACTTTTTATCTCGATATTCATACAGGATCGAAACTTACGCGGCTTAAACCGCGGGGCGCTGCTTGTAATATTCTATTTTCTATAGGCGACTCGCACGAATTGGCACATATTGAATTTTATGCAATTACTAGCAGCGCCCCGCGGCATCATCCGCATAAGTGCCGGTCCTGCGGGAATATCTGGATAAAAAGTATCCTATATGTTACTCTGATGTAGAATCTATATTACTGTAAAGTTTCATCAAAATCCGTTTAGTAGTTTTTGTGTGAAAAGTAACAAACATTCATCCATCCATCCTCACAAACTTTCGTCTTTATAATATTATTAGGAATTAGGAGAGAAAGTAGGTACCTACCTATGGATAAAAAGGACAGTAGCGCACAGAAGAGATAAGAGTTAAATATTATAAAACGTGTACTTTTTATTTAACCTCAATGCATAAAGTTCAAAATATGCCAATTCGTGCGAGTTGCCTATAAAAAAAAATATTATTTAAAAGTGACGATTCGTTTCTTTCCAATTTATACGTATAAGCCCCTTAGTCACTCATAAATAAAACAAGAATCTATTAGGCACACATAAATAGAACATTTAGAAGAATTTGTGTTACCCAAAAAGGGATTGCAACAAGAGACAATTTAATTTAGAATCAATCTAAGACCCATCGTCCATAACACATTTGTGATTGGTTGCTTCGTATACCGACCGCCATTGAAATATCAGTGCTGTGACATTCAGCGGGGTAATTGCGTAAAACACTATCAGTAGCAATGATGTAGGATGTAAGTTCAATCTGGTAAAGTGGGGCTACCTTGACGAAACGGCAGTAAGGTGTGGATGTGGAGCTGTGTCACACACCATGCTCCACCTCCTATCCTGCCCTCTGTGTCTCAAAACATGCAGCTAAAGTGAGATCTGCGCTGTCACCGACAACGCCGTGGAAGTGGCAAAGTTTTGGGAAAGATTTAAAATACAGTCGTGCCAGCGACACGAAGAAGAATAATAATAATAATATCCCTGGACATTTCACACAGCGCCATCTAGTCCCAAGCTAAGCAACCTAATGCTTGTGTTATGGTAACAAGATGGCTGATAAACTACTTATATACATTTTTTTTGTTGTAAATACATACATATTATAGATAGAAAAACACCCAGACTCGGAACAAATACATGTAGGTCATACAAATATTTGTTCCGTGCGGGAATCGAACCCGCGACACGCAGCGCAGCAGTCAATCGCTTAACGACTGCGCCAACCGTGTCGTCAAGAAGAAGTAGCAATGGCTTTCATTTTGACAGTTCAACAACATTCATTGCGTTATTTACGTTGTTGAGCATACACATTTTTCGAACACATGAAGCAATGGAGTTGCATAATTCTTCAAAATAATTCAGAATGAGAATTATAGTGTCTTACGCAATTAGGGTCCTTCATTACATTTGTAACACGTTACTTTTGAGTAACGTCGTGGTCGACACTGAGCCTAATGGTTGCACATTACACACAGTTGGTACACCAAATAATCAACACCATTATCTTCATAACCAAGAGAAACTAATTAACTACAGTCGTATCATAATTTGATACCCTTGGACTTTTCATATTGTGCTTGAGTACGCTTCGAGTTTCACGAAGTAGTGCTTAATTCACTAACTAGAACTGGAAGCGTTTATACTAGAAATATTACAGTACAAAGTTGGTGTCAATTAGCACTTCTTGTCGTAGTTCCCTTGTTAAGGTATTTGTACTGCTGTGGTGACACTTATCTGAACTGGGAGGAATTATAAGTACCAGTACTTAGTTAGTAGCTGCAAGTTTTGTTGTATTTCTTTACTTAAATAGTGGCTACCATCTTTCAAGTTTATATTTAGGATTTACTTCCAACTTCCAACCAAGACACACGCTATCACAAAAAGTGATAATTAGGGATGCTACACACTTGTTCGGTTCGACAGTTTTTGTTGAGAAAATGCCGACCCGAAGCAATTATTATGTATATCTATTCGTTTTAACTCCGTTCGGCATGTACACCCCTCTCTGAAGCATGCTCGGCATGATTCGGGCTAAGCGGAACGACTTGTTTCCGAATGTACACAGTATTTAATCGCCAGGCTGCGCCGACCCGAACAATACTGTGTAGCATACCTTATTGAGCAAATGCGAAGATTTGACTTATTGTAATATTCACCATAACATTTAACCCTAAAGCGAATAAAACTTTAGATTATGCAAACGTTGAAAATGCACTTACAAATGAACACAATGAAATGTACACACTTACTTACTTTAGCGGTAGCGACGTAAGTTTTTAAGTAGTTTTCAGTTCTTAAGTTAGAGTTAAGTACAGAGTTAAGTTGTTGAAGTGATGGTGACGGAAAGCTTTCTACATTATGAAGATGAAAACGAATAATAAATCTGCGGGGTGATTGCGTCACAAACTATTACTAACAGTGGGTTTAATTTTGACAGTTCAACAACATTCATTGCGTTATTTACTTGTTGAGCAGTTACATTATTCGAAAATATGAAGCTATGGATTAGCAATATTCTTCAATATGATTCAGATTCAGATTGATAGTGTGTAACACAATTAGGGTGCTGTTTTGGGTAAATTGTTAAAAAGCCAACGTGCAGAACACTAAAACCCGCTTATACCACAAATCACTTTGCATACTTAAAACATCGTTCGGTTGCATTTAAATTCAAATTTTCTTACATTTTTTGCAATTTGCTGGTCAAAACTAAGTTGTAAAACAAAATGCTAACTTAACAAGTTGTATTACTGATTCTAATGATTATAATTCTGTAAATACATATTTGTTACGGCCGCGAATCATGTTTTAATCAACGTACAACTTAGTACTGACTAGCAAATTGCAAAAAATTTAAGAAAATTTGAATTTCGCGGGCTATCTTGGAGCATCCACCTTAATGCTTTGATGATAGCAAAGACAGATCGCGCTTCTATAACGTATTCCCTATAAATTGAGAGGTCTGGCTCTTGTGAGTAACATTCATTGCGTTTTGATGATTCATTGATTTCATTTTTGCGAAATTTTGCGAACATATTAAGCAATGGATTAGCAATTTGCTTCAAAATAATTCAGGTTTTAAATAAATTGTGGTGCAGGGTGATTTTAAAGTGTAAATAAATAAATCATTAAATTATATAATTATTATTTAAAGTGTAAATACATAAATCATTAAATTATATAATTATTATTACAAATCATCGTTCTCTTGCACTTTATCCCAATATATTTGGGGTCGTGGCAACATGTCTTCTTCTTTCATACTTTTTTTAGTCGTCGTCTCGGTAGTCACACCCTTTCTAGCCATATTATCTTTTACACAGTCCATCCATCGTTTATTTGATACTTCCCTACTCTTATAACTATCCATATTTATACTCAAAACTTGCCTCACAACATTTTCCTCATTCCTCGGCATCAAATGCCCATGACAACCAATTTCCACAAATATCCAAATACCGGTGCCATTTTCAGACTTCCTCTTATATTTATAACAAATATTATATGGCGAAGACAGAATGATGTTTTAAATTATGTTTAACGCTAAACGCATTGAATGATGTTTGATGCAAGCGGGCTTTTAACTGGCCAGAATTCGCCAAAAGACCTAGGTGTTGAACTTTGTTGATTTTGAAACCCTTAAAAAAAATTAGTTACATCAACTATTTTCACTAGTGTGATATTAATATTCTACAATATTTTTCAAAACAAAATTGTGTATTTTTATAAATCCCTAGCTTTTGCCCGCGACTTCTTCCGCGTGAAGTAACTTTCTTAATTTTTTTTCCGTAAGAGCCATTTACAAAGTATTAGAAAATTTTAAAGAAAAGATGGATGAAATCAGTAAAGTCATTCTCAAGTTATGACGTGACCAATGGAAATGAGGATTAATTTTTATATATGTAGATAGATAGTATATGCCCTAACTCAGGTCATAGTCTACCTGTGCGCCAAATTTCATATAATTTGGTCCACCTGTATGACAAGGTAACACAGACAGACAGAGCTACTTTCACATTCATAATGGAAGTATGGATGGTCAGGTAGTAGAGAGCGTGTCCATCTAAAGTGTGCGCTTCAACATTCTTTTCAGAAATCGCGGAGCTGACGCACAAGTTTTCATCGGTGACGCTGTACAGGAACCAGACGGTCAGGTACTCGGCCAGGATGCATGCCATCATTGCCTGTCAGATGGAGTTCCAGCTGTACCCCATGGATATACAGTCCTGCCCTATTTATATTGAAAGCTGTAAGTTAAAATGTTAAGCAAAAATATTTAGTTTTAATTCCGCAATAACTGGAGCCAGGCTTGGATGCAGAACACAGCAGCACACTGGGGAGTGTGCTGCTGTGTTCTGCATCTCGGAAAAATATGCCATGCTGAATGTGTGATAATTATTATAAAGCAACATGCAACCCATACCTCGATGTCGCGTATATACTGTCATAGTTTTTGCAATAACTTTCACTGTAAGTAGTTACAGTGAATAGGTGTACCCATAATATTATTATATCAGAGTAAAATAATTTTTTTTGTCTTTCACATCGACCAAGACCTTTCCTTCGACGATTATTTTATTTGCATTCAGTAAACATTCATTCAGCAAGTTATTAGTAACTATAAAAATGTAAACGCCAAAAACATCTACAAAATACTTACCAGCCCCTGAAATTTTATTAATTAGTTATGTTTTCTGTTAATTTGATATTCAAGCCATCCAAATCCATGTTTAAATTTAAGAAATTAATCGCAATCTTCAGCAAAAACGCCAGAAACATTTCGGGAATTTAATGAATGCACGAATTTTGCGCTGATTCACAGATTCTCGTTCGGCGAGGGTCGAGGGTCAGCCAATTCTTGCATGGCCTTCAATTACTCAAATATCTTTAATGATAGAAGCATCTAAATAATTTCTGAACTGAAAATTCTCTTCTCAACGTAGTATGTTTTGGTAACAACACTGAAAATCAAAGCTGTTGGTGTTGCATGTTTAGAAAAAAGAACTTAATGTTGCCACACTATAGCACAGTAATGCTGAATAACGACTCATTCACATGCGACTATGACGCATAAATATATTTTATTAATTTTGTAGAAGCATGCACAACTAACAATGTACGGCAGGGAATTAGTTAAAACTTTTATCATTGTTTATTATTCTTTGTGACTTTTTTTCTCCCTTGCAGTGGCAAGTGGGTGACCCTTCGATTAATACGACGGCACGGTTGGCGCAGTGGTTAAGCGATTGACTGCTGCGCTGCGTGTCCACGACAAAGGAGAAATTCCTAGTGTGGGGCAACGTTTTTATTTTTTTATAAAAAAAAAAGTATTGATCGAAGGGGTGACCTTCTATCCGCCAGGGCTACGGGTTGTTCGAAAGAGATACCGTGGCCCCTGGCACAGGCAACTGAAGGAACACGGGTGGGTTTTAGTCAGTAAAAGTCTGACACGCCCTTCCGCTCAGCCCAGAGCGGGAAAGGTCATTTGATGATTTCCCACCCAAAGTCAACCTCTGCTCTGGATGCCTCGAGGAGGGACGAAACACTTGTCGAGTATAGGTTTGAGTTGCATGTTGCATTATAATTATCACACCTTCAGCATGTGCATATGTTTGCGGGTGGGAGTTGTCAGTAAACAGATTTTACTTTATGTAACCTTATTTGTTTGTAGTTTCATACAGCAATCAAAAAGTGCGGTTTCGTTGGAGTGAAGCAGGCGTCACCATCAATCCTGAGCTGAAGTTGCTACAGTACCACATCGGAGAACCGCTAAGACTGGAAGAAACTAATGGATACATGATCGACAAAGATGGTGAGATGATTTATATGTTGACTTCAAATTTTAAATTGTTTACTTACTTATTTGTTTAAAAACTATAGCTTTTGCCCGCGGGTTCCCTCGCATGGAAAATATCCCACGGGGACGTACTACCTGGATTAAAAGTACCCTATGTTTTAATCCAGTTTATAAGCTATCTGTGTACGAAATTATAATATCCAAATCCGTTCAGACGTTTGTTGCGTACAAATGTCTGAACGAATTGGGATGCAATTTCCGGAACATACACATAAACAGACAAACGGAAAAAATCGGTATCTTGTTTTAAAAAATATTCATATACAGTTTTGTCTTTCGTTACTATCTTATTATTATGACGTATAGATTTAAAATAACTCAGCCACATAAGGCGTACTTACATAGCGTTCACCACAATAATATTTTGTAATATTATATAATAACTAGCTGCACCCCGCGGTTTCACCCGCATAAGTTTCGATTCCGTGGAAATATCGGAATAAAAGTATCGTATAAGTTAATCCTGGTTATAATCCATCTGTGTGCCAAATTTCATCCAAATCCGTTTAGTAGTTTTTGCGTGAAAGATTAACAAATATCCATCCATCCATCCATCCTTCCATCCATCCGTCCATACAAACTTTCTCGTTTATAATATTAGTAGGATATATTTAAACTGGACCATAGATAGAAAAATTAACCTCAACATAGTTACCTCTAATTAAATAGATGGCATGCCTCCGAACAACGTAGTTCAAACCAGGATATGACAGTAATCCTAAATTATTGGAACGAAGTTCCTGATCGCGCGTTGCGAAAGGGGGCTAGACGGAAAAAATTAAGACCAAGCGGCGCGTGTTTCTCTGTCTGTCTCTCTCTCTCTCTCTCTTATAGAAAGCAATCCAGTTATACTTCGTTCCATCCGGGTGTCCCTTGACACCTCTCAAGTTTTTTTTTTAACCCTTTCTGTCCCACTGCTGGGCAAAGGTCTCCCCAATGAGTGCATCTGTGTCTGCGTACACACCTACCCCGCGCTGAAGGCTGGTTTCCGCTGAGATTCGGTCTACAGGACTAGCCATATTATCTGTCACACAGCCCTCACATGGTTTCTTTTGATCTGACTATACCTATTCTTATAGCCGTTGACATTCATTTTCAAAGAACTGTTATTTTCCTCTATCTCGACACTCGATCATGTCAAAATACCGTCTTATTGCCAAAGTTACTTTGATGATTTCCTTCTGACGTGGCCCATTCAGTGCTAAGTAATTTTTTCCTTAAGCGTATCAGCGACATCAACAACGCAACAGTTTCTGTGAGTTTTCCTCAGAATCACTTAGTCTTATTGCGTGCAATGGAGGTATCATAAAACTTTCCTTATTTGGCAGCCTTTTACGTTTCATGAAAACTCTTTTGTAGATTTGACGCCCTATGCACGACCGCGCGACTTAAACGTAACGTAAATTAAAAACGATTTTTGAATCGAAAAAAGAAAAAGTATTTATTGCGCCTCCTACACACGGCTACACATCAAGCTATACATTTCCAGTTTTAGCTGATCTCCCATTGTATAAGATTGAAGTCAGCTTATACTGGTTATGTACAGCTTGACGTCTAGCCTTGCTTCCAGGAAGATCTCAAACTAAACTGAACACAGTCAAAAATAAAAAATCAAGTTATATATTATAAAAAAAGTAACAAAAATAAAAATGACACAAAGTCCTGTCATCTGTTAGGAAGCCTTATTAAGGTTGGTAACTATAGAAAAAGTAATTGTGTCTCATTATTAACAGTTGAGCTCATACGAGGCCAAAAAAAAAATAACCGAAAATACAACTTTTCTAATCTACGCTTTTATCTACTTAACTAGCGTCTGACAGAGTCTTCGTCTACGTGAAATTTATTATTCCTTCGACCCACCGCGTCGCATCGCCTCGCATCGCATCGCATCGCATCGCATCACATCGCATCGCGTGCCCGTGCTATTACTTTCTTTTCACTTAGAGTTCTTTCTGAATTTTCTTCTTTTTGCTTGGCTCTGTAGGGTCCTATCAAGCTGCAAGCGTGTGTGTGCCTTCCTCAAGAACTGGGCTATCAAATGCAAAGAGATCTTTTTTATTACCGACTGGTAGTTTCGGAGATTAGCGTGTTCAAACAAACAAACAAATTCTTCGGCCTATTTATTAGTACATTATGTAGCTATCTACATAATATACTAACAATTAGGCTGAATAATTTGTTAATAAGACTTTTACTCAATCTATATCTCTAAATAGCTTGAGTAAAAGGCTTATTAAGCCTATCAAGTCCAATTTAAGTAAAACCTTTTCACGTTTATTCGAACAAATACATTCTCAATGGAAAATACAATTACTATCCAATAGCATTTCGGTTTAAATTGCGACAAGCACAATTAGTATCACCCATCAAATAGAGTCTTAAAACTGTAAATATACCCCTTTATTTATGTTTATAAATAAAGGGGAATATTAAGGGGTTAACCAAACATTTTTGGCGTCTCTTAACGTTAATCAACGTTTATAAATAAACCCCCAAATTTGCGAAACGAAACTAATTTTAAAATCTTTAGAATTTACATAATGTTTACTCGGCGCGTTCGTGCTAGGCCCACAGACGTCAAAATGTCGAACAACGAAATGTTTTTTGTGACGAAATGTAAAAAAAGTATAAGATTAATCTTACCAGCTTTATCTCAGAGAAATTGTTGGGATGAGATATTAAATGGGCATATCACACCAGGCGTATAAAGAATTTATCACTCAAGTGCTTCTTTTCTTTTATTAAACTTTTCTAATCTACGCATTTATGTACTTAATTTAGAGTGAATGGGATATTAAAGATCTGCTTATCAAATCCAATTTAAGTAAAACTTCATCACATTTAGTTTCAAAGATCTTTTTTTTTTGAGGATGGGAAATCATCAAATGACCCCTCCCACTCTGGGTGGAGCGGAAGGGAGTGTCAGACTCTTACTGACTAAAACCCACCCGTTCCTTCCTTAGCCCTTTATGTTCCAGGACAGCGGTAAACCCTTTATACCCGCTACGTTTCAAAGATCTTGACATTTCATTTATTTAACAAACATTCGTACATATACGTGCCCTCCGTGCCTCGGAAAGCATGCTAGGCCGTTGGTCCCGGCTGTCATTCGAGGATCTTTGACAGTCGTTACGGGTAGTCAGAAGCCCGAAAGTCTGACAACCAGTCTTACCAAGGGGTATCGTATTACCCAGTAACTGGGTTGTGGAGGTCAGTTAGGCAGTCGCTCCATGTAAAATACTGGTATTCAGCTGCATCCGGTTAGACTGGAAGCCGACCTCAACATAGTTGGGAAAAGGCAGGCAGATGATGATTCGTACATATACGTAAACTCTCGCCTTCTTCCCATGGGGGTAGGCAGAAACCACAGAACCTCACCTGCTACGATCCTTACATACTCCTTTTGCCTCGTCTACCTTCATACATCTGAGGGGCAATTCTCGTAATTTTAAGAACGTTCACAGTCTGATCTCAGTCTCAATTCTTCCCTACGGGAATTTAGATTAGAGGTATTTTTGACAGATTCTGGTGGAACTGGTCAAAAGTATACACTTTTGACCAGTAAAAGTTTTTGACATTTGTTTGTCGCCGAGATGAGACTGCGACTAGATTTTGAACGATTTAAATTACGAGCATTGGACTTCTGATCTCAGTCTCAATCTGTCAATATCTCTCTAATTTCACTACATTTTTGAAAAAAAATTGACATTGATTGTCGCCGAGAATAGAATAGAATAGAATACTCTTATTGTACACCATACAAATTACAGAACATAAATATAAAACATTTTGAACGAGATCGTAACTAGATTTTGAACGTTTTTAATTACGGGAATTGGCCTTCTGGTCATACACGCACGCCGGTAGCAAGTGCTATGCATTATCTGACCTTTCTTAAGAACATCAAAAATAAAGGCACTATATTATGTCCTCCCAGGGTGTCCCCTCCCGGCAGCCTTGTTATTTAAGTAATAAAAAAATCACAAAAAAACTCAATCATTTTTAAGGCCCATTCATAAACTCCGTTCCCAACGTGCACGGAGCCCGCGTGGTGGATTATGGCCCGCTCTCTCTCACAGAGAGAAGGCCAATATCCCAGCAGTGGGAACGCTGAAGTCTGGTTAATCTATTCATTTTATAATTACAGCAACTACCATTTTGTTTTCAGGTAACTACTCAAGATTAGTAGTATACTTCAGATTCGAGCGTCAGATCGGCCACCACTTGATTCAAACCTTCGCTCCGTCCTCCTTGGTGGTGATGCTGTCCTGGTTCAGTTTCTGGCTCGATCTGGATGCTATTCCTGGGAGGGTGACTCTCCTGGTCACTTGCATGTTGACACTTGTCACCATGTTTACGGGATTAAGAGCTGATATTCCACCTGTGGCTTATGTTAAGGTAATTAGTGCAGTTTGTACGGACGCCGGCAGGTCAAGCTATCCGAAACTGTCAAAATTTTCCAATCAACCTTGAACCTTAATGTTTCAGCGATAAAGTTGAAAATCTATTAAAGAAATTTGACAGATTGTAGTAGCTTGATGTGCTGGCGTCTGTACATATAGTTGTTACATTTCCTCATACAAAGCAGTGGTGGCGCAGTAGAAACGGTCGCAACTTACGAGTTGTAGGTCAAAGGTTCGAACCCAGACAGGCATTTTACTTTGTTCAATTAGGGGCGTCCACTAATTACGTGAGGCATTCTTGGCGATTTTCCGACCCCCCCTCCCCCCCCCCCTGGTGAGATGTCGTGAGATTTAGCTCGACCTCCTAATCTCACGTGAGATTTTTCAAAATGTGAATTTATAGTGTAAATGCGTTGGATTTATTCTAAACAAAAACAAAACGCGTAAACAAACGAGTAGCCACTGTGCAACATTGCGGTAGTCGCAAAACCACGATAAATATCATTGTGTAAGATTTGACCATATTTAAGTGAAAGCCTTTGCCCTCGTTACATACTATGCCTATGCTTATGCGTGGCTTAGCTACGGCATAATAATGTGGGGATACCGTACAGACACCCTTGCACTGTTCACGGTCCAAAAGAAATTAATCCGTATCTTAGTAAATATACAACAAACAGATAGCTGCAAATCCCATTTCGTAAATCTGAATATTTTAACTCTGCTTTGTTCATGTATACTTGAAATATGCAAGTTCGCTCACAATCACAAAGACTTTTACACTAGACGAGAAGACATACAAACAAGATACACACTCCGACACAAAACACGACTCAACATACCAACATCCCGCTTAAAAATACACTCAACAAGCCCTCTAGTTATGTCAATCAAAATTTACAATATGTTACCCGAATATATAAGAAACGAAAAAAAAACTCCATCTATTTACGAACAACATAAAAAAGCTACTTATAAGCAAATGTTATTATAGTGTCAACGAATAATATTTAATTGAGAAATCCTTAAGACTCATATCAAGTGCAAGTATATAATAAGAAAAATGTTATATTATTATTATAAATTAATTATTGTTCTAAAAGTATGTTTAGAATAAGTTAGATTCTATGATAGATACGTAAAAGATAAGTCCTCTTCTCCACATATATTTCTTTTGCTGTGCCCGACAGATGATGATGTGCTTGATTGTTTCTTTTGACAAATATTTACCACCTAAGCCTACATTGTGGAATGCAATAAAGAATTGAGTATTGAGTAGTGATGTCTTTCTAAATAATTAATATTGAAGTACCTGTAACTATATTTCAATTGACATTGTTGCATCATAATAATTCAGGGCAATGTCCTGGAAATAAAATTCGACAAGAGATTTAAGATCTATGTAGATATCAAGATAATTAAGGAACAGGAATATTTTGAATGAAATATTCATTAAATTGGAAATAATTATATTATGCCTCCTAAGATACAAACAAAGTACTTATTCTATATTATTTCAAATAGAATTTCCTTTGATCCAGAACACGTTTTAATTATTACATTAACTTAGTCCAATTAAGTAAAATTTCAACTCCTTCTAAGTGGCTTTTGTTGGCAAGATTTTAATTCAGTTTTGTTACAGTTGAAATGGCAATCATGCCATTTGGTTTAAAAAGTGCTTATAATCGTTCCTAAATATTTTTTAATTTTCTTATTTTCATTCATCCTACAGGCATTGGATCTATGGATGGCTGGCTGCATGATGTTCGTGTTTGCTGCATTGGGGGAGTTCGTTGTCGTAAAGGTCTTAGACAAGCAGTACCAGATGAACAAGACTAAGGCGCAGGAGTCCATGCCCAGAATCATTCCGGTGGTAAATATTATCTTCTTGCTGCATCAAAGTTTCTCACTGTCAACAATTTAAGAAGATCTATGAGGGTCTAAATATTTAAAACAATGGGCCTAGCACGGATGTGCGGTGTAAACGTAAACGTCACGTAAATTTGAACGATTTTAAAACTGATGATACTCGTTTCAAAAATAATATTTACTTATATTTTAAGACTTTATTCATATCTATGGGTGATGGGCGGTATCCAAAATACTACAGGATAGTTATGATTTTGATTAAAAAATCGTTCGAATTTACATTACATTTAATGCCACGCGTTCGTTCTGAGGCCTCAGAAACAGAAAATTGAGACTTAACTTTTCATTTACTTCCATTTGTATTCGATTCGGCCCCTCCCCATCCCCCTTAAGTACAGTGCCTAACTATTTACAACTTGATCTTGACACTTTGTCAGCCTGGAAAATCCCTTAAACCCCTAAACAAACAGCACTCCATGACCTCAATCACATCAACCAGTTCGAAATTGAATCAAGATTATTCAGACAAAGATGTTCCGTTATCTTTGGCAGCGTCTGAATGGAGAGAAGGGCTCGTGCGGGACTCTGGCGGCCTGGGAGGGAAGTCAGGTGAGGTGTCGGAAGGTGGACCTGACGTCACCTACCTCACCCGCTGCAGCCACGCCGGCTGTCCATCCCGCGCCGTCCGCTACGCATAATACTGCTCATCTGGTTGGCGTCGAGCGACGGCAGAGTATATTACAGGTACTTTTTGGGTTTTTATAATGAACCAGTATTTTGTGTTCTTTTATAGTAAGGGACGACTAAAGAATGATGAACGATGGATGAACTGTATCAATGATGTTAGGATTTGAAACGGGGTGATTACTGAGATGACGATTAATAGAGAAGTATGGAAGAAAAGGACATGAATCAGAATAAATAAGACAGTTTGATATATTTTTACACAAAAACTGTAAAACCGTGATATTTATTCTTCAGAAAAAAAAATCCTCATTAAACAATCGTCCCTTGTTTTTTTTCTATATCATTCAGGGTTATTTTTGACTATGGTTCTGCCGAATGAAATGATGAATGGTTTTTTGTCCTTGCAGGTTGCCTGGTTAGACGCCGACACTGGTCAAGAGCGAGTGCTCTGGAGGGAGATCGACAAACTGTCCCGCGTTGTGTTCCCTGCATTATTTCTCCTCTTCGTCACAATGTACTGGCCCGTTCTCCTCCTGAAAACGAAGACTTCTTCATAACAATTAGATTCCTTGAGTCATACTATCGCTGCCTGAGAAGCATTGTTCAAATTCAATGTGATAGAAAGGCCATATCAATGCCTAATCATGTCGATGTTAGCACAAATTTATAAAGGGAATTATAAGGGTTTGTATCGACAAGGTTATGAGGCATTTTGACTAAGTTCAAATGAACTTTTTCGGATTTTTGGATGTGGGACTTGGTTTTAGAAGATTTGGGACGATTTATAACCGTAAAACATTTTCTTAATTCCATTAGAATCTTAAACCGAAACCTTTGTTGTATTTTATCACGAGCGAGACAATTTCCTGTGAGAAAGAAACCATTTAAAAATATAAGGGCAATTTATACAGGCAATCTAAATTCCCTTTATACATTTTAACTCAACAGAAAAATATGTCATTTTGAGCAACCGACTTAAATCTTTTTTTTTTTTTTTACTGAGACAGGAGGTCTCAACGCAAAATCAAGAAAAATGGGATTTTAGTAGGGGAATGATTAATTAATTAATTAATTATTACAGTACATTTTATTTTAAAAAAGGTGGTGGAATCTTGAGTGTAGATATAGCTATAAGTAGTCGCTTTAAAAGATTTTAAATATCAAAGATGATCGTACCAAAAAAATGCACAAAATAAAGTTAATCTAGAAACATTTTGAATTTTAAAAGATGCTGATTTTAATTTTCAAAAAAATTATTTTGAAATGTGACAGTTTTGCTGTCATTTATTATAAATGAAGTTTAAAACTCGTAGTTATTTTGTTGTTATTATAGACATAAGGTGCTCATAGATAAGCTATTTATTAGAGCATTCGTTATACACATGTTGTTGTTTTAAAGTCAAGTTGTAATCTGATTACAAACGAATCTACAGTTTATAGACATTTTTAATATTAAAAACACGTGTTTACACAATTATTCATTAAGTAATCAACTTTGTAGACTTCTAAGGATTTTCGTTTTAAGTTGAAGTTTAGTTTTGTTAAACATTTTATGAAAGTCAGACCAATGATGTTGCTAGAATATACATACTAAATAGGACAGGGTTAAATTAAATTGGCAAGTTAAACTCCGCAGACAAATAAAAAGATTTCATGTTTTTTTGGGAGGTCAACGGCCGCTGGAAGTCTTTGAAAAATTGGTTTCTTAAGTTTTATCGTGTTTACATATCGATATCCATCGCGTCTGTGAAGTTTCCACGAAAAAGAACTCGTACTTCAAGTGACTACAATAAATGAGGTCGATGACCCTACGAACAAAACATCAAATTTATTTATTTTTTGTTTTATCATGTTTAAATATCGATACCCATCGCATTTCCAAGTTAAGCTAGCTAATTTAATTTAACCCTGTTTTAGCGAATCCAGAGAAGGCAATGAAAAAGGCCTATTAAATAAAATTAAGGATTAATAACCTAAATAGAAAAAAGTCTCTCGAAAATAGAAATTAACAATATCACAACAACGAAGTACGGTACCTATTTATATATTTGTGTATACGTTAGTGTACAACAGATTATACAATATATAAAAATATAATACACTACAAAGCATACAATTGGCGGCCTTATCGATCGGCACCCATATGATTTTAAAACAACAAAATAATAATAATATATATTAAAATATTATTAAATAAGGTGCTTACATGTCATCAGCGTCATTTATGGAATAGTGTCGCAATCATTATCAGCTTTAAACCATTGTGATAGCTTAATTATAATGAGATTTTTATAATTAAAATTATATATTATTAATTTCTTTGGTCTAGGAGTAAACGATAGTAATGTAAAGTTTAGGTAGGTACTTTCTCACAATCTGTATTTCATTTGTTTTTTAAACTAGGTACACCTGTGCCTAATCCTTCGGACAATACATGCGTGATGTGTGTGTTGTTCAATAATTATTTTTTGATAAAATATACAGGAGAGCGTTGCCGCTGCAGGTTATTTCGATCGACGTCATCGGTCCAATGCCTTTTTTTTATATTGCGCGGTGGAAATCCTCTTGGAATTCCTCCACCGTGGGGGTGACCGAGGGGACGCTTACCGGCTAAAACCACCGCGGTGTTCCACCTCTGCCTATGACCGAGGGTGCGGGATTCGCATAAGCATTCACCGCTCCCCCGACAGGCCTGGACCCGCTGTTCCTCAGCGGGTCCCACCTCCCCGTGCGACCATTCCCACAATGGTCGCACCCAATCTCGAGTGGCGCGCGTAGAACACAGCGGCACCAATTCTTGATCGGTCCAATGCCAATTATTATTGCTTATTAAGGTTATAGGTATATTTTATCCATAATAGAAGCATGGAAAGTTGTAGATAAGGGCAGTACGAAGAAGAAACCTTTATCCTGTATATTTTATCATGAAAGAACTGTTATGATAAGGTATTCCTTTAATTTTATTGCTGTGATAAAAAGGTTTAAAAATAAACTTAGACCCTTCTTTTTTGGATGAGTACCTATCTACAAAAACAATATTTACACTATTTTATAAACTTGATAAAGCTTGGAGGGTTTTAAGTTAATAAGGCATATAATTTATTGAAAAAACACACAGTTACCAAATTTAATGAATAGGTTTTAAAAGTGTCATCTAAAATATACAAAAATTATATTAAAATAATTATGGTTTGCAGAGCATTTCGTGAGAGGTATTATAATATAGAAACCTAGATATGTATGTATTATAATAGGAAAAAGTCCTATCTGTCCATTGTTGCAGTTATATTGTACAGTATATTATAATTATATAATAAATATATATTAAATATATTACGCTTTAGTGCTAAGGGTACAAGCTCAAACGTCACGGATGCCTTAACTGTTTGACGTTTTTATGCGCAAAATTATATTTAGGATATTTTTGTTCAACACTGAGGAAAATAAGTCGTATTGATAAATGAATAAAAATGGTTTTGTCATTATTAATGGTTTCATTTTTATGAGAGAGATAGTCATCTTTTGCGCTTGAGTATTGCGTAAATATTATAATTTCAAGGACACAACATATAGCATCCACCTTAAACAAAACGGTTACTCCTTTCCAGCGGGGTAATTACGTAACACTAGCAGTACCCATGGCTTTCATTTTTAACATTTTTCGAACATACCTACTTATAGGTACAGTTCCTCGTCAACATTATCTGACCCACCCTAAAAACAAACGAATTTGGACCCTCTGGCTGTAACATTAAGGTTTATTCAATTTATATGAGCTTAACAGACAAGTGCACGAGGACTTACAATCAATACAGACACGCAAATTTCATCTTTATAACGTTAGCATTAGGTTATATGTTATAACTACTTGTTATAATATAATTAGTGTAATAGCTTATTTTAATGATTGCGTTCAAGTAATTCTGGTCTCGTGGTCTGTGTATAAGACTGAGAAAATTAAGGTGCGAGATCAAATCCTGCGACGATGATATTGTTTTGCTTTCAATTTAGAATTTATTCCAAAACTATTTCTTGTATTATTATAAAGAACTATAGACGGATAATCTTCAAATATAAACTTTGTAAAATGGTAATATTTTCGCATAACTTGTAATAAGTGGGTAGTTGAAAAATAAATATTATTTATTATAAAACTGGTATTCAAATGCTACTAAGGGTATGCAGTGACTACGCTCAAACATATTTGACCTTGTCTTACTAAATTACAAAAACAACGTCTCTTTACCATTTTTTATTTTCTATTTTGTAGGCAGATTTTTTTATTATCATGTCTCAATGGAGTGATTATTTAAAATACAAAATAATCTATTTGCACGAGGAAAAGGTTGGCTGCTTGTGCTGTGCAAGAATAAACTTTATGAAAGTATACTATATGGTTCAAATTCTTTAGAATATTGCGTCTAGCATAACAACTAAGATCAAATTTCAATGCTACTTATAAGAGTTGAGTTGGTCTTGTGGTCACTAAGGTAGTGCGGTGTTCATCGTTGTCTACGTTCGAAACCGAGTTTAACCTAAATGTAGCTTTTTGCTCAGCTGTTTTTTTTATTACACTTTTTTTTTACATTTCTTTAATGGACGACGTAGGATCTTGTTTTTTTAAACGGGCAGTTTGTATAGAAATAAAATTAAAAAGTTGCAAGTTTAAAATGTTTATTATTTCATTAAAACACTTAGGTAAGATAAAATAAGTAAATGCTCATATATATTTCCAAATTAATATACCTACATTTTATATTAATATGCCATAATCAAATCTAACCATTTATTAACATTAAACAAGGCATGCTTATGCTTAAAAGTTTGTTATCGAGAAAATTAATTCATGTGTGAAATGCTTTACAGATTTATAGCTGCCTATATGTAGTGAATAAACATGTTATTTAAATAGAAACAATCTATTTATAACAATAACATCACCACATAATCTGCAACATTTTAATGGTTTAACAATCAATCCATTGAGCATTTACTTACATGGTGTGTTTAAAAATAGAAAATAAAAAAAATAAAATTTAAATATTCCTGGGCGAAACGGACCCTTTCTTCGCGATGAGCAGGTGTCAATGCAATTTTCTGTGCCGGTTTATAATTCCTTATCCCAGCAGCGTGTAAATGCCTTCTCACTGTTTCCACTGAAATATTGTGGTTTATTGCGGTTACACGAATGGGCAAAAAATGGATTTTCAACTTGACTTGAAACAACGGTGGCGTTCGAATTCGGGACTATACTTGATGGCTTTTGCTCCTGGACGAATCCGCTGAATATTTCCATTGTCTCCATAACGTCTTAGGCATAGACTGACCGTATTTCTCTAAAACAAAAAAAAAACATTTTTGGAACCGTGTATGTAACTTGTAAGGAGTGAATGTAATGGTAAAATAGCCAACTACGCGTTCGTTAATCACAATCAATAAAATAAAATAGGTATAAAAAAACACTTACTTACTGCTATATTAAGTCGATGACCAATCTCTCTAATTCCAACATTCTACTCATGTAAAAATATGATTTTATGTTTGGTAACACCAAATTGCTTAAATATACTTATCGAGTTATGTGAAACGATTTACAAATGTGTGAGCGCAGTCACTGCTATTAGGCGTAGTGTAACTTTTGTCACTTAGATGAATTTATTATCTACCTCACGAAGCAAATATATTTTTTACTTCGTTTCCAAACATTCTTGGTAAATATAAATTCTGTGAACTTAAAGTTTTTCAATTTACCCACCTGTCTACAAGATAAGTTATTAGGCGTAAATCATATTGGTCGTTCTTTAATAATGCAAGCAATATTGTAGAAATGAAAACAAATTAAAAAAGAAACTGATAATATAGGTGGACTGTATTTTCGAACCCACATGTTGTTCTTTGCCAATCCAGCATCAAACCGCTAAGCCACAAGAACTTGTTGGAAATACGCGAAATTAATGATTGGGTTGTAATTATGTAGTGTGACTTAAAAGCTTTTCAACTTTAATGTCAACGAGATAATGATTAAAATAGCTTAACAAAATGATATATAATGCCGGTGGCTCCGACAATGTTGGGTGGGTTTACCTTAACCTTACGTGTTAAAGATCAAATTTGCGTGTCTGTATTTTTACTGTATTTGTCCTTAGAGTGCTCGAGCACTTGTCTGTTAAGCTCATATAAATTGAATAAACCTTAATGTTACATTCAGAGGGTCCAAATTCGTTTGTTTTTAGGGTGGGTCAGATAATTGTGATGACAGACTGTACCTAAAGCAATAGATTAGCAATATCCTTCAAAATGATTTAAATTGGCTGGAAAACGTCTTAAAATTTTAATTTTTTTACAGAACTTCAACACCAATCATTTAAATCTTCAACGCCAGCCCGATTTACTTAATTCAGTGCCTCAAGCGCCTGACAAATAGTGAGAAGCAATAAGTTACGATCCGGCGAACTTTCAGGCATTGCGGCGATACCCCCGGGTGGCGTCAGTTACCCAGATAAAAGGCTGTGCTCGATTTTCACGGATAATCAAATGGTTTTCAAAAGAAATATTTTTTTTCAGAGTTTGTAAATAGAATTGTTAGCAAACTTGAGACTTCTAAAAATAAATGAAGCGGTAAGTTGAAAATTCAATGCAAATAGGTAGGTACATGTTTCTTCAGTTAAAGTACAAAAAACTTTTTGTTACATAGTGCTTTTAAAGTGTAGTTTGATTAAGCAATTCATGACTAGATAAATATTTTTTTAATTGGTAAAACGTAACACATGTCAAACTCACAGATCACAATAAGGAACTCTATACTTCGTTCCAAAACACAAATAGCGTTGCTAAAGTAAAATGCTAAACTAAAGTAAATTACTACACTAAAGCTAAAGTAAAATTGGGCTGGACACATTTCTCACATGTCGGAGCAGCAATAAGCAAAAAATACGGTGGATCCCAAATAGCAGGAAAAGACTATCCGGACTGCCCAGAAAGAGATGGCGGGATTAGCTGAACTCCTTCTTAGTGGATCGGCTGACAATCGCAGTAGACCGGGAAAAGTGGAAAGAGGAAATAGGCCTCTGCCCTGCAGTGGGACAACACAGCTTATAATAAATAAAAAAACGTAAACAACAGACAGAGACACTTTAGCATGTAGAATATCAGTATAGAGCAGGGCTGCCCAACCAATTTAGCAGGTGGGCCATAATTTTAATTCCGTGCCAGCAGGCAGGCCATCTAGTGAATAAAACTTGCCTACGGTTATGGTAGATACTAAATAAATAAATAAATACCCAGATATTAAAATGAAACAAAAGTTTAAGTTACTAAAAAAACTTCACTGACTTTGAAGAGGTTTTTATTCTAATGCGTTGGTGGCCCGCGGACCTGGGGTTGAGCAGCCTTGGTATAGAGTATAGTTCAATCCACGCTCTTGATGTTAGTAGTCATCATAATGAATAATTCATTAAGAATCCTCAAAACTCATGTTGATAATATAAATTACGAATTTATCTAAAAGCATGTCAGGGCCGTCACACCGGTGGCCCATCACAATGGCTTCACACTTCATGCACTGCGCACAACCCACAGACTTGGTGGCTACGCTCAACAAACATTTAGATTAGTCTAGAACATTAGTACTTACTTTCCTTTAGAACTTCTGTTTAATGAACTGCAGGCAGGCCAAGACGGAGATGGTGTGATAAGCTGAACTCCTTTAATAAAGACTGGTCCTTGGCAGCTCTGGACAGAAAGAGGTGGAAATAGAGTAGGGAGGCCTTTACCGAGCAGTAGAACATTAATGGCTACTAAAATCTTACATAATATAATAATATATTTTTACCTACATCTAATAATGTTGTTAACGTAAATGTTTCATGCTGGATTATATTCGAACGCATTGTGAATTGTTACCTAATAAAAATTGAATTGAAAAAAAATATCGATTATAAGCAATACAAAAAATTACGAAGATTAATGAGGGACTCGTAGCTAAATGATACGAGTAATATCCGTACGAGTCAATTGAAGGTTAAGCTGCGCTTGCCGCGATCGGATGGGTGACCATCCATTAGAAGTCTAATCCCCTCCTAGCCTCAGAAAGCACGTTAAGCCGTTGGTCCCAAATGCCAGTTCAGATCTTTGACTGTCGTTACGGGTAGTGAGAAGCCCAAAAGCCTGACAACCAGTCTTACCAAGGGGTATCGTGTTACCCAGTAACTGTGTTGTTGATGTCAGATAGGCAGTCGCTCCGTGTGCAATACTGGTATTCAGCTGCATCCGGTAAGACTGGAAGCCGACCGAAATATAGTTAGGAAAAGGCTAAGCAGATGATGATGTAGCAACTACAGTCAGTAAGTTCTGTAAGAATCTCACTGTGAAAACTCATCTAAATGGGTGGAATGCCAGTCCACTTCACGCTTCCTCTACCAAACTTTTTGCATGAAAGGTAACTATTAGACTAGAAGCCGACCCCAACTTGTTTGGGAAGAAGATAAGCAGTTGAATGTCGAAGATAATGTCTGAAATATGGACTTGAAGAGACTGTGACTGAGATTGTTTCAGTGTTTCTTCTCAAAGCTCATTTGCAACTGACGTAGGTAGTGCCTAGAAGCGACGGAATAAAAAGTGAAACAATAAATTGCTAGACATTTTCAACGCAGAATACTTTCGTTTTAGCGCATTCAGGTAAATTACACTGTGACATAACACTTAAATGCCGTAAGAAAGTTAAGCTGGCTTAACACTTTTTTTTTTTTTGAAGATAATTATAATACAACTGCTCTATATAGTTACTCTTGAGGAATAGTTGAAGAAGAGGCTGGGAGGCATAATTATGTATACCTACGCACTCGTACAGTACATAATTATACCATCTTAAGTCCAAAAGTTCGATTTCTTCGGTAAATATTCCTACGCGTACCTACTTGCTCGTAAATCTATCAATGTTATTTGGGCAGAGAGAAATGGACAAGGCATGTAATTAATCGAATCTCGAGCGATTTAGCACTCCCTAAAATATTAATGAACACTAATAATATAAGTGTCATAAGACAGAATTGATCTTTGTGAGCCCAAAATATTTGTACATCAATAATGTAATTTGTTTACAGTCACCATAGGAGATAAGTAACCAGGGTCTTCGGATATAGTTGAAGTTTAGTAAGAAACTGATGGATGTTTTTGAATTGAATGTAATTTGATAAATGAACTGTTTGATTTCTATTAATTCAATTAAATTGTATTCGTACGTGTTCGTGTTTTATACGTACCTACGTATTATTTATTCCTGTTTAGGGGTCATCAAAATATTAAATAGCCAAGTAACTGTGAGCAACTTGGAAGTAGCGCTCGCTCCGCTCGCGCGCGGTTCTTCACAGTTACGGCTTAATTTAACCCGATAACCCATTTGGGCGAGGTACCCTACCTTAGTTACTGCGACAAACTGTGACAAAAAGGCCAGGAAGTTAAAAACAAGCTCAATTATTAAAGAAGTGTGCATCATAGAAGCGAAAAAAGTATTTAGAAGTACATTAATTTAAAAAGGATTCATCATTTTAGAAGTGCAAATTTTTTTTGACTCGCTTGAACTTTCCTAAGAGGAAATAACTAGGATATTTTCGGTTAAAATCGCAACAAATAACGTTGTTCAATATTTCATAGCTTTTCCAGAAATAGTATGAAATACAAACTTTTTACTTAGTATGAAATAAATATTCATCCCAACTACGGAACCGTTCACTGCATATCATATTCATTAGATTAGGGCATTCGAGGGATGTACTGATGATTATTATGATTAAAATTCTATTAATTTGTTAGGACCGCGAATCATATATAATAATAAGCCTTTTATTTCCCAAATCATTTTAAAATTAGTTACAATGTTATCATAAAATAAATAATCAATAAATAATCTCATTCCTAATTAAAACCTGAATAATAATAGAATCATGCATTTTGACAAACACTCGTAAAAAAATAATAATTGATTTTATAAATTGAATAATACAACATAAATAATTTGTTCAATTAGATTTGGGTGCCCATTTAAGGGCGAAGGCCTCCTCCATCTTTCGCCATTCCTCTCTGTCTTGAGCCATTCTAGTCCAGGTGGGACCTGTCACGGCCACAATATCGTCGCACCACCGGCGCCTGGGTCTACCTCGGGTGCGTGGTGCCTCGCGAGGGTACCAATGGAGGACCCTCTCACTCCATCGTCCACCTGTGGCTCTGGCTACGTGTCCTGCCCATCGCCATTTCAACTTGCAAGCTAATTCCACAGCATCAATTATTTTAGTGCATAGTCGTATGTCTTTATTTCTTCTACGTATATAGGTATATATATCATTTAAATCAACATACAACCTGATACTGACCTACAAATTGCAAAAAATGGAAGAAAATTCTAATTTTCAGACTACCCTAATGCTTTCGCCTTAGGGAATCTTGCCAAAAAATACTTAGTTAAGAACACAAGTCACCCGGAAGTAACCATATTGTTGGTAGATGCTTTCTCAATGCGAATAAAATATTACAAAGCCAAAACCATAACTTTAACTATAATACAGCTAAAATTACACCTCATGAATTCTTCATTCGTATAAATAAATAGTGACCTAGTTACCTTTCATGCTAAAACTTTGGTGGAGGAAGCGTGAAGTGGACTGGCGTTCCACCCATTTAGATGAGAACTGACACTACTTACAGCTCACTTCAAGAACACTCAAGTTTTCACGGTGGGATTCTTACAGAACAGACCGACTGTAGTAGCTAAAATATCATCTGCCTAGCCTTTTCCTAACTATGTTGGGGTCGGCTTCCAGTCTAACTGGATGCAGCTGAGTACCAGTATTTTACATGGAGCGACTGCCTATGTGACCTCCACAACCAAGTTATTGGGTAATACGATACCCCTTAATAAGACTGGTTGTCAGACTTTCGGGCTTCTGACGACCCGTAACGACTGTCAAAAATCCACGACTGACGGCCGGGACCAACGGCTTAACGTGCTTTCCAAGGCACGGAGTGGTCTTAGTATGTAAAAATGGTCACCCATCCACGGACCAGCCGCGGCAAGCGTAGCGTAACCTGATCGATGGCCCCGTGCGGCTGTTATTACTTAGACACAAGCCAATGTAGTAGCTAAATGCAAAGTATGAAAGGTGACTAGGTCACTACATACATATATAAACAGGGTAAAATTAAATTACTACTGAACCCTAGAATGTCATGCTCGTGAACCGTCACGGATGGTTAGTAGTTACGTCTGTTTTCTTATGTAAATTATCATAATATGCAGATCCGAGAATAATATTTAAAAAAAAAACAAAGCAATCCGTTGTCTATCGTTCTATACCTAGGAATCAGTACAATAAATGAGAAAGCTTATAATAGGTAGGTACAATAATACATTATTATTGTAATCATCATTACGAATGATTACGTAATGTGTTATTGAACTCGCATAATTAAATCACCTTTAATTGTTCTCTTTTCTTGGCACTTCAAAACACATCGTCCAGCGGAGGAACGCTGGACGACGTGTGTGTATTTAGTGGGGTTATGAACTATGTACAGTCACGAACACCAATATGTCAACACTTGCCAACTTTCAATTGCGATTGTTTCGCTTTTCTTTTCGATGTTTGTTGAAATACGACACATTACATAAACCTATGGGTTCGAAAATGCTATGTTCGTACCAACATAAAATTTCATTAAAAAATAAAGGTATAAATCGCTTTTGAATAAAGCCGAGTGTATACATACTTTTGCTCGTGACTGTATATGCATTATGAAATAGGCATTTTCGCACATAACGCAATGTTTAGTACATTAAAATCAATCTTCCTTGGCCTGGAATTCAGCTTATTCAGCAGCCTGAATACCAGCATTTTGCATGGAGCGACTGCCTATCTGACCTCCACAACCCAGTTACTGGGTAACGCGATACCCCTTGGTGAGACTGGTGGTCAGACTTTTTGGACCTTTGACTACCCGGGACCAACCGCTTAACGTGCTTTCCGAGGCACGGAGGGGTCTCGGTATGTAAAGATCACCCATCCACAGACCAACCGCGACAAGCGTAGCTTAACCTGACCGATCGACCTGTGCGGCTTAAAATCTCACATTTTCTATAATTAATACGCAGTTGCGTAACACACTATCAGTAGCAATGACTTTAATTTTGACAGTTCAACTTTCATTGCATTTTTACGTTGTTGAACAGGCAAATTTTTCGAACATATGAAACAATGGATTAGCAATATCCATTACCGCATCGTCGTAGTTTAAATATTCTTCCAATTTATGGGAGCCTATTTCTTTTTTCTTTTTATACCGCAATATCCGAAACCAGGTGCGCTGGCGGCATGTATATAAAAAATTTATAAATTCTGCTCTACATTCTTTCGCAAACTTTTACACGAATTCCTTTTTCGGCGAATATTTTCGTGTTCATTATTTTTTCAACGGGCCCGCGTTTCGATACAAAAAAATGCAGAACCAACAGGGCTGCCTGCGCGTCTACTTTTTAGAGAAATTTCCAAAAACCACAATTCAGGTTTTGATTAAAGGATGCTGCTAAAGAAAAGAAAAAGCTCATTGGAAAAGAAAACTTTTTAATTCTGTTAATTCTGGTTATAAACTATCTATGTGCAAAATTTCATCCAAATCTGTTCAGTAGTTTTTGCGTGAAAGAGTAATAAACATCCATTGATACAAACATTCGCGTTTATAATATTAGTAGGGTTATAGTAGGATTTTCAAGCGTTTATTAGGTACTAGCTTTTCCCGCGGCCCCGTAGAAATTATTTTTCACGGTAACGTGCATTGAAGTCAATTTTTTTTTTTTAATTCACAATTGGCTCACTCTTGACCTCAATCCAGCCCAGAGGCAGGGATGAGATCTACGGTGGAACGAGCTTGTCCAATTAGTATCGCAGTGAAGATCTGTCCTGATAACGTGCATCGAAGTGTAGTGGCTTCGCAGAGACGGCCTTCGTAGTGACGTGCATCGCAATTTTGTAGCATCGTATTAGCAGTTATCGATATTTTGTACGTCGAAATTCCGTATTCTACTCTATCTAAAGTTATCTGGACCAGCTACTATGGCACACCTTTAGTTAACCAAAACAGAATACGAATGATTCTTTATAAGTAGGATAAACATAAACTATGATAATATTATACTTCCTATTTCTGTCTTTCATTTTATTAAGGAAATGTGGGTATTTTAATAAGTAAATGTATTAGAAAGTTTAAATTATTATTAGTCAATCGAGGGTATTTTAACATATTTTCCGTTTCCTGCTTCGAAGTTAAGGCGAATGCGTATTGCTGATTCTAATGAATATAATTCTGTAATACCATAATTGTTACGGTCGCCAATCATATTTTGTTCAATATACAACCTGATACTGACTTGCAAATTGAAAAAAACGTAAGTAAATGTGTTTGCGCTACTTTAGCGCCGAAAAATTGGAAAGGAAATTGGAATTTCCTACATTTCCTTTTCTAAGAAGTTTTTGGTAAAGTACGTAATTACCTACCGTTGAATACGGAAAATACTATACTCATATAATAAAGATGATTTTTTTTTTTGTTTGAACACGCTATCTTTGGAACTACCGACATCTCATCTTTGACAACACGATTAGCGCAGTGGCTGAGCGATCGGACTGCTGCGCTGCGTGTCGCGGGTTCGATTCCCGCACAGAACAAATATTTGTAAGTCCTACATGTATTTGTTCTGAGTCTGGGTGTTTTTCTATCTATAATATGTATGTATTTACAAAAAAAAAATGTATTTAAGTAGTTTATCAGCCGTCTTGTTACCATAACACAAGCATTAGGTTGCTTAGCTTGGGACTAGATGGCGCTATGTGAAATGTCCAGGGATATTATTATTATTATTAATTACCTACCGTTGAATACGGAAAATACTATACTCATATAATAAAGCTGAAGATTTTTTTTTTTTTGTTTGAACACGCTATCTTTGGAACTACCAGTTTTGGAAAACTATTTTTGTATTTGATAGCCCAATTCTTGAGTAAGCTTATAGGCTGTTTATCACCATGCTATGTTGTCCTTAGGAGCCGAGAACTGAAGTAAATACTTCTGTTTAATCCTACAACAGAAAAATTGGCAAGAAATGTAAACTAGTAGTCAACCGTTAACCACTGACCCTGACTAATTGGCATTCATCGCATCTGACTAAACAATGCTTTATTATATTTTGGGTTAATCTGCATAAAAAAACCATTATTTCTCACCATTCTAGAAGAAAACAGCTATTATTTCTCTTAAGAGAATCTACTTTATTTAAGTAGATTCTCTTTTGAAGAATAATAGCTGTTTATAAGAAGTTAAGGAAAACTATTGCTAGTTCCTGCAAGAATATTCAACGTTTGCCAAGTAGCTTACTGAATACTTACCGTATTTATTAGCTTAAGGCTGCTTTGACCAGGGATGTGCTATGCAGCTATGCTCCGAAACTGTGCGACCGTTTCCACTAATGCTAAGCTGTGTAACGGAGCTAGTAAGATGAGCTATGAAGATGCGCCGCCACGAGGTAGCTGTGCGAGGAAGATGCTCAACTCGAGCAATGCGATGCATCGATAATAGGGAAAGCACGGGGAGTACTCTGCTCTGCACATAGCTACACCACTCAAATAAAAACATAGCTTAGTTGAATCCGTTTCCACCAGTGCTATGCTATGTGGACCAATAAATATGATTGGTGGATAACAAACGCATCCATAGCAACGTAGCATAGCACATCTCTGGTGGAAAAGCAGCCTTAGGTACCTGGGTTGCTGTTATGTTGAAAACACTTATAATAAAGCATAGCATAACATCACGCCCGTACTCTTCGAAGGGTTAGGCAGGTGTACATATAGTAGGGAGTGCTATGGGTACACCTTTGCCTCACATTTCTCCAGTTATGTTTAAGTCTCATGCAATGACTAAATAATAAAAGCCGCACAGGTCGATCGTTCAGGTTAAGCTACGCTTGGCGCGGTTGGTCTGTGAATGGGTGACCATCTTTACATACCGAGACCCCTCCGTGCCTCGGAAAGCACGTTAAGCCGCTGGTCCCGGCCGTCATTCGTGGATCTTTTACAGTCGTTACGGGTAGTCAGAAGCCAGAATGTCTGACAACCAGTCTTACCAAGGGGTATCGTATTACCCAGTAACTGGGTTGTGGAGGTCAGATAGGCAGTCGCTCCATATAAAATACTGGTATTCAGCTGCATCCGGTTAGACTGGAAGCCGACCCCAACATAGTTGGGTAAAGGCGGGCAGATGATGTAATAGAGGGCGAACCTATTGCTATCAACCCGGCACAAATCCTGATTAGACAGCTACTGAGACAGTTCACTTTTCCCAAGCTGGGTATGAAACCCAAGACCTCATGTTCAGCAGTAGTGCCTGCGACCACAAGACCAACGGGGCAGTTACCATCCGTAATACCATAGGCATCGCAATTTCGTTGACATAGCAATGGCCTCACCCTATGCTATACCATTGCTATTTCAACGTGAAGTGCCTTTTTAGGTAATCAAAACAATGAGTTTTTTTCGTTTTTCAATAACAATGAAGTCAACTGCTAAAGAAGTAATTGAAACACGTGGATTTGTAAATGTGCTAAAACTTTAAAATTGTCATGTGTGTTATTTATATAACCTGCTGACGATTTTAAAAGGTCGCTTTAAAAACATGTTTTTAAAAATAAACTAGATATGTAATTGGATGCTCTGTATGTGATGGTACCTACATACAGAGCATCTATATTGCAAACGCGAAAGTTTGTATGGATGGATGTTTGTTACTCTTTCACGCAAAAACTACTGAACGGATTTCGATAAAATTTGGCACACGGATGGTTTACAACCAAGATTAAGATATAGGATACTTTTTATCCCGATATTCCCACGGCATCGAAACTTATGCGGGTGAATTTAATATAGGCTTATTAGCTATCTATTGCTATGTTTTATACAAGTTGTTAATTAAAATACCTACTGATTAATGCTAAATGGATGTTGACCATTGCTTTGCCTTTCCATGGAATCGGATAAAAGTAAAAAAGAGAAATAAACAATGGTTGACTACTGCCAAAGTTGAAGATCTGGTTTGGATTTCCATTTGGTTGGGTTTCTCTGCTAGGAGATTCCCCGTTTTTGCCAGACGAGCGACGTTGGAAATAAAAGTCAATGTAATTTGTAATAGTCTCGCCCTTTTTTTTATTTTACAAAATTAATCATCGATTATCCTACCAACTAACTCAAAACGGTGAAGAAAAACATCGTGAAGAAACCGGCATGTCTTATAACCAAAAATTCGAAGACATGTGACATCTACCAACCCGCACTGGGCCCGCGTGGTGGATTACGGCCCACTCCCTCTCTCAGAGAGGAGGCCTGTGTCCCAGCAGGGGGAACATTATAGGCTGATTATATACTTTATGTACCAACTAACTAAAATATAACACTTGATTGCTAAACCCCAGAGCTCGGTTAGTAAATTTTCCCTTCAAATCCGTACAGGTAATACAACCATGACCTGGTAACTTGGCAAACAAAACTGCATTCGGATTTCCCCTGTTCCAGCAACTTTGCAAGTCACTGAACCCAGTCAAAGCCTTTCGACTGTCCTTATGAGCCAAATCATTGCCTATAAAAACCACCAGTGGACTTAGAGCTCCCATGCCGCTCTGGACACGTACGAAACGTTCGAGATTAACGGAAAAGTAGGTTGGAATTAAAGGTCAATGTAAACTGGTGTTGTAATTCTGCGTTCGCGCATTTGGCAACGCAAGCAGCGAGTGCAGTGTTGGTTCGGCCGTCGTGCGGATTGTACGTTATTGTCAAGTTAAAGTTTAGTGTTGACGTTTTCGTACAACTGATCGTGTCGAAAGTGATGTATGTGGAAAGGGCTAAGTGAAGGGATTTTTTGACAGTCACTGACCTGAGGTACGCAACATTTTTTTTTGTTTATGTTTTTTGTGGTGCGTTATTTTTTTGTTTTGTGTTGTTTTTATTGATATCGAATTATTTTCGTGATTTTTCGCATGATGGAGTACCTAATTAATTATTTAATTTATATTTTTTATCGTAATATACCTATATAATTTATATGTGCATGCTACCAGAATGTTAATGAAGGTTTGTTTACTTATTTGTCCTGCGGGTGTGCGGGTATTCTTGTTTTACGTAAAAATTGCGTGCAGTGAATATTAGTGCAGTTTGTAGGTTCAAAGTGAATCTGTTTTGGTTATAACGATCGAAATAAATTGGTATATTTTTTGCGAGATGCGTGTGAAAAAGGTTTTGGTACCTACGCACTATGTATTTTTAACTTTTTTATTGATTCAATTGGCAAGAAGGTTTTTTATTATTGTTTCATTGGCATGTTTTTTTTTTTTGAAGAGTAGATAATTATTCACATCTATCTATTTTACTGGTAAGTAGTCACTATTGAATAACGACAGCTATACTGTGTACCTATTCAATCGAGTCAAGTGTGAAGTGCGATTCGATTATTTAGATTCGCATACGATTCTATAGACAAAATAAATGTGAAAAATGTCCAAGAAGATTTTGATAATTTTTATTCTGCACCCTAATTGCGTAACACACAATCAATCGTAATCGGTTTCATTTTGACATTTCAACAACATTCATTGCGTTATTTACGTGTTGAACAAAGCAATTTTTCGAACTTATGAAGCAATGGATTAGCAATTTGCTTCAAAATGATTCAGATTCCGATTGATTGTATGTTACGCAATTAGGGTGCTGATTCTTATTAAAAAAATAAATTGGCTGACTTCGGGAGTCCTATTTTCTAGGATCGTTCCTGCATATTTTCATGAAAAATATAAACACTTTATTTATCTCGTGTTTATTAAGACGAAATAATTAATAAACATTATTACGACATCATTATGAGAATAACTTTAGCATCAGAAAAGATTGACTTCTGACAAAATGTACGTAATTAAATTATCTTTATCCAGACAACTGACGATTTTTTACTTTTTGTCTGTTACACATCGACTCAATTAAATTATTGCGGAGACTTTTATTTTGAAATAAAGCCTGACAACTTGTTGACCTTCTCTGAACGAGTAGTTTGTTATCCCAGTACTTAAATCTATCTGACTTTTTACGATGTCGACAAGAGTTGCATGCGACGGTTTCATTTGTTGTTTTTTTTTGTACCTTGTAGTGTACACTGTAAAAAGTCGTTTGATATACATGTTTGATATTGCACACTTACATAAAAATGTATTATTATGGTGTCATACTAATAAATTAACATATTGTTTTGGTATCAGTAGACTTCTAATCAGCAGAGTTGTTTCTGATTAACAAGAAGTTAAAAAATATTTATTGAAAATAATCATGTTTTGTGTAAACTACAGTTACTTGTTACCTCTTTTACCAAAAAAAACTCAAACACCTGCGGACATGACAGACATACACACAATGTGTTACGAAATCCAGCTAAGTAAAACCGTGGTAAAACGATATTATCAAAAACTGGTTTTGAAAACCCAACGGTGCGGGTAATAAAAGATCCTTTTTTTTGCGAATATCGATTATTTCGTACACAAGAAGACCGCAGAGAGCCGTGTTTTAATTGCCTGTGTATTTTAATTGTTTACTAATTGGTTGCATTATTAATAACGGTATCATATCCTCCAGAAAATCCATCCTTTTTTGTCTAATATGGGGAAAATCTATGATTGGTGCCTATTTATTAGAAATATGTCAGGAATTCAGGATACCTTCGTTATTTAATTGTTGATCGCAAACTAATGGCAGAAACCAATTACCTATCTATCACCAGTTTTAGCATACCTACCGTAAAACGGGGTGAATAGAGATGCAGGGGTGAATCGGGACAAAACTTTAAAATGGATTTTAATGTTGAAATAATATAGTTTGTTGCCAGAAAAGACTCCAATGTGTTTACCTACTGTTTTTTAATTAAAGATTAAGTGTCCTTGTTAGCAACAAACTATATTATTTTAAAATTCAAATCCATTTTAAGGTTTCGTCCTGATTCACCCCTGCATCCCTATTCATCCCGTTTACGTTACTGCAGGTAGAAAAACCTATCTATCTCTGGTTTTAACGTCCCAATAATCTATATCAGTAGCGTTCTGTATGATTATTATTATACTGACAGTTATGATTATACTGGCTACCATCCGTCCATACCATCCGTCTTTAACTGAAAATAGGTTATTGCGGGTTCGGCCGTAAGATGGGTATAAAGACCATGATCATTTATTTTTCAAGATGACTTTGATATGTTACTTCATATCATAACCTTTTTACCTATATTCATCTAACAACAGTCTGTGTTGCACTTTTAACAATAATATGTTATTTTGCTTGCGAACGGCATTTGCGTCAATAAGTATGCTATGCCTTACATTTTCCGTTGCACTGTCTGTACCCACCTTTATAATGATTACCAACGCTATTGTGAAACCAAATCTCACTTCGTAGTGAGTCACAGCGAGCCCATTTATTAACCACTTGCACAAGGGCTTCCCTTTCTCTTCCCGATCATTTGTATATGCAGTGTTACAACTTGATATACATAAACAGGCGCTTCTCGCCATCAAACTCGAAAGTTTGGCGAGTAAAATTGTAAAAACAACAACATAATATATTTTTGAAAATAATAATTTAAAAAAAAATACAATGTAGGTAGTCAATACACATATCCCATAGAATAACCAAGGCTCGTCACCTAAGTTACTCCTTATAATATCAGCTATCTGCCAGTTAAAATCGTCAAAATTGGTCCCGCCGTTTCGCAGATTAGCCGAAACGAACAGACAGACAAAAATTTGAAAAATTGTTTTTTTTTTTTCAAATTAAATTATATTTCATCCGAAAACATCCATTGACGTTTCCATTCATAAATTTTCTTACTAAACTTCAATTATATTTGACGACTCTGGTTACTTATGTATCTCTTTTGGTGACTGTATCTAAAAAAAAACTTGCGGTCTCAACTCAAAAGTACCTCTACACCATAACCCCAACGGTCATCCATTCTGTGAGCAATATAAATCAACATTAATTCTTTTCAATTACTGTCAATTTAGTTATTGATTTTGACATTCTCCATTTTTACTAAAATGTCTATCAATTAATTACATGTCTGAATCGATTGCGTACCTAAGTATGCCGCTGCATACATAATCTGCCAAAATGGGGAATTATTGACTCATCCAACATCCAGTGCTTACCATCTGCCGAAAAATGGCCGTTCACCTAAACCTTTGACAATTTGAACAAGGCCTCTGACGTGACGCTGCAATAAACGTGACCACCAACTGGGCCCAACCAAACAGTATAAGCGACGTATCGCTTATACTGTTTGGTTGAGCCCAGAGTTTCGCTAGCTAATTTAATTTGACCCTGTATACGTATATACAGGGTCAAATTAAATTAGCTAGCGAAACTCTGCAAACGTGATGAGGTATCAAAATCTAAAAAAAAAAAAGATTACAGGTTTTGGGGGTCAACGACCGCTGGTAGTTTTGTTTCTTGAAGTTTGTGTTGACAAAATCTGTTTTCTTTGGTTATTTGTGTTAAGATATCGAAACTCTTCACGTTGGGTAATATTAGCAAAAGAAAACAGATTTTTTAATCTGATATTTCAAGTAACTTTATTAACTGCGGTTGATGCATGACCACACAACAAAAGACCATCAAATTAATTTCATTTTTGTTTCATCATGTTAAGATATCGATACCCGTTAGCGGAGTTTCACTAGCTAATTTAATTTGACCCTGTAGGAGTGTAGATGTACCGTCGAACCGAAAAAAAGAAAGAAATAATTGTAATTCGTTAAAAAAAAATGTTGATTTGTTCACTTTTGCAACATGTCAGCATTGATCAACGTTGGCGGTAGTGTATCCTTCAATTACCTTTAATTCTGATAAGACTTTAATCGGTTCAAACTACAGCTTATTATAGTAAACTGTAAATGCATGTTTCTTTTTAATGATGAGCAAGTTAAGGATATTCTAGCAACCCTTACATAACGAATGTATCGAAACTAAATACTTGTGCAAGAGGTGCATAATTTTCAATTGATTGTACATATTTGATTGTCCTCTTGCGCAATCACAAAGTTGCATTAAACTATGGCTGAGTTATTAGCACCAACTCAGACATATTGTTAGAATTGACACAAAAAACAATATAGTGGTAAACAAACTAGATGCATGAATAACATACCTACTTATCAAATCGGTTTGTCCAATATCTGACCAGATGACGTAGGGAGTGTGATGTAGACTATCTACTACGCAAATTAACAAACACAAAGGAAAAGCGGCCAACTTTCCTGCAATGCATGACCCAATAAAGGCTGGAATGCCAATTGAACTTTATGAGCAGAAATCCTTCTACGAATGTCGATTTGACCTTACTATCCCACACTCCATGACTTATAATTTAACAAGAAAACCTTTAGTACTACGGGGGGGATTAGTGACGTCATAAGAGATGACTCGTCCGACCATAGTTCTTCATAGTTTAGTTGACCATAGGTCTCACTCTCACCAAGGTGCTTCTAGAAGTCTACAGGTTAGCGGCGGCGGGAACAGGATTTTCCCTATGTGTGACGTCAATAGGTGGGTACCTATTGAGGTACAGTCACCAAAAGAGATAAGTAACAAGAGTCGTCGGATATAGTTGAAGTTTAGTAAGAAACCGATGGATGTTTTCGAATGAAAAATTTGATACATGAACATCGTTTTCTATTAATTAAATTAAACATTATTAAAAAACATCACAAGGGATTCAACACTACTCTTTTTGCCACGGGATTTCGGGAACTTAAAATATGTATTAAGTATTGGAAATGCACTATTTGTTGCCATATATATTCTCGCCCTAATTACCTGTAATCAGCGGCCGTCAAATTAGTAGATGATTAATTAATATAATCAGGGAAAATGCATTGTATTCATGGTCTTAACCAGTTAACTCTGATTGCAAATGATGCCCCAAAGCGTGGCTGAACTTGAAAAGCAAAAAAAAAACAAAATATGAGTATTAGCATGGTCGAATAAACTAGACTTTATTCGTCCATAGTATTACGTAATCAGCATATAATGTTCCCAATGCTGGGACACAGGCCTCCTCCCAGTGAGAGTGAGTAATCCACCACGCGGGCCCAGTGCGGGTTGTTAGATGTCACATTTCTTCGAATTTTTGGTTCTAGGATATGCCGGTTTTTACCTCACGATGTTTTCCTTCACCGTTTTGAGAGCAGTGGTGATGAAATAATTGTCTTGTCTGTCGGGGTTCGAACCTATGACCTACAACTCGAAAGTCGCGGCCGTCACGACTGCGCCACCACTGCCCCGCTAGGATATTAGGTTGGATTATTTTCGCAACATAATATATTTTCTTTCGCAATATATGACATCCACGCTCCATTGAGCTAAAATAGGTAAAAATCAACGTGAAAATATTTCAACAATTATATGCGTGCAACTATCTCATCCAGATAAAATCATAACGACGTACAGTCAGGCACACAAGCTGAGCTATGTCGACACGAACAATTACTGAACTACATTGCCTAACCGCGCTATCTCACGATTTCTCTTTCTATCCGCGAGTGTACTTGTGGTCTGTAGGAAGGCTGTGGTTCTTGATGTCTTCATTGTCAAAAGTTCTTTATATTAATGACGTCACTTAATGGGAGTACTGACGTCATTTTCTCGATGTCATTGTCCTGGTCGTGGTTGATTGTTTACCTGTACCTACTAGTCATTCTCCTATTATATCTTAAGTAACAATTGAAGGTTAACGGGTTAACAATAACATTAGCATCAGTATTTTTATTAGCACTTCCCATTTGACTATATGGAGGATATCTTGGAAAGGGTAATGTTATCGTAATCAACCTCTTTAAGACCAAAATCATCTTTCAATCAAAATCAAAAGTCATTTACTCAAACTAGGTTAAGAATCAGCAAGTAAGCGTGAAAATTATATAAGACAGGCCCCTCAAAACGCCCGCCGCTCACTACTTTCTAGTGCTTTAGCTGGGAAGCAGTGGCGCAACAAACTCCCCAGCAGCACAGCTGTCGATTTGTAATAGTAGTTTAGAGGGATGAGTGAACAGGGTGTAAAGTTCACTCATCCTCCATAGAAAAGGGAGGATCCTCCGACCAGACGGGTGTTATGTCTGGCGGGCAATTGCCCAACGATTGATGTTGGGAAATTGTATCTATGCTAATTGCGCGGTAAACTCTGCTTGCGAGATGCAGGATTTGCGTGACGTCAGTATGACGCGTTGTTCGCATGTGGCGTTGTAGATACCACTACAGTAGTAAGTAATTAACATTACGAAACACAAAACATTACATTCAATTATTTCAATTTGCCATACTATGTCAAACAATATCAGTGTGTAGCGAGCATCCCGACAATATAAAAACAAAATCCTTATGGACACACAAGCACAGATGACTAAATAGTTACTTCGTATGTATACAGGGCAGTCAGATCCGCTATCCGCCTTATTAACTTTACTGAAAAGAGATTTTTCATGGTATAAAATAATTCTTATAGCAGTAGCACTGAATAGATCGAGTTTCACCGCCATTATAAATCTTTTTCGCTTCATTGTTTTCGAGATCGCAAGCGCTACTGTTGAGCATGAGGTCCTGGTTTCGATTCCCAGGTCGGGCAAAGTGTTTTTAGATTTTCGTGGCCGGTCGATGGCAAATTATAGACTTGCCTGGGATTTGACATAACTGGCGAAATGTGGGTGAACTAATAGCTATTAGTACACCCCATAGATATCCGAGGTACACCCACATTTACAAACATGACAGAGGATAACTAGGTGAGTGTACCTACACTCCTCCTCTGTCATGTAATGTATACTCATGTTTTTTTTTTCTAATGTACAGACATGCACATGCACATCAAGCTACCCGAAACTGTCAAATTTACCGAATCAACCTTGAACCTTAATGCTTTATCGATAAAGTTGAAAATCTTTTAAATACATTCGACAGATTGTAGTAACTTGATGTGCTGGCGTCTGTACAGTCACGAGCAAAAGTATGTATACACTCGGCTTTATTCAAAAGCGATTTACTCCTTTGTTTTTGAATGACATATTATGCTGTTACGAACATAGGATTTTCGAACCCATAGGTTTATGTAATGTGTCGTAATTCAACGTTGCAATCGTTATTTCACGAAAAAATCGCAATTTTAAAATTGCCAAGTGGTGACATATTGATGCTCGTGACTGTACAGACGCCAGCACATCAATGTATACAAACCTTTGCAATAAATTTTTAAGACAAATTGACTTTCCATTGGAGTTAGGAGAATGCTGTGATAAACGATGCTATAATGTGGAACATAGACAAATCTTAGATAATTTGTATACTGATATTGTCTCAGCGCTTGGTGAGGCTTCAGAATCTAGCTATAGGGTGGGTACGAGCGGCAGGAATAAACAGGTTATGGGGTGGAATAAGTATGTTGTCGAAGCTCATAGGGTGGCCAGGTTGGATTTTCAGAACTGGTTACTGTTTGGTAAACCTAAAACAGGTTTCATTCATGAAGCAATGTGTCAGAGCAGAAAGATTTTCAAAGCTAAGCTTAAATGGTGCCAACAACACCAGGAGCAGATAAAGATGGATCGGCTGGCGACACTGCATTCGAATAATAAGTTTCGGGAATTTTGGAAACATACCAATAAGCTGAACATCAGGCCTGGCGTTCCTTTGAGTGTGGAGGGTGTCACCGACGCAAAGATGATCGCTAACTTGTTCAAAGATCACTTCACCATGGAATCCCCTTTAGGAGCTTCCGAGTGGATGCTGGACGCTGACCCCGTGTGTGAAAAACTCAGACTAAAAGTTAGCGCTAAGGATATACGAAAGATTTTGTTAAATATGAAAGGTGGGAAATCACCGGGACACGACGGGCTCAGCGTCGAACATCTGCAAAATGCAGGGTCCCACATCTTTAGACTTTTGTCGATGTTTTTTAATATGTGCATTGGACACTCCTACCTACCTAGTGAGCTAACGAAAACAATAGTTATTCCCATAATAAAAAACAAGACGGGAGATAGCTCGGTCAAATCTAATTATAGGCCGATCTCGCTGGCCACCGTTATTGCAAAGGTTTTAGACAGTGTGCTTGAGGCTCAGTTGACAGAGTTTATACACCTACATGATGCTCAATTTGGTTTTCGCGCTGGACTTTCTACAGAGAGTGCTATACTGAGCCTAAAGCACACTGTTGAATATTACACGAGTAGGAAAACGCCCATTTTCGCTTGTTATTTAGACCTTTCTAAAGCTTTTGACCTTGTGACTTATGATAAACTCTGGGATAAGCTTAAGGAAACCAATTTACCTGGTGAGACAATTGGAATCCTAAAGTTTTGGTATCAGAGTCAGGTCAATTATGTAAAGTGGGCTGGCATCTTATCGGATCCGTATGTACTACAATGTGGAGTAAGACAGGGTGGATTGTCATCCCCAGTTTTATTCAATTTATATGTGAATGCGCTAATCGTTGAGCTTAGCAGCATTCATGTCGGCTGCCACATAGACAATATTTGTGTAAATAATTTGAGTTATGCAGACGACATGGTGCTGCTGAGCCCAACGATCGGTGGGCTTAGGAAACTAGTTAATGTGTGTGAGACGTACGCGGCTAGTCATGGCCTCAAATATAATGTCACAAAAAGTGAGCTCATGGTATTTAAAGCAGGTACCAAGTCACCAGATCAGTTTCCTCCCGTGACTTTGAACGGAACACCCATGAATGTGGTCACCTGTTTTAAATATCTTGGGCACATAGTCACTGATCTCCTACGTGACGATGAGGACATGGACAGGGAGCGTAGGGCGCTGTCGGTCAGAGCGAACATGATAGCCCACAGGTTTAAACGTTGTAATTCTCAAGTGAAAATAACACTGTTCAGAGCACATTGTTCATCACTATACACGTGCTGCTTGTGGGCTCATTATACGCAAAGATCATTCAGCGCCTTGCGCGTCCAATATAATAATGCGTTCAGGGCGTTGTTGGGGATGCCGCGCTGGTGCAGTGCGTCGGGCATGTTTGCGGACGCACACGTTGACGGCTTCCATGCCGTGCTCCGCAAGCGATGTGCCGCGGCGCTTGGCAGGTTGCGCGCCAGCACCAACAGCATCCTGGCCGTTATTGCGGATAGGCTGGACACGCGTTACGTCCAGCACTGGGTTAATACCCACATTAGGAAATAAGTAAATGTCTGTTTATTTTATATTTTATTTTGTTTTCTCTGTTTTTCTTTTTCTCCTACTAACACTAGTTTTTTCATAAGTTTTTTCATAAGTTTTTTCACAAGTTTATTATACTAACATTCTAGGGATTTCAAAAAGTCTGAATTAAAAAGTTTTTATTTTTATTTTTTTATTTTTTATCAAGCTACTACAATCTGTCAAATTTATTTAATAGATTTTCAACTTTATCGCTAAAGAATTAAGGTCCAAGGTTGATTGGGAAAATTTGACAGTTTCAGGTAGCTTGACCTGCTGGCGTCTGTACAAAGGAAACGTAACTCTGTCATAACATAACATTAATGTAATAAGTTGACAATTTAATTTTAAAGTAGGACACATTGCTAACTCGTTGGAGTTATATTATAGACGTAACACTTCTGCAATAAGTGTGATATGTTAGATTATAGAGTGAAGTAATTACATTAGTAACACATCGTTCGTCAATATTATTAATGAGTTTAGAGACTGACAATATGATGGGCTGAACTGGACTGAGTTAACAATAGTTAACTTAGTCCAGTTCAGCCCTTGGGATCCACTGCGGAATTACGGGAAGAAAAGTTTTTTGTTATACAGGTATTAAGTCTAGGCAACATATAGGCTATAATTTATTTTGGAAAATGGAACACCTGATGTAGAACCGCAACAGAGCAACTAAAGTATAAGAGATATAAAAATGGTGTCATAGCAAAAAATATTCCACGTGAAGAGCATTTTCTGCTGTGAGAATAAATTTGAAGATCTGGAACACCAGTTGTGGAACTCCAAAGCCCAGCGACACTATAACATAGGAATGACGTCTTAGCAAAAGTTGTTTAGTCTGATGGGCATTTCCTGTTGACTTATAAAAATAAAAGATCTGGAACGTCTCGAATAGTTTCGCGCATCACGCTGTTTTGCTGTCCCCCTGTGGCTCTAAGAATTGGACATCAGACGTTTCAGATCTTCGATTTTGACGACCCCGTTGTCGCTGGCATAAGGAATCCGCGTACGAAGCCGCGAACAGAAGCTTGTGTAATCTATAGCGCTACAGTCCGTTCACAGTAATTTTACCTTTGACTGCAGCAAACTGACAGCAACCTTATTGTGACGAGAATAAAGGCCACTGTGATTTTGGGAGGTTTGTGAGTTGTAGCAACACAACAAATTACGAGAATTGGCCTTCTGGTAGGAAGGCGAATTCTCGTAATTTAAAACCTTCAAAATCTAGTCGCAGTCTCATCTCGGCGACAAACAAATGTCAAAAACTTGTCAAAATGTAGGAATTTAGAAGTATTTTTTGACAGATTGAGACTGAGATCAGACTGTGAACGTTCTTAAAATTACTAGAATTGCCCCTCTGGTGATTCTCTTCATAAGAATCACCTTGTTTTTGGAAAAAAGTTCTCTAACAGAGCTTGCGGTAAGAGTTGTTAGAAATCGTCACGTAATGAAAAAGCGTTATGGGACCATGAGAATTTTCCTCTCTCTCCCTCTGTCTCTTTTTATTCGTTCCTGATGGGCAGAGTCCTCCGACCGCACATGTTTTTTCAATACATTTTACAAAACAATTGCACAAATATTTACCAACAGCGCCCCTCTATCAATGTAATTCGAGCGCAAAAAGATCCTTGTAGCTATCTAGTGTAGAAACCGGTACAAATGCTTTTTTACTCAATTTACTCTCTAAGGAATCCTTCCTGTTTAATGTGATGTAAAGTAAACTTGAGGTCTATCTACAACACAATGAGCTTTTTTAGCTTACTTTTCAAGTAAAGTTCGTACCGAATACACGAATAGCCCAAAAAAAGCAAAAACTAAGATGTAACAGCAAAGCTCTGAAGTGTATCATTTTTCTAAAAGTTGCTACGCGCGGTAACATCTCTCAAAAAATCTCATCGGTAAAAAAATCGCTACATATTTATCTTTTTGGTACAAATTGATTGTATAAATCAACCATCATTAGGGTTGCCGACAAATGTCCTATAAGTCATTGCACAATAGGTATTTGATTGAATCACGATAGTGTGCGTAAAGTAGGCTTAAAGTTTATTTGTATTTATGTGGGAAGCCTATCTAAAGTATCATGGTCATTTAGCTGACGTCAACCTTTTGATAGTTTTCATGCCCCGCGTCACCGCGTGGTATGTAAGTAAGTAAACCGAACTATAGCGTGACAGGTACATAAATAAAACAGTACGTAGGCAAGAACAAGATATGAGTAATTCATAAAAAGCTACTTTTCAAAAAAATATGGATGTCACGTGATCAACTTGGAACGTTAATATCTCCAAAACGTGACGATTTACGGGGCTTGGTCCTGAATATAAAACATCTGCATATTGATTACCCATAGGTTTTTGCAAATAAATGATTTTGAATTTAAATTTAAATTATTATTTTTTTTGACATTGATGTCGGCTATCGATTTATAGATAGTACGTGTGGCCGCCATTTTGAAAAAATAACAAAATGGCGGAAAGTAGGTATGCCACGCTCCATATAAAACTTTTCAATCCCCTTTTATTTTTGTCCGCGTTATGTAGGTACCTACCCATCTAAGAACATCCAATCCTAAATAAAGTATGATTTAATGAGTACAATCAAACAAATAGAATAAATATTGTGCAAATTCGTCAAATTAAATTCAAGTGCCTCAATCCAGTCTATGAAAATCGAACCCATTTTTATTTATTTTTAATAACACTTTTTTGTACCTAATTATTAATGAAATACTAGACTAAGTACTTGTTTGCTATTTCTAGAACTTATAAAAATAAGCACTTTTGAAGAAACTAGGGGATAAATGGTTCGTTGAAGTGTATATGAGAACCTTCACAACCCACGCGGCAACGGGGCCACAGTGCTTGTTTGTGTCTAAAAATACTGAACCATAATAAAATAATACTAGGTTTTATTTTATTTCAAACCAGTCGTGTAATGGGGACAAATCTATTTACAATAATGAAATAGTAATAGATAGTATGAAGTGTTTGTTCCGCTAATCCGTAGGTACGACGTACTGTCCGATAAGGCTTGGAATGTAGTTTTGTTTGTGATGAAACTATTCAACATTGCATTATAATTCGTGATAGATTAGCAACACACGTTACATAAGGCCTAAAGATTAACACGAATCATTCAATCGCTACTGATGTGGAAATCATAGAATATAAATAACAGTTATTTTAAACTTGACAAACTCGTCCCAATTAAAACAATCTTTAACAAAATCTAGTTCAAATAGAACTATAGAACTAGCTGCGCCCCGTGGTTTGGCCCGCAAAACTCTCGACCCCGTGTGAATATCGGGATAAAAAGTATCCTATGTCCTAATGTAAGTCATGGTCTACCCATATGCTAAATTTCATCCACATCCGTTCAGCCGTTTAAGCGTGAAAGAGTTACAAACAAATATAGGTACAAAATATCAAGCTTTATAATATTACTCGTAGTTTAGAAATGAAACAAAAAACTTTCTAATAGTCTAATAATCAAAACAAAACAAATACTAAACAGCAATTTCCAAAAAAAAACAATGTTGGTTTTTATCATAAGTGTGTATTTGTGTTGTCTGCATCAATCTTATAATCGATAAACATCTTATTTGGAAATCATTACAAGATTATATCTGTAAACACGAAATATCGGTCAAAAGCACAAATTGTTGATGTCATGTAGATTGCATGTGTGTCATCAACATCAATGGACAATGACACTGATGATGCCGTCGATGTAACTGTATCATCAGCCGCTTATTTGATATTATAGTAGGTACAGTAAGTGAGCCGTGGTGGTCCAGTTGTAACGGCCGTGACTTAAGAGTTGTAGGGGCGAGGTTCGAGCCCAGTCAGTAGCTTTACGTTGTGTAAATTATTTCATCACCACTGCTCTCAAAACGGTGAAGGAAAACATCGTGAACAAGGCATGTCCTAGAACCAAAAATTCAAGACACGTGACATCTACCAACCCGCACTGGGCCCGCGTGGTGTCCCATCAAAGAGAACTTTATAGTCTAATTATGTGTTATGTAGGTACTGGTACAGTGTGTAGTAACCCGAAGAATTGCCAAACTTAAGTGGCAGTGGTCAAGGCACATTGCTTGCAGAACAGAATGATGGCCAATGGGGTTCTGGAGTGGCGACAGTGACGTAGCGTTGGAAGGCCTCCAATAACGTGGCACGATGACCTGCTGAAGGCCGCAGGGATCCGTTGGATGCGAAAAGCACAGAACCGGTCGAAGTGGTGGTGCTTGGGGTAGGACTGTATCCAGCAGTGGACGTCTTTCGGCTAAAATGATGATGATGATGACCTCAACATCAATAAATAATCAGCAAATGCTGTACCTACAGTATTTGCTAAAACCAGTACATAGCGGCCATATAGGTTTACTAAAATTTTACGCGGACGAAGTCCCGGGCAAATGCTAGTAAATACATAGATAAAATTCAGCACAGCCTTCCATTGTCAGCTGCGCCTCATTTATTCCGCCTCAGAGCCCTTACAGTACCTACCTATCAAAAATAATTTTACAGGCTGATCTCCGACTACCCTATTCACTATTAAACTATTCAGGAGTTTTATTGTGCTCTATTCAATTTTTCGGACAACGAAATTCAATATACATTTGTAGACCACGATCAGACCCAGACGAACTAGACATTTGGGTCTAGTCTGGATCTGATCTTGGTCTAAAAATGGTTTGGTATTGTTTGCAATACCTAGGAACCTACTTTTACCGCTCAAGTAGAAACTAACCGTTTTAGATAAAATAGAAAACTGTTTTGAATAGAAGCAGACAGTTTTATTATGCATGTTTATTATATTTCATCGTCAATTTGAGTTCAACCAAACAGGAAAAGATAATAAAACTTTTTTTAAACTTGAATAAACTAGATTGGCCAATGAATTTCGAAGAAAACCGGCCAAGTGAGAGTCGGACTCGCGCACGAAGGGTTCCGTACCATTATTATCTATAAAAATCAATCATGAGTTGATTGAATGAAAGGTAAATTGCGGTTTACGATTTGACGTATTAAAAAAAACTACTTACTAGATCTCATTCAAATCAATTTTCGGTGGAAGTTTATATGGTAATGTACATCATATTTTTTTTTTAGTTTTATCATTCTCTTATAGAAGTTACAGGGGGGGGAGACACGCATTTTACCACTTTGGAAGTGTCTCTCGCGCAAACTATTCAGATTAGAAAAAAAATATGTTAGAAACCTCAATATAATTTTTGAAGACCTATCCATAGATACACCACAAGTATGGGTTTGATGAAAAAAAAAATTGAGTTTCAGTTCTAAGTATGGGGAACCCCCAAAATTTACTGTTTTTTTTTCTATCATTGCGTGAAAATCTTAATGCAGTTATAGCTCTTATAGTTTCGGAAAAAAGTGGCTATGACATACTGACGGACAGACAGACAGACAGACATGACGAATCTATACGGGTTCAGTTTTTTGCCATTTGGCTACGGAACCCTAAAAAAAGACTTGTTTTTGGCAAGCAATTATTATGCATTCAGGTAACGGTAGTAAAACTAGAATAGAATAGAATAGAATACTCTTTATTGTACACCATACAAATTACAGAACATAAATAGAACTAGAACTAGATTTCTAATATCTAGAATAATTATGTTATGTCCATGATAAAGAAACAAACGTTACCTACCTCAAAAAATCACTGATACTACTCACGTCACCCAATCTATCTATATATATATAAATCAATGCCACTTTTCGTTGTAATTTTATAACTCAAGAACGATTGCACCAAATTGGATAATTCTTTTTTTTGTGTTCGTTATTGTCAATACAAGGTTTGTATACATAATTGGACCGCTGGTAGCCGCGAGGTAGCGCTGATTTTTCGGGTGAGATGACGTCTGCCGGGTCCGCTAGGTTCTATCAATCAATCAGCGTTTTACTTATAAAAGTAGGGTAGGAGTAGTGTAGGAGTAGGTTAGGAGTAGGGTAGGAGTAGTAAAGGAGTAGGTTAGGTTAGGAGTAGGGTAGGAGTAGGGTACAAGTAGGGTAGGAGTAGGCTAGGAGTAGGGTAGGAGTAGTGTAGGAGTGAGTTAGGAGTAGGGTAGGAGTAGGGTAGGAGCGGGGTAGGAGTAGGGTAGGAGTAGGGTAGGAGTAGTGTAGGAGTAGGGTAGGGGGTAGGACACCACGCGAACGAAGTAGCGCCGGGCAGCTAGAAATAATTTATATGGCAAAACAACGTTTGCCGGGTCAGCTAGTATATAATAGTTATTAGTTAGCAATAGGCTCGCACCCTATTACGTGGGACTTAAACATAATTGGCGAAACATGGGTGTGTGTGACTGTGTGTGAACCCTTTTGCGGATTACAGCCATGATGTTACGTCGTTATTCTTATAACTCGAGGATTTTACGGATAAGTAATTAATTCGGCATAAAAAGCACGTGTTTCTAGGTGACTGGGTGAGAACAAAGATGGGTTTTCAAGCAGTCAGATGCAGCTGTTGGTGGCATCAAATCTAAAGTTGAACTATAATAACTCCCACAAACTGCATTGAAATTTGATCTTGTTTTGAGCTTTTTAGTTGCAGTGGGGTTTTTGCTTTTCTACTTTAAACTTAAACACCCCCAATAAGTAAGTAAGTAAGTAAATTTCAATCCACTATAACTGCACAGAGCACACACCAATAAAAGAGTTTTAATCTCCAGCCCATTTTCTGTCAGCCCATTTGGAGTCAGTGACACATATCTTTGTTTTTCATACTTCTCTATTAGTCGTCATCTTTCTAACCATATCATCTTTCACACAGTCCATCCATCCTTTCTCAGGTCTTCCCTTACTCTTATAGCCGTCCACATTCATACTCAAATCTTTCCCCACGACATCATCATCTGCCTAGCCTTTTATCCAGCTAACCAGATGCAGCTGAGTACCAGTATTTAACATGGAGTGCCTGCCTATCTGACCTCCACAATCCAGTTACTGGGTAATACGCAAACCCTTTGATAAGACTGGCCTAGTTTCCCCACGAAATGTCCCTCAAAAAAAGAGAAATATAACCACCATACCTGAACCAAACCACATATAGGTTTTACCCCCGGCCGGCGCTAACTATTTCGCTTTTAACAAAACCGATGTGACAAACTCCGTTATAGACTTATGCAGTGTGAATACCGATGCAGTATCATCACGGCGTATCATATCCGGGTCAGCACGTGCCTGGTGTCCGTTATAATAGTTACAATGTGCACGTGTTCCGCTTTTTGTTATACAACTGGCTTCGTAATTGATTGTATCAGCTGATCGTAAAGAAATGTGGGTGATGACTGCATCGATATGACGGTTGTGATGTTATGGTTGCGGGAATAGAAGGATGTGGTTATTGTAACCGTTTTTTGCATAATTCTTAACTCAGGTTCGTAAGGGTGAATTTTCCCGAAGCAGTTTTTTTCGCGCACTGTATTTTCAACGCACTGCTAAGCGCCGAGAGTTGAAAATCAAGTATGCGATACAATCCCGCCCGGATATTAATTACGTTTGTGCGAGGGTGGGCTAAGGAGCTCTGTCCAACAGTGGACGTATTTAATATGTTCAAAATCTAGTCGCAGTCTCATCTCGGCGACAAACAAATGTCAAAAACTTGTCAAAATGTCCCTACATTTTGACAAGTTTTTCTCAATCTGTCAAAAATATGTCTGACAGATTGAGACTGAGATCAGACTGTGAACGTTCTTAAAATTACGAGAATTACCCCTCTGGTGAAATGTGGGTGTGCTATAGGCACCTCTGTCTAACTCTTCGGGGAATACAGGTTTGATGTTATGTAATAAAGATATAAGCCAATGGTACCTACTTGTCTACATACCACTGGACAAATAAATCAGCCAATGCGATCGATTAGATATAGGAATCGGACAACCGAGCTTCTTCTTCTAAGCGTGTCGATAGCAATCTAAATGGACTCGGCCCATAATTCGGCCAATTGTTTGGCGCCATCATCAGCGTCCATCAGCGGTCTATTCTGTAACAATCTCACCGTGAAAACTTAGGTGAAGTAGGCTTGAAGTGAGCTGTCGTGCCACCAGATGGAGAGGACATTGACAGCTAACATCAAGCTTACTTCACCTTAGTTTTCACGGTGAGATTGTTACAGAATAGGTCGGCAGTTCCTGTAACATGCAGCTGACAGGACACGCAGGACACGATATTAAGTGTCCCATCGTTTGTGGAACAGCACCACAATTACACTTCAAGGCGGAGTGTAATCTCCGACCGAGCTCAACGATATAACACATATTACTAGTACATCTGTGTATTAGATACATATAAGTATCCATCATTACAATACTACATACCTCCTACAACTATACTAATAAATGATAAATGTTGGTTTTATTTTGTAAGTAGGTTTGTACAAACCCTTTTACACGTCAATCATATTTTAAAACTAGATGAGGTCGGCGTTTCGTATCTGACTAGTCTGAGAAGAAAGGCCGAAACAAACTCAGAGGTCACAGTCTCTTTTAAAGTCCAGACATAATCTTGGTCAGATCATATTATGAAGACCTAAATAATATTAAAAGAATATTATAAAGAGGTAAAACTGTAACTGGGTTGTGAAGGTCAGACAGGCAGTTGCTCCATGTAAAATACTGGTATTCAGCAGCATCCGTTTAGACTGGAAGCCGACCCCAACATAGTTGGGAAAAGGCTAGGCAGATGATGATTGATGATGAGAGGTAAAATTTTTTTGTGTATTGTGTGTGTATTTAGAAGGTAATCTCAGGAAACACCAGTCAGATTTCAAAAAATCTTATTGCAGTTGATAGCCGAATTTTTGAGGAAGGACTACCTACTTCTAACCACGACGGCCCATAGGAGCAAAATGAAAAAAAAAAACAGAAATAATTCTAAGTGAAAACTAAGTAGTAGCACGGGGGAGCGATGGGATGCGACGCGATGGGTCGGAGTTCGAAATTCACGTGGACGAAGCGCGTTCCGAAGCTAGTAATATAAATAATAAATCATAATACATATTAATCTGGAACAGTCAATGAACGATCATCCGTTGGTAGGAGTTCATCGACATGTTATGTACCGTTCAAACACTCAGATACTAATCTATTGAAGTAACTAATGTATTCGTTTATATAATACAGTATGTAAGTGTTTATCATGCAAATAACTGCAATAAAATTTTTATGGAAGGAGGGAGAGAGAGACTAAAGAAAAGGGGGAATTGCGTGAATGAGGATATCAATTATGTTAAACCGTAGTGTTTCACGGCAGTAAAACGTAGTACAACATAAAAAAAAATCATGCCAGGTAGACGCTCCACGCGTGCCTCAAAGCGATGTCAGCACGAACTGACGGGGTCCGCTAGGGCCGATGCCTGCCAGGGCCGCGGGTTGTTCGAAAGAGATACCGTGGCCCCTGGCACAGGCAACTGAAGGAACACGGGTGGGTTTTAGTCAGTCTGACACGCCCTTCCGCTCAGCCCAGAGCGGGAGAAGTCATGTGATGATTCACCAGCCAAAAAAAAAAAAAGATATCAATTTTGACTTTCAAAAGCGCTTTTATGTGCTTAATTGAAAAAAAAATTGGCTTTGACTTTGAATGAAAGGAGAGTGAATGATAAGGTTATTGCTCACAAGGGGGAATGGAGAAGAAAACAAAATTGCATCGACCCCAAATATCATGGGACAAGGCAAGCAGAAGAAGTATCGTTTAAAACTGTGGACTGAAATTTAATAGTGTTTGGTGCAGTTAATGACACTAAACTCTGATTTTTTTAGACTAGAGTGACAGCTGCGATCGCCTGCTAGAGAGACGTCACGGCGTTCTCACCTACCGCCTGACGCAGGTCCTCTCCGGACACGGATGTTTCGGGAGGTTCCTGCACATCATCAGGCGGGAGGAGACGCCCGGGTGTCACCACTGTCAGGATCGCCCAGAGGACACGGTGTAGCATACGGTGGAGGTCTGCCCTGCTCGGGCAGAGCACCGCCGTGTCCTCGTAGAGGCGATTGGCAGCGGCGGCGACCTCTCGCGCCCGGCCCTGGTTCAAACCATGGTCCGGGGTGAGAGGGAGTGGGAGGCAGTCACCTCCTTCTGCGAAGCAGTCATGCTAGCGAAGGAGGTGGCGGGGTGGGCGAGGGAACGCACCCTGCGCACCTCACGCCTCAGCCGCCGCGGGAGACGCTCCGGGCGTCGGGAGCCGCGTGACGACTCCCGGCCACCGTAGGCGCGGGCCTGCGGGCGGAGAGTAATGGGTAGCTCTCCGTCCGATCAGGACTAGGCCCGTGCCGGACGGCGTGTACCTGTTCCACGCGTGCCTCAAAGAGATGTCAGCAAAAGCGACGGGGCCCCATAGGGCCCGAAGCCTGCCAGGGTAGCGGGAACATCCGAAAGAAAGAAAGAAAAAGAAAGAAAAAGCATTTATTTGCGGCAAACATGACGCATAAAAAAAGGACAAAAACACACAAAAAAAAAACAAGTTGGGGGTAAACATGCGTCACATTCACGCAAAACGGCCATCGCTCAGCATAATGCTAAGACCCTATACGAGACAGAGCCCCAGCGCTGGTTTTCAGCGGCAGCCGGCACTGACGTGTGACGTACAAGTGCAGCATGCTATTAAACATAAATAAATAAAAACAAAAAACCGCCGGGTTTACCGCTGCCCTGGAACATAAAGGGCTAAGGAAGGAACACGGGTGGGTTTTAGTCAGTAAGAGTCTGACACTCCCCCTGCTCCACCCAGAGCGGGAGGAGTCATTTGATGATTTCCCATCCTCAAAAAAAAAAAGTATGAGTTGAGAAAAATATGTTTTATCGTGTTTTAATATTGACACCAATCATAACTGTGAAGTTTACTAAAAAAAACTGACTTTTTAAAATTGATAACTAAAGTACTTAAGTACAGCGGTCGATGAGCCCACAAGAAAAATCATCAAATTATTATTTTTTTGTTTTATCATATTTAGATATTGATACCCACCACGTCTTCGGAGTTTCGTTAGCTAATTTAATTTGACCCTGTATTTTAGCTGCCATTTTGGACAAAACAAAGGTAATACAGAAAAAAAATGCAGTAAATTATTTCGAAAAAATACAAGAATGAACCCTTATTATAATGTTCAAAACATTAAAGAATACGACTTTTTTTTATTGTCTATTGAGAATCTAACCTCGCTTATCCCAACACTAATGACGTCGGCTTCCAGTCTAACCAGCCAGCCTTATTGAACATTAGTATTTCAATTAACCGGAGTGAAGTAATTAGTGGAATCTTTTCCATAAGTTGGAACTTGTTTCATAATTATCTAGGAATTCTAGTCTTAATACTGCCGAGCCAAGCCTAAGACTACGTATTGACATTTAATGCAACACACATAATCTACGTTCGCGAGTAACTTGCCAAACATGTAAACACTTATGAAGTATTGGAAAAATAACTTTCATTCCTACACAATAAAGTTTTATTACACTACAACTTCAAATATTTTTATAACTTTTTCAATAGTGGTAGTCACTCTGAAATCAACTTATTTACCATTGAAATAACGATGATATTATTTTTTTAACTTTAAATAACATAAATTGGAAACGTAAATTTGAATAGACCTTAGTTATCATAGCTCCTTAAACCTACTCTTATGAACCCTTCTATGACCGATCAGAGCACATTGACCTCCAGTCAAAGCATACAATATTATGGTTTAATATCACCACGAGGCAATTAGGCAACTCATATAAGGTACCACTTATGGTAAGGAGGACCATTATTTTTATAGCTTTATGCTATTGATCGAAGGACTTGAAGCTATAGGTTCGACTTTGGTGTGATTCGATTGTCACCCATTCTAATTTTAGTTACCATCCAGTTTACCCGCACCCGCACTGGGCCCGCGTGATAGTTTACAGCCCCCCTCTCGAAGAGCCTGTGTCCCAGCAGTGGGAAGCTTATAGGCAGAATTTGCTTTTTTTACCAGAAACTTAGACTTAGAGCCAATTAGATATTTTATTCGTTATAAGTACTATTTTATTGCATGCCAAACGGGAGAATGTACAGACGCCAGCAGGTCAACCTACCCGAAACTGTCAAATTTTACCAATCAACCTGGAACCTTAATGCTTTAGCGATAAAGTTGAAAATCTATTAAAGAAATTTGACAGATTGTAGTAGCTTGATGTGCTGGCGTCTGTACCTGGAACCAACTTAAGTACAATTTTTTTTTTTGTTACTTTGTATTTAGATGTACCTATTAACATTTTCTGCATAAAAACATTTTCTATTATATCATTATAATCATAAGCAGTCTGTAAACATCTAGTCCAGTGGGCTAATTGTGTAGCACACTATTAGTAGCAAATAGTGTTAGCATTAGGTCTAAGACTGGAATGTCTGTGGCTAAGTTTGGAAGTGGTTTCAAGCCCGCTGAAACACACGACGCAGTTTTCTTTCCTGAGGACCATTTGCAGTGGCATTCTGTTATATGAGCGCAGTTTAGCCAATCGCTTCCAGCCTGTGCGAGGACGAAAATAAATAAATATCCCTGGACATTTCACACAGCGCCATCTAGTCCCAAGCTAAGCAACCTAATGCTTGTGTTATGGTAACAAGATGGCTGATAAACTACTTATATACATTTTTTTTTGTAAATACATACATATTATAGATAGAAAAACACCCAGACTCGGAACAAATACATGTAGGTCATACAAATATTTGTTCCGTGCGGGAATCGAACCCGCGACACGCAGCGCAGCAGTCAATCTCTTAACCACTGCGCCAACCGTGCCGTCAAAAATTAATGTCAAGTATTCGCTCCATGCTCGAATCATATCAGACCGGCTTCTGTTTACCTGTAACGAAGAGAATTTATATTAAGTGATGGATCATAATAATATGTAAAGGCGGGTCTCATAGAATGATTTTTCATGGTGCTGTATTGAGACAGAAACGACGAACATAGCAAAATAAGCTACCCAGAACCCGTATCACATTAATCATGACGTTAAAACATTCGGGTATCAGATGCAGGAATATCCTTTCCATTTTGACTTCAGATTGGGAACTTCGGAAAGTTAGATTAGGAGAGTGGGAGGTTCAATGCGGGCCCTTACAAAATAGTGAAGCCTTGGGATCAGATAATATGGTAACTTGTACGCAAATTAGACATATTTATTCTATAGATCGGTTTGATTTTACGCGTACTGGAGCAAATGTGAGTTTCACTGTTTTTTCTGCAATAATATTAAAAGATAAATGTATCTTTTCAGGATTATCATTACGTACCTACATTAAATTAATAAATTATGATACTGGCATATAATAGTGTAGCCAGATTATATCGATAATTTGGCTACACTGAAATAAGATAACATAACGCGGGATAAAGTTGATCGAGCGAGAACGAAATGAGATTCATGCACGGTATTTATAGCTTTGTATGCGTGTGGATCGTTAAGCATATATCAGTGCCTCCAGTTAAAAACGGCATAAATCGAGTTATGCCCTTTTGTTTTTATAGCAACATTGTAATCTACGTGTTCTGTTACATAACATATCAAAAGGACATAACTCTAGCTGCATCCTAACATACTTTTTTGTAATATATCAAAGGCATAACTCGACTGCGTGTAAAAGCACATCTATCGATAACAAGTAAACTTCATTGCTTAATGGACATAATTACAAGAAATCCCAAAAGACAATCGAACTAAAAGGCATAAAAAAAGTTAATTTAATTACAAAAAGACACAACCCATGTAGTTTTTTTTAAACACATTAAGAACGAGCACGAGTTAGCATTTTGACAGTTCAACCACATTCATTGCGTTATTTACCTTGTTGAGCAGATTTTACGAACATATAAAGCAATGGACTAGCTATATCCTTCAAAATTATTCTGATTTTGATAGTGTGGCAGTTAGGGTGTTAAACCTAGGCCTGTCAATGATAACTACAGGGAACTAAAACGGAGCAAAAGCTTTTATTAACAGACACAGAGTTTATATTTATTAACAGACAGAAAAACGTGTCTGTTCAGCTTATTTCCTAAAATAGTTCGTTTGACAAGGGTCAGGCCAGTTCGTATCAGGCGACCAAACCATAACACTAGGAAAATTAATACATACCTCCCACGTATTGGCATTCAATTATTAACAGTAAAGTTCATTAGCATTTTAATCAAATTATAGTTTCATAATACGTTTTAATAACCAAAAAGTGTTTCCATTTTAGTTAGGCTAAAGTAGGACGAGATCATAATAATCTTTAAAAAAAACTAGGTTCACCAAATCTATGCTCAATTTTAACAAAAGGTCTCTTTGGTCTACTTTTGCTAAAATTAAAACAAATTATATATACATATATAGCAGTGATGACCCAGTGGTAACGGCGGCGGCCTTGCTTTGTGTAAATTATTTCATCACCACTGCTCTAAAACGGTATAGGAAAACATTGTGAGGAAACCGGCATGTCTCAAAACCAAAGATTCGAAGACATGTGACATCTACCAACCCGCACTGGGCCCGAGTGGAATTCCGGCCCACTCCCTCTCACCGAGAGGAGGCCTGTGTCCCAGCAGTGGGAACATTATAGGCATTATTCAATAACTAGGGTAATCAAGAAATAATTTTTCACCGTCTTCACAGTAATTATTTAGTATAGAAAACTTTTTTGATTGGCGTTACTAGAGCGATCAATCACTTTTATTATGAGAGCCCTCATTTCATGAAAAACTTCAATTATGCTTTGATTGATTTGTTTTAACTTACGCAAGACTTACTTAAAGACTTCTAGCAAACTTTTGTTATTCTCTATTTTCTGTTCGAAAGACCAATTTTATTTTTATTCCCTGATTTAAAACTTGTCCGAAGCTTTGGTTTCCTAGGAGAGCGGTTCCGTAAACAAAAAAAAAAATGGACCAAACACTTGTAGAATACACTTTTCATTAACCTGCCAAACTGCGTGACAGTTTGTCGGCACGATTGGCGCTCGTCTTAAAACATTTATCATCAATCTGATCTAAGTAGGTAGATACAGCAGCGCAACTAATTATTGTCGCATGTTGAGACAATTTCATTAAGCAGTTCAGTTTTTAATTTAATGTATGTATGTTAGTTATATTCTCGTAATTTTTGTTTAGTTTTTAAGTGAATTGTTTTTTTTTTTATTCTATGTATAATTTTTTGTCTCCTTTGCTCTATCACACGCTGTCCACATCTCTGTATCTATTGTCCTATCTCAGGTATGCTGGAAGAGATTTCTTAAGAAATAAGCATCACCTCTGTACCTATTTTTTCTGTTCTGTTTTTCAATGTCTGTTTATATACCTATGTGTGTACATAAATGGTAAAATAAAATAAATAAATAAAATTAATCTTTAGTGTTCGCTTACTAATTACAATTTCTAAGGCAGACGATATTATTTATTTATTTATAATTAATTACTACTTATTATTGAAAAGTGTAGGGGTCAAATACTTATTGGTTCTTTTGCCATAGTATTTTTTTACTAGTGCTCGAACCACTTGGTGGTACCTGGTAGTGGGCGATATTACGCTATAATATCGCCCACTACCAGGTACCACCATGAAAATCTGTAATTTTTGCCAGTACTTGACATAAAGGTGTCAAAAAATGCTCTGTATTATGACAGCCGTTATTATGTGAGCGTTCACCGCTTTCCAAGAAACTTAAGCTTAAGAATATTATCAAAACAGATATAAATGTAGCGATGTAGCGTCGCTGTCCCCACTCTGTTTGAATGGAGTTCAGATTGAATACGCACAAACGGTTAAAAACCTGGGAGTGACCATGAACTCCTACCTGTCGTAGTCTGCTCATGTTGCTCAAGTCAGTCGCAGTGCACTATACTTTCCATTCCTTGAAATGTTTCCAGGGCTTCTTGCCCTTGAATTCAAAATCTCTCTTGCTCAAACCCTCATTCAGCCCATTATTGATTACGCCGATGCCTGTTACTTGGATGCCACGGAGGAGCTTTTAAATAAACTTGAGCGTTTGAAAAATATCTGTATTCGTTTTGTTTTTGACTTTAAAAGTTTGATCATGTCTCCAACTTTCGCAAGATACACAAGTGGCTCCCCATTCGACTTCGCAGGAACTCTCGGATATTGTGTCGGCTATTCAATCTCCTTCACAATCCTAAAACACCATCCTATCTGCGGGAGCGTTTTGCCTACGCCCATCCCACAGATGCACCTTGCAGGTCGCATCCTAAAAACGTTCTCAAGTCCCCTCCCCACTCCACCGACTTCTACTCCTACTCCTTCACAGTGCACGCGGTGCGATTGTGGAATTCACTACCGCCTGACATTAGGGACTGCCAAACTGTTGCAGTTTTTAAGAGAAGAGTGAAAGAACACTATCTGTCCACTTCATCATAGTTGTGTATGTATTTATTATTTTGAGTATGATATAGTTATTATTCATTCTAGTAATATTTATTTTAGAAGTATTTATTTATGTTTATTTGTATGTATGTTAATACTTAGTACCTATATTCTCGTAATTTATGTTTAGTTTTTAAGTGAATTGTTTTATGATATGTATTATTTTTTATCTCCTTTGCTCTATCATACGCTGTCTACATCTCTGTATCTATTGTCCTATCTCAGGTATGCTGGAAGAGATTTGTTATGAAATAAGCATTACCTCTGTACCTATTTTTTCTGTTCTGTTTTTCTTGGTCTGTTTATATATGTGTGTACATAAATGGTAAAATAAATAAATAAATAAAATTGGTTCTTTGAACTAAAAATAGATAGAATCATAAAAGTTTGCTAGAAATGTTTAGGTAGAAGTGATTTGCCCAGCCTATTACTGGGCAGGATAAGAAAACCAATATAGAAAAATGAAATAGCACATAATTTTACCTGTAATATCTAGTAAAAAGTAATAGGAAGATATTTCTTTTATGTATTTTCGTAGAATAGATTCACAGGAGTTTCCAAGGAAATATTTATGTTAATAGACTTTGAGCAGTAAGAACCTAACAACCTCAAAGATTCGAAAATAATAAATGAGCTTCAATTAGAAATAGGTATATATTTGCTCGCGACTTTGCCCATGCTATTTGGTACTTCGTTTTCTCTTAGCGTTCCTTATTATTATATTTTTCTTTTTGCTCGGTTCCTAAGAGTCCTAGCATGATGTTAGCCTTCCTTAAAAATTGGGCTATAAAATGCAAAAAACAAATTTCAAATCTGACTGGTCGTTCCAATGATTAGCGCGTTCAAACAAACAAACTCTTCAGATTTATTATATTCGTATAAATATATAGTACTATATATTATTCAAACCATCAAACCAATACACAAAGAGGGGGCGAAAGACTGTGTCGATAACTACCGCCCTATCTCCATCTTACCAACTCTCTCAAAGATCTTGGAACGACTTATAAACCGTCGTATAATAAACTACCTAGAGTCTAACAATCTTCTTTCACCCAATCAATATGGTTTTCGTTGTAGAAAGTCAACCAATGATGCGGTTTACGATCTCTTACACTCCATCGCTACCAACCTAGACCAAAAGAAAAAAGGTTTAACAGTATTCTATTATACAGTATTATAAAAGCCTTCGACATAGTCTCTATCCCGCACCTTCTCAAAAAGTTGGAAGGGTTTGGTATAAAAGGTATTCCTTTAAAATTAATGAAGGACTACCTTACAGGAAGAAAAAAAAGAGTTCGGATTGACAATAGCATAAGCGATGAGGTATGTGTCGAATTCGGTGTGCCTCAGGGCAGCATACTCGGCTCAACGTTATTCTTGGTGTATATCAGCAACCTCTGCCAACTCCAGCTCTACAACACCAAAATTGTTACCTTTGCTGATGACACTGCCCTCTTTTTTAGTGGACAGAGTTGGGAGGAGGTCTTTGATACTGCCCAAAAGGGATTTAATCGAGTCTGCGAGTGGCTCTGATTGAATGTTTTGACTTTGAATGTTAGCAAAACCCAGTATGTTACTTTTGCCCATAGGTCAAATCAACTTCCTCAATCACACTTAAGCATTTACTCTCATGCTTGTGTTCCTGACGCCACCACCTTGTGCTCCTGTCCCGTTCTCCAAAGAATTGAAAATATCAAATACCTTGGTATCATTATAGATCAATTCTTGACTTTCAAACCCCACATAAAAGTCCTTGTATCCCGGTTGCGTAAATTAATCTACATCTTCAAAACCCTTACACACGCAGCGGACCGACGGGTTATTCAGATGGTTTACGATGCCTTATACCAATCTTTAATAGACTACTGCATTACATCCTGGGGAGGTGCCGTCAAGACTCACCTCATTGAAGTTGAGAGGGCACAGCATGCTATCCTCAAAGTTGGCGCCGGTCTCCCTTACCTATTTCCAACCGTAGACCTTTTTAGGAGCTGGGATTTACTTACTGTTAGGCAAACCTTTATACTGCGTACGGTGCTTAAACAACACTCCTTGTTGCAATACGATCCGAATTCTTTTAGGGATAAGCGCCGTAAAGGCAGAGTATGCCAAACTCAACCTTCCAGCTCTGCACAGACACTCACGTAATTTCTTTTTCTTTCTCGGACCATATCTGTACAATAAGCTTAATATTATCATCCTTAATATTTATCCTCTAACTAAATACAATTGTAAAACTTCTGTCACTTCTTTCTTAAAAACTCTAGACTATCAGGGAACTGAGAACTTGTTGATCCCCCTCAGATAGACTATCTTTATACTAATTAATCATCCTCTCTGCTGCTTCTACATACTATTTACCATACTCACACTACACTCGCTCAAACAACAATTCACATACACTCTTACATCTTTTCATACACTTCCTCCGGCCACTCACTTCCCACAAACTCTGGTATTTGTATAATTTTTTTAGTACTTTTTATTGTTATTTTTATATTTGTTACTAAATTTTATATTATTGTGTTTATTAATTTATAGTTCGTTAAGTATCCTGCATTGTTTTATGTCGTGTATCCAAAAAACAGGCATCTAGCCGCGGGAGGGCCCTGGTGACCTGTAATACAAGTTTTTATATAAACCTATCTCAGGCTCCAGTCTCTCACAAAGTTAGCTCCTTGTTCGTGCACTACTGTCAAACTCTAGCATTATGTTCATAACTTGTGTAGAGAAAATAAACGTTTTATAATTATTATTTAATAAAAATTAAATGCTGTTCGTTGGTGCGCATCACTTGAGAAAGAGTGAACCCATTTGAATTAAAACCCATTCGAACCCACTTAATTCGGACTATTACGAGTCCGAATTAGGTTGTAAAGAAAATTTGAAAATATTCCCGGAAACTTTTCCAATTTTTGTTGGGGATTCTTTGTCCCTTTTTTCTAAGGGATTTTTAAATTTCACAAGACTACGTCTGACGAGTCAGCTAGTATTATATAATTATATTAAAATCTACTATACAGGGTGGTAGGGGCTCGACGCGCAACCTGTTACCTTGGAATGAATCCACTACTTACATGATTCTGAAAGCCCGTGCAATTCTTTCGTCAGGTATAAAAAAAAATGATCTTCCATACATTTTGACTGCGGAAGATGTTTTTTTGTTGATAACCGACGAAACATTTTTGAAAGAAATAAACAAAAAGTATTTATTGCAACTCGTACAGGAAGATCCCAAACTAAACTAAACACAGTCAAAAATAAAACAAATTATGTGTATTAAAAAAAGTAACAAAAAAAAATGTGTAATTTCTGTCAGTGGGTCTACAGTCATGTGCTGAATCCGTGGTAACATGGCCCGGCCCGGCCACTCTGTATAGTAAATAGTATGGGTGAGATAACATTATAAATTAATAACAATACCATCATAGGTGTAAAGTGCCATGATTGCCTTGTGTTTTTGAGGAACCGGATTTAACATTACATACTCTGGAAAGATAAAATGTTGCTTTTGGCTATTTGATTTAGTGTTCTCGCAAAAGTTGAATGATCGTTAAATTATTGTTGACTTCTAACTATACATATACTATGATATTAGTTTGTAACCAATGATCGTACAGATAATTCGTATTGCCTATGATTCTTTTGCTTAATTTTTTTTTTCTCATGTACATATGTATTATTCGTATTTGATTTCCAAATGATGATACATCTAAGAGGTGTCCGGGAAAAACCTGAAGATGTGTAGGTACTTACAAAAGTTACTAAACAGGAAAATCTTTTTGAGAATTCGCCGCAGGAAACACTTTACAACAACATAAGAATAAGTTCAGATCTTTTCCTTCAAACTTTTACTTAAGTGGATTTGAGGATTTATCTTTTTCGTTTTCCTTAGCCTTTGTACCTTTACTTACCCACCTAACATAATGTAATATCGCGATATTTGTTTACATTTTTGGCGAATAGCCAAAAATGTAAGCGAATATGATATTATGGAAAAATAACTTTAATTCCTACACAATAAAGTTCAGTTTACGCTACAACTTCAAACATTTATATAACTTTTTAAATAGTGCTAATCACTCTGAAATCAACTTAAGTCCCATTAAAATAAAGTTGATATTTGTTTAACAATTTGTAACATAAATAAAATTTGAATGTAGAAATATGTACTTTGCTTTTATCTATCTATCTATTTAGCCCGTAATGTCCTACTTCTAGGTAAAGGCCTCCGTTTTTCTTTTCCACACACATCTGTCCCATTGCCAGTCCTTTCGATAGTGGAAGGATACCATTTGGTCAAGATAGATAAATAATCCTGGACATATGCAATCTCCTCATCCTCAATGTATAGTCTCCTTTTAATATTGTTAGTCATGAGTTTGGTCTATGAACTGTGGGGTAATTACGTAACACAATAACAGTAGGAATGGCTTGTATTTTGACAGTTCAACAACATTATTTACGTTGTTGAGCAGACAAATTATCCGAACATTATAAAGCAATGGATTAGCAATATACTCCAAAATGATTCAGATTCTGACTAATAGTGTGTTACGCAATAATGGGTGCTGTTCACCCTAAGCCCAATTTCGTGATTTGCATTGTTCAAATCTGTAAGCATTTTACCTAAGTCCGCTGCCGATTAAGAGAAAAGTACCTATAAGTGATAAAATTTTAATGCAATCATTCTACAACAATATATAATACGTAATGAGAACCATTAACAATTTATTGACGATAAAATCTCCTGCACGACTTAGAGTAAATGAAGCCTGTAATAAAAGCGGTCATTAGATTATTTAATTACATAGACACGTTTGTGCGTTGGCGGCATTTTAGAGGCCCTCACCATGACATCATAGGATTAAAACGCATCCGGTACCTACTAAGAAAAAAAAATTTGGCATATTTTTTTTGTTGTATTTCTATTACTTAATAACAAACTATCAACATGTTTGTGAGCAAAGGAGGCTTACAAGAATGCTTGTAAAAAAGCATGTTGAACCTCGTAAAAGCCGATATGTATTAATACAATAAAGCTGAAGAGTTCGATTTTTTGTTGGACCAACCAGACGGTTGGTTTTTTTTTTTTTTATTCTTTAAATTTTAGGGACTTTTATAACGCACAGCGCATGTCAGTCCCATCGTAACCTAATACAGTATACACATCAAACTAATGAGATTAATAAATATCAGGGCCATAAAGTCGAACAACTTTCTCGCATCTTCAGAGCTCGGCTTAGATAGTATTTGGTGGAATGTACCTATATCGTTCTTGTTCAACTTCAAAGCCCTGAACAAGTTACTCCTATCAGCCTCAAAGCGAACACATTCCATCAACAAGTTATGCATGTCCTCCACAACTCCACACACCTCACAGTTGGGAGAGGTATACCAGACGGGTATGAAAAATCTTTTTGACCAACTCTTGAGAAAGGTTACACGTTATTACGACCTTTAGCCTGCTTTTCCACCAGAGACGTGCTAGGCTACGTTGCTATGGATGCGTCTGATATCCACCAATCATATTTAATGGTGGAAACGGGTTCAACTAAGCTATGTTTCTATACAGAAGAATACGTGCTATGGATGGAAGTTATGCATGCGCGAGTGGCGTAGCTATGTGCAGAGCAGAGTACTCCCCGTGCCTTCCCTACTATCGATGCATCGCTTAGCTCGAGTTGAGCATCTTCCTCGCACAGCTACCTCGCGGCGGCGCATCTTCATAGCACATCTTAATCACTCCGCTATACAACTTAACATTAGTGGAAACTGTCGGACAGTTTCGTAGCTTAGCTTTGACATCCTCGCAGCATAGCACATCCATGGTGGAAACGCAGTCTTAGGAGCACAGTCAAGTACGCTAAGTGAAATCGAAGTACCCAGGGCACAGCTATAGGATATTTTCTATGTTAAAACAAGAATTTTCACGTAGACGAAGACGCCGGCAGAAACTAGTAGATAATAAAGATTACCATCATCTTCCTGCCCTTGTCCCATGTTACTTGTGGTGGGCGCAACACGTTTTCTTCTTCCATTCTCCCCTGTCAACCGTCACACTATCATTCACTCCCTTCTCTTTCATATCATTCCTCACACAATCCATCCATCTTTTCTACGGCCTTCCTCTCCCTCTCCATCCATCAACATTTATATACCTACATCACTCTTTTAGTCACATGTGGTTCGTCCATTCTCATCACTTAATAAAGGTTACCATCGATTCGATAAACCCGAAGCAAATTTTGGGAATACCTGTCTAAACAATCTCAAATTGAATTTGCTATACTGTGTTAGCTGGCGAGACATAAACCGCATCCTCGTGTTCTCTTGATTAATATGACACCTTAAGTACTGTTATGATAATGTAATTCTCACGTACCATTATCTGCCTAGCCTTTTCCCAACTATGTTGGGGTTGGCTTCCAGTCTAACCGGATGCAGCTGAATACCAGTATTTTACATGGAGCGACTGCATATCTGCAACCCAGTTACTGAGATTACCCAGTAACTGGGTTATGGAGGTCAGATAAGCAGTACGATACCCCTTGATAAGACTGGTTATCAGACGTTCGGGCTTCTGATTATTCGTAACGACTGTCAAAGATCCACGAATCACTACCGGGACCAATGGCTTAACGTGCTTTTCGAAGCACGGAGGGGTCTCGGTATGTAAAGATGGTCACCCATCCACAGTCCAACCGCGCCAAGCGTAGCTTAACCTGATCGATCTACCTTTGCGGCTGTTATTATTTAGTTACAGGCCCATCTCACATGGTACCAACGAATAAAATTAATACATGGCGCTATGTGGTTGATCGCATGGTGTATTTTTAGCTTAGCCCTTGTTACAGAGAAAAGGCTTAAACTTCACCAGTAAGAACATAATAAGCCGACTTTGTATGCACTATACAAAGTGGCAGGGACATCGACGACCGACGTGCAAACAGTACCTAACTGTAACCATGAATTCAGCACATGATTCCACCTAGCGTATAAATTTTTGATCGGTTATCAAAAAAAAAAAAATGCTGTTTCATTGAAAACTGCAATACCTACGTGGTCAAAATGTCTTGAACAGCAATTTTTTTTTTATAACCTACGAAAAAATTCAACGCCTGGTGGTTCAGAATCATATACCTACTGAATTCTTGATAACAGAAGGCCAATTCTCGTAATTTAAAACAATCAAAATCTAGTCGCAGTGTCATCTCGGCGACAAACAAATGTCAAAAACTTGTCAAAATGTAGGGAAATTAGACGTATTTTTGATAGATTGAGACTGAGATCAGAAGGCCAATTCTCGTAATTTAAAACGTTCAAAATCTAGTCGCAGTGTCATCTCGGCGACAAGCAAATGTCAAAAACTTGTCAAAATGTAGGGAAATAAGAAGTATTTTTTGACAGATTGAGACTGAGATCAGACTGTGAACGTTCTTAAAATTACGAGAATTGCCCCTCAGACTGTGAACGTTCTTAAAATTACGACAATTGCCCCTCTGGTTGCGCGTCGATGTCTTTGCCACAGTATAGCTGTAGGATAGGTAACTTAAAACAATCTATGTACCATTAAGATTTTTTTTGAGAGCCTACTTCGTGTCCCACTGCTGGGCAAAGCCCCCCTTTGTTTTTGCTTCTTCTTCTTCTTGTCTTGTGCGATCTCTGGCCATGTTGGCCCTGATAATTTTACCACATCGTCGCACCACCTTCGCCGTTAAGAAAATATTCAATTAAAAACCTGTGGTCACAAAGCCATGGTATTAAATAAACTGGTATTTTATTCATTCTAATTTCTTGCTTAAAAGTTTTTCTTTGATTCATTAAAAGATCATCTTCGTCGTTTTTTCCTCAACTCTTGAAAACACTTCGAACGTCGCCGCGCTCCTGAGAGCAATTACATTGCTTTTTTTATTGAAACACTTTTATAAGAGTCACTAAACTAATGTTATTGCAAATTATATTAATACATATATTTTTATAAAGTGCACTCTTTTCTTAAGTGTCCTTTTTGTAGACTCAAAAAAACTAGGAAAATAAACTTCAAAGCAGATGCGAGTCTTTGCTGTTCGTGAACGATGTCAGTTGGGGCTGGTCATCACTTAGCTGCCTCGGCTTATTTTGAATGATTTTATTTTTCGATTGTTGTTTTGTTACTATTTAATTATTTCAACGTGTAAGTACGCTGTACGTCTTTTTTTAAATCGTTCTCACATATTTATAAATTTAACATTAATGATGTACTTTACTTTTTACTTACCTAATATTTTTGTTAAAATATAATTTAAAAGAGTGACTATGGAGTTTCTTGCCCGTTCTTTTCCATAAGCTTCAGCTCCAGCTAAGCTTCATATTTTATACTGACCGCCTCCTTGACAATTCAAAAGTGCCTGTTAAAACGAGGTTTTCTTGAATACTTTGAGCTTGAGTTTTTTTTTTTAAAGTATGTCTTTAATTGGTAGTCAAGGTATCTCCATATCAAATTCCATTACAATGAGTCAAGTAGTTTAGCCGTAATTACTTCATAAACAGGCTGAGACACGCATATACCTACAATCTACATATAACATTAGCATGGATTAAGAACCCTTTCCCACGCAGGCGTGAAACTGTGTTGTATCTATTTTTTTTACCATTTATGTACACACATAACATATATAAACAGACAATGAAAAACAGAACAGAAAAAAAAAACTTTAATTTCGGAAGTCGGTGTCGTTGGGTTCGAATTTTCGTTGTTTGCCTCCGACTTCCGAAATTAAAGTTATTTTTCACTTTGTAGTGTCGTTTTTGGAAGTCGGTTGTTTTTTTTTGCAAAAAAGTTTTTATTTATCACTTTTAAGTTGTAATTTTTACCAGTAATTTTGGTTTAAAAACTAAACAACAGAACCGTTTTTAATGAAATTTCTATGGGACCACTTCAGAAGTATCTCCTTTCGAATAAAAAAGAATTTTGAAAATCGGTCTACAATTGGCGGAGTAATCGAGTAACTAACACAAAAAAAAAAACATACCGTCGAATTGAGAACCTCCTCCTTTTTTGTAGTCGGTTAAAAATAAGTACAGAGGTGATGCTTATTTCATAAGAAATCTCTTCCAGCATACCTAACCTGTATTCCTAGTACATAAAACTGTAAAAAGTAGACCTGTAGACCTGTATTCTAGTAACTAATAATAAGATTCAAGGCTAAACAGATAATAATTTTAGAGCACGTTAGATACTAAAATGACCGTATTCCGTATCTCGACGATATCAATCAAGATAAAACTCGTAAAACAAAGTCTGACGTGACTATGAAATGACTTTGTCTCACGTCAGATGACGTATGTGGAAGAATGCAAATTTTTTGTATAAATAGTTTTATTCTTTGTCTAGTTATGCGTAGTTTATTGCATGTTATGTGATCGAGATTGTGGCCTATTGCAGACGTGTAGAACCTATATAATATATATCTTCGTAATGTATACTCGTATAATTCTGTCATCTAACTCCTCCTAAACAGCTAGACCGATTTGAATGAAACGTTGTGTGTATATTTCAATGGGTTCCGGTATGGTTTGACCGGTAGGTGGCGCCACTTTTCCGGGCAGGACGTGGTCTGCCGGGTCCGCTAGTACTAATAATAAAGCTGAAGAGTTTGTTTTTGAAACCCCGACGCAAAAACGACGGGGTGTTATAAGTTTGACGTGTCTGTGTGTGTGTGTGTCTGTGGCATCGTAGCTCCCGAACGGATGAACCGATTTTGATTTTGTTTTTTTTTTGTTTGAATTTGAACGTGCTAATCGCTGGAACTACCATATAGCATCGGACTTGAAAAAATAGTTTTGCATTCGAAAGCCCAATTCTTGAGGAAGGTTATAGGTTATTTAACATCACGCTTGGACCGCTAGGCGCCGAGCAAAAAGAAAAAAAGTCAGAAATAACGCTAAGCGAAAACGGAGCACGGGCATTTAATACGATGCGACGGTGGGAAAAAGAAACTTCACGCGGACGAAGACGCAGGCCGAAGCTAGTAAGAAATAATTATCTTGGCATGCAAATTATTGAGGCGATGATAACTAATTGATTTATGTTGAGTCGCAGATCACTAGGTACTTAATCAGTTATTAAGGTCAAAAAGGTTTTTGATTTTTTTTATTTTTGACAATGGGCTCACTCTTGACCTCAATCCAGCCCAGAGGCAGGGATGAGATCTACGGTGGAACGAGCTTGCCCAGAAGAAGCCTATTCACTCTCGCCTTGAAGAGATTCGGGTTGTATGAACTCGGGAATGCAGACGCAGGCAGACGGTTCCACGGTTTTGCTTACCAATTGTAATTTCTTGAAACGAGTAAGGTTATTCGGCAAGATTCTGGAATTTTTCAAGGAAATAAACTTCATTTGAATTTTGCTATAAGTAGAAAGAAACAAAAATATTTATTGCGACTCGTACAGGATCATAAACTAAACTCACACAGTTAAAAATAAAACAAATTATATAAAAAAGTAACAAAAATAATTAAATGTACCGAGATTGATTATGTTATGTACAATGATAATTCGCCGTTTTTTTACATAATGTCATGGTCTTCGACTAGAGCAACAATTTCTTTCCAAAAAAAATTTTCATCCGAGCTACCATTTTGGAAATAGTGTTTTGTAAACAAAAAAAAAAAAATTGACAGCTCCTAACTCGGAAACGGTGCGTCGTATGGCCATGCTTCTTAGATCCTAAATGGTTTCTATGGTCAAGGTTAACCCGAAAGTGCAATAAAAATGTCAAATTTCAGAAAAAAAAAACGAATAATGTAGTCAAAAAAAATTTTTTTTTTATTTTTTTTTTTTATTTCTTTGCTGCTCATAGTGCCCCTAAGCGTATACTACAACTCCTAAAACTCCGCCCTAAGATGACCCACTGACCCATTGACCTTGCCTCATCATTCAAAAGTAACTTTGTGTAATGACATAAACAATCGGACTATTCTGTAAAAATATCACTGAGAAAACTTTGGTGAAGTGAGCTGTCATTCTATCTCATGCGAGGATTGACACTATTGACAGCTCACTTCAATAGGTATATTTAGGCACTAAAGCAAAAAAACACCCTATTTATGCACCTACTAGAACTATTGAGGAGTGTAGGAGTAGTTTTATTTTAGTTTTATTTTACAGTGTAGGAGTAGTTTAATTTTACTTTTAAATGTATTCAAAGTAGAATAAAACTACTCCTACACTGTGTTACCTTTATTTTAACGAAACTCGAATATTATTTCATTTCAAAACAATTTCTATTAGGTAAAGTTCAATTAAAACAACCTAACTCCTTTTATGGGATTACAAAAATATTTTGATTAAATTATAAGCAAATCTGGCCCAGTTTCTGAAGTATTAATCGAGCTGCGGATTACTAAATCTATTGTTAGGTAATTGGTTGGCAAAAATACATAAGAAGCAATCAAAGCACTTGACTTGAGATTTTAACTTTTTCAGGAACTGGAGTTTCTGTGAAAATGGGGTTTCTAAATTCTGTGATCGTTATTAAGTGATAAATTATATATTATTTCTGTAAATTGGTTAAAAAAAACACATTAACATGTCAAAAATAACTTGTGTTTCAAAACTAGAAATGCAGGCCCCCAAAATACATGCGCTGCCTACTTTGGAGACCACTGTTCAAATAATTCTGTTACAGTTAGCATACAATATTATTATTTTTGAAATTTATTTTGTGACAATAGACCAATACATTATTCTTATTCTACTCAGGTGTTTCCTAACTGATAACTATGACAAAAAGATCGAAACAAACACGTACTTACAACATTACAATCTATTTGTAGAATAATACTTGAATTAAGTTATTTTTATTACTTACATAATACTTTATAAAAGTGATGAATTTGCATAACTATATTAAGATTAAAAGCCTAAGATATGGGTATTTAAAAACCTGAACAAAACGACGACACGGTTGGCGCTTCGCTGCGTGTCGCGGGTTCGATTCTCGCACGGAAAAAATATTTTTATTGCCTACAGGTAGTTGTTTCAGGTCTGGCTGTTTGTGTATGTGAGTTTAAATGTTTGTAAATGCACTCACGATACAGGAGTAAATTCCTAGTGTGGGGCACGTTTTTTTTTTTAAATACACCTTATGTTTTCAAATTCATATTAGGTAATGAAATCCAACTGTTGAATCTAACCAAATACAAAATGGCTGCTATAAAGTTTGTATCTTCTTTATATATTCTCTTTGCAGTCGCTTTGTTCGTGTCTGTGTGACCCCGCTTATATCTTCTAAACTCCACAATGGATTTTGATGAGGTCTTCACTAACATTTAGAGAATATTTTCTGGAATGTTTATTTTTAGTACAACATTAATTATTAACTTCGTATAGATTGAAGTCTTTTTTTAGTCTTAATATAATATCTACAAGTATATAAAAAGGGGGGACACATTAAAAAATCCGCCCGCATCGCTGTCGATAAAACGTGAACCTTCTCCTTTTAGGAAACGTGCCTAAAAGGCTGTAGTATTGCATTATAATTAACTTAGATCAAGCACAGAAAACGCGATGTTTTGAACAGCCGCCAATGCACTCATGCGAAGCTCAGGCGGGTCGGTAGTAGGCCGCGTTCACACCAAGCGTATAGTCGGCCGCCGACTGTGAGCCTTGGTAAGTGTCCATTACAAAAGGTATGAAAGAAAGACTTTGTTTTTCGTACATGTTCACAGTCGGCGGCAGACTATACGCTTGGTGTGAACACGGCCGTAGTGATAAGTTATTTATATCTAACAAATCCAAAATGGCTGCTATTAAGTTATGATTGTATGAATAAAATATCACTTTCGTTTTATAGTTTCGCGGTTTGGTGATTCATATTTCATAATTCGGCCCTTGACTTGGGCCGTCTAGACATCCGGAAGTGCCGTTTTTAAATTGCCTGGTGCCGTAACTTCGTTATTACTTAGCCACAAGTCCCTCCCCCACATAGTAACCATTCTGTGCGTCATCAAAACAACCTCAACCCCAAAAGGCAATGACTAGGTAGGTAGGTATATGCCTGCCTACCAGTCATGATTTCAACTTTGACATTAGGTACACAACAAAAGATCAGTTCGACATGCTGCGATCTTTCAGAATGACTCATATTTTAGGTACAGTAGGCTGCTCTCTATTTGTCACAAATGCTCGGTTCCTATAAACAAAAACGATTCGTTTTGCTTACCAACGGTAACATTTTTTATTGCCAAACTGGGCATATAAATAGATTCGTTAACTAATTTTACATGTGATAACTCCTTCCGCACGGAAGGGTCTACTATTCAAAGCTATGAAGGTCTTTGCTTCATTATTAAATTAGAGGAATTGGCCAAAAACCGAGTATGAGCTGACCTCTTATTCTATTGAAATTCAGTACTAGGTACGCTAAGACACCTCAAGGTCAAAGTGTTACTACCAACGTGCAGTCGATTGTCTTTTATAAGACCTTAACTTTTCGCGGAACAGAAATACCAAAATGCCTTGTGTTCTTTTAATACTCATGATAAGGAAGTAAATGCCTCAAACATCAGTAGTGTCATGTTTTCATGGAAGTTATTACGCGAAATGAAGGTTAACCTTCATCGAGTCTTTAGTTATTGGTAAACAACGTACAGTAAACAATTAACATATTTTCATGTCACTAATACAGTGATTATCAACGTTCAAAGGCAATTTCTGGGTGTGATGAAAACATGATTTTCGACACTATGAAAACGACGTAAGTACACGTTCGTCAATACGACCTTATGACGATTCATGAAGTAAAGTACCTAAATATGTATTACGGTTCCTAGTATCGTCTGGAAATTATACGTAGTTGAACAATTCGGTCGTTTGCCTCATTTTAGTCCTGGGAGGTAGTTGTTATCATATTACCCAGTAATTGGGTTGCGAAGGTCAGATAGGCAGTCGCTCCACGTAAAATACTTAGCCTGGAAGCCGACCCCAACATAGTTGGGGAAAGACAAATGCAGGCAGGCAAATGAGGGTGCAGTGAACAAAGGGCAGAAGAGAAGGTATGGCATATCCTGTGTCAGGGCCATGAGATTATAAGTAGTAGGAGCAGCACGGTAGACAATTTGGGTTGAGTTTTATCTTGAAGATCGATAATGAAGACATACACATGTCCATAGACTATCTAAATCCGGGTCATAACGTAATGTGTGCCACTTGAATAAAGGCCACCGTCAGCCGTCATGTACACACGGCTACACATCAAGCTATGCAAAACCAGTATTGGCTGGCCGTTCATTGTGAGAAAATATCATACAAAGTGAGGCCAAGACAAACTGGTTTTGCATAGCTTGACGTGTAGCCGTGTGTACAAGATCCTTGGGAAGTACCTAAATAACCTTTATTTACGCCCTGCGTATTATAATGACAGCCAACTGGTGGGAACTGGCAGTTAAATGCACAATGGTGACTTTAAACGGTGAGATAACTACTTATTACACATTATTATGTATTATTAGACATTTATTTATGCTATATAGGTTTCTATTTAACACGTGTTTGGTTCTATAATTGTTTCGATTATGTTAAAGTCTTGCATAATATTGAGATAAAGGCAAAAGGATAAGAATTTGTTGCGCCAGTTCTTCTTCCCAGCGAAAGCACTAGGAAGTGGTGAAAGGCGGTATTGGAGACTGTTTTATGTAATTTCGACGTTCGAAAAGTGCTGATTCTCAGCCTAATTTGAATAAATGACTTTGTGTTGTTGTGTTCAATGTTTTTTTTTATGTTTATTTTATAATTGCCTATTAAATTTAATTACTAGGCCAGGTATCATCAGCATCTGATTGATTTTTTTTTTTTTTGAGGATGGGAAATCATCAAATGACCCGCTCTGGGTGGAGCGGAAGGGAGTGTCAGACTGTTACTGACTAAAACCCACCCGTGTTCCTTCCTTAGCCCTTTATGTTCCAGGGCAGCGGTAACCCTTTCGGACGATCCCGCTACCCCGGCAGGCTTCGGCCCTGTCAGGCGCCGTCACTTATGCTAACATCTCTTTGAGGCGCGCGTGGAACACATACGCGCCGTCCGGCACGGGCCTGGTCCTGATCGGACGGTGAGCTACCCATTACTTTCCGCCCGCAGGCCCGCGCCTACGGTGGCCGGGAGTCGTCCCCGACGCCCGGAGCGTCTCCCGCGGCGGCTGAGATCTGACTGACCTTCTCCCAACTATTGTTGTGGTCAGTTTTCTATCTAATCGGGCGGACTTAATATCGTGTCCAACGTATCCTGTTGCCTGCACGTTACAGGAACTGATGGACTCTACTGAAGGTGCTTAGTTTGCCATCGACATACTAAGAATCGAATACAGCTGAATATCACTATCTAACCCAGTAAAGTACTGGTAACATGATACACTTTGGCAAAACTTGTAGTCAGACTTTTGTACTACTATAGACTAAGACTATTAGAGACATCGAAAGTCGAAAATTTCTTAATCGCTAAAAACGGTAGGTACTTTAAAAAACATTCTCACTGGCTGTTTGTATCAAGAAGCAGCAAATATTTTAAGTTAAAAAAAATCTTCCTCGGCCATAAACATTAAAGTTATTTTTTTTTCACGAAGTTTTAAATGCAATTAACGAGTAACATATAAACAGTTAATTGCAAGAAAGTAGGTTTGGGAAAGTTACGGAAAAACTGGTATTTAATAGCAGAAAGTGTGATCGTTGCAGAATGCAGCTTAATAACGATGGCACTCTTTCCTTCAACCTTATTAATAAAAACTTATTTATTGAAGTGGTTAATGTCTGCGGCGCATTTAAATTTTCTCGATGAAATGATACATATTTCCTTTCAGATACCAACTATCTGGTTTGTCATACATCCGGTTTCTGAATTGAAAATTAGAATTTGGGATATCTGAGGCATTTCCGTAATTTCAAGAACGTTCATAGTCTGATCTGTCTCAATTTGTCAAAAATACCTGTAATTTCCCTACATTTTTCAGAAGCTTTTGACATTGATTGTCGCGGAGATGAGATTGCGATTAGATTTTGAAGGTTTTTAATTACGGGAATTTGGCCTTCTTGTCAAATTTTACTTCAGCAAAATTTAAAGTTCCTCTACAAAGTACCTGCGAAATTTCGAATTTTGACCTTAAGTAAAGTTTGACAAGATCTCTTGAAATATTCAATTTTAAAACAGAAAATTGGCTTATTACTTGGGTCATGAAAATGCACAAAACGGAGGGACAGCGTGACAGACAGACTCTGTGCCCTAATAGTAATAACGTAAGAGTGGATTTACTAAAACGTTCAACTTGAATAATAATTAAGCTGTTAATTTCAACAATGCACTTGCTTTTTATGAACTGCATTTTTGCAGCTTTAAAGCCAAATTAGTAAATGGTTCCCTTATTTTTATAAACCTTTATTTTATTTTGTTTTTGCATGTAGGTATCACCCAAACCATAAATTTTAAATGAGAATGAAAAATGTAAAAGAAATTGCACAAATCAAATAAATCAGTACCTACTTGCCCATGGTCCCCAAGCCTAGTTCCCCTCGGGGTACCACGAGCAAATATTTTTGCCCGTGGAACCCCTTGAATAACAATCTCCTTAGTAAATTTATATTTTTATTGCCCGTGATACCCAATAAATTTTAATGTCAATGCAATGCAATTTGTGCAATTTTAATTTTAATGTGTGTTTATTGAAATGTTTGGAATACCAAACATTCCAATTTGACATTAAAAAAAACATTAGCCATTAGCGGGGTACCACGGGCCAAATAATTTGCCCATGGTACCCCTTTGTCGCCCTTGGGGGTTCTACGGGCAAGTACCAAAATAAATATCTACGTAATGAAGATGGATGAGAGAGATAATGATGTGTTCCATCAATAACTTGTGTTTAAAAGGAACCAAACAAAGGATTTTCCTTAACGGTATTTGTTTCACACGATTTAATTTGTATTTCATGACCATATCAATTGTTAAATGAAACATTTATTGCATTATTATTCCAATAGAACAATTATTTATGATTTATTGTACCTTACTTCCTCGTTAACTTACAATGAATGACGGTGACTTGAATGAGTGGCGTCATGCTGTAGGTACTGATTACGACAATAATTTTATTACAAGTTATTTACTATACAAATGTTATTATTTTTTGGTATTTTTTTGCGGCGTCAGATTTGTATTGTGTCACCTTCTAGGTGTAGTATTTTGTGGTTTGTATTTTAAACGCATTGTAAAACTGACCTACACTGCAATATTTATGACACAAGTTATAATACAATATAGGTACGTATGTATTCTTCGACAGTAGTTTAGGCATATTTATGAAAGTAGAATTTATGCTAGTTTTCCGTAACTCTGCAATAATATTTAGGCGTTTATTTAGGCTCTTCCTAGTATTAGTGAAGACGGGTATTTTACACATTTCTATCCATAATCAGCTTATAATGTTCCCACTGCTCACAGGCCTCTTCCTTTTAAGAGGGAGTGGGCTGTAAACCCACCACGCGGGCCCAGTGCGGGTTAGTAGATGTCACTTGGCTTAGATTTTTTGTTTCTAGAACATGCTGGTTTCCTCACGATGTTTTCCTTCACCGTTTTGAAATCAGTGGTGATGAAATAATTAACACAAAGCAAAGTGCTTGTCTGGGTTCGAACCTACGACCTACAACTCGTAAGACGCGGCCGTTACCACTTGGCCGCCACTGCTCTTGTTAATATGCTGGACCGTAATAATGTGGGACTTTATTTACACTACTAGCATAATGTGGATGTACCTACCTACTATACACCTACATACACCTCTGAGTAGGTGGGTGGGGACGGTGTTATCCATATGCAACCTAATTAAGTACTAAGTTGTGGTACCTACAGCTAGACAGTTAGACTTAGCGTTATTTTTTTTGTGTTTGATATTGTCAGGACAAGGTTTGTATACACAATTGGACCCGGTAGGTGGCGCTGCTTTCCGGTAGTTTGAAATAAATAGTTTGAGTTTGGTCCCAGCTGTCATTCGTGGATCTTTGACAGTCGTTACGGGTCGTCTGAAGCGCGAAAGTCTGACAACCAGACTTACCAAGGGGTATCATATTACTCAGTAACTGGGTTGTGGAGGTCAGATAGGCAGTCGCTTCATGTAAAATACTGGTATTCAGCTGCATCAGGTTAGACTGGAGGCCAACCCTAACATAGTTGGGAAATGGGTAAGCAGATGACTGCACTCTGTTTTACCGATGCAAGGTCCTAAGAAAGTTTTATTCACCTTCTGTTGGTTGTTACTGATTGGTCTCGGTGAATCCTTTGATAATAAACCACAATACACTGTCACAAATCGTACCATAGAATACACAATGTATTGATTAATAACTGTGTATCATTGTTTCGAAGTCAAAGCGAAGAAAATCGAAGTGAATGTGTGTTTTTGTTTATCGTACACAATACTCGTAGTGAATTGATTTTGTTTTTTTTTTCATTCATAAGTGGATAGCTCCATATTGCATTGTTAGGCCCTTTGTACACGGCACGGTTTCTTTTCGGTACGGTGTGTAAACCGCGCTATAGAAAAAATGTATGTCAACAAGCTTCCATAGTCATCCATACAACACTGACAACCGTGCCTACACACGGCGTTCAAACCGCGCCGTAGAAAAAACGTGTCTGTCAACAAGCAAAATCAAAAAACAAAAGTCATTTATTCAAATTAGGCTGAGAGTCAGCACTTTTCGAACGTCAAAATTACAAAAGACAGTCCCCCAAAAACGCCCGCCCTTCACCACTTCCTAGTGCTATCGCTGGGAAGAAGAAGTGGCGCAACAAACTTCCCAGCAGCACAGCTGTCTGTTCAGTTAGTGCATGTATACAATACTAGGAACCTATGTTCAGTAATTAACATTACAAGAAACTTAAATTATTTGCCATAAAATATGTCAGCTAGCCACGCCAATATACCAACAAATATAATAAAAACTATACGTACTCAAGCTGAAAAATAATTAATTCAAATGGAAATAAAAACTTACTACCTAAATAAAAGCCTCCAGGCATAAAGGGCGTGACAGCTTGCATATTTATGCATAGCTGGGTTCTGGTCACATAGCTGTCACTTGAGTCACAGATGAAAAACTAGGACCATCGAAGTAAAATAAATAAATAAGTTAATACTAATAACAATAACCTGTCAGTAAGCTGATTCTGGAGAAAGAACATGAACATTGTCTTAAGTTAATTAGCTTTCCTAGTGATCTATATAATACAAGCAAGAAAAACGTATGTGTACAATGGACCTTAGACAGTCAGCCCTTTGTGCCCACACGTTTTTCTTGCCGTGACACGGTGGAAGTACGTCATGGTGCAGTCACCGTATGTATACCATTGCCGTAAATTTTAATTTTATATTTTTAATTTTATATTTTAATTTGTTTTTTTACATTGTTCTCACATATAGAAGCAATAAGAATAATGTAACCAGGATTTTGTAAAAATGTCTTTGATTTAAAAGAGTGTCCGTGGAGTTTCTTGCCCGTTCTTCTCCATAGAGATCTACGCTTTGGAATGGGCAACTAGCTTCAACTTTCTGAGTAACTGACCGACTATTTAATTTTGACAATTCAAAAGTGCCTGTAAATGGTTTAATTGAAATAAATGATTTGAGTTTGAGTTTATAGAACCGTGTCATATACAAGGTCTCACGATTTTTCTACGACGCGATTAACACACCGTACCGTAAAGAAACCGTGCCATGTACAAAGGGCCTGGGACCCTTTGATTCATTTTCCAAAGATGAAAACTATACTCTTGTACAGCATGTATCAGAAACGTGAGGTCAAATTCAAGGGTGTGGTAGGTACAGACCATCAAACTGAACAACTTTCTCCATGGGACCAACATTGTAATCGCGAAAAATTATCAACTGTGCCATACAAAACTTCAATACTATGGGACGGCTGATTATTTTTAAAAGCAGGACAAATATATGTAATAACTAGCAGCGCACCGCTGTTTCACCCGCATAATTTTCGATTCCGTAAGAATATCAGGATAAAAAGTATCTTATGTGTCAATCCTGGTTATAAACTATCTGTGTGCCAAATTTTATCAACGAGTAACAAACATCCATCCATCCATCCACACAAACTTTCGCGTTTATAATATTATTAGGAAGGATATCAAATAGGTATTATTATGTCTATAAATAACTCTGTCCTGCTTTTCGACCACAAAAACAACTTGAAATCACAACAAAAGCAATGTTATTGTAAAAACAAGATGACCATATAAATAAATAAAAATCTGTTTATCTCCTTGTATGATCGTCAATAAATAACTTCTAATTAAGTCCACGTCGTCGTGCTGATTCCGCATTGATTTCTTAGTATTCTATCAATGAGGGAATCTACATGAGTAGTTCATCAATATGTATAAATGCGGATGAAGTTGAATTATTATCTTTCTGTACATCTCCCGCTCCTAATCTTCTGTTCGCTCTTCAACGTTTACTTAATGCCAAATTATTGCACCCTAAAGCAATGGCTGACCTTTAATTATCATTTTTAAGTACATATAATAAAAAGCCTCGTCTATCTGTCCCTCTGTCTGCCGATCGATTCTGTAAAAATCTCACCGTGAAAAGTTAGGTAAAGTGAGCTTAGAGTGAGCTGTCAACGGTGTCAATCCCTAGCATTAGTTGAAATGACAGCTCACTCCACCCTCACTTCTCCTAAGTTTTCACGATAAGATTACAGAATCACACTGCTGGTTCGTGATTATTTTCTACGAAATGTATGGTTAAAACGCTATGGCACCGCTGCTTGTGAATAAAGGTTGAATCTTTTTCACAAAACTGTCCATCAGAAGATTCGCAATTTTTCTCCTATTTGAAAAGAATTTAGACCACCTACTATCTTCAAAATAAATGGTTCACTACACCATGTCTTATAGTCCGGTCACACCTGCTACAAAGTTACAAACAACCATGATAAATTGCAGTTGCACGCAACCAGTTGTGGTCGACTGTCATTTGTTCTCAGATTGTAACAGGAGCTATTGCTGTCATGGGTGTCATAACGGTAGAATTGGGCAATCATTCCTGATATCCTGAAATCTAGGAAGAGCCATTATTTCATTTATTTCTTTTTTGTTCTCCTGGCCCACCTCGTCGCATAAAATCGCCGGGACCGCAATATTACTTCCTTTTTTTCTTAGCGTTCTTTCTGGCTCTTTTTATTTTTACTTGTCTGCTAAGGGTCCTAGGGTAATGCTAAATAGCCTTCCTCAAGAATCGGGCTATCAAATGCAATTTTTTTTTTCACATCCGACTGGTAGTTTCAAAGATTAGCGCGTATAACAAAAAAACCAACCACATATTAGTATAAATATTATGGTTGAACCCAATTCATAGAAACTTTCCTGCATAATCTATTTATTTGTTTATCTGTAGTAATCAAATTAGCGCTCGACTTTGATATTGCTATTAGCGGTAATCAAACACAGATCCTTTAGTTAGTGTCAGTATAATTTACATAAATTATAATTAACTCGGTTGATCGCATTAATACTGTGATATTTACTCACAGTGTATTTATAGGTGAGGCCTGTAGTTTGATTACCGGTGTTGCATTTTTGACGTGTTTTATGCTTCCTTTTTGCATTTGAATGTTGAAACTGTAGCAATAATATTTCTACAGTTTCAACATTCAAGCTAAGCAATGTACGCTTGCCGCGTACCGCTTGCCAGTACGTTAAGATGGTCACCCATTTACGGACGTTGGTCTGTGGATGGGTGACCATCTTAGCATCAAACATCATCATCATCTCATCTTAGCATTGGGCGAACTTCAAGTCGTTCGTGGTGCGTGTTCTGACACATCATCTCGAGAAGTTCCTCAAGGAAGAGTTCTGGCCGAAGGGTGTAGTGTACCGCCGGTTTCGTGGCCGGCTACATGACACCAGTCAGCGAAACACGACGCGGACACTTCGTGTGCGTTAGTTAGTTCTTAGTGTAATTATAATGTTGTATGTATTTATAGTATATTTTTAAGTTATATTAATATTGTATTGTATGTGTTTATATGGGCCTTGATGCCTGAAATAAATGGATAAATAAATAAATAAATAGCAAGATACCTCTGTGTCTCGGAAAGCACGGAAAGCCGTTGGTCCCGGCTGTCATTCGTGGATCTTTGACAGTTGTAATAAGTCGATAGAAGACCAAAAGTTTGACAACCAGTCTTAGCAAGCGGTATCGTATTATCCAGTAATTGGGTTATGGAAGTCAGATAGGCAGTAGCTCCATGTAAAATACTGGTACTCAGCTGCATCCGTTAAGAATGGAAGCCAGCCTCAATAAAATTGGGAAATGACCAGACAGATTTAAAATTGCAGTACTGTCGAGCAAAAACTCTTTACAAACCATACTCAGAAGTAGATTGGTAGGTATATTTGATATTATGCTTTGCTATTTCGTATGGTCAATAAAAATGTATTATAAACATTGAGATTATTATTTACTCAACCAACTATTTATACTAGGTACTATATTAAAAGACTACCCAAGTACATATACATAGTACAAAAGGAGAAAAGGACACTTTAGGCGTCGAAGTACTTGTCCACATCTCTGTCAGTTCGTGTTGAATATCTCAAAATTCAGACCAAACAGCTCCTCATTGCCATTACGGTTTTCGCTGTGTGTCCGTCCGTCCGTGTTTTCCTTCTTCATTCACGTTCATTCAATCAAAAATTCCCAGAGGGCCAATTCTCCTAATTAAAAACGTTCAAAATCTTGTCGCAATCTCATCTCAGCGACAATCAATGTCAAGAATTGTCAATAATGTAGGGAAATTTCAGGAATTTTTGACACATTGAGACAGATCAGGCTGTGAACGTTCTTCAAATTACGAGAATGGCCCCAGAATTGAAAGAAAGAAAGAAAAAGTATTTATTGCGACTCGTACAGGATCATAAAACTAAACTAAACACAGTTGAAAATAAAAATAAAACAAATTGTATAAAAAAGTACCAAAAGGAAAAACAATGAAACAGAAAGTCCTATACGAGGCCAAAAGGCTCCTATCTCAGCATGATGCTTCGACATTTAAAAAATAAATGTCGAAGCGCTGGTATTCTGATAGGGCCCGCTGTGACGTCACGGGCAATCACAGTAATAAATAAATTACTTGTCTATGCCCTGAGTGTCAGAAGCACTCTGTGGCATTGTTGTGAGAAGTGAAGGGTCGCATGCGCCGAAAATAAAGAAACCGGCGAAAATCTATAAACATTACGTCAACAGTATTACAGTGAATATACAATAAAAGTGGAATGTGGTAGTTAATTAACGGCATGGATGAAATGGAGAATTCAATGTCTTTTGAAAAAAACAATTGCCAATCTCACTAAATTATTGAAATAATTTTTGATTCTTCACGACTTCGAATTGACAAAGATTTCTTTTTTTCATCTAAGCGGTACATTATCTTTGTTGTCAACTAACTGAAAATGATAAATGTTTTCCTGCTTGACTATAAGTACTAATAAAATGTATAACATTCCAAAACAAAAAAACAATATGACATTACTTTGATTAAATATGGCGGCAAATTGGTAGGTAATATGATACTTTTGGGATTGTGTTCCATCAACAGCTATAAGTTTTCTTCTTACACTATAAAATGTGTAGCTTCATTACTATCGAACAATGTCTAAGTATTAATAAATATGAATTGATAATAACTCTTTGATCTATCATAAGCCTCATATCAAGATCTGCCATGGCTTATCTTGATTTAATATAATATTTGAATTGTTTTTTTTTAATATTTTCATTACGGACGCTTTTTACGTTCTGCATCGTTCTCACGTGCATAATTTTGAACATGATTGATGTAACCAATACTTTGTAACAATATTATTATGATTTAAAAGAGTGTCCATGGAGTTTCTTGCCCGTTCTTCTCCATAGGTACCTACGCTTTGGAATGGGCAACTAGCTTCATCTTTTTGACTGACCGACCTTGACAATTCAAAAGTGCCTGTAATTGGTTTATTTGAAATAAATAGTTTGAGTTTGAGCGCTTGGTTAGTATCTGATGCGATAGTGAGGCTATCAACTAGATATCTATGTATACTTCTATACTAATATTATACCTACAGAGGTATAAGTTTGTTTGTAAGTTTGTATCTCTGGAACTACCAGATGGATTTGAAAAATCGTTTTGAATTTGATAGTCCAATTCTTGAGGAAGGCTATAAGGCTATTTAACATTACGCTATGACCCTTAGCAGCCAGTCCAAAATAAAACAAGTCAGAAAGAAGTAAAGCGAAAAAACACTAAGTGACAGCGCGGGCAGGTTATGCGATGCGACGCGGTGGGAGGGGGGAACGAGAAATTTCACGCAGACGAAGTCACTGGTAAGAAGCTAGTCTGACATAATTATAATAATTTTTGTCTTTGAAACATCGACTTAGCTTAGATGCATTCTTTGCACTTTATTTCCTTCCTACTGGTACTCCTTAGAGGCTAAAGTAAAAGCCTCGCGTAACGTGGCTTTGAGTGGAACACAATCCTATCTCAAAACAATAGAGGGGTGATTGGATCGAGCGTTACCCTTGAGCGATGTCATTACAGTGAATTTAGATGATTTGTCACGGGACACCTCTAGACTATTTATACCCTAATGAGATTGTATTGCGGCATACTTATTCTTTATTTTCGAGCTATGGCAGGATTTTTTTTTCGGTTTTATGTAACCTATGGTCAATAATCGTTACGTAAATTATACTGTGTTCGGCGAGCGCAGTATAGTTTAGACCAGGGATGGGGAAACTACGTCCCGCAGGCCATCTCCGGCCCGCGAAGGCTTGAAATCCGGCCCGCGACCATCAAACAAAAATCAAGAGAATATTTCGTATTGTTAGTAATTTCATTCTCATTGGCAATGGCCAGCTTGCATAGAACAATCAATTGTATTATTTTTATAATTGTGCAATATTTTTATTTCAGTAATTAACATAGCCAAAAATGAAACAACTTGGCCCGCCATATATTTCGTTAGTATTATATTGGCACGCGAAGGAAAAAGTTTCCCCATCCCTGGTTTAGACAGTCAGAAAAGCAGTAATGTTTTACCTTTCCCTAAAATGGATAAATAGGGGCTGATTTTTCAATCGACCGATAATTTTTATTTCTTAGAATAAAATTGCTATATGACAGATTTTGTGGACTGTCAAATATAAATTATTATTAATTTAAAATTGTTCCTCGGATGAAATTATCTGGCGTTGGAAAAATCAGCGCTAAATCATATTTTATTTCTTTAAAAAAAAAATCACTTTCACATCAAAAAGACATAATAATTATTATTATAAAACTAGATGAGGTTGACGTTTCCTAACCAACCAATCTAAGGACAGGAAACTCCGAAGCAAATTCAAAGGTCACAGTATAAAATCTTGGTCAGAATGAACTAGAAGGAACGCCTTGTTAGCGATTAAGAACTTATGACGTATACGGCCAACTCATGTAACCCTGGAAAAAACGAAGATAAATCATTGTTATGACATTCGATTATCCTGTCGCTCATTCAACGACCCTGATAGTAATCTTTTGTCGTCAAAGTTAATCAGTAGTTTCATTCGATTTTTTCTCATTTTCCGAGCGATCATTTAATTTGCTATTTTACAACTATTGTCTCAACTTACCAGATGACCCTGATCGCTACCTTTCTAGGTAGCGCCATGACACTTATCTCTTTATAAAGCTAAAGATTTTGTTTGTTTGTTTGAAAGCACTCCACCATCTCTGGAACGACCAGTTTTATTTGAAAAGTATTTTTACTTTTGATAGCCCAATTCTTGAGGAAGGCTATAGGCTTTAAGTTATCGGTAGGTCCCTAAGGGGCCAAGTAAAAGTTTAGAAAGAACTCTAAGAAGAAGAACTCTACTCTAACTCTCTACTCTCTCGAATAAAATTGACGTCTGACAGTTGAAAGTATGGAAAAATTGTCAAAAATTCAAAAATTATTCCCAGGATACGACTTTCTCTAAGTAGTAATGCGCCCTAAGAGAGAATGAAGTACTAACGCGGACAGACGATCCTGTGCGACTCGGCGACGCGGCGACGGGGTGGATCGGAGAACAAGAAAGACGCACTCGAAGTCGCGGGCTGAAGCTAGTCTATTTATAAAATTCATATTATGGTATAGGTTTAAAGAAACTTTATTCTCAATAAAACATAACAAATGTCACTTACTTGAGAACAATAAATTAATGTTAACAATATAAATAGGTCCGACTTCACCTCTATGTACAGTTTCACAAACACGACCCACCCAACGCATTCATTTCTGCGAGGGTGTTTTTCTTGCTGTTAAATATGTTATGTTATATATGTTAAATGGTATTTTATCACAATCCAGTTAAATGATCCTTGAAAATGGTATGCCATCAGTCATCAATAGTCACGGGTCACCGATCGTGCATACAGATTCAAGGTAATAGGGGCGGCCTAGCACCTGGGTTACTGAGTACTATAAATAGTTGATGACAAATCCGTCACGATTATGTAGCGAGACTAGAAGATACATCTGAATGCTGGCTTAGCCAAACCTTCGCGGAATGCCACCGCAAAGTTGATAATCAACATTAGGAACTAGTTGTCAAGCAAGTTTGATGAACTGGGCCTATTTGGCGTAGCCGTGAGGCACTAATATACGAGTATCTATTTTTTTTTAATATAGGAAATAGCGGTGTATGAACTCCTCCGTCCTAACAGATTTCTGTGGCAGACTGTCACTAACGTGGCAACCTGACAATTTGACACTTATGATAGGAGCTGGCCAAGAGGCCCAGACATGGGCACGTTATGTCAAATGTGTGGTAAAAAAATAAAAGTTTAACCCTCAATAGAAGCCTTTTCAATAACCTGACCCGCCCCGACCACAAAGATCATTTTTGTGTTTGTTTTTGAAGTGAAAACTTCTTTAGCGGCGTTGTGCACTGTTTTTGTGATGGGTAAAAACTGTTAAAGCCCGAAAGTCTGACAACCACTAGTCTTACCAAGGGGTATCGTATTACCCAGTAACTGGGTTGTGGAGGTCAGATAGGCAGTCGCTCCATGTAAAATACTGGTATTCAGCTGCATCCGGTTAGACGATGATGATGATGGGTAAAAAATGTAAAACTCGCGTCAGGACACGTGACCTGGTCGAAAATTCGTAAGACGGAGCTCGCGTCAGGACACGTGACCTGATCGAAAATTCGTAAGACGGAGGGAGAGTTTTTTGTGATGGGTAAAAAATTATAAACTCGCGTCAGGACACGTGACCTGAACGAAAATTCGTAAGACGGAGGGAGAGTAGACCTTTCCAATATATCAAATAGACATTCCAAAATATCAAAAGTGCACAACGTTAATATTCAAGTTTTCACTTCTGCTGGCACTCCCGGAGTGCAACCCATTTTTTTATTAATTTACTGTTGTGCCTTATAGTCTTGTTCTAAATAAATGCATTATTTCCTTCTTTCACGGTAACTTGTACTTACTGAGATGCAGTGTATGGCACATCTAATGTAGTCAGTTCTGATACGAACCTTATAGACTGACTAAACTTTGCAACGCGACATGAGCGATTCTCGAAACCGATTGCCGTTACCGTGTTTTTTTTTTCTTTTTTTTAAATATCATAAAATATAAAATAAGACCATAACAGAGGATTATCTTTCCAGAAGTTGTTTACTCCCGGATTTTGCCAGAAGCTGAATTTAACTCCTATTTTATGTCCAAATTGTTCATAAAGCGCTCCTACTTTACCAAAATCTCGTACCAACAATTAGTAAAAACCAAAATGTTAAAATATTGTTCAAATATAGTATATCTGTGCGTTAATTATGTACAAAGCTAGATATAAGTTTAAATTATATCGTCGACCGTAGGTTCAATTGAGGTAAGGGACAAAATACGATTTTTCAGGAGAGGCCGACAAAGTTTTTTTTCGGACTAAATCGCCTATAACTTTTTTTCTTATTAACCTTTTTCGGGTCTGATTACACACATAATCTTGTATTTTAGTGCTCTATCTACACGTGTAACATTTATTTAAATAAATTAGCTATTTAAGAAAATAGATGTCCCTTACAACAACGTATTTTGTTAGTAATGTCCCTTACTGACCAAGTATCTTGTAGTCTCGTCCCTTATATTAAATTGACCTCTGCGTTGGATAAACCATGTAATGGTAATTCGTTGATTGGGAAGACCCTTACCTTATTTCAAGTGGATTGGCAGCAATAATTACATCATTTCAAGTTCCTATATTGCATAGTTTTTCAGATACATTGTTATTATGGGGCTGATTCGAAATTTGGATCCAAAAATCATTAGGGTAAGGGACATTTTTCTTAAGCTAGATTTTTTTCATATACACCATTCGATAGAGCGAAAAATTCTGAACAAAACTGTATACTTAACTCATTTTGGGTATTTTGTCCCTTACCTCAATTGAACCTACGGTCGACGATATTATACTTTAATTGTTGAAAGTTCCTAATATTAGATAATGGATACTCACTACAATATTATTAGTTTTAAGTTATCTTGTTGCGGCCTAACAGAGTCATGTACTCACTAGTTTAAGCCTAGCGTGTAACTATGGTTATGAAAATGTGTAAGTAAAGAAATAAATAAAATACCTTAATAAAACATTGGCGGTATCATGCAAAGTGGCTTGCAACATCAACAGGTTTGAGTACAAAGAAACCTTGACATGTGGGCTTGCTATGGTGGCCTTTCGTAGTTGAATGATGCTTAGGCGGTTACATCGTAAACATCCATGGAATGCTTATGGTATTATGGAATCTCTACTGTGGTTTGTGTGTAACGCATGGAAATATGTAATCATTACTAAATATTGGAAGTGCGATAATCTCGGCTGCGTTTACCATCATTCTATTATCATTAATAATATATCCCTGGACATTTCACACAGCGCCATCTAGTCCCAAGCTAAGCAACCTAATGCTTGTGTTATGGTAACAAGATGGCTGATAAACTACTTATATACATTTTTTTTTTGTAAATACATACATATTATAGATAGAAAAACACCCAGACTCAGAACAAATACATGTAGGACTTACAAATATTTGTTCTGTGCGGGAATCGAACCCGCGACACGCAGCGCAGCAGTCCGATCGCTCAGCCACTGCGCTAACCGTGTTGTCAAATCTGTCAATGTCATTGATGATTATGTTGTTGACACGTGGCTTCTAAAAACCTGATTAATAAAACTACTCTTTAATCGAGTCCCTGACCCATCTTCGGATACAAGTGGGAAGATGTAAATCCAAACTAAAAGTAAAAGTGATAAAGTGGGGCTACCTTGACGGAACAGCAGTAGGGTGTGATTGTGGAGCTATGTCGCAAACCATGCTCCACCTCCTATCCTGCCCTCTGTGTCCCAAAACATGCAGCCAAAGTGAGCTCTTCGCTGCCACTGACGACGTCGTGGAAGTGGCAAAGTTTTAGGCCAACAAGATATAAAATTCAATAGTGTCAGCGACACTAAGAAAAAGAAGATCGAATGCTATTTCGATTGTTTTACGGTTACGAGTATAGCTACAAGTATCTAGCAATTTTATTTATCTAGCGCCCCGCATCTGTTTCTTGAGATTTTTCGACTTGAGAAAACATCGGGATTTCTTTATTTTATGTCAGTTTCATATCAATTTATTACACACTAGCTTCTGCCCGCGGCTTCGCCCGCGTGGATGTCGGAAGTTATCCCACGGGAACGTGCTAACAGGATAAAATGTATGTGCTTCCCCAGAATGCCATCTATCTCGCGGGCCCTTTGTGGCTAATTACACTAGAAAACCAATTGTGTCTCATTAGTGGTGATTAAGAGGGTACCTATATGATATCTTTACCTAAGTAAGTACCTACCTAATTAAAAAAAAAACTCAATAACAGAAAATTAAATACCTACCTAAATAAACCTATTTCTGATGATAACAAATCTAAACTCAATAAATAAGCAAAATCCCTAAAAACTAATATCTATACGAATGACTAAACCTACCTAACAGTATTATAAAATAACCTACGGTCACTACGTACACTATCAAATATACTACCTATACTTTAAAATTAAAATCTATACCTACGACTCATATAAAAATAAACCTAAATAACTCTAAAAACTAAAAGGAATAAAAATGAACTCCACTGCGGGTGACCCGACCTACGACAAACTTAGTATTTGCGGTTGGTACAGTACAGACAGTGGTAATCGGGTAAAGGGATCGAACCGCAAAATTAAGTTTGTTTTTTATTGTATATACTTTTCCGGGATAAAAAGTACCCAGTGTGGTGCCCAGGATATTAAAGAATAATTATACCAAGTTTCATCGTAATCGAACCGGTAGTTTTTGCGTGATGCCTGAACAAACAGACAGACAGACAGACCGACAGACAGACAGACAAAAATTTTTTTAATCACATTTTTGGGTTCGGTGTCGGTCTAGTAACACCCCCTGTAAATTATTTTTTTGATATTTTCAATGTACAGAATTTTCACTTCTACAGATTTATTATAAGTATAGATAAACCTATCGGAATAAATTCTCTAAATGATGATGAAAACCATATCAAAATCCGCTGCGTAGTTTAGAAGCACAACGCGAGCACACACACGCAGTCGAAAAGCGATTTTAATTTATAACAAGACTTTTTATCCCGATATTAGTGATAGAAGTGGCTAAGAAATAACAGCCGCATGGGTCGATCAATCAGGCTAAACTACGCTTGCTGCGGTTGGTCCTTGAATGGGTGACCATCTTTACATACCAAGACCCCTCCGTGGCTCGGAAAGTATGTACGTTAAGCCGTCGGTTCCGGCTGTGATTCGTGGATATTTTACAGTCGTCACGGGTAGTCGGAAGTCCGAAAGTCGGACAACCAGTCTTATCAAGGGGTATCGTATTACTCAGCAGCTGGGTTGCGGAGGTCAGATAGGCAGTCGCTCCATGTAAAATACTGGTATTCCGCTGCATCCGGTTAGACTGGAAGCTATATGTAGTTGTAGCCATTTTATATATTTAACCTTTGATGTGCCTTCAGGATCTGGTGCTTGGTCATGTACATATACCTACAACTGAACTACAAAATTAATTTCATTAATAGAATAGAAACAGTTCATTTATCAAATTAAATTTCATTCGAAAACATCCATCGGTTTGTTACTAAACTTCAACTATATCTGACGACCCTGGTTACTGGTGACCGTACCATGAGCTCATATTGTACTCATAGTTTAGGTACTAATAATATTTAACTATGCACCAAGGTGCTTATTTCGCACAAATAAGCAAAGCTGAGAAAAAGAAACTTAATGGTTCTGAGAATAATAAAATACGTAAACAAGTGAATCATGGTAGCTACTGTGAATTCTCACCAACGAAAAATAATATACTAGTAGTAGCTACTTAGAACCTACGATCGTAGTCTTAATATATTTTAACAAACTGTGTTTAATTCTAAAAATACTCGTTTAGGTATAACGTGTTCGTAACTCATTTTATTATCTTGTTTTTTTGAGCCGGGTTTTTTTCTTTGTCGTCACTTTCAAGGCTCACAGGCACACACGGACTACACATCAAGTTATACGTTCATCAATATATTCTTGGTTCTGGTTTTAGCTGACCTCGCATTGTATAGGCTCTTCCTACAATCAGAAGTCAGCTTATACTAGTTCAATTCAATTCAAGTCATAGAAAATAACAAAAAAAATTAAATAAAAAAATTATTCAATAACAACACAAGTTTAATTTTTTTTTAAACGTGTACCTAAATGTCACCGTCTATCGAATATAGACATTTGCCCAATAGAAACGCTTTAAATCTTGACTCTAATGAGCTCTTGTAAATTATAGTTTTTAAGGCCAATGGCCACCTGTTAAAAATCCGTTCTGCTTGATATTAAGTACTATGTTGAACAATATTAAGTCTTTCATTGCGCCTACTTTCCTTCAACTATCTCTCCTTCTGTTTATGTATGCTTAGCTTGATGTCTAACCGTGCGTATAGTCGACCACGCATTAGTGGTAACAATTTGACAATGACAGCACCTGACGATGATGATGTTACCAGTGCTGTGCGGTTGACTGTACCCGTGAGTGGTATAAGGCCCGGACTCCACCAAAGCGGAGACGAGACGAGCGGAGAGGAGATGTTTTATAAACAACCAATAGAATTTCGAACAAAAAATTAAAAACATCTCTTCTCGTCTCCCCGTTGGACTTCTCCGCACATCTCTGCTTGGTGGAGTCTGGGCCTAAGTATCGACTAAATACACCAGTTCAAAAACGCAAAATAATATAATGAGTCATGTAGAAAATACCTACACTATACCGAGAACGAGTTTTTTCGAATAAAAAACAGATTCATAAAATGTGGATGTTACTTTAGTATGTGCGGTGTCTTACGACTTCCACGCGATCGAAGTCACAAGCAGAAGCTAGTATTAAGACTAAGTAAGTAATATGTTTGTTGTTTTTAGTGACGTTTTATTTTGTTAACGTAATATTTATTCTCAGAACCATTACCTAAGTTTGTTTTTCTCAAGTAGTTACCTACATATGGAAGGCATAGGTCGTAGTTACCTATATATGCAAATTTATCTCATCATCTACCTACCTAGTAGTTCAATTTGGACAAAAGTCTCTCCACGAAGATCATCGCTCCACATGCCTGGGCTTAAGAGAGGGTTATCCCACAAATCTCCATTGAAAATCCCCATTTTTCCCACTTTTTGTTCAGAAATCCCACTTTGAAGTCTCATATACATATAGTATATAATGGGGATTTGTGGGTTATTATATAATATGGGTGACTATTTAGGTAACTAAGGGCTGATTTTTCAATGATCTGAAGGCCAATTGTCGCAATTTAAAACGGTAAATATCTAGTCGCAGTCTCATCTCGGCGACAAACAAAGTCAAAAACTTGTCAAAAAAAAAATTAAAAATAAAATTAAAAAAATAAAATTAGAAAAAAATAAATAGTATTATTAAAATTAGAGAATTTTTTGAGAGATTGAGACTGAGATCAGACTGCCCGGAATGTTACCATTATGTTGTCTGTATATTTCATGTCTCACCATCTCTTTTTTTTCTGTTTTTTTAATGTATGTTTATTTTATGTTATTTCATGTTTTGATTGTGGATTTTTGTTTGTGTCGAATCATATGTTGCAATGGTTTATTTTATTTCTTGTTTTGATTTTTGTTTTTATTTATTTATGTTTAATTTCATGCTGCACTTGTACGTCACACGTCAGTGCCGGCTGCCGCTGAAAACCAGCGCTGGGGCTCTGTCTCGTATAGGGTCTTAGCATTATGCTGAGCGATGGCCGTTTTGCGTGAATGTGACGGATGTTTACCCCCAACTTGTTTTTTTTTTTGTGTGTTTTTGTCTTTTATTTTATGCGTCATGTTTGCCGCAAATAAATGCTTTTTCTTTCTTTTTTTCTTTCTATACTTAGACAATATTGACATTGTAATTCTCTTCATGTAGATACTGACGAAGGCTCTTTACAATGCCACCATATAATATGCTAATTCAGTTACAATCAAATGCAATTGTGTCATGAGAACGCTGTAAACAAAACTACGGTTTTATCCTGATAGATATCTTATGTATATGTAAAGAAGGCAGACATTAACTTGCGTAATATAAAGATCTCTTAAATGAGCTATTATTCGATTACTAACCGTCTCGTCCATCAGCCTTATCTATCTATCTCATCATCATCTGCCTAGCCTTATCCCAACTATGTTGGGGTCGGCTTCCAGTCTAACCGGATGCAGCTGAATACCAGTATTTTACATGGAGCGACTGCCTATCTACCCTCCACAACCCAGTTACTGGGTACCCCTTGGTAAGACTGATTGTCAGACTTTCGGGCTTCTGACTACCCGTAACGACTGTCAGTGATCTACGAATGACAGCTGGGACCAACGGCTTAACGTGCTTTCCGAGGCACGGAGGGATCTCGGTATGTAAAGATGGTCACCCATCCACCGACCAACCGTGGCAAGCGTTGCTTAACCTGATCGATCGAACTGTGCGGCTATTATTATTTAGCCACGGAGCCCTCTATGCCAGTCACTTTAACTAGCTTGAATATCATCATCTGCCTATACCCTTATTTTTGGTAGGACGCCCCAATTCTCAAGTCCCTCGAAACTCTCCTCGAACTCTCCTCGTTTTCGGTAGACCAAGTAGCCTCTCCGAAACCTCACGTAGTTCATCAGGTGAGTGAAATGACATCAGGTGGGTGAAATGTATCTGTCCTCCCAGAAGTCACGTAGTAACCACTCATCATCTACCTAGCCTTTTCCCAAACTATGTTGGGATCGGCTCCTAGTCTAACCGGACGTACCTAAATACAAGTATTTTCAGGAAGCGACTGCCCATCTGGCTTCCACAACCCAGTTACTGAGTAACATGATTGGCTTGGTTGGCTTCTATCGGTGTAACTGTTAAATATCTACGAATGATAGCCGCGGACCCGAGACACTGAGAGAAAAAAAAAAAAGAAAAAAAAACATTTATTTAGCACAGACCAAAAGACACACAATACACCAGATACATTACATCAGATAACACAAGTAAAAGAACAAATAGAAAACAGTTTATAGACCGATGTAAGAAATTAGCAGGAAAGTGTGCCTCACGGCTGCACCAAAAAGGCCCAGTTCAGCAAAAGTGCCAGACAATAGTGCCTGACGCTGGTTTTCAACGAGGTGTCGATATGTAACGGTTGGTCATTATTGGTAGCATCCATCCACAAACCGCCTTCATTTTCGATCGCTCCTTGCGGCTGTGGCTTTAATCCGATTAACTTCGGACTCAGATGGAACTAAATCGGATTACGGGCAGTGAATGCAAAATCAATTACAAGACTGAATCAAATCGATTTCACAACTTGTTAGGTGATGGCTTATTTCAAATAACGGTATACGTACTTTATTTTATTACTAGCTGTTCCCGCGACCTTGTACGCGTCCGTGTCGGAAAACAAATTGGATTGTATAAGTTTTTTTTTTTTGCACGGAATCCTAATTGTTTTTTTCATCAGCTATCTGCCAGTTAAAGTCCCGTCAAAATCGGTACAGCCGTTTCGGAGAATAATAATATTTGTTCCGTACGGGAATCTAGCCCGTCGACACGCAGCGCAGCAGTCGATCTCTCAGCCACTGCGCCAACCGTGTCGTCGAATTTGTATGTATGTATGATGAGAGTCGGGATTTGCCTGGTCGATTTAAAGGTAACTGGCGAAATGGGGGTGTGGGTGTAATAGGTGCAGTTCTGCCTAACCCCTCCCCCACTGGCGCGATGTTAATAAATAAAAATAAAAAAAAATATTACTAGAAGAATACCTACAGTAAATCTCCTTTGTTGGCGCCGCCGACCGCCAATTTGTCGCTGTCAGTGTCATCAAAACGTCAAAGCAACCGCGGTGCATGCCGGGGTGTCTTCCCGAATGTTCGAGACTGACTTGAACTCGTTACCGTGCGATACAAATTTCGCAATAAATAATTTACTCATTGTAAAATAACGATTAAAAAATCAAAATTCAAAAGGAGTACATCATTTTAACTCCCAAACATCCTTAAAAATAAACAAAGCTCTTACATAATGTGCATGTAGTGGTACTCGTACTAGGATTACCCTGTATCACGAATGCCATAATGTTATGTCCTCATAACGGTGCCCTCAGAAACCTCCAACGCGTAACAGACTACCTCTGTCAAGAGTCCAATTACCCAACCAAAACAGCTTGAGGACTCCCCTATATCAACATCAGAAATCAAAATACCCAGCCTGCCTACACAACAAGACAAAAAAACGGGCCCAGTTAAAATTCGCAATTTTAATTTTCATTGTTCGAAATTCCGATTTCCAATTACCGGCTGTCCGGTTTCTGCAAAAAAACATAATGGGGGCTCGTTACCAAATGTTTGCCGGCGAAAAAAGTTGGACTCGTTTATCATACCGCCGACGTATCCTTCGAGATGTTGAAGACTGGATTGGGCCTTGATATATTACTATTATGCTAGTTATACGGTGACTCATCGTGGACCGTTCGTGCTTTATTCTGTGCCAGTTACGAAATCGGAGCCATGAGTCATCTAGCATAACTATTATTTTTTGTCCCCTAGGCTACACAAAGCCACCAACCCGCACTGGACCCGCGTGGTGGATTATGGCCACTCCCTCTCAAAGAGAGGAGGCCTGTGTCTCAGCAGTGGGAACATTATAGGCTGACTATGCTATGTGGTGTGGTTGTGGTACGTGTGGTCGCATGCCTAAAGCTAGCTTCCCACGGTGCGTGATATCGCGGACGGACGCGGACCAGCTCGCACGACGCACCGTGTGAAGGGTCTCGTCCGTGGTAGCACAGGACGTCTGTGGCGGTGCGCCGGTATCCGTCGCGAGGCGGTAACTTCAAAGGTGCGGTGCGACGCGATCCGACACTTATAAGTTTTTCCGAATCATTCCCCATGATCCCACCGGTAGGATCATAGGACAGGGAATATTTTATGTCATTCGTTAATTTTCTACCGTGATCAATACAGAAAATAAAATTGGATATTTAAGTACCTTACCTTAAACGACTTTTGTTGTATGCTGATATCCACCAGCGACGTGGTTTCTTTTTACTTTTACTAGATCGCATAATTTGGTAATTGTTAATTAATACCACAGCCGCAGCTGCAGCGACGATACGTTCTCTTTCACTTTGCATTTTGAAATGAAGCCATCAAAAGATCTACACAGACCGACACGCACCGTTGAAAGAGCCCTGTCTGTGGGCGTTGCCGTCCGTTGTCGTCGGCTGTGCGTGATGATCCGCAGAATCACGCACCGTGGGAACCCAGCTTAACAAACGAAGAAGTTACATTAAAACGAATTTTAATTCTCTGACACCTAAGCACAGAAACATATTACAAAGACGAGATGGATAGATTCGAGAACTTAAAAATTAACAAAGCTACTAGAGACTTCCGTGAGTAACGTATCCAGTAACTGAACATCATTGGAACGTTTCACCACGCCTCACTTCGAATAACTCGACACAGATTACGTACGCGTCAAAAGTACGCTTCATACGATTATCAACGATTATTATCTTACAACGCGACCACTATAATTTGACTCTTTTCGGCGGCGCCACTTGCAAAGAAAACGACGAAAACTATACGGAATTTAGTACTTATAATTATAGTTCCCTGATTCGCCGTCTGTCAAATTAAGTTGGTCTGTACTTTTACCAGACAGTTGACGAAATGTAAATTGCCTGCGTGACGTAACGGTAATCATGTTTTGTTATTTTTTTTCGTTGTAGCTTCATGATGTTCTTTTTTTGCTGTATTACGTGAAGGTAAAAAGTCAGTGCTTATGGGTTATTAGATAATGGGATTAAACAGAAAGTGTGAAAGATTTGCATCACGTAATAGTCGTGTACAGACGCCAGCACATGAAGCTACTACAATCTGTCAAATTTCTTCACTAGATTTTCAACTTTATCGCTAACGCATTAGGTACACACGACTACACATCAAGCTATGCAAAACCAGTATAGGCTGACCGTTCATTGTGTGAAAATATCATACAAAGTGAGGCCAAGACAAACTGGTTTCGTATAGCTTGACGTGTAGCCGTGTGTACAAGGTTGATTGGGAAAATTTGACAGTTTCGGGTAGCTTGATGTGCTGGCGTCTGTACCTTTTACATATTTTTTCTGGCGCGTTATTTATGTTGGTCCATTAGACGACTGCCTCTCTCTATTAGCCCAGGCACATTTCTCCCGCGGCGATTTTCTTTCGCGCACTGTATTTTCAACGCACTGCTAAGCGCCGAGAGTTGAATATCCAGCTGAGTTTTTTTGTCGCGCTATGTTGGATTCCCAATGCTCAGCTCAACACCGAGAGTTGAAAATTCAGTGCGCGATAAAATCCCGCCGCGTTATTTTTACGTTCGTGGGCTTAAAATGCAACACGCCATAATCATCATTTCAGCCGAAAGACGTCCACTGCTGGACATAGGCTTCCCCCAAGCACCTCCATTTTGACCGGTACCGTGCTTCCCGCATCCAACGGGTTTTTGCGGCCTTCACAAAATGCAACACGCAAAGGAAACAAATTACAAAGGGTTCAAGACCATCATAGTTTCCTACCTCCAAAAATAAAAATATACAAAAAAAGTTCTTTAAAAGTATAATTCATTTTTATTCATACTATAACACTAATACATTATTTCTTACCCGCAAAATGTCTACATCGTTAAGTTGGGCGATAATAAACTTATTTAATTTCAAAGAGTCAGAGACAGTCGTTTATTAAAATTAATGTCACAGCTCACTTGTAGTAAAAAAAGTGGCCAAATGCGAGTCGGACACGAAGGGTTCCGTACCATCGTACAATATTAATTTAACACATTTAATTTTTTTGTCAAAAAATTACCTTTTATTTTTTATTTTATTTTGTCTTTATTATTTTTTTTTTTTATAGCAGCCACACTGAAAATTTCAAGTGTCTACCTGTTATGGTTCATAAGGTACAGTCCTGTTGATAGACGAACTGACAGCGGAGCCTTAGTAATAGAGTCCCGTTGGAACCTTTCGGCTACGGAACCCTAACAAGCTAATGCTTGTTAGGGTTAATATAATTTTTTTGCTTACTGTAGTAAAACAACTTTAATGTTTTATCTTTCTTTGCAGAAACACGGCATAATGGGGAACGGAGAAAAAAAAGGCAGTATTGTGCTCGAGAATTTTAATTCAACGTAAGTACTGTAAATTCTAGACTTCTCATTAAATATAAATAAGGTAGACTAGGTACTATGTCTGTGAGATTAATTTGCCTCTAAAGGTAAATTCTTAATTCAAAGAGAATTTATAAGAGACGTATCAAGGTTCAACCTGCTCTGTAAGTAAGATCGCGGGAATTTGATCCTACCTAATATTAAGTAGGTAGGGTATATATAGAGAAAGAAAATCCGGCCAAGTGCGTGTCAGATAACGCACAAAAATGTATAGTTTGGATGAATTTATCCCAAGAACAAACTACACTTTGTAGTTGAAAAAGTGTTCTCCCATACATCGATGTACGTCATGGCCATAGATATCCGATCGATATTCGTGGTCATGGCCAATTCTCCGACTGCAAATGCTAGTTTGTAATCGCAAAAAAACAGTTTTATATGTGTAAAAAGGGTCTTGACAGACAGACGGATGGATAACGAAGAGATCCTACAAGGGTTCTGTTTTATCCTTATATGGAACGGAACCTTAAACATAGGTTTATTTGTCACAGACACAAGCACGATGTTTTCTTCCACTGTTTTGAGAGCAGTGATGATGAAATAATCTACACAAAGTAAAGCGCCTGACTGGGTTCGAACCTACGACCCACAACTCGTAAGTCACAGCCGTTACTGGCGCTGGTTAATTAATGTGTCTGGCTGTTACTATGTAAGATTAAAGTCTGTAAGCCCTTGATTCTGGAGAAATCTTTAACGATTATTAAAAACCATTTATTTAAAAGAAGAAAAGAAAGGAATGGTCCATGGGAACTTTGTACTAACAAATTGGTCAGGTCATTTTTTTATTTTCTTTATTTTTTTTATTATCCATTTCTTAACCTATTTTTACTAATTGGCATAAAAGCAATGCCTAACTTGGACTCTTGGTCAATAAATTATTTCTACTTACCGCATTTTAGAATAGCATGTATTTCATAGATCCTCTAATACTTATAGTTCCCATATCGCGCTCCTAAAATTATTATTGATCACTCTTATTATAATGATTGCACATCTTTTTGTGAACCTCAAATCATTCTTACTTTGGGATCCTGAGGGGCAATTCTCGTAATTTTAAGAACATTCACAGTCTGATCTCAGTCTCAATCTGTCAAAAATTCCTCTAATTTCTCTACATTTTGACATGTTTTTGACATTTTTTTGTCGCCGAGATGAGACTGCGACTAGATTTTGAACGTTTTAAATTACGAGAATTAGCCTTCTGGTCTTTACCTATGAAATTGCCGATTTTTGATATTTGATATTGGCAAGATATCTTTTTCATTCTATTTAGAATTCCCAATTCGAATTAATTTTATAATATAGCATGACATTTTGTTTTTCAAAATCAGATATTCATTTGTTTTCTCGACGTTTCTGCTACCATGGAAAAATCGAAATTTTGGGCGCTATTTTCGAATAGGGAACCTAATAATTAGCCAAGTAACTGCGATGAACTTGTATGTGGGGTGTGCGGTTGGTCACACTTCTAACCTAACCTAATTCATTTGGTCGGGTTGCCCTAGCTTTGCTACTACGCTACTAACTTTGTTACTAATTTGGGTATTGGGTCGCGCGTGATTGTTCACGGTTCCAAAGAAAGCCACTCACACGTTTGGTCGGGATACTCCAGCTTAGTTAAGTACAGAAACCAACTGTGAAAAAAGGCCAGAAAGTTAAAAGGAGGCTCAATTATTAAAAAGTTTGCATCAGTAGAAGCGGAAGAGGTTAAAATGTTTTCATCATTACAAATAATATTTATTTGCATGAAACATGGTAAATAAATTGGTTTTAAAGTACATTATAAAGCATACATATTTTGATTATATCATAGCATGCAAAATATTATAGGTTACATTCAACAAAGTCTTATATGCTGTAAAACTTATTAGTATTCAACCATTTATGTAGTTTGTTTTCTAAACAGTCCAGTCTATATGAAGTTTTTAAACCACTTGGAATTTTATTTTATATCCGAATACACATGGCTAAACAGCTTTTACTATAAGGGAACAGTTAGGTATATCTACAGTTTGATTGCTAGGTATGGATTCATTTGGTATCCCACAAAAAAAAAACCTATCATAAAATATTTATAAAGTCACCAATGAATATGTAGGCACCATTTTCTTTTGCAAGAAAAATAAGACTCAACCTTTTCAAACCTCAAGTCTCCAGTCCGACGTAAAAACACCTTTCTGTTACAAAAACAGAAAAGGTATTTCTCCTATGGCATGTACACAATGTTGTATTGGATCTTCGAAGCGTTAAAACATAAACAAGTATAAAGATTCTTTTGAAGTCTGTCTTTGAAGACATTCAGTACCTACTTAAGTCTTAGTTACAACATTGTAGTTGAGTAGGTATTGCTGTTTAAGTGGTCGATTCATAATGTACATATTTCTATATCTGAAATAAATAATATTTGAAAAACCGGCATGTCCTTGAACCAAAAATTCGAAGAAATCCACCATCCCGAACTGGGCACGCGTGGTACATTACAGACAACTCTCTCTCACCGAGAGGAGGCCTTTGTCCCAGCTGTGGGAACATCATAAGCTAAGTAATAACAGTTGATAGCGACGCTATCGAATTAGGTCTACAATCTGAGGTGAAATAAATAAATTAATGTTTTACCTAACAATTTTCTTTGGTTTAAAACAACATTTTATATTGTCATTGTGACTGTTCCTAAATTACCCTAGGCTGATAAAATTTTCGTTTTTCCTAATTATATGGAAATGTCAGGGAAATGGCTCAGGTCCCCCTTTCGGGGGAGAACAGCACACCTCCACCGTGCTGCTCTGTAGGGCTCGGCTCCAGACTGGACGCCCTTCCACCTGATGTAGATTAAATGAATTCCAAATGTGAAGAAGTCCGATGCCTTGTCTCATCAATAGACCAAGGAAAGGATTGAAAGAAATGTTAAATAAAACTTAGGAATTCATAGTTATGAACATAGATTGAATGTGGTTTTAGAAATCTAGTAATAATAGAGGGATGCAAAGTATATTATTATTGTTAAATTGTGAGTAACCCATACGCTAGCATAATAGGTATTTGATCAGTCATTACTCACACGATACCTCACATCTATACTCGGAGCACTCAGAGCAACACTTCCATATAGTGACGCAAGCAGCTTTTCAGCGGCATTGCGTCGGCATCATGCTCTTTTGGAGACATGGTCCCTAGCAGTTCTTTCGAACTGATAAACGTGACGAAGCGGCCTTTCCTGCGGCAACCAAGCGACTGTCCTTGTCTGACTATGGAGCGGCTAGTTCCAGCGGCATTGCGTCGACATCATGCTCATAAGGAGACATGGTCCCTATCAGTCCTTGGACTGGTTATGAGATAAATGTGGTCACCCAAACCCCTGGAAGTTCACCCTTCGCACAACAAGCATACCTGCAAGACACGTGTTCATGTCAGTCTGAACGAATTATTGGTCTGAGATAACGAATATAATATTCAAGAATCATTTAATAGGGTTTTAAATAATCTATCTTAAGGCACTATTATTGGCCGGAAGCAAAGAACACAGCGTTCTAGAATTATGGTACTAGGATTTACTAGATAATAGAGCAGAGTCAAATTTAAGAATTATTAATTAATAGAGTCGTGGATGAACTCTCTTGAAAGTCTACAGACAGCCCCAAAGCGCCCACCCTTCACCACTTCCTAGTGTTTTGGGCTGGAGAGAAGAAGTGGCGCAACAAACTCCCCAGCAACACTTCTCTGTCTGATTAGTTATAAGAACTTTAATAACCCTATCAGCCTAGGATAATTATTATAATTAAAGACTCACCCGGTCGCACCAATACACACACACACACACCTAATGCGCTAAAATATTACATTAGTCTAATCTGAGCTTCGACTTATCCGTATTTAACTTATTCCATACTAATCGCTTTCTTACGACAACGCACGTGGACATGGCCTCTTGGCTTGGCATTTGCCAAGTCTCCTAATATAACTCGCGTGGACTCGGAAGCCCATACCCTAAAGCGGCTCAAAACCGACTGCCTCTAGTTATTCCATCAGTCCCTCCACAATCCCTCAAAAATACCATCGCTAGCTCAGCCTCCATCCCTTTTTTGTACGATTTCTCAATTGTTTCAAGGGTTCGTCCGTCCCACGGCCTATCGGCCGACTTATGCTCAACAGATGTTTGGGCTCGTATTCTCCGCTACATGTAAACTCAGCGTTCTCAGAATCAGTACAAAATATTGCATCTTAAGTGACGTTAAGTATCGCCTTCTACTAATGACTCGCCATAATTGCCGGTCTGTTTCCCATAAAATATAAATAGAATGGATTTCTAAGGGTCTCAATATTGTTTTACTATTCTAAAGAAATAGGATGTTTTGTTATTTATTAGGGTAATATGTCGAGCTGTCAGGTCAGACCATGAAACTGAGATTTAATGCGTTTGTAAGAGGGCCGATATCGTAGGACTATTATAAAGTAAGAATTTAAAATAAGATATTTTGTTATTAAATTAGGAGTAAGTGACAGACAGTCACATCATCTAATCCAATGAACACACTTCTTGCGTACCTAAGGACCAAATGAGGACAGTTGGTCCTCATTTGGTCCTTAGGTACGCAAGCAGGTCGGTAGGTGCTTTGGTACTTGTACAAATTACTTGTGCTATAGTTGATAGCACAAGTAATTTGTACAAGTGACACACAAATAATTTGTGGTCACAATAAGTGACTTACGATTTGTAGGTCGTTCCCCAGACAGGCGTTTTACTTAGTGTAATTTATTTCATCAGCACTGCTCTCAAAACGGTGAAGGACAACATCGTGTTAAAATAAATAATTACTTTCCCAAAACGATGTAATTGTGACTTAAGATATTAAAGTAATAGAATTGCTTGGGTGGGTAAATCGTTGACTGTGCAAAAGTAGGTCATTCAATTACTGGGAGTAGCTGTCTACCGAATATTATGTTTGCGGTTCAAAGTTCCACTCCGCGTTAATATTGTAGCGGTTTACAAATTCTAGCTATTTTATAAGAATTGGATCGCAGTGTTGCTATTTTTGGAACGAAGTTCTTTATCGCGCGTTGTGAAAGGGGGCTAGACGGAAAAAATTAAGACCAAAAGTTGGAACGACACTTTTTACTATAGTTGTAAGCCGTGTGGCGTGCGCGTGTTTCTCTGTCTGTCTCTCTCTCTCTCTCTCTCTTATAGAAAGCAAGCCAGTTATACTTCGTTCCAACCGGGTGTCCCCTCTCAAGTTTTTTGGAACGAAGTTCCTTATCACGCGTTGCGAAAGGGGGCTAGACGGAAAAAAGTTGGAACGACACTTTTTGCTATAGTTGTAAGCCGTGCGGCGTGCGCGTGTTTCTCTGTCTGTCTCTCTCTCTCTCTCTCTCTCTTTGAACTTCGTTCCATCCGGGTGTCCCTTGACACCTCTCAAGTTTTTTTTTTCTATTTATTTACTTAAAAACCTCCTTAGCCAAGAAAAAGCTCTTTAAAAATGACATGACGTCAAGAAAATGGTCAACAGCGTCTTAATATACATTTGTACATAAGTTCAAACTGCGAGACAGTCATTGCAATGTTCAGCTGTAGATATCTACATCTATACATATTATAACTTCCGTGAAGTCGCTTACCGTGTCTGTAAGTAAAAAAAAAAATAGTTTATTTACACCTTCAAGTAAAAACGTATGGTTTACAATAAAAATAGGCCTAAGGTAAATAGAATTGTATGTTAGAGTTGGTGTCAATACCTAAGCTAAGATAACATATCTTTTAATTAGAGGTATCAGCGCCCACCTTCGTTAACAAATTGTAGCCGGTGATCCGCCGGTATGTGTGACGCGTTGTTTGTCTAGAATGCGCAACGAATTGTGATGCCTTTTCCCCCATAATTTAGAAATAAAATACATGTCGGAGTCATTCGTTTGACTATTTGGAACGTTAGCGCCATCTCGTGGCGCTAGACAAAGTCTAGCCTGAGTTCGTGGTGGGACGAGAGCAACAGCTACAAAAGCGGTGTGAGCAGAGCTCTGAGAATAGAAACATTGGACATCGTACGAACAACATGTGCATAGAAACTGTCAATTGCGTTCCGTATCGTTGAGTTGTGTATATACAGTGTGTGATTCGTTAGTGTGACTATGTAACTTGTTTGTAAATTGTAATCTGATTTGAACTGCAAACCGTGTTTCTATTGTGATATAACCAACACTACCCATAGTACGCCCACAGTAATTAAAATTTGCCTGATGTTAACGAGAGACAGGCATACCTTCTCCGTCATATATAATAATATATATAGTGTATAATAATTTATTATTACTCGTACATTTAGGGCTGATTTTTCTACCAACAGATAATTTTTATTTGTGAAATAAAATTGACGTCTGACAGATTTTGTATGGAAGAACTGTTAAAAATTCAAAATTATTCCTTAGATAAAATCGTCGCGTGGCTTCGGAAAAATCAGCCCAAACTTAAAATAAAAAAATCTCGATATTTCGGCAAGTCTTATAAACCGTGCGACGCAGGAGCGGGTCACTAGTAATCCAATAACTACAGTTATTGGATTGGATACATCCAAACTCCAACTGAATCTAGAAAATACAAATAAATCTGACATTCAATTATTTTCCAGGGCAAATCTCGCATCGAATCCAGGATTCCAATCAACACTAAGTTTAGGCTCAAAAGAAGTAATCAATGAAAAAGCCTACAACCCATTCGAGCACAGAAAAGTGGAACACCCAAACTCGTAAGTACCTAACATTCAGAAACTAAATTAACTTTTGAACAGTCAGTCCTAGATCAATACTTAATAATAGATGTCTACAGGGACAAAGATTCATTGTGTGCTTACAATCTTCGATCCTTTGGGCTGCCTCTTTTGTCTACTGATATGAGATATGAGGAACAGGGTGTAAAGTTCAGTCTTCCTCCATGGAAAAGAGAGGATCCTCCGACCAGACGGGTGTCGTGTCTGGTGGGCAACTGCCCGATGATTGATGTCTGGACCTTGTATATATGTATATGAGATGCGCGGTAAACTCTGCTTGTGCGATGCAGGATTTTGCGTAACGTCAGTATGATGCGTAGTTCGCAGATGCCGCCACAGTCGCAAGCGCTACTACTGAGCATGAGGTTATAGGTTCGTTTCCAGGGTCGAGCAGTGTTAATGGGTTTTTTATCTGGAATTTCTCAGTAGTATCAGTGCCTGCTTTCTGGCAATGCGCTCGCCCCCAATGGAGCGGAGTCCCATGTAATAATATGGGACTTAAACATAACTGGCAAAATATGGCTGCGCTGATTTATCTAACTCAGGTATACCTCACATTCTCACTCTTCGGGGAATATATCTGTGTTATTATGTTATGTCATTGTTCCATAATATTGTATCATTGTGTAGCAACAAAACATATAATTCTACATTCATTGGTTACTTTATGTTAGCCACAAATGATTGATACAATATTATGGAAAAAATCTTAGACAGTCAAAATATAAATTAATCTGAAGAAAGTTCTGCAAATTCAATAAAAATAATCCGTACGTACTCTACATATTTCACAAGCAAAACAATATGCTCGAGAAAATCAATGAAACCGCAACGTTCAGCTCTGACTTCAGACTTCAGTAATATGTGTTTCATAAATCTGTGGAATTGATTTATGACTACGGAATTTCCGCTATAAATTGTTGGAAAGAAAAAGCTCGTGACACAAAACAAATAAGTACATAGCTTTTTTGTATTTGAATGGATGGCATATTATTTTGCAACGTAGACATTGTAGGTTTGTACAAATTCACAATGGCTGCATCTGCAGGCCACGACGCCAGAAATCAGCAATAAGTAGCCAGAATGTCACAGCTCTAGTATTTCAATGGCGGTCCGAACACGAACCGACTAACTAACTAACTTATAATGTGAAGACCGATATTGTACTTACCAACACTTATCGCAAATAAATTTATTTGATTTGATTTGAAACTTACGCGTTACGCTACCCAACCAATCACAAACTAGTTCTTCTACTTATTTGTGTCGCTGGCACGACTGTATTTTAAATCTTGTTTTCTCAAAATGGCCACTTCCACGGCGTTGTCGGAAAGCAGATGGAGATCACAGAAGAATGGTCTGCCCCAGGGAAGTGTTCTGGCGCCTATTTCCTACAACATCAGATCTATAGCAACGACTAACCTACTGTTGAACACTGCGAGAGGTTCCTATACGCTGATGACCTTGCTCTGGCTACCCAAACAAATACATTTAGGGACGCTGAAAATATCCTAGGGGCAGGCTTAGAAGTTCTCGGAAAGTATTACACAGATAACGCTCTCAGACCGAACTCCACCAAAACTCAGGTATGCGCTTCCCATCTCCGCAACCATTCGGCAAGGCGCGCTCTGAACATCAATTGGATGGGTTCAATGGATGTCAATGTCACCATTGAACACTACTAACTAGTTCATAACACTTGAATAAGTTGGCTTGTGTACGGATCACCAAATGTTGTGCTATTCGGGCCAATCTTTGGTAACTTGAGTTTGAAGCTGGTTATTTTTCAGTAGTTTATTCTCTATGCATGTCTTTAGATGTGTAACAAATGATTACCTTCTTTCAGGACAATAGGATCTCTGGTGCATCTACTAAAGTCTTCGCTGGGGTCCGGTATCCTGGCTATGCCTGCTGCGTTCAAGAATGCAGGTTTAGCAGCCGGAGCCATCGGTACACTAGTCGTCGGATTTATTTGTACACACTGCGTTTATGTCTTGGTAAGATTAATTCAATAATTCTCTTTTGACAAACTTACCTTCTCTAGTTGTTGGTTATACTGTTTGGTTTTTTCATTTCTTTACAGCAATACTTAAGCTAAGCTACGTTTAAGCTATAGCTGTAGATATCTAATTATCTATCACAGATAAATTAAATTAATGTGCTTGTTTGTAATATCAAAACAGCTCTTTAGTACATTCTTATTATGAAAGTATACAGGTTGAGTTTTTCAAGTAGGCGTGGATGGCTGAATTCGAAACTATGAGGAATAGCGAAAAGTGCTCAAAGGTGTCTCGTGTTTGATTTTGATAAAAACTAAAACTGCATCATTGGATTTTTGAAAAATCAATATTTCAAATAAAAAATCAGCCAGGGATCGAACACACACTGTATTATTATTATTACACCATTCGATAGTGTCCCTAATTAAGTATCAAATTCTGGGAAGTAATGACATACGGCAAACTTAGGTATTGGAAAGCAAAAATAGTAAAAAAAAAGGAATCGTAGATTTTCCGTTGAGAATTCTCCGATAACTTCAACTTTTCTGCTAGCATATTTCGCTATCTTGTTTTCAAATCAGTCTTCGTTTACGAACAGTATGATGGTCCATTGGTTACGGCCCCAACTTACGAGTTGTAGGTGGTGGGTTCAAACCCATTCAGGCGCTTTACTTTGTGTAATTTTCATCTACCTTGCTCTCAAAACGGTGAAGGAAAACATCGCGAGGAAAGTGCTATTCCTAGAATCAAAAATTCGAAGATATGACTGTGACATCTACGAACACAAACAGAAGGCCAATTCTCGTAATTTAAAACGTTCAAAATCTAGTCGCAGTCTCATCTCGGTGACAAACAAATGTCAAAAACATGTCAAAATGTAGGGAAATTAGAAGTATTTTTGACATATTGAGACTGAGATCAGACTGTGAACGTTCTTAAAATTACGAGAATTACCCCTCTGGGCTCGTGTGGTAGACTCACTCCCTCTGGAAGAGAGGAGTCCTGTGTACCAGCAGTGGGAACATGATAGGCTGATTATTATTAAATATATTTATTTGTAAACGAAGGTTTACAAAGTAATATATTTTTAAGAAAGAAAACAACAAGACTGCGAGTCATTAGTAGTTGTAGTCATTAGTATTCGGAGCCCGAATGTCACGATCTCCACCCATTTGTTTGTGAATTAATTCGGTGGAGCAGATGATTCATTTGAACGCGTTATTTTTTCGACTTCCGTATTCATTTGCATATTATTATGAGAAAATATTTGTCTACTGGTTATGACGTATATGTGTTAATATGGCTACCATAGTGGCTTTATTAGTTCAGTTGCACTAAGAATATAACATATGTTCGTCCAAACGGGCGAAATTAACTTTTTAGAATGTTGTTTGTTAAGAATTACGTTGTTTTTATTAATATGTAAATAGAACAAATAAGTTAAGACTATGGAGCGAGCTATGCTCGGAGTCTCTTTAAAGGATAATATTAGGAATGAAATCATTCGGAAAAGACCGGAGTTACCGACATAGCTTGCAGAGTAAGGCTAAGAACTCACGGAGCGATTTTCGCCCGCAACCGCCGCGGTCGTGGATCTGCGGTTTTATTTCAAAACTCACGAGACCGGTTATTCGCGCGGTTACGCGGCCGCCGCGGTTGCGATCATCGCCCGCAAACGTGGCGGGCGATGATCGCAAGATTGCAAGACGGGCGGTTAACGATCAGTTGAGGTCCAGACCGCCATGGACACACACCAGAAACGAGCCGTTGCGTTATACTTACTTCACAGAATTAAAAAAGAAGGCCCAAAAGGTTCTGGGTGCATCCACTGATTAAGGACAGAGATCGTTATGGATTATTTGTTACTCTTATTAGTGAATTAAAGAAGGACGAAGAAAAATTCGCGGTCGCCCGCCAACCGATCGCAAAGCGCGCGGGCGCCACCCGCCGAGGCTGCGGGTAACCGCGGCCCGCGCGATTCTACTAGTTGCCCGCCGGTACAGCGGGAGCCGCATACAACCGCGTACACCGCGGGCGTAAAACGCGTCGTGAAATGTGCTTTAATTTTTTATATATGTAGGATCAGGAGTGCCGAGCGGTATATTATATCGTCAGGCTTTGGAGTTCCCATGTTATTGGGATAAACAGGGCGGTATAAACAGTTACAGGGAACTGTAATAAAAATTACAGTACACAATAAAATACACTAGGTATACTAAAGACACAATAATGGGTAAATATTAAAAACAGTTAATGGAACAAACCCTTTAGGGTCACAGTTCGTATAGCGGCCAAGCCACCCAACACAAAGTGTATCTACTCGCTATTTAGCAAGCCAACACAGCTATGTAAATATACAGCATCGCTGTACCAGGTAAACCGACAGTTATGTCGGGAGCAGGTGCTCTGTATTGAGTCGAATCCGAAGACCAACTGACGAGCAAAACGAGTGCACGCTCTTTTATAGGATGATAGACAACTCTGTCCAATGACACACGTCAAGTGTTTACTTGATACAAAACACTAAAATACGCTAAATCTACTAAGACTTGCATTATAAAATAATCAAATAATACAAGAATAATTGTCATAAACAAACAATGGTGATTTCACAAAGTAAACCGTTTTATAAACAAAGCAACACGTCATCCATTGTTTTGAATAAAACCAACGGGTACAATTTATCGAAATAAGTTGCCAAAAATCAATTAGGGCGTACACCGACTACTTAATAAATTATGTTTCGATTTATAAGACAATAATTGATACTAAAAATCACGTAAATTGATAATAAACACAAATCTTAACAAATTCTGTTGACTACCCACAATTTTAATTTGATAACCATCTCCGACACGGCCAGAACTGACGTTCTACACGGCCTCGTGTGATCCTGAATCACTTAGTGAATATCGATCGGCCTTTCTGACAAACAAAAGCCTCAACAAAAAGTATGTTGTAAAGAAAAATCCTGAATTAGTTAAATAAAATCAATCAATAGCAGTTGCATCGCAATAATTCAAAAATGATCATACTGTTACAGACAATACATAGCTCAATCAAAGTAGAGACATAGTCTCCCAGCCAAAATCACACCATGGGATTTGACAAGTAACTTGGAGTCGAATAGACAACTCGCATAGGCGTCAACATAGACAACCCGCATAAGCGTCAAGTTCAGCGTCCAAATCCAGGAGTCAACATAGACATCCGAAACAAGAATCAACATAGATATCTTGTCCATTCAGCTATAGTATGTCAGTAGCAGATGAAACATCATCATCTTTGTCAACATTGACATCATCATTAACAGTGACTGGACATTCAGGCATTTTTCGTACACTATCATGGGCATATTTGAAAATTATATTGCTACTCGAAAGATTTTAACAAATATCTATCACCATCCAATATTTCTATGGGGACCTTTAAATAAACAGCAATGTTTTCGACACTCAGGCTATTCCATTTAGATGTCAGTGAAGTGACCTGTCGACTGGCATATTCTCCTTCTTTTGGATGTCAAATCAAATCAAAAGTCATTTATTCAAATTAGGCTGAGAATCAGCACTTTTCGAACGTCAAAATTACAAAAACAGTCCCCCAAAAACGCCCGCCCTTCACCACTTCCTAGTGCTATCGCTGGGAAGAAGAATTGGCGCAACAAACTCCCCAGCAGCACAGCTGTCTGTTCAGTTATAAAGATGACTATTATGAAGGTTAATGAGGGTAGCGGCAAAAGTTTCGAGAACGTCGTAACGAGAGAGGAATACACTCTTAAAGTCTGTCCAGGTCATGCCTGCATATGACACTTGGGAAAGCCATGCGTTAGCTAGTAAAGGCAATAATAAAAGCGACACCTTGAAGAGGCTTTTCTGTTAGGCAAATATCAACGGTTGTACTCCAAGATTGAGCATTGGAATCGGGTAGGTCTGGGTCAAAATCAGGCAAGCGAATTACAGTAGACTGAGCAGAGTCTTAAGCGATTCAATCAACTGAGCCATATTAAGGTTCTGAAGCTCTAAACATTACTCGCCATGAATCACCAACACCCTGCGATTCCTGGGCTAAACCTAATCCCACTTCTGATGTAGGATCAGGAGTGCCGAGCGGTATATTATATCGTCAGGCTTTGGAGTTCCCATGTTATTGGGATAAACAGGGCGGTATAAACAGTTACAGGGAACTGTAATAAAAATTACAGTACACAATAAAATACACTAGGTATACTAAAGACACAATAATGGGTAAATATTAAAAACAGTTAATGGAACAAACCCTTTAGGGTCACAGTTCGTATAGCGGCCAAGCCACCCAACACAAAGTGTATCTACTCGCTATTTAGCAAGCCAACACAGCTATGTAAATATACAGCATCGCTGTACCAGGTAAACCGACAGTTATGTCGGGAGCAGGTGCTCTGTATTGAGTCGAATCCGAAGACCAACTGACGAGCAAAACGAGTGCACGCTCTTTTATAGGATGATAGACAACTCTGTCCAATGACACACGTCAAGTGTTTACTTGATACAAAACACTAAAATACGCTAAATCTACTAAGACTTGCATTATAAAATAATCAAATAATACAAGAATAATTGTCATAAACAAACAATGGTGATTTCACAAAGTAAACCGTTTTATAAACAAAGCAACACGTCATCCGTTGTTTTGAATAAAACCAACGGGTACAATTTATCGAAATAAGTTGCCAAAAATCAATTAGGGCGTACACCGACTACTTAATAAATTATGTTTCGATTTATAAGACAATAATTGATACTAAAAATCACGTAAATTGATAATAAACACAAATCTTAACAAATTCTGTTGACTACCCACAATTTTAATTTGATAACCATCTCCGACATATAAATATTTGCATTCTACAGAAGCTGCGGGCCCGCAACCGCAGCGGACGCGGGCGAAAATCGCTCCGTGAGTTCTTAGCCTAAGCAAACTGAAGTGCAGTAGGCTGGCCGTGTTTGTCGAAGGACCGATGGCCGGTGGAGCAGACGAGTCCTGGGGGCCTACTCCGAAGTGCAAAGTGCGAATATTCAGATCGGACCGACACATAAGTAGCCGAACCGAATATTATTGAAAAAAATTCGGATCGGCTCAGTTGGGTCGGGATCATAGTCAATATTCGAAAGAGTGTAGGAGTGTAGGATCGGAACCGACCGAACCAAATAGTAACTTCGTAGCGGGAAACGGCCGAATGTTCAGCGGCACTCTCCCGACCCAACCGGGCCGATCCGAACTTTTTTGCATTTTTCAATAATATTCGGTTCGGCCATGTGTCGGTCCGATCCGAACATTCGCACTTTGCACTTCGGAGTAGGCCCCTGGAGTGGAAACCACGTATGAGCAAGCGTAGTGTGAGACGCTCCCCAGCTAGATGAACTAAACTATGATGAAACTAACACTAGAATATATATTATATATGGACAAGTATATAATAAAAACCTATTAAAAAAGGAAGGAGCTCATTGGGCGTCAAAAAATTCGTCCGCATCGCTGTCAATGGGATAAGTGCCCAAAAGGCTGGCAACATTACCACGTTGGATAGCAATGCTGATTCTTTGGGATAAAAATAGGCCAGCCGCCTTGTCAACAATTGCATCTTACAGATCCCATTGTCGTGTAGCGACAAGGAAAGCTAAGCTTATAAGTTAAGGATTAAAAGAAAGGGAGGTAGAAGACAAAGATATATAATTATAAGAAAAGGATGGAGATGGACTGAAGAGTGGTGTGTAGTATGTGGAGGTGGGGTGTATGAGTGAGGATGCGTGATAGATGGGTTGAGGAGGCTGAGGTGAAGATTCAGGTGGGTTGAGGAGGTAGTCGCGAGGCAGGTGCTGGCGACAGGGGCAGGTACAGCTGCCGATCCACGATCAGGAGCAGGAACAGGTGATGACAGGTGCTGGCGCGTGGCGACACGGAGGACACCCGTAGCAGGACCCACGCAGCAGGCCAGGACGCAGCACAGCAGCAGGAGAGAGAGGCACGGCGGAGACGCTGTCAGCCCGCCAGGTGAGGACAGGAGGGCCCACGCAGCAGGCCAGGACGCAGCACAGCAGCAGGAGAGAGAGGCACGGCGGAGATGCTGTCAGCCCGTCAGGTGAGGACAGGAGGGCCCACGCAGCAGGCCAGGACGCAGCACGGCAGCAGGAGAGAGAGGCACGGCGGAGACGCTGTCAGCCCGTCAGGTGAGGCGGCTCTCGGGTGAGGCGGCCCTCAGGTGAGGCGGCCCTCAGGTGAGGCGCGGCCCAATAGATGTAGTAACCCTCTTCACGGAGGACGGAGGGCGGAGGCGTAGGCAGGGTCCATCAGGTACCGCAGCAGAGAGGTACGCTGGGTATTTCCGGGATAAGAGACCCTGGAGTATCAGGCTCCTTGTAGTGTTCGCTTTAGAGGCGAAGCCAGAACTGATCCTTGTATTGCGTGGATCAATAAAGAAAACTCGTAGAATAACATTATGTAGAAAATATGAATTTGAGATAGGAACGTAGCCAGTAATTCTTTTACGTGAGTTTGCATATCAAATCCACTAAAAAGATACAGGCCGGTAAGAATTTGAAAGGTACGTTGCCATGACGACGTATTAAACGTCGTTGTCAAAGCTGTCATAATAAAATATATTATAATAAAATACAATAAAATCTATAGTTATTTTGTATTAGAAGTATAGTGTTTATAGGAAAAATGATATCCATCAATGTGGGCGAAACTACCAACCCTTGGATGACACTAAATCGTCGTAGACTCATGTTAAAGTTGGAGCTGTGTCTGTGTACTGATTGTGGATAAAACGTGTCGTAAGAAATAATCAGATCAGCGCCTAACGGTCACAGAATGCTTGTTCTGACCTGGAGAAATGAATGAAGGTAACTGTGAGTATGTACATTATGTTACACCATGTAGCCTTGACCGTCATTGTTTCTGGGAAATCTTATGTGAATATTATGTATATTATACGTACATCTATTTGCAGTCTCCACTGCTTGCGACATTAAAAGGAAGCGTCGTGAAGGCCAAGGTAACTGCTTACCGATTCAGCGCTTAAGAGATTACATCTATTAATCAATGTTCCGTGAATGATGTTTTTATTTATTGTGGTTAATTGCATTGTTTATGAGACGTTTGTTGAGAATATTAAATAACAAGAGGGCATAGACAAAGTGACATTCTATAAGCGATAAATGACTTACATCGTCACAAAACTGTCTAGACGGTATTTTTGCTTCATCTTATTGTATGGCAAAAGCAATTAAAACGCACCGTGTATATCAGAACAGTGGTGGCCCAGTTGTAACGGTCACGACTTACGAGTTCATAGGTTCGAACTCAGACTGGCGCAAGGTGCGCCTGAGTATTAAGTAGCGCGGAGTATTAATTATTTCGTCACCACTGCTCTCAAAACGGTGAAGGAAAATGTCCTAGGACCGAAAATTTAAAGACATGTGACCTCTACTCGCACTGGGCCCGAGTGGTGTTTTACGGCCAATTCCCTCCCTGCCAGACTGCCAGATTGTCGCCTGTCTGACCTGTCGGTTTTAGGCAGCATTTACTAAATAAATAGGTCCCAGGTAGCATTTTCTAGAACAGAATTTAAAATCGACTTTCTTAAAGGTTTAAACTCGTAAATCAAGCAGATAGGTAGTGAGGCTTACAGTCTAGTTCAGAATAAGGGGGGAGGAAACGCTAGGGGGTCACCACTGTGTGGATCGCCCGGAGGACTCGGTGGAGCATACGGTGGAGGTCTGCCCGGCTTGGACGGAGCACCGCCGCGTCCTCGTGGCGGCGATCGGCGGCGGCGATCTCTCGCGTCCGGCCCTGGTCCAGGCCATGGTACGGAGCGAGAGTGCATGGGAAGCCGTCACCTCCTTCTGCGAAGCAGTAATGCTCGCAAAGGAGGAGGTGGAGCGCGTGAGGGAGAGGCAATCTCTGCGCCCTCACGCCCCTAGTCGCTGCAGGAGACGCCCTGGACGCCGGGAGGCAACAGCCGACTCTCGGCCACCGTAGGCGCGAGCTGTCGGGTGGCGAGCAATGGGCAGCACGCCGCCCGGTAAGGAACTAAAGACCAAGCCCGGGTCGACGGCGCGTTGTGTTCCAGGCGCGCCTCAAAGAGATGTCAGCACGAACTGACGGGGTCCGCTAGGGCCGATGCCTGCCAGGGCCGCGGGTTGTTCGAAAGAGATACCGTGGCCCCTGACACAGACAACTGAAGGAACACGGGTGGGTTTTAGTCAGTAAAAGTCTGACACGCCCTCCCGGTCCGCCCAGAGCGGGAGAACCCATATGATATCCCACAAAAAAAAAGGTTGACAGTCTAGGATACGAAATGAAAGCTCTTTTTTTATCTTCTTTCTAATACTAAAGTGTTAAAGCACCCAAATAAACTGAAATAATATATTATTACGAGGCGTTTCTGTACATCATCTGCCTAGCTAGCCTTTTCCCAACTATGATGGGGTTGGCTTCCAGCCTAACCGGATGCAGCTGAATACCAGTATTTTCTGTACATTGAAAATATTTCCAAAAATAAAAGTTGGGAGTTAAAGGATAACCAATTATCCTACTAATCTCTATCTAAATCTTGGGGTAATACTCGATAACGGTCTTAACTTCTCCTTACACATAGACCTGTTAACCTCAAGAATCAGGAAACTGATTTTTGTTTTTAAAACGCTTCGCCATGTCGCTGAGGGAGGAATTGTCAAGAGAGTCTACCTAGCTCTTTGCCAATCTCTCTTAACGTATTGTATTTCTACGTGGGGTGGGGCGCCTAAAACCATACTGCTAAAGTTGGAAAGAGCCCAGAGAGCCGTATTAAAAGTAAGCACCTTCCGTCCCCTTCTTTTCCCCACAAATGAGCTATACAAATGCTGTGGAGTTCTCACTGTGAGACAGCTCTTTGTCCTCCATACCGTAGTCCTACCGCATCTCGACACCCCTTACGCCATAATCACCAGAAGACGTAAGGACACGGTCTGTCAGCCACATAGATGTAAGTTCGTATTTACTAAGAGATTCTTTTGCTTTCAAGGCCCACATTTATATAACAGACTCAATAAATATCTGCAATTCTACTCTTATCCAAGTAATACGTTAAAAAAAACTGTATCAAATTGGCTACTTGAACAAAATTATATTGACACAGAACGGCTTCTTCATTCTGGAGAAAAGTTCTACTAAATTGCAACTATCCCTTTCATACACAACACACACACGTCACACACATCACTTACACCTCTCACCACCACACCACACACCCTCTCGTTTGTGTTTTGGCTTTTGTTTTCTCTTCGTTGTTTTTATTTTACTCAATTTTCCATGTAAAAGTGGCCATTATTTGCTTTTTATTGTATCTTTGCAATGCCTTAAAATATGTATATGAACCAAGGGTTGGGACTTGTGTCCTTAATACAAGTTATCCTGATAACTTAGCAAGGGTGCAAGTTACGACAACTTCTAGTGCTATAGTCACAATTAAGTCATAAGTATGTAACGTTAAATAGCTGTATTGTTGATACGAATAAATATTATTATTATTATTAAAAAATATTATTATTAAATATATTAAATATTCTAAATGTGAAAGTTTGTGAGATGGATGGATGGATGTTTGTTACTATTTCCCGAAAAAACTAGTGAACAGATTTAGATGAAATTTGGCACACAGATAGCTTATAACCAGGATTAACACATGGGATGCTTTTTAACCCGATATTTCCACGGAATCGAAACTTATGCGGGTGAAACCGCGGGGCGCAGCTAGTTGAAAATATTTCCAAAAAAATAAGATGGTGTGTTAAAGGATAACCAACCTACTAATATTATAAACGTGAAAGTTTATATGGATGGATGGATGGATGCTACTATTCACGCAAAAACTACAAAACGGATTTTGATGAAACTGAACAGTAGTATAGCTGTTAAATCAGAATAACACATAAGATACTTTTTATCCCGATATTCTTACAGGATCGACACTTATGCGGATGAAACCGCAGGGCACTGCTGGTTATGAATAATTCTGTTTTTGTTTTCACTGGATACCTAATGATGGTAGATACAATGGATACAATGACCTCATAAAACGCGTTAATCACCTCTCACGAAACAATGAGAATGGCCTACTTAAATAGGTACCTATAGTTTTGTAGTACCCTTTGTTTGATAATTATATCATAATGATGTAATGCAGCCAAAAATGTTTCATACATAAACTTCACTTTTCTCGTTTGAATTTTTTCCAGCCCATTCGGAAATGCTGTAACTGAATAGTTCACGATAGGTACTGGGTTTCAAAAGGTAATTTTGAAAATCCGATAGTCATGAACCTTCGGTTTTAACCACAGCAGCTGCTGCCAGGGTTTTACCCCTGGGTTTATTTCGCCATTTCATCTCAGAGGTAGTCCGATAGGAAATGCCGACTCATATAGTTTTTATTTTTTAATATTTCCAATATTCTTTTTACAGAATAAACCATTTCATTTAAAATTCAAAGGATTAGGATATAAAGGTTTCTGCAAAATTGACATGGTAACTTTAACTAGGTACTATGGTAACAAGTTATACTACAAACTACTAGAATAATCATAATAATAAGGATAAGGAAGTCAGCTCACACAATAGTTCCAAAGTTAACGATTCGTAAAAACTCGACGTTAGACGACGCTCGAGCTACAAAAAAGGCTAAAATGAATCTTATCCTTCTAGTACGGTCACCAAAAGAGATAAGTAACCGGGGTCGTCGGGTATAGTTGAAGTTGACGGCACGGTTGGCGCAGTGGTTAAGCGATTGCCTGCTGCACTGCGTGTCGCGGGTTCGATTCCCGCACGGAACAAATATTTGTATGACCTACATGTATTTGTTCCGAGTCTGGGTGTTTTTCTATCTATAATATGTATGTATTTACAAAAAAAAAAATTATACACCGTGACTTTTTAGTCGTCTGACAACGGCACCCCACTTCATATATCCAATGACTGCTATATTCATAACAAAAAAAATGGCATTTAAGAGAAAAAAAAAAGAAAAAAATATTCATTATTATGATGCATAACGTAGTTGAAACATTCTGTTGCGAGCGAAGATCTATCTACTCGACTCGTGCGATGGTTAGGTATGTTCTACTGTTTGATACGTAAACATTATTAACAGGATGTTTCATAATTCTAATGTATTAATTATTTTTCTTTGTACCTATTATCTTAATTAATGGTAAAAAAAAAACACGCCTAGAGGTATTTTATGTCGGATACATTGAGTGGACCACCTTTGTCAGACGACTTAAAAATCACGGTGTATAAGTAGTTTATCAGCCATCTTGTTACCATAACACAAGCATTAGGTTGCTTAGCTTGGGACTAGATGGCGCTGTGTGAAATGTCCAGGGATATTATTATTATTATATTATTAAGAAACCATTGCTTTTTAATAAAATTTAATTTAAGAGAACAAACGGTTCATTTATCGAATCAAATTTAATTCGAAAATATCCATCGGGTTCTTACTGAACTTCAACTATATCCGACGGTTACTATCTCTTTTGGTGACTGTACATACAACTTTATGGCGTCATGATAGCTCATTCATCAGGGCTTTAGTTGTTACGAAAGATTTATTTGTTTACTGGCAGATAACAATGTTAATTGATTATGTAACTTTCTTTAAGGGAGGATCCCGAAGAGAACTTTTCATATCGATCAATAAACAACGATACGGGAAACTATTCCATAAATCAGGGAAATTAATTGTTAAGCAAACTAAAAAAAAAACTAATTATTTACCTATTTCATGCCATTTTTCATAACATTTTTATACATAAACCACCATTCCATTTTTTTTTATAATGAACTAGAAATATGTTATTTACTGGAATAGTAAATATTTATTTTAATTGTAAACTCTGTACTTTTGCATGCCTTGGAATTGGCAAAATGTGGCTGTTTCTGTATTTATATTATTTACCATCATAACTTGTACCCAAATTTGCAAAATAAAATATCTCTATCTCTCTATGTCTATAAAAATAGCGCTCAATCTAATTACAATAAGATTATGTGCGCTATAAGCTTATTTTAAAGTTGCTCACTTATATATACTTGCTAGACATAGGCTGAGAACCTAAACGTTGACATCCTCCATTCCATACTTCCCCACAGTAAAATAGACTTTTAGGATATTTTTAATTTGTTGAGGTTTTTTGTCTTCTAATTTTTTGGCAATTTTCTTTGGTAGTTTATTTAGAATGTCAGGAAAGGCGCACACTCTATGTTAAATTGCCGTGTTATAGCCATTTCATACAAATGTCAGAGAATGATAGTTGTGTTTTGAATATACAGACAATTAAGTTGGTTGTCAATTTCCTTAACAATTCATTTCCCTGACTTTATATACAGGAGATTTGTTTATTATCTACCTCCATTCCAGGTTAATTACCTTAATGTCGATGCTTCGTTACTTCCATATAAATTCACATCGCTCTTACTTATACTCCTAATATTAAGGTTCATTCTCATTCATCATTCTCATTCATTCATTCTCTTCACTTAAGTAGGTAAGTTGATACACCTCATCCCCATTTATATTAATGAAAATCCATTTTATCAACGTGGTCGAATATCGTTAGCATCTAATAATATGAAATTATTCGAGAACATTGAACTCCCAAGAAATCAAGCATGTATAAGTATAGGTGTTATGTACTTAGTCTTTATAACAGCCTATACAAGGTCAAATTAACTTAGTTAGCTAAACTCGTAGTTAACAGGCGTATTGGGTAGGTACCGATATCTAAACAAGAATAACGAAAAAAAAAAATATGCTGATGGTTTAGTTGAACTTACTTTTTGTTTTTATCGTGTTTAAATATTGATAACAATCTCATTCGTGAAGTTGACTTAATAAAAACAGATTTTCTAAAGTCTACTAGAACAACAGCGGTCGTTGACCTCAAAAAAAAAACACCAAATCGTTTATTATTTTCGTGTTAATCATGTTAAGATATCGATACCTATCAAATATGTGGAGTTTCGCTAGCAAATTTTATTTGACCCTGTATACTCTTTCTTGGAAATAAGGTTAGGGAGTAGGGTACTCCCTTTTTTTTTTTTTTTTTTTTTTCAGGATGGGAAATCATCAAATGACTCCTCCCGCTCTGGGTGGAGCAGGAGGGAGTGTCAGACTCTTACTGACTAAAACCCACCCGTGTTCCTTCCTTAGCCCTTTATGTTCCAGGGCAGCGGTAAACCCTTTCGGATGTTCCCGCTACCCTGGCAGGCTTCGGCCCTGTGGGGCCCCGTCACTTTGCTGACATCTCTTTGAGGCGCGCGTGGAACACGAACACGCCGTCCGGCACGGGCCTAGTCCTGATCGGACGGAGAGCTACCCATTACTCTCCGCCCGCAGGCCCGCGCCTACGGTGGCCGGGAGTCGTCACGCGGCTCCCGACGCCCGGAGCGTCTCCCGCGGCGGCTGAGGCGTGAGGTGCGCAAGGCGCGTTCCCTCGCCCACCCCGCCACCTCCTTCGCTAGCATGACTGCTTCGCAGAAGGAGGTGACTGCCTCCCACTCCCTCTCACCCCGGACCATGGCTTGAACCAGGGCCGGACGCGAGAGGTCGCCGCCGCTGCCAATCGCCTCTACGAGGACACGGCGGTGCTCTGCCCAAGCAGGGCAGACCTCCACCGTATGCTCCACCGTGTCCTCTGGGCGATCCTGACAGTGGTGACACCCGGGCGTCTCCTCCCGCCTGATGATGTGCAGGAACCTCCCGAAACATCCGTGTCCGGAGAGGACCTGCGTCAGGCGGTAGGTGAGAGCGCCGTGACGCCTCTCTAGCCACTCCTCAAAGAGGGGTCTTACCGCCGCTATCGTGGCGTGCCCTGCGCTGGGTTGCGATAGTCGCTCCTTCCATGCCACCATGAGATCGCGCCGGAGGTTCGTCCGCTCCGCCGCGGTTTGCCGCGGATGCGGAGTTTCCCCCCGGCGTAGTGCCTCCGCGCGCCAATCATATAGGCGCGCGAGGACTATCGCCTCCAGATCCCATGGTGGCAGTCCGGCAAGGAGGCTTGCTGCCTCGCCCGAGATCGTGCGGTAGCCCCGGATCAGCCTTACGGCTACCACCTTTTGGGGCGCGTTCAGGTAGTGTGCGGCTCGAAGCCGCAGTGAACGCGCCCATACCGGGGCCCCATATAGGGCCATGGACCGCACGACCCCCGCGTAAAGCCTCCGGCAGGAGGCGTTTGGCCCCCTCAGGTTGGGCAAGAGCCGCTTTAGGGCGGCCCCGGCCCGTTCCAGTTTGGGGGCCAAACGTCGGAAGTGCTCGACGAAGTTCCATCGGCTGTCGAGGACGAGACCCAGGTACCTCATCGTGGTCTCGACGCCGATGTGAACCCCTCCTACCACTAGTTGGGATCCCGGAGGTGGCCCGTACCGAGGCCCATGAAAGGACATGGCCTCAGACTTGTGCAATGCCACCTCGAGACCCAACCGCCGGATCCTTTCCACGACTATCGCAACCCCGCGTGTCATCGCGTCGGCCGCCGCCTGATGCGACCTCCCCTGCGCCAGGACCAGCGTGTCGTCAGCGTAGCAAACTACGCTGACGCCTTCAGGGAGGTCGGCCCGCAGCACCCAGTCGTAACCGATGTCCCACAGGAGCGGCCCCAGAACCGATCCCTGTGGGACACCGCACGACATCTCTCGCCGGTTCCAGTTCCCGTCGCGACCGGGGTAGATGACGGCTCTGTCCGTCAAATACGCCCCGACTACTCGACGGAGGTAGGTCGGCACCCGGTGATACCGGAGTGCCTCCCCAATGCAGCTCCAGGGCAGGGTGTTGAACGCGTTGGCGATGTCGAGTGACACCGCCACGACCACCCCACCCCGGGACACCGCGTCCCCCGTCGTGAGGGCCCTTACGCGCATGATGGCGTCCACCGTAGAGCGCCCCTTGCGGAAGCCAAACTGGCAATCCGCAAGATCCGGCCCAGTCCTCCCCAGGTGCCCGACGAGGCGGCCCGCAATCACTCTCTCAAAGAGCTTGCCAACCTCGTCGAGCAGCACTATGGGCCGGTATGCGGACGGAGAGTCCGCAGGGCGCCCCGGCTTCTGAATGAGGACCAGCTTCCCCGTCTTCCAACGGAGTGGAAACTGGCCTCTCTCCATGCATGCGCTTAAGAGCGCCTCCAGTCGAGGCCCGAGAGCCGTCGAGGCCAGGACCCAGGCTTTACCCGGCAAGCCGTCGGGTCCTGGGGCGGTGTTTTTGGCCTTCAGCCTGCCTACCGCCGCTCCCAGATCTACCCCGGTCACTTCAGGGGTGTCGTCGTCGTCGTCCGTGTGGTCCGCTTCGGGCACCGTAAGTGGCGGAGCCATAGGCGGGGGAGTATGCTCCCCGCGTGAAGGGAACAGAGCGCTCACCACCTCCTCCACCAGCTGAGGGCGGAGACTCTGAGTCAGCGGGGGGGCCCAGGTGCGGAGTTTATTCCGCACCATTTTGTAAGGGCGCCCCCATGGATCTCTGTTCAGAGTCTCCAGCATCTCCTCGCGGGCCGTGTCCTTGGCCCGCTGGATAGCCTCTCGGAGGGCGGTCTTCGCCGCTCTGTACCCCTCGTACAGCTCCGCCTCTGTGGCTTCCGCATCCGGAGGGCGGATGCGGCGCCTGCGGTGCCTGGTGTACCGGTGTCGCGCGTCGACGCACGCCTTGCGCAACGCCTCCACCTCCTGCGACCACCAGTACACCCGACGTCGGGCGCATCCTGGCCGGACTCGGGGCATTGCCACGTCACAGATCTCGGACATGGCCTCCCGGAACCACTCCGCCTCATCGTCAATATCAGCAGGCCTGTCCGGTGAAGACACCCAGGCCTGCACGATCGAGGCTTCCAGGAGGAGCTCCCGGTCCAGCTGCTTCAGCGCCCAACGCGGACCACTCGGGGCCTGTCGGACCAGCGCGCTAGAGGTCTGGGTGGAGACATCAAACCGGATATACCGGTGATCGGAGTAGGTCTCCACCTCCTCCATGACGCGCCAGTCGATGACACGCTGTGACAGAGCGGGGCTGGCGAACGTGATGTCCACTACCGACTCGCCCCGCATCCGCACACACGTAGGGACAGAACCCCGATTCATGGTGACCAGGCCTGTTTCCAGAGCCCAGTCCTCTACCATCCTGCCCCGCACATCCGTGCAACGGGAACCCCAGGCCACGTTCTTGGCGTTGAAGTCCCCGAGCACTAGCACGGAGAAAGGATGGCTTCTGGCGACGACGACACCCAACTCTGTTAAAGAGTTCTGGAACTCGGCGAGAGTTCGGCTCGGAGAGAAGTAGACTCCCACTACCACAATCTCTCCGAACCGTGCTGCTACGCACCCCTGTCCCTTCGTGACACCTTCGAGGGACGGGGTACCGGCGGCAGCCGACGAAATTATGGCCACTGAGCCGTTAAGGTCCTCCACCCAGTTATCCCTGGGCGGGACAAAGTACGGCTCAGCGACCACGGCGATATTAATCGACCACTGCGCCATGCTCTGGAGCAACAGGTCCTGAGCGCAGGCGCAGTGGTTGATATTCGCCTGGAGGAGGCGTAAAGGCGGAGCCATTACTCCGCCATTTCAGCCCCCTCCCGGGCCCCTTGTGAGGGACCCTCGGCAGCGGCGGCGGCGGCGGCGGCGGCGGCGGCAGTGGTGGCGGCGGCGGCGGCGGCGGCGGCAGTGGCGGCGACGGTGGTGGTGGTGGTGACGGCGGCGGAGGGCCTGCCTTTCCTCCTGGCTTCGGCGGGTGGGGCGCAGGACTTGCTGCCCGCCCGGTGATCGGCCGGCTTGCCAGCAGCCGCACATGCAGCGCAGTGCGGCGCGGCGTTGCACGAGCCGGTCTTATGTCCGGGCTTACCGCAGCGGAAGCACAGAGTGCTGCGGTCCTCCGAGGTGCACTGGACGCTCACGTGGTGACCCACGTGGCATCGATAGCACCTCAGAGGTCTGGGCTCCAGCAGTTTGACCTGCGCGGACACCCAGCCCACCAGGAGCCTTCCGCCCTCCACAATCTTCCTAGCCGCCGTCACAGGGCAGCTTACCGTTACGGTTCGCATGCCCGTGAAGTCAGGACGTATGGTGCCCGCCTTCACCTGGTCGGCCAGACACCCGCCCGTCCTGACGACGGCGGCTACCACCTCCGTCTCCGTTATGGAGTCGTCCAGGCCCACAATGCGCATGTCTGCGCACTTGACGGGCCTGGAGACTCGAGCCTCGTCCGCATTGAGGGACGCCCTTAGCTTCTCAGCTAGGGCGTCAGCGGTGGGGCCACTCGTAGCACCGGGGATCTCCAGCATGCGGGCACCAGTGGCGGTCACCCTATGCCGGAGGCCCCCGGTGATCCCCAGCTCTTGGAGATCCACCGTCGCTCTCGCCTTGGTGAGCACGTCGCGGTAGGTCACCCCCCTTTTAACCGCGTCTGGCTGCAGTGTGATGACCACAGCCGCGGTCTTAGGGGAGCGAAGCCTAGCCGCAACGGCTCGCTCCTTGCGGCGCCTCCTCTGCGCCTTTTTCCTGGCCGCCTTGGCCGCCTTCTTCTTCTCCCCGACCACCTGCCACTCGGCATTGGTCGTGGGAGATTTCTCTGGGGGAGGCGTAGGTTCTGGGCCCTTCGCCTCCCCAGCCGCTCTGCCCTTCTTTTTAGCCTTGGCGGGTTTGCCGGCAGGCGCCGGTTTTGCCGGCGCGGAGGCTCCGCCAGCCGACGCCGGTTTCGCCGGTGCCGCGGCTCCTCCAGCCGACGCCTGTTTGGCCGGCGCCTGGGCCCGGCCGGACGGCCCGGATTTAGGGGCGGCAGCGGCAGCATACGAGGCCGCCTTCGGCCCTGGGGCCGTCCTACCCGCCAAGGGCGGGCGCAGCACAATACCCTCCAGGGCGGTGAACCGCGCCTGGAAGGCTGCCAGTTCCTGCCGAACCAGGTTCAGGACCTGGTTCTCCGCCGGCACGATCTCGCTTGCCGGCTGGCTGGCTGGCTGGCTGGCTGCTGGTGACGCCTGCCCTTTGTCGGGGGCCTTCAGGCCGGCCAGGTCTGCCCGGAGCTTCCTGTTCTCCTCTTGGAGAAGCTCCGTGGCAGCCGTCAGGCGTGCGACCTCCGCCCTAAGTTCGGCTACTGCGCCAGCCGAAGGACCGGCGCAGCTGACCGCCTCCGCTGCCGCCATGATTGCGGCCTTTGCCGAGGCTACGGCCCTGTTCTTGGAGGTTTGCAGCTTCTTCAGGGACACGTCCCGGATCGCGGCCTCCACGACCGCCGCAAACCTCCTCATGCGGTCCGCATCAGGGCCGCCAACCTCGCCCGCCTCGTCACTTGAGGGCTCCGGAGCGACCGCGCGACCGGTTCCCCCCCCCTTTTCGGGCCTCTCCGCCAGCTCGGCCGCCTCCCGAGCAGTGAGCCCCCTGCCCGTGCCTCGCTCTCGGACTCCTCCCCGCCTACTGGTGGGGATTTTCCGGGCCGAGGCCAACTCCCCGTCAGAGGACGACCCCTGGCCGCCCACTGACCTTGGCCGCTTGCTCCGTGCCTTTCTCTTCGCAGCGGCCATCTCCTTGGCTCGGCAAGGGCTCCCTGAGCCTCCCGAGCTCGGTCCTCCGGATGCGACGTCGGACTCCGACCCCGCATCACTCTTCTGTGAGCCTCCTCGGCTCTTGTTGCCATCTACGACGGCAAGCGGTTCATCTGCGTCGCACAGGCGCTCCGGGCTAACCCGGAGCTCCTTTTCTTGCGACGCAGGAGGTTGACGAAGGTCGGCGGTGGTCTGCCGGCCTACGAAGCTATCTTTGCTCCCCCCATATACGTTGGAGCTGCCTTCCGTAGAAGGACGGGATTGTGCCTCCATGAGGAGGTTGCCCGCCTGGGGATTTTTTTCCAATAGCTGACTTTCCATTTTGTTCCTTTTAAGGGTGAGGTCCCTTGGACGCGCTAATGACCGGATCCCCTCCGGCCATGCATCCCCTCGGCACGCTAGACCTTGGGATTGGGGTGATTTTTTAGAGAGGTTGTCTTCCTCGCAGCCCGAGCCTCAGTGGCCCGGGCCCCCGGTCCTGAACCCAGGATTACGGTTTGGCCGGCGGCTGGCATAACCAACCACCGCCCCTACGTCCCCACGCTGCCGCCGGATACCGGACAGACGCAACGCAGATATGGACTTCCTCCACAGCGGCGCGAACCGCCCCCCCCCCCCAGTATACGCCCACTCACCTTCCTCTGTAAGCAGAGGGGGAGTAGGCGTCTATAGCCCGGTTCCCTTCAACGACCATCGAGGATGATCGGTGATTGGAACCGTGCCCTTCCCCGTGTGTTGAAGATTAGCCGCCGGCCCCAAGTGCCCACCAAAACCTGGTGGACACCTGGAGCCGACGTTGCCCAGGGTGCGCCACGAGGAGGCTCTTCAACATGCACCCCGTAGGGTACTCCCTAACCTTATTTCCAAGAAAGACCTTTTCAAAGTATTTGTAGGAGGCAGCTTAGTAAAGCTGCCTCCTACAAATACATTGAATAGGTGACGCGATGAATAAATATTAAACGTTGGGTATTTTAGCACTTCTTAAAAGGTTTAGATAAACCCTTCCCCGTATTTTTGGCTATGTGCTCGGGGGTAAATATTTAATATTTATTATAATAAACCACCTCTGAAATAAAATACATATAGGTATACCTAAATAATTTATATTGGATCAAACATTTAAATACATTTTATGAACCCACCGAACTGCGTTACAGACCCAATGCATATGTAAAGTTGTTTGTCCCCTTCGTTACCCTTGGGAAAATGAACATTACATTCCAAACCCGCATAATAATAATTAAGACCAACGGTGGCCCAGTGGTAACGGCCTCGACCTACAAGTGGTAGGTCGTGGGTTCGAAACCAGGCAGGTGCTTTACTTTGTGTAAATAATTTCATCACCACTGCTCTTGAAACGGTGAAGAAAAACATCGTGAGGAAACGGGCATGTACGGTCACCAAAGGAGATAAGTCGTCGGGTTAATTTCAAACTCAAAATCATTTATTTCAATTAAACCATTTACAGGCACTTTTGAATTGTCAAAATTAAATAGTCGGTCAGTTAGTCAGAAAGTTGAAGCTAGTTGCCCATTCCAAAGCGTAGATCTCTATGGAGAAGAACGGGCAAGAAACTCCACGGACACTCTTTTAAATCAAGACATTTTTACAAAATCCTGGTTACATTATTCTTATTGTTTCTATATGTGAGAACAATGTAAAGAAACAAAGTAAAATATAAAATTAAAAATATTAAATTAAAAATAAGCCCTGGCAGTTAAGAGATGACCAGTCTCAACCGATGGCGCCCGTTCACGAACATGACGCGTGGATCAGCACCACCCAGCTCAACCATTTCGTAGGGAACCGAATGATCCAACACACGCGCCACCACCAGTGAGACATTTAAGTGAGCATGACATATTCTCAACTGCCATGCTCTTTCAAGTCAACATCAAAATATCATAAAAAACGGATCCATGGTTCTTACATTTACAAAATTTTCAAAAATGCTTCTAAATTAATAGAAAAAGTTTATTTATCAAACTGAATTTTATTGGAAAACATCCATCAGTTTCTTACTAAACTTCAACTATATCCGAAGGCCCTGGTTACTTATCTCCTTTAGTGACTGTACCATGAACCAAAAATTCGAAGACATGTGACATCTACCAACCCGCACTGGGTTCGCGTGGTAGATTACAGCCCACGCCTTCTCGAAAAGCGGAGGCCTGTATTCCAGCTATGGGAACATTATAGGCTGACTCTGCTACGTTATAATTGAATTTGATACTAAAAGACATGACATGAGCCATCCTCTAGGACTAACCTGAACATGTTTGCCCCCTTGTCACGCGCCATAAGATTATTAAATATTATTTCAAATGAGGTAGATATATTTCACTGCAGTCTGAGGGGCAATTCTCGTAATTTAAAGAACGTTCACAGTCTGATCTCTATTCTATTCTATTTTTCTCTATGGCAATGGTGCCGATGTCGACAATTCTGCCAATGTCAGATGTGTTAAGAGAAAACGTGCAGTGAAAACAAAAAAATTAAAAAATAAAAACTTAAAATTCTATATCCAATACTAGTTCAATAATAACACTGAATTTAATGTGAAACTTGTTGTCGAGTGTTAGTAGGTATACTGAAACAAACAAAAAATATGGTTATATATATTATTAAATATGTACATAAACGACCGCACAAAAATCATCATAAATTGATGTCGTTAACACGGATAAAATACATCAAAGCCCCGAAGAGCTTTGGGGATGAATGCGTTAGTAGGGATGGAAAGTTAGTTGGGACAGGGATCTTTAATTTGGGGAGATGGTTATACAAGTCATGGGCTGGGTTATTTTTGGAGCAGTTAAAAAAGATGTGCTCCAAAGTACCTTCATCCAACCCACATTCGCAAAGCGATGTATCTCTGACCCGGATTTTGTGCAGGAATACCGGGGAACAACAATGGCCTATGCGAAGACGGGAAATAGTTGATATTACCCTCTTTGATATTTTTTTATAGGGGTAAAACCAAGGCTTGGGTGTAACATCAGGCTGTATTGCGTAATAAAAAGCACCTTTCCGCTTACTTGAATTTTGCCACTGCACCTGCCATGAGGTTAGCAAGTTCTTTTTTGGAAGGCCCAGCAAATCGTAGCCCGGACTTTTAAAATGTTTAAGGTCAACGGCTCGGGACGTAACAGCATCCTTAGCAAGAGCATCTACATATTCGTTTCCTCTTATGCCACAATGACTTGGAATCCAAACCAAGTGAACGGTTTTGTGATTCTTGGCACAAGAGAAAAGGGACTTTTTAATTTTGAGTAGAAGTGGACTGTGCAGTTTACTCTTGAAAGGGCTCTGCTCCAAGGCTTGCAAGCAACTAAGTGAATCCGTAAAGATGACACCAAAATCTATGCTATGGGCTTCTATGAATAAGCAAGCTTCTAATATGGCCACGCACTCGCCCGTAAACACTGATGATTGCTTAGGGCATTTAAATTTTAAAACGATTTTAGAGTTTTGGTAGTATACCGCAGCCCCAGTGCAACTTGAATCTGATAGTTTAGAGGCGTCCGTGAAAAATCTTTCAAAATTGTACCATCGCTCACCAACCACCGCATTGAAAATAGAGTTCGCCGAAGGAGACTTTTTGGATATGCCAATATTGTAGAAAATATCAGGTTTAAAACATATAATATCATAATCAAAACTGTAAATAGGGAGTTTCGGGAACTGAATAATGGGGGAATCTAAATTTTGATAACAACGGAAGGATTTTAAAAACAAAGGGACTTCTTTATGGTTCCAATAATTGGAACTACGGCATAAGGCATCCAGGTCATCCACTTTTTGGACAAGAGGATGGGAGGATTTAGTAATGACTCTAGCCCAAAATCTTGATGCTAGATATTGCCTTCTCAAGGCCAACGGAGGTTCGGCACACTCCACCTGCAAAGCGTTAATTGGCGAGGACTTCATACAACCCGATATAATCCGTAGACACATAGCCTGAATTCTGTCTAACCTTGCCAAAGCACCTTTGTTACAGGGGATTAAAAGGAAAGATCCGTAGTCCAGAACACTTCGGATTAAGGCATTGTATACCAGTTTCATGGTGTAGGGATGAGCACCCCACCAGACCCCGGCAAGCACTTTAAGTACGGGTATAGTTCTCTCGCATCTACTAACTAGATAATTTAGATGATGCAAACCACTCAATTTTGAATCTAAAAAAACGCCTAAAAATTTTACTTTTGAAGAAACCGGTACACAATGCCCTTGGATGCTTACTGGAATTTGTGGTATCAATCTCCTGCGGGAAAACACAACCACAGCACTTTTTGGGGCAGACAAACTCAGGCCGTGGGAATTTAGCCATTGGTTTAGAGAGTCCAGGGATACGCAGAGAGATGTTGCAGCGTCGCTAACTGATTTATTGGTGACATATAAAGCTAAGTCGTCAGCATACTGAAGAATTTGACAGTTGTTATTGAGGCATGAACCTATGTCAGCTGTATATAAATTGTACAGTAAAGGGCTAAGCACAGATCCTTGTGGTAGGCCCTTCCATGACATCCTGGCGTCAAATTCTTCCCCTGGGACTCTCAAAACCAAAGATCTAGACATAAGTAAGCTACAGATGCACTGTATCATTCTTTCCGGTATACTCAGCTGTTGCAATTTCTGCCTGAGAATGGGAAGAAGGACATTATCATATGCAGAGGAAATGTCTAAAAAGGCAGTGACTACAGATTCATTTTTCGAAAAAGCTGAGCGTATATCTGATACCAAAACCCCAACACTATCCATGGTACTGAGTCCCTTTCTAAAACCAAATTGAGACCTAGGAAGTAAGTCTCTGGATTCAGCTATGAATTCTAGTCGGTTCTTCACTAGATGTTCAAAAATTTTAGCAAGGACTGATGACAGAGCGATTGGTCTGAAGCTATTTGGGTCATCAGCGTGTTTACCAGGTTTCAAAATGGGTATAATAATTTGAGTTTTCCACTGATCGGGGACCCAGCCATTAATGTAACAAAAATTTAAAATATCTAAAAAAAAGTTTTTTGCTCTATGACCCGCGTGTGACATAAAAGAATAGACAATCCCGTCTATACCGGGGGCAGAGTCATGAACATGTTTTAAAACCAAATTAAGCTCCTGCATAGAAAATGGTGCATCAAAAGGATCCTCAGAAGAAATGAGAGCCGGCTGATTATGTTCAGTTTCCGATGGTACATACGGAGGAGCCAGTTTGTCAAAGAACTGCTCAGCAGTCTCTCGAGTGATGGGAGAAGAAATTGAAGGGGAACACCCAGATCTAAAACGATTGATCTTTTTCCATACAAGTGATAAAGGGGTGGATGGGGACAGAGAACCACAAAAGTTAGCCCAACCGGCGCGTTTCTTCCGTCGCAGCAATCTTTTAGATTTGGCAAGGGTCCTATTGAACGTTATTAGGTTATCGCTGGTCATCGCCCCATTGTACCTCCTTTCAGCGTCATCCCTTTCCCTTATAGCTGTTGTGCATTCCTGGTCCCACCATGGTGGGGGAGGAATCTTCCCGCGTGCTGAGTTTTTAATGGGAAAACATGAGTCTGCACTAGCTGTTATAGCCGAAATGAGGTTATTATACCAGTTTGACACTTGGAGGGGACTAAGACGATCAAAATCATGTGAAACTAAATTTGGAAGAGAATTAATTTTGTCCTCCAATGATGAGGAATACTTTGCCCAATCAGGATTAGACAAATTATACCTCAAGAGTGGAGGGCTCGATTTTTCTAAGTATGTTTTATCAGCCAAAGATATTACAATTGGATAGTGGTCACTACCATGTGACAAACTGGTACACTCCCAATGACACGACGCTGCGATATCCAGTGTGCAAAATGTGAGGTCAACACAACTCTTATGCTGTCCAGGAAGAGACCTACGAGTTGGGCTACCATTGTTTAGAATACACAGGTTAAGGTCATCTAAGATTTCAACCAAGCCTTCCCCAAAAGAGTCGCAACGTTCAGCGCCCCACCTAAAGTGATGGCAGTTGAAGTCACCCATAACAAGTGCAGGGCCTTCTATGCTTTCCAGGGTACGCTTTAGCATTGGAAGGAAACTTTGGTGAGGATGAGCAATATAGACAGATAAGAGGGTTATACCCTCTACCCTACCGGCCACAATGCTAATATCGTCTCCTATAGAAGGCAACGATACAGCCACAAGTGGAACACTTGTGGCTGATTGTTCATGCAGAGAGCCGACCCGCCATAGCCATCAGATCGGTCGCATCTGAGAATATTAAAGGAGGATAAACGGAAACTAAGACTCGGAACTAGCCAAGTCTCAGCGAGGGAACAAGCTAAGGGTTTGTATTTGTTCAGTAGGAATGTGAGCTCGTGCTTCTTATGCCACACGCTCCTCACATTCCATTGAAGGAACACGAATTGAGGCATTATTATGGGATGAAAGAGAGTTAATTAGTGAAATGGCAACGTTGGACGGTAATTGAGTTTTATTGGATGATGACATTAAAGTTAACAGGAGTTTACTAAGAAGTTCAATTATTGAAGACAAGTTTTCAGGGGATTCTGTTAGATTACTATTGAGAGCACAGCCATTAGGCTGAGAAGATTGAGGAGTGCTAGTGAGCTGCTGATGGGCTGTTTTATCATAGGAAGGAGAAAGGGGAGCTTGGGTCTTTGGCTTAGAAAAAACAGTTTTGCGATATGACTGGTTTTGTGACTTAGCAATGTCTGCATAGCTGCGAGTAGAAATAGGGACAGTTTTACTTGCCTCAGAATATGAAATTACTTTCTCAGCCATGATTGTTTTAATAGTCCTCTGCCTGCTGTACTCCGGACAGGACCTGCTATTTGCAAAGTGACTTCCAGAGCACAACACGCAGAAAGCTTCGCTCTCAGCAATGCTGCAACCATCACCGGGGTGATCATTGCCACACTTGCTGCAGCGGGGTTTGGAACGACAGAGGGATTCGACATGACCAAATCGGCAACACTTGCGGCATTGTATGGTGGGGTACACATACTGTTCTACAGTGAGCGATGTGTAGAAACAGAAAATCCGGTTTGGTAAGACTTGGCCATCAAATGTGATGACACAAGTTTCTGTGGGCCTGTATTCAGTTAAACCGTCTCTGTTCACTTTTCTATTCAATCGCCTAACTTTTATGATTGGTCCACAACCCACTGGAACTTTTAAATATGTTAGGACTTCCTCTTCTGAGAAGTCAGTAGGAATTCCACTTACAACACCCATACGTGTTATATTAAAGGACGGAATTGTAGCTTCGTATAGATTTGTGCCCAAAATGTTGTTTGAAATGAAGGCGTTGGCGTCCTGAGGGGATGTAAACTCCACTGAAACGCGGTTTCGACCAACACGCTTAACTGCAACAATATTTGATAAATTCTGGTTTGCCAAGAAGCGCCCAAATGAAACTGGGTGTAAAGTAGTCCCAGAATTGGCTTGAGTTTCCTGACGTGAAACGTGGACGATGAAAGGGCCTTTGTCTATTGCCGAGTACCTAACACGGCCTACATGAGTTCTCGGTTGTTTGGTAGGGCGATTAGATACATCATCTTCATTACCGGGGCGTTTTCGAATGTTAGTCTGGGAATTCTGGGAGGGAAGGATCTGGGACTCCAGGTTACAGACCACATCTGCAAACTGGCTTAATGGGTTGGGGGTGGGACTGGGAATGGATGTAGAGAAGCCGGATAGGGGGGTAACAGGAATATCATCAGGAGGGTCTGGGGGTTTATTTTTATCCATATTCATAATTCACAAGGGTAATCGTGACCCAAGTTAAAAAAAAACAAACGATGTACAAACCTGCTAGCAGGTAACCACAAGACAAAACACAAACAATCACAATAACAAGTCACAATAACAAGTCACAATAAACACAATATCACAGAATAACAGCAAAAATTCTAACGCACGTGTTACCCAAAAGCACACTGTGGCGAGAATCTTCCAGTCTGATCTCAGTCTCAATCTGTCAAAAATACCTCAAATTTCCCTACATTTTGACAAGTTTTTGACATTTGTTTGTCGCCGAGATGACACTGCGACTAGATTTTGAACGTTTTAAATTACGAGAATTGGCCTTCTGATGAAGTTCACAGGAGTAGCATTGACGTGCATTGACAATGTTAAGAAGTGATTTTAATAAAATTGTATTATAGGTAATGGTATCATTGTATTTTTTTATTGTATTTTTGACAGTATTTTTATTGTAATTTTGGATAGTCAATGTAAGTTAGATGTATGTGAATCTTTGCGCTAGTAACATTGCATTGGCGTTATAGCTGTTAAGGTGTTATTTTGAATACATAAAAAAATAAAAAAAATTGTTCTCAGGTCAAAACATCTCAAGAAGTATGCGTAGACGCCAAGAAGCCATCGATGGGCTTCGCAGAGACTTGTGGTGCTGCCTTCGAGTTCGGACCTAAAAGATTAAGACCGTGGGCTAATTTCGCAAGGTAAGATAACTTAGAAATAATTATGGTTGTAGCAAAATCCATATTTATTTGAACTAATGCTGTAAATAAAGAACAGTGTTGGTCCACTGGTAACAGCCGCAACTTACGAAATGTAAGTCATAGGTTCAAATCCACACAGGAGATTTACTTTGTGTAAATTATTTCACCACCATTTGTATCTTTTTTATGTGTTGTTTATTTTTGAGATTTTGTTTGTTTTGTTAGTATGTGTATTTTATTGTATTTTTCGTTCTATATATGTTCTGTAAGTGTACCTATGGACAGAAAGTCTGAAATAAACGTTTATTATTATTAAAAAGGTGAAGGAACACATCCTGAGGAAGCTGGCATGTTCTAGAACCAAAAATTTGGTGACATGTAACATCTACCAACCTGCCGATCGATTCTGTAAAAATCTCACCGTGAAAAGTTAGGTGAAGTGAGCTTAGAGTGAGCTGTCAATAGTGTCAATCACTAGCATTAGTTGGAATGACAGCTCACTCCACGCTCACTTCACCTAAGTTTTCACGGTGAGATGGTTACAGAAACGCACTGCTGTACTGATTACGTTCCCCTCCCTTTAACCGAGAGGAGGCCTGGTGTCCCAACAGTGGGAATATTATGGGCTGATTATGCTAATGCTATAAAGTGGCCTCCCAGACGTCATAAGGTAGTAAGTAACTCTTCGAGAAACATCTATTGTGTGGTTATTTTCTAACCATACTGCCTACCCCTCCAGGGAAATTTTACCGGCGTAATTTTATGTAATGTTTTAGTATGGACACATAAATTAAGGAAGAATCTAGCGGAGTACTTATTTGCCATTAATGTTTCAACAGTTACACGTGTCGCTTTCAATTTTTTTTTTTTTTAAATAAACGTTACCCCACACTGGGAATTTCTCCTGTGACACAAACAAACATTTAAACTCACATAGACAAACAGCTAGACCCGGAACAACTACTTGTAGGCCATACAAATATTTGTTCCGTGCGGGAATCGAACCCGCGACACGCAGCGCAGCAGTCAATCGCTTAACCACTGCGCCAACCGTGCCATCAAAAAAATAATATGAATATGTTCAACAAGAGAAGCTTAATGCATAATCAACCTATAACGTTCCTACCGCTGTACACAGGCCTCCTCTGTGACAGGGAGTGGGCCGTAATCCACCACGCGGGCCTAGTGCGGGTTGGTAGATGACACATGTCTTCGAATTTTTTGGTCTAGAAATTGCCGGTTTTCTCACGATGTTTTCCTTTTATACCGTTTTTGAAAGCAAAAACGGTATAAAGGTAAGCGTTTATGTATGAAAAAAATACACAAAATAAAGCGCCTGGCTGGGTTCGTACCCACGACCTACAACTCGTAAGAAGGGCCGTTACCCCTGATCCTCCAATGCAGAGAGCTGAGTTTAGTGATTTAGTTTTATGATCTTCCTGTACGAGTCACAATAAATACTTTTTTCTTTCTTTCTTTCAATGAATTCAAGAAAATTTTCATCTTGAAAGTCATTTGTCAAATTGAAGAAAATGTCTGAATCTTATTTACGTCTCACGTTGTGAGCTCTTGATCGCCAGACTAGTGAGGTTCCTACTCATTCTCAGTTCAACCACCCTCAATGAAACCTTTAGACATTACTTATTTCTTTTCTTTTCCAGAACTTTCGTGGACTATGCGATGACCTGCACCTACCTAGCAGCACTGTGTGTTTATATTGTATTCATCGCTGAAAACTTCAAAGAGGTAAAAAAAGATCCCTTGGGCAAATATTTTTTTTTTTCAGATAAAAAGCCTTTGGCGTCCTTTATAATTTTTTGTCGTTCAAAACAAAGGTTTTAACGTCAAAATTATGTATTTCGAATAATTAATTTTCTCTTTCGTCTTTGATCTTGGTCTTGAGGTACGCGAACAAACATTAAACATTCTAAAAGCATCAGCGAGCTTTGTTATTAATTGTAAAACTTTCCTAATACGGCTATACCTGTAATTAATAAAATGAAAGCTAAATTAATTAAGATAAAATAAAATCAATTTTCTGAATAAGTAATATTGAGAGTATCTAATGATTGGTAACTTTTATTAAATTTTGTTTAATTTAAATTGCTTGCTGCCATTATTTTCCAAGTCAAATCAAATCAAATCAAAATCGTTTATATGCATAAAATGTGGTAAGTAGATACAAAATATGATACTAAAATGCATACAATTTCAGTGCAAAGACACATTCACACACATACATTCCGCCATGTTATGATGGTTAGAAGATTGTGTGATTTAAAAGGCGCTTTGATAAAACCTTACAGCTATTATGACTTGCTTATGAGTACCTAATTTAGTGCCTATTAGTTATTTCACCTTTAACTTTACAATGAACCCATTGAAAACATAACTAATATAAAGAGCACTACTACAAAACACGTATGGACGTATTTGGTGACGGTGGTGGTGACGCCCAATGTATTCATATTAGCAACATAACACCCATGTGTTATGTTGCTAATATGAATACGACAGTGCAGGTTGAAGGTACTGCTGCGTCCTTGATAGGCATTATACCTCAACCGCCTTTTGACACCCACTTGAATTAAAACTACGTAATTACTCTTACCTGAGAGCCTGGCGTCTGGATTAGTAGCAGGTTAATGGCATTGGGCTCTCTCCCTACTATATCTGATCTGATTATGTATACTACTACAATCTAACGCGTAACGTGAGGGGCAATTCTCATAACTTTAAGAACGTTTTCAGTCGCAATCTGTCAAAAATACCTCTAATTTCGCTACATTTTTGACATTGAATGACGCTGAGATGAGATTGCGACTAGATTTTGAATATTTTTAATAAAGGGAATTATTAAAATAATTATTGTTCCAAACATTTTGACAGCGTAGGTATTGCACTTTTCTATGAAACAGAAAATTGCTTTTTTGATAACTTTCGAATAATTTCTACGCTAGAATCATATACTGAATTCATGGTGACAGTTTACGCGTGGATGTCCCTGCCACCCTGAATGACATAACTGGCACAACAAGAGTGTTTAGAGGCATGAGGAACAGGGTGTAAAGTTCACTCATCCTCCATTGAAAAAGGAGGATCCTCCGACCAGACGGGTGTTGTGTCTGGCGGGCAATTGCCCAACGATTGATGTTGGGAAATTGTATCTATGCTGAGTGCGCGGTAAACTCTGCTTGCGAGGCAGGTTTTGAGTGACGTCAGTATGACGCGTTGTTCGCATATGGCGTTGTAGATACCGCTACAAGTGTAAGCCTTTGTTCGCCTCCTTATAGGCGAGATAATAGTATGTTCTATCCTGAGAAACCAAAAGATGCTGTAAAACACACTACTTTACCATTACCCAACCATATTCATTTGTTTCAGGTCCTAGACGAATACATGCCAGACTACAAGTTATCAGTAGAAGCCTACTGCGCACTAACTCTTGTGCCACTGGTACTCATCTGCCAGATCAGGAACTTAAAGTGGCTGGTGCCATTCTCGGCGATAGCTAACGTGTTCCTGGTGATCTGTTTCGCCATCACCATGTATTATATCTTCAGTGATCTGCCGAAGCCTGAAGGGAGGGAGGTGGTGGCCAGTGTGACGCAGTGGCCCTTGTTTATAAGGTGAGAAACTCTTTCCAGGCGTTCGTCATTTGTTTTAGTTCGTGTGGAGAGAAACTGTCTTAGCCATCATGTTTAATTGTGGGTGTAACTGAGCACCTCTCCTCCCACCCCTTCGAGGAATACTGTTGATCGCGCCGATTTGCCGTTAGTCAAAGAGTCTTGAGAACACTTACTCACTGGTTCACGTGATCGTGATCGAATGAAGCTTCTCGCAGCACTCATTCGTTCGACCGCTGTCACATAACCTCCGGTCGCTTAGACGCCATGTTTTTATAAGCTTCCTGGAAATTCTTTGAGGGATGATCGAATAAATCCCATTTAGTCGCATGTGTGCGTGATAAAATCTACAACAAGAACTCTAAATCGCTCTGCAAACCCGCTGTGCGAATCGTAATCCATCTTACTCTATCCGCTGATGATGAATGTTGTATGTAATCATGTTTGATATAAGGATGCTGCTGATCATACTGTTGAAATTAACCTTATGATGACTTTTACGATATTCCATGAATTTTGAGAGTGGACTTGCTGTTTACCTTACTTTTTTAATGGAGAAGGCGTTTCAGAAGTACTAACCAATTTCGAAACGGAATTCAGTGTATTTTAATTCTTTATCACCAAACCAACACTATCAATTTCTGCACTAAAATGAAACTTCAACAACGAATAAAACAACATTATTTCTAACACATTAAACACGTACTTTAAATTCAAGAGGTATTCATGAAATGTAATCAAAATAACTATTAAAAAGTCTAAAACAATTAGAACTAACGACGGTCCTGATTTCAATACTAATAAGACCTATGAGAATTTGAACGGCTCCAAAACTTTTAATTGCAACTGACTGAAATATTGTTATTACAAAGGTTGTTTTAATGGGTGAAATCCTACGCATTGGTGTTTGCGAACTAAACAAATTACCACAAGAGCAGGGGGCTACTCCGAAGTGCAAAGTGCGAATGTTCGGATCGGACCGACACATGGCCGAACCGAATATTATTGAAAAATGCGAAAAAACTTCGCATCGGCTCAGTTGGGTCGGGACCATAGTCAATATTCGAAAGAGTGTAGGAGTGTAGGATCGGAACCGACCGAACCAAATAGTAACTTCGTAGCAGGAAACGGCCGAACATTCGGCCGATACTACTTCGGAGTAAACCCTGAGGCTGTTGAGGGAAAACTTTAATTTATGATTTAATTAAAAGTTGGCCAGTATTATTTTGGAACAGTAGCCACCGATACAGCAAAATATGTATAGACAACAATACGACTATAAATGAAAACACTTGCAATCAGCATCGACAACAGAGACATCTAACAGACATCTCTTCAAGGCGAGAGTGAATAGGCTTCATCTGGGCAAGCTCGTTCCACCGTAGATCTCATCCCTGCCTCTGGGCTGGATTGAGGTCAAGAGTGAGCCCACTGTCAATAAAAAAAAAAAAAAACTCAACACACAGAACAGAAGAGTATTTTGGAACTATCAGATAAATCCTAGCATCAGAATTAAAAATGTAATTTTTTCAAACAAACTAAATGGTAGTTGGGCCAACTATGGGCTCTGCCAAACTTTGACTCGCTAGAGTGACTAAACTAGTGAACGTATTTAATTTAATTTTCGTATGCAGACAGGAAACGGCATGAGATATAAGCAGTTTAATTTATTGTAGTATTGTCGTCTCCACCTTGTATAATGAACAAAGCAGATATTTGTAATAATAATAAGCAAATAAAATATATCAACCTGATCCTCCAAATACCTCCGCTGGACAAAAGCATCTTCCAAATCATCAAGCTGGAATGGATTGGATACAAGCCCCAGCCTTCTGCACCCAGTCCATTCTACCATGTCGTTCGCCACCAGTTTGCTGTATGGCCTACTTAGAAGAAAGAAAGAAGAAGTATTTATTGCGACTTGTACAGGATCATAAACTAAACTAAACACAGTTATGAAACAGAAAGTCCTATACGAGGCCAAAAGGCTCCTATCTCAGCATGATGCTTACTTATGCATTCTACACAGCGCGTAACATTCTAAATATATGCATCTGTTTTCAGCACAGTGATCTTCGCAATGGAAGGCATTGGCGTCGTGATGCCGGTAGAGAACGAGATGGCTAAACCCCAGCAGTTCCTCGGCTGTCCTGGAGTGCTCAACGTGGCTATGACCATCGTCATCTCTCTGTACGGCATCGTAGGTTTCTTCGGCTACATGAAGTATGGAGACGATGTTAGGGGTAGTGTCACCTTAAATCTGCCGCAGGATGAAGTGTGAGTTCTTTTTTGGTTATTTGACGGGCATAAAAATGTATGATTGGCTGTACCTAGCGGTAGTAGGTATGTACCTACTAGCTAGCCTTTTTCCAACTATGTTGGGGTCAGCTTCCAGTCTAACCGGATGCAGCTGAATACCAGTATTTTACATGGACCGACTGCCTATCTGACCTCCACAACCCAGTTACTGATAATACTTTGTCAGATTTTCGGGCTTCTGACGACCTGTAACGACTGTCAAAGATCCACAAATAACAGCCGGGACCAACGGTTTAACGTGCTTTCCGAGACACGGAGGAGTCTTGGTATGTAAAGATGGTCCCCATCCACGGACCAACCGCGGCAAGCGTAGCTTAACCTGATCGATCGACCCATGCGGCGGTTACGAGTAATAATGCCGCAAGCCAGAGAAAGTATCTTTAAAAAAAAAACACTACAGATTAGTCATAAAATGGACCGTACCTAATGGATTCCTTACAGAGGCAGGTGTAAAAAGTTTATAACACGAAGCTTGACATTCGACATTTTAGTCGTCGCCGGAACAACAGTTATTTAAATTTTGTTGACCCAAAACTCCGCCACTTTTTAGTAAGACACGAAGGTTAATAAAGAAATGCGTTTCATGAAAAATTTGGACGTGAAATTGTATTTTTATTCTTTCAGTCTCGCACAAAGTGCAAAGATCTTGATGGCGCTAGCGATCCTCTTCACCTACAGTCTGCAGTTCTACGTACCCATGGAGATGATCTGGAGACAGCTACACAACAAGGTCTCGGTGAGATACCAAAACATCACGCAGATTGGTATAAGGACCACTGCTGTCGTTGGATCAGGTGAGAATTACCAAATCTTAATTTATATCTTAGAACCGAAAGACTAAGACCAAATGTTGAACTTTTAGCAATTCAGAATTTAGTCTTAGTAATTGGTGGATTTCCGTTTTCTAGAATAAACATTAAAACGATGAACATATTTTCCTTGACGTAAAGATATAAATGAGGGCTTTCAAAAATATATCATTATTTTTTAAGGGCTACAAACATCGTTTCAGGTTACATGACATATCCCTAGAGATTACAAGCTTAAATGAGGACTAAAAAAGTTCAGAATGAATTGCTATGGATGATTTTGCAACTTTTTTCGGCGGCCCCGTACGGAATAATAAAAAAGTTGCAAAATCATCCCACGCTTATAATAATTTTTATGGATCACTTATTTTGGCAAAAAAATATAACTTCTACCTACACTTTCATGAAAAAATCTGCTTTATTTTAATATAAATAAGGTTGAATGAAAAATAGCTTGAGTAATAATTTAAGAGATTTCAAATTACCACAGAACATTTAAATACATATAATTATAATCGGTGGAAAAAAGATTGCCAGCGGTTTGAAACTGAATACCTACTAATTGGATCAATTAGTAGGTAGTCAGTTTCTCCTTTACCTATCCAGTGATCTTAAAAACCCACACATTATTTAAGGAAAATAATTACCTACCTATTTGTAACGGTTTCTTTTTTTGCCAACAGTCGCCCTTGCAGCGGCTTTCCCTGACCTGGAGCTGTTCATCAACCTGAGCGGTGCCATTTTCCTCTCGACCCTCGGCCTCCTCACTCCAGCCATCATTGACACCGTCCACAATTGGGACAGAGGACTTGGACCCCTCAACTGGAAACTGTGGAAGAACATCTTCATCGCCATGATTGCTCTCGTTGCTCTCTTTGCAGGATCCTATACTTCAATCCGGAGCATGGTGGACAAATTCTATGAAACTCCAGTTTTGGAGGTAGTGGCTAATGTGACTAGCATTTCTATGAACGATACAATGAGCGTATGATTTTAGAGCTATATGTACATAAAGACCATGACATTTTGACCTTATTTTTGACAAGGTAGAACGTCATCAAACGGAATTTATGAATACCTATAAGCTAACTGTAAAGACAGGTAACTATATCTAAAACCAGCTGTAAAACTATCTATAGCCAGTTGAGTTAGTTATAGTTACGTCAGACAGCTAGCTGTCTAACCTGTCACAGACAAATTAATATTTCTTTCAAATGATACTAAAGGTAAGTTTAGATTCGTCTTTTTAATAAAGGAGATTCCGTCCAAAATTTTAACTTAGAGATGCAAACATTCCATTATATTGATAGTACTACTTAGTAGGGTCGTTATAATTAAGTTAGTCGCAAGGACTATAAACTCACTAATTAGGTTGTGATTTACAATTACAAAGGCCTTTGGGTATTTATTGCCCGTCTGAAAATGGTATCATTAAAGCCCAACGCAGACGTAGCTATAATATTTATATTAATATAAATCATAGCTAGGCTATATTCCGATAATATCTAACATTACGATATATTCTCAATACTATATATAGGTGTCCGCACACAGCTATAATTAGAGCAGTGATGGCCTAGTGGTAACAGCCGCGATTTACGAGTTGTAGGACGTAGGTTCGAACCCAGACAGGTGCTATACTTTGTGTAAAATACCTCATCACTACTGCTCTCAAAACGGTGAAGGACAACCTCATGAGGAAACCGGCATGTCCTAGAACCAAAAATTCGAAGACATGTAACAGATACCCGCAATGGGCCGGCGTGGTGGGTTAAGGCCCACTCCTTCTCACCAAGAGGAGGCCTGTGTCCCAGAAGTGGGAACGTTATAAGCTGATTATGATGACATAGCTATAATAATATATATGTATTTCTATGACGTCACCAAACTATACTGTAAATTATAGCTAGGCCGACCATAAATGAAATAAAGGCAAAATATATATATTATATCATCGTATCCGTAACCGGTAGCTTGCTATTTATTGTATATTATAGCACAGCCCATTAATATAATATTTATATTATAGCTACGTCTGTGATGGTCTTAATACTAACCTGTTAATTTTCTGATACTTTGTATATTTAAAAGAATTATACAAAGTATCAGCCTACCATTAGTTTTATTATGTCCTAAGTGTATAATACTTTATTCTAAGCTGTTTCAAGTATTATGCTTATAAATACTTCTTCATGTCTATAAAATCATCTATTGTCTATTACCTCAGGCGGGCTCTCTTGTAAATGATTATTAGTGATTTGAAATATATTTTAAAAGGTTTTCCACGTCTAACTATCAAGTATGACATAATAATGGTATCTTTTTTTAAACAATTGTAAAGCTGACTTGATAAATAAATATTATATTTTTTTAAAAAATAAAATTTTATTATTTTTTTAAATTTATTGTTTTTTTTTTTTTTTTTTAATAAAATATTAAGTTTGTAATGTAATGAAGCAGAATTCATAGATTTTACAAATAATTTTAGTATTGTTGAATTTTTTTGCAATAATCCTGAAAGAGATGAATTTCAGAAATATGCTAACATAAAATGTATCTACAAAACTTGTTGCATGAAAAATAATTGTACAATATGTTCATACATATGTTGAGATTATACAACTATCGTTATGAATTGCCAATTTAACTTAAGTTACGAATAAGTAATCTTTAATGTAAGTATACTTTTAAGCTGAATCTGTATTATTTTACAATTTTAAACACGAAAGTTTATTTCACACTGTTTTAGGTCCAGAAAGACCATTTTTTGCGATCAAAATGTAATAAGTGTTATTATTAGGCAGCTTGTAAAATGTTTGAAGTATAGTTGTGACGTTTAACATGGCAATAGTGGTCATTGACCCACTTAATCTTTCTGACATTCTTCATTTCAAAAACGGAAATATAGCCCGCCATCCACATCTTTCGTAATCCTCAACATTTTTTACTAATGTAAAACGATAACTATTTTATTTTTCGGGTTCCTACGAAAAGACATTCGTGAAAGGGCCGCTAACACCATGCCAAAACGCCACAACTATAATGTATTTTACTACTTTTTGAATAGAATTTTCTTTAGTGTTTATTCTGCTACATATTAACGTGTAGTTACCAATATTATTATTTCTTCAGATGCCATTTTTAATCTTACTTTACGGTTAGAATAAGTGCTCATACTCATACAAACGAGCGACACACGTCAATGGCAGAAGCCACTGCGACGAGTATCAATGGCTGCCGTCAGCGTGTTTCGGTGGCAGCCGCCGACGCGTCAATGGCAGCCGTCGACACTCGTAGTTGCCTCTGCCATTGACGCGCGTCGCTCGTGTGTATGCACACTAACTTGAATCAATCATTTTCTATGGTTTTAAGAAACATATTTAATACCTATTACCATAGATACTTACATTAACCCTTCTAAGTTATTATCGTAATTAGCTTATTGACTTTAATTAAATTGCTCAATAACTGGTATTGACAACTGATAATCTCTCAGTTACATACAAATGATGGAAACTTATGTTTAGTTAAGTAACGAAAGTTGAGCAACCACATACCCGATCGAAATGTTAAAGTTATGAAAAATACGCCAACATTTGTAAAACCGTAGAAATTCGAACAAAATCGTTTCATTTCCATTAAGTGTTCTCTTAGACCTTCTAAAAAAAATTAACCCAGCATAAAATATCAAACAAACTTTTTATATTTGAACAGTATCTATCACTTAATGGATTAAGTGATAGATACTGTTCAGTTGTCTTAGATCTTCTAAAAAAAATTAACATAAAATATCAAACAAACTTTTTATATTTGAACTAGTTTATTTCTCCTTAATTTTCTTTCAAACTCTTCACTTTACATTCCGTTCTCAAGAATAAACAAACTGTTGAGTACAATTACAATAAACATCTATTTTAATAATAATTTCAAATAAGGTTTTGTTATTGGAAAAAGAAATGTGATATCATTAATTTTAACACTAGCTCATAAGTAATACCAGAATGCGTCAAGTTAATGAAATACATACAATGAAAGTTCTTTTTGTATTTTTATTTGGTCAACTTTATTACGTCTCGTGTCAGAGAACCAACTTTTTACAACAATCTCTGGTTTTCCAGGATAAGTCAAAATTCTCATAAAAATTTTGGTCCTTTGGTTTTTTGAACAAGAAAATTTTCAAACTGGCAAAAATGACGTCCCGCCCGTCCCTCCAATCTCGATGTTCTGCTTTTAAAGAATAATCTTTAAAAGTAGACATTTTAATGAAAATTTTAATAATTTTTTTTTTATTAATAATTAATTAAATTAATATATATTTAAAAAAAAAAAAATATTACCTATATTAATTTTATTTTATAAAAATTTAAGGGTGTGGTACATCAGGCCATTAAACTGAACAATTTTCTCCGTGGGCCCAATAAAAAAATGATTAACTGTTCCATACAAAACTACTACTACTTACTGAGACTTAATAATAATAATATAATAATCTCTTTAATTCAGAATACAATTCCATAATTACAACATTACAAAGGGGTTAGTAACATAAAAACTTAAAAACTATGTTAGTAGACATTACCAATATTTACAGGCGCATGCAGCTGACTTAAGTACCAGATGAAAGGACAATCCAGTTTGTTGGCAATGACACTCAGGAGACTGTTGTTACTGGCACGCACCCTGTGCAACAAGGACGCTGCTCGCTTGCGCCTGATTGCAGCGAAGCTGTCAATCCGGGCGTCCGCGAACATCCCTGAGGCACTACAGAAGCGTGGCAGCCCCAACAGCATCCTGAATGCATTATTGTACTGGACTCGAAGAGCATTAACAGTCTTTAGAGTGAAGCTAGACCAAAGGCTACACGTGTAAAATACTTGACAGTAAGCTTTGAATAATGTTATTTTAACTGAACCTGTGCAGCGTGAGAACCTTCGGATCAACATATTACACCTCACCGCTAATGCTCTTCGTTCCCGGTCCACATCTAGATTGTCCTTCAAATCCTCCGTAACAATATGCCCTAGATATTTAAACTGACGGACACGGTTCAAGACACAACCACTCAAAAAGATAGCTGGGTAGCTCTCAGAGGCCTTGTTAGCCGCCTTAAAGATCATCAACTCACTCTTGACCGAATTGTATCTCAAACCGTGTCCCTCAGCATAACACTCACAGACTCTAATTAATTTCCTAAGGCCAACCATTGACGGGCTCAGCAGCGCCATGTCATCGGCGTAGCTAATGTTATTAAAAGCAACCCCATCTATATAGCAGCCAGCATGTAAACTACTGAGCTCAACAATGAGGTCATTTATGTATAAATTAAACAGGGTGGGGGAGGTTAACCCACCCTGCCTAACTCCACATTCCATAGCGTATTCTTCTGACAGTACATTCGCCCACCTTACACAATTTAGTTGATGGGAGTACCAATATTTAAAAATATTTATCACCTCACTAGGGACATTTGCACCACAGAGCTTAGGCCACAGCTTGTCATAAGACACCATGTCAAAAGCCTTTGACATGTCTAAGAAACAGGCAAAAACAGGAGTTTGGTTACCTGTATAATAATTAACAGTCTTTTTCAAACATTCTTAAGAGTGTCCGTGGAGTTTCTTGCCCGTTCTTCTCCATAGAGATCTACGCTTTGGAATGGGCAACTAGCTTCAACTTTCTGACTAACTGACCGACTATTTAATTTTGACAATTCAAAAGTGCCTGTAAATGGTTTAATTGAAATAAATGATTTGAGTTTGAGTTTACTCGACCCAAATGTATTTGACGGCTGAATTTGTTGTCACGGTTACGATGTTGCTCCCATGGAGAAACTTGTTCAGTCTGATGGTCCGTACCAGACCCTTAAATTTTACTATACCTTTTTGGTATACCCAGTATAAAAGGGATGCTTATACGGAGTGATAGAAAAAGTGATGTTGAACCATGGGCTGGGCTTCAGGTTTCAACTAAAGAAAAGTCAAACATTTAGAGGCATGTGGAACAGGGTGTAAAGCTCACTCATCCTCCATAGAAAAGGGAGGATCCTCCGACCAGACGGGTTTTGTGTCTGGCGGGCAATTGCCCAACGATTGATGTTGGGAAATTGTATCTATGCTAATTGCGTGGTAAACTCTGCTTGCGTGACGCGTTGTTCGCATGTGGCGTTGTAGATACCGCTACAAACATATAGTGCGAAAATTACTCCAATAATTGTTATTTCATTACTTTTATGCAAGAAAACTTTAGACCAAGCATTTAATTTTATTTAAATTACATGATAATTATTTCATAATTAATTTTGAGTGAACTACTAAGGTGCTAATGATTCGTGAGAAGTGGATCAGCCTTTCTATAGCGGAAATCATGGTTGGAAATTACGTCTGTTTGGACTGGTAAATGCGCCATATTTGTGGCGATGGATCTTCACATATTCCGGCACTAAAAACAATATATTTAAAAGTGCAATACCTACTTAAGTAATCATTTGTTTTGTTAGCCTGAACTGTCCCCGCCAGAGGAAAGCCGCCCCCCATTTCTTCCAAGTCTCATGATGTGATTCTACTTGCCAGTAATAATACTAAATTTCGGACACGGCTGCCTGCCCCTCTCAACACAGACCAGCCAAATTCCGTCCTACCAGTGTTCGCGCAAACACAAGTGCACTCACTATTCAGTCACATGCAATCGGGGATTCAATACTGGGTTGTCAAAACAAAAGTTACGAAATAATACGGAATACGGAAAAATAAGTGTCTAGATGAATTATGTAACAAATCGAGGCTAACAAATAAAACTATGGATAATAAACCTCCGAATATGTAACATACATAAGTGTTGATTTAATTGCCCCTTACATAACATAATGTAGATGCATGTGTTTTGTAACAGACGAATTAGTGATAAATGTGGCGGATACGTATGAGCTATTAAATAGAATGGAGTTGCATAAGATGGCGACCGGCCATATTACAATTTGACGTGCACAAAACAAATTAATTCTACAATTAAAAAAATAAGTTAAAGAAGACTTTAAACACGCTCGTTACGCCTGATTTCAAATTAATGCCCGCAATAACTATCTTTACTAAATTAACAGGTTCTCTTGAACCCAAGGTTCTGTGGTATGCCAAGAAGCATCCGTTGCGTAACACACTATCAATAGCAATGGCTTTCATTTTGACAGTTCAACAACATTCATTACGTTATTTACGTTGTTGAGCAGATAAATTTAGGTTAGCGCAGTAGCTGAGCGATCGGACTGCTGCGTTGCGTGTCGCGGGTTCGATTCCCGCACAGAACAAATATTTGTAAGTAAGTCCTACATGTATTTGTTCTGAGTCTGGGTGTTTTTCTATCTATAATATGTATGTATTTACAAAAAAAAATGTATATAAGTAGTTTATCAGCCATCTTGTTACCATAACACAAGCATTAGGTTGCTTAGCTTGGGACTAGATGGCGCTGTGTGAAATGTCCAGGGATATTATTATTATTATAAATTTATCGAACATGTGAAGCAATGGATTATCAATATCCTTCAAAATGATTCAGATTGTGACTGAAATTGAGTAACGCAATTAGGGTGGACTGAGTGGAATACGTCGCAAATAGAGGGCAAATATCAGTCGTGGATGCCCATTAGGGAGAATTCCGTGACCTGTTACAGGTCACGGAATTCTTCTGTCAGGGTCTTTTACCCTGCACAATAGTTTTGCCATTTGCTCAGGTTATTCTCACTACCCGGGCACACATTCAGACTGCGAGCTGCTTCTACGAATTTTCTAATGAAAAACTGAAGACACAGCTCTACCAGAGAATCGAACCGCATACTCGGCAACCACTAGTCCAATGAGCTTGAGACAATACAAACATTTCATAGATACTCACTAATAATACATGACCCACCAAAACATTACTATGAGTTTCTGTTGCTTTGTTAACCGCAACAAGTTGCTACATTTTAACTGCAAACACAGGTCATTAACCTGTCTATACGTGACTTTTGGTTTCAACATTACTAGTGTCAAATCACAGTGATCTTTATCTTCGTTATAATATGGTTGCTGTGTGTCGAAATCACTTTGCATTATTACCCGACTACGACAAAGCCAAAGGAGGGTTATTATTTTAACAGGCTATGGTACCTACATATATTGCTCGCAAAACAGTTACAGATGGAAGATGGGGCCGAAAGGTTCTGGAATGGCCACCGCGTACTGGAAGACGTAGAGTTGGAAGGCCTCCCACAAGGTAGATCGACGACCTTGTGAAGGCCGCAGGAACCCGTTGGATGTGAGAAGCACAGAACCGGTCGAAGTGGAGGTGCTTGGGGGAGGCTTATGTCCAGCAGTGGACGTCTTTCGGTTGAAATGATGATGATGTACACACATTAATGCACGGTGATTAGCACCCCTGCTATTTCGCGCCATGAAATAATGGACTACTTAAGTCACACGTATGTCCTAATGTCACTTTATCAAATGCTTTTGACATTTCAATGAAAAGAGGAACGCAGTTTTTTTTCAGTAGTCTTCCCATTTTTTTCCAAAACATTTGATGTAATTATTGCCAAAGATGTAATGAATGAATTAATTAGCCTTTTTAATATTATGTATTTGCATCCAAAAACTTTGTTATTCTAGCACCTTTTCAAATATTTTACAAAAGTTATTGACCTAATTAATTAATTATTGATTTAATTAAAATACGGAACAACATTTGGTCAGTGGGTCATCTTAGGGGTTATATAAAAATAACTCTTATACTACTTAATTATCTCTTATAATACTGCTGACTTTGAGTTTGACTTTATCGAATCATTTCGTGTTAATTTAGATGTTGTGCAAAGGTAGTAGTGTTAAAATTCTTTTGTCGCTGTGAAAATAAATGTACGAGTACAATCATTGTTTTAACTCGCAGAACACTTACTAGCATTAGTCTAAATTAAATAATTGCAGATCTTAGCCCCAATACAGTTAGACAATTTAACAAACAGTTTTGTTTGTATTCTTTACAGCTTGTTGAGATCAATTTAAAAACAATCCAGTCTGTTGTTTTGGTTGTTTTATCTTGCGTTCGGTATTACAATTTAAAAAAAAAATCTTGCCTTAATCATGATTTCCATATTTCTAGTGTTTAGTAGTAATAATAATAATAATATAATAATATCCCTGGACATTTCACACAGCGCCATCTAGTCCCAAGCTAAGCAACCTAATGCTTGTATTATGGTAACAAGATGGCTGATAAACTACTTATATACATTTTTTTTTTTTGTAAATACATACATATTATAGATAGAAAAACACCCAGACTCAGAACAAATACATGTAGGACTTACAAATATTTGTTCTGTGCGGGAATCAAACCCGCGACACGCAGCGCAGCAGTCCGATCGCTCAGCCACTGCGCTAACCGTGTTGTCAAAGTAGGTATGTTCTGTTTAGCTTGTCGATAGCAATATAAATGGAGTCAGCCTCTAATTCGGCTACGTGTTTGCCGCCATCACCAGCGTCCATCAGTTTCTGTAACGTGCAGGTGACAGGACACGCAGGACACGATATTAAGTAAGTAAGTAATGGGTTAAGTTATTCAGCGGCGGCGACCTCTCGCGTCCGGCCCTGGTTCAAGCCATGGTCCGGGTTGAGAGGGAGTGGGAGGCAGGCACCTCCTTCTGCGAAGCAGTCATGCTAGCGAAGGAGGTGGCGGGGTGGGCGAGGGAACGCACCTTGCGCACCTCACGCCTCAGCCGCCACGGGAGACGCTCCGGGCGTCGGGAGCCGCGTGACGACTCCCGGCCACCGTAGGCGCGGGCCTGCGGGCGGAGAGTAATGGGTAGCTCTCCGTCCGATCAGGACTAGGCCCGTGCCAGACGGCGTGTACGTGTTCCACGCGCGCCTCAAAGAGATGTCAGCAAAAGCGACGGGGCCCCATAGGGCCGAAGCCTGCCAGGGTAGCGGGAACATCCGAAAGGGTTTACCGCTGCCCTGGAAGGCTGGAACATAAAGGGCTAAGGAAGGAACACGGGTGGGTTTTAGTCAGTAAGAGTCTGACACTCCCTTCTGCTCCACCCAGAGCGGGAGGAGTAATTTGATGACTTCCCATCCTCAAAAAAAAAAAAAAATGGGTTAAGTTAACTTAGCTCTGATTTTCCATCATTCAAATTTTGACAGTTATTTCATACAAAAACTGTCAAACGTCAATTTTATTCCTCGAATAAAAGTTATCTGGCGATGTAAAAATCATCCCTTAGATTAATTTAATTTTTAGTTTTGTTAGTTCTGATTTTCGACGATTTTTTCTATGCCTTTTTCTGTAAGGACCCCAGTTCGGGTGAAAGCCTCCTTCAAAATGCCCATTTGTCTCGCTCTTGTGTTATTTGTTTCCAGTTTGAGCTGGTCTTCCAATACTACAAGTACGAGTATAATTGCGAATGAATCATTATCGGTGAGAGCAAACGAGAAATGCGTCTAATAAAAGTACTATCGCCAAAATCTATATCTAACCACCGTAAGGACCATTCCTGCTTGCAGCGCATATTATTAGTCGACCTAAAAAGGATCCTCTTTTGTTTTACTTACGGACGCAGCTGTGGTCATCGTGTGCACGGGATTTTGTTTTCAAAATGGTCAGATATAGGTTTTGGCGATAGTACCTACCTACGACGGTAGGCATGGTTTACAAGCACTACAATTTATGTGTAAGTATATGAAGAGCTGTTTATCCTCGGGGATGAACTACTATCAGTTTCCTTGATAATGACAACTCTGATCAAATAACTGCGGGTTTTCCCCTCATAACAAAGACATTCTTTGTCAATGGTAATAGTATTGATACCTATTTTCCTCAAATTCACATTGGTTTATCGGAAAAAAACTCGAGAAATTGGTCCTTCTTGATTTCGAATAATACAGTCAATGTCTTTTCATAACTACAGAGTCAAATTAAGTTAGCTAGCGAAACTCTGCAGATGACTCTGTGATGGGTATCGAACAAACACGATAAAATAAAAATATACTTAAAAGATTTTATTTTTATGGGGTCAATGACCGTTGGTGTCGTTTTTGTGAAATCTGTTTTGTTTTCTGTTATCATATTTATATACCGATACTCATAACACTCTGTATAAAACTTACACAAAAAAAACATTTTTTTTTAACTGAACTTTTAAGTGGCTACACTACCTGCGGTCGATGACCCGTGATAATCGTGTATAGGTATCGAAACCAGTCACGTCAGCGGAGTTTTGCTAGCTAATTTAATTGAACCCTGTTTATTGTGGTTTTCTTTCACTCTAACCGGATGTAGCACCAGTATTTTACATAAAGCAACTTCCTATCAGACCTCGACAACCCATTTGCTAGACTGTCAATGAATAAAATCAAAATTAATAATATTAATTTTTATAAAATATATTATATTTTATTTCACATAAACCTACATGGACACTTATGAAATGTCAGAAACTAGGTGCACGGTTATTATGGAGAGGAGCCGGCAGGAAACTCAACGGTTATTCTTTTAAAAATAATTGGCTTGTACAATGTTTTCAAATTACAGTATTAATAGGTATGGAAGGACACTATCAATAGGTTTCTATTACAAAACGTTACTTTCCCAAAAGTTAAGCAACAGGTAGAAACAATACAGAAAATACACAACTAATTTCAATCTGAATGTATAACTTAACATCGATTTATTTCTAAGTGCTGCAGTCACGTTTAGGACCAAGATTGCTATTTCGAAACAGTAGTACATAATAACAGGTAGATGTAATAATAGATTGTGCTATTAGAATGTGCCGCAGTTTTGGTATACCGTCCTAGAAGCCTTTGTAACTATAGGTAGTTGATAGTAATTAAATGCAACGGTTGTTTTTATAGTTCAGCATCTATGGAGATTTTTCAGTGCGTTAGTACAGCTTTGAGAAATAGGTGAAGACGATAAATATATGCCTTGCCTGTTTCCCCCATGGGAAAAGGCATGATTTTATGTATGCTAAATTATAGTTGTCAGTTGGGAAGAAGTCAGACGATATAATAGGTATAATTATAATAGGTATATTTAGAAAAAAATAATAGGTATAATTTATCCAAACGTCTTGAGTAAAGCATCTCAGTGGCTGGGCGACTAGCATACATACACAAGGCCGCCAACCATCCGATGAAGGCCAAACATTGAAAGGGAACGAATACCGCTTGCAGAGCAGTAATACTACAATAATAATAGTAAAGAATAATGAAACTTGCCTACTGATTAGCTATTTGCCCTATTTATAGACGCGGAAATTAATCCGCAAACATGATACGTCTTACGGTCTGATCTAAAAGTTTCTGACAAAAGTGTAAACAAACCCTGTTCAAGTAAAATTCTTACGCAAACACTCAATAAAAGGAATTCGTAACATAACTTTTGCAATAATTATTGTTTAAATAAAAATGTTAAATTGTTCTTGAAAATCATTGACGAAAAATATCTCGAAGGCCAATAATCAAATCAAAGCACACAATTTGTAAGGGGCATTTCACATTGGCACCAACAGGTACGTTTTTAGAAGGCTCTCGTAATTAAAAACGTTCAAAATCTAATCTCAATCTCATCTCAGCGACAATCGATGTCATAAACTTGTCAAAATGTAGGGAAATTAGTGGTATTTTTGACAGATTGAAACTGATTAGTCTGCGAACGTTCTTATAAATTCAAGAATTGCCCCTCTGATCCATTTGTTTACATTTTCGTCAAATACTTTTGGAACAGACAGTACATTTTTATCTACCAGTTATAACAAATAACAAGCTTCGTTATGAGTTTTCTGGCAGAATTCACGGAAGCGGAAAATATAATCCATCTGAAAGAGATTGTCAAGAGAAGTGCTTATTTCCGAAGTAATATTTTCTAGTGTAATGATAGAAATTTGTGTACATAATAACAAGTCCACATATTCGTAATTACGTCTCATATCTAAATATTACAATCATCATTCTCTTGCACTTACTTAGCGCAATTAATTTGGGGTCGGCGCAACATATCTATTTTTCAATACTTATCTATAAGTCACCCCCTTTCTAGCTATATCATCTTTCACATCTTTTTTTTTTTTTTTTAAGTTGCCCCTCACTAGGAATTACTCCTATATCCTGGGTGCGTTTACAAACATTTTTAAACTCACATACACAAACAGCCAGACCCTAGTATTTATATCTATACTAATAATAAAGCTGCAGATCAGTTTATTTGTTTGTACCATTCGGATTTGAAAAAATATATTTGCATTTGATAGCCCAATTCTTGAGGAAGGTGCCAATGCTTTAACACCCTTAAGAACCGTGCAAAAAGAAAAAAGTCAGGGCATTTTGTATTTTACGACTTCCACGCAGACGAAGTCGCGGCAGAAGCTAGTAATATTATCATCATCATCATCATTTCAGCCCAGAATCACCGGGAAATGGGTGATTTGATGATTTGGCCTACAAGCCTCCCCGTTCTTCTACCATTCTTCCCTGTTCTGTGCGTCTCACATCCAGGTGTTTCTCGCAACTTTGACGACGTCGTCAACCCAGCAATAATATATGAGAACTAAATAATCCAGGTGTACGTTAAGCCATCGAGTGATTATCCTCTTCACGAGTTGTGTGTCAATGCCGCAATCATCATTTTGAAGATAAACTATTGTACGTAGAAGTGATTGTGTACACATAACAAAGGTACTGATTTTATGACTAACTAAAATCTCATTATCTGTCAGAGTGAATGTTTAGCAGTAGGACCTTCAAAAAGTCACGCCGTTTTCCCATGGGGGTAAGTAGAAACTAGAGAACCTGCTGCGATCCTGACATTTTATTATATTTGTACGAGAAAACAAACAATATTAAAAAAAAATGGAACTAGTCCACAAAGTATAACTTAGATATTTTCTAACTGAAGGCCTGTGACTGTAGTCAGAGCAATTTTTTTTTTTTTTTTGGTTTCGTACGCTGGCCCACTCCTGGGCAAAGGCCTTCGTCCATTCCTGACATCATTCGCGAGCCCGCGCGTCCTCCTTCCACTTTTGACGGAAACAGTATCCAGCTCATCCCGCCATCTCCTACGTAGTCTGCCGCGCCTCACTGTCTCAGAGCACCAATTCTGTGCTATTTGGGCCCACAGTGTGTCCGGCATGCGGCAGACATGTCCTGCCCAGTCCTATTTAAGTTGGGCAGTCTTTTGAGCCACGTCGGCTATGTTTGTTTTGGCCAAGTTAAATTCAGGGTGGCAGGGACATCGACGCGCAAACTGTAACCATGGATTCAGCACATGAGCTTAGACCCCATAGCGTCGAAATTATTCGTCGGTTATTAAAAAAAAAATATTGCTGTTCCATACATTTTGACCGCGTAGGTGTTGCACTTTTCTATGAAACAGAAAACTTTTTTTTTTTGATAACCGGCGAATAATTTCAACGCAATGGGGTCTAAACTCATGTGCTGAATCCATGGTTACAGTTTGCGCGTCGATGTCCCTGCCACCCTGTATATGAACAAAATGAACTAAACGTAACAAAACAAAACTCTTGCTAGTATGTTGTATCCTACGGGTCCCACGGGTCTGTAATGATTAGTGATGTTGAGTTAGTAAATAAATAAACATACTCCTATTGCTCCGTTTACGGTCCTATCTGGCAGAACCTAAGTAGTATCAACTTCGTAACCAATGTAAATTCTACTGGTTGCTTGGGAACCTTCCGATACTTTGGCTAGTACAGCACATCATCATCTGCCTAGCCTTTTTTTTTCCAACTACATATAATAATAATAACATTTTATTTCAGGTATTTAACCCATAGCAATTACAATAAAATTAATACACGCAATAAAATCAACACAAAAATACAAAAATCAACACAAAAATCTTCAAAAAAACAAAATTTAAATCAGAATTTAAATCAAAATTAAAACCAAAATGGACATCAAAATTAAAATTAAATCATAAAATAAAAACACAATTAAAAACAAAAATTGAAACTATAAAATAAAATAAACAATGTCAAAAATAAATAAAATAACAATCAGAAGTTAAAAACACAGAGATCAACACATTATAAACCAAGCCTCACAACATAAGGTACACTAATTCCGGTCTTAATAGGTATACACAATTAAATATTTCAGTTACTACAAGATATATTGGGTTTTAGATATGTTGGGGTTGACTTCCAGTCTAACCGGATGCAGCTGAATACCAGAATTTGGCAAGTACATACCCACTTAACAGTAATTAAACAACGAATATTTAAAAAAGAATTCCTTTAATTGACGTTACTCAGCATAATAAAACAATTACTAATAGAAAAGGGTTTTTCTACAATTATTCCTATATTGATTCACCTGAATTACTCATGGGAGGAAATATTTGCCTTCCACACTTTACGGAAACCACATAGTACTTCAGTAAATGTAGACAATAAAAACTGTTTTTGATAATATTCATTCATAAAGTGTGACTAAATACAATCATTGTATTTATTGACATTTATTTTAAGGAAATATTTTTGGTGTATGACTCGTTGTTCTAGTGGTGTAGAGTTTTTTTTAACAAAATAATAACTACTTATCATAAATCGAACTTACCTTTTCATATACACGTGTTTCTGGGACAATAAAACAAAGGAGATTACCTATTTTTTCGACGACTTGGATAAAATAAAAGTAGGCGAATTTGTTGGCTGACAAAACAAATATATCCTGGAATGGGTAATCTCCTTTCTGTCTTTCTTTCAAATGTGATTGCCGAGCAAGATTCAAATGTGGTTGTGTTTACTTTGTTCGATTCTCAAACCGGACCAAGTGTATATAGGATTTTCTTATCAGAGGGGCAATTCTCGTAATTTTAAGACCGTTCACAGTCTGAGGGGCAATTCTGGTAAATTTAAGAACGTTCACAGTCTGATCTCAGTCTCAATATGTCAAAAATACGTAAAACTTCCCTACATTTTGACAAGTTTTTGACATTTATTTGTCGCCGAGATGAGACTGCGACTAGATTTTGAACGTTTTACATTACGAGAATTAGCGTTCTGATCTCAGTCTCAATCTGTCAAAAAATACTTCTAGTTTCCCTACATTTTGACATGTTTTTGACATTTGTTTGTCGCTGAGATGAGACTGCGACTAGATTTTGAACGTTTTAAATTACGAGAATTGGCCTTCTGGTATTTGTCACTAGCAACCTGGAGAGCCCGGGAAGGGGCTCTCCCCTTATTTTATGAGATTTATATGTAAGTTACTGGCAAAATATGTTAGTGTCATCGGGTTTTTCCATCTGGCATTCTCAGAAGTAGCCCGGAGTCTGGATAAGTACCCAGTTGTTGGCAATAGGCTATAGCAGTTGATGGCCCTATTACACGGGACTTACTGGGACACGGGACATTACTGGCGAAATGTGAGTGTACGGTCACGAGCAAAAGTATGTATACACTCAGCTTTATTCAAAAGCGATTTACTCCTTTATTTTTTAATGAAATTTTATGTTGTTACGAACATAGCATTTTCGAACCCATAGGTTTATGTAATGTGTTGTATTTCAACGATGCATTCTTTATTTCACGAAAAAATCGCAATTGAAAGTTGCCAAGTGTTGACAATTGGTGCTCGTGACTGTACTACAGGAACACTTCTGTCTAACCCTTCGGGGATTAGAGGCGTGATGTTATGATGATGTTATGGAAAAATATGTTCATTCATAACATGCATGGCGTTACGTTAAACAATACAACACTTTACGGATTAATTAAGGAAATAATTGAATTGTAAAATAATTATTCACTTAACATACATAGTTATATTATGTAGTTTCCTTGTCTCGTGGGAGCGATGGTGGTCTAATGATATGAACTAGTGCATGCGGACTTAGACTTACGTTTAATTAACATATCATAAAAATATCTACCGTTTTAAGAATATAAATAAAGTTCAAAATGCTGAAACGTTTAGTCCTTTGAAAGAAATGAGGAATGCAATTTAATTTTTTTACTGACTTAAGGAAAGAATAAGATGATATTTTTTATGTATGTTCATCGATAATTTTATATCAATTGTGGACCGATTTAAAACAACTTTTTTTTAAGCTCGCGCGTTGTCTATACTATGAATTTTATTGTTTGCTTTGGTCGTTTTTGATTTCGCTTAAAATTACGTACATCGATATTTAATCCACTTTGTGGATGTTAATGATGTTACAAAACTTCCTGTCATTGTTGTTTACATAACAAGTAATGGTATATATATATGGAATTCGTGTGGAGTAAGTAGGTATAGCTAAAAAGTGAAAAACAAAAAAGCTTTTTTACAAAAAAAAAAAAAAATACAAATCGAAGACACCGACTTCCGAAGTGAAAGTAATTTTTCACTTTGTATTTGTATTTTTGTTTGTAATAAAAGCTTCTTTTATTTTTCACTTTTTAGCTGTACCTACTTACTCCACACGAATTCCACTGTGTTGTACTTATTTTGTGAAAACTTTTTTTTTAAATGTTTATAGAATGAATTAATATAAGAATTCAAAGCTTTAAAAACTACGCTTCGTGAAGAAATCAGTCAACGTAAAACACGGATCTAAAACCAAGCCAAAACTGACTGACACTGACTTTTGCATGACTGACTTTTTTTATAACTTTTTCTGACCAATGTGGAATTGTTGAAGGATTACAATTTACCTTTTAAATTATCCCGTTTGTAGAATCAATGACCTCTTGAAACTGGTTAGGAAAGTACTTTTCGATACCCACTTGCTTGAATTTATTTAATTAACAAATTGACAGGACTTAACTTTATCGTCCGGTCGCCATTTCTGTTGGAACTGAACAATTTATTGCCAGGACTTTTGGTAAAGATTGAGCAATTTATAAAGTTTTAACGTCTCTTAACTGATTTGAAGTAGTTTTAATAAACCTTTAATCTGTAATCAACAAGAGATAGAAATTGAAATTGTTTGTTGAAATAATTGATTTACCTACATTACAAAATAGGGCCTTAAACTAGGTAAGAAATATTTGGATTCTACCTGAACTAGGAATAAACCTGTATTTTACTTAAGTGCATACATAAGAATTATCTAAAATTCTTACAAATAGTAATAATCTATCTTATATTCAAATATTTATCTATACTAATACTCGGTTATTACATAATATAACGTAACAAAAACCTAACAAAAAAACAAACTTCAAGTTTGTTTTTTTGTTCGAGCGCGCTAATCTCAGGAACTACCAGTTGGATTAAAAAAGAAATATTTTGCATGTAAGTATTTGGATGTAATTCAGTAATTTACTTCACTCTACGACCCTTAGGAGCCGAGCAGACGCAAAAAGTCAGAAAAAACGCTAAGCGAATACAAAGTAATAGCGCTTTCGGAAAGTTTTATGTATAAAACTGCAGCTACTTATACAGTACATTGGGTATTTTACGACTTCCACGCGAACAAGATCGCGGGCAGAAGCTGGTAGAGTGTTTAAATATGAATCAGGAGCCAATTTCTGTTCGGTGGCTAATTAGTTAACTCCTGCAATGTCTACGGCATAAAAACACCCTTATTATAATATAAAGGTAGTTGGTAATCCCCAGACGGAAAACCCAATGGGGAAAGTAAATGAATCTGTGAAGAGCATCATTCAAAAACCATTTGCGGAAAACAAGTTCCAAGAAAGAAGGAAAAATATTAGACTGACTCGAACTTTCTTTGGTGCACCTGTCTTATTTCACACGGGGAATAACTGGCCAATCTGGGGAGCTCGTGGCTAAGGGGCCGTCTCCACGAGCGAGAGAATCGCGGCGATATTATCGTCGTGCCACGTATTTCTATATACTCTCTTAGAACGTGTCTCTACACGGCGATATCATCGCGGCGAGAATTTGATGGCACGGCGAGACTATCACCGCGATTCTCTCGCCCGTGGAGATAGCGCCTAAGTAATAACAGAGTCACGAGTCGATCAAGGTAAAACTACGCTTGTCGAAATAGGTCAGTGGATCCTTGCTCGGAAGCCTGGCAACCTGCCTCGGAAAGCACCTTAAGTCCAACGTCCTAGCTCTCATTTTGACAGTCGTTACGGGTAGTGAGAAGCCCGATAGTCTGACAACCAGTTTTACCAAGGGGCATCGTGACGTCAGAGGTCAGACGTCAGTCGCTCCATATAAAATAGTGATATTCAGTTGAATTCGGTTATTTAGACTAAAAGCCTACCCGAACATAATTGGGAAAATGCTAGGCAGATCAAGAAAGACTGGGCAATCTAGACATGATGCCTGGTGTTTGACTTGCCCCTGGTAAATGAATTAAATTTAATTTGATAAATGAACTGTTTGTTTTCTATTAACTAAATTAAATTCTATTCGAAAACATCCATCGGTTTGTTACTTAACTTCAACTATATCCAACGACCCTGGTTACTTATCTCGTTTGGTGACCGTACAAGTTAAAACAAACTGCTATCAACCGGCATTTTCATTGAGCCTGTAATTATAAGGATCATCCATGATCTTGATCATCAGTAGATTTCAAAAGGCTCATAATATAACTACATATAAATCCTACTAATATTATAAACGTGAAAGTTTGGATAGATGGATGTTTGTTACTCTTTCACGCAAAAACTACTTAACGGATTTGAATGAAATTTGGCACACGGATAGTTTTAAACCAGGATTAATACATAGGATAGTTTTTATCCCGATATTCCCACGGGATCGAAATTTATGCGGGTGAAACCGCGGGGCGCTACTAGTATAATATAAATGGTAGGAAAAAAAGTAAAAAAGGTAGGTACTATTTTTTAGATAAAATAGTAGGTACCTACCTTTTTTACTTTTTTTCTACCATTTTTAAATTATATCATTATACTTTTAGATACTTAAGTTACTTAACATTAATTTAGATTAATAATATTATTTTTTTGCGCAACTTCTTTATTCATGCAGAGTTTGCCTGTAAGTGATTGTTGCACTGTTGCACACACACTTTCCCATGTTACATTTAGCATAGAATCGCATAATAATATAAATAAAAATAAGACATGAATAGGGCACGGTAATGAATAAATCAATTTAGCGAGCACGTTCCAACATTAACTCATAACATAATCATAATAATGAAATCGGTTATAGGTTTAAAAAACGTATAAAAAAATGTTTGCTATTCATGCTCTCGTTTCGACGCGTGTACTTTTTTTGTCAATGCCGAATTTAGCTTGTCATAATGTAGGTATTGTTAACAATTTTTTTATCGGCAAGTTACACCTATGTGATTTATTTACAATTTATGTTACAGCATTAGTGTTGTGGACAAGATTTGTATGCACAATTCTATTTTATGGCGAAATTGTTCGACCCTGCGCGGGAGTGGAACACTGCGTTGCTTCATGATTCAAGAGTACGTTGTGAACGAGTACGAATGCCGAGAGTAGGTACTAACGCTCATTTGTTTCTTATATTAATAAAGAGATGGATTTTGAATGAGTAGTAAAGTGTATGAAAACGAATTTAATTCCGTCATCATAGCCGTCCTCATTAATTAGATAAAAATACAATTTACTCGCCGACATGTGACCAGAGGGCTGGCTCGTTCTTTGGCCAAAGAATTAGCATTGCCATTCAACGTGGTAATGCTATCAGTCTCCTGGGCACGTTTCCGGAGGACAGCGATGCGGACGACTACTTATACGTCTAAGTGACCAAAAACAAAAGAATTTTATATATTAAATATATTTTTTTTATTACCTCGATCACGCCTGGTGGAAAGCGATGTATGAGGTCTATTATAATAATAATATAATAATAATATCCCTGGACATTTCACACAGCGCCATCTAGTCCCAAGCTAAGCAACCTAATGCTTGTGTTATGGTAACAAGATGGCTGATAAACTACTTATATATATATTTTTTTTTTGTAAATACATACATATTATAGATAGAAAAACACCCAGACTCGGAACAAATACATGTAGGTCATACAAATATTTGTTCCGTGCGGGAATCGAACCCGCGACACGCAGCGCAGCAGTCAATCGCTTAAACACTGCGCCAACCGTGCCGTCAAATATGGAACGAGCGTGCCCAGAAGCTGCTTCACTCTTGCTTTGAAGGCAGACAGGTTAAATATGGGAGGGAAATACAGATGGCAGAGAGTTCCACACTTTGGCTGTTATATAATTTAGTACCTAATGAATATATAGAATGTAGATTCCCATTCATAGAACATGCTCTACTGCACACCAAAATTACAACACAACTCAAACACAACATTATGAATGTGAGTGTTAGATATTTTTTCATAGCTAAACTAACAAGTCGATTGCTTGGACACACTTTTCTACCGGAAAACCGTAAATTTTCTACACAATTAGATAATATTTATCTAATTGTGTAACTACGTCTATTTTACCAAAGAAGTTGACGACAATACGCTAATCGGAGGGAAAATATTATAACAAGCTATTGTGTTGGGTTAACGTAAACGAAAGTTGGGAATTATTTGAAGTTGTATTAGTGCAATATTCTTAATGCTCAGAGAAAATAGAAAGTGTGACCATTTTTAAATACTTTTCTAGTAAAAAACTGTGTGAGAATATTATGATATTTGACGGCACGGTTGGCGCAGTGGTTAAGCGATTGACTGCTGCGCTGCGTGTCGCGGGTTCGATTCCTGCACGGAAAAAATATTTGTATGGCCTACAAGTAGTTGTTCCGGGTCTGGCTGTTTGTGTATGTGAGTTTAAATGTTTGTAAACGCACCAGACACAGGAAAAATTCCTAGCGTGGGGCAACGTTTTAAAAAAAAACATTGTCAATTTTGATGCACATAAAATTATGCGAAAAAAAAACAATTTTGTTTTTATGCTTTTTCTGTTTTCAGCTTTATTAAAAGGAAAAAGCAATTTGGCATATTGGAAACAGTGGGTAACAAAAACAAACCCCCTAAGCAAGCTTCAGAAAACTTCGCTTTGTTGCATGCTGCATCTGAGGAAGGATTTTCCTAAAGGTCAAAAGTAGAGGTCATCATACTCCTGTCCCTATCTCAATTTATTTGTGGTCGGCGCAACATGTCTTTTTCTTCCATACTTGTCTACTAGACGTCATCGACCCATTCACATTCATTCATTCGTCATTAGTAGTCACCCCGAAAAAGGTAAGAGTAACAAATAATAATTGATAAACAATTAGTATGTAATTATGTTATTATTACAATTATTTATATCTGTATCACCCGTAGGTGGACTGGTACAAAATGCCTAAGATATTCTATACATATTGCAGATCAAGCTACTACAATATGTCAAATTTCTTTAATAGATTTTCAACTTTATCGCTAAAGCATAAACGTTCAAAGTTGATTGGGAAAATTTGACAGTTTCAGGTAGCTTGATGTGCCGGCGTCTGCACATATAAAACAAAGTGGTGGTCTGTGTGACCCCTTAGATCTTCTTAAAGAATGGATTTTGGTGCAGGTTTCACCATAATTTTGAGCATATATTCCAAAAGGTACATATTATATATCCTAGCCTTTTCCCAACTAAAAATTTGTCTGTTCAACAACGTAAAGAACACAATGAATGTTGTTGAAGTGAAACAAAATGAAAGCCATTGCTAATAACAATCTGCAAGGGCTGCTTCTTGACATACCATAAAGCCTTGGGAAAGGTCTTCGGTTAAGTTCAAGTGAAGCTGTTAATTTAGTAAAGATCGTTATTCATCTGCCTAGCCTTTTCCCAACTATATTGGGGTCGGCTTCCAGTCTAACTGGATGCAGCTGAGTACTAGTATTTCACTAGCGACTGCCTATCTGACCTCCACAACCCAGTTACTGGGCAATACGAAACCCCTTGGTAAGACGGTTGTCAGACTTTCAGGCTTCTGACGACTAACGACTGTTAAAGATCCACGAATTACAGCCGGGACCAACGGCTTAACATGCTTTCCGAGGCACGGAGGGGTCTTGGTATGTAAAGATGGTCATCCACGGACCAACCGCGGCAAGCGTAGCTTAACCTGATCGATCGACCCGTGCGGCTGTTATTACTTAGCCACAAGTCGCTCTTAAGGTACATAGGTTTTTTTTTAATAAAAAAAACGTTGCCCCATACTAGGAATTACTCCTGTATCGTGGGTGCGTTTACAAACATTTAAACTCACATACACAAACAGCCAGACCCGGAACAACTACCTGTAGGCAATACAAATATTTGTTCCGTGCGGGAATCGAACCCGCGACACGCAGCGCAGCAGTCGATCGCTCAGCCACTGCGCCAATCGTGTCGTCAAAGGTATACAATACATTTATCCACACTAGGAATTACTCCTGTATTGTGGTGCGTTTAAAGACATTTAAACTCACATACACAAACAGCCAGACCCGGAACAACTACCTGTAGGCAATACAAATATTTGTTCCGTGCGGGAATCGAACCCGCGACACGCAGCGCAGCAGTCGATCGCTCAGCCACTACGCCAACCGTGTCGTCAAAGGTATACAATCATTTATATTAAACATTCATAATAATAAAGAAATCTCGATGCTGTATCAAGTCGTAAAATCCGTACGAAGAAGGGATGGGCTCTATTAAACGATAAATAAAAAATTATACCAATACCCTTCCACTTCCATATTGTTTGTTTTCCTTCCGTCGCATACGCATTCCCTTTCGAAAAGCCTTGCGTTGCACTGCGCGCACGCTGTAGTTATCGCAGCCTCTGCCGTATAATATAGTAGCTTAATGTTTAATTTATGTACACAGTGCCAGCACGTGCGCACCGCGTAAAATTCGCGCTCCGAAAAATAATAAAAACATTTTTTTTTGTTAAAAACCTTAGTTGTGTGTGATTTGAGTTCGGTTTTGTTAAGTGAACAGTTTTGTTTTTTTGAGGCGTGAGTATTTTTTTTTGTATTCTTTTTTTTAAACGGATACCTTTTTTTTAATAAATCTTTCTGTACCTACTTTTATTTGTAGAAAGGTTGTTTATGTTTTATGGCAAACCATTACTTCAACATAAAATACTTAAACGTTTGTTTTATACTTAATGCTACGAACGGTCGTCATTAATTAAAACTGATTAACTGTTATAATTAGTATTGCGATTAAACATAATAAAGTAATAATTGAAAAAGCAATTAATCATTTTAATGGTTTAAAATTTTATGATACCAGTACAGTTGATTCAAAATTATATCTTTAGTAGGTTTAACAATAAAATAAAAAGTACCTACAGCACCAAAAAATAAAGAACAATGGTCGTTTTGGTCTATTTAACAAATCTATTTATCTGTGCGCATAAAAAAATACAACTACGTTAAGTAATAATAAAAAATCGATGATATTACAGTGTCTATCTCAACAAACTCTATTATCACAATATTCAACGCGTACCAGAATAAAAATTAAACCTGAAAATAATTCATTCAATGTCAAATACTGAAACGATTTTAGTTTATAACCGTACTAAAATTACTATTAAAATAAATTCAGTTAGTCTAGGTATATAAAACAGAACCGTTAAATAGGTATAGAATTTTTCAGTTTGGAAGTATATTTGGATGCATTTGTTTTTTGCTTGTTTTTTTTTGTGTTCTTTTATGTGTGAGAACTCACACATTTTGAGGGGCTCGTGGCTAAATAGTAACAGCCTCAAGGGTCGATCGATGGTTAAACTACGCTTGCCGCGGTTATTGATGGGTGACCTGCATCCATTACATATCGCGACCCCTCCGTGCCTCGGAAAGGACGTTAAGCGGTTGGGCCCCATCTTTAACAGTCACGGATAATCAAAAGCCCAAAAGGGCGTTACTCACTGACTGGGTTGGTGCGACATGTAAAATAGGAACTGGTATTCCAACATAATTGGGAGAACGCTAGGCTTGTTTAAGATACAACAGATATGTAAATCACCATCTGCCTGGCCTTTTCCCAATTATGTTGGAGTCGGCTTCCAAACTAACCAGATGCAGCTGAATACCAGTATTTTACATGGAGCGACTGCCTATCTGACCTCCACAACCCAGTTACTGGGTAATACGATACCCCTTGGTAAGACTGGTTGTCAGACTTTCGGGCTTCTGACTACCCGTAACGACTGTCAAAGATCCACGAATGACAGCCGGGACCAACGGCTTAACGTGCTTTCCGAGGCACGGAGGGGTCTCGGTATGTAAAGATGGTCACCCATCCACAGACCAACCGCGGCAACCTGTGCGGCTGTTATTATTTAGCCACGGGCCCCTCCAAGATACAGATATGTAAATAAGAACAGAATTTTGCAGTTTGTGTTAGTATAATTATGTAAGTATATTAAGATACATTTGTACTCACCTATTAAAACATCATAATTGTTATGTTACTTACGTAATAAAAAATTGGTTTATCCAAATGAAATTACGGGTATTGTTTTGTGCTTAGCTATACATTTGTGTAAAAAAATATATAATTAATAGTTGAATGTTGAATTTTGCGCGTATTTTTCTCGGCGTAAGTAGGTATATTTTTGTCATTCAACTGCAATTTTAGAGTTCAAAGAACCCGATTGATTTCTGTCAAGTGTATCAGTGGGAAATCAGTAGTTCATTGATCAATCAAACAATTTAGTCAGCCTTCTGAAAAAATAAATGAGTTCATTCTATGACATAATATTCAGCTCTTATGACTTAATTATTGTATTGTCCTCATAGCTAGGTATAGTTCGCGGGAGTATTCATTAGGAAGCGAAGTAGTCGACGTAGTCCTACTAATTATTTTATCTTAGTAATAATTATCCACTAATATAATACCTATTAGACAGCCTCTTCAGACAGGCTCGCCGCCTACACCCAAATTTCGCCAGTTATGTTTAACATAACTGGCGAAATTTTGGTGTACTGTAAGTACACCTATGCTTAATGTTATGCAATAAAGGAACTCTTATTAAAGACTAACTTCTGCTCACGGCTTCGCCCGCATGGATGTAGAAAATTGTCCCTCGAGAACGTGGTACCAGGACCTAGTCTTTGTCCTTCCTCGGGATGCCATCTACATAATTATCTCCTTGCTATTTTTTTTCTAACGTGATTAGGTGTGGTTTAAGCGTGAACAGGTAACATACAGACAAAGTTACTTTCGAATTTATAATATTTTAGTATAAGAAGTTTATCAAAATTGGCCGGAGTCTAATTATAGTTTCCAGCACTAAGTAAATGTACAAGTTTCCATCGTATTAAATACGGGAAACAAGTAAAATCTCTTGCACAAAATCCGTACGTTATTTACGCAGACGTAAAAAAAAAGAAAATCGCGAAATAAAAAGTTCGAACTTTGAAAACTAGCAACAGTTTTCAAAGTTCGAACTTTTTATTTCGCGATTTTCTTTTTTTTCTCAATCAACTCAATGAAACTGTCGTACAATGATAGTGCCAAAGCTGGAGGTGTTAATCGTGGATTCGTGACACTGACACATCAGAACTGTTACTCAGCACTGCTGCCCTGAGTGACAGATAGCACAATCCGCGTAAATTGCGTTGCCCTACAGTTTATTTCTTATTGTATTGGGTTAATTCGCGTACGGTGGAATTGCGTAAAACTGAAGTAGGGTGAAATTTCGTACACATGTGGAACAATTAATAATACAGAATGTCATCTCTAATGCTACACTTCACTCAATTATCACAAAAATAGAGTGAGCAAAAGTAAAAATTTCCAGATAACATGACGTGCAGTACTTAAAATCAAAATATTTTATGTCACATAAATCTTCATGGGCACTTATGAAACGTCAGAAGCTATGTGCACGGTTCCAATTGATCGTTTCCTATGGAGAAGAGCCGGCAAAAAACTCCACGGTAACTCTTTTAAAAATAGTCGGCTTTTACAATGTCTTCAAATTAAGGTGTTATGGGTTTAAGAGGACAGTGTACATACAGAAGGTATCCCAGTTATAATTACACCTCTCCTCGCCTACTTCTCAAGGCATCGCTCGCCCAGGCTATATCAAAGCAAAGAAAATCTGCAAGATTTTCATTGCGTCGCCCAATTGCTAAAGCTAACGTGACATTTAACAGCAGAAAATTTCTGAACATAAGCTTGATCCAGGCTTTCAAAAACTGTTGGTTTTTGGCGAAATTTATGAATAAAAGTAAAGTAATAACAAGGCTTAGTATATCCTTCAGCTAACAAAAGCAATATTCTAATACAAATCCTGGATATAAGGCTAAAAGCACGTTCTGCAATAATTGAAAATTATTTTCATTGTTTACTTTCCTTCGTCCATCGATTTCTAGGTTTGAAAGTTGCCCACGCAAGAGTTATTTATAACTTTGATCATGCTTTAGGCACAAAAGGCGATAAAGAATAATATCGATGAAGACTGGAATTAAAAAAAAGCGGTCAAGAGCGACTCGGACTCGCCCATGAAGGGTTCCGTTGATTTGATTGAATGAATGCTAAATTGCGGTTTACGATTTATGAAGTATTAAAAAAAACAACTTACTAGATGTCGTTCGAATCAATTTTCGGTGGAAGTTTACATGGTAATGTACATCATATATTTTTTTAGTTTTATCATTCTCTTATTTTAGAAGTTACAGGGGGGACACATTTTACCACTTTGGAAGTGTCTCTCGCGCAAACTATTCAGTTTAGAAAAAAATTTATCAGAAACCTCAATATAATTTTTGAAGACCTATCCATAGTTACCCCACATGTATGGGTTTGATGAATGAAAAAAAAAGAATTGAAAAAAAAAATGAAGAATAAAAAAAAAATTAAAAAATATTCTCAACTGCCATGCTCTTTCAAATCAAAATATCATAAAAACGGATCCATGGTTCTTACATTTACAAAATGCTTCTAAATTATTCACACAATGCGGTTCACACAATACATCTACTTACCAAGTTTCAACAGTATAGTTCTTATAGTTTCGGAAAAAAGTGGCTGTGACATACGGACGGACAGACAGACAGACAGACATGACGAATCCATAAGGATTCCGTTTTTTGTCATTTGGCTACGGAACCCTAAAAAGGGATAAAAAAAACTACAATATAGCAGGTTTTTGGTAAGCAACCGGTGTGATATCTCTTGAACGGGTTGGTGAACAACTACCACGGAGTTTTTGAGTTTTTAAATTATCCTTAATTCATATGGGTTCAGCAAATGTCAATAAAACTAGTTTTGAATTTATCCTCAATTTTAATTCATTTCTGCCAACTGTAATAAAACCTTTTATTTTTACGAGTTGGTAAACTCTATTGTGGTCAGCTTGGATGACAGAAGGAGATGCCTTACGGTGTTCCTCGACCTTGCAAAAACATTTGACACAGTCTCTATTCCGCACCTTCTGAAAAAGCTTGAGCGGCTCGGTATCAGAGGAATCTCCCTGAAACTAATGGAGGACTATCTTTCTGGTAGGAAACAACGAGTAAGGATAAATGACTCACTCAGTGACGAGCTCCCAGTCAATTTTGGTGTGCCACAGGGTAGTATAATTGGCCCAACACTATTCCTGGTGTACATTAACGATCTCTGTCAACTTACCCTTCTAGAGGGAAAGATCATTACCTTTGCCGACGATACTGCACTGTTCTTTGGTGGTGACGGGTGGGAGGAGGTATTCGATGTTGCACAACTGGGTCTAAATCGTGTTAGTAACTGGCTGCGAGACAATGTTTTGACTCTTAACGTCTCTAAAACAAAGTACATAGCATTTGCTCAAAGATCTAACTTGCTCCCACCCTCAACTCTAACGATTACTGCTCACACCTGTGGCGCTGAAAACACCCAGTGCTCTTGTTCGCCCCTTGAAATGACCGAGAATATTAAATACCTTGGAGTCACTATTGACCAATATCTCTCCTTTAAACCACACATAGAAACCGTCGTGACCAGGTTACGAAAAGTAATCTACATTTTCAAAACCCTAAGACACTCTGCCGACCGAAGGACTATTAAGATGGTCTACTACGCATTATGCCAATCACTTATTGATTACTGCATCACATCATGGGGAGGTGCTGCAAAAACTCACCTCATCGAAGTTGAACGGGCACAGCGTGCCATACTCAAGGTTGGAGCTGGTTTCCCTTTTCGTTTTCCGACTACCGACCTATACAAAGAATGGGACACTCTCACTGTCAGACAAACGTTCATACTGCTTACATTACTTAAAAAACATTCTCAAATGCAGTTTGATGCTAAGTTACTCAAAGGGAACCGACGAAAGGGTAGGGTATGTCCCACGGTTCAATTCAAATCCGCACTCCCTAAAAGATTCTATTGCTTCCTTAGGCATTATCTATACAATAAATTGAATAAATCTCTAAACCTATATCCAAAAACTCGATCAAGCTGTATTATAGAAATAAAAAAGTATCTAAAAACCCTAGACTATCATAAAACCGAGAATCTTTTGACCGTCCTGAAATAAACCTAATTTTGACCAACCCCACACATACATAGCTGTTCCTCACCTCCTTGAAAATCAACTCTCGCTGCACTCATTCCTCAACTCAAAAGTCACCTTCACTCATCTGAATTACTCACATACATCTACTACTAGTCTAACACTTCACACAAGATAAACTCACTCACTCACACATCGTCTCACAATCACATCATGACTCAATAACTTCTGCAGAATTATAGGTATATAATATATACCTATATATAATATATACCTATACATATATATATTTCTTTTTTAATTGTTATTACTTCTTTTATTTGTATTAAGCATATCTTTTACTCTTACATAGTTTTAATTTTGGTCATGCATATTGTTTAACTTCGACTCTTGCACGGTATCTCTGTTAAAGCTAATTCTAGCCGTGGAAGGGGCCTGGTGACCTGTAACACAGGTTTTGCCCAAATACCTACATCAGGCACCAGTCTCTCACAAAGGTGGAATACAGCTAAAACATTCTTGTACACATTAACTTTGAGTCAGCTTTGTGAAGAGAGAATAAATTATAAATTATTATTATATTATTTAAATATTATTTTTGTCCCAGTGTTGGGCAAAAGTCTCCCCATATTTCTTCATTCATCTTTGTCTGCTGCTTTTTCCACCCAATCAGTCAAGAAAGATTGGTACCTAATTCAAATAAAGCGATATGAAAAAGGGCAGATTTTTCATCTTCACATAACTTTTATCTGATGAATAAAATTTTGGCTTGACAGCTTTTGCATAAAAAATAAGTTTGACGTATGGCCTATGAAAAACCGCCATAATAATTCTTCAAATAAAAGTTGTCTGACCATTGAAGAAGAACGTCAGTTTGGTTGACGTAACGACATCATCATCGGCCTGTAGCAGTCCACTGCTGGACATAGGCCTCTCCTACTGCACGCTATTCGACTCGATTTCCCTAACGACATCAAACATGATTAATAACCTTTCAACTACTCGTAAATACTACAGATTACCTTAAGACAAACACAGATTACCACATCTACATTGATAAATTACTTCAAAAATGCCAAGATCTCGATTAAAGTCTCGTAAACCTCAATTCACCCCTTGCCGCCTACGCGGTCGTTACATTTGTAAGACCACTAAATTGAGCATTAACATTTAACTAAGTTAGTGAAAACTGGAAGGAATTAGCGAGATTAACTTGCTGAAATGCCTACGCAAATGAATATAGGTCAACGTGCGTGAAAGACACTCGATAATTTCGATTTTTTTTTTGTGTTATGTATTTTTGTGGTGTATAATAAAGTATATCTAAATAAATAAAGACCTGTGGGTTATGGCGTAACACACGCACAGTGTATAGCTATGGACTTATAAGTGTTATATCATGTCATTATAACCCTTACCCAATTTACATACATATATTCAAATCAGAGGTACCAAAAGGTGAAGGAATCTCCAGAATTATCCCCAAGCACCTTTATAATTATCCCCAAGCACCTTTATAATTATCTATGAAACATAATTATTTCAATTTTTATTAACGTTTCTGAATGATGTGTTCTGTAAGTTACATTAATTTATTAACATGCTATATGCGTTGACTAACACATGCTTAATTAACATTCACTGTTTTGTATTAACATTAATTTCAATGTTATGACGAAAATAAGTGATATAATACCAACAGTTGTACAATTATAAAGATTGTATAATACAGGTAACGGTTTCGTGAATTTTTTTTGTTCGAATTTGATTACTTTTTATTAGCATTAATCTTATTGCCAGTAACGGGAAATAACAACTTCTCCCGGCTGAGAATCAGCACTTTTTATCGTCAACTTTACCTACATAAGACAGTCCCCCAAAACGCCCGCCCTTCACCACTTTCTAGTGCAGAAAAGTGTAGTAGTTCTTTCTAGTTCTACTGGGAAGAAGTGGCGCAACCAACTCCCCAGTAGCACAGCTGTCTGTTCAGTTAGAAGAACTTAGTTCTATCAATAGTAAGTAATTAATATTTCGAAACACAAAACATTAAATTAAATGATTTGTCATAAATGTAAGCTAGGACACCACTGCAGCACTGGGACAGGTCATCCAATAACGAGCTCCTTGAAAATTACTAGGAAACCGAATCCACTTATAGTATATCTTTTACTTAAAAGGAGATCATATGTAAGATTTGGACAAGTGTCTGCAATAAACCTTTTTATTTTATTTATTTATAAGTCTGTTAAAAATAATCCACAAATCAACAGAACCTCAAGATAACCGTTAACAGCGCTTATTAACACGCGGCCAATAAAGCTAGTAAAAAAAAATATTCACGAAACATGATTTAAAAATAAAGAAAAACATTATATTAACGGCTCAGCTGTAAAGACCAGGTGCCACTGGAAGCGGTTACGTTCTCGTCCAATGCCCCGCTACTCAAGGCCATTTCAAACAAATGTCACGCTGTAAAACCGTCAGTCATCGCGTATTGTTTAGCTATACGGTTAATACAATTACATTATAACATGAGAGTAAAGAAATAAATACTAAAACCCTACAACGGAAAAACGGTCGGAAATGTACGATGACTTGACATTTTGACGTGCAGCGTCCGCCATTTTGAATTTCCTGTGACGTCGTAATAAGGTGAAACCCAACGGTTAAAAGACAGTCTTCATTTTATTTCTTGTTGGCCTATTTCTATCGCCTGTAATACGTTGTTGGTTTAATGAAAAACTGTTTCACTAAGGGCTGATTTCCCAATCGACATTTAACTTTTCTTCGTGGAATAAAATTGACGTTTGACAGTTTTTGTATGAAATAACTGTAAAAATTTCAAAATTGTTCCCCGGATAAAGTTAGCAGATAATTAAAAAATCATCCTTATGAGATCTTTTTAATTACTGGAGAAATGTTTTAAGAAGCCTCATTTCACGATCATTCAATTAACTAGCTTTTGTCATAACATATTTGTCACGTACTCGTTTCTATTTCAATAGATTATTGTTATATTTTATTGTATTGTTAGACAAGCGTGAGATGATATGTTTTTGTACAATGTAGTAATTGTACAAAAACATATCACCTCACGCTTGTCTTAAGAATATAAACGTGTAACATAATATACCTAATGACGTAGATAGTAATGAATTTAGTTTTTCAAATTAATTACATACATACATACTTTATTTAAAACATTTTAGAGTTTCTAAGAAAAATGACGACAATTTTTTTTTTATGTTGGGTGAAAACTGAAAAGCCTCATGTCACGGTGTAAAATATAAAAATCTGTCAATCAGTAACGTAGTTAGGAAGACTGGCTGTATAGCTTGTACCTAAAAGATGGATCTAAATTGATTTTATATTAGTTTAAGAAAAACAGGTGTAAGAAAAATATGTGGCTAAATAATAACAGCCGCACAGGTCGATCGATCAGGTTAAGCTACGCTTGCCGCGGTTGGTCTGTGGATGGGTGACCATCTTTACATACCGAGACCCCTCTGTGCCTCGGAAAGCACGTTAAGCCGTTGGTCCCGGCTGTCATTCGTGGATTTTTGACAGTCGTTTCGGGTAGTCAGAAGCCCAAAAGTCTGACAACCAGTTTTACCAAGGGGTATCGTATTACCCAGTAACTGGGTTGTGGAGGTCAGATAGGCAGTCGCTCGATGTAAAATACTGGTATTCAGCTGCATCCAGTTAGACTGGAAGCCGACGCCAACATAGTTGGGAAAAGGCTAGGCAGATGATGATCTCCTCCACATCTATTATGCGCACGGCCAAAGTGTGGAACTCTAAAAAGCAAGAGTGAATAGGCATCTTCTGGGCTCGCTCGTCCATCATAGACCTCATCCATCCTCATCGTTTTGCACTAGGCCAGATCGAGGTTAAAATCTGGCTCATTTTGTTTTTTTTTTTAAAGAATATTTAACATAACATCACGCCACCATTCCCCGCAGGGTTATGTCACCTATAGTACACCACATTTTGCCAGTTATGTCTAAGTCCCATATATGAGGGGGTGAGCCTATAGCCATCAACCCAGCACTGCACCCTGATTGCGTAACACACAATCAATCTCAATCTGAATCATTTTGAAGGATATTGTTAATCCATTGCTTCATATGTTCGAAAAATGTGTCTGCTCCACAACGTAAGTAACGCAATGAATGTTGCTGAACTGTCAAAATGAACCCCATTGCTACTGATAGTATGTCGACGCTGATCCAGACTTCGGGCTGGTACTTAGAAATTTCCAATGGAAAAATCCAAATGAGAATATTTATTCTAGTAATATCGTCATTTCAGTAACAAAACATGAGGCTACACTTTTAAGTAAACGTGATTAGATTCTGCAATCAAACCACAGACGATGTATCTTCGTGATCAAAATCACGATGAATAATGTGGTCAGATTCGATACAGAATACGACCACAGTGCATGCGCAATCTTCAGTTAAAACTTGGATTATGACGTCAATCGTAAAACCATGTAAACCCTTACTTTTCCTTAAACACGAGATATACTCGTTTAACATTATTATTATTTATTTCAGATAATCGGACAACAGAGATCCGTAGTGTTAGTAAAGTACCTCATACCTAGTGTTAGTATTGTATATATAAATTAAAATAACAATTTGGGTATGAGTCACCCTGTAAAGAAGACGAAAAAAGTTTTTCAGTTCCTCATCCGGTCATCTTCTCCACAAAATGCCTCATAAAAAGGGAAAACACATTCTCAGTCACTGTTTTAGAATAAAATAATTATGCTGGTATTCTCCAAAGGGGTGAGTGGTATGGAGATGACCTACATTTCTGCCTTCCTCTGAAAGAATATAGGCGACATGATGTTATAATTATTGTGTCATTGGCAAAGGTAGATTTATAAATCATTGGTACTACAATGGTACCGGAAATACTTAGCAAGAATACACCAAGGTACGAAGTGCATAGTACCTTCACATTTCCGGTTATGTTAGCTTTTGTCATCAATCTGGCGCAATTCCAGGCTCCGGGCTACTGCAGAAAAAAAAAACGAAAACCCAACTGTTTCCCGACCTGTGAATGGAACCTAGGATGCTCAGCAAGAAGGTTGCTGGGGTAGACTGGATGTGGAAGGCGGAGGACAGGGTGTTGTGGCGCAGTCTGACAGAGGCCTATGTCCAGCTGTGGACTTCGATAGGCTTTTGATTGATTGATTGATGCTCAGCAATCGCACTTACGTAACTAACCAATGTGTCAGTCAGATGTTGTCAATCGAATAATTGGGGAGTTTTTCGATTGACGTCATCAGACGATTGACGTGGTGTTAGGGGTAACACCAGCATTTTCCTTCAAAACGAGAAAGACAAGTCGATCATATCATCCCAATCACTAAAGTTCTTTATAAAAACCAGCTCTAGACATCTGGTTATTTGAATTACCATTATTATGCGAAATGCCAAGAATGTTGAAGGTTAAAACGACCCATTTTGCTTTGATACCCTTCGTTATTAAGCATTTTCATACTTTTAAAGTAGTAGGCACTATTGGAAGGTTGGAACAGGTTGTACAGACGCCAGCACATCAATCGACTCCAATCTGTCAAATTTCTTTAATAGATTTTCAACTTTATCGCTATAGCATTAGGTTCAAGGTTGATTGGGAAAATTTGACAGTATCGGGTAGCTTGATGTGCTGACGTCTGTCCTTGGCGACGAATGTCCCTATTTTTTCATTATCAGTCTTTATATCATACATAAAATACAAACATAAACTTCACACCTTCTCCTCAACTTGTTATTCAATTCGTTTTTGTATTTGTGTTCTTTCTACTAATGGGGTTTTTTTTTCTTTTTTCGGGGGTTGTCCTTGGGTGCACTTGCATGGTGCATACAGGCATAATAGACGGTTGGTGCCTCCTCATCATTTAGAATTGTGTAAAGGGCCTCTGCGAGTTGGCTTTGGCCCCTAGTATGCCTTTCAATGATCCGGGACCCCAGGGTCCCGAGATATGACATAGACAACTAAAATAAATAAAATAGTTTATTGGTAAAAACAAGTTTGGGTATAACAAAATTTTGTGATTGGATCCTCCTTTTCGGCAGATAGTGCCTGTGTTAGGAAAGTCCGCTCTTCCATAGCAAGTTGTGTTATACAAAAAGCAAAACGTATAATTTTTCTCTGCGTCATGTTTACTGAAAATAAACGCATTTTCTTTCTTTCTTATCCCATGGGGGTAGGCAGAAACTACAGAACGCCACCTGCTACGACCCTTACATACTCCTATTGCCTCGTTTATGTTCATACATCAGCGAAGTAATTGTGTAACAAACTATCAGTAGTAATGGATTTCATTTCAACGGTTCAACAACATACATTGAATTATTTACATTGTTGAGCAGACAATTTTTTCAAACATGTGAAGCAATGGTTTAGCAATATCCTTCAAAATGATTCAGATTGAGATTGATAGTGTATTTTGCAATAAGGGTGCTGATCATACACCCTCGCTGGTTGCGGTAAGTAGCTGCAATATACGGTCTAGTGGTCTAATATTCAACTTATCAGCCCACATAGAATTTCTTCTGTCGTTACCTGCTTGAAGTTTGGCCTTGGGGCTTGTGGCTAAGTAATAACAGCCACACGGGTCGATCGATCAGGGTAAGCTACGCTTGCCACGGTTGGTCCGTGGATGGGTGACCATTTTCACAAACCAAGACGCCTCCGTGCCTCGGAAAGCACGTTAAGCCGTTGGTCCCGGCTGTCATTCGTGGATCTTTGACAGTCGTTACGGGTCGTCAGTAGCTTGAAAGTCTGACAACCAGTCTTGCCAAGGAGTATCGTTTTACCCAGTAACTGGGTTATGGAGGTTAGATTTAGTCACTCCATGAAAAATACCGGTATTCAGCTGTATCCGGTTAGACTGTAAGCTGACCCCAACATAATTGGGAAAAGGCTAGGCAGATGATAACCTGTTTGAAGTTTTATAACACCTGCCAAAGCTCCACTGTCCGATCTTATCAAACTTATTGGTAAACACTTTAAATGTTCATAGAGTGTGAGATACTTACTATGGCCGCTATAACAACAAATAATAAAAAAATAAAGTTAAAAATTAAAGAAGGTTAAATATTGTACGGACGCCAACAGGTCAACCTACCCGTAACTGTCAGATTTTCCCAATCAACCTTGAACCTAACTCTTTAGCAATAAAGTCGAAAATCTATTAAAGAAATCTGACAGATTGTAGTAGCTTGATGTGCTGGCGTCTGTATGGTGGTAAGGAACTCTTGCGAGTCCGACTCGCACGTGGCCGCTATTTTTTTCTGTCATTTGTATGAGACATGAGAGATAGCAATGATGAATTTTCAAGTAGATACTATTATCTTGTATAATAAATTAATCAAGCGGTAAAAAAGTAGATACTTAATAGGGAATTAAATTAAATATATCGTCCAGTATTTACGGGAATTTACTCTGGATAGTTTACTGTTAGTAGTATAATAAGTAGGTAGGATATAATACTGGTACTCAGCTGCATCCGGTTAGATAGATAGATAGATAAAACGTTTATTCAGTGCAACAAAAGACACAATACAAGTAATAAAAACTTGAGAGGTGTCAAGGGACACCCGGATGGAACGAAGTTCAAAGAGAGAGAGACACAGACAGAGAAACACGCGCACGCCGCACAACTGTAGCAAAAAGTGTCGTTCCAACTTTTGGTCTTAATTTTTTCCGTCTAGCCCCCTTTCGCAACGCGCGATAAGGAACTTCGTTCCAAAAAAAACATAAAAAACAAAGATAAAAAAGATAAATTGACCCATAGACACCTTGTTTATGTAAATCTATAACGGTCGATCACTCTGGGCGGTGTGTGTCTCATGGTTGCACCAAATGGGAGTCCAGCTCAGCATGTGCCAGGTACAATACCTGACGCTGGTATTCTGCTGCATCCCGTTAGTGACACACGGATGTCGAGAAGACACACCTGCCGATCGATTCTGTAAAAATCTCACCGTGAAAAGTTAGGTGAAGTGAGCTTGGAGTGAGCTGTCAATAGTGTCAATCCCTAGCATTAGTTGGAATGACAGCTCACTCCACGCTCACTTCACCTAAGTTTGCACGGTGAGATGGTTACAGAATTGCATTGCTGAGTTTCAACAAAATGGTACCTAATAGTGCAGCGCGTATATTATAAGGTTAGACTGGTAGTCAACCCCAGCATGTTGGAAATAGTTAGTAACTGAGAATAATGTTATCGTAGGATGCAATGACAGATAGATAAAATGTTAAGTGGCTTCGGTTTCGCTATCATTGTGGTGAAATAATGCATCGTAATAAACTGTGACTATTTGTGATATTCTTTATTTCTTTGTTTTACTTGGCTCGCATAATCAATCAACTATAATATGACTATATACCTAGTTGATTGTTTGTGCGAGCCAAGTAAAACTCTATAGCCCTCTCCATAGCGCGCGGATTCTTCTTCTTTCTTGATACTTTGAGCGATAAAAACAGAAATGAAGTTATCCGGAAAAGAACTGAAGCTACCGACATAGCTTGCAGAGTAGGTAAGCAAGCTGAAACAGCAGTGGGCTGGCCATGTTTGTCGAAGAATACAAACATACAAAGAATTTCATGGTATTTTTTATTTTTATTTTATTTTTATTCAAGTGGAACAACAAACAGCTACAATATAAAATATAGAAACAAGAAAAACACAAAACATATAGACAATATTGCAGCCCACAACGCTGTTCACAGATTAACAATAGGATACAAAACAGTGAAAACAGTCGCTAAGGTTACAAATACAATTTTTAAGTTATTAAATTAACTCTCGTATTTAAGATGTATACATATAATACAAAAATATAAATAATAATATGAATATATAATGTAATGTATATAAAATAAATGTTTATAATACTCAAAAAATGGCACAATAAAAGAAAAATAAAGAATAAAATTCATGAAAGCTCCTTAAGTATAAGACTTTTGAACCTATAGGGAGCACATGCAAAAATGTCTATATGTTCAAAAGTCCTATTGTAGGAATCGACCATTCTGCGAACAGGCGAGCGCATGCCGGAGTTGGTCTTGCAAGTAGGGGAGAGTGTGCATGAAAGAGCCAGTTTTAAAAAGTATTTAAAAAAAACATTTTAGGCTGATTGTTTTGAAATAAAATTACTTTTTTTCAATAATCAGTTTAATAGTTATGGTACTATAATTTAAAAAAATAGGTAATAATGTAAGAAATCTGAAATATAGCTACTTTAAAAAAAATGGGAAATTGGCTCTTTCAAAACAAGCTGTCAATGAAAGAGCTACCGTGTGCTATGAAAGAGCCAGATGCCACTTTGTATAAACAAACTAGTTTCTCAACAATTTTAATATCTCTTTTATACTTATATATAAATAAATATATAGTATATATATATATATCTATTATACTCAAAAATATAATCAAAATTAAACGTAAGTAAAAATCACAGCTTTTGATCAGTCTTAAATAATCATCTTACAGTAATCTTAATCACAAATCACAAAATGTTCCATAGCCTTCACGAAATTATTTTCAGTCATCCAGCCTGACACATGGGCTAAACTTAGTGCTCCTGAAGGCCCATTATTTAACATATGGTCTTTATAATTCACACGTGGAAAGATAAAGACAGGGGGTATAGTGCCACCTGCAGCATTAATAAAAAACAGAGTGGTAACGCTCAGCTGAAGTAACCTGACCAACTTGTTTCGAGTCTTTTTCAGCGATGATTTTAGGAGGGGCTGAAACGGTGCTGCATCCTGTTTCATCTGTATTAAAGATCATGTGTGGTGGGAAATTATACTTTTCGTAAATGCTGGTCAGCTTTTCAAAGAATATGCCTTCATTCGTCTTATTAAAACTTGCCGCCCTGGACAAAGAAGTACTCTCAGGTTTTCTGACTGACAAATCTTTGTGTCTCGACATGAAGCCTCGGAGCCATTCCACAGATGCGATTTTGTCAGTATTCCATTTTTCTGGACAGATAGCATTTGCCTCTGCATACTGGAAAGCTAATTCTCTTGTTTGTTTTTTCGTCAAACCGTTACACATTTTAGATGCAGTTTTCAGATATGAAACCAATAAGTCTTCTTGAACTTTAGAAAAAATGCGTTTGTTACCTATATTTGGGCGATGCACATACTCCACCTCAGAACTCTTAGCCTTCTTAATAATTTTCGCCAAATAGGCCCTTGATATACCAAATGATAATGCTGTTTTTTTTAGGGATTGATTTTCCGCAATCACTTCTCGTACAGCCTGTTCTATTACCACAGTTGTGGGTCTTTGCCGATTTTTCGGTGCTGAGGCTCGCGAAGGCATGTTTTTGCTGTCTGAAAGATTAACAGTATTAAATATGTATATTATATGTATCTAAAAGCTAGTAGTATATTGAAAGAGCCAGTTTTCGTGTCATGAAAGAGCCGGCTCTTTCATAGACTTGACAATTGGCTCTTTCAAAACATTTTGTATTAAAAACTATAATCTCAAATTACAGCTAATTTACCATAACATCATAACAATAATAATTGCGTAAAATAATGCCAATTATATGCTTATCAATACAACATATTCATTTTGTCAACCTATGCTTTACACTTCATGTCAAAAAAACTTAAGTAAACCCAAAAATACTTACATTTTGCCTTCAAAATTTTCAATTTAGTCCTACGACGCCATTTGATTTTCTAGAACTGTCAAATTTCTGTGGATGGCAGCTATCCAGTGTTGCCATACAGAGAGTACAATTGAATTATAGTAGGATTTTGTTAAGTGGGAGATAATCGCATCGGCTCCTTCAAAGCTTGGCTCTTTCATACACACTCTCCCCTACCTACTGAAAATAGTCTGCCAGCGCGCACCTTTCGCTTATGGACGGTCCTAGGAACTGCATAACTTATCATATTGGAGAGTTCAATGCTGTCAAATTTATTTCTTACAATATTATACAAATTCATAGCTTCTAAGTACTTACGTCTATTTTCGAGTGTTGCGAGCTTATACTTTGCAAGCAATTTCTTTTAGTTTATAACTACTACACGGTACCACCTACATGGCACCCTCTAGCGTCGAGTAAACGGAGGCTCGGCGGAAGGGAAGTGAGCGAGAGCGGCGCACGGGCAGCGCTGATTGGTCGTCACTGAAGAACTTTCGAGAACGATCGACTCCTTCGTTCCACGGATCAACAGTTCGTTCGACACACAAGAGAAGAAAAAAGGTGGTAGATGATCCATGTATAGTACAAACAATATTTAAATTGTTAACCGCAATGTTAGTTCACAATACGAACGATATACATATTATACTCCTTTTAGTTTTCACGCAAATATAACATGGTTGGAGGCCTTCAGTAAATTGGTTTTTAAATATAAATAAACGAAAAAAAACTACTCATTGACGGCCAAATAGTTCTTCTTTGTTCTGAAAAATTTAGTTTTTACAGATTTTCCGGTCTTTGCTAATGCTAACTTCCTGTCTAGACATCCTTTTATAGGTGTAATAAAAATGTTTTATAGTTAGTAAGCTCATTTAATATTGGCTCTTATATAATACGAAATGTCACGTATTTTTTATTTTAGTCTCAAGACTGAAATCAGAGGGGAATTCTCGTAATTTTAAGAACGTTCGCAGTATGACCACAGTCTCAATCTGTCAAAAATAGGTCAAACTTCCTTACATTTTAACAAGTTTTTGACATTTGTTGTCGAATATTTTTCTTTAAGCCCGTGGCTGGACAAAATTGTTTTTATTTATTATTTTATAAGGATATTGTGGTGAGAAAATAAATAAATATTATTATTAATTCAAGGTCAAATTATTTTAACCAATATTCAGCCTACTGTACCAAAACCATTTTTCGGCAAAAAGTATTATTGAGTTACATGCTGCAATATAACTTTATGCAAATTAGTTCTTTACATAACACATACCTTACTTATGATTTAACGAGTAGGTACAGATAAAAAGGAACGAACAACATTTGCTTAAATTGTGTGTCGTGTTCGAGTTGTGACACATCTTTCAAGGACAGGTGTAGAAATATTGACTTAATAATATGGAAAATCAACAGGGATGTGAACTAATAATCCGCAACGAGGTGATCTGGCACAGAACCAAAGTTGTCGAGATAGCTCACAGAATAAACAAGCTTAAATGGCAATGGGCATATTAGCCATAGAACCGATAACCGTTGACGTGTTCTTGAGGGGCAACCGCGAATCGTCAAACGTAAGGTAGGACGCCCTCAGGCTAGGTGGAGCGACGATCTTCGCAGGTTGGCTGGTAGCAGCTGGATGAGAGTTGCCGAAAATCGAGTAGAATGGCGTGCAATAGGAGAGGCCTATGTCCAGCAGTGAAAAGAAAGAAGGAAGAAAGAAAGAAAAAGCATTTATTTGCGGCAAACATGACGCATAAAAAAAAAGACAAAAACACACAAAAAAAAAAACAAGTTGGGGGTAAACATGCGTCACATTCACGCAAAACGGCCATCGCTCAGCATAATGCTAAGACCCTATACGAGACAGAGCCCCAGCGCTGGTTTTCAGCGGCAGTGGACTGCTGTAGGCTGATGATGACGATGATGAATGAAGTGGGAGTTCTCAGGTCGTCCTTAGGAGCCGTGACTTCATTGAACAAACAGTAGGTACCATAGTTGTGTCACACACTTCTACATTTCGAAAGATTTTGCTATTGATTGAAAGTAAAAATAGTATTTTAAGAAAATAGCTACCTACTTACCCTCATAATACTCGTAGATTTATTTATGTTACTGTTATTAACTTTTTTATGTGAGCGTAATCTTTTAGTTTTCATGTAGAATTTTATTTTTGATTTTTGTTTCTACGATTTAGATTTTTAATAAATATTTATTAGTATAACTAGCTTCTGCCAGCGGCTTCGCCCGCGTGGATGTCGGAAATTATCCCACGGGAACGTGCTAACTCTATCTCTATGCCAAATCAGAAGTTCAGTGGTTTAGGCGTGAAAATGTAAAATACAGTTTCAAGTTCAAATCCTCCCCTTAAAAACTGAATTACCCCTTTTTGTCCCGTCAGTAGTAAATTTTCGACCACTTTACATACTTATTTATTATTAATTATTGTTAATAGCTGTGCCCGCGACTCCGTCAGCGTGTAACTCCTTGTGTGTTATTAAGTTAATGTATTGGGTAGTACATGCCGTTCGCGATCAGCTGTGAGACGTAATTCCCTCTCAGTGTAGGTTTCGGACTCGCGAGATAATGTATGCCGTTCGCGGTCAGCTGTGAGCCGCAATTCTCGTTGTGAAGCAGTTTCAGCTTCTCGGGATAACACATGTTGTTCTCGGTCAAAGGTAAGCCTTATCTCTCGTTGAGAAGAGCTTTGAGATGCCCGTGATGTAGCTCGTCTCGCTCTGTCAGCTGCTAATTGCATCTCTCTCTCGGGAGAGCTTTCATTGGCTCGAGAAGTTGAGGCACTAACTCTCATAGAGTTTAACCGATGTGCTCTTTCCTCTGCCGATTCTTGAGAACGCCTATTTCTCATTCTCTTAGCTTCTCTCGAATTTCGAGATAAAGATAATCGTTTTTTAGGTGGCATTGATCGGCAAATGAAAATAAAGCTAAAACGTAAATGAAAATAAAACTAATATAAAAAAAAGTGAACGTAAATTAGCCAAAACTTACCTACCGGTATCTAAAAATCTATGCGTACCTACTACTACTTCACCTAAAAAAAAAATGTAAACTATTAATAATTTGTAATTTGAACGAATATTTAAACACTACTAAAATAACTAATACCTATTTTATAAAAAAACAACAAAAGAAATCTAAAAATAAATTATCAAAGACTATAACTGTCAATAAGGTCGAACGCTCTGAACGTCTATTCGCATCAACAGGCAAAAATTGTATGAAGCTCGCGCTCGCGCTCGGACGCCCCGCCTTTTTATACCTTCGGCCGCGAGACGCGTCGAGAGTGATTCAGTATTCACGCGCGATGGCTTATTATTAGCGTATTTCATGTATAACTTTGGTGTTTCTATACCGATTTCTATGATTCTTTTTTTATGGAATAGTTAATAATGTTAACTTTTTTAATTAGGGATTACTGAGAGTGTTATAAACGTAAGAATAGACAAATATACCTAATCAGAAAGCTTCGAACTGCTAAGCTATCGGGAGTTACACGTGTTATTGTGAGTCAACCATAAAAGATAGACATATGCTGTTGTGGGATATTTTTTATATAATTTTAAGGAGAACATTTCCGTCATACATGATTTCTGTGTAGCTTTAACCATTAACGTTGCACACGCGACGGAAGCTTAAAAAATGGAGTAACTTCTCCCGTTTTCCCAACATTTCCCTTCACTGCTCTGCTCCTATTGATTGTAGCGTGATGAAAAGTATACTATAACCAGCTCAGGAGTATGAAAAATAATTGTACCAAGTTTCGTTAAAATCCGTCGAGTAGTTTTTGTTTCTATAACGGTTATACAGACAGACAGACAGACAGACAGACAAAAATTTACTGATTGCATTTTTGGCATCAGTATCGATCCCTAATCACCCCCTGATAGTTATTTTGGAAATATATTTCATGTACAGAATTGACCTCTCTACAGATTTATTATAAGTATAGAAGATTTTGCTGTACCCTGACAGGGTCTACAACGGCTCTTTGCTATAAGCCTTTTGTGAACATCTGTATACCTTATAGAATACAAATAAATGAATATGAATATGAAGATTTTGCTAAAGATTATGCTAATAAATTGCTATTCATAATAGTAGCATCCAGAGCAGTGGCACAGTGGTAAAAGGGCCGCGACTTACGCGTTGTAGGTCGTAGGTAGAACCCAGACAGAGGATTTACTTTTAAATTATACACAGCGCCTTCATATCGTAGCAATAAGGGTTATTTTCGTAGCGCAAAATGATACTGCTGTACTGATATGACTGAGGTTGACTTTACCAAATACAATGTCTTTGGGGTATATACCTACCTCAGAAGATAGGTACATGTTGCGTTTATCACGCGAACCAATCAAGACACATTTATTTTCAATCGACAGACATGTAGGTACTTTCTGATAATGATCTCGCGATAAAGTCAAGAGGTACTTCTTCTGTAAAGCCTGGACATAGAAAAGACCCTCGTCTCTGTCACCCTGTTTCCTAACAGGCAGTTAAGAGAAAAGAGGGCTAGACAATTTTGATTTTATTTATTTGCTGTATTTTTAAAGTACCTATGCAAAATGAATTGCTCTTGTACCAGAATAGGAATCTAAAAGGCCTCATTTACGGAGACAAGAACGGCGCGCGTCGCGTGCGGCGTGGCGTCTCGCGGCGCGTCGTACCATTTTCTGTTTACGGAGCGGCGGCGCGTCAAGCGGCACTTATCATCGCACGCGTAAACACAAACGTATGGCAATATAAGACGTTGTTCATAGAGACGCGGGGCGGGAAGCATGGCGGTGCCCGCCGCTGCGCCCGCGGCGAATCCTCAAGCGTGTAGCAAAGCACGCGGCGGGCAACGCTGCGGCGCACGCGGGATACTCAATCAAACCGACCGGTTTTAGGTTAGCGGAAGATGGGAGAGCAAATTAAATTAATTAGTAATTACTAATAATTAATTATTAATTAATTGCGTTCTGCAATTTCCAAATATGACTGGCAGAAGATTCCGCCGCGGGCATCGCTTCATCGAGAATTGCCGCTGCGTGCGCCGTCGCGATAAATGCCGCATGAGACGCGGGCGGTGCCAGCCGCGGGCTCGGCCGCAAAAAACGCTCCATTTCAAGCAAACGCGTCTAAAATCGCTTCTCCGTAAACGCACTCATACAACGCCATATGTTTGAATTTAGTGCGGGCCGCGCCGCACAACGCGACGCGCGACGCCCCGCGTCTCCGTAAATAAGCACTAAGAAAGAAAGAAAGAAAAGAAAGAAAGAAAGAAAAGACGTTTATTTGCGGTAAACATGACGCACAAAAGAACATAAAAACAAAATAAAGAAAAAAAACAATAAGTAATGGTTGACATGCGTCACATCCACGCAAAACGGCTATCGCTCAGCATTATGCTGCGACCCTATGCAAGGGAAAGGGAAATCACTGTCCTACTTTTAAGTAACGTCATTACTTAATATTCCATTTTATTTATGTCGGTTCGAGGATGGTTCCATTACATATCGACACCCATTCGTACTTCGGAAAACATGTTAAGTCGTTGGTCCCGGCTGTCATTTGTTACGGATAGTCAGAAGTCTGAATTTTTGACAGCCATTCTTACCAAGGGGTATCGTGTTCGCCAGTCACTGGGTTGTGGAGGTCAGATACGTAATCGCTCAATATATAATCAACAATAATCAATCAATAAACAAACATTAATCAATACATATGTACATAATCAACCTATAACGTTCCCACTGCTGAGACACAGGCCTCCTCTCTGTGAGAGGGAGTGGGCCGTAATCCACCACGCCGGCCCGGTGCGGGTTGGTAGATGTCACATGTCTTCGAAGTTTTGGTTCTAGGACATGTCGGTTTCCTCACGATGTTTTCCTTCACCGTTTTGAGAGCAGTGGCGATAAAATAAATTACGCAAAATAAAGTGCCTGTCTGGGTTCGAACCTACGAACTAACACTTGTAAGTCGCGGCTGTTAGCACTAGGCCACCACTGCTCTTATTCTCTAATTAATCAATATTCAGCTGCATTTGATTAGACTGGAAGCTGACCCCAACGTAGAACTGGGAAAAGGCTAGGCAGATGATGACTCATTATAAGACGGCACGGTTGGCGCAGTGGTTAAGCGATTGACTGCTGCGCTGCGTGTCGCGGGTTCGATTCCCGCACGGAACAAATATTTGTATGACCTACTAGTAGTTGTTCCGGGTCTGGCTGTTTGTGTATGTGAGTTTAAATGTTTTTAAACGCTCCCACATTACAGGAGAAATTCCTAGTAACTACTAAGGGCAACGTTTAAAAAATATATATATATATAGGGTCGCCATTCAGTCTGGTAGTGCCAATGCCAATAAACATATACACTTTACACCACAGCAAATATAGGTACATCATTTTAAATGGCACTTATACATGAATAAATACTTAATAAACTTTGAATGCATCACTCTGCTGACCTTATTAAAGTGGAACAAGGCTCAATAATACAATGTCAATGTGGAGGAAAAAGTGGCGAGCCAAATATTTGTTTAATTCTTAACGTATTGCATATCACTAAAACCATACTTATAAATTACGCAAAAAGAATACAAATGTTCAAATAGTATATACTAGTATATACAGGTATTTAGATTAAAAATGCTGTGACTTGCAAATGATATGATGCCTATTTTTTGCGGTTTTTTGTGGACATCAAAGAAAAGATAGCTATGTATTGAGATGGATGATATGGTTGAAAAGGAAGTCAACACAGATATGACAGCTGTGTATAAGAAAAAGATAAATAGAGAAACGGCAGGAGACGAGAGCGGCTTGTGAAAGGCGTCATTGCTGAAAGTACTACTGAAAAGTCCGGGAAAGTATTACCGCTGCACATATTTTGCCACTTAGCAAAGGACATTGCTCTGCGCCCATATATTGTTCGCCCTGGAACCAAGAGCATCGGAAAAATATGTGTTGTATTGTCGATCATTAGTCAACTCCTATAAGATCTTATTTGTATAGCAGACTAGCTGCTGAATAGATATATTTAAAAAAAATGATCAAATTTTGAAGTTATAATCGAACTATAACAACGAATATTAGGTATAGTTTTGCATAGCTCCGAGTGATTTTTAAGAAACTAAAAAACAATAACATAATATATTTAGATATTTTTTGTACCTACCTAGATAATTAGGTATCTATGCAGTTTTTTTCTAAAGCCTAAGTGTATGTAAATGCAACGTTTAAATGCATAGAATCTAATTAACATAGGTACCTACCTGTATTCTTAGCATTGGTTTTGGAATGAGATAAAATGTTTGTGTGTATTAATGTAAAAATAATGCGGTTTCCTTAGATGATAGTGGTGATGTAGCGTGGTAGATAGATGGCGGTAGTGTGCATTGATAAATGGCTGAGCTCTTGAGTGACTTTTCTAGTGATTCAGATTCAAAAATATGCAACAATTCATTAAAAATTCGATCGATCGATTGCAATCGTTTGTGCATCCCTAATCTTTTTAGATACGACTTGACGTTTGGCGAAGATGGCGGCGATTATTGTTATTAGTCGCGTAAAATACTTTAAAATGTTCATTTTGGCATGCAGCTAGTCCGTGTTACAAAAGTATTTGCAACTAATATCTACCTATAATAAATTATCGTGTATGTCCGATATTTCTTGTGCACAGGGCGATTCTGGACAATGTCCTTTGCTGCTTTCCATTTTGAATGACATAAATGTGAAAACATGAATGGAAATAGTCCCATTCCATGAACGCAAACATTGCAACGTTTTTCCTATCCTATCCTATCATAGGGTGGCATACATCGACGCGCAAACTGTAACCATGAATACATGATTTAAGTAGTTAACTTTTTTACCTGAACTCGATGTGTATATACAGACGCCAGCACATCAAGCTACTACAACCTGTCAAATTTCTTTAATAGATTTTCAACTTTATCGCTATAGCATTAGGGTTCAAGGTTGATTGAGAAAATTTGACAGTTTCTTGTAGCTTGACCTGCTGGCGTCTGTACAAACTGTCTTTAATTTTTGTAATTGGTTTTATACCGTTTTAATTAAAGAAAGAAATAAATATATAATAATAAATTATTCTAGTTTCATAGAAAAGTGAAATACCGATACGGCCAAAATGTATGTAACAGGTTTTGTTGTTTCAATTACTGACGAAGAAGGGCGTAAAATTTTTGGTCGGTTATTTTAAAAAAATTGGTTCATAATTATGTATTGAATCCATGGGAGCAGGCTGCGCGGCGATGTCCCTGCCGGTATACCTGACCTATACTCCAAGAGCAGCATCCTACTATCCCGTTCAATATATCACCTACTATACAATATTGCTCAACCTCACCATAGTCCTATATTGTCTATGCTTTGACCTCATTCTTTTCGCATAAATCTTGCCAAAACAATACCTCAATATTATACTAACCTTTACATGTAAACAACTCTTTGTAAGGAAATGATTTTCCTTATATACCTCAAGGCGTCGTTTACGATTTTTAAGGCTGGTGACAGTGACATTAAAGATGATATAAAATGCATACCAAATAGGGGTTTGAGGTTATAGAGTGACGTCATTATGATACGTAGTTCGCATGTGGCGATGTAGATGCCGCCACAAGGATAACTGCTTAAAGTGCCTTCTTTCTTGAAGCGAGTAGGTACTGGTAAGGCTGACGTAGATATTGGGTTAATTCCCGTTAGTACTGTCTTGTGTGTTTCACCACTAGGAAAAAGTACCTATACCTATTCAAATTTTATTTATGTTTCAAATTGACGTTCTTTCAAGTTAAACAAAATATCAACATTATTTAATGGCAATTAAGTTGATTTCAGAGGGAAGTATAACTATTTAAAAAGTTATAAAAATGTTTGAAGTTGTAGCGTAAACTGAACTTTATTGTGTAGGAATTAAAGTTATTATTCCATAAACACATATTTGTTTACATTTTTGGCGTATATGTCGCGATATTAGATTAGTTAAGTGGTGAATTAATAGAATTTTCCCTTACATCCCGGCACCGCTCATTAAGTAGTATATGTATTCAGGTAACCTATTATAATAAAAGTGTTTTTGGCTTTTTCTATTGGGAATTGCTCGGTAGCAGCTCGGAGTCTGGAGTCGTGCCCAGCTGGCAGTGATGGTTCTGTGGTAACGGCTGCGACTTAGTGCCTTTTCACATGCATACAGTCACGGCCTGGTCACCGTGCCGTGTACAGCCCAGGCGACACATGGGACCTTGTGAACGCTGTCTATGTAGCTCAAGATGTACTGTTAAGCTACAATTAAAGAGATGGGAACTTGTCAAAGTAAAAGCACGTGCTACACTGAGTGACGTTTATAGATCTCGGCCATACTGCTTGTTTATAACAAGTGCTTTTTACCTGTAGCTTAAAATATCCGTTCTTTACCGTTTCGAGTTAAGTTTATTTGGTGATGATGCAGTTTAAAGTTACCACATTCAATTCCGTGAGCTTAAAATAAAATGAGACTCATGCAATATATTTTAAGGCTTCGTGCAGGTTATTGACATTTAAAGGAACCCAAGTCCGGGTTTGTGAAAGTTTTGTGTATTATATTTTGCGGTTATTTATCATTATTGAGGGGCCCGTGGCTAAATAATAACAGCCGCACAGGTCGATCGGTCAGGTTAAGTTACGCTTGCCGCGGTTGGTCTGTGGATGGGTGACCATCTTTACATACCGAGACCCCTCCTTGCCTCGGAAAGCACGGTAAGCCGTTGGTCCCGGCTGTCATTCGTGGATCTTTGTCAGTCGTTACGGGTAGTCAGAAGCCCGAAAGTCTGACAACCAGTCTTACCAAGGGGTATCGTATTACCCAGTAACTGGGTTGTGGAGGTCAGATAGGCAGTCGCTCCATGTAAAATACTGGTATTCAGCTGCATCCGGTTAGACTGGAAGCCGACCCCAACATAATTGGGTAAAAATGTTAGGCAGATGATATCATTATTGATCCAAGAGACAGTTTCGGGTTTCATTTTTTTACGTCATTGTTATTCAGTGAACATTAAAAAATGGAACTCGTTGGAAAAACGGTTTTGGGTATTAGGCGGCCCGCCGTCAAAACAAAGGTAAACTGAGATGTCATTGCACCTAATGCTAGGGATTGACACTAATGACAGCTCACTTCACCTAAGTGTTCCCGGTGCGATTTTTACAGAATAGATCGGCTGTTTTGTGTTTTGTTGTATTCGGAGCCGTTCATCACCAAGCAACTACAACTACTTCATCTACTACTAACTAGCTTCATCTTTCTGACTGACCGACCCCTTGAAAAACAACCGACTTCCAAAAACGACACTACAAAGTGAAAACTAACTTTAATTTCGGAAGTCGGTGTCGTTGGGTTCGCATTTTCGTTCTTTGCCACCGACTTCCGAAATTAAAGTTATTTTTCACTTTGTAGTTTTTGTCGTCGGTTGTTTTATTTTTTACAAACAAGTTTTTATTTTTCACTTTTAAGTTGTAATTTTTACCAGTAATTTTGGTTTAAAAACCAAACTACTGAACCGTTTTTGATGAAATTTCTATGGAACCATTTGGGAAGAACAACAAAAGAATTTTAAAAATCGGTTGGCAAGCGACGGAGTTATGCGCGAAGAAACATAAAAAAAATAATAATAATACAAACATCCGAATTGAGAACCTCCTCCTTTTTTAGAAGTCGGTTAACAATTCAAAAGTGCCTGTAATTGGTTTATCCAAACTAATATTATAAATGCGAAAGTAACTCTGTCTGTCTGTCTGTCTGTCTTTGCTTCACGCCTAAACTACTGAACCGATTTGTGTGAAATTTGGTACAGACATAGTTTGGAACTTGAGAATGGACATAGGATAGTTTTTATTACAAAAAATAAAATAAAAAATAAAATTTATTCCGGACATACAGCGCCATCTATTGGTCAATAGTCGGCATCAATTCAGTACTGAAAATTCATCGGAAAAATGTAAATAAATAGTAAGAACTATTTGGGTAAAACCAAAAATCTGCCGGAAGTCACTATTCCACGCGAACGAAGTCGCGGGCAAAAGCTAGTTTGAAATAAATGCTTTGGGTTTGAGTTTGACCTTGCAAAGTGAACAATTATCACATCAAGATCTCTTTGCCGTCCAAAATAGACCCGATCATTTGACCGATTTTCGAGACTTTCAAGATTGTTGACTAATAAATAAATACGTCATTCAATCACCTTGTTAGTAATACTAATAAAACAATAATGGTTTTCAAAGTTACTCATTTTAATGTCCATTGCGCAATGTATTGCAAAATAAAATATTATCGAATGCAAAAAAAATGCGTTTCGCCTTTACATTTGCAAAATCCTTCAAACTTGTTTTGCGAACTTTGCCTGTTCTTTATTATGCCTCCCAAAAAGGAATCAATTAGTTTTGAGGTCAAGATACGGTACTGGAGTTTATTTTCGGATATTTTTTTTTATTGACATGCATAATATATTATGCAAAAATATCCGTAGGTGAGTAGGTTGGAACAAAATTAGATTTTGACCATAGATTTTGTTGACCTTTACACTTTTAGGTAGTAGTGTATTATTGGGTCGTAAGCAGCACTCACGTCGGTTCGTCTGACCTTCGCTTGAGTGGTTTATAATAAATTTGTTTTGTCATTTCATTTGTGCACGATTGGAAAAGAAATAGCTCTGATGAAAAATGTTTGAATAACGGACGCTATCGAATCATTACGCTATTATTAAAAAGCATGAAAAGAACCTCCATAAAAGAGAGTCACACGAAAATGACATGGTCTGTAACCTGCACGAAAGTAGGCAAGTATAGCTTGCATGCCATTGCATATTGGAGGCATGTGGATTTCGTGCTTTCGTGCGTGACTAGGTAATATTTGACATAGATACACTTGCAGTCATATCATCACCTTTTCTCAACTATGTTGGGGTTGGCTTCCAGTCTAACCGGATGCAGCTGAATACCAGTATTTTACATGGAGCGACTGCCTATCTAATCTCCACAACCCAGTTACTGAGTAATACGATACCCCTCGGTAAGACTGGTTGTCAGATTTTCGGGCTTCTAACTACCCGTAACGACTGTCAAAGATCCACGAATGACAGTCGGGACTAACGGCTTAACGTGCTTTCCGAGGCACCGAGGGGTTTTGGTATGTGTTTCTTTGTGTTCGCACTCTTAGCCTTGTAGCAGAGGAGATGGACATTTTTGCCTGTGCACTGAGTGAATTCAAAAGGATAACATTACATGTAATAAGTTTTAGAAAGTAAATTGATATTATTATGTTTGCTTCACTATTGCATTGGGTTGTACCTGTAATAATAGTTGTAAGTGATTAAATAAATAAATAAATAAAATGTAAAAATTGTCACCCAACCACGGAACAACCGCGGCAAACATCGACCCGTGCGGCTGATATTATATCCAAGAAGTTATGTATCATACCAAATCGAGGGAAGAGACAAATAAGCCTTAGGCCTCATTTACGGAGACGCGGGGCGTCGCGCGTCGCGTGCGGCGTGGCGTCTCGCGGCGCGTCGTTCGATTTTCTGTTTACGGAGCGGCGCGGCGGCGCGTCAAGCGGCACTTACCATCGCACGCGTAAACACAAACGTATGGCAATATAAGACGTTGTTCATAGAGACGCGGGGCGGGAAGCGTGGCGGTGCCCGCCGCTGCGCCCGCGGCGAATCCTCAAGCGTCTAGCAAAGCACGCGGCGGGCAACGCTGCGGCGCACACGGGATACTCAATCAAACCGACCAGTTTTATGTTAGCGGAAGATGGGAGAGCAAATTAAATTAATTACTAATAATTAATTAATTGCGTTCTGCAATTTCCAAATATGACTGGCAGAAGATTCCGCCGCGGGCATCGCTTCATCAAGAATTGCCGCTGCGTGCGCCGCCGCTATAAACGCCGCGTGAGTCGCGGCGGTGCCAGCCGCGGGATCGACCGCAAAAAACGCTCTATTTCAAGCAAACGCGTCTAAAATCGCTTCTCCGTAAGCGCACTCATAAAACGTCATATATTTGAATTTAGTGCAGGCCTCCGTAAATGAGCACTAAGCTATCAAAGACCATATTGGATAATTCCTCAAATCTATGTTGATGTGTATTCAAGCGTTCGTATCTTAAACCGATGATCCGCGAATTAGTTCTGTAGTTACCACAGTAGCTACCTTTCTGGGTCATTTGCCAGGTTGAGGTCAAATCGAAGGTCGTTATGCGTGAATGGGTGAGGCCTGTAATTGATTTAGGTAAAGTCAGGGAAAGGGAAATTAATTATTTATTATATTATTATTGATAACTAATTTAATTATCCGTATACTCAAATTACAATCTTCATTCGTTGACGGTCGCATGAGTTATAACACGATAATTATTTCCTTCATTCAGCTGAATGAAGGAAATAATTATGGATTAATAATTAAGGAATTAATTATTAATAATTATTATAATCCTCCAGGCCGAATTTCGGCCATGGCGGCAAATCTCAGCGGAGACTAGTCATCGACGCGGGAGATATACACAGGTGCACAGACACGGTCGATGGCAATCCGACACGACGGGAGATAGATCAGGCGCAGGACCACCGGGTTAACTAACTTTCGGAGGCACAGGGGTATAACAACCTGCCAGGGCCGCGGGTTGTTAGAAAGAGATACAGTGGCCCCTGGCACTGGCAACTGAAGGAACACGGGTGGGTTTTAGTCAGTACAAGTCTGACACGCCCTTCCGCTCAGCCCAGAGCGGGAGAGGTAATTTGACGATTTCCCAACCAAAAAAAAAAAAGGGGGTGTATAACCCCGCCAACTTCCAAACTCCGGGCTGTTAATGAGAAATTCCTAAAGGAAAAACGCAATAACACCTTACCCGACCTGGGAATCGAACACAAGACTCCACGCTCAGCAGATGCGCTTGCGACCACTGGACAATCGGGGTAGTCAAGTGAACATGTCGGAACTTTTCTAGATTAATCACGCTTCATGCTACTTAGATGACATCATCATCATCAGCGATTTGCGAAGATATTTAAATCATCATGTTGGACAAAAGTACTATGTTATTATTAGTAGACAAAAAAACGCTACCGGCTAAGTTTTTACCTAATCAAATTCTTGTAATTTTTTTTTTTTTTTTTTTAGTTTTATGGTCCACGATGTGTTAGGGATGGGACCCAAACAAGATAACTGTGATGAAGAAACGTGTTATTCATATCTTATCAGCTAAAAGAATTCGTTACAAATCCTGGGCCATTTCCAAACACAGTACAACAACCGACGTTCAGTAATTAATTCCTTAATCACTCCGTTTGATATAAGCTTAGCAACCGCTGTCTGACGTCATCAAAGAACTTAGCAACCGCCTTTTGACGTCATTATAAAACAAGTGCCTTTCCACCAGACGTCTGATGATCCCAAAGATATGTTACCCACATATCTATACATATAATAAAATTGTAGAAAAGTGGTGTCTGTACAATGGAAATATATTAAAAAAAAGTAGCAGGGGTTGTTGTTATATCGATACCGAACCCGAAATTGTAATTAATTTTTTTTTTGTCTGTTTGTCGGTTTGTCTGTTTGTCTGTGTGTTTGTGCACGCTAATATCAGAAACGGCTTATTCGATCTAGATACGGTTTTCACTAATATATTTTAATAAGCTTCACTTAACATTTAGTGTTTATTTCATGTCAATCGGTTCATAAATAAAAAAGTTATGTCAATTTAAAGAATCACGGCGAACATTTTTGTTAAGGTATTCTATCAGAGTACGTACAGGCCTCGCGCCTGCGTGTCCGTGGCTATATAAAGCGCGCTGAGAACCGCGTCGCTAACCCCCCGACCCTTGCCCGCTGAAGTGCCAGCCCGCGCCGTAGCTGAGCCTGTAGCTTTAAATTCCCCGACTGAGACCTCTGAGTTTGTTTCGGCCTTTCTTCTCAGAGATAGTCCTAGGAAACGCCGCGCTCATCAAAGCATTAATAATACTAATTCGATCCAGCCTGTCCCCTTGCTGCCCTCTCCCAGCGACGCCCTAAGCCGAGGTTCGTACCCCACAGGGGGTGCCCTTAGCGTGCAGTCACTTAGTTTTAATCTAGATGCTGACTGGAGCCTGGCTGGAGGCTTTAAGAATTCTTAAGGCAACCACAGGATAGTCCGGTTGTAGTCACGACCTCTCAAGGTCAACTACGAGATGCCATTCATAAAAAAAAAACGCACCGCTGCCATAAGGATTCAGTTTAATCGTAGCGAACGCACGTATCCTGGAGAGTATAGACGAATTCGATTATTGCGATTCACTTGAATACTGACTGTTTGCATATTTCATTTATTTATATTTTAGGGTTTGTAGGTTAGGTTCTTTTTCTTAATTTTCTTTAAAATTTTGTAAATAAATATTGTAAGTATTTGGTATAGGTTAGGCGGTTCTTTCCTTGATTTTTGGGTATTTACTTATCTTAATTTTTATTTAGGGTTTGTAAATAAATATTGTAAGCATTTGTTATAGGTTAGGCATTTCTTTCATTGATTTTCTTTATTAAGTATAAGTTCATTCATTAGCTCAGGGTAGTAATAAATTTTGTCTAGCAATTCTTTTGTTTTATAAAGTTAGTACACACGGCTACACATCAAGCTATGCAAAACCAGTATTGGCTGACCGTTCATTGTGAGAAAATATCATACAAAGTGAGGCCAAGACAAACTGGTTTTGTATAGCTTCTGCTAATCTGTAATTATTTATAATTTAATTATAATATAACTGTGTGTTAAGTAGTAAGTACTATTTTATTGTAAAAATGCCTCAAAGAAGATCCAACCTCTCCCAATGTAGCAGAAATGCTAAAAGGATGAAATTAGTTCGATCACAGGAATCTGAGGAAGGTCGTGAGGCAAGGCTCTCTGCCACTCGGCAACATCAGACTAGGTTTCGTGCTGCAGAAACTTCGACTCAGCGAGAATCTCGACTGAGTTCAAATCGTTCTCGAATGATGACAACTCGAAATAGGGAAAACGGGGAACAACGAAAGGCACGTTTATCTGTCGATCGCGAAGCTCACGCGCTATCGCGTGAGTCTGAGACTTCTGCGAACCCATACTGCTTCTTAGAAATTTAAGCCCCCCAAAACTTTGCAATGACACCAGGTTAAAAGTGACCAATTTACAACGAAATCTGATAGAAGCAGAGATTTTAACAGGGTGTGGAAAAGGTGAAAGTGTTTTCATTCCTCGGATTCCTCTCATTCCAAAACATTTTCCATTTAGTTTTAAACGAGTCCAGTTTCCAGTCAGCCTATGTTTTGCGATGACAATTAAAAAAGCCCAAGGTCAGACGCTGAAAGTGTGGGTGTAGATCTAAGTATCAGCTGTTTCTCGCATGGTCAGTTGTATGTGGCTCTGTCACGGGTTAGCAATCCTAGGAGCCTGTATGCTTTCATCCCCGATGGCCATACGTCAAATATCGTATACAGAGAAGCATTACTGTAAAGTAAATTTTTAGCTACCCAAACGACGGTATATGTAATTTAAAATATGCTGCCCGAAAAGTCACTATTCCACGCGGACGAAGTCGCGGGCACAGCTAGTTACATAATAAATAGAGTAATAAAGGCCACTTCTCGATAAATTGATAGTCTAGTACATACTCGTACATCACTTTTTATGTTCTGGTTACTGTACGTTAAGATTCAATTTCCGCTAGGAATTTACACCTAAACCCTTTGCCATTCATTCACATAACATCATGCCTGTTTTCCCCGTAGAGGTAGGCACGAGTGCGCCTACAGTGTTGCCCGATTGAAGTTTTATGGCAGCTCGAAACATGAGACGAGTCGCTGAGCTGTAACAAATTCACCTGTCAGTGGGGGTCACCTCCTTCTGCGAAGCAGTCATGCTAGCGAAGGAGGTGGCGGGGTGGACGAGGGAACAAACCTCACGCCTCAGCCGCCGCGGGAGACGCTCCGGGCGTCGGGAGCCGCGTGACGACTCCCGGCCACCGTAGGCGCGGGCCTGCGGGCGGAGAGTAATGGGTAACTCACCGTCCGATCAGGACCAGGCCCGTGCCGGACGGCGCGTATGTGTTCCACGCGCGCCTCAAAGAGATGTCAGCAATAGTGACGGGGCCCGATAGGACCGAAGCCTACCAGGGTAGCGGGATCGTCCGAAAGGGTTACCGCTGCCCTGGAACATAATGGGCTAAGGAAGGAACACGGGTGGGTTTTAGTCAGTAAGAGTCTGACACTCCCTTTCGCACAGAACAGATATTTATCTGTTCTGTGCCCTTTCGCTCCACCCAGAGCGAGAGGGGGTCATTTGATGATTTCCCATCCACAAAAAAAAAAGTGGGGGTTAGAGCTATAAAGTTTGAATCGGGCTGTAGGTACACACGGCTACACATCAAGCTATGCAAAACCAGTATTAGCTGACCGTTCATTGTGAGAAAATATAATACAAAGTGAGGCCAAGACAAACCGGTTTTGTATAGCTTAACGTGTAGCCGTGTGTACCTGCACCGACATGTCGCTAGTTATGTTTAAGTTCCATGTAATATGGGGAGTCTATTATTTCTATCAACCGGGCACCCATCTAGACTCCGGACTGGAAAATTCCTGATGGAAACCTGAACCTGAACCTGAACACCTTGACTTACCTAGGAGTTAAATCCAGGACCTCATGCTCAGCTGTAGCGCTGCGACCACAGGACCAACGAGGCAGTCTGACTTCTTCTTTACGAGACTGAGTGGGTCGTAATCTACAACGCGAGCACAGTTTGATTTGTTACACGTCTTTGAATTATTGATTCTAGGACACGTCCTTACCTCGTGTTATTTCCTTTTTAACTTTCTATAGCAGTAGTCATAATACCAATAATAAATTTTTAAATAATATTATTAAGAAAAAAATATTTGATTTTATGAATGTTTGTTTGTTACGCTTTCACGTTAAAACGGCTCAACGGATTTAGATGAAATTTGGCACATTGGTAGGTCATGACCTGGAGAAGGATAGGCTACTTTTCATCCTGGATCGCAGATGAAGTAGGCGGTAACAGCTTGTAGTAAATAATGCGCCTACCGTGCTTAAACCAACGACTTCGTTACCATCGGGACACTAATGCTGGTGCATCCTGTTGCAATAATTGAACATCGTCCTTTCAAAGTCAAATCATTTATTTCAACTAGGCCATTAAAAGGCACTTTTGAACGATAATATTCACGACCAACCCACTTCCAATCCAACCAATCTCACTGTCTAGTGTCTGCAGTAGTAATATCTATACATATAATAAAATTGTAGAAAAGTGGTGTCTGTACAATGGAAATATATTAAAAAAAAGTAGCAGGGGTTGTTGTTATATCGATACCGAACCCGAAATTGTAATTAATTTTTTTTTTGTCTGTTTGTCGGTTTGTCTGTTTGTCTGTGTGTTTGTGCACGCTAATATCAGAAACGGCTTATTCGATCTAGATACGGTTTTCACTAATATATTTTAATAAGCTTCACTTAACATTTAGTGTTTATTTCATGTCAATCGGTTCATAAATAAAAAAGTTATGTCAATTTAAAGAATCACGGCGAACATTTTTGTTAAGGTATTCTATCAGAGTACGTACAGGCCTCGCGCCTGCGTGTCCGTGGCTATATAAAGCGCGCTGAGAACCGCGTCGCTAACCCCCCGACCCTTGCCCGCTGAAGTGCCAGCCCGCGCCGTAGCTGAGCCTGTAGCTTTAAATTCCCCGACTGAGACCTCTGAGTTTGTTTCGGCCTTTCTTCTCAGAGATAGTCCTAGGAAACGCCGCGCTCATCAAAGCATTAATAATACTAATTCGATCCAGCCTGTCCCCTTGCTGCCCTCTCCCAGCGACGCCCTAAGCCGAGGTTCGTACCCCACAGGGGGTGCCCTTAGCGTGCAGTCACTTAGTTTTAATCTAGATGCTGACTGGAGCCTGGCTGGAGGCTTTAAGAATTCTTAAGGCAACCACAGGATAGTCCGGTTGTAGTCACGACCTCTCAAGGTCAACTACGAGATGCCATTCATAAAAAAAAAACGCACCGCTGCCATAAGGATTCAGTTTAATCGTAGCGAACGCACGTATCCTGGAGAGTATAGACGAATTCGATTATTGCGATTCACTTGAATACTGACTGTTTGCATATTTCATTTATTTATATTTTAGGGTTTGTAGGTTAGGTTCTTTTTCTTAATTTTCTTTAAAATTTTGTAAATAAATATTGTAAGTATTTGGTATAGGTTAGGCGGTTCTTTCCTTGATTTTTGGGTATTTACTTATCTTAATTTTTATTTAGGGTTTGTAAATAAATATTGTAAGCATTTGTTATAGGTTAGGCATTTCTTTCATTGATTTTCTTTATTAAGTATAAGTTCATTCATTAGCTCAGGGTAGTAATAAATTTTGTCTAGCAATTCTTTTGTTTTATAAAGTTAGTACACACGGCTACACATCAAGCTATGCAAAACCAGTATTGGCTGACCGTTCATTGTGAGAAAATATCATACAAAGTGAGGCCAAGACAAACTGGTTTTGTATAGCTTCTGCTAATCTGTAATTATTTATAATTTAATTATAATATAACTGTGTGTTAAGTAGTAAGTACTATTTTATTGTAAAAATGCCTCAAAGAAGATCCAACCTCTCCCAATGTAGCAGAAATGCTAAAAGGATGAAATTAGTTCGATCACAGGAATCTGAGGAAGGTCGTGAGGCAAGGCTCTCTGCCACTCGGCAACATCAGACTAGGTTTCGTGCTGCAGAAACTTCGACTCAGCGAGAATCTCGACTGAGTTCAAATCGTTCTCGAATGATGACAACTCGAAATAGGGAAAACGGGGAACAACGAAAGGCACGTTTATCTGTCGATCGCGAAACTCACGCGCTATCGCGTGAGTCTGAGACTTCTGCGAACCCATACTGCTTCTTAGAAATTTAAGCCCCCCAAAACTTTGCAATGACACCAGGTTAAAAGTGACCAATTTACAACGAAATCTGATAGAAGCAGAGATTTTAACAGGGTGTGGAAAAGGTGAAAGTGTTTTCATTCCTCGGATTCCTCTCATTCCAAAACATTTTCCATTTAGTTTTAAACGAGTCCAGTTTCCAGTCAGCCTATGTTTTGCGATGACAATTAAAAAAGCCCAAGGTCAGACGCTGAAAGTGTGGGTGTAGATCTAAGTATCAGCTGTTTCTCGCATGGTCAGTTGTATGTGGCTCTGTCACGGGTTAGCAATCCTAGGAGCCTGTATGCTTTCATCCCCGATGGCCATACGTCAAATATCGTATACAGAGAAGCATTACTGTAAAGTAAATTTTTAGCTACCCAAACGACGGTATATGTAATTTAAAATATGCTGCCCGAAAAGTCACTATTCCACGCGGACGAAGTCGCGGGCACAGCTAGTTTTAATAAAACAGGTGTAAAAAGACGTTTAAAGAAGCGGAGAGTCACTTGTTCTTCTCGTTATGGTGTTAATTCTGGTTTTGAAAATATTGAAGGTTTTTAAAAGTCTCTCAAAACGGTGAAGGATTGCGTTGTCAGGAAACCGTCATATCCTAGAACCACAAGATTGCATCCAGCATTTAACTTTATCCTATGCCGATCCATATCTGCCACCGAATATTTTTTTGTTAAAAACATATTTATTTATTTTTATAACAATTGCTTGCTCCACTTACAGTAGACACCAAAGCGCAAGTTAACGACATAACAAAAAACTTGATACAAACGTTAAACATAGATGAACTTATGTTTCAACAAAAACTCGGTTCGAAGAACAATTACTAGTACCTATACATCTAGTAATCGTTCATCGAACTAAGTTTTTACACACTGTTTTCCTCAGGAAACTATTTGAAGTACCGTTGTATCAGAAGAACGCATGACTGTGTTAAATAAATTATATGTTTAAATAGTGTAATTGGATTCGGCCGTTCTATTTAAAATAAATAAATAAATCAGCTATGAATTCCTTCGAATGAATTTTCTTTTGAATTTTTCCGAAAACACCTACGTCAAATAATTCATTTTTTTTTTAAACATTCCATACAAAACTCAAACAAGAACCAATTTTCAGTCATTGCCATGTATTCTTATGTAAATCAAAGTAAAGTAATATGTTATTGCGAACAGCGACCATCGCGAATTTCTTCATGTCATGAATATATTTCAAACGTACAAATAGATAATATTCAAAAGTTGTTGACTGTTAAACGTTAATAACTAAGTACTATTATTGGTATTAGTTTCTACGTCGAAAACTAATAATTTTACTCAGTAATTGTTATTACCTAAAGAAGATTGTTGAAAAGCATAAGCACATCGTTATTCACCTTGTCCGTAGTTTAGTTACCCCGTTAATGGCAATGCAGCCTCACGCATACAGGCATGGACATGTACAGTCACGAGCACCAATATGTCAACACTCGGCAACTTTCAATTTCGATTTTTTCGTGAAATAACGAATGCAACGTTGAAATACGACACATTACATAAACACATGGGTACGAAAATGCTATGTTCGTAACAACATAAAATTTCATTAAAAAATTAAGAAGTAAATCGTCTTTGAATAAAGCCGAGTGTATACTTACTTTTGCTCGTGACTGTACACCTACTATAACTTATCCTCTACCTAAACTATAAGGGAAAACAAAAACAAACGTGATGTTTGGTTTAACCTCTACCCACTAGAATATTAAACTTGAAGGTAAACATAGAAGCCCAAAAACATTGTAACGAGAAACATTTTGTACAATAATTAACATATGCGGATAATAATATCCCTGGACATTTCACACAGCGCCATCTAGTCCCAAGCTAAGCAACCTAATGCTTGTGTTATGGTAACAAGATGGCTGATAAACTATATATATATATTTTTTTTTTTTTGTAAATACATACATTATTATAGATAGAAAAACACCCAGACTCAGAACAAATACATGTAGAACTTACAAATATTTGTTCTGTGCGGGAATCGAACCCGCGACACGCAGCGCAGCAGTCCGATCGCTCAGCCACTGCGCTAACCGTGTTGTCAAAAGCATGAATGTGGATGGCTATAAGAATAGGGGAAGACCAAAAAAACGATGGATGAACTGTGTGAAAAATGATATGGCTAGCAAGGACGAGATAACAACTAATAGAGGAGTCATCATCATCTGCTAAACCATTTCCCAACTACGTTAGGGTCGGCTTCCAGTCTAACCGGATACAGCTGAATACCAGTATTTTACATGGAGCGTAAAATACTGGTATTCAGCTGTATCCGGTTTGTGTCCTATCTGACTTCCATAACTCACTGACTGGATAATACGGGACCCATTGGTAAGACTGGTTGTCAGACTTTCGGACTTCTGAAGACCCTGACTGTCAAAGATCCACGAATGATAAGCGGGACCAACGGCTTTACGTGTTTTGCGAGGCACGGAGGAGTCGTGGGAACGACTAATAGAGAAATATGAAAGGGAAGAAGTGCACCGTCCTCAAATAAACTGGTATAAGGGTAAGAGTAACTCGTCATTTAACCCCTACTCAGAACTAACCCCTAACAGAAACACTTAGTAACCGTGGTGGGGACCACGGTTACTAAGTGTCTTTTGTAATTTTGACGTTCGAAAAGTGCTGATTCTTAGCCTAATTTGAATAAATGACTTTTGATTTGATTTGGTGAGAGTAGTATTCAGTTTTAATGTACTACCTGAAATATAATAATTTTAACAAAGGATTTATGGGGCTAATCCATTTAATTCCCCACAAAGCGATAAATTGACAGTCATCTTTCTTACAATTACCTAATTGTAAGAGAGATGGCTGACAATTTATCTGGAATATTTTAATCTCATCCTACTGTGGCCTGCTCTCAAATTACAGTCACCAAAGGATATCTCCTTTGATGACTGTACCACAGATTACTAAATAGTTACTACGACTGTACTTTGAGAGCAGGCACGAGTATATCCTATGACATTTGTTACTTACATATAAGTAACAAGGGTCATCGGATATACTCGTAGTTGAAGTTTAGTAAGATGATGATGGATGTTTTCGAATGAAATTTAATTTGATAAATAAACTCTTAATTTTCTGTTAATTAAATTTTATTAGAAAAGATTCATAGGTTTTTTACTAAACTTCAACTATATCCGACGACCCTAGTTAGTTATCTCTTTTGGTGACCGTACATAAACTTATTTCCAGCATTGGCTTTAATACTAAGTAATTGTTATTCGTTTGCAATGTTTTACCAAAGTGCAAATTAATTTATTCACGACAGCGATCTGGAAGTGGAATTCTTAGAAGGGAATCTAGGTTGCTACGTAATTAAATTAACTGTTTAAAAGTTTCAGTAGAAGTTAAAACTTTAAAGATCCGAACGTAATTGAACTCAAACTCAAATAATTTATTTCAATTAAACCATTTCAAGCACTTTTGAATTGTCAAAATTAAATAGTCGGTCAGTTAGTCAGAAAGTTGAAGCTCGCAAATTCCAAAACGTAGATCTCTATGGAGAAGAACAGGCAAGAAACTCCACGGACACACTTTTAAATCAAGATATTATTACAAAATCCTGAGTACATTATTCTTATTGCTTCTATATGTGAGAAGAATATAAAAAGAAACAATGTAAAATATAAAATAAAAAATTAAAGCCCTGGCAGTCAAGAGATGACCAGTCTCAACCGACGGCGCCCGTTCACGAACATGACGCGTAGATCAGCACCACCCAGCTCAACCATTTTGTAGGGAACCGAATGATCCAATACACGCGCCACCACCAGTGAGACATTAAAGTGAGCATGACATATTCTCAACTGTCATGCTCTTTCAAGTCAACATCAAAATATCATAAAATCGGATTATATGGTTCTTACATTTACAAAATTTAAAAAATGCTTCTAAATTATACAAAACTATAGGAATAATCAGGAAGAGGTATTTAATATTGAAGTATTAAGAATTAAATCTTGATTGAATAGATATAAACAGCCTTTGAAATGATGCTTGCATCTATACAAATCCGATCCTAACTTCCTAATAATATTATAAACGTGAAAGTTTGTATGGATGGATGTTTGTTACTCTTTCACGCAACTGTTTTTGCGTGAAAGAGTAACATCTATCCATCCATACAACAAGAACAGATTTAGATGAAATTTGGCGCACAAAAAGACCATGACCCGAGTAAGGACATAGGCTACTTTTCATCCTGGATCGCAGGCGAAGTTGCGGGCTGTTGCCTGCACCTTCACCTGCTTATGTTGCGAGCATTAAATATACCTAAATGTGAACGTAACTCTGTTTGTCTGCCTGTCTATCTGTTACCGTTTCACGCCTTAACGTCTGAACTGATTTGGATTAAATTTGGCACACAGGTAGGACAAAGATACTTTTTACCCCTGGAAGTACGGCTCTGGTTCCCGACTTCCATGCGGGTGAAGCCGCGGGCTGAATCTAGTATATAAAAATTAGTCCCAGAGGAGCAATTCTCGTAATTTAAAGAACGTTCACAGTCTGTCTCAGTCTCAATCTGTCAAAAATACCTCAAATTTCCCTACATTATGACAAGCTTTTTACATTTGTTTGTCGCCGAGATGACACTGCGACTAGATTTTGAACGTTTTAAATTACGAGAATTGGCGTTCTGGTGTTAAATATAAAAAGTACTGATTATAACATAGTTCCATTCAACCACTATTGCGAAACTCTACGCCTGACCCCCGGTATTTAATATGGTCACCCATCCACGGACCAACCGCAGCAAGCGTAGCTTAACCTGATCGATCGATCGTGCGGCAGTTATTACTTAGCCACGAGCCTCTCGATGTGAAATGATGACTAGAACATCATGACTAATTATTGACACATTGACACAGCCTGTGGTCACAGATCAATAAATTATGACTACAATGACAACATGACTTTGAATTTTTAAAGAGTTTTTGCTTGAGTGATCGGGAAAACCAGGGAAAACCCCATCATAACTGACTTTAATTAAATCATTATCATCTATCTGTGGTATATTTTTTTATAGTTTATCTTATTACGTCTTCTTCTTGTTTCGTTCGGACATGATATTTGCAAGAACAGCTCATAGTGTCAGGCGCGGTCCGAGGGGGGGAATGGAGCGATTCGAAGCTGGGGGGGTCGTGGGGGTCATGACAAAAATCATTCAAGCTGTCGAGAGCTGCATGATTTACTTGCTTTACTAACTTAAGTGACTAACTACGAGTACTACTTGGTGACCCCTCCCAAAATCTTGAGCTGTGACCGCGCCTGCATAATGTGGTAAAATGGGAGGACATAAGAAAAACATAAAAATGATTTGTTTATTACACCACAAAAATACATAACAATTTTTTTTTATCAAACATTAAAAATATACAATGGCCTTATCGCTTCCTGCGATCTCTTCAAATTTTACATTTCTGTATTTTTATTTGGTTAAAAAAAAATGCAAAAAAGAAAAATTTACAAATTGGCAAATTAGCTCTGCCATACATTATGACCGCGTAGGTATTTCACTTTCTATGAAACAGCAGTTTTTTTTTTTGTACGCGACGTAAAATGTGTATGCTAGGGAGGGAGTCTCCGCGATGGTTTTAGCCGGTAATAGTCCCTATATACCCCTCTGTCACCCCCATGATGTAAGAAGTCCATGAGGATTTCCACCGTGCAATAAAAAAAAATGCGGGTATAGAATCAATATTACGCATAATACTGTTCGATATTATCTTCGGACGCAAACTGTTACCATGGATTCAACTGCAAGCGAGCGAAGTCGCGGCGCCGGAGCAACACTTCCTCCCCCACTCGCGTCTCGCTCAATCGAAGTGATATATCAATGATATGCACCGTGTGGCATATCATCCCCCCCGACCCTTGCCCGCTGAAGTGCCAGCCCGCGCCGTAGCTGAGCCTGTAGCTTTAAATTCCCCGACTGAGACCTCTGAGTTTGTTTCGGCCTTTCTTCTCAGAGATAGTCCTAGGAAACGCCGCGCTCATCAAAGCATGATTCAGCACATGAGTTTAGACCCAAAGCGTCGAAATTTTTCGTCGGTTATTAAAAAAAAATATTGCTGTTCCATACATTTTGACCGCGTAGGTATTGCACTTTTCTATGAAACAGAAGATTTTTTTTTGATAACCGATTTTTTTCGATTCTTTTTTCCATAAACTTATATTTGTTTACATTTTTGGCAAATAAATCGCGAATGCAGAATAGGTATAACTGAGACATATGATAGTTATCATCACAATTTTTCACAACATCACAATCTTCTTATCAATCATAATCTCCCCGACTGATATGGTTATATGATTATGACGATGCGAGCGCGAGATTACTGAATAATCCCACCGGGATTATCTTTATGATTATGATCCACAGGAGATTGGCTTAACGTTCTCACGTTGTGGTGATACTCGTTAAAGGGTGCTTATTTATTCGTTTTCATCCTTAGTTTCAAAAATCAGCCTATAATGTTCCCACTGCTGGGACACAGGCCTCCTCTCTGAGAAGGAGTAGGCGATAATCCTCCACGAGGGCCCATTGCGGGTTGGTAAATGTCACATATATTATCTTAGAATTTTTGATTCTAGGACATGCCAGTTTCCTCACGATGTTTTCCTTCACCGTTTTGAGAGCAGTGGTGATGACAATTTTATTGCAGTTATCACTACGCTTGGCAGGTGACACAGAGTGGCAGCTTAGAGACATCGATGCGCTATCTGTTACCATGGTTTCAGTACCTACCTACCTACATGATTCTGAACTCCCGGAAACTTTTTGGTCGGTTATTAAAAAAAAATATCCTGGGCCATACTTCTACCGCATAGAAATTGCACTTTCCTATGAAATAGCGGATATTTTTTTCTATAACTTCTATGGTTTTTGAGTGCTAATTTTAAAATTTTATATCTTATTTTCTTGTCCGTAATCTTCACTTTCTCTCGATTTATGACATACTCTTTCCCATCCTGTCGTGGTTAAACACAAGACTCTTCGGAAACACGTTCTCCTGCTTAGGTACATATTTGTACCTAGTATTTGTTTATGTAATATACCTTTTTTTTTTTTTGAGGATGGGAAATCATCAAATGACTCCTCCCGCTCTGGGTGGAGCAGAAGGGAGTGTCAGACTCTTACTGACTAAAACCTACCCGTGTTCCTTCCTTAGCCCTCTATGTTCCAGGGCAGCGGTAACCCTTTCGGACGTTCCCGCTAATGTAATATACTTACCTTCACGTAGCAATTGCAACGATTTAATACACGTCAATTTGAACTGAGGCATGCCGCAGAGGCATTATCTCTTACGTATGAATACATACTCAATGCTAATCTCAAACGATTTGAAGACAATGTTGTTTAACAGAGATAGTTAGGTAGGTACCATTTAGTTACAGGTTGTTTAAAAATATATAAACAAGAAAGAATATATAAGAAATGGGTTCCGAGTGCTCATGATCTTTTTATAGAGATTTCGAAAAGGCTGGTTGACACTTCCCGTGACCCAAGGGCTGGCTTTTACCTTGGCCAGAGGCTAAGCATTGCCATACAACGTGGCAATGCCGCCAGTGTCTTGGATACATTACCAGTCGACAGCGATGCGGATGAATTTTTCGACGCTATATTTTAGTTTGTGAATAGTTTTAGTTAAGCTAGGATATCATTTTGTTATTTTTGTTAATTAATTAGGTTTTACATAATTTATATGACAATTCCGTAGTGTTGTGCAGCAGTATGTAACCAAGTTGAAACAATGAACTATCAACCGAGAAATATTAACTAGCTTAGTTAAGTCATATATAGAGATAAATAAATTATAAGAATGATAAATTATAATACTAGAAATAGATAATAATATGAAAGAGGATTCTGGAGTGACAGCAGTAACACTTGCGAACACTGGACTGACGAGTCAATGAAACACGTTGACATTGACATCCATACTTAATACTTCATTCATACTTCCTAGTGTTATAAATATAACTCTGTCTGTCTGTTACCTTGTCACGCCTTAACGGCTGAACGGATTTGGACGAAATTTGGCACACAGGTAGACCTAGATCATGACCTGCGGGGTAATTGCGTAACAGTAGCAATGGCTTTCATTTTGACAGTTCAACAATATTCATTGCATTATGTAATATGTACTAGCTGCGCCCCGCAGTTTCACCCGCATAAGTTTCGATTCTGTGGGAATATCGGGATATAAAGTATCCTATGTGTTAATCCTGGTTATAAACTATCTGTGTGCCAAATTTCATCCAAATCCATTTTGGCGTGAAAGAGTAACAAACATCCATCCATCCATCCATACAAAACTTTCTCGTTTTAAATAATATTAGTAGGATGACGCAAGGAACAAAACACATACAAAAAGAACAAGTTTGGGGGAAATAGGCCCCCATCCACGCAAAATTGCCACCGCACTTAAGCATAATCCTATGCCATGACCCTATGGTGTGATAATAATATTATTATGTACGAGTATGTTGATGTTATCTATCTTCTATATTAATAATAAAGCTAAAGAGTTTTTTTTTAAACGTTGCCCCACTCCTGTATCGTGGGTGCGTTTACTAACATTTAAACTCACATACACAAACAGCCAGACCAGGAACAACTACCTGTAGGCAATACAAATATTTGTTCCGTGCGGGAATCGAACCCGCGACACGCAGCGCAGCAGTCGATCGCTCAGCCACTGCGCCAACCGTGTCGTCAAGTTTGTTTGTTTGTTTAAATGAGCTAATCTCTGGAACTACAAGTTGTATTCGAAAAAATCTTTTTGAATTTGATAGCCTAATTCTTGAGAAATAATATAGGCTATTAAACGTCACGCTAGAACACTTGGGAGCCAAGCAAAAACAAAAAGGCAGACAGAACGCTAAGCGAAAACGGAGCATGCGCGGATGCGCGGGTAGACGATGCGATGCGATGGGGTCGGTTGGGGGAACGAGAAATTCCACGCGGACAAAGTTGCAAGAAGAAGCTAGTATAAACTTTTTTCAAGCACATCGGATTGGTCAGACTACGCGTTAGCAATTTATTGACGGGACTCCTTTTGATTCGAACAAAAACAAATTAAAAAACTTAGAAGTTTTTTAAACTTGAAATTAATTATTACCATCGCCATATGCAATCATCAGTAGATTACCTAATAAAAGTAATCAATAAAATACAAAAACATGCAATTTCAACTAATTTAAATACGGATGCAATATCATGTCATGCAATATCAAATTATAATCATGTTATAATTTGAAAGTCGTAACCCATCAAGCTACGAACTAATTAAGACATCGTGAATCAAAGTAATGAGAAAAAACCAGTAAGTATATTCGATAGATTTTCTTTATTTTTCTTATAACTCGGAAAATAAGTACGGTCACCAAAGGAGATAATTAACCAGGGTCGTCGTATATAATTGAAGTTTAGTAAGAAACCGCAGATGTTTTCGAATAAAATTTAATTTAATAAATAGAAAACAAACAGTTCATTTAAGTATCAAATAAAATTTCATTCGAAAACATCGATCGGTTTCTTACTAAACTTGAACTATATCCGACGACCTTGCTTATCTCCTTTGGTGATTGTACCTAGGTTAGTACCTAGGAACCTTTTTTCTATTACCTATTTTACTTAAAATTACCTATTTTCTCAAGGATAATAAAGGTAGGTACTCGTTCCGTAATTATCCTTTATAACATGAAACCACTTAAACGAGCGCATTGAGGAAATATTCTGGACGAATCAATCAATGATTTCCTCGTGATTCAACAAAGCAATTAACATTTTCTTATTGACAAATGAATTTTAAAGGTAAAATCGGACTGCATAAAAATAGTTTTAGTTGTGTAACTTCTAAATTTGGTTGACCGTACTTTCCCAAGACATTGCTTTGTTTATTTTATTTGCGGTCCCAAAATACCACTCAAAATCATTATTATATTTATAGGGGGAATCCGGGACCGCGGTCCCGGTCCCAAAAGCCCCCCGACCCATCCATACAATATAAAATACGTATGCAGTGCAATTTGCATCTGCAGAACTTACGGTGCAAACATTGTCATCAGCAGTTAGATCATCTAGGCAGAACAGTCAAACTTTTCTGCCTAGATGATCTGATGTTTTTTTTTTCAAATTTCAACTTTATAACTAATAAAGTAATCGTCTGAAAGTGATCCCGGCAACTGAAAAGTTGTGTGGAAATCGGTAGTCATGGTATGGGCATGTGATACAGAAGAATGAGGAAAATGTCGTGAGGAAAGTTTTGAGTTTGAATGTCGATGGATATAAGAGTAGGGGAAGACCAAAGAAACGATGGATGGACTGTGTGAATGCTGATATAATTAGAAAAGAGGTGACTGTCGAGATGACCACTACTAGAGAAGTAGGTATAGAAGAAAAAGACATGTTGCGCCGACCACAAATAAATTGAGATAAGGACAGGAGATTGAATGATGATAGTTCGTAATCGTGTCCAACTGACGAAGAATCCTACTTCCTACTACTTAATATTATAATCGTGAAAGTTTGTATGGATGGTTGGATGTTTGTTTAATTGTTACTCTTTCACGCAAAAACTACTGAACGGATTTGGATAAAATTTGGCACACAATAAGGGTTATAACCAAGATTAACAATTATAGGATACTTTTTATCCCGATATTCCCACGGGATCGAAACTTATGCGGGTGAAACCGCGGGGCGCAGCTAGTAAATAATATATCTATAATTTTTACTAAATTCCAAAAAAATATTGGTAATAAGAGATTTGGTTCATAAAGGATACGAGTACACCCACGTTATACCAGCACAAAAAGTGACATTACCAAAGAAAATCATAAATATACACGTAATAATTAGGTCGATTATAATTTTTGCCAAAAATGTAAGTGTATTCGTATCTGAGACGTATCTACATAGATAATCGGCTTATGTTCCACTTTTGAAGTCAAAGAAATAAAAATAAATACGAAGACATAAACCAACCTCAATCAGATCAAAAAGGAGATCATTGAGGTTTCATACAAAGTTGGGCCCAAAATCGAAAGTGCCAACGGAAAAGGATGTTTTTAATCCGTTTGGGACATCATCCTAAGCATTTGGTACTATGACACTAAAGCGGTAGAACCATCATATATGCAGCTACATAAATCGAAATAAATAAATGTAAATATATCATCTAAATACTCGAATGTACAGACGCCAGCAGGTCAAGCTACCCGAAACTGTCAAATTTTCTCAATGAACCTTGAAACTTAATGCTTTAGCGATAAAATGAAAAAAGCTTGATATGCTGGCGTCTGTACGTGGAATTATTTAGTGGGTCATTATAAACTTTTTTGCTATGACTGTAATTCTGTAAGTGTGACTGTAATATTTAAAACAAACGTTAATATCGATTTTCCGCTTAGATTATGAGTTTATGTATATTTGTGTTCTATGTTTTGTGCATACCATGTCATGTGCAAGGTTACTAATTCTCGCAAATAAAACAATGGCAAACATTTTTTTAATACTCGCTATCATCATTTCAGCCGAAAGTCGTCCATTGCTGGACATAAGCCTCCCTCAAGCACCTCCACTTCAACCGGTTCTGTGCTTCTCGCATCCAACGGGTTCCTGCGGTCTTCACAAGGTCGTCGGTCCACCTTGTGGGAGGCAATCCAACGCCTTCCGGTACGCGGTCGCCACTCCAGAACCTTCCGGCCCCATCGGCCGTCTGTTCTGTGAGCAATGTGCCCTGTCCACTGCCACTTAATTTTGGCAATTCTTCGGGCAAAGTCGGTTACCTTGGTTCTCCAGCGGATCTTTTCATTTCTGATTCGATCACGCAGGACCCAAAGGACAATGGAGAGGGCTATGCTTAGAGTTCCAAGCATAGCCCTCTCCATTGTCCTTTTGGTGACTTTAAGCCTTCTCAAAAGGCCCATTGTGAGCGACCACGTGTCAGTGCCTGAAACAAACATGCATAGGTCAAAAACTTTCGTCTTCAGACACTGCGGTATGTGGGACGAGAAGATATTGCGTAGCTTCCCGAATGCTGCCCAGCCGAGTCGGATTCGACGATTGACCTCTTTCTCGAAGATGCACCTACTCAACTGGAAATTTTGTCCTAGGCAAACATACTCGTCCACAACTTCGAGTGTAGCGTCTCCGATCTTCATGACAGTGGGTGTTACAGTGTCGCATTTGACATGTCCTTCGTTTGGTCCATGTTCATTTTAAGACCCACCTTTCGGAGACTACTGAGGTCATCGAGCATTGTACTGAAGTCCTCCATAGTCTCAGCCATGACTACGATATCGTCGGCAAACCGAAGCTGAGTTATGTACTCGCCATTGATGTTAATGCCAGCCCCTTTCGAGTCCAGTACCTTGAAGACATCCTCCACTGCTCGGTGACCAGTTTCGGAGAGATAACGTCTCCTTGTCTCACACCTCACTGCAGAAGGATAGGTTTCGAGGTCTGATCCTAGATTCGGACTGACATAGTGGCGTTTTTGTACAGACACTTCAGCAAGTTCTTAATACTATTTTCAACTATTTTACTAATACTATTTCTAAGGTCGAACTAGAAAATCTTCCAATTCTATAGCTGAAGGGCGTCTCACATTTGGTTTATAGGTACTGTGCGTAGGTTACAAACCACACTACGCACATTACGTGTGAACAACATCCTACTGACCTCTTTCCAATATTGCATGTGCAATAGTAGTGGCTGACTGCATTTTGACAATTAAACATAATAGCTTTTCGCAGTGACGTGCAGGGGGACTAATTCTTTCTCGACAAACGATAACATTTTCTCCTGGGACCGAGAAATCGGATTTTTAAAGTTATATAGCCGCTACAATAATGGTTCCACAGTTTTGGTGCCATAGTACCAGATGCTTAAAATGATGTCCCAAACAGATTAAATACTTTTTTTTTTACTGGCTACTTTCGATTTTGGGCCCTATATGAATGGTGTCCTTTCCCAAGTCTTTTATTAAGAAAATTCAGTAATTGGGAATTCCTGGCTGACGGCTTCCCAGCCTTCAGGGATATCTCAGAAATAATCATAAATTACCCGTATCACTGAGACATTATTGTACATAAATTATTTTGTCTTACATACGCAGAATACTGGCGACGTGAAAAAAATCTTTCCAAGATAAAAATAAGGCACATTGTATTAAAAAAAATCATAACAAAAAAAGCGGCCAAGTGTGTGTTGGACTCGCACACGAAGGATTCCGTACCAACGTACAATATTTAACACTATATCATTTTTTTTAATACTTTAGTAAAATAACAACCAGTCTTACCAAGGTATTACCCAGTAACTGGGTTGTGGAGGATAGGCAGTCGCTCCATGTAAAATACTGGTATTCAGCTGCATCCGGTTAGACTGGGCACCGACCCCAACATAGTTAAGAAAAGGCCAAGCAGAGATGATGGATGACTTAAGTAAAATAACACGTTTCTTGTATGGGAATTGAATTTATAACATTATTTTATTTTCAAAAGATACGGCCCTGTGACAGACGAACGGATGGATAGACAGCGGATCTTTAGTAATAGGGTCCCGTTGGCATCCTTTGGGTATAGAACCCTAAAAATATTTCTTATAAGCAAGGCAACTTTATATTAACAAAAACCTTAACAAAAAAATGGGGTATTCGTTATGAAAGAAGATTGAAAAGGTGACATATTAATGTACAAAAAATATTGTTGGATGGCACATCCGGTTCAATTGTGCCCAGCTAATGACCCCACTGCTTATAGAGCGTCATTACCATCGCTTCATGGCGTGATTTAACTTCTGTTAATTATTTCATGTCATCGGTTAAAGAATAACATGAGAGGCTCGTGGCTAAATAATAACAGCCACACGATCGAAGGTAAAGCTTCACTTGCCGTGGTCTATTCATGGATGGATAACCAACCATTATATTTCGAGACCCCTCCGTGCCTCGGAAAGCACGTTGAACCGTTTGTCCCGGCTGTCAGTCATAGATCTTTGACAGTCGTTACGGGTAGTCAGAAGCCCAAAAGTCTGACAGCCAGTCTTGCCAAGGGGTATTGAACACAGAAACTGGGTTGTGGAGGTTAGATAGGCAGTCGCTCCATGTAAAATACTAGTATTCAGCTGTATCCGGTTAGACTGTAAGCTGATCCCAACATAATTGGGAAAAGGCTAAGTAGATTGAATAATTTGGGTTTTAATTCAACAACTCAGACTTTCAGATTTTTTGCCGCTGCAGGATTCGAACCTCATGATCCCTAGCCACTTAGCCACAAGACTAACAAGGCAGCAAAACATACATGTCGTACTAGTCATACGTCATTCGATTGCAATTCCGAATGCCGAAATTAATTCAATCACTATTGTTCGCTTTGGAAAATAATAAAGTTTCCATCATTTTTTTATTCTAACCTAAATAACAAATGTCATTGTCTATGCGATAGTTATTGTTCTAGTGATGTTTGACGGATGAACACGGATTTTTCCTGCATAATATTTCTACATAAAAAATACTATTTACTGAGTTTTAAATCTGAATTGTGATTTTTATGTCGTGAAATCGAATTTTCATTTTAAAGTGACTGGAAATATAAACAGTGAAGTTCTTGTTAAAATGTCTAGATTTGTTAAAAGTTTTGAAAGGAATTTAAAATAGGTAAGGATCGTAGAATATTTAGGCGACTCGTACCGATTTCAAACCAGGACCGCTGTCACACTGGGACCGCTGTCACACTGGGACCGCTGTCAAACTGTGACCGCGGTCCGACTCGCCCAATTGCGTTTTTGAATTGGGAGTGGAAAGCATATTGGATTAGGAGTGTTTGCATCATAAAATGATTCATCATGTTTTTATGAATGCAATGTTTTTTTTTTTCATATGAACTTTAAGTTATTTCTTAAACTTTAAATTGAGTTTTATCAAGTTTGTTTAAAATGAAAACACACTTTAAACAAACTTTATAAAAGTCAATTTTAATTATAAGCAAATTGACTTTGATTGTTTTGTTTTGTATTCTTTATCACCCGACTGCGCAATAGCAAAAGATAGAGTTATGTTATTCACGCGTATCTATGTATATTTGTGTGTATGGGATACTTTATACACCGTCGATGCATCCTAACGGCTAGATGGATTTTAAAACATGACGTGAATATCGACTTGTCTAGTTCCCACAATGGTTTATAGGTTTTGTTTTAATAAAATTAAAATGACAGGTTTTAGACATTAATAAGTAAAGACTTGAAAACAAAATTGGGCTTGAGGAGAAGATTCTAACTAAAAATATAACACACGAAAAGGTTGAAAAAAATCACCCTACCGCAATTACTAAAATTTTCAAACCTAGCTCACTGTATGATGCAGTTTTATTTTTTACTAGCTGCGCCGCCCGGTTTCATCCGCATAAGTGTCGGTCCCGTGGGAATATCGGAAGAAAAAGTATTTTATGTGTTATTCTAATATGGCTACATTACTGTACAATTTTATCAAAATCCGTTCAGTAGTTTTTGCGTGAAAGAGTAACAAACATCCATCCATCCATCCATTCTTACAAACTTTCGCGTTTATAATATTAGTAGAAAGTATATTAGGACTTATTTATGCATATAGTCTTAATACAGGTTTATGTTTGTTCTGTACCATTAAATCAGAAATGGTATGCATTGGTACTTACTCACATTCGCCAGTTGATTGCGTTAAATCTGTGATAGAACTAAACTAACTGCCACTAACTGCATCAGATTGCTTGAAGAGTGAGCTAAAGATCACAACTGTTATTCTTTGACAAACTATAAACTACTATAACGGCCAATTGACGTAGTATGTCAATTTGCAACACAATTAATATCCCTGACTGTACCTGAACCGAAGAAAACCCAAGAAACTGTTATATTGATGGTGACACATAGCTGTCACACCTCTAGTTTTTTTGCTTTTTAAATCAATACCTCATTTTATGATTTAAACATGACATAACATCACGCCGTAATCCCCAAAGGGTTAGGCAGAAGTGTACTTATAGTACACCCACATTTTATCAGTTATGTCTAAGTCCCATGTAACAAGGGGCAAGCCTATTGACATCAACCAGCACCCTAATTGCGAAATACACAATCAATCGGAATTGGTTTCATTTTGACAGTTCAACAACATTCATTGCGTTATTTACGTGTTGAGCAGACAAATTTTTCGAACTTATGAAGCAATGGATTAGCAATTTGCTTCAAAATGATTCAGATTACGATTGATTGTGTGTTACGCAATTAGGGTGCTGGCACAAATACAGACGGTATGATTTCTGTTGAGGTTCATCATCATCATCAGCCTATAGCAGTCCACCGCTGGACATAGGCCTCTGCACGCTATTCAACTCGATTTTAGGCAACCCTCATCCAGCTGCTAATACACAACAATTACACATACAGAACAATAACAATTAGAGCGGTCCCCCGTTAGCCTAACGTTCTGTTAAAGTTTAAAATAGTAGCGGTCCCCCGACGAGACAACATTTAATCAAAAAATTTCATACGTTTTTCCGTACCCGACAACTACCTGCGTCATAGGCCTACTCGACGACACAGACTGTTTGCCACATCATTAATAATCCAAACTAATATTATAAATGCGAAAGTAACTCTGTCTGTCTGTCTGTCTGTCTGTCTTTGCTTCACGCCTAAACTACTGAACCGATTTGTGTGAAATTTGGTACAGACATAGTTTGGAACTTGAGAATGGACATAGGGTAGTTTTTATTACAAAAAATAAAATAAAAAATTAAATAAAATTTATTCCGGACATACAGCGCCATCTATTGGTCAAGAGTCGGCATCAATTCAGTACTGAAAATTCATCGGAAAAATGTAAATAAATAGTAAGAACTATTTGGGTAAAACCAAAAATCTGCCGGAAGTCACTATTCCACGCGAACGAAGTCGCGGGCAAAAGCTAGTTAATAATAAAACACGCTGTATATTATTTTCCCTTCGCAGTTTTCATAGAATGTTGATTGCTTGTCGAATAAAGTACTTGGTACGTAGCGATGAAGTAGTGTACACGTTGTGATAACGCATCTTTTGAGATAAAAGATAGTAAATAGTGCTAAGACAATTGAAGGTGAGAATCATACATACTCCGCATTTTTTATTTTCTTTTCTGTAATCTCAGTATTTAGCAGTGGTTGGCAGTGTGATTTTTTAAGGAATTTGGATTGATATTCGGGGTAATGTTTTTTTTTATTCTTTATTAAAAAGAACCAGTGGGGTAATTGCGTAACAAACTTACAGAAGCAATGACTTGAATTTTGACAGTACAAGAACATTCATTGCCTTATTTATATTGTTGAGAAGATATTAGCAATGTTCTCAAATTAATACTTTGTTACGCAATTAGAGTGCAGGTGCTACAATCTAATAATATAAACAATCCTCTAAAAGTATGTAATTTTAATATCTTACTGATTTTTTTTATGATGATACGTGATCATAGTTTTAAAACTTAAAATAGTGTTCATTGTATTTTACACAAGTCAGTTTTACTTTCTTAGAGCCTGATATAATAATATAAACACGTTATTCATATTTTTTAAATTAGTCTTTTTTCTCGTATCGCCACTAGCCACATGATAATGGTTCATACCACACTGTGGTAAAAGTATTAGTCTGTCAGCAAGGTCATAGAGGGGCGACAGCCATGATGAATGTTGTATAATTTAAATTAGGAAGAGAAGTTTTTTTCCACATTGCGTATTATAAACTTTTTCAAACGAAATAAATGGTTTCTGTTATGAGATTCTTAATTAAAACCGAGACAATTACAATTCTTGTTTGTTTGTTTTTTGAGTAAATAGTGCTAAAACAATTGAAGGTGAGAATCATACATTACTCGGCGTTTTTCTTTTCTTTTCTGTTATCTCAGTATTGAGCAGTGGTGTAATTTTTTTAAGGAATTTGGTTTGATTTTTGGGGTACTTAAAGTTTTTTTAATGTTTTATTCATTTGTCTTTTTGTCTCGAGCATGATAATGATTTATGCCATCCCGTGGTAAAAGTACTAGTCCGTCAGCAAAGTCGTGGAGTTCATATTATCATAAACTTTGAGAGTTGTATTAATGATTTTAATTCTGTAAACACGTATTTGATATCGTCGGGAATCATATTTTGATCAACATACATCCTAATACTGACCTGCAAATTACAAAAAACGTTAAAAAATAATTATTTCGTGGGCTACCCTAGCGCTTTCGACCCACTTTTAGGAAAACTTCTTGGAAATTGTATTAACTATTTCTATACGAAGGGGGTTTGAGGGGCTTGTAGCTAAGTAATAACAGCCGCAAAGGTCGATCGATCAGATTAAGCTATGCTTGCCGCGGTTGGTCCGTGGATGGGTGACCGTTTTCACAAACCAAGACCCCTCCGTGTCTCGGAAAGCACGTTAAGCCGTTGGTCCCGGCTGTCATTCGTGGATTTTTGACAGTCGTTACGGGTCGTCAGTAGCCCGAAAGTCTGACAACCAGTCTTACCAAGTTGTATCGTATTACCCAGTCACTGGATCGTGGAGGTCAGATAGGCAGTCGCTCCATGTAAAATACTGGTATTCAGACTGGAAGCCGACCCCAACACAGTTGGGAAAAGGCTAGGCAGATGATGATCATGACGGAGGGTGTTTGAAACACGTATTAGCTATTTATACAAAATATTAACAAAACACAAAATCAAACGCGTTTCGCGGCATGTGAAAATAATAATGGCGGGAAGTTTTCTATGCTCTATGGAAGCACACAGCAACAGTAAAGCTGCCAGCTGCCAGCACTTAAAGTAGCTTCACTCGGTGTTGCCAACAATTATTGTACCAGATTCGCGTCGTACTGTCGCGTCGCGCCTGTCTGCGGAGCCTTTGAACAAGATACACGTGGCTGTTACTGTACGTACCTACTTATTTCACAACTGAATAATCGTTCATTTTTCCACTCAGTTGACATCTAATTAAGATTGGATATAACTGCTGCACGTGTTTATGTGTGAGCATATAGTACTGCGTGTGAGCGTGTAGTGTGCTATATGCTCACACATTAATTATCTAAGGTTCTACCGTTACTTCTCTCGGTTAGTAGTTACCTATTGTTTTTTTATAGAAATAACTAGAATAACTTTTAAACGTAATTATCGATTCCTGATGAAGGATGTGAAAGGTACTCTACAACCAGGGAAAAAACTTAATATGTCGCCTGAGTCACAGGGCGGAGAATTCAGCAATGCAGGGTGGGTGACATGAAATTTGAAGTTTTTCAAACGTAGTTAAAATCCATTTAAAGTTTTACCCTGCATACGAAACTTTGTGAAAACTCATCAGTGTACAGTCACGAGCACCAATATGTCAACACTTGGCAACTTTCAATTGCGATTTTTTCGTGAAATAACGAATCCAACGTTGAATTACGACACATTACATAAACCTATGGGTTCGAAAATGCTATGTTCGTAACAACACAAAATTTCATTAAAAAATAAAGGAGTAAATCGATTTTTAATAAAGCCGGGTGTATACATACTTTTGCTCGTGACTATACTTACACTGATGAGTCAACTCAGCCTATCGCAGTCCACTGCTGGACATAGGCCTCTCCCAGGCTGCGCCACAACACTCTGTCTTCCGCCTTCCGCATCCAGTCTGTCCCAGTCACCTTTTTAATATAATTCGTCATTGGTCAGTATACCTAATAATATCAACTCTAAAACTAGGCTAATTATATTTAGATTAATTCTGTAGTTATCAGTCAAATGAATTAGCTCATCAACGTAATTGATTTAATTCATTGAAGGTTAGTCTTACTTATTAATTTCTTAAATTAGTTTTTATTATTTATATATTTGCTTATTTAATACGTATAATTAAATTAATTTGTTTTTGTAGGGTAATGAATACTTCATAAGCATTCATTACCCTACAAAAACTGCATTAAGCTCAAACTCAAATTCATGAGTTAATAACTTACCAAGATTATTCTTTCAGAAAAGTTTCAGAACAATTTTTGCTCAAAAACACTTCAAACTTTTAATCAACATCACTTGTTTTTAATGTCAACTGTAGTAGGTACACACTGAAGTGTATTTTGTCTAAAATACAAAACATATTTTTATGTGTAGGTATCTATTTACTAAATAACAATCTTAAATTAATTTGGATGTTCACTGACAGATAACGCCACCACCTAAACTGCTGTGTCTAAAATCATTACATTTTACACAAGAGATCTAAAGATTTTTTTTAAAAATTCGTCCCCTTTTTTTTGAGGATGGGAAATCATCAAATGACCATCCCTAATCACCATCCCGCTCTGGGTAGAGCGGAAGGGAGTGTCAGACTCTTACTGACTAAAACCCACCCGTGTTCCATCCTTAGCCCTTTATGTTCCAGGGCTGCGGTAACCCTTTCGGACGATCCCTCTAAAATTCGTCCCCTAAGGGCTAACAATTTTCCTTGCCGGACTGCCACCATGGGATCTGGAGGCGATAGTCCTCGCGCGCCTATATGATTGGCGCGCGGAGGCACTACGCCGGGGGGAAACTCCGCATCCGCGGCAAACCGCGGCGGAGCGGACGAACCTCCGGCGCGATCTCATGGTGGCATGGAAGGAGTGACTATCGCAACCCAGCGCAGGGCACGCCACGATAGCGGCGGTAAGACCCCTCTTTGAGGAGTGGCTAGAGAGACGTCACGGCGTTCTCACCTACCGCCTGACGCAGGTCCTCTCCGGACACGGATGTTTCGGGAGGTTCCTGCACATCATCAGGCGGGAGGAGACGCCCGGGTGTCACCACTGTCAGGATCGCCCAGAGGACACGGTGGAGGTCTGCCCTGCTTGGGCAGAGCACCGCCGTGTCCTCGTAGAGGCGATTGGCACCGGCGGCGACCTCTCACGTCCGGCCCTGGTTCAAGCCATGGTCCGGGGTGAGAGGGAGTGGGAGGCAGTCACCTCCTTCTGCGAAGCAGTCATGCTAGCGAAGGAGGTGGCGGGGTGGGCGAGGGAACGCACTTTGCGCACCTCACGCCTCAGCCGCCGCGGGAGACGCTCCGGGCGTCGGGAGCCGCGTGACGACTCCCGGCCACCGTAGGCGCGGGCCTGCGGGCGGAGAGTAATGGGTAGCTCGCCGTCCGATCAGGACTAGGCCCGTGCCGGACGGCGTGTACGTGTTCCACGCGCGCCTCAAAGAGATGTCAGCAAAAGAGACGGGGGGGCCCTATGGGGATAGGGCCGAAGCCTGCCAGGGTAGCGGGACCATCCGAAAGGGTTTACCGCTGCCCTGGAACATAAAGGGCTAAGGAAGGAACACGGGTGGGTTTTAGTCAGTAAAAGTCTGACACTCCCTTCTGCTCCACCCAGAGCGGGAGGAGTCATTTGATGATTTCCCATCCTCAAAAAAAAAAAAAAAAAAAGGGCTAACAATTTTGTATCGAAGTTCGTCGTTTTTGCACCCATCAGTTTTTGATAACTCATCCCCTAAAACTCCTGAAAAGTATCTGCATAATCAGCCTATACTAATACCACTGCTGGGACACAGGGCTCCTCTCTGTGAGAGGGAAGATGAGATAAAAAATTAACGATGGGTAATTTTAATAGTATTCGTTTTACTAATGAACACACAACACAACAAAGTAGGTACGTAGGTCGCTCCGAATTAATTTAATAATATCTTAACTTTTAATTACATAGCTTAGTTAACAGCAGCAACAAAGAATTTAATTAACCACTCGAAAGTGTCGAGGTCTAGCTGAATGAAGTGCTCAAACCAACGATTAGCTGTTTATGTGTCAATGTCACACTTAACCGCAACAAATAATTAGTTTCTGAGCGAAATGCTTTAGTAACCTGACCATGGTACTTTAGTAACCTGACCATGGTACTTTAGTAACCTGACCATGGTACTTTAGTAACCTGACCATGGTACTTTAGTAACCTGACCATGGTACTTTAGTAACCTGACCATGGTACTTTAGTAACCTGACCATGGTACTTTAGTAACCTGACCATGGTACTTTAGTAACCTGACCATGGTACTTTAGTAACCTGACCATGGTACTTTAGTAACCTGACCATGGTACTTTAGTAACCTGACCATGGTACTTTAGTAACCTGACCATGGTACTTTAGTAACCTGACCATGGTACTTTAGTAACCTGACCATGGTACTTTAGTAACCTGACCATGGTACTTTTTAACCAGCTGTAATTATAATTAAGGTTAACAACCTCCACTGTTTATATAACTAATAGGTAAGTTAGTAAGTAAGTACATATTTATTATTTATTTATCCATTTATTTCAGGCATCAAGGCCCATATAAACACATACAATATAATATTAATATAACTTAAAAATACTATAAATACATACAACATTACACTAAAAACTAACTAACGCACACGAAGTGTCTGCGTCGTGTTTCGCTGACTGGTGTCATGTAGCCGGCCACGAAACCGGCGGTACACAACACCCTTCGGCCTGAACTCTTCCTTGAGGAAATTCTCGAGATGATGTGTCGGAACACGCACCACGAAAGACTTGAAGTTCGTGTTGTAACGCGATTCCAACTTCTCGACCCTCAAAGTCCAGTTGGTTTTCACATGCATGTACTCCACGATCTCCTCAACCTTCGTGGAGTGGTGCAATCTGGACACGTACAGGTGCGTCGTCGGGATTGCTGGACGCAGTAGCATGTTAGGTACTGCTAGCGCGGTGCCGCACTGGTTGCATTATTCTCAGTAGAAGACTGGAGTCTGGATTGGTACTCCTTTGATGGCAATAGGGTCGTTCCCTGTCATCATCATCTGCCTAGCCTTTTCCCAACTATATTGGGGGGTCGGCTTCCAGTCTAACCGAATTCGGCTGAGTACAGTATATACAATTTTTTTTTACATGGCGTGACTACCTATCTGACCTCCACGACCCAGTTACTGGGTAATACGATACCCCTTGGTATGACTGGTTGTCAGACTTTCGGCTTTCTGACAACCCGTAACGACTGCCAAAAGATCCACGAATGACAGGCGCGACCAACGGTTTAACGTGCTTTCCTAGGTACAGAGGGGTCTTGGTATGTAAAGATGGTCACCCATCCACGGACAAGGGCATCAACAACGGATCCACGGCAACTGTAGCTTATCCTGATCAATCGACCACCACATTAACAAAATTAGCCCCAAAACACATTTCAAGATACCTTGTCACGTCATTATTCATAACGAAACCTTTTGTGCCCATATTTCGCTAAAGGAAATTGATTTCAGCTAAGTACTTAACACCTTTAATTCCACTTAAGTAACTCGATACTGTAGGGAGTTATACTCTTAGAACTAGAACGTGACACGAAAACCAAACTGACGGTAGAATTAGATTCTGTGATATTTAGGTATTAGGTCTTTATATGAATGAGTTTGGCGATTTATAAATCTTTTTGTACATACGTCACCTTATATAGTAATTAAACCGTGCCATATAAGATGGATTTGTAAGATTATCTCTACAGAAATGGTAAAAAAACGATGCATTTTTTTTTTATCGTTGACTACTCTAGTTTAGTTAATGATTAACCGATAGAGGCTAAAAATAAATTTCATTTATCGAAATAATCACCATTCACGATATTCGGTATTTCCGTTTCTAGGAGTTTGCTCACTTCGGTCACTGAAGTAATATTTTTACCAAATAACCAGGTTGATAGCTCGACCTTACCTATAGATTCATCAAACCATCACCACTCTCTTGCTGCCCTTATCACAGTTTATTTGGGGTCGGTGCAACATGCCTCAACCCTTTTTTTTATTTGGGGTTGAAATCCTAATGCATGTACTCGGCACTGGGGAGTGACTTACTGACTGAATCCACCCCGGCATTTACTCGCCACGTTTCCGTCAGGGGGCTGTGAGTGCAAAGGAAATGTTTCAAAACAGGCCCAGTATATGTACAGTACCACAAAACATCGAGAAAAATCCCTGGAATTCGGGAAAAATACAGATAAATTGCATAAGTGCATTTTTTTCTTGTAATCATTTGATATTTATCAATTATTTTTATCGACTTTCAATATGGCGTCTCGCCAATTTAGGTACTCTGTGGTTAAAAAACAATGACAGTATACCATAGATCGACCATTGATCATAAATCGTGAACAGTCTACTGTCACATCTTGTCAGACTAAAAGTACGGTAACGTAGTGATTCTCTTTGACAATGTAATATGACAGAAATAAACATATCAAACGTCAATAATCAATCAACATGACAGCTTACCGCCATGAAGGGTTTTTGTTCTGTGTTGCAATTTCAAGTGTACCTATACATTCTTATGCTTTACTACCAAACAATTCCAATTTCTAGTAATTGGATGATTGAAAACTGTTTTAATTATGTTTCCCCATTTTTTAGTATGGTGTACAAAGACCTGGCCGAGGCTCCATACATTTTGAAACATCTCCATTTACTATCACTGCGCCAGATTGGTTTTGGCCGGCCCGCACTCTGCGGGCCGCATCCCGTAGAGAGCATGTCTTAACCTAACCCGACTTCATCAAAAAATTATGTAGGTACCTATTGGGTATACTGAAACTGTTTGTACTCCCCGTCATTTCTCCCTAAAGGTTCATTAGCCATTGATGATTTTGATTTTTGATTTTGATACGATACCCCATGGTAAGACCGTTATTAGAGTTTCGGGCTTCTGACCAAACGTAACGACTGTCAATATTTATACATCGTGAGGTTCACTATTATTGTTAAACGTTACTTTTATGTCACGAACGTATCCAAATAAACTTTATTATTTTTTTCTTTCCTTCATAAAACCAAGCATATCCTAATCAGAACATCACTCACGTTTACATAATCTGATGCTACAGTGCAACCAGTTGATTATTGCAGCCATTACATTGAGTACCTACGACGCTACAGTCACTTATAGTGCGATACAATGCCATCTAAATCACATGCCGTCATCAATGGATGATATAGAATTGTGGCTGAGATTATAGTTAGTATATGTGTGTGATTGCTCGGCCAAAGTATTGTGTAAGTATAATGATCTGTACTTTGCGGTTTATATAATAAAGTTGTTTTGAATAGAATTGTCAAGCACAAACAAAATTAGAGGAAAATCCACAGGCAAGGGGATAAATACACCGCCTGGCCCCAAATTCTTAAGTAATATTACGGATTATTTAGTCATTAAAATTGATCAGTGGCAGGGAAAGCATGAGACTGGCGGAGATTGTGTGTTGAAAATTAGGCTTTATGATTTGCATGTAAGTTACACACCACACCTATGCAAGATTGCCCTCCAACCAAATCATACCAAAAAAATCTACTAATTACCTACATAATAAAAGCGTGCTGTTCGATTTTCAACGCTCGTTTTAGCGCCGAAAGTTAAAAATCCAACAGCGCGATATTAGTTTCACGTTCATTTAGGTGGCATTATAAATCTTTTTTAATAAAGGTGTCTGTCTTAATCATATTCGTTTATGTTTGCCAAAACATTGACTGATAAGAATTCAAATGTTAGCATGACTATTCAGAAAAGGCACTATTTTCACACTTAAGAATACCAAATAGTTAATATTTAGATGTAGATATTATTTGTAGAATATTTTGTTGAGGCCAACGGATGGGAGTAGTTACAGTCAGCGTCAAAAATATCGGGACGAACAGACTGTTCAAAGTGATCTCAACAACTAAGAAAACTAAACTTTATCTCAATTGGATAAAGTTCTTGTCAAAATGACAGTTGTCGTGTAATGTCTTCATTCTGAAACATTCCTTGTGTCATTGAGTTAATATTATTTATTGACGCTGACTGTACTAAGAATTTCTCTAATGGCTGATTTTTCCAACTCCAGATAATTTCATCGGAGGAATAATTTTAAATATTTGACAGTTCTTCCATACGTCATCGTCGTCTTCCTTATATGTCAATTTTATTCTACGAATAAAGATTAACTGTCGATTGAAAACATAACCCTAAAACGAAAATCATTTACAACATTAAAATAACGAAAGAATATAGGTTCCGTATCGCTTCAGAACCATGTACTAACTTGAAAAATCTATTTTTATTTTAATGTGCCATTGTTCCCCAATTAGTCGAAGATGAAAGGACCGATTTGGAAAATTCTTTTTTATTTGATGACAATGAGACCACCTGGGAAGTATATTCCCAGGTGGCCTGATGACAAAGGTTCCACCTGGGAAGTATATTCCCAGGTGGCCTGATGACAAAGGTTCCACCTGGGAAGTATATTCCCAAGTGGAACCTTTGTCATCAGGCCAGGATCTGATGATAGGATCCTGGAGAAATCGAGGGAACTCTTCAAACATCATAGGCGCACTTAAAGCGATTTGATTTTAATTGTGAAAAATATGTAACTTAATTATCTTTCACTTTGTAGGGTTTCTTTTTTTTTTGAAATTTTGTTGTTTTTTTTTAAGCAAAATTAATTAAAATAATCAATAACTAAATCCATTCGCCGCAATAAAAACTTTGTCATTAGGCAAAATTCGATGACTTAGGTAGTTTTTGCATATTCAAGCTTACCTACTTTATGTACCATTGTATTACCTATGTAAATGGCACACCACAGATCCATTAATTTTTTCCATCCAAATGTTGTCTTTAAAAGATCGCTCTTAGCGCTAAGACCGCCCATTGTGTCACTCTTTGTAAAATGTATATATTTATGTCTGTAATTTATATTGTGTACTTTAATAAAATTATGTTATAGTATTTCTAATTACCTTTTCTGTATCTATAATCTAATCAAAATTATAAGAACAGTGCGGTTTTTTAATCAAACTTGGAAATACCAACTGCGGTGTAACACAGGATCATAATTAACAATGAAGCGTATAATCATGTGGGTACAATGGTCAATAAAGTAATCACAGTCGTTGAAAACTGAGAAAATGATCTTTGCCGTGTGCACTATAAGACTTTCATCACTTGAATTAATTTTTCAGTTTCAAAATATTTTTATTTATAAACAAAAAAATTACATAAATTAAGAAGCTAACAGCCTTAATATGTACAAGTATATTAAAAGGAGAGGAAATAATCAAAGGGCATCAAAAAATTCGTCCGCTTCACTGTCTATAGGAAACGTGCCCAAAAGGCTGGCAGCATTGCTATTCTCTTGAAATAAAAATAAAGCGTTCATTGAGCGATATAATAATACTCTTAAAAGCTGATTATATCTTCTGATAGATAACGAACAAAACGTACTTAAAGGATTCAATTGATAGAGTAGCATTATGCTACTCTGGCATTCATATTATATCATTTCATATTTGAAATTTAAGTCACTGGCAGCCACCAACGGCTTAAAGTATTTTACGACGCACGGAGGGATCTCGATATGTAATTGATGGTCACCCATCCACGGACTGACCTCGGCAAACGTAGGTTAACCTTCGACCGACCCGTGCGGCTGTTATTATTTAGCCACGAGCCCCTCCTCTGTCAATATGCATAGTTAAATGAAAAATATAGGTTGTAGGTATCTAATAACTACTCGAAAACATTGTAACTACAATAATCACTTGTATACAATTACAGTTTATCACAGCTATTATACCTATTGGCTTTAATACTGGAAAAGATATTACTAAGCCTTCGAATCATAGAAAATCTCGCTATATTATCTATGCTTCGAGTAGAATAAAGGCTCCCGCAGACTGGCGCGACGCGACTATAGTAGAACAATTTCAGTAAAAACTTCATTAAAAAACACGCTAGTCTGCGGAAGCCTTAATAAATAATCTCTGCTGCACCTTCAAACATTAATAACGCTCAAAAGTTTTAGTATCAAAATATACTATCATTCTCTTAAAAAATGCAATCGACTTTAATTTCCTTTTTTTCTTTTCGCAGATAACCTTTGGCAATGGATTTATGATTCAGCAACCAAAACCTGAGAACGACTGACGATTTTAAGCCCTCATCTTTAGTAAATACGGCAGAAATTGGACCAGCAAAATGGAGAAATCAAAACCTTCGGCGCCCCCCATTCACACGGTCTCGGATAACTATAGTTCAAAGTAAGTGACATTAATATCGATAATGGCGACCGATTTATAAGGTCAAACTGAGGTCAGAGGCTGTTAAAACTACGTAAGATCGCAAATGATTAATTTGCAACTCACATACAGACCCCAGCCACATAATAAATTATTCTGTAATTTGTCTTTATGTCGGATATCGTGTTAGGATATTTTTTTAACCAATTATTATATCCATCCAGCTTAATCCAGCTATACGCACTATCTCGTCCCCCCAGCAAGTGTGTGGTCTTCCTCGTTTGCTTTTGACCACTGGTACCGTCCAAGAAGTCATCTTTTTCCATCCCCATTCATTGTCATGCAGTCTTGCAACACGACCAGCCCATTTCCACTTAAGTTTGAGTGCCACTTAAGTATGTAAGGGCATCGATTGCTTTGGATGAACATCGAATTTGTGAGTGACGAAACTCGATGCTGTTTTTTTTTATTTTAAGCTTCATTCCCCTTTGGTATGTAGTAATTTTGTTCTTGACAGAGTTGTTGAATTTCCAAGTTTAGCATGCATATGTTAAACAAGGGAAAACGTTTGAGTCCATTACTCTTTTTCTTCAGTTCTACTGGGAGGTCGCTTGTTCATAAACATGCTTGTAATAGCCCAGTGGTTAAGCCTTCGCCTGTCATTCAAGAGGTTGTGGGGCAATTACCCTCGTGACTTTTGAAATCCATATGTACTCTCTGAGTTTATTTCGGACATTACTGACATCGGTGAAGGAAAACATGGTAGAAAACCTCGACTTATAGTTAATCATCATCATCATCAGCCTATAGCAGTCCACTGCTGGACATAGGCGTCTCCTATTGCACGCCATTTAACTTGATTTTCAGCAACTCCCATCCAGCTGTTACCAGCCATCCTGCGAAAATCGTCGCTCCGCCGAGCCCGAGGGCGTCCCACCTTACGCTTACCGATTCGTGGTCTCCACTCAAGAACACGTATATCCCAACGGTCATCGGTTCTACGGTTCTATGGCACTTGAGCTAGCTTATTCTGTGGGACAGGAATAGACTGATATTATTGTAAACCTTAATTTGACGGCACGGTTGGCGCAGTGGTTAAGCGATTGACTGCTGCCCTACGTGTCGCGGGTTCGATTCCCATACGAAACAAATATTTGTATGACCTACAAGTAGTTGTTCCGTGTCTGGCTGTTTGTGTATGTGAGTTTAAATGTTTGTAAACGCACCCACGATACAGGAGAAATTCCTAGTGTGTGGCAACGTTTTTATTTTAGAAACAAAAGTAGCTGTCTGACTCATAAAGTCAACTCAAAAACGGATCGTTCGAACAACTAATTGTAATATATTGAAATGCTCATCGGAGTAAACTACGCTCCCATAGAGAAATTAAATCGACGAACTTTGGGCATTCCTTCCAAACTTAGTGAACTATTTCGCATTTCTTCACTGTACTTACCTACACTTTTCTTTTCACACAGAGACGATAGAGAGCTATAAATAAAGTCTGTTAGGTAGATACTACAAATAAGGGGTATGATATCGCTAGTTAAAATCTCTGGAGTTTAATGAATCGTTTGTAAAAAGGTCGAGCAGAAAAAGTTTTTACTAAATTACGATCACACACATTCTCGCTATTTCCTGCAATGAGGAAATAGTGAAAATTATTGGTCGCATAGAAAGCAAAACAAAAATCTCAGAAATAAGAATAAATTCCTGTTTTAGGAATCCCCCGGGCGGAGAGTGTTTCAGAATTTTTCCATTAGGGAATTCTCAGAAATAGGTCAGAGTTTGGATGTGTACCCGTGTAGTGGCAATGAGCTTACTTAACTTATATATTACATAAACTTGAGAGGTGTCAAGGGACACCCGGATGGAACGAAGTTCAAAGAGAGAGAGAGAGAGAGACAGACAGAGAAACATGCGCACGGCTTACAACACCTATAGCAAAAAGTGTCGTTCCCACTTTTGGTCTTAATTTTTTCCGTCTAGGCTAGACGCCCTTTCGCAAGGCGCGATAAGGAACTTCGTTCCAATAAGTTATAACATATAAAAATTGCGAAATGTGTGTTTATTACCTGCTAGCTACGCCCCGCGATTTCACCCGCATAAGTCTCGATTCCGTGAGAATATCGGGATAAAAAGTATTCCAAATCCTAATCTAGGCCATGATCTACCATAATCTACATGTTACATACAAACATACAAATAATTTAATATTCTCTCTTTAAAATATTAGCGATATCACGTTATTCTGAATAGAAATCTTCTACTGTACGTACACAGGTGTGCCGCCAATATGAAAACATCTTCGTCACAAGTGTAGACATGTACCAATAATATCGACACAATTCACCAGTGAGGAGAGACACAGATGAAATCTCTATTATCAGAACCGTATCGAAATAAATTGGGAGAAAATACATACGTATATAGAACAAAGTTACCTATGTTGTGATTACACGAAAACCTTGTTCTCACATTTTCTTCATTCAGATAGTTATAATTACTATGTAGCTACGTATTTATTTCTATTTGTGTACATAATTTATCTATCACGTTTTAGGCTACGCGCAAACGAGCCACCGGCCCCAGCGACAAGCAGTTCACATGCTTTTTCATACTTTTTGTATTGATTCAACGCACACGTGTGGCCGGTGGCGGCCACCCGCTACAGCAGTACTCAACACTGCAGCAAGAGGCGACGGCCACTGGTGGTTGTGGCCGGTGGCTCGTGTGCGCTTACCCTTAGAGAAACCATCATTATTTCTATGTAACGAAGACGACACTTAAAAGGCTTTTCCTTCTGATTCCACGGTTTCAGTTATATATACATGACCACGTGTAAATTGTTATAAAGTACGTATATACTTTCAACTTTTCACAACAATTTTCGTGCAAAATAGTGTGCAAAATTATTGAGGGTATATAATTTATATACCCTCGATAATTTTGCACACTTTTCGTGGAAATCTTTCACTACAATAAGCTGGGATTTGTTAGTTAGAAAACTAGCATAAAAGTATCTTGCGTTATATGTGCTGCAAAATCCCAAATCCTTGTCGAAATTCACAGTATTTTACCATACTTTACCAATTTAATATCGTCACTACAAGTAAGACACATTCGTGGCTAAATGATAACGACCGCACGGGTCAATCAAAGGTTATGCTACGCTTACCGCGGTCGGTTCGTGGATGGATGACCATCCATTACATATCGAAACCCCTCCGTGTCTCGGAAAGCACGTTAAGGCGTTGGTCCCGGTTGTCATACGTACTTATATAGATATTTGACTATCGTTACGGGTAGTCAGAAGCCCAAAAGTCTGACAACCAGTCTTAACAAAGTTACCCAGTAAATGAGTTGTGGAAGTCAGATTGGCAGTCACTCCATGTAAAATACTGGTATTCAGCTGCATCTGGTTGGACTGGAAGCTGATCTCAACAAAGTTGGGAAAAGGAAGACCTAGATTGATTGATACGTACCTAAGACTGATTCTTGTATATAAATGCATTGTTGTCAAATTATTTAGTATCTATTGTCTCTTCCTAACAATAGATTAACTCATCGCACTTAAGATGACTTAACTGCGATGAGTTAATCGATTAAGGTCGATGAAGATTTGGCGTAGGTACCACTACGAAGGCACACGGTGCAGCCATCTTTTCCTTAACGTGTCAAGTCAGGCTATCTAATCTAAATTGCTTTAGTCCAGCACCCTAACTTCATAACACACGTTCAACCACAATCTGAACCATTTTGAAAGATATTGTTAATCCATTGCTTCATAATTATGTTCGAAAAATTTGTCTGCCCAACAACGTGAATAACGCAATGAATGCTGTTGAACTGTCAAAATGAAAACCATTGCTATTTAATAACGCCAGTACCCCGCGTAACTTTGCTACGAGTATTGCGTCATTAACAGTATAATAAGTTCCTACAAGATGTAACTTAAATGGTCCTGAAAAGGGGTCATTGTTCTCATCATTAAATCTAAACACCTATGGGACAAAACTTGAAGTTGCTAAAAAATATTTGCCGACTAAATGCAGGAAACAGCCAGTCTTATAATCAGCCTATAATGTTGTATAATGACAGGCCTCCTCTCTGTGAGAGGGAGTGGGCCATAATCCACCACGCGGGCCCAGTGCGGGTTGGTAGATGTCACATGTCTTCGAATTTTTGGTTCTAGGACATGGGTACCTACGATGTTTGTCGGTCTGTTCCGTAAAAAGCACACCATGAAAACTTGGGTGAAGTGAGCTCTCATTCCTCCTAATGCTGGGGATTGACATTATTGATAGCTCACTTCACTTAAGTTTTTACTGTGAGATTTTACAGAATAGATCAGCTGATTTTTTAAGTGAAAACTTCTTTAGAGGCATTATGCACTTTTTTGTGATGGGTAAAAAATGTTAAGCTCGCGTCAGGACACATGACCTGCCGGTCGATTCTGTAAAAATCTCACCGTTTAAACTCAACTGAAGTGAGCTTGATGTGAGTTGTCAGTAGTGTCAATCCCTAGCATTATTTGGAATGACAGCTCACTCCTTCACCTAAGTTTTCACGGTGAGATGGTTACAGAATCGCACTGCTGATCGATAATTCGTAAGACGGAGCTCGCGTCAGGAAACGTGACCTGATCGAAAATTCGTAAGACGGAGGTAGAGTAGACCGCATTCAAAAATGCACAACGTTAATATTCAAGTTTTCACTTCTGCCGGCACTCCCGGAGTGCAACCCGTTTTTTTTAAAGTGTTTAGTATTTGAGGTGTTTTGTTAAGTTACCCATCGAGCAGACAGTGACAGTGTGGCGATTAGGTTATCACAATATTGAGCCCACGTATTCTACCTACATTACGTATTTTAAACATACACAAAAAAATCCCCATAAAAAAGGGGCGTAATTTTTTTTCTAACCACCATGTAAAATTCCCCATAAAAAATGGGGGTACAACTTTATAATTAATAACATCAAACATTCTAGTCGTCACCTTCTTTTTTCGTTTGAGTATTAAACAACATTAAACTTAATTCGTGACTATTTAGCAACAATACCATAAAGTTTGTGTTGAATTGTTGATACTATCGCCCCGCGGGTGTCTAGTGCCTTATTACGAGTATCAGGATGGTTTATCTCGTGCCAATTTTTAAGCTGTTTATTTTGTTTGAAAAGTTTAGTTTTCTATTTTTAGTACAATTTTATTATTTTAACAGACTGATAAAAACTAGTAATAACCGATGTACTGTGTAATGTGATAATCTAATTGCCACTCTGTAAAGCAAGATAAAACAGGTCTTTTTATACAGTCAGATGAAGTGTAAATCTCGATTATAATGATATGCTCTTTTGCTCCAAAATAGACAAAGAAACACAAGTTTAAAGATAAAGTATCCTCGCATGCATTTATTACATTCTGAGTTTTTTAATGAAAAAAAAAACAAGAAATCATATCATCGTATTCAAGTGACGTACTTCAGCAAATTAAAGATTTTTTCATAGGATGTGAAGAGAAAGAAGAAAAGTTTTAATTTTTTTTAAAGATTTGTCAGTTTCTTGAATATTCAGGTATCTACTCAGTTACCGGTCGAAGCGGCGATGGTTTGGGGAGTCCTATGTCCAGCATTGGACGTATTTCTGAATATTGATGAAACAGGCTGTTAGCGTAACATTCTACATCATACTGATCGACATGGAAAATTTGTTTAGTGTCATGGATGGAATATACTACATTCATTTGCAAAAAAAGAAAAAAAACTGAACGCGAAACGACAAAAAATACGTTGTTTTTTACTTCTTCTTAGCGGATTGACGGCTAAAGGTCAAATATCTTTGGCCCAAAATTCAGCTGCGCCAATTCCGCTCACTGACGTAGTCGTAGATCATCAAGTGAACAAAGTGACATGCGGCGCAGGATGCTAGGTGGGCCATTCTCTGTACATAATGCAGATTACTATATCAACAACATGTATAAAAATCGATTCATTTGATTTATCAAACCAAATTCAAATTCATTTATTCACATTTAAATAGAGTAATTACAATCGATGGTTTATCATGTTACATTATTCGGTCTTATATTCTATTTAGCCTGTGTTATGGCATGTGAAGTTTATTTTGTCTAATATGTATATAAACAGATAGAAAACGAATGGGAATTTAATATTAATAATAATTTAGTCACAATGTCTCTGGAGTTCGGCGTGCATGTCAATAATATAGTACCTGGTTAAATAGGTACAGTCCAATACAAATACAAAGCCAGATATTATTTTTTGTTTAACGTTAGGAAATGTCTCACTTTTACACACTTTATATATTATTCCTGTAACCATTCGTTAACCAATTGTAAGGAGTTGCCTATTTCTAGATATTTCTGGTGTCGACAAGCCAAGATCAATGGCATTTCATTCTCCAGGGTTCGCTCATAGAATAAACATAATAGAGTACCTATGTGATGCCATTGTGAGTCCATCTGGTCGGGCATACAATACAATACAGGAGGTTACTAGTTCAAGGTCACACAGATGTCACTGAAATACATTGACCTCAGTTGACATGGACAATTTGCACGACACATAGACAGCTGATGTGTGATTATTTACTAATCAGGAAATAGTATGTAGAAAGACCTTGTAACATGCGATACATGTAGACCGGCAAGACGTCAGTCTTCTATTTTATTTAGTTTTGTCTTGATTGACACGTAGGGAAGAATGGAAATCTATGAGGAGACCTTTCCCCAGCAGTAAACCATTAAAGATTCAGATCGCAAATGCCCTGTAGATCTAGTAGCGTCCTGTGACGGGTCGTTGAGCTCCCTAAAAATAATGTTGAGCTACACGATGACTGATGCATGTTTGCCGTCTGTCGGGACAAGTCAACTCGAGGCTGTAATGGCTCTTTCTTCAAAAGACATAATAAAGATATAATTTTTGGACTTTAAAAGAGACTTCTGAATAAGTTTCGGTATTTCTTCTCAGTTTTTAAAATATTTACCAAAAAATGTTCTTTCCGTGAATTTCAGAAAAAAATAAATTGGTTGTTTAGAATTACAATTGAATAAAAATACAAGCTTCAGAAAGAGTAAATCAATTTACAAAATTTTGAGGTAATATTTTTGTGTTTTATTTTGTCTAAGTGATTAGTTTAGTAAACCTTATTTTGCTCGTTTGAATCAGACTGGAATGTTTTATCACAATCAGCAATGCATAATTCTGACGAGCATCATACAACTGGCTTAACATCGGTATTTTATAATAAATCAATGGCATATTTCCATTACTAATTGTACCTACATACCTATTACTTTTTTACGTAACACTTTTTTTACTTAAGCACTATCGGAAAATTTACAATAATTAATTATGTAACATTTCTAGAACTAGAGAAAATGAATAAAACATAGCTACCGACAAAAATATAACAAAAACATTGATGGAAACGAAAACTTAACCGCAAAATGATTTCAGATTCAATACAAACCATATTGGCATATCGTTTTGTAATATTGAAATGTTTTCACCATTCGTTTCAATATACATATTTGATTTAGGCGATGGGAATTCTCTAGAATAAATAAATAATAATATACCAAAAGTTTGAAATAAAAAACTAATCAGGTAAGCCTATTTTTTATGATAAGTCATAGGTTGATTTAGTCAGTAAAAACGTAATATGTAGTGTACAGTTCAAAAATTTGTAACTAGAATTATAAAATCACTAGTAGCGCCCCGCGGTTTCACCCGCATAAGTCTTGATTATGAAGATAAGTTGCCACGGGGGCAACATCGGGATAAAAAGTATCCTATGTATTAATCCTGGTTATAAACTATATGTGTGCCAAATTTATCCGAATCCGTTCAGTAGTTTTTGCGTGAAAGAGTAACAAACACCCATCCATCTATACAAACTTTCGCGTGTACAATAGTAATGTGGTGTGTGTCACAGCTGAAATGGAAAAATATCAACTCACTTTTGGAGGCCTGTGTATGTTCGAGCTTTACGTAGCTATGTATTTGATTTTCTACAGAGTTTATTAATCGGGTATCTTAATTATACCTCTAATTACGTGATAGTCCTATAATTATTTCTATAAAAACAGAGGACCGGACACATGCCACTCAACAAGTTTGGTTCGTAATAAAAAAAGTGAGTAGTCCAAATTGTCAATACTGCGAGTCTATGGAGGATGTGCATGTGCATCACTTGTTTGTGGAATGTGTCCGTAATAGCAGATAAAGAGATGCCTTATTGGCAGAGTTAAACATTAGTAAGTTAGATTTAGGTGCTGTTCAATGTTTTTTGTCTAAACCCTGTAGTGAGGAGCCTAAGGTTTATAGTTTTGTATGCAGCTATTTAGCTAATAGCGTCTCTTGTCTCTTAGTTCGTAAAAATACGATTATTTGGTTATGTGTGATAACCAAAAGCCTCTAAATAAATAAAGATTAAAAATATAAAAAAAACTACGTGAAAGTCCTATATTTATTTCTATAAAAACAGAGAAACATATTAGGTAGAGAAACATAACATAACATCACGCCTGAAATCTCCGAGGAGTGAGCAGAGGTTTACTTATAGTAGGTACCTACATCCACAGTTCGCTAGTTAAGTTTCTGCCCCACGTAAAGGATCGCCCTTTACATGGGACTATTACCATAAACCGAACACAAACCCAGCCTCCGGGCTGCCACTGAAAATTTCCATCTGAAAAAATCCAATAACACTTTGTGCGACCCGGAATTAGAATCCAGGACCTCATGCATTGTGTTGGGCATCAGCGTAGGGATTTGATCGGTATTAAAAAAGTTTTCACCTTCACCTCATACCCCTTCAGCTACGTTTACAAAATAATAACATATACCAAAAAAACAAAAAAAATCATTGGAGGAACCCATGTTGAACATAAGTAAATGGAGAAATACGGGTGTACTATGCCAAAAGGGAACAGCTCTACCTAACCCTTCGCGGAAACAGAGGGGCAATTCTCGTAATTTTAAGAACGTTCACAGTCTGATCTCAGTCTCAATCTGTCAAAAATTCCTCTAATTTCCCTACATTTTGACAAGTTTTTGACATTTGTTTGTCGCCGAGATGAGACTGCGATTAGATTTTGAACGTTTTAAATTATGAGAATTGGCCTTCTGGTGTGATGTTATGCAATGTGATGTCGGAAAATCCCTTTCATATCAGTCATCATCAATACAACTACGTCTTCTGCTCATACGCATATCTATTCCAATACGTACAAACAAAGAAAACTTTAAATAAACAACCCATTAACATGCTAATAAGAAAGCAGACACCACGTGCAGAAATAAAATAATAAAATCAATGAACAACTCCTTCAATTGCATGATGCAATGGTAAATAAGTATTTCATCAATACACCGATTGACGCCTGAATATTGGGGTTAATACATTATGATTCCTGTCAATAAGCTAAGTACCTAATATATTGCGTGGGTTATATTCGAGAGACACTGTTTTGTAAGCGAGAACGATCTGATATGTCATCGTGTTACAGTCGTGCATTGAAAATCTATGGAGATTTTTGTGATCAAATAACCAATTTCTGCGGCCTGGGGTAAGAAAATTGTACGTATATTTTTGCCCAGGTTTTTATCCGGTTTTTTGTGCGAGGTTGGGTATTTGCCCAGGTTAATACCCGGTTTTTGAACGCATGGTTGGGTGGTTTTCCAGACCAATATCCGGTTTTTAAAGCGTTGTCTTGTGGTTGGCCGGACTGGCCCTTTGTTTCTGAGTGTGCTGTTAAATGACATGTCAACCTACCTGATTGGTTACTAGCTGATTACCACTTTTACAGTAGATAAGCTTATCATAGATTAAGCTTTCAAAAACAGAAACCACCTGAAAACTTTTCATGTGTAATCTTTGTTTGAAAACTTTCCCCAAAAATTCTAAACTATATTCAATATTTAGTAACCTCTTCAGTAATTTATTTCTTATATCAACAAATTATTTTATTTTTTTCATTCTTATATCGAATTTTGTCGAAGTTGGTATTGGGCCTAAATTGTAAATGTTACAAGTGGCTTGTAAGATGTTTTCCAAGATTTTTTTTTCAAATATGTAAATTGTAGTGACAGGTCTACGATTTACATACGAGTACTTGTGATATTATGCAATATTTTCTACAATTTAACAATTTTGTAGAATTGTAAACTTGTAAAGTTTTGTGGTGTAGAACAAAATTACTTATTATATGCATCAGTAAATTTTCATCAACTCTCCGTAAGCCTCATGTAATTCTCTTTACTCAACCTTAACATAGTTAGTATTTAAATTGCCGTATAAAAATGTAATCTTAATGCTAGATAACCATTTATTATGTAGCCTTGTCCTACCTTTCTATTTATTTAATTATTTTATTTTTGTCTTACAGAATCGAGCTAGCTTACAATGGATCTAGAGAAGACTTGGACCCCTACATTCCTTCGCAGCACAGACCGATAGCATCAAACACATCGTAAGTAGTACTTATTTTCTTTTTTTTTTGGTACAGTTAACCACATTTCATCATCTGCCTAGCTTATCTTAACTAAGGAATCGCGGCGTAGGTGGATCTAACACCATAACGCACCACGCGACGGGGCGCGGGACTTGGAGCCGAAGTTCTAGATTAACATTTATTGGTGCAACGTAACATAAATGTGCCTTCCAAATGCACATTCACACAATCGAGCCATTCAAATGAATTCAATGCAACATGAAATGTAACACAACACACAGCGAATTTGTTTCATTACATGTTAGGTTGCACCAATCTGTAGCCAGTATTAAAGAGAAATAACTTAAAGAATAGAGCGTTATAATTACTAGAGCAAGCTGATAATTTCCTTCATAGTAATAATAATTCCTGTAGATATATTTCATCTGGAATGAATTAACAAATCCTGATAAATTGTTAGTAGGCGAATTACGAACAATTTATCAAGATTTTTTAATTCATCTGAAAATCACTTTACGCGCCGTTTTTTCAGTTCACGTAACAATATTGATGAGCCAATAAGTCTATCCTGTTTAAATAAGGAAATGGTGGATTAGGGTAGCAAGAAAATGTAGACTGTAAATAGTAACTTCAATAATACTACTTTCGTCGTTTCGAATGAAATACAACGCGGTGAACCACTTTGACATTATTATGAATTCTTGGACATTGTAATTTTTCTTCTGACATAATGATTTATTCTTTGACTTTATGATTTATTCTTTGACATCATGATTTATTTTTTGGCGTTATGATTTATATTCTCGACATTATGATTTATATTTTTGATTAAACTATTATTATAATTATTTTGACATTATAAATAATGCATTTTTGATAAATCTTAACCAGTCTAATTTCTCATTAAAATCACAAATTCATAACTTAATACAAAATTTCAAAACTTTATTTAATGTACCTACCTAATTCTGATTTGCATGTACCTAGCTTATTATTTAATATTTCTACACCAGCAATGGTAGTATGTGTATAATAATGTTTAATGTAAGATCTCAATGTACCATATACTGAGAAATGAATAAATACTATAACTAAACATTTGAGACATCTGGGTTGTGGAGGTCAGACACGCATTCGCATCATTTGAAATACTAGTATTCAGCTGCATCCGGGTAGACTGGTAGCTGACCCTGACATAGTTGGGGAAAAGGCTCAGGATGATTACAGACGAACCTCGACGAATCTAAAGCCCCATTTACACGATGCAAGTTTCCTGCTTGTAGCATACAATACATAAAATGAAACGATTTGCATCATCTTTTGTTTAGATATTGTTTAGACCGTGCCTTTTTTACTGGCGCATTTCGTCAACGCGTGTCGGCGACAACATGCCAATTGTGTACTTGAGCACCGTACTCAAATACACGAGCGGCACGTTGCCAAGCGCAGCTGCCGACGTATCTACGGTTGCAGTTACCCCTATCGTTGAAGAATATCACTCGTGTGTGTTAAAACTACATTAATTCAATATTTATAAGTATTGCTCACACACACACACACACACACGCAAACGCACCCCGACACTCGCACACCCACGCACACATCCTTAAAACAACTTCAAACATTAAAAAAACTCAACGAGAATAAACGCGCGAGAACCTTCTTATTCTTACTTATTGTAATCACTAAACCTTTTGCGGTTATCCTTATCGTGTCGACCTTAGATAGGATATTGTAGATAAGAATACCTCTAACATAATCCTCGTTAACGAACCCTAAATCAAATCAAATCAAATCAATTTATTTGCTGTAAGCGTTGGTACAATTTAGGTCTTAACATATATAATACAGATCCATAACACATAGTCATAATAATGTGACATGCAAATATTTGTGTTTATAATTATCAGTAAGTAATTTAAAAATAATAATATAATTCAATTCATTAGTAGTGATGTTATAATATTAAATACATTCTCACCATAAAAAAAAAAAGATAAGACCAGAATTGAAAAATACTATTCAGAATGTCAGAGGGTTGACGGTTATTATTTCTTCTTCAACCTTTTATCTAATAAGTCATTAACTGAGTAGAAGTAGTTTTCCCTTAACCATACTTTAAGACACCTTGTAAATTTATTAAACCTAGTTAACACTCACAACCTAAAAGCAATTAAAATATATTAACACAGCCGACTAATACATTTTAATTGCTCAGCCCCCAATAGTTTTCTCGCCATTCGTTCCTGGCGGCAATAAGCATGAATCATTTTATAAACCTCTAACAATTAGCCGTTGGTACCCGAGAAAAACTGCAACTGCTGAGGTCTTTAAAAAAAAACACTTAACTACATTCTCTACTCTTTTTGACGTGCGATAGGCCTTGCCTTGTCATATGGGGATAGTACCCTTCTTCACACAATACTATGCTTTGTCCACGCTGTGTTTTACCATGAGAACGTTAAATACCCGGCGCCTCTACCATATGTAGGAGAGGCACATAAATAAAACAATTTTTGAAGTAAAACTTCTTTAGCGGCGTTGTGCTGGATAAAAAATGTTAAACTCGCGTCAGGACACGTGACCTGATCAAAAATTCGTAAGACGGAGGGAGAGTTTCTTGTGATGGGTAAAAAATGTTAAACTCGCGTCAGGACACGTGACCTGATCGAAAATTCGTAAGATGGAGGGAGAGTAGACCGCATTCCAAAATATCAAAAATGCACAACGTTAATATTCAAGTTTCCACTTCTGCCGGCACTCCCGGAGTGCAACCCGTTTTTTCAGATGAAATCATTATACGTTTTTTACATTTTCATCCTTGTCGAGTCTTGGTTGGTCAGCTGAATCTGATACCTACTGTTTTCAGTTTTACCCTTCTTAATTCGTAATGGCGTTTATGTTATAAAGTTATGTGATTATCTTATAACTAGCAAGAAGGTTGCATGCCACAAACCATGCAGATCATAATCTAGACAATCCTCTCTTATAGCTAAACTAGTTTCACAAGATAACAAGGGTCACAGAACTATTGTTAATTAGGAAAGCGACGCCAAATGTTAATGACTTATGGCATTTGGAGATTTTACGTTGATAACAGATAGACCGTGAGATTTATATAATGTTATGTAAGGTTATTATAATGTGTTTGTTTATATAATTGTATTATAAATAGTTTCCATGCTAGCTAATTAATTAAAAGACTTTTAAATATTAAATATAAAGTGAAACTTTTGGTAATAGGAAGTCTAATTTTAGAACCATTTCTAGTTTTATAACAGTAAATCTATTATTGAATCGGCTAACATAAGATTTGATATAACAGAAGGCCAATTCTCGTAATTTAAAACATTCAAAATCTAGTCGTAGTCTCATCTCAGCGGCAAATAATTGATGTCAAAAACCTGTCAAAATTTAGGGAAATTAGAAGTGTTTTTTGAAACATTGAGACTGAGATCAGAAGGGCAATTCTCGTAATTTTAAGACCGTTCATAGTCTGATCTCAGTCTCAATCTAGACTAGATTGTGTACGTTTTAAATTACGAGAATTGGCCTGCAGACTGCGAACGTTCTTAAAATTACGAGAATTGCCCCTCTGATTCAACTTGAACAGCTTTCAGTGACGATGTAATCCCAAAGTTGCTAAAATACCAATTTCTTGACAGCATTTATTTTTCCTTCGGGATAAGTATAGGATCTTGCAAAAAATCAAGTGAACTTACGTTTATTTTAATTTGCAGGTCAGTATCAGGTCGTATGATGACCAAAATATGATCCGCGACCGAAACAAATGTGTATTTACAGAATCATATTTATTAAAGTTAATGAATAACTCTCCAAGTTCAAATTACCCTTTTGATTGACTATTTCCTGAAATCATGGAAGAGGGTAAGATATAACCTGATGCTGACCTGCAAATTACAAAATTTCACGAGCTACCTCATCCTTTTCAAGCTCAAATTCTACTATCTTCTCAACTCCTCGTCATGTCTTTCTTTAAATTCCAGGAGCTTCGGCGCGCTAGCTCATCTTCTAAAAGCATCCTTGGGGTCAGGAGTGCTGGCGATGCCCCTCGCCTTCAGTTCTGCAGGACTAGTGATAGGCAGCCTCGGTACACTAATCATCGGCTTCGTTTGCTGTCATACTATACATGTGCTGGTAAGTCGTGATTTTAATCCACTTTTTTAGATAGCTTATTAGGTGAAACTGTTAAAGATTGGCAAACATGCTGTTTTGTTCTATGAATTGGATACCGGAATAACACGTCAAGTTTTTTTTTTTAATATCCTGGATGGAGTCGATATTTCCTATTTGACTGCCCCTGATAAGAAATGGCGAAACAAACTCAGAGATCAAGGTATTTTTAAGGGTGCAGGTACTTGGCAACCTGTAACACTGAGGTGTTTATCGCACGTTGTAACCCTTTGAGACAAAGATGAATTGTCTCATATCTGTAAAATGAACGGCACATGGGCTTCAAACGAGATATAGTAATTTATTTATTTATTTTACACACAATTATTAGCTTAAGTATACTGTTGACATTACAATATATACGACATGTTGACATTACGTCATACAGTTCGTTGGAAAAAATTGCTGGAGTCTTTAAGGTTCAGACACATTTCCCCGGATAAGTTTTTATAAGGATCCTAAGCCTTCGTGTGAACGTGGATCCACGCGAGACACATTGGCTATTTAATTGTACGTTAAGCTTAGGACTTTTAAATTACCGTAAAGCAAAACAAGCCATTTATATATAGTTAATGACTGCTATGTAAGTTATATGCAATAAACTCATAAAATTCTCACAAACATCACAAATCCGCTTACGGTAAAGGGAAAATCATAAGGTTTGCTGCACATTTTCTTCCGACACTTTATGAGAGTATTATTTATATTGCAAATGATAAAGTTTACGACAACAGCATGTTTTCGTCGCCGAAAACATAAAATGTATGTCATACATTTGAAACTTAAAGGGCCTGGCCTGTAAGAGTTTCCCTTAAATTTAGTTTAGACAAGGCGCACACAGTCCGACATGCGACTGCGACAGCTCGGCGACTAGGCGCAACGACAGGCTGTGGCCGACAATTTTCATATATTTTGTTAAAAACTCCGCGCACTTGGCGTCGAGTTGAAGAGTCGCGAGGTTATGGGAGTCGCACGCTCTTGCTACTTGTCGCAGCGACTAGACACACGGTGCAGGTGCACAATTGACGACAGTCACAGTCGACAGTTTAGCGTCAGTTTTGCTGTGAGCCGACACACAGTTTGCGCTGCCACTTAAGTTTCAAGGGTGTCCGGAGAAAGTTTGCCCGGTGTTTAGTAGTACTGAAATTCAGACTGGCTAATGTGAAAACAAAGATACGTAAACTTCTGTGTGCGAATAAATTCACACTTTAGGCACCTACCCGGGGTAGCGGGATCGTCCGAAAGGGTTACCGCTGCCCTGGAACATAAAGGGCTAAGGAAGGAACACGGGTGGGATTTAGTCAGTAAGAGTCTGACACTCCCTCCTGCTCCACCCAGAGCGGGAGGAGTCATTTGATGATTTCCCATCCTCAAAAAAAAAAGGCACCTACCCGACTGCCGGCGATTAAAGACAAGTGTGTAGAACTAGCAACTATTAACAAGTTGGTGAGCACCGTCCGCGCCCGCGACGAGCGATTACTCGCTCGTATGCGTATGTAGGTACCAAGCGTGAGTCTCTTAGCGAGTACTCTCTTCGATAGCTCTTGCCGCTGCAAGCTGCTTCGAGCACTCACGTGGCGGTGTTAACATTCATAATCACCATCCTAAAGCAGTCCACTGCTGGACATATGCCTCTCCTATTGCACGCCGTTCAACTCGATTTTCGGCAACTCTCATCCAGCTGCTACCAGCCATCCTGCGAAGATCGTCGCTCCACCTAGCCTGAGGGCGTCCCACCTTCGTTCTACGGCTAATATGGCTGGAATATTGCCACTTCAGCTTGCTTATTCTGTGAGTTATGTCGACAATAGTATTTATGAACACTCAACGGTTAACTAATAATATACGTATGTCTTTTATTTACCTGAATCTATAATTTTTTGTTCTTCTCTTGAGCGTGGAAATCGTTGATACGCTTCCTCGTCGACAGTGGGAGAGTTGCCTTAGCACTGAAATTTGTCACTTAAAACTGTCCAGATTTCAGACTTAAATTCCGTAGTCCCTCGTTCAATGATTTATAACCCAGTCAGCCTGTTGGTACCCCTACATTTCAGACTAATACAAACGACCTTTAGTAACCTTTTGTCTGTATTTGCAAAAACGTAGGTATGTTGAACAAATTGGTTTACTTTAGAGAGAAAAGGTTTTTAGTGCAATGCTAGTGGCGACTTTAGCAAGTTTAGCAACCGGGTTGACTTTTTGTTGTTTGAATGAAAAATGTACTTGAGTTCAGTCACTGAAAATCTATATAAGGCTCTTTGTACACGACACGGTTTCTTTACGGTACAGTCACGAGCAATAGTATGTATACACTAGGCTTTATTCAAAAGTGATTTACTCCTTTATTTTTTAGTGAAATTTTTATATTGTTACGAACATAGCATTTTCAAACCCATAGGTTTATGTAATGTGTCGTATTTCAACGATGCATTCGTTATTTCACGAAATAATCGCAATTGAAAGTTGCCAAGTGTTGACATATTGGTGCTCGTGACTGTACGGCGAATAAATCGCGTCGTAGAAAAAACAAGCTTCCATGAGGATCTATACAACAATGACGACCGTGCCTACACACGTCGAATGTGACTCTTATACGTTAACCCGAAACTTGAAATCCCGAATCACTTTATCCCGAATAAACGCTATCTCGAATCACTCTATCTCGAATGAACGCGAATCACTCTATCCCGAATGAACGCTATCCCGAATCACGTAATTCCGAATGAAAGATATCCCGAGTAACGTGAGTCCGAAATATTGTTATCTCCAACGAACGCTATTAGCGCTAAAACGTAAGTACATTTTAGCGCTAATAGCGTTCGTAAACGTAAACGAACGCCTCCATCGTTCACGTTTTTATTGGTGTGAAAAACTTTTCACTGCAATAAAAACGTATGTGTACGAAGAGGCTAAGTACATTTCTTTTGAGCCAAGTTCTTTTGAAGTCATGTTCAAATTCATGATACGTTAAAACTTAATAATTGCTCCTTGTAACTCTGAAACTACAAATGTTTGAACCTACATTATATACATAGATGCTATTCTGCAATAAAACTACAAGACTCTAGAAACTAAATACAACTATTTCTTAGTACTTCTAAACTTATCCTTTCAAAAACTTTAACCCCGAAATTGCACAAACAGCTTAAAACTGATATAGAGTTATTTCATTATGTTTGTCTTACGAGATAGGGTCGTTTACACGCACAAGCATTCTCTAAATACAACGCAATCTCATCAAGCTGTAACCGCAAACGTAAACGCGGAATTACGCGTTACATCAGTTAGATAGACCCATTAGATTACGTAACCTCAAACTTTGTGGTTCCCATTATGCACGGTGTTTTAGGTAATTGAATCCAATGACACTTTCTAATGACGGCCATGAGGATTGATGTTATGGTATAAAGTAGTCAAAAGATATTACATCTTAATTTGTAGGGTTCCGTACTTCAAAGGGAAAAACCAGAACCTTTATAGGATCACTTCGTTGTACGGCTGTCTGTCGATCAAGACCATTTTTCTCAGGAACGCGTGGAGGTATAAGGTTGAAATGAATATCAAACACGTAGTAGGTCTACGGTCCTTAAAGCTGTAAAATAATTAAGCTTCTAAGTTAACGCAATAAAAAAATATGGCCAAATAATAATAAAAATATATGCGGCATATTTTGATAGTCCTACTAATATTATAAACGCCAAAGTTTGTATGGATGGATGGATAGATAGATGGATGGATGGATGTTTGTTACTCTTTCACGCAAAAACTACTGAACGGATTTGAATGAAATTTGGCACATAAATAGTTTATAACTATGATTAACACATATTCCCACGGGACCGAAACGTATGTGGGTGAAACCGCGGGGCGCAGCTAGTCTAAAATAAATCATACACTCATGCATGTAATAGGACGGTTTTGGACATAAATTATATATATTAATTATATACAAACCAAACGCTCTTTGGTTTGTATATTATTAATTATATACAAACCAAAGAGCGATTTAACAGGGACACTGGCGTCGATTCCCTTGTTCACAAACTAAACTAAATTTAAGTTCAGTGCATCTTTTTCTTTCTATTTCATTATGAAAAGGACAGAAGATAAGCGTTAGTCTTCACTAACACTTATCTTCTGTCAAATTAATATACTCCATAGACATTTTAGATGAGATTATAAACATGGCGCCTAAAAATACGTCAATTTACGTCAGGCGCTGACTAATTTGACAGGACTAAACTAATATTTATCTTCTGTCCTTTTCTTAATGAAATAGAAAGAAAAAGATGCACTGAACTTAAATTTCGTTTAGTTTGTGAACAAGGGAATCGGCGCCACTGTTTAAAGCTTAATGTTCGGAATGAAAGTCAATGTTCATAGGTACCACTATAAAGCATCGACGAAATAATTACCTAACTTATGTAAGCCCCTTATGATTTAGAACACCATGACCCACATAACATTGTTATGGGCTCTTTCAACTTCCAAGTATTGGAGAAAGGAACTGTGCAATAACAAATAGTGTAAACAAACCTCATGGTTTTGTATTTGGTAATAAGTAGAAGGGCTGACTGTCGACCAATTAGAAGGAGGCATGTGTACAACAGTGGACTGCAATAGTTTAAGATACTGATAATTACATATGAGTGGAATAACTACAGCTAACGTTTAAGGTATGAAATCATGACATAATTTTATTTGACAAATATTATCAAAATAATACAACGTGTTTTTTTTGCTATCCCATAACTCTAGGGGGTCATTGTACTCATCAAAAAAAAATCAGCTGTTCCCTACATTTATGTTCGTATAACTCGTCAAAATATAGGGTACACCAGATTTTTGTTTCGCGATTTCAGGTTTGGTCCCATAGTAAAAGTTGTTCATAATAATGACTACAAGGACCCCCTAGAGTTATGGGATATTAAAAAAACACGTTGTATAATATTAGGTTTATAATATTAGGTTTATTCATGTATTACCAAGCCTATGTCCATCAATAGTGTAGTTCACCCTAACTGAATCAGTTTGACAATGTGAGCGGGATAGAGCGATTCATGGCGTGGGGAAGTGGGGGCAAAATATGAATTTGAGCTGCCGATCGATTCTGTAAAAATATCACCGTGAAAAGTTAGGTGAAGTGAGCTTAGAGTGAGCTGTCAATAGTGTCACTCCCTAGCATTAGTTAGAATGACAGTTCACTCCACGCTCACTTCACCTAAGTTTTCACGGTGAGATCGTTACAGAATCGCACAAGATCTTAACGCAATATCATAAAAACGTAGATAAAATTGAGCTGCAAACATTGATTGATTAATACGAGTAATATACCTATAGCTAGCTTAAATAGATGACTTCGATAAATCAGGCAAGGCAAGGCTCTTTAAGGAATACGATTATTCTTCTCTTGTCTACATAAGAGAGCATAACCAATCCCTACCTATATTAAATATGTCGTCATCATCATCATTTCAGCCGAAAGACGTCCACTGCTGTACATAGGCCTCCCCCAAGCACCTCCACTTCGACCGGTTCTGTGCTTCCCGCATCCAACGGACGAAATAGGTGTAAAAACTGAAATACCGTGATAAGAAATAAGCCAGTCAGCATGGCTGTTAAGAAAGCCATTAAAAAACCATGGCATGGCTGTTAAGGTTCATTAGAAAACCAGCGTCAGACAGCATCTGTCTGGCATTAATGCTGAAATGAACCTTTTTGTTGCTGTCTGAAACATTATTTTTTATTTTATTATTTTGTGTTTCACGAACTGTGTCCAAATAAACTTTTTTCTTTCTTTCATTACCCTTTTCCAAAGATATTCTAGTTTACATCAACTAACTGTTCCATTGCTTGTACTTCCAGGTAAAAACATCGCAACAGCTTTGCGTAGAACTCAAGAAGCCAAGTCTAGGATATGCAGACACATGCGACCTCGTGTTCCAACATGGACCGAAACCAGTCAGAAAATTTGCGCCTTTTTCCAGGTGAGAAAACTTAGCCAAGGGTCTTACATTCTTGTAATACAGTAGACCTTTTTTTTTTTTTTTTGAGGTTGGGAACTCATCAAATGACCCCTCCCGCTCTGGGTGGAGCAGAAGGGAGTGTCAGACTCTTACTCGTGTTCCTTCCTTAGCCCTTTATGTTCCAGGCCAGCGGTAACCCTTTCGGACGATCCCGCTACCCATACGGTAGACCTCACGTCGGTGGCAAGGCAGTGGTGGGCCAGTAGGAACGGCCGCGACTTGATAAGTTGTAAATTAGGTCGTAGGTTCGAGCCCAGAAAGCCACTTTACTTTGTGTAAATAATTACATCACCACTTTTTTTTTTTTTTTTTTTTTTTTGAGGATGGGAAATCATCAAATGACTCCTCCCGCTCTGGGTGGAGCAGAAGGGAGTGTCAGACTTTTACTGACTAAAACCCACCCGTGTTCCTTCCTTAGCCCTTTATGTTCCAGGGCAGCGGTAAACCCTTTCGGATGGTCCCGCTACCCTGGCAGGCTTAGGCCCTGTGGGGCCCCGTCACTTGCTGACATCTCTTTGAGGCGCGCGTGGAACACGAACACGCCGTCCGGCACGGGCCTAGTCCTGATCGGACGGAGAGCTACCCATTACTCTCCGCCCGCAGGCCCGCGCCTACGGTGGCCGGGAGTCGTCACGCGGCTCCCGACGCCCGGAGCGTCTCCCGCGGCGGCTGAGGCGTGAGGTGCGCAAGGCGCGTTCCCTCGCCCACCCCGCCACCTCCTTCGCTAGCATGACTGCTTCGCAGAAGGAGGTGACTGCCTCCCACTCCCTCTCACCCCGGACCATGGCTTGAACCAGGGCCGGGCGCGAGAGGTCGCCGCCGCTGCCAATCGCCTCTACGAGGACACGGCGGTGCTCTGCCCAAGCAGGGCAGACCTCCACCGTATGCTCCACCGTGTCCTCTGGGCGATCCTGACAGTGGTGACACCCGGGCGTCTCCTCCCGCCTGATGATGTGCAGGAACCTCCCGAAACATCCGTGTCCGGAGAGGACCTGCGTCAGGCGGTAGGTGAGAGCGCCGTGACGTCTCTCTAGCCACTCCTCAAAGAGGGGTCTTACCGCCGCTATCGTGGCGTGCCCTGCGCTGGGTTGCGATAGTCGCTCCTTCCATGCCGCCATGAGATCGCACCGGAGGTTCGTCCGCTCCGCCGCGGTTTGCCGCGGATGCGGAGTTTCCCCCCGGCTTAGTGCCTCCGCGCGCCAATCATATAGGCGCGCGAGGACTATCGCCTCCAGATCCCATGGTGGCAGTCCGGCAAGGAGGCTTGCTGCCTCGCCTGAGATCGTGCGGTAGCCCCGGATCAGCCTTACGGCTACCACCTTTTGGGGCGCGTTCAGATAGTGTGCGGCTCGAAGCCGCAGTGAACGCGCCCATACCGGGGCCCCATATAGGGCCATGGACCGCACGACCCCCGCGTAAAGCCTCCGGCAGGAGGCGTTTGGTCCCCTCAGGTTGGGCAAGAGCCGCTTTAGGGCGGCCCCGGCCCGTTCCAGTTTGGGGGCCAAACGTCGGAAATGCTCGACGAAGTTCCATCGGCTGTCGAGGACGAGACCCAGGTACCTCATCGTGGTCTCGACGCCGATGTGAACCCCTCCTACCACTAGTTGGGATCCCGGAGGTGGCCCGTACCGAGGCCCATGAAAGGACATGGCCTCGGACTTGTGCAATGCCACCTCGAGACCCAACCGCCGGATCCTTTCCACGACTATCGCAACCCCGCGTGTCATCGCGTCGGCCGCCGCCTGATGCGACCTCCCCTGCGCCAGGACCAGCGTGTCGTCAGCGTAGCAAACTACGCTGACGCCTTCAGGGAGGTCGGCCCGCAGCACCCAGTCGTAACCGATGTCCCACAGGAGCGGCCCCAGAACCGATCCCTGTGGGACACCGCACGACATCTCTCGCCGGTTCCAGTTCCCGTCGCATTACATCACCACTGATCTCAAAGTGGTGAAGGAAAACATCGTGAGGAAACCGGCATGTTCTGAAACCAAAAATTCGAAGACCCGCACTGGGCCCGCGTAGTGGATTACGGCCCTGTCCCTCAGCCCAGTCACTGAGAGGAGGGCTGTGTCCTAGCAGTGGGAATATTAAAAGCTGATTAAAAAATACTTTATGTGTTATATTAATAGTATAATGTAAATGGTACACCTCAGACTACCTACTATATTTGTCTCTCCTTAATTTTTAATCCATCCAAAGGTTGTCTTTAAAAGATCGCTCTTAGCGATAAGACCGCCCATTGTGTCACCCTTTATAAAATTTTATATATTTATGTTCTGTCATTTGTATGGTGTACAATAAAGAGTATTCTATTCTATTCTATTATGCACGTAGGAAGTGTTACATTGGAAAATAATCAACTTTCCATTACGCCGCCATCAATATTAGTTTATCGCCGTATTTTTTTATTGTGCATACATCAAAATGAAACACTGCGCTGGTTATGCAATGGCGAAACCTGTCTCCTGAATTAATAAGATTCTTCGCGAATATAAACCACGAAATACTCGTGAGTAAACCTCTGATTACGCGAACTCCTAGAGCAGTTAATCCGTCATGCGTGATACATAAAAACTTTTTAAATTTTACACAGACCTCATAATCTCTTCATTCAGGTGAAAGAGTGTAATAAATCAACATCTTTTATTTTCAGAGAGCTAGCAGACTGGGCGTTAGCACTTACCCACATGGGTGCTTGCTGCGTGTACGTCGTAGTCATAGCAGAGTCTTTTAGACAAGTAAGTATTGGAATTACATTAACTAAGGGAGTTCAACAGCAAGGCGTCCGACTAGGAGTGGACACACGAAAAACGTGCAACGGGTGGCATTCTCGTTGTACTTTCGTCGTGAGTCCATTTCCATTATTAGCAATGAAGCTTGGTTCAAGTAGAAAACTACAACATTACCAGACTTCGATAGGCATTCCCATAATCCTAGAAATCTGAAAAAAGCCAAGGGATGAACTAGCCTCAAGCTGATTTAATAAATATCATAAATTGTTTGTTGATAATGGATTCAATTTGATTTCAAGATTCGGCGTTGTAGCGCTATGTTCAGATTACCTAGTGAATTAAAAAGTTTTTCCTAAAAATCTATCAGCTTTTTACAAACTTCTGTTCCTCTCGAATAAAACAACTTTAAGATAAACAACATTTTCAACTTTAAAGAGAGCAACTTTACAGTAAACAAGTTTATTGTAAACATAATTACCAACTTTATACACAAACAGTATATAAGTAGTTTATCAGCCATCTTGTTACCATAACACAAGCATTAGGTTGCTTAGCTTGGGACTAGATGGCGCTGTGTGAAATGTCCAGGGATATTAAAAAAAAATATTATTAAAAAAAAAAACTTTAAAGTAAAAAACTCTTTTCCAGGTATCAATCGTATACGGTGGCCCCGACTGGTCAGTGACGGTGTTCTGCGGCCTGACACTAGTCGTACTACTGCCACTAACCCAGATCACTACGCTAAAGTACCTGGTACCGTTCTCGGCACTAGCGAACTTCGTGTGGCTGGGGTCAATCTGTATCTGCCTTTACTACTGTTTGAGGGAGACGCCTGACTTCTCTAATAAGAGTCTTGTGACGTCTATCAGTGGACTGCCTACTTTTATAAGGTGAGTGAATTAATATTCTTTTTCTTGTCTAAAATTGGCAGGGTACTTACCTAAACAAGGTGTTTTTTGAAGTGAAAACTTCTTCAGCGGCGTCGTTGTGCACTTTTTTTGTGATGGGTAAAAAATGTTAAACTCGCGTCAGGACACGTGACCTGATCGAAAATTGGTAAGACGGAGCTCGCGTCAGGATACGTGACCTGATCGAAAATTCGTAAGATGGAGGAAGAGTAGACCGCATTCCAAAATATCAAAAATGCACAACGTTAATATTCAAGTTTTCACTTCTGCCGGCACTCCCGGAGTGAAACCCGGTTTTTTTTATCCCATAAATCTTCTTGACCAGAGGCATTGCCATACAACGTGGCAATGCTGCCAGTCTCTTGGGTAAGTACCTACATTACCAGTCGACAGCGATACGGAGGAATACAGGGTATATTTTCAAAGACAAGCCAAATTTAAGGGTGTGGTACAGACCATCAAACTAAACAAATTTCTCCATGGAACCAATATCGTAATCGCGTAAAAATTTATCAACTATCCCATAGAAAACTTCAATACCTGAGACGGCTGGATTTTTATTCGCGATTACGATGTTAGTCCCATGGAGAAAATTGTTCAGTCTGATGGTCTGTACCCACACCCTTAAATTTGGCTGGTCTTTGAAAACTAACCCTGTATTTCGACGCAATATTTTAATTTTCTAATAGTGTTAGCTAGATTAGGATATTATATTTTAATTTTAACAATTTGTATTTTATTTAGTATTAGAAGTTTGTTTCTATACTAATAATAAAGATAAAGCAGTTATTTAAATTAAACTATTAACAAGCATTTCTGAGTGGTTTTGACCCGTTTCAAAGACTAGATTTCTAAGTAAAGATAACGGAGAAAACACTTAAATTGATCGCCAGACCGTAAAATAAATGAAGAGCTACGCGTTTGACGAACAAAAATAAACATTTTAGGATAACGACAAATTCGAGAAAGACAACAAAAAACAAGACACGGTATAAGACAAAGCAAATTGTTTTTCTAAATTAAAATTAGACATATTTTCAGTATCCAGTAGTAATATCACAAAAAGAGCATACTATAATTAAAATAACTGGAAAAAAGACTTAATTTCTACATTGTGGTTCAAGTTGAACTTATTCCTTTTTAGGGTTCCGTAAGTCAAAAGGAAAAAGCAGAACCTTTATAAGATCACTTCATTGTCCGTCTGTCTATCTATCTGTCAGTCTATCAGGAAACTTTTTCTCAGGAACGCCTGGAGGTATAAAGTTTAAATTGATATTAAATATGCAGGTGACGGGCCCCTTGGAACCTAAAAAAGTCATGGTTCTAAGTCAACGAAACAATAAAAAATACGGTCATTTAAGCGTCATTTTTTTGTAAAGTAAATAATGTTTGCTTTTGGGATACATTCATCCCAGCGACGGAACCCTTCATTGTGTGTGGTTCGACACACACTTAAATGGGTTTTTTTACTTCCAGCTTGACACTGTCTGAACTTCTGCTCGCAAAATTGTTAAAAAACGCTGTTAAAACAAATGACACAGCATTACACCCATCTGCGTTATCCATCATTAAAAAAAAATATTCATCCCATCCAGGTAGTTCTCTTTTATAAGGATTTTAAAATAAAAAGTTAGTGAAGCATGCATATTCTGTAGACATGTTCAATTAGAATGCAAGGGGCAAAAACTGGGCACTGTATCCGAAAATTCCAATCTCTATAGTTCATTCAAAAGCGACATCGCTATGTTTTTGTAGGGACGATAAAGGATTAAGAAATGCGACTGTGGCCTCTTGGCTTTATCTGTTTACAAATACATGGAAAAGGGTTGTAGTGAATTCTAATTTAAACTGACTTTGATACAGTTGACAACAAAAGTCGCTGTTAATAAAATTTATAAAACGCCTATAGCCTTCCTCGAGAATTGGGCTATCAAATGCAATTAAAGATTTTATCAAATCTGACTTAGATTAGCGCGTTCAAACAGACAAACCAACTCTTCAGCATTATTATTAGTATAAATTAAACGCTATTTCTAATCATTTTTTGACCTTAGAGAAAGGCAAAACAATCTTGTCACCAAGCCTAAAACCTGACTTACACGGTGCGATTAAATTACCGGTGGGATGCCTACTATAAGTAGAAGCAACAATACAAGTTGACAGTGTGAACAGTGTGTAGACGATGCAAGAATTTGTTGCTTCATTTTTATTGTATGCCACAAGCAAGGAACTTGGATCGTGTAAATGGGACTTAATAGGGTCCATTAGGTATCAAGTCCCATTTACACGATCAGCTAGCAGCTAGCACCAATAATTATGTATTTGGATTAACATGATTCTCTCAAGTCGTTTCAAATATGCTCTCAGAGGCGCTCAGTGGACACTTTTTAAGACAAAACTGGGCGATCAACACCTTAAAATCTGCTGAATTAACTATTTACCTACATTTTCAAAATGTAGGAAAATTTGCTCGTAAATAACTGGTCAAAGTTAGTCCTCTTGCATCTGCAAGAGGACTAAAACAAACTTTAGTGTAGCGCTGTCTTGTAAAGTTGGATGTGATAAACGACTGTTGTTGCCGACAGTAACACTAGTCTCTACAAGTACAACTTCTAGACAAAAACTTCGAAACTTAATGTTTATTAGCTAGACTATACTTTAAAGCAGGTAAGGCTTTGACAGTAACACTGACTGTCTCTCCATAATATAATCAAACTCGACATTTGATATGCTATAGGTACAAATTGTTCCGCCAAAATTTGTTCTGGAAAATTTACTATCGGTTCTCGATTATTTCTCGCCTAATGCAATGATGACTTTTAAGAAAGTTCAAAAAGTCATTTTGACTTTGGGTTAGAGGCTATCTTCATCGTTACGATGACAATTAGGAAATGTTACTCCTCCATCCTATGACAAATTATTGAAAGATTGTTACTAAATCGGAAGATATGCTAGACAAACTTCTTGACACAATTCCTTTCATGCATTTTGCATGACCTGATGACGGTTAGTGATGGCCAATTGGCTGCCTAGTATAACGCAAGTAAATGTTCTTGAAAATGCGTACAGCATTTTTATCTCACGAAGCCAGGCGCGCCTTATTTGTAGTTACCAAGTGTATAGATACGCTGTGAATGTGTGTGTAAGCGCAGAAGCTCTCAGTACCGCCCGACAAAGGCGAAATCTGAAGTGTGTGTGTGTGTATGTGTGTGTGTGTTATGTGCTGTCGCTACTCGTCTTCAGGCACATATTCACGGCGTGTTTTTACACTTGTTTTTTTTTTTATTGACATTGGGCTCACTCTTGACCTCAATCCAGCCCAGAGGCAGGGATCTACGGTGGAACGAGCTTGCCCAGAAGAAGCCTATTCACTCTCGCCTTGAAGAGATTCGGGTTGTAAGAACTCGGGAATGGTTACCACAAGTAAAGCGCGCGTCGCTTTGTGACATAAAAATACTATAGCCATGTGAAGAAAGATACAAATTAAGCCCTGCTCCAAAGCAGATAACAAACTCTTCCGGAAACTAAATAATAAAGGCAGGTTAAACACTGTAGTAAGGGCAGCGGTACCTACAAAATACTGAAGCTTACCGGTCTAGACTAGTCTTTACCAAGATTTGGAGTCTAGACGCTTGTTCGATACTTTAGGAATCGAGTTTACCTTACCTCAAACAATGTTTTCAATGGCCGTCTTCGTGATGAAGGTGACAATGCTTTCTTTCTAGACTCGTGTTCAATAAGATTTGCATTTCTATGTTATCTTTAGTTACTTATTTTGTTCAGTCTTTTGGAATTGCAGGCAAGGGATTTTAAAACGGTAAAATGAACCTAATATCTTTACATTTTGAAACCTTACTTTTCGTACAGAATAATAAGTAGTGTCCAATTTAAAGTTACCAGAGAAAGTAATTAATTAATTCCTAAGACCCAAGGGCTGGCTTTTATCTTGGCCAGAGGTTACTGAAAAGGCATTGCCAAACGATGTGGCAATGCCGCCTCTAGTGTACATTACCAGTCGACAGCGATGGGGAGGAATTTGTTGACGCCATGTTTTATTTTGTCAATAGTTTTAGTTAGGTTAGGTTATTAATGTTATTGGAACGAAGTTCCTTATTGCGCGTTGCGAAAGGGGGCTAGACGGAAAAAATTAAGACCAAAAGTTGGAACGCCACTTTTTGCAATAGTTGTAAGCCGTGCGGCGCCGCGGCGTGCGCGTGTTTCTCTGTCTGTCTCTCTCTCTCTCTTATAGAAAGCAAGCCAGTTATACTTCGTTCCATCCGGGTGTCCCTTGACACCTCTCAAGTTTTTATATTTTTATTTTGTGCAATCTTAATATAACGTACCTCAATATAAAGAATTCCTCGATTTAACGAATTCTTCGTAATCCCCTTAAATTATCCATAAGAGTCAATGAAAAATATACCTTTACATTGCGAAGATTTTTTGCGAACAACCTCTTTATAACGAATTTTCAACTATCAAAAAAAAGTGTAAACCTCTAATTAACGAATTTTGTCAACTCAAAACCTTTATATAACGTTCCCAATAGTATGTGATTCAGTCGCGACCGGTTTCGACACGTTTTTACCTCTTTATAACAAATTTTAGACCAACCTAACCACAATATAACAAACCTCAGTTTATCGAATTACTTGATATAACGAATATTTACTTGTTCCCTTCCGATTTGTTATATCGAAGTTGCACAGTAGTTTGTAAATTAATTTAGTATAAGAAGTTTAACCAGTGTATATGTTTTATTGAAAATTCAATAAAATCATTGAACATGAATTAGATTCAGAACTAAGAAGCCAATAAATAATGGGACATTCATCATAAAAACTTTTTAATGACAATTTCAAAAAATGTTAACCTCAAAAATGGGCTATCAATTCTGCATAAAAGTGACATATTGCGTTTATTGCTAAACTTTCTAGCTTGATTTATTTCGATGAAAACTGCGAACGCATATTTTTTCCCATAAAATATATTTTAAACGCCTGGAATGAGTAATTTATGAGTAGCACATAGGTTGCCAAATTCATATCGATTTTGAAATTTCTGTTTTTATTCAACCCATTTTCCGTGCAATAATGTCCCAAAAAGCTAAAACAAAAGTTTTCTTAAATAAAAGGTAGACGCCACCTCAAAAAGCAGCAATCTTACCAGAAATTCCATCCGTGTTAGGGATTCTCTAGCCGCAAAAGTTGAACGAGTTCACTGGCAAAGCGGGCATTTTCGTTCAATAGGTATTGAGTTTTAGCAGCTCAAAATCTGCACCAAAGATGTCGATGTTAGAAATGCTCTTGGAACAGAACAGAACTGAACGTGGACTTCTTTCTTTTACATTTTTGGATCGATTGGCACCTGAAGGCGAATTCTCATTAACGTGTTCAAAATCTAGTCTCATCTCGGCGACAAAAAAATGACAAAAATGTAGGGAAATTAGAGATATTTTTGACAGATTGAGACATCAAACTGTGAACGTTCTTAAAATTACCAGAATTTCCCCTCTTACCTTTGCCAATTTATTGCTAACTTTGGAGATGTGACTGAATATTGCAGTGACTTTATAACACGGAATTCTTCAACCCGAATGAGTAGACATATAAAGCTATGGTGGCAATTTCCGCACTAGATCCTTTGCAGTGATCCTTTTCTTGCTGAATGGGTCTGCTCTTGACCTTGATCACGCCTGATGGAAAGCGATGGATGAGGTCTATGATAAAACGAGTGCGCCCATCTTTCCTACATTTAATAGAGTAATGGTAGTATCGCCAAATAGACGACCCAGAGTCTACCTTCTCACATCACCAATTTGACTCTTCTCCTTTTTCAGCACAAGTCTTTTCGCGATGGAAGGCATCGGCGTGGTGATGCCAATTGAGAACGAGATGAAGAAGCCTCAGGACTTCCTCGGCTGTCCAGGAGTACTCAACGCCGCCATGTCGGCTATAGCTGTAATGTATGGCTTCGTCGGATTCATCGGCTACCTGAAGTATGGAGATGAAGTTAGAGGGAGCTTGACCCTTAACTTGCCACAGGATGAAGTGTAAGTGTTATGAATTCTTATCTTCATATAAATTATATTTTCTGTTCTACATTAAAATATCTTTAGCCGTACTTCTTTTTTTTCTGAAGGCCAATTTTCGTAATATAAAACGATCAAAATCTAGTCGCAGTCTCATCTCGGCGAAAAACAAATGTCAAAAAATTTTCGGGTTGTCACAAAAGACGATACATCATGTGCTTGGCGTAGATAGTAATGAAACCAACAAAACTAAAAAGTCGACATAGTAGTAATCGATTTAGAGGCAATGATTCATTACATCGAAGTGGATACGCTACTTAACATTCTTGGAGTTTTTTTGTTATAACCAAAATGATTTCGATGATTGAAAGAATAGTGTGGAGACTGTCAGTAGCAATGGGTGTTCATTTTGACAGTTCAGTACATTTCATTGCGCTGTTGAGCAGATACATTTTTCGAACATAATTATGAAGTAATGGATTAGCTATATCCTTCAAAATGATTCAGATCGAGATTGATAGTGCATGACGCAATTAGGGAGCTGATGCCGCGACTGGCATCTACTAGGACCAACTCACTTTATTAAATGAGTTGGTTGGAAGAATTGGAATATTTCTTTTACCATTGTTATTTTATTATTATTATTTTATTTTTTATTGACAATGGGCTCACTCTTGACCTCAATCCAGCCCAGAGGCAGGGATGAGATCTACGGTGGAACGAGCTTGCCCAGAAGAAGCCTATTCACTCTCGCCTTGAAGAGATTCGGGTTGTATGAACTCGGGAATGCAGACGCAGGCAGACGGTTCCACTCCTTAGCTGTGCGCATCAGAAAAGATGACGAGAAGCGCTTAGTGCGTATATATGGTATATTAACCAAATAGGGGTGGTATCCCGCAGTGCGTCTGGACTCTCGATGGTAGAAAGGTGAAGGCGGGATGAGCTCATGTAGCTCTTGAGCACACTCCCCGAAGTACAGTCTGTAGAAGACGGACAGACAGGCGACACGTATTAATGCTAATGTCTTTTAATGGTTGTTCTAACTGAAGGAACACGGGTGGATTTTAGGGTTTTAGTCAGTCAAAGTCTGACACGCCCTTCCGCTCAGTCCAGAGCGGGAGAGGTCATTTGATGATTTCCCATGTCCAGAGAATCAAAATCTGAACCTATAAAAATAATGTGAAAATAATGTCTCATTTTCTTCTATTCCAGTCTAGCCCAAACCGCGAAACTCCTGGTAGCTTGTGTGATGCTCCTCTCCTTCACGCTAGTCTACTACGTGCCTGTTGACGTCGTGTGGAGGCGGCTGCAGGACAGGATACCGGCCAGAGGACACCGGTGGGCCCTCGCCGGAGTCAGGTTCGCGGGGACCTTGCTGCTAGGTAAGGCTGCGACCTGAGCTATTAATAACAATAGCCCATATCATGGTTATTTAAGTATCGTAACTTGTGGAGGCGATTTTTAATGCATCCTACATTATGTACACTGATCAAAATGGTAACAAGCCATATTGTAAATATGGCTTGTTTTAAATACTGAAACTAGGTACTCTTTGTGCGGGAAATATTCGCTGAATTATGGAAAAGCACACAGTGGAAATATGTAAGTCATTAAATATTTCCATCAGCCTGCAGTAATGTACATAGCAATGAGTGGGTGGTCCATGATTAATGTAGGCTGTTTCTGATAAGTTTTATAATTACTTTTAATTTTACCGTATTGATGGTATATTTATTTATTTATTTAAATAAAGGCAACTAAACACAAACACGGTATAAACCCAAAGTCTTTGTTTTCAACTCAACTCAAACTATTTATTTCAACTAAACCAATTACAGGCACTTTTGAATTATCAAGGGTCAGTCAGTCAAAAGTGTCAGTATGGATCTCGCATGTATCTAAATTATAGGAAAGCACGGCACTATCAATTAGTGTACTAGAACCTTAACAACATTATGTCTGGACTTTAAAAGAGACTGTGAAACAAACTCAGAGGGAGTTTGTTTCGGCTTTCTTCTCAGAGCAGTCAGATAGGAAACGCCGCCCTCATCTAGTTTTAAAAAAATAAGATTGACGTGTAAAAGTGTTTGTACAAAACTACTTATAGAAGTAAATAATTTATCATTTTTTAAATAATGTAAACTATATAAATATAAACATCAAATAATATAAAAACAAATTTAAAAAATTATGAATACTACATAATAGCTTACAAATGCTGGTTTATTTATGGTTCTATAATATTTTTATAGTAGCTGAAACTAGTTTTCTAATAACACACCAAAATTTTCTTCCCCCAACTTTAATTTACTTTTTCTAAATCAACAACCACTCAAGTTAACCACCACACACTTTAAGAAACTGCTAGTGTCGTCGTAGAGGCACTAAAACCCGACATTCACAAAGTTGCGTCCCCACACAATATTTTACTTACGAAGACTTACTTCGCGAGTCGAGGCGAGGTCGCCTGCATGCTCGCTCAACACAGAGCTTACGAGAACATAACTTATGCATTAAGCTCCTGACTGACATTGGAACGCTGCGCGCTGCTCTTAGACAAACATCAGGCGTTTCCAGAGTTAATTTACGTGTTGAATTTATTACATAGGAGCTGTTCATTTATTACGTAAGACGATTTGAGAGTCCGAACAAGATTTATTTTTTCTTACATGGGGGTGGGAGGGCTCTAGTTTATTCTTATGTAAGATCGTAACATCACAAAAGTAAGCAAAAGTTATAAGTTTTATAAATTTTTGCTAGGTACTTTTACTTTGCAAATTTGGTAGATACTGATCTGACGTAAGATTCAAAGGGGGGCGAAGGGGCTTCATTCAAGTCTTATTTTTTCTTACGTAGGGGGACCCCTCCCCCTACGTAAGGTCAGAAATTGGTTGAAATTGTCTTACGTAATAAAAGAACAGCCCCTTAGTAGCCGTGTTGCTTTTCTACGCTTCGGTATGCTTATACTTAGTTAAGATTGTGGGAGTGTAAGATAAATTTAATAAAAGCATGTCTGAGTAGGCAGCTATTACACTGAGGTGGGTCCTCTTGTGATAGTAATAAAGGTACCTACTTTTAGAGACATGTGGGTTTAATTTTGTATGAAAATGGACACATACCTATCTCACCTTTTTTTTTGTCGGGGTGGATATCTTCATGGATGTCCTCCGCCCTGGGGTGGGCAGAGGGGTTTGTCAGACTTTTCGCGACTAAAACCACCCCAGTTTTCCCTCGTACACCTGTGTCGGGGGCTACGGGTGCGGATGCGACTTCCGCTGCCCCGGACTGGTGATGGCCCACGTCCCGTAGGGGGGAGTGAGGTGTTAAACTCCCCCGTTACCTCTTAGAATGGCGAGCGTGGAACACTACGCGCCGCCAGCTCGGGTCCTGGAAATACCTATCACGCCAAGTGCAGCTTAAAATCTTCTTCCTAAGTTGCTGCCTAAGCAAAATCTAAATTAATTATTGTTTTTTTTTTTCTTTCGCAGTCGGCATCGCCAGTGCCGTCCCAAGACTGGAACTCTTCATGGAGTTAGTCGGGGCCATCTGTTTGTCCGTCATGGGGCTTCTTTTGCCGGCCATCACGGAGACTGTCTTCAGGTGGAACAGAGACATTACCCCATGTTGTTTCGTTGTATGGAAGAACGTGGTCATAGGAGTATTCGCTTTAGTGGCTATGTTCTCAGGAGTGACGTATGCAATCATGGCGATTGTTAAAGAACTGTGATTTGTGGAGACGATGAAGATGACTTATTATTTAATGTAAATGTGATGATTATTATGATTGTGCTTTGTTGTAAATAATTTAATAAAGTTGTAAGTACTTTGACTCTTTATTGCAGTTTAATTTATTGTGGTGTGTAGCTCTGGCTTCCAATGTTCTTTATTAAAATTCATTAAGGTAGCTTTACAACTTTGACAGTCGTTATTGGTCGTCAGAAGATCGAAACTCTGACAACCAGCACCAAGGGAAGGTTAAACTGGAAGCCAACCCCAACATAGTTGGGAACTGCCTAGGCAGATGATGATGGTAAGGTAGCTTCACAGCTGACAGTAAGTATAACATAAAATATTAATCTAAACATTACACCAATTACGACGACACGTAAAAATATGAAAAACAGAGAGTGACCTGATTATTGATGTTTATAGTGTGTGCGTGAGTGTATCTGTGCGGTATAGGTGCTGCAAAAGTATGATGATGTGTGTTTTTCTATGTTCGTATGACTAAACTGGCCCTACTTAGTAAACTGAGAATCCGGCGTTTGATGGAGAACTTGGCTAATCTCCTTTTTAAGTCTGTTTCTCAGTCCTTGACAGGGATGTTATGGAGCTCCGTAACCGTAACTGAAACTATCGGATATCCGAAATAAAAATATATCCGCAACCGTAACCGTATCCGTTTCACAAGTTTCGGATAGTTTCGTATAAGAGCAGAGTCTAAAAAACGACATGTTTCGACAGGTTTTGTAACATCTCTAAATAATTACTTACCTATATGTCTGATTATAATACCAAATGATAATCTAGACTAGATAAAACCTATGAATAAAACCAAATTATTACATACTATTTGTGTTTATATTTTACTTCAATCTAATATCCGTAACCGAAACTATCCGGAACTAACGGATAATCCGAAATAATTACATATCCGTAACCGTATCCGAAACCGATATAATTTTATTCCTATATCCATATCCGTATCCAGATCCCAAATATCACATCCTTAACATCTCTAGTCCTTGACTAATTGCTTTGCAAGACATTATTACATTCCACAAACCCCTCATATCCTCTTTTCATTTACCTAGTTGATAAATACCTAATAGCTAGTATTTTACGCTACATTGTAGTGGTTAACTGTGAAAGGCTTGCACATTACATAATAATCAATGCTGATGACGTTCCCACTGCTGGGACACAGGCCTCCTCTCAGTGAGTGGGAGTGGGCCGTAAACCACCACGCGGGCCCATTGCGGGTTGGTAGATGTCACATGTCTTCGATTTTTTTGGTTCTAGGACATGCCGTTTTGAGAGCAGCCGATCGATCCTGTAAAAATCTCACCGTGAAAAGTTAGGTGAAGTGAGCTTAGAGTGAGCTGTCATTAGTGTCAATCCCTAGTATTAGTTGGAATGACAGCTCACTCCACGCTCACTTCACCTGAGTTTTCAAGGTGAGATGGTTACAGAATCGCACTGCTGTAGTAATGAAATAATTTACACCGCCTGACTGACGACCTATGTACCTATGAACCTCAACCTATGAAAGGCTTGTAATACAGTGTAATTAATTTGTATAGAGGTCATAGAGGACAACGAACTTAATTTTCCAGGCATATTATGAACGTCCCTGAGGCAGTACACACGGCTACACATCAAGCTATGCAAAACCAGTATTGCCTGACCATTCATTGTGACAAAATATCATACAAAGTGAGGCCAAGACAACCTGGTTTTGTATAGCTTGACGTGTAGCCGTGTGTACCTAATTAAAATTTATTTATTATTATTAATTACAACGGTTATACACCAGTAACAGTATTTACGCAGTCATATGGATAGTACCCGCATGTTCACTATATTATGTACTAGTTACATATGATATAGCAAGGATATCGGATATCTACATAATTATGTGATCGATTTTTAGTATAGTCTTAGCTCAGTGGCGTGCGGTTCATAAAGACAGAAAGACACTGCCTACCCTAGTTCTGATAATAGATCTAATATTATTTTATCAATAAACAAAACAACATAAAAATCTTAAATCATAAATCAGCTCCACCTATCGAGTGCCGGTGTTATCATTAAGATCGATACAGTTTACTGCACTAGCGCCACCTCGCCTATGCCACGGCAAAGACACAAACTATTCGTCTCTGAATATTTTGTATGTGTGCTCCGTGGAAACTCGTGGTCATGCGTATTTTTATGTGTGTGCGTTCCTATAGCTACGTGGGCTTTGCTGACACACAATGACAAAAATCACGCACACAACTGCATGAAAAGCCAGTGTCTTGTTCGAGTTGTTCTTTAATAGCTTTAAAGAACAACTCGAACAAGACACTGGCTTTACGGGCACACGAAAAATTACGATCCTAACCGAACATTTCCGACGAAAGTTTGCTATGCAATGCGAATATTTTAAGAAGTAATAATGTTTCATTGAATTTTACATATTTAGATGGCCATCATTTTTTTGTCGTATTAATTTTCCTTTTTACTACGTAATTTCAATAGTCAATAGTAGCCATTATTGTTTGATGTGTGTTGTGTTTGTGACTTACGCTATCAGTTAGTTAGGATTTTAACATTGTGATTAGAGTGAAAAATGGATAATATTGTCTGTGAAAGTTGTTCAGATGGTGTGTGTATTGATAAAATAAAATATGACGCGTTTTCAAAACTATCTTTTAGTGAAAAAAAAACAAGTTATCGAGCTATGTCGTCCTACACCGGATTTGCAATTATTACAAACTAAAGGTAAAGTCAATCGTAAATTCAATACAAAACAATATGATTCATATCATTGGCTGACAGGTTGCATACACAGTAATCGGTTATTTTGTTTCGTTTGTCTAGTATTTTCAAATAATAAAACCGTCTGGAACGACATCGGTTACGCTGATATTCATAATTTTCCTACCGCCGCGAGAAAACATGAACAATCTGAAAAACACTTAGAATCTTCCCTTCCCTTAATTATGCAAAAAAGACATCAGATGTGACCTAATGCATTAAAAAAATTAGGGACTTTGAATCGTTTTTGGAATCATTCAGATCTAGGTTTGAATTAATTTTTGAAGGCGTAAAAATAATCACAGGGCCGCCAAAACAAAAACGTAATGTTGTGGACGCGAAAACCAATTTTAAGCGGATTTTTATTGAAATTATAGACAATATATCCATCGAATGTCGCGACCGATATAAAAATCTGAAAGAGTTAAAATGTTAAGTTATGGATATTTGAGTGGGCATTTGGCAATTACCTACATCATCAATCGACAAGACGACGAACCAAAACCAACGTGTAGTATTTTTGGTGAGTACAATTTTCTGCCTACCCTGTCATAAAACTGTGTGCACGCCACTGTCTTAGCTAATTATGTCGTGCACTCTAAACCTAAATTCGACCGAGCAAGGAAGTCTGGGTGTATAAGTTAGATAATTAATAAATAAATAAATAAATAAAATAAATAATAATATCCCTGGACATTTCACACAGCGCCATCTAGTCCCAAGCTAAGCAACCTAATGCTTGTGTTATGGTAACAAGATGGCTGATAAACTACTTATATACATTTTTTTTTTGTAAATACATACATATTATAGATAGAAAAACACCCAGACTCGGAACAAATACATGTAGGTCATACAAATATTTGTTCCGTGCGGGAATCGAACCCGCGACACGCAGCGCAGCAGTCAATCGCTTAACCACTGCGCCAACCGTGCCGTCAATTGCCATTTTTTTGTCAATTACGTTTGTACGGCAATCGTGAATAAGCCTGTACCACACTTTCAGTCACAATCTGAGTCACTTTGAACAATATTGCTAATCCATTCGAAAATGTTGTCTGCTCAACAACGTAAATAACGCAATGAATGCTGTTAAAGTGGCAAAATGAAAACTATCGGAACTGATAGTGTTACGCAATTACTATTGCTTTGGTTAGGACGAGGCCGGAAGTAGATCCATTCCATTGATCCATCTTCAACTAAATGAGAAGAAATTTAAAACATGCATTAAACGCACACTATGTAGACAAGCATATTATAAGTTGGACGAGTATATAGTAGATAAAAATGCTTGGCTTAATGCTGGTCCTGCTCCACAGGCAGTTGGGCTTACAAGTTGATCACAATTTCAATATTTGGAAGAGATGCTTTCCCCTTTTGGTTTTTCTTTTAAGTGTTTATTTTATTTAATCAGGATTAATTTTTAATACTTCAGTATTAAATACCTCTTCATGATTGGTAGTAATTTTTTTTTTCTCTCATCTCTTAATTAAATTGCAAACTATAGTTTTGTATAATTTAGAAGCATTTTTGAAAATTTTGTAAATGTAAGAACCATGGATCCGTTTTTTATGATATTTTGATGTTGACTTGAAAGAGTATGGCAGTTGAGAATATGTCATGCTCACTTAAATGTCTCACTGGTGGTGGCGCGTGTGTTGGATCATTCGGTTCCCTACGAAATGGTTGAGCTGGGTGGTGCTGATCCACGCGTCATGTTCGTGAACGGGCGCCATCTGTTGAGACTGGTCATCTCTTAACTGCCAGGGCTTATTTTTAATTTTATATTTTTAATTTTATGTTTTAATTTGTTTCTTAACATTGTTCTCACATATAGAAGCAATAAGAATAATGTAACCAGGATTTTGTAAAAATGTCTTGATTTAAAAGAGTGTCCGTGGAGTTTCTTGCCCGTTCTTCTCCATAGAGATCTACGCTTTGGAATGGGCAACTAGCTTCAACTTTCTGACTAACTGACCGACTATTTAATTTTGACAATTCAAAAGTGCCTGTAAATGGTTTAATTGAAATAAATGATTTGAGTTTGAGTTTGAGTTTGAGTTTGATTCAAAAACCATCATTTTGACAGTTGACACAAGAACATTCATTGCATTATTTACATTGTTGAGCAGACAAATTTTTTGAACATAATTATGAAGCATTGGATTTTGGAAAAGCAATACCTATCCTTCAACCCCAGTGGGACCGGCACCCTAATTGCGTAACACACGATCAATCGGAATCGGTTCCATTTTGACAGTTCAACAACATTCATTGCGTTATTTACGTGTTGAGCAGACAAATTTTTCGAACTTATGAAGCAATGGATTAACAATTTGCTTCAAAATGATTCAGATTCCGATTGATTGTGTTACGCAATTAGGGTGCTGCTTAATTGCAAACGACATCGCGGCAGGCCCAGACGAAGATGGCGGGATGAGCTGGACTCCTTTCATAAAGATTGGTCCTTGGCAGCTCTGGACAGAGAGAGGTGGAAGGATTGTAGGGAGGCCTTTGCCCAGCAGTGGGACATTAACAACTAATAAAAAAACGTCCTTCAACGTGATTCAGATTGTGATTAAAAGTCTGTTACGCAATTAAGATGCAGGTTTCTTAAAATCACTTCTGGTTCAGAGGTTATGACGTTAAAAACAAATTCCAAGTTCAGTAATAATAAAGAAATCTAATCGTCAAATCGTGAAGCGTAAAGCAAGTACCATAATCATCATCAGAATGTAGCAGTCCAATGCTGGACATAGGCCTCTCCTATTGCACGCCATTCAACTCGATTTTCGGCAACTCTCATCCAGCTGCTACCAGCCATCCGGCGAAGATCGTCGCTCCGCCTAGCCTGAGGGCGGCCCACTTTACGTTCACCAATTCGCGGTCTCCACTCGTCACACGTCTACCCCAACGGTCATCGGTTCTACGGCTAATATGGCCGGCCCATTGCCACTTCAGCTTACTTCAGTACCTTATTCTTTTAACTAATTTCTATGATTACATATCACAGTAATGCACAGTATCACGTTCACGCGTGATGATCCCCGGCTATTTCTATCAAGGTCTTATCTAATGACACCTCTGATACCTGCGTATCAAAGTTCACTGGACCGTAAACATAATTGTTGTAATACACTGTAATTACATCCTATGGATCGTAGCGACACAAAGGGGCCCGTGTCTAAATAATAACAGCCGCACAGATCGATCGATCAGGTTAAGCTACGCTTGCCGGGGTTGGTCTGTGAATGGGTGACTATCTTTACATACCGAGACCCCTTGCCTCGGAAAGCACGTTAAGCTGTTGGTCCCGGCTGTTATGCATGAATCTTTGCCAGTCGTTACGGGTAGTCAGAAGCCCGAAAGTCTGACAACCAGTCTTACCAAGGGGTATCGTATTACCCAGTCACTGGGTTGTGGAGGTCAGATAGCCAGTCACTCCCTGTAAAATACTGGTATTCAGCTGCATCCGGTTAGACTGGAAGCTGACCCCAGCATAGTTGGGAAAAGGCTAGGCAGATGATGAGATCGTAGCGATATTTTGCCTACATAGGAAAAACGTGTGTTAGAATATTATTTTATGTTGTACTAACGACCCGCCCCTGCTTCGCCCGGTTCGGGCAAAACAACGATATTTCTTTATTATACGTAGGTTCATTATTATTGTATTTTCGAGTATAAAGTCTCTAAATTCTTTTGAAAACCGAATTAAAGTTTGTTGCGGAGTTACGAAGTACGACGCGGTCACACAGACAGACACGAAAAGCGACTTTAATTTGTAATAATATGTGTAGACATAGATTATCTTGATTTTAAATCTTGACAATCATGATCCGGCCTTTTTCTTAAAAAATCAGCACTATGTCAAAATTACAAAAGACAGTCCCCCAAAACGCCCGCCCTTCACCACTTCCTAGTAACTTTGTTGAGGTCGGCTTCCTGTCTTTCCGAATACGGCTAAATACTAGTATTTCACATGGATTTTGACAGCTTATCTGACGTCCTCAACGCCGTTAACAGCAGTTAATCCAGGTTTTTTGGGGAAAATATTAAAAGATACAAGAGAGGAGCAGCAGGGGTTTTGGTCCCTGTGGTCTCGGGTAAAGGGTAGCACGAACACGCTTCTGAGCGTGGTGTCGGACAGAGTGGACAGCCAAATCATGAGGCATTGGTCGCTCATGCATGTCCAAAATAATAATTATTTTAAATTTTACTACCATAGCTATAAGTATCTACTTACTAACATAATATGGACTTGTATCAATTACTGTGTGCTTAGTCTGAAATAAATATTTTCAATTTCAATTTGGGCTCTTTGTGACGGAGCTCGTCCAGGACCAGGGGAGAAATACGATCACAACTATTTCAAACACCAAACAGCGTTGCTGCACACTTTCCTGCGATTTTCTTACATCGGATTTCACACTTTTTATTTAACGTCTTATTTTTTTTTTTTATTGTTTGTTTTGTCTGATGTATGTATCTGATGTATTGTGTGTCTTTTATTTTGTGCCAAATAAATGTATTTTCTTTCTTTCTTTCTTTCATTCCGGTTTGAAGGGATATGATTGTAAGCAATTAATAATAATAATAGCCTTCCGAACGATTTCGGGCACGGCGGCCAACCTCAGCGGAGATTAGCCCGGTACGTTGGAGATATTTTAGTGCACAAGCGTGTGCGCAAACACAGGTGCACTCTCTGTTCCTTTACTCTCATAGTCCGATGGGACGGCAATCCGACACGACCTCGGAGAAATCAGGCGCAGGATCTGGGGGTCTACTCCGAAGTAGTATCGGCCGAATGTTCGGCCGTTTCCTGCTACGAAGTTACTATTTGGTTCGGTCGGTTCCGATCCTACACTCCTACACTCTTTCGAATATTGACTATGGTCCCGACCCAACTGAGCCGATCCGAACTTTTTTCGCATTTTTCAATAATATTCGGTTCGACCATGTGTCGGTCCGATCCAAACATTCGCACTTTACACTTCGGAGTAGGCATGGGGGTATTAAACCGCCAACTTCTAAACTCCGCCAATTTCTTAGTAACAACTAAGAAATTCCTAATGGAAAGCCAAATAACACTGTCCGGCCTGGAAATCGAACCCAGGACCGCGTGCTCAGCATTCGTGCTGGCAACCACGAAACCAACGGGGCAGTTACCTCAGGCACGTAAGATATTTCAGCTTTGCCTAGAGGTATGCTAGAGCATAACAACCGCTTCATTCACGGATTAACCTGTTCGAAGGTAAACAATAGTAAGTAAATATACCTACATGCATAATTAATTTAAATACCGCAAATCAGTAGACAAAGAGAGTTCAAAGTTGACGCTATTAAACAATGAGCAACTGTTAATAATCAATACCCACGTACTGCCAGCAAAAACAACTGACACACGAAATAGGGATCCCTAATCCGATATCAAAGTATTCAGATGATCTAGCAATTACACGTATTTAAAGTCATGATGACGAGCACTTAGCTGTACCCTTGAGGAGCCAAAACATCCTGCTTACTGTGTGATTAAAAATGATTTGATGACAGTCCAATTGGACTCTTTGCATGCGACTTATTTCCTTGAAGCTGAAAAACTGTATTTATTTTTTCATACATGTTACTTCTATGTAGGTAGTTTTGAAATGATAGTGTGGCAACACTGTGTAGGTATTGATCAAAGATATTGTTTTGAAAATTGGATGTTTTATTCCAACCCTATACAGGGTGGCAGGGACATCGACGCACAAACTGTTACCATAGATTCAGTGCATGATTCGAAACTCCTACGTTTTCCTCAGTTATTAAAAACATAATTATATCTGAAGGGCAATTCTCGTAATTGTAAAAACGTTCACAGTCTCAATCTGCCCTCTTATTTCCCTACGTTTTTGACATGGTTTGTCACTGAGATGAGATTGTTTGTCACTGAGATGAGATTGTTTGTCGCTGAGATGAGATTGTTTGTCACTGAGATGAGATTGTTTGTCGCTGAGATGAGATTGTTTGTCGCTGAGATGAGATTGTTTGTCGCTCAGATGAGATTGTTTGTCGCTGAGATGAGATTGTTTGTCACTGAGATGAGATTGCGACTAGAATTTGAATGTTTTTAATTACGGGAATGGGACTTCTGTTCCATACGTTTTGACCGCATAGGCAAAGGCACTTTTCTATAAAACAGTTCATTTTGTTTTTTTATAACCGACGAATTATTTCTACGCTATGGGTCTCATCATTCATATGCTGAATTCATGTTTCAGTTTGCGCGTCGATGTCCCCCTGCCAGCCTGTATATATAAATAATTTGGTGGCGTAAAATAGGTAAGTACATTCCTAACAAAAAAATCTAAATAAGTTATAACGACCATTAAGATGCTTTAAATTATTTTATTTGCTAATAGATGGAAAACTTCCTTCTTTAAATTGTATATTGGTCTTGTAGAATTTGGCCTAGTTTAAACATGGCTTCAGTTTTGTAATGTGCGTTTTGTTTTTGCAGAATAAACAATTTTTCTTTCTTTCTTTCAGTTAAGTATTTCTTACATTTCGTTATAAGTTAGGTACACTTTTTAAACTATGTTCTCCTAAACATTTAACATAAATAAACATAAACCTAATCATCCAGTCCACTTCTTGCCAAATCTTTTACATCGCTTATCACAACCCAGTATGATTCGTGATAAAGTCCCTTATGGGGGGTGCGGCGATGTCAGCGAACACGCTCGGTGAGAACTGCTGGCCACAACCTCGACCGAAGGAAACGATTCCTATGGCCTGACTATCTTGTACTGCTGCACCACCAGAGTCACCCTGTGGAATGAAATAAGGAGTAAGTTCTAGCCATGACGAAGAAGAATGAGTACTGTCAATTACAGAATATTAATTCTTAATGTCCTCTTGTTTTTGCCATTCGTTTCTACGTAAAGTACGAAAAGTTGAACTCACAGTTGAACGACAACATAAATAAAAAGTCGACAGACGCCAGCACATCAAGCTACCCGAAACTGTCAAATTTTCACAAACAACTTTGTACCTTATGTTTTAACGATAAAGTTGAAAATCTACTAAAGAAATTTGTCAGATTGTAGTAGCTTGATGTGCTGGCGCCTGTACATGAACCTGATCCTGCCTCATCAGGGGGTGGGTGCACACTGTACAATAATAATAATAATAATATCCCTGGACATTTCACACAGCGCCATCTAGTCCCAAGCTAAGCAACCTAATGCTTGTGTTATGGTAACAAGATGGCTGATAAACTACTTATATACATTTTTTTTTTGTTGTAAATACATACATATTATAGATAGAAAAACACCCAGACTCGGAACAAATACATGTAGGTCATACAAATATTTGTTCCGTGCGGGAATCGAACCCGCGACACGCAGCGCAGCAGTCAATCGCATAACCTCTGCGCCAACCGTGCCGTCAAACAAACAAACAATGCTCTGTTAGAGCAATCATTATGTCAGTATAATAGAAAGAGAACAGTGACGGATTATTTTTCATAAAACGGCCTCTGGTGGAATTGTATCCTACCACATACTGCCTATATCACCTATTTACATACCTAATAAAGAACGTAGATTGTTCATCGCTAAAAGTTCCACACACCTGACAAGTCCCTTTCCCGCCAAGGACGAAGTTCCCTCCACACCACATGTTCCTGGTCAGCACAGTGAAGTAGACCGCCATGCACTGCCAGTAAGGCACCACCGGGATCTCCACGTCCATCAGATGTTCTGGTATGGAACTCGCTCCTTGCTGAAATAATAATAATCGTGAATATTTTGGTTTATAGTTATAACAGCTTTCAATCAATAGAGATCAGACGATCTATTCGATGAAAACTTAGGTGAAATGAGCTGTCAATAGTGTCAATCCCTAGCATTAGGTTGAATGACAGCTGACTTTAAGCCCACTTTCGCGCGCGCTAACTTTTCATTGTGAAATTTTTACAGAATAGACGGTTGATCATATTTTAAACTGAGTAGCAAAAAAATAATACTTAGGAGCATAAAAATGCCATCTATTCATATTCCCCGAATAAAAAAAAGCATTTTTTTTTTTACTCGTTTTAATCATGGTGTTTTTGGGTGATCAGAATCAGAATCTTTATTTGTAAACATAGGTAGAGTTACACAGTGTGTGAGATGTTACAACACTTACATAGCTTCTCTGTGTTTTGCCATAAGGCGCACAAATAACCATTATTATAAATTATAGAAAGAACTAGAGTAATGAACCAATAATGCCCCACCAGAATGTCCACAGAAAAATGTTAAGAAAGCACACGTTCAAAATCTAATCGCAGTCTCATCTCGGCGACAAACAAATGTCAAAAACTTGTCAAAATGTAGGGAAATTAGACGTACTTATTTTTGACAGATTGAGACTGAGATCAGACTGTGAACGTTTCTAAAATTACGAGAATTACCCCTCAGATGTTAAATGTCAATGACCAGACCATGATTTTCTCAAGTTTTTAGTATACCTGCTTGGAAATAATAAAGGAATAAATGATCTCTTGGACTCTAATCCAACAAACGATCTGTTTGCGGATGAATGGACGAAGATTTTGTCGGCATGTCAGAAGTACTGTGAGAGGGATTTATGAAAGTGTTGTTTTACTAGATGATTATATTGTATCTTTTGTGTACTTTTTATCTTTTATTTTATCTTGTGTTCGTGTATATACAAATTGTATCTTTAATTACTGTAATTGGTTTTAAACCGTTTCAATTAAAGTAATAAATAAATTTAAAAAAAAATGAATACAAACCCAAACTAATAAGTTAGAGCATCTTCAAGTAGGTAAGTAACCACTCGATTTACCTGAGTTTGGCGGATTACGCTTCAGGTTATTAAAGTAGTTCCTACAATTTTGTCTGTACTAGTTATTAAGTTTAGGAGTAGAGGAATTAGTGATTTTTAGAGAGGTACCTATTCAAAATATTAAATGTGTAATATAAAATTCCGGCTTGTAAAAATTCAATTAAGCTTTTAATTATGTAGAGCTAGTTATTAACTTCAGGGATTCAACAAAGCTTTGACCCTGGAACAGGCAGGCGCGTGTTTCTGCATATTTTATATTAAAAAAATGCTAAGTATTGTTTTCCATGCAGAATATTAAATGTGTCGGTGCCGACAGTCGAAACAAAATTATTATTTGTTTGACCTAATAAAGTTTCTACATTTTTATGTGTTGCTGTAATATGTACTTTTTTATTTAACAAAATAAGCCTAATTTGTGTTATTTTTAGGGCTCCGTAGCCAAATGGCAAAAAACGGAACCCTTATAGATTCGTCATGTCTGTCTGTCTGTCTGTCCGTCCGTACTATGTCACAGCCACTTTTTTCCGAAACTATAAGAACTATACTGTTGAAACTTGGTAAGTAGATGTATTCTGTGAACCGCATTAAGATTTTCACACAAAAATAGAAAAAAGAACAATAAATTTTGGGGGTTCCCCATACTTAGAACTGAAACTCAAAATGTTTTTTTCATCAAACCCATACGTGTGGGGTATCTATGGATAGGTCTTCAAAAATGATATTGAGGTTTCTAATATCATCGGTTCACTCGTGCAAAGCGATGGTAAAGTAGATCGGACGGTTATGCACAGAATTAACATTGGATGGATAAAATGGCGGCAGGTCACGGGAACAATCTGCGACTCCCGTATTCCCCTTAAACTTAAGGGGAAGATATATAAAACCATGATTAGACCTGCTGTCTTGTATGGATCAGAATATTGGGCCACAAAAGGGATAAATGAAAGGCAATTGCATGCAGCTGAGATGAGAATGCTAAGAGGGATGTGTGGTGTTACACGAATGGATAGAATAAGAAATGAGTACATAAGAGGAAGTCTGAAAGTGGCACCGGTAACTGAAAAGTTGTGTGAAAATCGGTTGTCATGGTATGGGCATGTATTACGGAGAAATGTGGAAAATGTCGTGAGGAGAGTTTTGAGTATGAATGTCGATGGCTATAAGAGTAGGGGAAGACCAAAGAAACGATGGATGGAATGTGTAAATGTTGATATGGTTAGAAAGGGGGTGACTACCGAGATGACGAGTAATAGAGAAGTATGGAAGAAAAAGACATGTTGCGCCGACCCCAAATAAATTGGGATAAGGGCAGGAGAATGAAAATGAGCCCTTCGAGCGCGAGTCCGACTCGCACTTGGCCGGTTTTATACTTTTGTCTCATTGAAATGAGTAGTACGTGCACCACTTACTCCATAGACTTGATTTGTACTCTATAGTACAGACGCCATCTGTCAAATTTCCTAAACAGATTTTCAACTTTATCGCTAAAGCATTAAGTTTCAAGGTTGATTGGGAAAATTTGACAGTTTCGGGTAGCTTGACCTGCTGGCGTCTGTACAAATTGATTATACTGAACGTGGACTCGAACGTGAACTAGTATAATCAGCTGTTCCCAACATTATAGGCTGATTATTATACAGCTCAGACAAAAGCGTCCTCAATTTGGAGAGGCCGCTGGTCATAATCCACCACTCTGACCCAGTGCGGTTTGGTGGATTAATGTTTGTCCGCGTGAAATTTTGGCCCATGGCGTCGCAACCCATCGCTCGCGCGTGTTACTTACTACTTTGTTTTCGCTTAGTATTTTTTCTGACTTCTTTTCATTTTGCTCGCTTCCTAACGTCGTAGCGTGATGTTAGTCTATAACCTTCCTCAAGAATTGGGCTATCAAATGCAATAAGATTTGTTTAAATCTGACAGGTAGTTCCGGAGATTACCCCCTACATACATACAAACAAACAAACAAATTTTACCTCTTTATAATATTAGTACAGATAAGTATATACACATAAAATCACACCTCTTTCCTCGTAGGCAAAACACTACGTGCGTGCTACAATTCTTACATACTGCTTTTGCTTCGTCCACGTTCATATAACTGAAGACGAATTCCCGTAATTGTAAACGCTCCGACACAATCAATGTCAAAAATTGTCAAAAATTTAATAATGGAATTTAGAGGTATTTTTGACAGATTGAGACTGAGATCAGACTGTGTACGTTCATAGAATTACGAGAATTGCCCCTCTAGATATACACTCTCGCTGTTTGCCAGTAGGTACTACGCATCTACCTAACCTTGAGTCATTAACAAAAGGTATCAAATGAACTACCTATTACCTACAACCTAAGACATGCCGCATACTCAACATAATATTAATGTACTCGTTACTTTAGCAGCTACACGACAGTAATAGCCCTCAAGACACGAGGCGGTTGACAAATTAATAGTCGTAATATTATAACTTCTACGAAGGTGAACACTTGACAAACTACTAGTTTTATTGGTCGTAGGGCTCTATACCTAATTATGCTGAGGTAGGAGCCATTTTGGCCTAGCACAGGCCTTCTTATTTTTTTGTTTTTGTGAGTTTAAAATACTCCTTTTTTACTGTTTTTATTTCCTGTGTCTGTATCAGATAAAATATTTTTCTTTCTTTGTTACTATACCCAATAGTATATTGAAAGCCTGTTCAATTGTATCCATATTAAAATGCATTGGCGCCAATTCCCTTGTTCACAAACTAAACTATATTTAAGTTCGGTGCAACTTTTTCTTTCTATTTCATTAAGAAAAGGACAGAAGATAAATATTAGTTTAGTCCTGTCAAATTAGTCAGCGCCTGACGTGAATTGAGGTATGTATTTTTAGTAGCCATGTTTTAATCACGTCTAAACTGTCTATGGAGTATCTTAATTTGATAGGACTAAACTTATATTTTATCTTCTGTCCTTTTCTTAATGAAATATAAAGAAAAAGATGCACTGAACTTAAATTTAGTTTAGTTTGTGAACAAGGGAATCGGCGCCAGTGTCAACTTATATTGTTTGTTTTAACACACTTTCAATCACAATCTGAATCATTTTTGAAGGAGAATCATAATCCATTGCTTCATATGTTCGAAGAGTTTTTCTGCTCAGCAATGTAAATAACGCAATGAATATTTTTGAATTTTCAAAATGAAAGACTGCACTGCTTAGTGTTTATTTAGTAAGTAGTTAGTGTGTTATTAAGTAAGTAGTAAGAAAAGATATGATATTTTTAGAGTGCCAGTTTACTTAACATAAACTTCAACAAGTTTTCAGTTATCGGAGCCTGAGGGCCTAAACAAATTGACATCAGCAATGGAGACGTGTGCAGCAACGATGGAGAACTCAAAAATGTATGGGACTGACATAAATTACCGAAAAGCTAATGTAAATCCCGTTGAAACTCGTTGTAGAAATACGAGACGCTTTGAATGCGATTGTCACTCGTTTAGGGCCTCACTGTCGTTATAATATTTCCGGAACATCTTATCTCAGGAAAATAAGTAATTAAGGATCGTAGCTAGGGTTTTCCGGGGCGTCTCGTGTCTCGAAGTTCCGGGACTTTTCGTAATTTTAGTTGTTTCGAGTCCCGGGACTTTCGGGTCTTCGAGACTGGATCGGGCGTCGAGACTCGAGACGAGACAAGATTGTCGAAATTGTTAGATTAGATAATATAATTACTAGTTATTAGTAAAGTTATTAAGAATTAGTATGATTTTTAACTAAGTGCGTGTTATAACTATAAGATTTAACTGCTAGAAAGTGTATCTGTGTGTGGTTAAAAGAAATAAACAAAGCAATTATTAAGATTGAAATTAACGTTAGTTTATGAAGATTTAATTTTCTGTTGAATAAATGTTGATTTTTTCAAAAAATTGCCTTTTTTTAATACGTTTCACCAGAAATTAACTCAATTAAAATTCTTCAAAAGAGGTTTACCCCTCTTAAAAAAAACAATTTTTTTTTCTTAAGTTTCGATGTCCCGGGAATTCCCGGGACTTTGATTGTAGGCTGTCTCGTGTCCCGGGACTTTGAAATTGTCGGGAATTCCCAAACCCGTAGCAAATAGTATTCTGTAGTTTCTGCCTACCCCATTGGATCAAAGGCATGAGTTTATGTACGAATAAATGTATCTTACCTCAGTCCTTCCCCACCCGCTGACCATGACAATAGAGTTGTCTTTCAACGGCCTGCCTTTCTTAGGCAAACCAACAGGCTGGATCGTATCAGTAAATTCTATAGGTTCCACGGTCTTCATCACCGCCACATCCTTGTCGAACCTGGGGCTGTCGTACTGCGGGTGTGGGATCACTTCAGCTATCGGTATGATGGTGCCGTTCTTCCTCCAACTGCTGCCAGCTCGAAGGACCACCGTTGATGGGTCTACACTGAAATGTTTAGGGTAATATTTTAGATAATTATGTAACGGATAAGTCACGACACGCAGTCATGAATATATAGAGGTATGAGGAGCAAGGTATAAAATTTAAACCCATCATACGTGTGACGTAGGTATCTATGGATAGGTCTTCAAAAATGATATTGAGATTTCTAACATTTTTTTTTCTAAACTGAATAGTTTGCGCGAGAGACACTTCCAAAGTGGTAAAATGTGTCCGTCCCCCCTGTAACTTCTAAAATAAGAGAATGATAAAACTAAAAAAAACGCGTTTTTTTTTTGCCCTTTTTTGCTCGATATCAATAACGGCAACAGGTAGGCACTTGAAATATTCACAAAATACTCAGTTGTATTTTTAGTTTAATAATAAATAATAATATTTAAATAAATATTTAAGGGGGGCTCCCATACAACAGACGTGACTTTTATATATAATGTACGGAACCCTTCGTGCGCGAGTCCGACTCGCACTTGGCCGGTTTTTTTTAATATGTAGTGTAAAATATTGTACGGTGACACGGAACCCTTCGTGTGCTAGTCCAACTCGCACTTAGGTGGTTTTTTTTCTGTACTTGTTACGTGTGCTAAATGAGCATAATATATTTTGTTTATTTCATGTTTTTGCTTTCACTTTCCCTACAACCATTCGCAGGAAAAGAGAATAAATCAACATACTTTTTTTGACCATTAATATTATCTGGCGAATTAGCCGAAGCCATCCAATTGACATTGACACATTGGGGACCGCAAAGTTTCAGGATCGGGAAAAAACCAAACACAGCGCATGAATTAATTGATCACCTTTCAGATTCAGCTGTAATCTAGTACGGGAGGTCGTTGGCATGCTGGAGATTAGCAATTTTATTTATGGACCAGCTTCTACCTGCGACTTCGTTCGCGTTGATGTCGTAAGATACAAAAAATACTAAAATTACAGCCTCAGTTTTATTCACCCGTCCGCGCTATTTCTTAGTCTTACCTTAGCGTTTTTTTTTTTTTACTGTTTTCTTTTTGCTCAGCTCCTAAGTGGCGTAGCGTAATGTTAAATAGCCTTTAATCAAATATTTTTATTCCTATCAGGTTAAGCTACGCTTGCCGCGGTAGGTCCGTGGATGGATGCCCATCTTTCCTTCCGTGTCTCGGAAAGCACTTTAAGCCGTTGGTCCCGGCTGTCATTCGTGGATCTTTGACAGTCGATATACCCGTATCTTTTGGTTGCGTTGATTTAGAAGTTTGATTTTTTCACTGTTGGGATTGCGACCATTAATTTCAACTTGATAACTCCACGCGTTCCTGAGAAAAAGGGACTGACGGACAGACAGACGGACAACGGAGTGATCTTATAAGGGTTCTGCTTTTCCTTTTGACGGAACCCTAAAAATGGAAAAAAGAAATAGAAATTGCATTCAGTAGCAAGGAACTGAATAAACTTTCTTTCACCTTCCTTGGCATCCATCTAGATCACATTTTTTTTTACATTTATGTTTTTGGTGGATTCTTACTTGCTATACTTACTTCTGAGCGCAATGCGCCGCCGTCAGTATATAATTCTCGCTGACGATGAACCCCCCGCAGAAGTAGGAGTTGTTCACGATGAAGGACACCTGGTACGGATGGTCCGCTATGCTCGCGTTTTTGCCTCCCACGATCCTGTCATCGAATGGCGCTGGACCATAAAGGAGCTCTTCTACTGTGGGGACATGAGGGAAGTCGAAGTCGAATGGTGACACTGGAATGTGAACATTAGGTTTAGCTTTCATCTCACTGCTGTCAACTGCAGTTGTGATAATAACATGACATAACATTACACCTGTAATTCTTGAAGGGCTAAATAGAGGTGTATTTATTGTACAGTCAACAGTAGATGATCAAAATCAGAAATTCAATACTAATGAACGGAGTTCGCGTCAGAACTGTGTGGCGTACTAGTAGTAAATGTTTGGTATAATTTACAATCACATACTTTTGAATCACTTCGACGCCACATAGTACTGACGCGAACTCCGTTCATTAGTATTGAATTTTTTTTTTTTTTTAAACGTTGCCCCACATTAGGAATTTCGCCTGTGTCGTGGGTGCGTTTACAAACATTTAAACTCACATACACAAACAGCCAGACCCGGAACAACTACTTGTAGGTCATACAAATATTTGTTCCGTGCGGGAATCGAACCCGCGACACGCAGCGCAGCAGTCAATCGCTTAACCACTGCGCCAACCGTGCCGTCAAACTATGTATTGACTGTACTACCTACACCCATATTTCACCAGTTATGTATAAGTCCCATGTATGTAGAAGGAGGCGACCCTATTGCCATTAACCTATTGCACAAATCCAGACTCCAGGCTCCTACTACGTCAGATAGGAAACACCGACCTCATATAATAGTCTTTAAGTATGATTGACGTGTATAAGTGTTTGTGCAAACCTTCTTACAGAAATAAAATGATTCACTGCAGACCCACCGTACCCCTGCACCCTGGCCGTACCCCTGGTGGTACGGTAGGTGTTTTAAAAGAGTGTCCATGGAGTTTCTTGCCCGTTCTTCTCCATAGGTACCTACGCTTTGGAATGGGCAACTAGCTTCATCTTTCTGACTGACCGACCCTTTGACAATTCAAAAGTGCCTGTAATTTGTTTTGTTGAATTAAATGATTTGAGTTTGAGTTTTTGAGTTTGAGTTTTAAAATTAAACAATACCACCAGGTAATAGTGTTGTAACACTAGTTAAAACCACTTCTGACAACAACAATTTTATTCATATTTTTTTACAGAACAAATCTTAAATACAATATTAGGTACTAGCTGCTGCCCGCGACGTCGTCTGCGTGAAGGCTCTACAGCACCAAAAATACCTAAGATGCCAGTGTCGCTATAGCATTATAAGTAAACAACTTTTAAAATTGCATTAAAATATAAGTTTTTTTGCGAAGGAAGTATATGGGAATCCTGCTGAGTTCAGTCATAAGATGTGACTGAAGGAAATAGAGAAAATAATGCAAGAATACATTCCAGGACACAAAAGAGTAAAAATACGTACAAAGGTATCATACCTTACAACACTTCCCTATAAACTACGTTGGTAGTTATGCTGCCAGGAGCCAAAATGTAAAGAGAGTCAGGATTGGTGACGCGAGAGCAAGCGACGTACAGTTGCCCGTGTGAGAAGCAACTCGTCCTGAGGTCGACACCCGCTGCCCTCAGTGTCTGCCCCTGCGACTTATTGATGGTCATCGCAAAGCAAACATTCACGGGGAACTGTACGCGCTTGAACTGGAACGGGTAGTTATGAGGTACTAGCTTTTGCCCGCGACTTCGTTCGCGTGGAATAGTGACTTCCGGCAGATTTTTGGTTTTACCCACATAGTTCTTACTATTTATTTACATTTTTCCGATGAATTTTCAGTACTGAATTGATGCCGACTCTTAGACCAATAGATGGCGCTGTATGTCCGGAATAAATTTTATTTTTTATTTTATTTTTTGTAATAAAAACTATCCTATGTCCATTCTCAAGTTCCAAACTATGTCTGTACCAAATTTCACACAAATCGGTTCAGTAGTTTAGGCGTGAAGCAAAGACAGACAGACAGAAAGACAGACAGACAGAGTTACTTTCGCATTTATAATATTAGTTTGGATGAAAGGAATGCGTGGTATAAATACTGCCTCGCCGACGCCACAACCCGTAAGAATTTCCGCCTCAATGGTGTGTCTGTGGAGCGAGATGACTTTAAGGCGGGTCCCGTTACACAACTTCGGAGGAGATAGGTACAGAAGAAGCATAATCGGGACACCGACCTTCAGCTTGATGGTATGCGCTGGAAGTCCACTTGCTGACAGGGAGTTCAGAAATTCCACGGGATAATGTGTGGCGTTATCTTGCTCGACGACAGTGTTTATCGAGGTGTAGACCACTTCATTCCCCTCAATTTCCGAGAGAATGCATTTGTTAATTGCTGCAGCCTGATTATTTTTGGGCGTCAAAATGGCCCGCTCACACACCCAAGAATTCTGCTGGTGCAGTATACGACTGATGTCCCCGTACACACAGCGAATGAGTTCTTCTAAGCTGGATACCACTCTACCGAGAGACTCTGGAAGCACCACCTGTCCACCTCTCTCTTCTGGTAGAGTGCCTTCGCCAAGACTTAGAAGGACATCGGAGAATTCTTGAGCACATGCATTGCCGCCGAGCTGAGCTCTCATATTAATGGTCAAGCGCAGCGTACGAACTCGTGACCAAAACGAAGATCGTTTCAACGAAGCATTCACCTCGTCAGCCCTCGATCCCCGCGTCACCACGGGAAGCGTTTGCCGGAAATCGCCACTGAACAGAACTATGACACCACCCATCAAATGTTCGTTCCTGCGGATGTCCTGCAGGGTTCTGTCCACGGCCTCAACTGCCTTCCTATTGGCCATCGTACACTCATCCCATACGATCAGAGAGCAATCCTTGAGCACGTGTCCCTTATTGCTGTTACGTGACACACCAAAAACAGGCGTTTCGGCGCTTTCTAAATCGATGGGAATTTTAAACATGACATGTGCTGTCTTGCCGCCCGGAAGTAGTGTGGCAGCGATTCCCGACGACGCTACAGCAATAGCAATTTTGCCTTGCCTCCTGACCTCTGCAAGTATGCCAGTGGTAACAAATGTTTTTCCTGTTCCACCAGGAGCATCCAAGAAAAACATTTTACCCTGGTTTTGCCCAACGCTTTCAAGGACGGTGTCATAAATGTGTTTTTGCTCTGAAGAGAACAAAGCGACATAGTCATTTCGTATGATGGTCATTTCGCCCGGATCGTAATTTGTCTCAGCGTTATACTCCCGATTTCCACGGTCTTTATACGGTGATGATGTGGGAGCTGATAACCCATATATGATCAGTGGATTGCCGCCGATAGAAATGACCACATCTTGAAGTGAACTGAGACAGGTGTTCAGCACGCGTTCATCAGTTACTTCGACTTCATCTCCAGTAACACGCCTCAAAGCTCGTAGAAAATCTTCAGACAGATGATGGCGATACTTCTCCCACAAAGCTACCAGGTTCGCGACTCCACAAAACACCAAGATGACGGCAAACAGATGACGCATGCAGCTGGGACTGTCACTGACGCTCGCCTCCGCGAGGGTGTCATCCCAATTTTGGTCACCGTCGAGAAGGTGACGTGCTACGCAGGCTGCGCGGTAAATGGGATACTCCACGCCATCAAATGTCCTCAGAAAGGCGAAAGACGTTGGGCCTCGGACAGTGTGAAGTAACAACCGCAGAAAATTGCATTCGCCATTATTCGGATGCACGGTATAAACCCTACCCAATGCGGTGTCCTTGAAAATTCCCGGAAAGCCTTCCACAGCACCTCCTCGTCGACGTCGGTTAAATACACCCCTTTGCTCGTCGTACGTGTAATATGAAGGCACCTCGTCATACGTAAGGGATCTGGCAAACTGGTCGACTTCACAAAGCGTGTTTTTTTAAATTGTCTTCCTCAACTCTGCTCAAGATTTTGAGGGTTTTGTTGGAACTTGAATTTGTCGAAACGAACTATACCATACAACTTTTATGAAGAAAATGCACATTGCCATCTATGAATTTTAAGAATAACTAACTACTAACCTCGCCAACATGGTCAAATTTAAATTATTATATATATATATTTTCCAAAAAGTGTTAACATGTAACTTGATTTGATTTTTATGAAATCTCATAGATGGCGCTGCTTCAAAATTTTCATTATACTACTAACATTAATTAAACTATGTTTCTCTGCCCAAGTTACTTAAATGGCGTAGTTTTTATAGTGTAAAGCTAGATAATAGCATGGCTTACTCAAAAACAATATTTAAATATGCGTCGTTAGATTACACGCTGTGACAGAATACGTAGGTAAGAAAAATAAAGATTCACAGCTCCTCCCCCGTAGGTGATAGCGTGATAATATGTTTCCAGAGTTAAATTATGGTTTACTAAATAAATAACATGTCATTTTGTGCATTCAATTATTTTGTGCATTAAATTACGAACAAAAACCTTTTAAAATCAATATTGCTTACCTCCTATAACATACGGCGTGATAATATGTAGCCTAAAGCCTTCCTTGGTTTACAAAGAACATTTTTGCTGAATTTCAATTCAATCTATCCAGTAGTTTTGGCGTGAAGCCGTACCATACACACAGACAAACAGACAAACAGACAAAAATTCTAAAAAGTCACTTTTTGTCATCAGTTACGTTTTTCTAACAAAAGCCACTTATTTTTTCTCGAAAATTCTCAATGTACAGTTTTTCTTTCGTTACTGTTTTATTATATGTATAGATACCTTTAATCTAAATACTTAAAATTAACCAACTCTATGAACTTAAAACATGAACATAAACATTTTACCATTTACTGAGAAATTCCTTATAGAAAAACTCAATAACACTATAATAATATAATATCCCTGGACATTTCACACAGCGCCATCTAGTGCCAAGCTAAGCAACCTAATGCTTGTGTTATGGTAACAAGATGGCTGATAAACTACTTATATACATTTTTTTTTTTGTAAATACATACATATTATAGATAGAAAAACACCCAGACTCGGAACAAATACATGTAGGTCATACAAATATTTGTTCCGTGCGGGAATCGAACCCGCGACACGCAGCGAAGCAGTCAATCGCTTAACCACTGCGCCAACCGTGCCGTCGAACCTTACTTTGTCTAATCTGGGAATCGAACTCCAGACCTCATTCTTAGTGTAGCTGTTGTGACCACTAAATCAACGAGGCAGTCAAGTCGTGTTACACCACTGCGCGCGAGACGCCGACGCGAGCGCACGTAGTTTGTTTACTCCGTATCGCTTAAGTCAAGGTTTTTTCGGAGTACCCACATAAGTTGAGAATGGAAGAAAAAAGTGACGGAAATAACGCGGAAAACAGCGATTCGATGATTACTTCGATTTCCTTTGCGGGTGAGGCGAGTAATAGTAGTAACCAAAAGGATTGCGAGATGGATAGTGGAAGAATTGCGGAGAAAAGGGCCAGGGAGAAGGGAGATGAAAGCTGCAGCGAAGAGGGTTTTATAACGGTGATCAGAAGGAGACCTAAGCGCCTGTTAAGGAGTGAGTCTGGAATTGAAGGCGAATCGGGGAAGGAGATAAGAGAAGAAAATATGGATGGCACATTTAAGATTAGCTTAACGTCCTTGGAAGTCTTGCCCAAACAAATGGCATTAGCAAAATTACTGAAACATGAGAATGTTCAAAACATATTGAAAATCAACTATAGGAGTCCCTACAAGGTTTTCATACATTTTGCTAAGAAAGAAGATGGAGAAAAATTAATCAAATGTCAAAAGTTAGTTGATTTAGGAGTTAGAATTCAATTTGTTAACCAACTCGACTTATCTTACGGAATAATCAAGGGTGTAGACTTGGAAATGAGTGAATCAGAGATATTACAATCATTAGAGACATCATGCAAAATATTATCAGTTAGAAGACTAAGGCGTATCAGTCAGGACAGAGAGTGGGTGGACAGTGAAACTGTACGTGTATGTTTTGAGAGCCGTAAAACTCCAGAATTTATTCTTGCCTATGGATGCCGTTTTAGAGTAGAACGATATGTATTTCCTGTTTCTCAATGCTCCAACTGTTGGAAATTCGGGCATATAAAGAAATTCTGTCCCACAAAAAAGATTCTGTGTCCTAAATGCAGCAAAGAACATGAAAATTGTGAAACAGACAGAATAGTATGTCCTAATTGCAAGGGACCTCACATGGCACTTGACAAAACGTGCCCTGCCTTCCTAAAAGAAAAAGAGATTCGAACTCTAATGAGTGCAGAGAACATATCCTATAGAAAAGCCTTAGAAATCTATCTAAAGAACAACAATAAAGGCAGTATGGTTGAAACAATTGAGGATTTAGATGAAAGAACGGCAGAGAGTCAAACTACTTTGAAGAAAACTTACAGTAGTGCCGTGCAATCGACAGTTACTACACAAGAAGTCTTAACTAATGAAAGTACATGCAATCAAACAGAAATCTTAGGCAACAGACAAACACAAAAACAAAAAGGGGACAGGTCTAAGAAGCAAAATAAATATAAAGATGGGCGAGAAAATCAAACTACATTTATGGAAACAGAGTGGGAAACCTTTCCTGTGGAAGATGAGATAATTGGAAGTAGTCAGGAAAATAACCAATGGGAAAAAGAAGAAGCTGAAAAGAAAAGGAAAAGAAAATTTAGATTCGTAGAAATAATTTTAAAAATTAAAGAAATAATTTGTTCAGAGAAAGGATTTGAAGAAATAATAATGTTGGTGTTGAAAGTAATATATGAGGAATGCAAGGTATTTTTTAAGGAATTTTTAATTGGAGGAAATTTGTGTCAATGGCTGTTAAAATCTTTAAATGGATAATTATCGCAAAGACGCTGTGATTAATATAATACAGTGGAATAGTCAAAGTTTAAAGCCAAAATCACCTAGTTTAGACGCGTTACTTGGGCAAGAAAAAATACATATTGTTATTGTAAGTGAAACCTGGCTTAATCCAAACGTTCGTTTAAATATGAGAGGTTATAATATATATAGAAAAGACAGAGACGATTCTTACGGTGGTGTTGCAATAATTATCCATAAATCTATACAGGCGCAAGTATGCCCAATTAGCTTGAGTAATCTAGGTATAGAGGTTATATGTATGAAAATACTTAATTGTAAGAGTTTGGAACATGTTGTATCTATTTACTGTCCATCTTCAGTGCGTACAACATCATCAGATTGGGACAATATTTTCTCGTTGGTGCCTAAAAAATCATTAGTTGCAGGTGACTTTAATGGTCACCATACCAACTGGTCTTATAAGACGGATCAGCGTGGAACTCAAATATTAGACTCATCATTAGAACACGGCTTTGTGACATTAAATAATGGAGAGGCAACCCGGGTCAAGTTAGTTAGTGGAAATATACAAAGATCATCACCGGACATCACATTAGCATCATCTGACATCGCTATTAAATTTCATTGGGCAGTAATGAATGAAAATTTAGGTAGTGATCACCTTGTAATGAAGATATCGATGAATTTTCAAGAACACATTGAATATAATAAAAGACGAAACTTCAAAAAAGCAAAGTGGGAGGCCTATCGTCATGAGCTTACAGAGGCTTTTTCTAGGGTAGTTGACGTCAGCAATAATATTCAGGCATTATACGACTATTTTTTTGAACAAGTTGAGATAGCAGCAAATAAGCACATACCTATGATTAAAATTTGTACTAGTCCCTTAAGGAATTTTAAGTCAAAAGATTATTGGGATCCATCATTATCTAGAGCAGTGGCTGAACGTAGGTTGGCTTTAGCCAAGTTCAGAAGAAATCCTACTCCTGACAATCTTACAAGATTAGAAGAGAAAGGGGAGCATGCACATAATTTGATAATGAAAGCCAAAGATAGAAGCTGGAAAAAATTTTGTAGTAGCATAGATGAAACTTCTTCAGTTTCTGATATGTGGCGAAAGATGAGATGGATTAAAGGTTATCGTCAAGCTAAATTTAGTGTGTCGGAGGAAAAACTAAAAGGTTTGTTAAATTCACTCACTCCGGATTCCGTGATAAATTTACCACCAGTATTTAAATCACAGAATGTTATAATAGAATCAGCATTTACAATAGTAGAATTAGAGAACAGTTTTAAAAAGAAGGACACTGCTCCGGGTAATGATGGAATAACGTACTCTATGATTTATAATCTCCCGTGTGAGGCCAAGAAGTTTCTTCTCCGGATATATAATGACATTTACAGAACTGGAGATATTCCAAAACAATGGCGTGCGATATCAGTTATTGCTATTCCTAAAGCTGGGCACGACACGAATACGGAGACTAAACTTAGGCCAATATCTCTTATATCTTGTGTCTGTAAGATATTCCATAATATGATCGGAAAAAGAATAGAATGGTATATTGAGAAACATTCAATTTTGTCACCTTACACGGTTGGTTTTAGGAGAGCTCAATCTTGTTTAGATTGCATTTCAAGGCTATCTACTTATGTTCAATTGGGTTTCACTAGAAATGACCCTACGCTGGCTTGCTTTCTGGACATTACAAATGCTTATAACAATGTCTTAGTGGAAAAGGTTGTTCAGACATTAGATGATTTGGGAATTGGCGCAAAGGTTTGTAGTTATTTAAATTCATTTCTATCAGAGCGGTACTTGATGATAAGAAGTAGTAGTGATGGACGAACTGTTGATGTTAGACGAACAAACAGGGGGCTGGCACAAGGCGATCCAATATCACCGATGCTTTTTAATATTATTACATCAACAATTTGCCAACAGATTGAGACGGTAATGGTTTCGCAGTACGCGGATGATTTCGTATTTTACCTCAGCCATAAAGATATAAACCACGTGGAGTTGGAAATGCAAGTTGCTCTTAACTCTATGGGTGTAATGCTGGATGATATGGGTCTAGACATGTCACCAGACAAATCAAAGGTGTGTCTTTTTAGTAGAGGTAGAAGAAGACGACAATTGCATCTTACAATTAACAACTTACCAATCTCCCGAGTAGATTGCGTGAAACACTTAGGTATCTGGTTAGACAGATCACTTCTATGGAAAAGGCATATTAATGAAATTCATGAAAAGACGGCAAAGTTTTTAAATTTATTTAAAGTTTTGGCAGGGCCGACTTGGGGAATCCATCCGAAACATTTGAGATCTTTGTATATTTCATTGGTACGCAGTAGGATTGACTTCGGTTGTTTTCTCTATGATAATAGTGCAAAGAGTCATTTGAGTAAACTGGACAAAGTACAGAACCAGTATTTGAGGAGTATAGGTGGTTTTATAAAGAGCTCTCCAATACACGTAATGGAAGCTGAAATGTGCATTCCTCCTTTATATGTTAGGAGATTATATTTAGCTTACAAGTTTTGTATAAAAAGTATGTCATGTTTGAACAATGTAACTATTACATTATTAGATGACTTGAATGATCTTTCAGTCACACGATACTGGAATAATAAGAAAAAACCGTTGCTTGTGACCGTATACAATGAGTGTAAACTCCGTAAAATACATTGTTCAAGTATTTTGGACATGTACTCACTGGAAAAATGGGTAACAGGTATAAACGTACGGGACAAAATTAGTTGTAAGTTAGACTGTGTCAAATCAGCAAAACGCAGCCATGAGGTTACATCACTTAAATTCGATGTTATCAAGGAACTTAGGGAAAAGTACCTGGGGTGGAAAATGTACTTTACTGATGGTTCTAAGAGCAAAAGTGGATGCGGTGCCGCTTATTATAGTTTGAGTGATGGAACTTCGGCCTTGTTTAAATCTAGTAATACAAACGTATCTGTAATGACGATGGAACTCGTTGCAATCTCAAAAACTCTAGAGAACATAATTTGTTGGGACAGTGCGAACCATTCTGTGAATCAAAACATTGTTATTTTCACGGATAGCAAAAGTGGTTTAATGCATTTAGCTCGATGCGCCTCTGGTTGCAGAGGTGTACCGATAGCTTATGTAATTCTAAGACTATTTTATGAACTTGGTGACATTAATTTGAGGTTGCAATGGATTCCATCTCATATTGGTATACATGGAAACGAGGAGGCTGACAGGTCTGCAAAGAAAGCTATTTTGGAAGGATTGGAAATTGACATCGCTCCGTTCTACACAGAAATACTTGGCTATTACAAGAACATATGCTACAATCGTTTTAAAGAGTACTTCGACAGGAAGTCTAAAGAAAAAGGCATATGGTATAAGACTATGCAAAGTGAGCCTCCTCGAATCCCTTGGTTCGCTGAAAGTCAGGCAAAGAGGTCGTATGTTGTTATGGCACATAGATTGCGTTCTGGTCATTTTCCATCCAGGAAATTTGGATACCTAATGAAAAAAGTCGATTCCCCTAATTGCCAAGTGTGTAATAAAGTCGAAGATGTCCAACATTTGCTGGTGGAATGTGAAAAAAACAGGAGAGAGAGGGAAATAGTGATGCGGGAGTTAAAAGTTAATATGTATGATGTTGGGGCTTTTATTAGAATATTATCTATACCGAACTCGAGAGAAGCGAAACTTATTTATGAAATGGTTACTGCATCGCTATCTCCCTCGCTTACGCAATAATATGATTGTATTAATAATATTAAAACTACGTGTAATAATTAGTTAGATTAGGGTATGATGAGGCTGACGTACCTTTGTAAGGTAAAAGCCTCTAAATAAATAAAGATTAAAAAAAAAAAAAAAAAAAAAGTCGTGTTAATAATTAATACTGACATGTTCGAGCCGTTTGGGGTTGAAATTCTAGGGCCATGGGGTCCGAGTGCCCACTTAGTATTCGAGACATCGCCAAGCGGTTGGTCGACTCTTCACGTGACCAGAGAGAGGGCTGGCCTATATTTTGGCCAATGAATCAGCATTGCCATACAACGTGGCAATGCTGCCAGCCTTTAGGGCACGTTTCCTATTGACTGCGTAGCGGACGAATTTTTTGATGCCTTTGATTATTTTCCCCTCATTTTTATACACTTATAATAAAGAGAAAATACCAGCATGGAGCAGAAACAGAATGTTTGCTAAGTGTACTCAAAAGCCAATATAGGAATCTATTACAAAATTGTATCTACAATACAGCTTTGCGTAAGAAAAGTGTTTTTAGCATGGCTCCCAGTATATAAATTTATTAAAAATGTATTTTTAATGTTTGCCTGCCTGATTAAAGGTAGATTGTACAGGGATCACAGTTTTGTAAACATCTATATTTTATGTACAGACGCCAGCCACCTGAAACTGTTAAATTTTCCCAATCAACTTTGAACTTAATACTTTGCAATAAAGTTGAAAATCTGTGAACGTTCTTAAAAGTACGAGAATTGCCCCTCTAATTTTGAATGTAACCCCTTCCAAGTTCTTAAAAATTTATCCTCATCATATTTTTGGTTAGCTGCAAAGTTTCCATATAAATTACGGATGAACGGTAAACTTCTCGAAAATAAAATTAAACTACCTACGTTTAAACGCAGGTAAAGTTAAGACGCAGTAAAAAAAATACATTGACACAGGATGAATATAAGACGTTAATAATGATACAATGAAATCAATCATATTATATTTCATTTAAAACCCCGAAACCCCATAATAATCGTGAAACCTGAGGGGCAATTCTCGTAATTTTAAGAACGTTCACAGTCTGATCTCAGTCTCAATCTGTCAAAAAATACTTCTAATTTCCCTACATTTTGACAAGTTTTTGACATTTGTTTGTCGCCGAGATGAGACTGCGACTAGATTTTGAACGTTTTAAATTACGAGAATTGGCCTACTGAACCTACAACACAATAAAAACTTTTAACAAACCCAGACCATGAAATCTAGATCCACGAACAAAATTCAAAATGTCACTCACCTGAACTCAAAAAACTCAGCGCTAAAACTAAAACTAGTTTCAAACTCAGCATTGTTAGTGCTTCGGTATTTTTTCACAAAATAAGGGCACACTGTTCACTCTGCGTTTTATACGATACTTTTATCTCTTCATTAGAACAGTATACAAATCACCCACATATATTTTAATTGGATTTTTCTGTCATAACACCTGATAGTGATAACCTTCGGGGCTTAAGCAAACGTATGTGCTCGGCCTAATGTACTCGCCTAATAGTCCTGGGATAAACATGCGACTTGTCGTGGACGATTAGTCGCATTTGGAATTAGAATAAACGTAGTGGGTAGTACCTACGGATATTTTAGAAAGGGCTTTGAAGGTTCGTGGCATACCTTCATGTCCATTTTGTTTTCGTTTTTTTTTTCAAAATGGCGGCCACGCATGAAATATTTCTGTCAGCTATCGATTTATATACGATAAATGCGTACCCGCCATTCAGAAAAAAAAAATGGCGCGACAGTGTAGCTGTCCCAGACCCCATATAAAAATCTTTAATCCCCTTTCCTCAGAATCATCGTTATCATTTTAATTAATGTAATGATCATCATAATTAATAGCACCAATCAAACCCAAATTATGTTAGTTCTAAGTCAAGTTTCAAATAACAATATTGTACAGGTAAAAATAAAGGTATAATGATTTTCGAAGTAGGTATTTTGTTAGAAAGAGCTACCAACAACAAATTGTAATCCTATTAGTAAGTAGTTGACCGCCCATTGTGTCACCCTTTGTAAAATTGTATATATTTATGTTTTGTAATTTGTATGGTGTACAATAAAGAGTATTCTATTCTATTCTTGAGTAGCGAACCTTACTAGACACAATATTGTTTGCAACGTCTACTATCTGGCTTGTTGCTTCAAGTGGTGCTAATACTCTAGTGTTGTTGTTAAGTAAGTACTTCAGGAGTAACAATTATCTTTCATATATAGTTTTGAACAAAACAGATGCGTATATGCGACAAATTAGTCGCAAGTATGCTCAAACGCAAGACAAGTACACCGTTACACTAATAAATAATGGAAACATTTGTCGATCGAGGAATAGTGTGCCTTGAATAACTAATTTTAGGTTAGGCGCACAATAGACTAGTCAAAAGTATCGCGTGCTAACTCTCCACTCGTTCGGCCGCAAAAAATATATACTGAAATAAATACTAAAGTTTTGTTGTGTATTTATATTTTTTAACTTACAAATTATTTTAATTAAAAAATTGTGTTAGATCATAGTTATTTGTATTTTGTTTACTTAATTAACAGCTTTAAACACAGAGAAGTGGAAGAGAGTAGAGAGGCCTTTGCCCTGCAGTGGGACATCACAGGCTTTTAATAATAATTATTATTATTATGTGGACTCAGCGATCATTGTGCCGATAGTCGTGACAGCCAATGATTTAAGAGCCTAGAGCCTCGACCAACACCTGAGGAGGCTCTCGTTGGGCAGCTGGATCAAGGGCTTGATTCAGAAAGCAGTACTTCTGGACACGCCTCGCATTGACAGGAGGTAACTCTCTCTGGAGCCCTAACCACCGGTAGCTTGGACCCTATCCCGATACCGGTGGGCTACTATTTTTTTATATTTTTAAATGTTTTTATACTTTTTGTATTCTAATATTTAAAAATATAATTTATATGTGCTTACATTGAATTAAAGGATATAATAATTAAATATGTTTCACTATTATATTATTATTATTTATTTAATATACTTATTAAAAAATATTTAAAAATTTAATAAAATAAGATAAGTAAATAAATAAACGACATAATAATTAGATACGCATTACGTATCAATGTAATTAATTAAATAAATTTGCATGCCCTAAACTTTAGGTCATGCCAATTAAATTAAAATTAACAACAGATAACACCTATATTTTATGAAAATTACTGATTCTCATGATTACCTAATATGCTCAAGTCTCTTCTGACATGAACAGCGGAGTTTGACTCGTTTGCCCGGAGTGTGGGTCGAGAATGTTTCAGATTTCGTAAAAAATTACGTAATTGTATTCTTTCTCTGTGATTGCATTATTTATTTATTTCTACAAATAAGCGTATTTTGTTTGTTCATTTTTACATTTTCTCGTGTAAATATTATAAATGAACATAACATAAGATAAAGATTCATTTGTAAAATTGTATTTTCGCTAATCTGTACCTAATTTTGTGCAAGTATCTTAAATAAATAAATAAAGTGACTATTCATTAAGAACGATTTTTCATTATAGTTTTTTTTGAAAGCTTTGAATGCTGCAAACAACCTATATTTCAATTTAATTTAACTCACTAACACAATTTATTAGACGAAGTCTGTTGAAGACGCAAATAGGTACAGCGTCTAATAAAATAAAAATAACAGAAAAAGTGTAATTTAAATTGCTGTCATTTACATGTAAGTAAATGTAGGTACCTTTGTTGAAATTACATATAGACTAAACCTAAATCTCATTTGTCGATCAATGAAAAAGTAAATAACTGGCTTTTTTAGAATGTCAAGCAGTAAATACGGCAGAGTCTTTCAGTACCCACAGAAAACGAATTAGGTTATCGATAAAATGTTGTCCTTCTAGTTAAAAGAACTATTATTCTCGTAACTACACTAGACAAGCTAAAATAGGTAGCTTACTTATGTTTGTCCTTGTGATGGCGCGTGTGTTGGATCATTCGGTTCCCTACAAAATGGTTGAGCTGGGTGGTACTGATTCACGCGTCATGTACTTACGTGAACATGCGCCGTCGGTTGAGACTGGTCATCTCTTGGCTGCCAGGGCTTATTTTTCATTTTATACTTTAAATTATTTCTTTTTTTCATTGTTCTCACATATAGAAGCAATAGGAGTAATGTACCCAGGATTATAGATAGATAGATAGATAACAAGTTTATTATGTAATAATATCTTCATTTAAAAGAGTGTCCGTGGAGTTTCTTGCCCGTTCTTCTCCATAGAGATCTACGTTTTGGAATGGGCAACTAGCTTCAACTTTCTGACTAACTGACCGACTATTTAAAATTTTGACAATTCAAAAGTGCCTGAAATGGTTTAATTGAAATAAATGATTTGAGTTTGAGTTTGTGAGGACTGTTTGCTTCCAAACTTGGTACCAAGCTGCCAGAGGTGCACCGAACGATCTTATGTACAGACGCCAGCACATCAAGCTACCCCAAACTGTCAAATTTTCCCAATCAACCTTGAACCTAATACTTTGGCGATAAAGATGAAAATCTATTAAAGAAATTTGACATATTGTAGTAGCTTGAAGTGCTGGCGTCTGTACTTATCACCGTATTCTTGAAGGCTTTTAATGCATAATAAGCGTTCCTACTACTGTGACACAGGCCTCCTGTCTGTGAGAGGGAGTGAGCTATAATCCACCACGCGGACCCAGTGCGGGTATGTGCCTGTTAAATGTCTTCGAATTTTGGTTTAGGCCGGTTTTATTCCTTCAATGTCTTAAGAGCAGTGGTGAATAATTAAATTACACAAAGTAAAGTGCCTGCCTGGGTTCGAACCTACGTCCTACGAAACGTAAGTCGGGTCCGTTAACACTGGATCACCACGACTACACCAAATGACTGCTTTTAATGCAACCGATTAATAATTTAAAGTCGTGGTCCTTTTGCCCACAAATCGCAAGTGTGCGCTCAACCTTACTTGTAATGTGACGTATTGATTGCAGGTGACATAGGGCCGTGACCACGCATCCTAAATCCGGGTGAGAGAAATTTCAATGTTATAGACTTTCCTTGTGATGACGTCATCCCTATCAAATGATCAATACTTACTTTCCTTTGCGCTTCGAAAGCAATTGGCAGGAGTTAGAGGGAGTTAAAGATCTTGAATTGCTGCTGTATAAAAGTGCTCTAACTATGCGAGGAATGGTTAGACCATGTCAATTCCAATTCTAAGAATTGAATACCTGCGAGGTTATAGCGTAACACACTATCAGTAGCAATGGCTTTGATATTGACAGTTCAACAACATTCATTGCGTTATTTACATTGTTGAGCAGACCAATTTTTCGAACGTGTATAGCAATGGATTAGCAATATCCTCCGAAATCATTTAGGTTGTGATTATAAGTATTACACAATTACGGGTTTACCTAAAGCCCTATTGACATCAAATAACGTTTAAGAAAGTATCCGTTTTAGTCACCCGTAGCATGCTGGGATAGTTGACAGCAGAACCGCTTTTTCATGTCCAATTTTTTCAAACTATAACTTTATTGAAAATTCGATAAATTGATAATTTTTCCAACAGCTACTGAATAGCTGGACTCTTTCCTTTAAATACCACCATCACTATGACTAGAGCAGTCATGGTGGCCCAGTGTTAACAGCCGCGACTTACGAGTAGTAGGTCATAGGTTCGATCTCTAGGTTCCCAGAAAGGAACCTCACTTTGTGTAAATTATTTCATCACCACTGCTTTTAAAACGGTAAAGGAAAACATCGTGAGGAAACCAGAACGTGCATGTTCTAGAACCAAAAATTCGAAGACATGTGACATCTATACCAACTCGCACTGGGCCCGCGTGATGGATCACGGCCCACTCTCTCTCACCAAGAGGAGGCCTGTGTTCCAGCAGTGGGAACATTATAGGATGATTATTTATTTATTTATAAGTAGGAGAACCAAAATGAATGGCAATCTTCTTCTTCGTGTCGCTGGCACGAATAATGTTCAGACTTAAAACACATTCGGTTTGAGCCCCTAAATCATACCAAAACAGCTGTTACATTGTACACTAGCGTACAAGAACACGCCATCAATCTTATTCGATAGCCCAATATCAAATGATCCATCTGGTCCTTCGAGTCGGATACATACACCAGGTCTTACTAAACTGGTCCTTCTCTACGCAGTATTATATGCAGTAGCGCTAAGCTATAAACCGTAATTTGATAGCCAACGTCTCCAATATCGATTTTGTAATTCTATATGCAACATAAATTGTGTATTTATGCTAAACGGAAATATGTTCTAAGTGTGATTGGATTTTTCAGTGAGCAAATTCTTACCTGAATGTCCTGACCTGAATGTAATATTATGATTTTTTTATGAGGACATGCTTTTTTAGAGACGTTATATGACACAAGTTGATAGTCAGTGTTGATTATTGACATACCATAACTAAGCATAATCAACCTCAGGCCTCCTTTGCTGAGAGGAAGTGGGCCGTAATCCACCACGTGGGCTCAGTGCGGGTTGGTAGTGACACATGTTCTGGTGGCCCAGTAGTAACAGCCGCGACTTACGAGGAGTGGGTCGTAGGTTCGAAAGCGCTGCTGTAAATTATTTCATGTCCATTGCTTTAAAAATGATGAAGGAAAACGGCATAACCTAAAACTAAAACATAATATATATATTTATTTATTTTCAGGACAACAAAGATCCCATTGGGTTAGTAACAATAACCTTATCCTATGATAGTACATCCATTGGGTTAGTAACAATAGTCTTAACCTATGTTAGTACTTAACTAATAAAAAACTAATAAGCATCACCTCTGAGCCTATTTCTCTGTTCTGTTTTTTTTTCTTGTCGTTTTATGTATAATGTGTACATAAATGGTTAAATAAAAATTTACATGAATTTAACAGTCAATTATTATTATCAGCCGTTTGTGTTCTACTGCAGGCAAGACCAAGGCATCCCTTCCCACCTTCCGCTTATCCGTAATTACTAATGTATGTGGCCAATCTTTAAGAAAAAAGTCAGCGCCATCTCCTCCTGGGCCTGCCACGTAGCCGTTTGCTGCTGTTTGGGACCCACTATATGGTTATTTTAGCTCATAAAAGTCAAGCATGACAATTATTTACCATCCACTTTTCCACGAGCAAAATTATGATTATCATGTATTCACTTATTTTTATTAAAGTTAAATTAAGTTAAGTTTAATTAAGTTATCCAGGCATCCTTTTGAAGATCCACCTCGATCCAACCCTTGCGGGACGCGTCTCGTTTGTTTCGCCATCTTTTCAGTTTTCAATTAAGAAGGATTTTTTTTTCCGCACTTGTTTTATTTGACTTAATCTCAATATATTAAGATCGACTTTCGAGCTCAAATTATTTCTGTGAATAATAAGACCCCATAGAATTACAGCCACCATAAGACAATGTAAATAGTATATTTTCTTTCGCCATAACAATCTCCATACTTCATCACCGACCTTCAACTATTCCGTGTAATTTTCCTTTAAACGTTATGTAATGTAATGACGTTATCCTTGGATGATTGTGTTGTCACGGTAATTTATTCAATTAGCAGCTATTATGTGTGATAAAGTAACATATTAATGATCTAACGATTAAAGAAACTTGAGCAATAATAAAATGAAATCAAAGTCCTTCCATTCGATATCCAATTAAAAATAATGATAACTTAAACCAAGGACACGTATGCCTATAGGATCAGCGGTGCTATTCTGAAAAATTCTCACTGTTAAAGCTTAAGTGTATCCCTAATCAATCCCCAATATCTCTAGCATCAGGTGGACTGTTCTTCCATCTGATGCTAAGGATGGAAATATTGAAAACTCACTATGAAAACTTACATGAAGTAGCCACTTAAATTTTCATAGTGAGATTTTTACAGATTAGATTGGCAGATCCCCTTACTATAAGGATAGTCTTGAAGCTAAATTTTAATCAGTGGAATCCTATTTCCTATATTTATGTATAATATTATAAACGTGATAGTTTGTATGGATAGATGGATGGGTGTTTGTTACTCTTTCACGCAAAAACTACTAAACGGATTTGGATGAAATTTGACACACAGACAGTTTATAACCAGGATTAATATATAGGATACTTTTTATCCCGATATTCCCACGGGATCGAAAATTATGTAAAATAATAATTATTATTATTATAAAAACCGCGGGGCGCAGCCAGTTTAATAAATAAATAAAAACTATTTTTGATGAGTAAATCAAATCTACATCATCATCTGCCTAGCATACTCCCAACTATGTTGGGGTTGGCTTCCAGTCTAACCAGATGCAGCTGAATACCTAAATAAATAATAAATCAAATCTACATCCAAATTCTAAAAACATTTTGTAATCAAAATTTCTCATTCCATGAATATAACCATTAAACTTTCCACAGGGGTTTCCCTAATTCATAACCTAGGGTCAATTATTGATTAAATTTTCGACCAAACGCGCCCCAAAGGACCAACAAATAATTCCATATCACAGCAATGGAATTAAAACAATGATAGATGTTACCTTGACATACAGTTCTAATCAATACATTTAAGCTAATAAGGTTGTAATCTGATTGAAATGCAATTTAATGGTAAGTTCAGTGTTAAAAACAATATCGCTCACGACAACCATAAACATTAAACACACGCTATTAATAAAACTGCCCCGTTAGTCTCGTGGTTGCAAACACGACTGCTGAGCGTAGGGTGCTGGATTCGAGTCTCAGGTTGGACAAAGTGTTATTGCGTTTTCCAAGCCGTTGGTCCTGCACCTGATCTCTCCCCGGTCGTGTCGGATTGCTGTCCCATCGGACTATCAGAGTAAAGGAACAGAGAGTGCACCTGTGTTTACGCACACATTGTGCACTATAATATCTCCTGCGTACCTGGCTAATCTCCGTTGAGATTGGCCACCGGGACCGTAATCGGTCGGGAGGCTATTATTATTATTAGGTAATAAAATATTAAACATTTTGTTTTTGAAAATGCAAATATAACGACAGTGAAAATAATCTCTACTAAAATATAGATATTCGGTCATCCGGCGGCGAGATGAGCGGACGACATTGTCACCATCGCGAGTAGAACCTGGATGAGGCGGGCACAAGAGCGTCCGATTGGCACTTGAAAAGAGAGGAACATGCTCGGCCGTGGGTGAAGTCGGGCTGGGATGATAATGATGAAAATAACTTATTTAATAATAGATTGACTTTTCTATACATTGTGAGATGTAGGTCAAAATACTTCACGACAGTGATAAATAAAATAAAAAAGCCTTTTATTTCATGCATTGAAGACGCATTGCATTTAAATAATTTAAGAAGTTTATACATTCGATTTTTTGGTGGTTTACATTTTATATTAGTTAATAGTTTCATTGTTATGAAATTTCAATTTCGATTTATTGATTGCAATAAAAATATATTAATTGATAAAATTAAATTCTAATTTAAATTATTGATTGCAATAAATAATATATCAAATGTATAAATCAAATTTCAATATTAATATTCATTAAATAAATTTAATGATTTTCTAAATACTTAAAATAAAACGACAATGATAGTAGACCATTATTTATCAGGAATTCCAATCATCAGACAATGATCATCTTCTGCCTAGCCTTTTCCCAATTATGTTGGGATCAGCTTCTAGTCTTACCGGATGCAGCTGAATACCAGCATTTTACATGGAGTGACTGCCTATCTGACCGATAACGATAGTCAGTGATCTACAAATAACTTTCAGAAATGTTTGTTTTACTGTTGCATATCTATTTCTCTGTCTTTGCTAATTTATTAGCGATATGATCAGTTTTCATATTCAAATTACTGCAGAACTATCGTTCGAATCATTAAATACATAGTATTTTAATTACTTACACGCCGCGCAATAAACTATCGATTAGGTAGTTAGCATTGAAAATGACACGCTATATAGGAAAAATGTATACATACATACACGATAAACAGTATTCTTTTTAAATATCTACATAATACCAAGAAGTTCTGTGGAAATCGGTTATCATGGTATGGGAAGGTGATACGGAGGAATGAGGAAAATGTCGTGAAGATAGTTTTGAGTATGAATGTCGATAGCTAGAAGAAGAAGAGTAGGGGAAGACTAAAGAAACGATGGATGGACTGTGTTAATGATGATATGGTTAGAAAGGGAATGACTACCGAGATGACGACTAATAGAGAAGTAGGTATGGAAGAAAAAGACATGTTGTGGCGAGCCTAATAGATTGGTATGAGGGCGGGAGAATGATGTTATCTAGATAGCATAACGGACAGTCCCCTGTGCAGGGCCTGTATGGAGGCTGAGGAAAACGTTACGCATGTACATACAGTCACGAGCAAAAGTATGTATACACTCGGCTTTATTCAAAAGCGATTTACTCCTTTATTTCCCCTCCTTTCCCCTTCTCCTTCCCCCCCCCCCTCCCTTCCCCTTCCTTCCTTTCCCTTCTTCTCCTTTCTCCTTTTTTTCTCCTTTATTTTTTTTTTTTTTTTTTTTTTTTATTCAATTTTATGTTGTTACGAACATAGCATTTTCGAACCCATAGGCTTATGTAATGTGTCGTATTTCAAAAATCGAAAAGAAAAACAAAAAAATCGCAATTGTAAGTTGCCAAGTGTTGACATATTGGTGTCCGTGACTGTACTCGTTGAGTGCACAGGCAACACCCAGATCAGGTCAGAAATCCTTGGGACACCCAGCTCTTACACAGATGTTCTCAACAGGCCAGGAGACTTAATCAACTTCAGGGAGGTGGGCTGGTTGGATTAACCACCGACGGCCGCCATGGCCCCCGCACAGTCCACTTGAAGGCTTAAGTGCGGAAACCAAACCCATAACATAACATAGAACATAAGAGTGGATTCATAGAACTTATTACATATCAATGTTTTGATTATAAGAAATTTATGCATGCAGGATTATTAATATTAAACTAGTTGATTTAAGACTGAATAAGAATTCCAGAAACTAATAGTAATTAGAGAATTATAAATTAAGTTAGGTTACTGATTCTTTGTAGATGGTGATGTCTACATATATGCATGACTAGATAAAAGTAACAGGAGCGTCTTGAGAGGAAGGGCTTTACAAAAACATCTTATGGAGAAACGGGCTGATGAATAATGCGATTCTCTGAATTTATCTCCATCAATATTCATGCCATAAGCGCGTGGTTCCGCTTTAGTAACAAGTTGCCTTTTGGATGAATTTCTTTCAATTTCTTTTTAATAACTTGTCAGGAAGATGTCTTTTTATTATTATCTTGCTCCCAAGTAACGATCAAATGTAAGAGACGATCCCTTAGATTTTATCTTTATTTGGGACTCGCCACGTCTCTAGGGGCTTTTCCGAATTGTCGCCACATTACTTTCAATTAGTGGAAATAAAATTTATGTCATACTAGCAGTGCCCGCGGTTTCACGCGCATAAGTTTCGATCCCGTGAGAATTTCGGGATAAAAAGTATCCTATGTGTTAATCCTAGTTATAAACTATCCGTGTGCCAAATTTCATTGAAAAGCTTGAAAAATTAACAAACATCCATTAATCCATACAAACTTCGCGTTTATAATATTAGTAGGATAATGATACAGCAGGATTTAGAACAGAAAAGAATCAAGAGACTTGTTATTTTTTTTTTGTGTTCTTTATAAGCGTCATGTTTACCGCAAATAAACGTCCCTATTTTTTTTCTTTAATAGTCAGCCCCGTTGGCTGACAACTGGTGTATTGGAATATAAAAGTGGTTTATACAAATTCAATTCAAAATATCTTTATTGTAGGCATATCTTAGTTACAGGTCTTAACAATAAATTAAAGTTCCAATATGTCCTACCTAATAGGCATACAATAATTATTTAGTGTCATTAGATTTAAAGTTATTTTACATGTCTTATAAATGTCAAAATATCACTATACCTACAGTCAAATTAATACGTGGTCAACAATTCAATCAATAATTCAAGAAAACTTGGATCGTGTAATATGCTTTATCAATAAAAAAAATAACGTAATTTATTTTATATACTTGTAGTTCCTTAGTGCTCAGAATGTCAAACCTGAATAGCGACCTTACAGTACAAATATATTCCAGCTTGTATGTATTTCAGAAGGCGGGGATTAATGAAGCTTGACGCAAATTTATTATCGTCGCTCTGATTCTGACCGAACTCTGGGTTGTGGAAGTCAGAGAGGCAGTCGCTCCATGTAAAATACTGGTATTCAGCTGCATCCGGTTAGACTGAAGCCGACCCCAACATAGTTGGGAAAAGGCTAAGCGATGATGATTCTGACCGAACTCTAAGTAATAAACTAGAAACATAATTTTGCTTAACGTCCACGTAAACCGTATTGCGGGTTATATATAATTTCCACGTCCATTTAAAATTACCGAATAAACGTAATACGCTAATATTTTTTGTCATAAAATAAATATTACAGGAAGTAATCTCATTGTCATTTGATCCGTGGCTAATTGGGCAATTTTGTCATTTTCGTAATATTTGGTACTTTAATGACAACACTTATGTGTTGTTTTGACATGACATTAAAAATAAAAGCATTTTTTTTTTGTCTCGGGAATGTATTGTGGAGTATTTATTTTATTATGATGTAAGAGAAATATAGGTCTTAGACATAGGCACATAGATAAAAAAAGGATCAGCCTATAACGTTCCCACTGCTGGGACACAGGCCTCCTCTCTATGAGAGGGAGTGGGCCGTGATCCACCACGCGCGCGGCCTCAGTGCGGGTTGGTAGATGTCACATTCTCTTTAATAAATTGCTCGAAATCAAGCTTTTAATCGTTTAAATAAAAATGTCTTAATTTTTATTTAAACCGTATTTTTACACATTTTCTTACTTCAATTCAATCTTTACTTTGCATCCATAATGTACAGTCACGAGCAAAAGTTTGTATACACTCGGCTTTATTAAAAAGCGATCTACTCCTCTATTTTTTAATGAAACTTTATATTGTTGCGAACATAGCGTTTTCGAACCCATAGGTTAATGTAAATTCAAATTCAAATTCAAATATTTTTATTTGTTGAGCATAGGTAGGTTAGTTACAGGTGTTATAGTCATTAATGAACTCTATGTCAAGCCGTTATCGGCGTACAAATATATTCGAAGAAACATGCTGATTATAACAAATTGTCAAATAATTCTAATACTATTATCACAACGTTTAAATAATCGAATACAAATTGTCAAAACCGAAAAACATTCCATTATGGTATAAAATAATAAGTTCTAGAATAAACAAGCAGAAACAAAATGTAGTCAAAATATATCCGTTAAATATTCGTTCACCGTATAATATGCTTTGTCGTGTAATATTTTCAGGAATGCCCTTTTGAAATCGTGAATGTTTTCAATATCTATAGTTCCCCTAGGGATCTTATTATAAATTCTAGGTGCCATTCCTAAAAAGCTCTTTTTATAAAGAGCCGTGCTATGTGGTTTAGCGCATATCTCTCTGTGTCGTCGTTTAGATCTCAATGTTTCAAATAGATGGAAATTAGATTTGACAAATACTGCTGTCTCAAAGATGTATATACAAGGCAATGTTAAGAGTGTAAATTTTTTGAAGTATGGCTTACAGCTATCCGTAGGTTTCAGCTTAAAGACAGCACGCAAACATCTTTTTTGGGCCTTAAATGCAATTTCCTTGTCAGAGGAATTCCCCCAGTATATTATTCCAAAACGTAATGTAGATGTAATGTAAGCCTTGTAAGAGATAAGAACAATGGACTCATTTGCAATTTTTGCCAAATTATGAAGTGCATATGAGTACTGATTTAGTATTTTACAAACAGATTCTACATGACATTTCCAGTTTAGGTGCATGTCCAAGTGGAGGCCTAAGAATCTAGCACTGGGTGTTTCAGTTATTGTTTCATCTGCATAAGTTATGTTTAAATTAAGTTTCTTCGTTCTTTGATAAAATGTCATAAGCTTTGTTTTATTTATATTAATTTTTAACTTATTTGTTTGAAGCCAATTTATAATGCAAAGAATAGAATTGTTTATGTCATTTTCGTAAGTTTCAATATTTTGACATGGAACGATAAGGGTACTGTCATCAGCGAACAAAACAGTTTGATGATCAGTGCATTTTGGCAGATCGTTAATATATACGAGAAACAACAGAGGTCCAAGCACACTTCCTTGGGGCACACCACATGTTGTTTCTCTAACTGATGACGTATAAGTAACTTCGGTCTTGGTTTTAGAACAGACTCTACTTAAAACAGTGACTTGCTGTCGTCCTGTGAGATATGATTTCACAAGGTTTAATATGTTCCCTCGGACACCATATCGTTCTAACTTACCCAGCAATATTTCGTGATTTACGTGATCAAATGCTTTGGTCATGTCCATAAGTACTACTACAATTGGATTTTTTTTGTCAACATTACTTACAATTTCTGAAAATAGTTCATAGATAGCTTTATTTATGTTTTTGTTCTTCCGAAAACCATATTGTTCTTCAGCAAGTATACTGTTTACTTCTAAGAATGAGTTTATGGATTTGTAGATTACCTTTTCAAAAACTTTTGACAAGACCGGTATCAGGGCTATTGGACGGTAATTTGCAATTTCGGCTTTATCGCCTTTCTTATGCACTGGTTTAATTAATGTCATTTTTAACAAACTAGGAAAGTGGCCATGTTCTATGCACAAATTGATAATAAAACTCAAGACTGGTGCAATAATGTGCGACACAGATTTTAAAATCTTTGTAGTTATTCCATCATAACCAGCACTATTTGTGTTCTTTAGTGAATTGATAATATTAACTATTTCCGTAAGTAATGTATCGTATTTCAACGATGCATTAGTAATTTCACGAAAAAATCGCAATTGAAAGTGCCAAGTGTTGATATATTGGTGCTCGTGACTGTACACGTACGGGTGGTACGTATATACAACAATAGAATCAATTACGGACCCTGTCGGGCACAGCAACATTTTAAACAAGTAGGAGAGAGGAAGAGCGCTTTAATGGTTTTCCTTTATTTCAATATAAATTATATTTTTAAATATTAGATTATAAAAAGTATAAAAACGTTTTAAAATATTAAACAAGGGACACCCGGATGGAACGAAGTATAACTGGCTTGCTTTCTATAAGAGAGAGAGAGACAGACAGAGAAACACGCGCACGCCGCACGGCTTACAACTATAGCAAAAAGTGTCGTTCCAACTTTTGATCTTAATTTTTTCCGTCTAGCCGGGTTTCGCAACGCGCGATAAGGAAAAACTTCGTTCCAAAAATAATTGCCCACCGGTATCGGGAACAGGGTCCAAGCTACCGGGGTGGTCAGGGCTCCAAAGAAAGGAACCTCCTGACAATGCGAGCCGTGTCCAGAAGTACCGCTTTCTGAATCAAGCCCTTGATCCTGCCCAACGAGAGCCTCCTCAGGTGTTGGTCGAGGCTCTTGGCTATTAAGCCATTGGCTGTCACGACTATCGGCACAATGATCGCTGAGTTCACATCCCACATAATTATGTCGACAACCTCGTGAGCCAAGTCAAGATGATACTTGATTTGTTATTAAGTATTCATTATATGTCCTTTCTATCTGTTTTTAACAATAGTATTTGTTTTTAAATATTATTTACTCATTTATTTATTCTCTGAATATCATTTGTGTAAGTCAATCTATTTACTATTTTTTTTTATATTAAATTAGATATATATTAATATCGGTTATTTACTTATTCGCCCAAATATTTTGTTGTATTTCAATTCGTGTATTTAATATAGTTACATATTTAACTTATTGTTTAATATGTTTATATAATTATACTCGTATTATTATAACACATTTATTTTTATAAATTTACTTATCTGGTAAACAGTTGTATCCCTTTGTTATTCAATTTATCTGTTAGATATTCATCTATTGTGTAATATTTTTTATTAATTAAGAATTGTTATAATTTATTTAAAAATATATTGGTTTTGTTTCTTGTTTTATGAAACCGTTGTTACCGGAAAACATACCTACTTCCCAAATATAAGACGACATTCCTATAAAAATTCAGTTTTAAATCTTGCAATCTCTTCATCATCTGCCTAGCCTTTTCCCAACTATATTGGGGTCGGCTTCCAGTCTAACCGGATGCAGCTGAATACCAGTATTTTACATGGAGCGACTGCCTATCTGACCTCCACAACCCAGTTACTGGGTAATACGATACCCCTTGGTAAGACTGGTTGTCAGACTTTCGGGCTTCTGACTACCCGTAACGATTGTCAAAGATCCACGAATGACAGCCGGGACCAACGGCTTAACGTGCTTTCCGAGGCACGGAGGGGTCTCGGTATGTAAAGATGGTCACCCATCCACAGACTAACCGCGGCAAGCGTAGCTTAACCTGACCGATCGACCTGTGCGGCTGTTATTATTTAGCCACGGGCCCCTCCCTCCCCCTCCCCTCCCTCCTCCCCTCTTGCAATCTCTTAATATTTTTAATTCATCCAGCATAATTACATGAAATTACATTTTTACCTATTTTAGAAAACCATAACCTACCTCAACCTTAGGAGGAAGGGAGAGACGTAAGAAAAAACAATTATTGGAAAATGTTCAAGGTAGGACCACTCTAAATAAATCTCTCAAGTTAAATAAATAATTAAAATTCTCAATAAGCAACGTCTTAAGTCGGGCTTCGTGCAAACAGAGGTAGGGTTCGAATGGTAGCGGGTGGTAATGATAGCGGGTGGTAATGATAGCGGGTGGTAATGATAGCGGGTGGTAATGATAGCGGGTGGTAATGATAGCGGGTGGTAATGATAGCGGGTGATAATGATAGCGGGTGATAATGATAGCGGGTGATAATGATAGCGGGTGGTAATGATAGCGGGTGGTAATGATAGCGGGTGATAATGATAGCGGGTGATAATGGCGGAGCACATTAACAAGATGCTGTCTCTAAGTTTGCTGGAGCCGGTGAGTTCCGACCCGAAGTACTAAAGTGTGGAATATTATAAACTGATTATGCTTACTTATACTACGTACCGAAACTTACCTTTGGAACTTTTCGAGGAAATGCCTTAGTAAAATACTCCTCTTAGGACTCGCTAACAGTGGCTCCACATCGTTTGTTTAACACTGAGAGTAAGCACTCGAGGACCGAGAAAAAATTTAAGGGCCTTACTCTCGTTTAGTACCGTAATACGGTCACTTTATGAAGAATATTTCTCATTAACGGCTTGACTAAAAGATCTGTAAAAAATATATGTTTGCTATAGATTCATGAACAACATTTCTGTAGAAGGATTTTTTCGTATGGCTAATACTTTTGCCTTAAAAAAATATTTACCAACACGCTATTTTTTTCTGATATTCGATATTACTTCTAAACGGCTTTGATGTTTGGAAATATTTTTACACTGAAAAATCGATGGTTAGAGGTACTACAGATTTGTCTTAGCTTATGTAAATCAATTAAAATTTGCAAAGGAAATGTCCCCACTTTGAGATCGAGCTTCAGAGGGGCTCTGCGCGGGCGCGGGCGGCAGTCGTGCGTTAGCATTGAGACGGGGTGGCTGTGTCGCTCGCTGCTACGCTCCGGCTATCGACCGACTATGCGCGTCTGTCTGTGTTAGTGCAAATATTTACGAACGAATTGTATCAGTGTGCGTTTATTGACTAGCTCGCTGCAGATGGCCCATTGCTATTGTGCGCGTGGACGCTTACGAATACTTACGATAGTAATACCAAGTAGTCTCTAATAATATTAAAATGAGAAAAGATTGGATTTGATCAAAATAAAAGTCCAAGATGGCGGCTGCGAAAATTTTCAAGTTTTTCATCATGGGTGTCGTTTTCATATTTTTCGAGGGTGACAAAACCGATAGTGAGGTCAAAATAAAAATCCAAAATGGCGGCTGCAAAAATTTACAAATATTTCATCATGGGTGTCGTTTTCATACTTTTCGAGGGTGATAAAGCCGATAGTGAGGTCAAAATAAAAATCCAATATGGCGGCTGCAAAAAATTTCAAATATTTCATCATGGGTATCGTTTTCATACTTTTCGAGGGTGATAAAGCCGATAGTGAGGTCAAAATAAAAATCCAAAATGGCGGCTGCAAAAATTTTCAAATATTTCATCATGGGTGTCGTTTTCATGCTTTTCGGGGGTGATAAAGCCGCTAGTGAGGTCAAAATAAAAATCTAAAAAGGCGGCTGCAAAAATTTTCAAATATTTCATCATGGGTGTCGTTTTCATACTTTTCGAGGGTGATAAAGCCGATAGTGAGGTCAAAATAAAAATCCAAAATGGCGGCTGCAAAAATTTTCAAATATTTCATCATGGGTGTCGTTTTCATGCTTTTCGGGGGTGATAAAGCCGCTAGTGAGGTCAAAATAAAAATCCAAAATGACGGTTGCGAAAATTTTCAAATTTTTCATCATGGGTGTCGTTTTCGTGGTTTTTGAGGCTGCTGAAGCCAATAGTGAGGTCAAAATGAAAATCTAAGACGGCGGGTGCGAAAATTTTCAGAATTTTCGTCATGGGTGTCGTTTTCATACTTTTCGAGGGTGATCAAGCCGATAGTGAGGTCAAAATAAAAATCCAAAATGGCGGCTGCGAAAAATTTCAAATATTTCATCATGGGTGTCGTTTTCATGCTTTTCGGGGGTGATAAAGCCGCTAGTGAGGTCAAAATAAAAATCCAAAATGGCGGCTGCAAAAATTTTCAAATTTTTCATCATGGGTGTCGTTTTCGTGGTTTTTGAGGCTGCTGAAGCCAATAGTGAGGTCAAAATGAAAATCCAAAATGACGGTTGCGAAAATTTTCAGAATTTTCGTCATGGGTGTCGTTTTCATACTTTTCGAGGGTGATCAAGCCGATAGTGAGGTCAAAATAAAAATCGAAAATGGTGGTTGCGAAAATTTTAAAATTTTTCATCATGGGTGTCGTTTTCATGCTTTTCGGGGTTGATAAAGCCGATAGTGAGGTCAAAATAAAAATCCAAAATGGCGGCTGCAAAAATTTTCAAATATTTCATCATGGGTGTTGTTTTCCCACTTTTCGAGGGTGATAAAGCCGATAATGAGGTCAAAATAAAAATCCAAAATGGCGGCTACAAAAATTTTCAAATATTTCATCATGGGTGTCATTTTCATAGTTTTCGAGGGTACTACAGCCGATAGTGAGCTCACAATGTAAATCCAAGATGGCGGCTACAAAAAATTGTTTTTTTTTTAAATCATACATAAGGAACTTCGAATAACCTAAGTTATTCCGATCAAACTAAAATTTACTAATTATTACTTGATTTTAGGTACACGATACTTATTTGACAATAATATAGTGTGATGAGTTGCCAAATAAACAATGTTATTTATCACGAGACCGCATGAGTGAGTGAGTGACAGATAGATTGCAAAAACAATATCCTATACGGTTAAGACAAAAGAATACTGTATCATTGTGTATTAAAATTCAATTGATTTAATACAGATAACTTATTATTGAAAGATTATCTATTTATCCAGTTCTTTATTTAGATATTTAAGAAGGAAAATTAGTTTTATATGTAACCAACACCTCAAATTGATGACTGAATAATTAGTTACAACTAAAACTAAATTTTTGAAGCCGCCATTTTGGATTTTTATTTTGACCTCACTATTGGCTTTATCACTCTGGAAAACCACGAAAACGACACTTATGAAGCAAAATTCCAAATTTATTGCAGCCGCCATTTTGGATTTTCATTTTGACCTCACTATTGGCTCCAGCACCCTCGAAAACCACGAAAACGACACCCATGACGAATATTTTGAAAAGTTTTGCAGCCGCCATCTTAGATTTTCATTTTGACCTCACTATTGGCTTCAGCAGCTTCGAAAACCACGAAAATGACACCCATGACGAAAATTTTGAAAATTTTCGCACCCGCCATCTTAGATTTTCATTTTGACCTCACTATTGGCTTCAGCAGCTTCGAAAACCACGAAAATGACACCCATGACGAAAATTTTGAAAATTTTCGCACCCGCCATCTTAGATTTTCATTTTGACCTCACTATTGGCTTCAGCAGCCTCAAAAACCATGAAAACGACACCCATGATGAAAAATTTGAAAATTTTTGCAGTCGCCATTTTAGATTTTCATTTTGACCTCACTATTGGCTCCAGCACCCTCGAAAACTACGAAAACGACACCCATGACGAATATTTTGAAAAGTTTTGCAGCCGCCATCTTGGATTTTCATTTTGACTTTATAATCGGCTCCAGCACCCTCGAAAACCACGAAAACGACACCCATGACGAATATTTTGAAAAGTTTTGCAGCCGCCATCCTGGATTTTCATTTTGACTTTATAATCGGCTCCAGCACCCTCGAAAACCACTAAAATGACACCCATGACGAAAATTTTGAAAATTTTCGCACCCGCCATCTTAGATTTTCATTTTGACCTCACTATTGGCTCCAGCACCCTCGAAAACCACGAAAACGACACCCATGACGAATATTTTGAAAAGTTTTGCAGCCGCCATCTTAGATTTTCATTTTGACCTCACTATTGGCTTCAGCAGCTTCGAAAACCACGAAAATGACACCCATGACGAAAATTTTGAAAATTTTCGCACCCGCCAGCTTAGATTTTCATTTTGACCTCACTATTGGCTCCAGCACCCTCGAAAACCACGAAAACGACACCCATGACGAATATTTTGAAAAGTTTTGCAGCCGCCATCTTGGATTTTCATTTTGACTTTATAATCGGCTCCAGCACCCTCGAAAACCACGAAAACGACACCCATGACGAATATTTTGAAAAGTTTTGCAGCCGCCATCCTGGATTTTCATTTTGACTTTATAATCGGCTCCAGCACCCTCTAAAACCACTAAAATGACACCCATGACGAAAATTTTGGAAATTTTCGCACCCGCCATCTTAGATTTTCATTTTGACCTCACTATTGGCTTCAGCAGCCTCGAAAACCACGAAAATGACACCCATGACGAAAAATTTGAAAATTTTTGCAGCCGCCATTTTGGATTTTCATTTTGTCCTCACTATTGGCTCCAGCACCCTCGAAAACCACGAAAACGACACCCATGACGAATATTTTGAAAATTTTCGCATGCGCCATCTTAGATTCTCATTTTGACCTCACTATTGGCTTCAGCAGCCTCGAAAACCACGAAAATGACACCCATGACGAAAATTTTGAAAATTTTCGCACCCGCCATCTTAGATTTTCATTTTGACCTCACTATTGGCTTCAGCAGCCTCAAAAACCATGAAAACGACACCCATGATGAAAAATTTGAAAATTTTTGCAGTCGCCATTTTAGATTTTCATTTTGACCTCACTATTGGCTCCAGCACCCTCGAAAACCACGAAAACGACACCCATGACGAATATTTTGAAAGTTTTGCAGCCGCCATCTTGGATTTTCATTTTGACTTCATAATCGGCTCCAGCACCCTCGAAAACCACGAAAATGACACCCATGACGAAAATTTTGAAAATTTTCGCACCCGCCATCTTAGATTTTCATTTTGACCTCACTATTGGCTTCAGCAGCCTCGAAAACCACGAAAATGACACCCATGACGAAAATTTGGAAAAGTTTTGTAGCCGCCATCCTGGATTTTCATTTTGACTTTATAATCGGCTCCAGCACCCTCGAAAACCACGAAAATGACACCCATGACGAGGTTTATCTACTAAACGGCCGTAGGTAATTATTTCAAGGTCACTGCCGAAACTATAACATCGTTCGATTGGCTACGGAACCCTAAAATGCTATTTAGGTACAGTGCTAGTTAGGTAGGTTTATTACTGATTTATAATAATTCAAATTGGTGAAACAGGATCACATTTTTTATAAAATCTCATTTTTATGTACTTAATAAATCCTCCTACCTACAGTATGCAAATAAAATGTTATTCGATTCCTAAGAAAATACTCGAAATAATTTTTAAAGTTTTACCCCCGCAGGAACTAAGTTCTGATTTTAAATAAAATCGAAATTTCTAAATGAAAAATGCTTAAAATATACGTAACATACGTATCAATCTATACAAAATATATCAGACTTGCATCCGCAATTCCCTTCTGGAATCGTAGGCAAAAATAGCGACCTGCGGGCGGCATGTCTGTGCCTCTGCATACTCTTTGATCGTCGTTTTAGTTCAGCGCGCCACCGCGCGCGTTTTACGTTTTCGGGAGTAGAGCGTTTAGCTCCGCCCACATGCGCAAGGTCAGCGAGCCCTATATACACCTTAATATAAATCGGATTGGCCATGAACTCTTGAGACTACTGAGCTTGTTTTAGTTTAAAAACGAATAGAGAAAATGTTCTTGACTTGTTGACATGTATTAAGAAAGAGTAAATGTTTATTGTATGTATAGATAACTAACTACTTACACTAGTAAATAGGCTTCTTCTGGGCAAGCTCGTTCCACCGTAGATCTCATCCCTGCCTCTGGGCTGGATTGAGGTCAAGAGTGAGCCCATTGTCAATAAAAATAAAAATAAAAAGTTACTAAATTAAACTATACAAATAAATACAGAAAGAAAGGACACTCAGGCGTCGAAGTATACGTCCGCATCGCTGTCATACGGACACGTGCAGTGCAGTTCAACTTCTGCCCTGCTATGCTGGTGGTAAGCCCCCAAAAGACTGCATTGCCACGTATAATTAAGAAATTTTTAAAAATATGGTTACTTTTCCCTGGAATGTATTAAGTTGGGATTTTCCAGAAAACAGCTCGATGTCTCGCCTATGTATAACGGAAACCCTGAAAAGCTCTTGGAGCAATGCAGGTTTCTACCTTAAGGCAAAAGCGCCAGGGAAGCTTGCGAAATTTAAAAAAAAATCTTACGTTTTTTGCAATGTGTCGGTCACTATCAGGTGGTATGTTAATCTAAATATGATTCGCGGCCATAACAAATATTTATTTATAGAATTATATTCATAAACTGGCCACCTTAGCGCAGTACCCTTTTTTTTTTTTTGAGGATGGGAAATCATCAAATGACCCCTCCCGCTCTGGGTGGAGCAGAAGGGAGTGTCAGACTCTTACTGACTAAAACCCACCCGTGTTCCTTCCTTAGCCCTTTATGTTCCAGGGCAGCGGTAACCCTTTCGGAGCGCAGTACCCTAAGGGGGCAATATAAATAAATAAATATCCCTGGACATTTCACACAGCACCATCTAGTCCCAAGCTAAGCAACCTAATGCTTGTGTTATGGTAACAAGATGGCTGATAAACTACTTATATACATTTTTTTTTTTTTGTAAATACATACATATTATAGATAGAAAAACACCCAGACTCGGAACAAATACATGTAGGTCATACAAATATTTGTTCCGTGCGGGAATCGAACCCGCGACACGCAGCGCAGCAGTCAATCGCTTAACCACTGCACCAACCGTGCCGTCAATATGTGAAACCTCTGGAATTAAAAGAGTTAAAAGAGACCACAGTACAGTAGGTAGGGGTGATCTTCGCTGCTCAGACGCGTGCGAGGCACTGCAAACGGCATCCTGGACGCGTTGGCAAACAGATGCGATTCTCCACTGTTGAAGCAGTGGAGAGTGTTCATGCGATGGGCGCTCAGCCCGGCGCATTATACATTTGAATAAACTGTACTAAAACTAGGCTAAGTTCTGTTAATTTGTTACCAACACCTATGGAATTATGGATACAATTTTTGAATAAGAAATAAATATATTTGATTTGATTCGATAAAAAACCCGGCAATGCCACATAGGTAATTCAATCATGGAAAAAGCAGCATTATTAATTATTAACATTGTTTCAGTACCTACATAACGTTACATAAACAAACACATTCATTCATATTCAAATGTTGATTGTCTGTATTTTGTACGATAAGTATTTTTTTATCTTGATGACAATGCCCATGAGTATATTTGGATTTTTAAAGGTTAATACATTATTCCTGGAGGTACATTTATTTTTATTTATCTAATTATGTTACGAATAGAGGTGTACAAATTTTTTTATTACTTTATGGGAAGTAGACAGAGTATGGACAATATGAGATATTGGAGAAAACCAAAAAAAGGTATTTAGGAAAACTGGAAAAAAGCTTACTCATCTTGTTGTTTCTTGTATTTTCTGAATATTACAGACTACCTATGTAACAAATAGGTAGTGTGTTTTCCGATAAAATAAAGGGAAGCGATTATCTTACCTAGCGGCGGTTAGTGAAGCGGTTAATGAATGATAATGATAAATAAGTTTTATTTCTGTAAATAAGAACCTAGAACCTCTATGAATATTTGTACGCCCTCGGGTATAACAAGCCCTCTTGTAAATTTCTGTAACAACTATTTATTGTACCTGTGTTAACAAATGAATAAATGACTACCTAATGACTATGACTTATGACTTAAGTTTCATATTTTAAAAACTAGATGAGATTGGCGTTTCACATCTGACTACTTTGAGAAGAAAGGCCGAAACAAACTCAGTGCTCACAGTCTCTTTTAAAGTCCAGACATAATCTTGGTCAGCCAGGTCTTGGTAAGGACCATGTAGATTATTGTCTTGTAGCGGTATCTACAACGCCACATGCGAACAACGCGTCATACTGACGTCACGCAAATCCTGCATCTCGCAAGCAGAGTTTACTGCGCAGTTAGCATAGATACAATTTCCCAACATCAATCGTTGGGCAGTTGACCACCAGACACAACACCCGTCTGGTCGGAGGATCCTCCCTTTTCTATGGAGGTTGAGTGAACTTTATACCCTGTTCCTCATACCTCTAAAGTCTGATATGGTCTTTTGAGGGAAGAACAAGCATTTGTCTCTAATCGTGTGGGTAGGCATTGTTGAAAGTGCAATGGGATTATAACACAGAGAGGAGCCAAGAGTTCTTATTTGCTCTGATATCAAGTCATTAATCATCTGCCTAGCCTTTTCCCAACTATGTTGGGGTCGGCTTCCAGTCTAACCGGATGCAGCTGAATACCAGTATTTTAGACGGAACGACTGCCTATCTGACCTCCACAACCTGTTACTGGGTAATACGAAACCCCTTGGTAAGACTGGTTGTCAGACTTTCCGGCTTTCGGGGCTTTCAGGACCCGTAACGACTGTCAAAGATCCACGAATAACAGCCGGGACCAAAGGCTTAACATGCTTTCCGAGGCACGAAGATGTCTTGGTATGTAAAGATGGTCCCACGGACCAACCGCGGCAAGCGTAGCTTAACCTGACCGATCGACCCGTGCGGCTGTTATTACTTAGCCACAGGCCCCCACTCCATCATCATCATCATCACCATCATCAATGTGATTGCTAAATAAAGAATACTTACGTAGTCACTGATGTAATAAAAAGATAAACCAAACGATTAGTTGGTAAAATATCCCAAATGAGTCGTATTATCCGACTAATATCCGTTACAAGTACAACACTATTAAAGCTTAATACACGGTAGTGTGTGTTTGCAATTACGTGTGACAATAGCGTGACTGTGGTGTATTACTGCTCAGTATTCATACGATCTAGTGTTTGGTCCTAACGTCTTTAAAAATTGTGGTCCTATGGTACGAGTGCTGTGCTTGTGTTAAGAAAAATAAAATTAAAATTTGTTAAAGTAAAAAAAAATCGTGCAATAGTTTAAAAAAAAATAACAAAAATTTAATTAAAAATGGTTATGTGCATTTTTTTAGGAGGATTAAAATACACTGAATAAACGTATATAATACTAAATAAATAAAAAAAAATGTTTAAGTACCTAATATCATTAGCTATTAATTCAAATTGCTGAAATATAAGGCTAATTTATTTTTATTATAAAAATTTTGGCATTATTTCTACTTTTAGTTGTAAGTAAATAAGTATCATATAATGCTTTTCCTGAGATGTGTGAAATCATAAATCATACAGATATAGGACTGTTTCGTAAACTTGCCTCAATTAAAATGATTTTATTCTAAAATCTAAAAAAATACCGGGATATTTAAATTTAAAAAATAAAACATCAACATTTCAGCTGTAGCATCATAAAACTTTTAATATTTTAACTTAAAATAAAAAGAAAAATGTACTAGGTAATTGGTCCTACCATTCTTTATTTTTTCAAATAGTAGATAATCGTTTCGCAGAAGTAAGTGAATATATTGCTAAAGTAAATACTAAAACTGATAACACTGCCTTCTAGTCTAGGAACGACACGTACAATTAGTACTAATTTAGCAAACAATAGCGTGTGAAATAACTTAGTAGGTATCTATTGAGATAATGCAAATTACATTGTAGGGCTTTTTACGAGCTGTCATTTATATAATCATTTAATCAGCCTTCCTATATAATTTTTAAAGAAGGTATTATTAAGTTAATATGGCATCCGTATCAGTAGAATTAATAAATATTATTATTACATCCTCAAAACTGTAAACTTCAATATTTTAAGTACCGTTTGGCCTATTGCTGACCTCTCAAAGATAGGTTTTTCTAACACAAAAATAGTGGCAGGAAAACGCGAAATATTATATGCATATTTGAGGAAAGAACATCAGCAAACATGAAGATTATGATCCTTGTGGATTTTCCGTTCCAAAAACATTTACAAATATATTGCCAGCCTTTTATGGTTTTTCTTTCTTTATTGTCCCACTGCAGGTCAAAGACCTCTTATCAAACAGAGAAGACATGAGCATTGAACACCACGCTTGCACAAGACTGGTTGGCGATTTCAGACTTATATTAACTATGTAAGTCCAGGTTCAGAATGCTCATGGTGACTCCGCCCTGGAGTGTAAATGTGGTGCGGTCCCACAAACAATTGGGCACGTAATATAGTATCTAGCGGATCCTGTTGTCTGCACGCTTCAGGAGCTGGTGAACGCTACTGAACGTGGCTAGCTCGTAGCCAAATTCTGGGCTGACTCAATATAGATTGCCATCGACACGCTAAGAAAAAGAACTCCAGGTTTCCTCACGATGTTTGCCTTCACCGACGTCGGTGATGTCCCAGATAAACTCAGAAAGTACACACAATAAGACATTTACATGCAAGCTCTCAATCAAGGGTGTAGGGTTCAGAATTTTCCTCAATTCCGCTACAAGCAACGGGTAAATTCTTACAAGTTTGGTTGGATAGCGACTACAAATCTTTTCTTAATCAAATTACGTACGTCATTCGCTGGATTCTCTTGAAGCACACACAGTATACAAGGAAAAAACTGCTCCGCTTAACTTTTTATGATTTCGATGACATCATCAACTACCTAGCCCTTTCCCAACTTTGTTGGCGTCGGCTTCCAGTCTAACTGGATGCAGCTGAATGCCATTATTTTACATGGATCGTCTGCCTATCTGACCTCCATAACCCAGTTACCGGGTAATTCACTACCCCTTGTTAAGACTGGTTGTCAGACTTTCGGGCTTCTCACTACCCGTAACGACTGTCACAGATGACAGCCGGGACCAACGGCTTAAAACGTGTTTTCCGAGACACAGAGGGGTCTCAGTATGTAAAGATGGTCACCCATCCACGGACCAACCGCGGCAAGGGTAGCTTAGCCTGATCAATCCACCCGCGTGGCTGTTATTACTTAGTCACGGGTCCCGGGCGATCATGATTTCGATGGCCTAAGATAAGAATATCTTTTAATGACTGTTATTAGCTAGTTTAGGTATCTATGTTTTTTTTACAAAAAAATGGCATAGACCAGTTTGTGCTATTTTTGGTATAAACCCATAATTTATACGTTTCTAGATAGAAACATATATACCTACAAGAATTCTGAATTAATAAAACAACCTGTCTTGAGCACGTGTCAATGCTCATACGAGTGCACACGGCTACACATCAAGCTATGCAAAACCAGTATTGGCTGACCGTTCATTGTGAGATAATATCATACAAAGAGAGGCCAAGACAAACTGGTTTGTATATCTTGACGTGTAGCTGTGTGTACCTTCTCTGTATAAGAGGCGTTTGCCTTGCAGTGGGACCAATAATAGGCTATTATTATTATTATATAAAACAATATCGGATAGTAATTACAAATAGGTTCATATAGCCTAATAATAATATTCCTTTAGTATAGCTCACTATGGAAATATGCTCGGAATTTCTTTGAAGGATATTGTGACGTCGTTACTTAGGAGCACCCTGTGTCCGTCAGTGGACTGCGATACTCGGAGTCGATAAAATGATTGGTTTAAAACTATATCGATCTAATATAAACGGATCATAAAATCATAAATAAAAAAATCATATAAAATCACGTTATACATTTTTAAGAAACAATTCAATTCGTGTTTATTGAAAACACTTAAAATACAATGTCAACAAAATAATTTAAAAACTGCAGTTTATTCACTCCTGCTAAAAATCAAGCAACTAAAAATATTTAAGCCAAACTAAAATATATTTTTTAAACTAAAATGCCCAAAATTCAAATCACTGCAGATATTACCCCATTTACATCTAAAACCAGTTCCATGACAACTTCATCATTTGTTTACAAAAAAAAGTCGTCACAAGGAAAACTGTTTGAGAATAATAATCCTTTAACAATTATAGTTCAGGTGGTGCAGCAGACGGACTGATGTCGCGTCGCTAAAAAAACATAACAATAAAATTTCAAAAATTAAAAAGTGTTAAAATAAAAAAGAACAAAAGTGATAAAAATGTTGGGGAAACATTCGAAATTAATTTTCGCTGTGTCTATGGGCTTTTTGGTGGTGGCCATAATTCTGGCGTCGTGGGGTTTCCAGAAAATAGTGGACAAACAAATACAGAAAGTGAGTTTTATTTATATTATTTTCGCATTTTACATTTAAGAAGCGAATTTTTTTTTAATTTTTTTTTTTTTTTGAAGTTTGGTTTTAACATGTTGCACTTACTGGGAAACATAAGGATGGAAATTAATTGTGTCAGTAGTTCTTGAGTACAGCCAAGCTACCCGAAACCGTAAAATTTTCCCAATCAACCTTGAACCTAATTCTTTAGCGATAAAGTTGAAAATCTATCAAATAAATTTGTCAAATTACTACAATCTGTCAAATTTCTTTAATAGATTTGATGCTAGCTTGATGTGCTGGCTTCTCTACCTACCTATATAATAACAAAATTAATTCAAAATGACGGCACGGTTGGCGCAGTGGTTAAGCGATTGACTGCTGCGCTGCGTGTCGCGGGTTCGATTCCCGCACGGAACAAATATTTGTATGACCTACATGTATTTGTTCCGAGTCTGGGTGTTTTTCTGTCTATAATATGTATGTATTTACAAAAAAAAAATGTATATAAGTAGTTTATCAGCCATCTTGTTACCATAACACAAGCATTAGGTTGCTTAGCTTGGGACTAGATGGCGCTGTGTGAAATGTCCAGGGGATATTAAAATAACATCTTCAGTTCCTCTCGTTTCGTGTTATCAAGGAGACTCGTATGACAACTCAAACTCAAATAATTTATTTCAATCAAACCATTTACAGGCACTTTTGAATTGTCAAAATTAAATAGTCGGTCAGTTAGTCAGAAAGTTGAAGCTAGTTGGCCATTCCAAAACTTAGATCTCTACGGAGAAGAACGGGCAGGAAACTCCACGGACACTCTTTTAAATCAAGATATTATTACAAAATCCTGGGTACATTATTCTTATTGCTTCTATATGTGAGAACAACATCCCTATGCAATATTTATAGACTACCCTCCTTATTAATTCGGTCAGGTCAGGTTAAGTTACGCATAATTTCATCGCTGGAGGTTGCAGAATTATGTATCTACTAAACACATGGCAATGGGTTTAGCGTCGATGACCCTGCCACCTTGAATATAATTTTCCTGAATTGAATTTAGTTATCTAACTAAACACCATTTTTATAGAATTTTTACGTTTAATTTATCGTTACGACAATTGCAATGTGCAAATTGCACTTTGGGATTTAATAGTTTGGTAGAGTATGAACGACCTTATTTCTTTATACAGACAATTCTCGTTCGCACACATTATAAATAGTATTTACTATGTACTACTTGTATCTATTAATACTACTAATAGTTTGTATGGATGGATGGATGTTTGTTACTCTTTCACCCCAAAACTACTGAACGGATTTGGATGAAATTTTTCCCACAGATAGTTTATAACCAGGATTAACACATAGAATACTTTTTATACCGACATTTCTATAGGATCGAAACTTATGCGGGTGAAACCGCGGGCGCAGCTAGTAAATACTATGGTATGGCATGGTGGTATGGCATTTTTAAATTCTTCAATCGACCCTCGAGTCCCATACGTTAGAACCAAATTATCGATACAAAACTGTCAGTGTTCGTACATGCTTGACCATCGTTCTTAAAAACGTTCCGAAATATGAAATATGTATTCTAGTTTTCCACCAAAACATTATATTTCTGACTGGGCCTTCAATATTTTTCTTAACCTCATGTGTGTACTGTTTTGCAACAAGTTACACATGTTACATATTTAATGTAGTTCCAATTGAACAGCTGTGCTCTGAATAGAGTTGTAAAATAAACACTAAAATGTTGAACAATGCCAGTGACGTGTGCCATCAAGATGTAGAATATACTTGGTTTATGTACACACGGCTACACATCAAGCTATGCAAAACCAGTATTGGCTGACCGTTCATTGTGAGAAAATATCATACAAAGTGAGGCCAAGACAAACTGGTTTTGTATAGCTTGACGTGTAGCCGTGTGTACCTACAGTTAAAGAATAAATGTTAATCATTTTAAGGTTAATTTTTACGTAATATAACATCACGCCTTTATCCCCCGAAGGGTTGGACAGAGGTGCACCTGTAGTGCATCTACAGTCCCATGTAATAGGCTGCGAGCCTATTGTCATCAACCGGCACAAATACTGAGACTCTAGACTTGATTTTATTTTTACTAGCTGCGCCCCGTGGTTTTACCCGCATAAATTTCGATCCCATGGGAAAATCGGGATAAAAAGTATCCTATGTGTTAATCCTGGTTATAAACTATCTGTGTACCAATTTTCATCCAAATCCGTTCAGTAGTTTTTGCGTGAAAGAGTAACAAACATCCATCCATCCAAACTTTCACGTTTATATTATTATTATTATAGTAGGATTATTTCTCTGTCCAGACTGTTACTGAGAAATTCCAGTTGAAAATACCCAATAGCACTTTGCCCGACCCAGGAATCGAACCCAGGCCCCCATGCTCGGCATTAGCGCTTGCGACTACAAGACCAACGAGGCAGTCAGGATTTTTTTTACTTGCACCCAATAATGTTTCCGTCTACATCATTGTCAACATTTCGAATGAAAATGACAGTTCGAAAAGGTGAAACGCGCTCGCTATGTGGGAAAGGAATCAGCAGTGCGATTCTGTAACCATCTCACCGTGAAAATTTAGGTGAAGTGAGCGTGGAGTCAGCTGTCATCACTAATGCCCGCATTAGTGATGACAGCTCCCTCCACGCTAATTTTCACGGTGAGATGGTTACAGAATCGCACTGATTCCTTTCCCACATAGCGAGCGCGTTTCACCGTATGGTCAGCTCACTCTAGGATCACTTCACCTAACTTTTCACGGTGAGATTTTCACAGAATCGATCGGCTGAGGGGCGATTCAAACGTTCGCATTCTAATCTCAGTCTGTCAAAGACACCTCTAATTGACCTATATTATTGAAAAGTTTTTGACATTAATTATTGTCGCTGAGATGTGATTGCGGATAGATTTCGAGCATTTTTGCAGTGGCCTTCTGTTTTAAAAATGGCTTGCGATGCTTATTCCTTGCCCGTACCTACTCTAAACACACTAACTGTACTTGAAGTTAGGATTGCATATGATTTGAGAACAATTGGACTGCTTACACTTGCAACTGGAGAAACAATGACATTCGCAATAAAAAATTAAACAATAAATGTTTACCACGGAGTACAAGAACAAGGTGAAAACTTGGTGTACAAAAGAGATTTTGTATTTTTTATTTAGAATATAGCTAAAAGTCGATCCCTTAAGCCTATTATCCTAAAACACTTGAATAATTTAGCACCCGTGGCTGTTTAAGATCTGAATTAGGCCGAAGTTGCGATGAACAACAAATCCTCTTAAGAAAATATTTTGTTCTAAATCAAAAAGCTGTTCATAGCTTTCAATTTTGGAGTCCCAGTCTCTGAAAATTAGAGATCAAGCGACTGTATAGAAAAGCAAACATGCAAACAAACCGAAAGCATTTACTACAATTAAACCATTTGCAGACACGTTTGAATTGTCAAATGAGTCGGTCGTTCAGAAAGATGAAGCTAGTAGCCCATTCCAAAGCATGCAGCAGCATTCCTATGGAGAAGAACGAGCAAGAAACTCCAAGTCAAGTCACTCTTTTAAATTATATTGTTCCAAAGTTACATCATAAATGTTGAATTTATAATTATACTAGCTGACCAGGCGAACTTCGTACCGCCTCAGAATCAATAAATATTGAAATGAATTAGCTTCATTATTTTTTTTTCTTGTATTTTTCTCATATTTAGGGTTCCGTACCCAAAGGGTAAAAACGGGACCCTATTACTAAGACTTCGCTGTCTGTCCGTCCGACTGTCCGTTCGTCTGTCTGTCTGTCACCAGGCTGTATCTCAAGAACCGCGATAGCTACAGTTGAAATTTTCACAAATTATTTATTTCTGTTGCCGCTATAATAAAAAATACTAAAGACAAAATAAAATAAATATTTAAGGGGGGCTCCCATACTACAAACGCGATTTTTTTGCCCTTTTTTGCTCGATATCAATAATCGCAACAGGTAGGCACTTGAAATATTCACAAAATACTCAGTTGTATTTTTACTTTAATAATAAAATTAAAATAAAATAAATATTTATGGGGGGCCTCCCATACAACAGACGTAATTTTTATAGATAATGGTACGGAACCCTTCGAGCGCGAGTCCGACTCGCACTTGGCTGGTTTTTTTATTGTTATTCTTCTAAGAGCTCAACACACGAGCGGCATGTTCCCAACGGCAGTGGTAACTGCAGCCGTCGACGCGCGTCGGCGGCAACCGTCGACGCGTCGACGGCTTCCGTTGACGCGTCGACGGCAGCCGTCGACATTTCAACTTCGAAGATCAGCGGATGGCGGACGCGGCACACTACAACTGCAAGTGTCGCTATAGGTCGACGGCTGCAGTTACCTCTGCCGTTGGGAACATGCCGCTCGTGTGTAAGAGCTCTAAGTATTCGGGGGCGGAACATCATCATTCTCCTGCCCATATCCCAATTTATTTGGGGTCGGCACAACATGTCCGTTTTTATTCGGGGCGCAGACAAATCCAACAAATCAAATATCATAAAACTAGATCCAGTCGTTATTGAATTATAAATGGTGTAACTAACTCGACTTTGTTTTATTTATACTTAAAGAGATGGATTATGAGAACGATGTAAAAAGACATGCACGTTGTGTTTGTGTTCGTATACCTATATTATGAACATACAGGTTTGCGCACGCTTTAGCTAGCACCAAAAAATCCTAAAGGTATGGAAATTCATTACATCGATCATTTATATTACACTCCATTCTCATAGAAACATGAGGTGGTAGTTTTCTCACAACAATTCCATTAAGTATCGAAATAAAGTAGGAAAATAGTTAAATAAGGTAATAAACCTTTATCTTAGCCATGACTCCCTAGTCATGGCTAAGATAAAAGTTAATTACCTAACTTATCATTTCCTTTGATTATTAAAATCGACATCGATTATCATCAATTCACTTTCTAAGATATTTTGTAGTAAAACGATGATACATTGAGTTCTCTTATTCAAACTCTTAGCATAATCAGCCTACAGTGTTCCCACTGCTGGAATACAGGTCACACAGGCTCTGTGAGAGGGAGTGGGCCGTAATCCACCACGCGGGCCCAGTGCGAGTTGGTAGATGTAGATATAGGACATGCGGATTTCCACACGATGTTTTCCTTCACCCTTAAATATGGCCATACATTTCTGTTACACGCTGTATAATTAAGACACATATTCAAAAATATACAATGTTCTATAACACAACCCATTAAAATCATGAAATTTTAATAAGTATTCTGAAGCTGTATTAGCTCAACAATTCCCTTCCACATTAACCCCGTCTGCCTTCAAAATAAGAGTGAACAGGCATCTTCTGTGCACGCTCGCTCCATCATAGATCTCATCCATCGCTTTCCATCAGGCGTGATCGAGGACAAACGCGGACCCATAGAACAATAAAAGCATATTTCAGGAGGTAATTTTCAATAGCAGTCAAATCCATTTTATCATGCCAAATGAGAAAAGTTTACTTTTGTATGCCGTCATGATGTACGCTGTTGTGACGCTTTGGATGGTAATTATTGATTACTATGGAGTTCAGGATTATTAAACAATAACAGAAATAAAGTAAATGTTTCTATTTACAGAGAAAACAGTTTTCTCTGTAAATAGAAGCATTTACGTTGACCACTTTTGAAAATTACCTCCTGATTTGTGCGTCGAGTTGCCATCGAGTTACTAAACAGTTGCAGTAGTGACGATATCCATCTATTTGTAGAAACACGGAAAAATTAACAGGCATACTAGAAAATATGCAAGGCAGAGTACAAGAAATCTTTAAAAAAATAAAGTATTCCGCTAAACGACTGTGTTCAAATTCGCGGAATCGTTTTATTAGATCTCAGATAAGAAAAACCGTCTTTTTATAGTAAGTACGTCGATTGTGGTACAAAGTTCAATAGTAATGCTTATTTACAGTGACCAACTTGAACAGTAGTCATTTTATATAAATAAATATTTAGGTTGCACTAAGTATTCCCATTATCTTTAAAACCTCATCACTCGACTGAAAATTAAAAGAACGGAAGAATATAGGAATTTTAAAACTTAAGTTATATAGCACGCGTTTGTGTTTATTTTAACCTAAACTAACATAAATGATAATAACTGCAGTGCTATTTCTAGTCGTAGAAATATAAAACCAGAGTTTACGTTCCTGTGGGATTATTTCCGACCTCCTTACCCACGAATAGCGTTGCCAAGCGTCCGGATAAAGCCGGACATAGGTAGGCTTTATGATTGCGAGTCCGGCCAAAATAAACGGTGTCTGGCTTGTCCGGCTTTTGTTAGGCTTTTTACATTTCGCAAACGAGCGAGCGCCGATGACTGATTATGACAATAATCAAATAGCTTGATTTTACATACCTTTTTTTTGTCGTACCTATTATTACTGAGACACAAAATCCTCAATAATGTCCGGCCTTTCTACCCAAATGTCCGGCCAAACTGGCTGGTCTGTCCGGCTAATAGGTTTGGCGACCTGGCAACCCTACCCACGAAGCAGCGGGCTGTAAATAAAGTTTTAATTTTATATAATCATGCGGACGATGCAAGTGTTGCCGTGGATTGAAGAACGTACCTACTATCGGGATTAAAACACCATTTATTTATTTATTTTTCCCACCATACTATTATCTTACCATGTGCTAATCCAGGTTATAAACTATATGTGTGCCAAATTTCATCGAAATCCGTTCAGCCGTTTTTGCGCCAACCCGGATCATACATCCAGACAAACTGACAAAAAATTAAAAATCTATATTTTAATTTTTTTTGTTTCTTAAATATTAAACAGTTGTGACTTATTATTATGAATGTATTATTATAAGCCTGTGTTGTCCCATTGAAGGGCAAAGACCTCCTTTCCTTCTTTTCACTTTTCTCGGTCTGCTGTGATTGGGGATGCTCCAAGGTAGCCCGCGAAATTCAAATTTTCTTACGTTTTTTGCAATTTGCTGGTCGGTACTAAGTTGTATGTTGATTAAAATATGAGTCGCAGGCGTAACAAATATGTATTTACAAAATTATAATCATTAGAATCAGTAATACAACTTGTTAAGTTAGCATAATCCTAACATGTCAAGATTTCATGAAATAGTCATTCAGTAGGATTACTTGATCTTAGAGAGTTGTGTTGATGACTTTAATGATTATAATTCTGTAAATACAATTATTTGTTACGGCCGCGACTCATATTTTAATCAACGTACAACTTAGTACTGACCAGCAAATTGTAAAAAACGTAAGAAAATTTGAATTTCGCGGGCTACCTGGGAGCATCCACCTTAAGAAGGGCTTCACTTCGTTACTATTTTCCTATATGTATAGATATGTACCAACCATATTACTCCATTTGATTGACTACGGAGCCACTAGATATCCTTGAACCATCCTTAACCGCACTCAGTCCAGTGATCATGTCATAAGGGCGCGCTTACCTTGATAGAGTCAGTGGGGTCGCATGGATTAATTTGTTTTCTATAGATATAGGCAAAACTAGCCGAGTGCCCGACACACGATGGTGATATTTCCCATCGACAAAAATGACAAACTTCCATGAACATTTTTCCCCTTTTTTACCCCTTTAGGGGATGAATTTTCAGAAATTTTTCATCAGTGCTCACCTTCTATAAAAACATGTATAAGGAGCTCTTGTGTAAAATTGGTGCTGCTATGATAAATGATAAATGATAAATGATTTTATTTTTGTAAGTAGGTTTGTACAAACACTTTTACACGTCAATCATATTTTAAAACTAGATGAGGTCGGCGTTTCCTATCTGACTAGTCTGAGAAGAAAGGCCGAAACAAACTCAGACGTCACAGTCTCTTTTAAAGTCCAGACATAATCTTGGTCAGACCATGTGAAGACCATGTAGATTTATGTCTGAGATGGTTTTTTTGAAGAAAGAACCAAACAGTTTGAGAGGACCTGTCCAGTCAGTGCACGCATTTGTCAGAAATCGTGCAGCTCAACTCAAAACTTAGAGAGCTCAACGATCCGACGAACAATACCAAAGAAAGGACATTTGGGTAGGCCACATTAATTACTCAAACTGCCAGACCACGCCAAAAACTAAGAGAACAGAGAGAAAAATAATATAAATACAATGACCCACATAGTCTTCACATTCACAATAATTAAAATAATAGAATACTTTACAAAGTAAGCAAATGTCATAGTATATATCAAATTCATCAATGTCAAAGTGTATATAAAAAAAAAAAAAACATCAACAAAACAAAAATAAAAAATAAACACATTCAATATGTAAAAATTGGAAGCAGCTTAATCCCAAGCCTTTTTGTCCTCGATATAAGCCTTAACGGTATAAAATGCTTTCTCGCACAACTTACGTTTAATGAATGATTTGAATTTATTAAGGCTTAGATCTTGAACGGGGCTTGGAACTTTATTGTAAAAGCGTATACATTGGCATCTGAACGAGCCACCTATTTTCTTGAGCCTTGTTGTAGGTAGAACAAATTTGTGTTTGTTCCTAGTATTTATATCATGGATATCACTGTATTTTTTAAACAATTTTATATTTTTATGGGCATATAAAAGATTTTCATAAATATACTGAGAAGGCACAGTCATAACATTAATTTCTTTAAATTTTTCTCTGAGCGAGTGTCTCGGACTTAATTTATAAATTGATCGAACAGCTCGCTTTTGCAAAACAAAGATAGTCTGAATATCAGCGGCATTTCCCCACAATAGAATACCGTACGACATTACACTATGAAAATAGCTAAAGTACACTAAACGGGCTGTCTCTATATCAGTTAAATTACGAATTTTTCTAACAGCGTATGCTGCGGAACTTAGCTTTTTTGACAATTTGTCTATATGTGGACCCCACTGAAGCTTAGCATCCAAAGTTATGCCTAAGAATACTGTGCTGTCTTCAGGATTCAATTCTTCGCCCTTTACCAACACATTAGTTTTCACTTGTCTAACGTGAGGCAACGTAAACTTAATGCATTTGGTTTTTTTCTCGTTTAGAAGTAAATTATTAACATTGAACCAGTGGACTACTTTAGAGATCGCGCTATTTACATCGTCAGTAACCTGCTGCTGACGTTTAAGTTTAAACAAAAGTGAAGTGTCATCTGCAAACAACACTATATCATGATTATCCTTTATGAGGTACGGCAAGTCATTAATGTAAATAAGAAACAAGAAAGGACCAAGAATTGAGCCCTGTGGGACTCCCATTGTTACTAAAGATCCGGGAGATCTTTTTCCGTTAACATCAACGCTCTGAATCCTCTTACTCAAGTATGAAGTAAGAAGATCCAGAGCAGCGTTCCGGATTCCGTAGTGGCGGAGTTTCCTGATTAAAGTTTCGTGAAGAACGCAATCGAATGCCTTGGACAAATCACAAAAGATGCCCAAGGCATCGCATTTGTCTTCCCATGCATTATAAATATGTCCTATAAGTTCAACACCGGCATCAGTAGTTGAACGACCCCTTGTAAAACCGAACTGTTTGCTATGTAATAATTTGTGTTTATTAAAAAATCTTTGCATTTGTTCTAAAATTAATTTCTCAAAAATTTTACTAAAGGTAGGTAGTACAGAAATAGGTCTATAATTTGTAGGGTCTGATGTACTACCTGATTTAAACAAAGGTATGATTTTACTATTTTTCATAAGGTCAGGAAACTCCCCACTGTCAATACAACTATTGAAGATAAGAGCTAGAGTAGGTGCTACAATGTCAATAATAGACTTAGCTACTTCTACAGAATTGCCCCACAGATCTGCAGTCTTTTTTACATTTAAAGTGTGAAAGGTTTTAATTATATCTCTACAGGTAACATGTTCAAAATGAAATTCCGAATCGCAACCATTAACATTTTCCATAAGCAAAGACTCAGCAATAGAAGGTGATGAGTTTAGGGATTTAGTAGTTGAAACGGGAATATCTGAAAAGAAATTTTCAAATGCCTCGGCGACTTGTGAGTCTGATTTTATTATGTTGTCATTAATAGACAGGCTGTAGTCAGTATTTCGGTTACTAGATCTTCCCGCTTCACTATTAATAATAGACCAGGTCGTTTTAATTACATTATTGCTGTTTTTAATCTTTGAACCCAAATAACGTGACTTGGCCATATAACAAACTTTTTTAAATAATTTTGAATAATTTCTTACATACAAATTAAATTCATCAGTGTTTACGTAAGTCCTTTCATTGTACAGTTCATAAAGCCGCTTTCTACTTTTATGAATACCAATGGTAGCCCAATCACTGAAACATGTGTTACTATTAACCGAGATAGTCTTGGGAATAAAGGTTGAATTAAATTGTTTACAGTATATATTAAAAAAATTATCATATAGATGATTAGGATCCGCATGAATGGACAAAACTGGTAATTTATCAGTGAGTTTACTTTTGAAAACCTTCAAGCGACATGCAGTTTTGGGGTTAACAGTGATATCTTTTTTAACCACTATTTTGTTTTGATTTGGAATAGTAATCCTTTGCCCGCAATGATCAGAATCTAGTAAATTTATAATTTCTTTGTGGCTTGGTATAATATCTGTATAAATATTATCTAGGCATGTGGCACTAGTAGGGGTTATTCTTGTGGGCTCCAAAAATAGGTTTACAAGATTGTAGGACTGAAACAGACTTATAATTTTACTACGAGAACCTGAGTTTTCTAATAAATTGACATTAAAATCACCGCAAATGATAACAGACTTGTTTGAGTTACAAATCCTGTCTAACACTTCATCCATTACCTTTTCAAAACAGTCATACAATCCTGATGGGGGTCTGTACACACTTAATACAACAAAATGCTCCAATTCTATACAGGCAATTTCAACTGTACGCTCAACAGATAGGCTCACAATATCGTTACGATCTTTAAATTTGAGCTGGTTACTTACTAAAATTAATGAGCCACCATGTATAGCATTTAATCTGCTGAACGAACTACCAACCTGGTGATTATTAAAATTGAACAAGAACTGGTGGCTTTTCAGCCAATGTTCTGTTATACAAAGAATATCAATACTATTAAAATTCATAAATAATTCTACTTCTAAATCTTTGTTCATAAAACCTTGAATATTTTGATGCACCAGGTTGATACTATTTACTGATTTTAAAGCCTTTTTTGAGTTGCTTTTGCAATTCTGTACAATACAGCTAGAGGTATCCTCTATTGTCTTACTTTCTAATTTAAATTATTAGCAATGTCATTAATTGTTACCAAATTAGTGGCAGAATTATTTATAATGTCATTGCGTTGCTCAAAAGAAGCAAGTTGTTTAGCCAAATTTTTGGCTGTAATTGAAAAAAAATATGATAGCGACACAGCTATCTGTCTTTTATAATAGTTAGGCAGATAGTACATAACAATGTTAGATCTATCTTTTGTCAAATAGAAATTTTTACTAACATAATTGTTAAAATCAATCAAATGGAACAAGTTATTATTATAGGTCAAGTTATGCATTGTCATATTTAGTTCAAATCTTAATCTATTTTCTTCCTGTGGCAAACTGTTACTATAAGGGAATGTAAACAACACAACTTTTCTTAAACTAAGGTTGCATAATGTTTTATGATACTGGAGCAGTTCTCCTTTGTTTACATTTCCCCTATTACCCACAAAAATTAATAAAGTTGTATCCTGAGTAAAGTTACATTTAATAATTTTTTTCATAATATGAGACAAAGAACAACCAGGCATACAGTAATTTATTATTGAGTGTCCCGGATATTCATCTGTCAACAAGTGACCCAAGTCCTTACCAATCTCATCACAAAATAAAATAATGTCATTATTTAAAGTTTGTTTACAAGTTTTATTGGAAGCATTAGTAGAAGGAATGATCAAATCAACACAGGGTTGCAGTAAGGAGGTATTGCATGTTGACAATGAATGGTCCGGTGTAAGCACATTGGATGATGTTAGACAATGCTCACAGTTGTTTTTTTGTGAGTTTACCAGCTCATTCATTGCCAACACATATTCCCTCATTAGGTCTTCAGAGGTATTATATTTGTTGGTCATTGAACAAAGTTTCTCCTGTAGATGGTCAAGTTCAGATTGCAAGGTTTCTGTGTCAATGTTGTACTTCCTAGTACTTTGCTCCAAATTAAAAGAATACATATCTAACTGTTTAAGCAAATTCAACCTTTCTCTATTCAATTTAACATTTTTGATAAAAAACCTTTGTCTCTTTATCATTTTTTGTGTTTTAACAATGTATTTATTGATTTTAATGTATTTTTTTAATTTATTTTTACTGGTTACTACCCTCACTGAATTACATGATTGTGATTTATCATCACCGGTCAAATCAATAGTGGGGTTCATGGCAGAAACCATTGACGGGGCAATAGACACCAGCTCATTGAACAGACTTTGATTCAGCGAGGCGGTGATGTTAAGATTTGATGTCTCAAGTTGTGTGATCTGACTTTGAGCCTCATGTAGCTGCTGTTGTAATAAGTGTTTGTGACTAAGAGCTTGTTCATACTCTATGCTACATTGAGATGTTTATATATATATATATTTTGTTTGTATATGCTTCTAGACCTACCTACAACCTACCTTCTTCTATGTTAAAAGTTGGTTTTTCATTTTATTTGGTGTGTATTTGCAAACCACTATTGTATTGGGGTCATCCTGTAAAGATAGTGTGTGTAATTTTAATAACAAATAAATAAAATAAAAATTAAAAAATGTTTAGGCTTTGTGTTGTCTGTGATTGAATTTAAGGTAGTTTAAGCCGTCTTCATCCGTAGTTTCGGTCGAAGTTACGGGCGAACCCTACCGTGTATCTGCGCCGAAAATAAGATTAGTTTGGAGCCCGAACTAAGAATGGACGATAACACGATTTTACAGCTGTCTCTACTCGGCATGTATTTTTGAAATTGATATTGTCACTTATTTTGACGGATGATTTTATTTCGGATGGGCCCGTATCTTCGTTGGCGGACTTAGAGGGTAAACCCTCTGACACAAGGATGCCACAGTTATCATTCCATTGTGAACAAACCTTTACGATCATTACGGTGCTAAAGCCATAAATGTGTATCATTTACTTGTAGATATTTTCCTCGTATTATTTATCTTAAGGTTGTGCAATGTACTTCGGTTGCTAATTCATATTACCTTTAGGAAAATAATACTTTATTCATAAAACTGTGCAGGTCGAAGAATATAATACCGCATTGATTTTGTTAATTAAAAACACCTTTTTTCACTAACCACAGGATAAGATATCTCAAAAAAAAAAAATAAGATCTTCATAATATGTACAGACGCCAGCACATCAAGCTACTACAATCTGTCAAATTTCTTTAATAGATTTTCAACTTTATCGTTAAAGCATTAAGGTTCATGGTTGATTGGGAAATGGCGTCTGTACCTACATCTGCCGGAACCATTGCGCTTTATTATTAACCAGCTATGAAAAATAAACCAAAAATTTAAATTAATCCTTTTTAAAAAACCGGCCAAGTGCGAGTCGGACTCGCCCATGAACGGTTCCGTTACGTTACGATTTATGACGTATTAAAAAAAAACTACTCACTAGATCTCGTTCAAACCAATTTTCGGTGGTTGTTTATATGGTAATGTACATCATATATTTTTTTTAGTTTTATCATTCTCTTATTTTAGAAGTTACAGGGGGTACACACATTTTACCACTTTGGAAGTGTCTCTCGCGCAAACTATTCAGTTTTGAAAAAAATGATATTAGAAACCTCAATATCATTTTTGAAGACCTATCCATAGATGCCCCACACGTATGGGTTTGATGAAAAAAACATTTTTAGTTCTAAGTATGGGGAACCCCCAAAATTAATTGTTTTTTTTTTCTATTTTTGTGTGAAAATCTTAATGCGGTTCACAGAATACATCTACTTACCAAGTTTCAACAGTATAGCTCTTATAGTTTCGGAAAAAAGCGGCTGTGACATACGGACGGACAGACAGACAGACATGACGAATCCATAAGGGTTCCGTTGCCATTTGGCTACGGAACCCTAAAAATCGCTTAAGTTGTTTATTTGTTCTACTATTGTATCGTGGTATGTCGATACTAAGTATATGCCAATGTCCTTTCTCAGGGTTCAAATCACCTCCATACTAAATTTCATCAAAATCGGTCTAGTCGTTTCGGAGATTAGCCGCAACAAAAAGGAAAACAAACATATTAAAAACTATTTTTTTAATTACAAGTACCCTATATACTTTTATATGTATTTAGTAAAAAAGCTATTATTTTGATGGCACAAACAGATACTTCAATTTTAGTATTTCTGTATGTATAGAAGATATAGATTTTCCGGATTTAAAACAGTTACCTGTCACTCCAAAATAAAAACAATGAAACGTGAATGAACTCGCAGATCAAAAATATCCACAAACGGTAGAAAATTTACCTGTTAAATAAATAAGTACCTAATTTTTTTACCTGCACCTGCGCATTCATCACTGAAAAAGATATATTATCGTTTGAGCTGTAACATTGTTTACCGTTGTTCAACACGACCTCATCTATTGACAGGTTTGAACCGACGACCCTTTGGGAGCTGTCCATTGTTTTATAAAATACCTAGTGTTTTTACAACAAAGAAAGAAAAATCCTTTGGGAACCAACCATTTTGGAATATAATGAAAAGAAACAATTGCTCAAAGCAAATATCTACAGCTATGTTTGCAAACTATTAGACATCTGAGTATCCAATATTTGAAATGAGTACCTACAATTTTTTCCGTCCAAAAATTAATAAAAAATACGGTATTTTTACAAGCATAATATCCTATTCTACTAATTAATTAATATTAATTATTAAATAATTAATTAATATATATTTAATAAAAACATATAATAAAACAGTAACGAAAGAAAAACTGTACATTGAGAATTTTCGAGAAAAAATAAGTGGCTTTTGTTAGAAAAACGTAACTGTTGACAAAAAGTGACTTTTTAGAATTTTTGTCTGTTTGTCTGTGTGTATGGTACGGCTTCACGCCAAAACTTCTGGATAGATTGAATTGAAATTCAGCAAAAATGTTCTTTGTAAACCAAGGAAGGCTTTAGGCTACATATTATCACGCCGTATGTTATAGGAGGTAAGCAATATTGATTTTAAAAGGTTTTTGTTCGTAATTTAATGCACAAAATAATTGAATGCACAATATGACATGTTATTTATTTAGTAAACCATAATTTAACTCTGGAAACATATTATCACGCTATCACCTACGGGGGAGGAGCTGTGAATCTTTATTTTTCTTACCTACGTATTCTGTCACAGCATGTAATCTAACGACGCATATTTAAATGTTGTTTTTGAGTAAGCCATGCTATTATCTAGCTTTACACTATAAAAACTACGCCATTTAAGTAACTTGGGCAGAGAAACATAGTTTAATTAATGTTAGTAGTATAATGAAAATTTTGAAGCAGCGCCATCTATGAGATTTCATAAAAATCAAATCAAGTTACATGTTAACACTTTTCGGAAATAAATAATTTAAATTTGATCATGTTGGCGAGGTTAGTAGTTAGTTATTCTTAAAATTCATAGATGGCAATGTGCATTTTCTTCATAAAAGTTGTATGGTATAGTTCGTTTCGACAAATTCAAGTTCCAACAAAACCCTCAAAATCTTGAGCAGAGTTGAGGAAGACAATTTAAAAAAACACGCTCTGTGAAGTCGACCAGTTTGCCAGATCCCTTACGTATGACGAGGTGCCTTCATAATACACGTACGACGAGCAAAGGGGTGTATTTAACCGACGTCGACGAGGAGGTGCTGTGGAAGGCTTTCCGGGAATTTTCAAGGACACCGCATTGGGTAGGGTTTATACCGTGCATCCGAATAATGGCGAATGCAATTTTCTGCGGTTGTTACTTCACACTGTCCGAGGACCAACGTCTTTCGCCTTTCTGAGGACATTTGATGGCGTGGAGTATCCCACTTACCGCGCAGCCTGCGTAGCACGTCACCTTCTCGACGGTGACCAAAATTGGGATGACACCCTCGCGGAGGCGAGCGTCAGTGACAGTCCCAGCTGCATGCGTCATCTGTTTGCCGTCATCTTGGTGTTTTGTGGAGTCACGAACCTGGTAGCTTTGTGGGAGAAGTATCGCCATCATCTGTCTGAAGATTTTCTACGAGCTTTGAGGCGTGTTACTGGAGATGAAGTCGAAGTAACTGATGAACGCGTGCTGAACACCTGTCTCAGTTCACTTCAAGATGTGGTCATTTCTATCGGCGGCAATCCACTGATCAAATATGGGTTATCAGCTCCCACATCATCACCGTATAAAGACCGTGGAAATCGGGAGTATAACGCTGAGACAAATTACGATCCGGGCGAAATGACCACCATACGAAATGACTATGTCGCTTTGTTCTCTTCAGAGCAAAAACACATTTATGACACCGTCCTTGAAAGCGTTGGGCAAAACCAGGGTAAAATGTTTTTCTTGGATGCTCCTGGTGGAACAGGAAAAACATTTGTTACCACTGGCATACTTGCAGAGGTCAGGAGGCAAGGCAAAATTGCTATTGCTGTAGCGTCGTCGGGAATCGCTGCCACACTACTTCCGGGCGGCAAGACAGCACATGCCATGTTTAAAATTCCCATCGATTTAGAGAGCGCCGAAACGCCTGTTTCTTGGTGTGTCACGTAACAGAAATAAGGGACACGTGCTCAAATATTTGCTCTCTGATCGTATGGGATGAGTGTACGATGGCCATTATGAAGGCAGTTGAGGCCGTGGACAGAACCCTGCAGGACATCCGCAGGAACGAACATTTGATGGGTGGTGTCATAGTTCTGTGTGGCGATTTCCGGCAAACGCTTCCCGTGGTGACGCGGGGATCGAGGGCTGACGAGGTGAATGCTTCGTTGAAATGATCTTCGTTTTGGTCACGAGTTCGTACGCTGCGCTTGACCATTAATATGAGAGCTCAGCTCGGCGGCAATGCATGTGCTCAAGAATTCTCCGATGTCCTTCTAAGTCTTGGCGAAGGCACTCTACCGGAAGAGAGAGGTGGACAGGTGGTGCTTCCAGAGTCTCTCGGTAGAGTGGTATCCAGCTTAGAAGAACTCATTCGCTGTGTGTACGGGGACATCAGTCGTATACTGCACCAGCAGAATTCTTGGGTGTGTGAGCGGGCCATTTTGACGCCCAAAAATAATCAGGCTGCAGCAATTAACAAATGCATTCTCTCGGAAATTGAGGGGAATGAAGTGGTCTACACTGTTGTCGAGCAAGATAACGCCACACATTATCCCGTGGAATTTCTGAACTCCCTGTCAGCAAGTGGACTTCCAGCGCATACCATCAAGCTGAAGGTCGGTGTCCCGATTATGCTTCTGCTGTACCTATCTCCTCCGAAGTTGTGTAACGGGACCCGCCTTAAAGTCATCTCGCTCCACAGACACACCATTGAGGCGGAAATTCTTACGGGTTGTGGCGTCGGCGAGGCAGTATTTATACCACGCATTCCTTTCATACCTCATAACTACCCGTTCCAGTTCTAGCGCGTACAGTTCCCCGTGAATGTTTGCTTCGCGATGACCATCAATAAGTCGCAGGGGTAGACACTGAAGGCAGCGGGTGTCGACCTCAGGACGAGTTGCTTCTCACACGGGCAACTGTACGTCGCTTGCTCTCGCGTCACCAATCCTGACTCTCTTTACATTTTAGCTCCTGGCAGCATAACTACCAACGTAGTTTATAGGTAAGTGTTGTAAGGTATGATACCTTTGTACGTATTTTTACTCTTTTGTGTCCTGGAATGTATTCTTGCATTATTTTCTCTATTTCCTTCAGTCACATTTTATGACTGAACTCAGCAGGATTCCCATATAACTCTCTTCACTTGCTTCGCTTCACTTGCTTCGCAAAAAAACTTATATTTTAATGCAATTTTAAAAGTTGTTTACTTATAATGCTATAGCGACACTGGCATCTTAGGTATTTTTGGTGCTGTAGAGCCTTCACGCAGACGACGTCGCGGGCAGCAGCTAGTTTAATATAATACTAGCTGCTGCCCGCGACGTCGTCTGCGTGAAGGCTCTACAGCACCAAAAATACCTAAGATGCCAGTGTCGCTATAGCATTATAAGTAAACAACTTTTAAAATTGCATTAAAATATAAGTTTTTTTGCGAAGGAAGTGAAGCGAAGCAAGTGAAGAGAGTTATATGGGAATCCTGCTGAGTTCAGTCATAAGATGTGACTGAAGGAAATAGAGAAAATAATGCAAGAATACATTCCAGGACACAAAAGAGTAAAAATACGTACAAAGGTATCATACCTTACAACACTTCCCTATAAACTACGTTGGTAGTTATGCTGCCAGGAGCCAAAATGTAAAGAGAGTCAGGATTGGTGACGCGAGAGCAAGTGACGTACAGTTGCCCGTGTGAGAAGCAACTCGTGCTGAGGTCGACACCCGCTGCCCTCAGTGTCTGCCCCTGCGACTTATTGATGGTCATCGCGAAGCAAACATTCACGGGGAACTGTACGCGCTTGAACTGGAACGGGTAGTTATGAGGTATGAAAGGAATGCGTGGTATAAATACTGCCTCGCCGACGCCACAACCCGTAAGAATTTCCGCCTCAATGGTGTGTCTGTGGAGCGAGATGACTTTAAGGCGGGTCCCGTTACACAACTTCGGAGGAGATAGGTACAGAAGAAGCATAATCGGGACACCGACCTTCAGCTTGATGGTATGCGCTGGAAGTCCACTTGCTGACAGGGAGTTCAGAAATTCCACGGGATAATGTGTGGCGTTATCTTACTCGACAACAGTGTTTATCGAGGTGTAGACCACTTCATTCCCCTCAATTTCCGAGAGAAAGCATTTGTTAATTGCTGCAGCCTGATTATTTTTGGGCGTCAAAATGGCCCGCTCACACACCCAAGAATTCTGCTGGTGCAGTATACGACTGATGTCCCCGTACACACAGCGAATGAGTTCTTCTAAGCTGGATACCAATCTACCGAGAGACTCTGGAAGCACCACCTGTCCACCTCTCTCTTCTGGTAGAGTGCCTTCGCCAAGACTTAGAAGGACATCGGAGAATTCTTGAGCACATGCATTGCCGCCGAGCTGAGCTCTCATATTAATGGTCAAGCGCAGCGTACGAACTCGTGACCAAAACGAAGATCGTTTCAACGAAGCATTCACCTCGTCAGCCCTCGATCCCCGCGTCACCACGGGAAGCGTTTGCCGGAAATCGCCACTGAACAGAACTATGACACCACCCATCAAATGTTCGTTCCTGCGGATGTCCTGCAGGGTTCTGTCCACGGCCTCAACTGCCTTCCTATTGGCCATCGTACACTCATCCCATACGATCAGAGAGCAATCCTTGAGCACGTGTCCCTTATTGCTGTTACGTGACACACCAAAAACAGGCGTTTCGGCGCTCTCTAAATCGATGGGAATTTTAAACATGACATGTGCTGTCTTGCCGCCCGGAAGTAGTGTGGCAGCGATTCCCGACGACGCTACAGCAATAGCAATTTTGCCTGGCCTCCTGACCTCTGCAAGTATGCCAGTGGTAACAAATGTTTTTCCTGTTCCACCAGGAGCATCCAAGAAAAACATTTTACCCTGGTTTTGCCCAACGCTTTCAAGGACGGTGTCATAAATGTGTTTTTGCTCTGAAGAGAACAAAGCGTCATAGTCATTTCGTATGGTGGTCATTTCGCCCGGATCGTAATTTGTCTCAGCGTTATACTCCCGATTTTCACGGTCTTTATACGGTGATGATGTGGGAGCTGATAACCCATATTTGATCAGTGGATTGCCGCCGATAGAAATGACCACATCTTGAAGTGAACTGAGACAGGTGTTCAGCACGCGTTCATCAGTTACTTTGACTTCATCTCCAGTAACACGCCTCAAAGCTCGTAGAAAATCTTCAGACAGATGATGGCGATACTTCTCCCACAAAGCTACCAGGTTCGTGACTCCACAAAACACCAAGATGACGGCAAACAGATGACGCATGCAGCTGGGACTGTCACTGACGCTCGCCTCCGCGAGGGTGTCATCCCAATTTTGGTCACCGTCGAGAAGGTGACGTGCTACGCAGGCTGCGCGGTAAGTGGGATACTCCACGCCATCAAATGTCCTCAGAAAGGCGAAAGACGTTGGGCCTCGGACAGTGTGAAGTAACAACCGCAGAAAATTGCATTCGCCATTATTCGGATGAACGGTATAAACCCTACCCAATGCGGTGTCCTTGAAAATTCCCGGAAAGCCTTCCACAGCACCTCCTCGTCGACGTCGGTTAAATACACCCCTTTGCTCGTCGTACGTGTAATATGAAGGCACCTCGTCATACGTAAGGGATCTGGCAAACTGGTCGACTTCACAAAGCGTGTTTTTTTAAATTGTCTTCCTCAACTCTGCTCAAGATTTTGAGGGTTTTGTTGGAACTTGAATTTGTCGAAACGAACTATACCATACAACTTTTATGAAGAAAATGCACATTGCCATCTATGAATTTTAAGAATAACTAACTACTAACCTCGCCAACATGATCAAATTTAAATTATTTATTTCCAAAAAGTGTTAACATGTAACTTGATTTGATTTTTATGAAATCTCATAGATGGCGCTGCTTCAAAATTTTCATTATACTACTAACATTAATTAAACTATGTTTCTCTGCCCAAGTTACTTAAATGGCGTAGTTTTTATAGTGTAAAGCTAGATAATAGCATGGCTTACTCAAAAACAACATTTAAATATGCGTCGTTAGATTACACGCTGTGACAGAATACGTAGGTAAGAAAAATAAAGATTCACAGCTCCTCCCCCGTAGGTGATAGCGTGATAATATGTTTCCAGAGTTAAATTATGGTTTACTAAATAAATAACATGTCATTTTGTGCATTCAATTATTTTGTGCATTAAATTACGAACAAAAACCTTTTAAAATCAATATTGCTTACCTCCTATAACATACGGCGTGATAATATGTAGCCTAAAGCCTTCCTTGGTTTACAAAGAACATTTTTGCTGAATTTCAATTCAATCTATCCAGTAGTTTTGGCGTGAAGCCGTACCATACACACAGACAAACAGACAAAAATTCTAAAAAGTCACTTTTTGTCATCAGTTACGTTTTTCTAACAAAAGCCACTTATTTTTTCTCGAAAATTCTCAATGTACAGTTTTTCTTTCGTTACTGTTTTATTATATGTATAGATAATAAATGCGAAAGTTTGTATGGATGGATGGATAGATGGATGGATGTTTGTCACTCTTTCACGCCGGCACACAGATAGTTTATAACCAGGATTAACATACTTTTTATCCTGCAGGGTAATTCTCGTAATTTTAACAACGTTCACAGTCTAATCTCAGTCTCTATCTGTCAAAAATACGTCTAATTTTCCTACATTTTGACCAGTTTTTGACATTTGTTTGTCGCCGAGATGAGACTGCGACTAGATTTTGAACGTTTTATATTACGGGAATACGGGCCCTGATATTCCCACGGGATCGAAACGTATGCGGCTGAAACCGCGGGGCGCAGCTAGTAGAATTATAAAAGTTTTATTGTGTTCTAAACTAAAATTTAAACATGAACATAACTTTAAAAACTTCTACGTCTATTACTATTCTGTTTTAAAGTAACTTGGACTGATTGAGATAAATGTTTTCTTGAAAACGCAATTTGCACTTGATTAATATCCAAAGTAACACGTTCTTTAAATAAGTTATAATGGAACAGACTACAACAAATGTGTTTTTATTTAATAATGTAGAACATCACGCTTGTATTCCCCGAAGAGCTACGTGCGTACTACAGTACACCCACATTTGGCCAGTTATGCCCCATGTATGGAGCGACCCAATTGCCAACAACCGGCGACAAATGCAAACTCCAAGCCGCTTCTAAGAAATTCCTGAAGGAAATATCCAACATCACTTTACCCGACCCGGTAATCGAACCCAGGACCTGACACGCTCAGCAGTAATAACGTAACACTAGACCAACGAGGCAGTAAGTAATTATTAAAATAAATAAAGATTATAATTAATTGATCAAAAGTATCCTATATGTTAATCCTGGTTATAATATAAACCATATGTGTGCCAAATTTCATCCAAATCCGTTTAGTAGTTTTTGCGTGAAAGAGTAACAAACATCCATTCATCCATATAAACTTTCAATTTTATAATATTATGAAGTATGATAGCAATTATCTAATAATATTATAAACAAAGAATGTATTGCAAATAGTCAGTAGTAGTAGTTCAAACAAATAAACAAGCTCTTCAGTTTTATTATTAATAAGTTTAGATCCAATTTTCATCTATTTTCAGCTTTATTACTAGTACAGATAGCAATTTTTATATATTCTTTTTACTCTATGGATCAAATATTTATATCCCTAACATAATAAACAAAGAGTTTATTGCAAATAGTCCTAATGAATAGCTACCGTTCCTCATTAAGCTCTAGCTTAAATATCTTAACCATTTAATTTATATTCCTCACACGATTATTGTACTGCGTCGAGTATAAATCCATTAAATACAATAAAAACTTCAGAATAACAAAGCTACCTAAATATATTATTATTTTATATCATAAATCTCCTTTTAGGATAACTTAAGTACCTTGTTACGGTCCAAGTTTAAACTAAGGATTATGTTACAAATCCCTTTATAGAAATATGGCAGTCCCGAGTGACCATTCATTCAATTTGGTTCAGCGAGAAAACACAAGTTGATTGGTGTAAACTTTTCACAAATTTAATATAAAAAAAGTGATATAACGTAACTATTAGTCCGTGCGTGCGTGCAAGCGCATGTGCTTTTGAAATTTTATTTTATTAAAACTTCATAATGAATTTAAAACTTTATTAAAAAATAATTATTTTCAAGGTTCTACTTTTATTTTTATTTCTATATTTTCTTTTATTTTATTTAATAATTTTTTAGGATTATTTCCATACATTATGTGTGCGTGCGTACAAATGTATGAGCGTGCGTGCTTGCATGTGCATGTGCGTGCGTGCATGTGCATGAGTGTGTGCGTGCGTGCATGTGCATGAGTGTGCGTGCGTGCATGTGCATGAGTGTGCGTGCGTGCATGTGCATGTGCATGTGCGTGTGTGCATGAGTGTGAAAGTGCATGTTTATGCAAATGCATGCCTGTATTAGTAAAAAGTAGCAAACACACCTGATAAAAAGAATGGTTAGTAACTTTCTTTGGTATGTAGGTAGATATTTTTTTAAACTTCTAACTAATCAAATCGTATTATAATTGATTTCTATTAGAGTAAAACGATATTGTTCTCAGTAATTTACACTTACTAACACAAGTATCGGTTAATTCCAATATTGCCGTAAGTTTTCTAAGTTTAACGATAACATATTAATTAAACATGACTAACGTACATGAATAATGGTTGTCTAATGACCATCGACAATTAGATTGCAATCAAGACTCCATCAATAATATTGTCATAAGCAGTAACTGTGTGTGACATTTCATAAATATGTATTTGTTTTACTTAAAGATTCAGCCGTGCGATTCTGTAACCATCTCACCGTGAAAACTTAGGTGAAGTGAGCGTGGAGTGAGCTGTCATTCCCAACTAATGCTAGGGATCGACACTATTGACAGCTCACTCTAAGCTCACTTCACCTAACTTTTCACGGTGAGATTTTTATAGAATCAATCGGCTGATCTTTATTATACAGGTGGTAGGGACATCGAACGCAAACTGTAACCATGAACTCAGCACATGATTCTAGACCCCCTAGAATATAAATTTACTTCGGTTATTCAAAAATAATCAGCTGTTTCATGCAAAAGTGAAATTACTGGTAACAGATGGCGCGTCGATGTCGCAGGGACATCAACGCGCAATGTGTTATAAAATGAACCCTGAATTTTGGTGAATCCCCAAACCAACGAAACTTAGCTTTAAAACATAACACATAATATAACGCCTGTAATTCTCGAATGGTTAGGCAGAGCTGTACCCTGCGACACGACTCTTGTAGAACAATTTCTATGAAAACTTCTATGGGAATTGTTCAACCAGAATTGTATCCAACCGTCGCCGTCGCGTCTCATCGCGCCTGTCTGGAAACCTTTTTCTATAAAAAAAAATCTTGATTGTTTGAAATTCTCTATTGTTTATTTTCTCACTGTTATATTATTTCTGTTTGAGGCTGGTGTTTATTTTATGTGAATAGAAGAAGTCAGTTTGCTTAGTGTTTTTCTTAATGAAAATGAACAAATATGACGGAGTTCAGGATCTTCTTGAATTTATTTTAGAAATGGTTTATTATTTTTTTGTAAGGATTTTAATCTACTTACCTTCACATTTTTTTTCTTTCCACGTCCACGCATGGTTCACAGAACACTGACAAAATAACATAAAAATAAACGTCCATTTGTCGAATGCCGAAATATAACATCGTTGAATTACTTCACTAATGAATTAATTTTTGGTTAATTTTGTGTTCAGGCGTGTGACTTCAAATGAAAGATGTTGATTGAATGACATAAATTAACAAAACGAGAAGCATCTAATAACAGCATAAAGGCTGCCGCTGACAGGCGCAACGCGACAGAGCGACGCGCTTCTCCTTGAACAATTTCCACAAAGTTTTCATAGAAATTGTTCTACGTGAGTCGCGTCGCGCTCTCGCGTCTCGCCTTTCAGCGACAGCCTTAACAACAAAACTTAAAAACAGGCCAACTTCGCAACAGGACTTATGCCAACAAGCTTGGCAACACAGAACATATATACGCTTGGCAAGTGTTCAGCATTAACTGTTCACTATTGACCCCTGAAAAGTTGCCAGGCTTAGTTTGGCATATTGGTTGACATATGACAATTTCATCGCGTTATTAACATTTCTGGTAGAGACCACGCCTAGCCTGTCGGATTTGCAATTACTGGCACAACTGAGGCAAGCTAAGCCAGTATGCGAGTTAACTCGTGACATTCTTTGTACTGTGCGAATTTGCGAATGACACTAGCTTTGGGTTGAACTAAATAGGATGTGTTTTATGAGATTTTTGAGTTTCTATAAAGAATCTTCTTTACTGCATTGATTGTTTTTTTTAATACTAAGCCTTTGACGTACAGTCAACAGCAAAAGTAGATGATCAAAATCAGAAATTCAATACTAATGAACGGAGTTCGCAGCTATATGGCAGCTGTACTAGTAGTAAATGTTTGGTATAATTAACAATCACATACGTTTGAATCACTTCGACGCCACACAGTTCTGACGCGAACTCCGTTCATTAGTATTGAATTTCTGATTTTGATCATCTACTTTAGCTGTTGACTGTACATCTGTCTGTCTGTATCCACATATCTGTCACAAGCATAGAAATATTTAAAAAAACTCAAGGTTGTAGGTATCTTTTTAACCATAATAGATAGTCATTTGAAAGGAGACGTTTCATTTTTGTATGGAGCTTTGGCTAGGACGTGTACATTTCAGAAAATCTGTGAAATATATCTATAAACATATAATAGGCAATGATTTATAGAATTAATTTGTATTAATTTAGTACAAAGTTAAAATTGAAAATGTTTGACATTGTTGTGAGTAAAATGGAGACATATTGAGTCAATGACAGATGACAATGACGTTAATGTCATTATAACCTAAAACGGGATATTTTATTTTTTTGCTTTATTGTTAAGCTCTATTATCTACAACTACGTAATAATATGGGAAGTCGTAGATTAGTTTAGTAAATTCAGGGTATTTTTCCCCGTTTTTTGACATATTGTACAAGTGCAAAGGTCTTTTTTTTATTTAGGCTGCACAGCCACACTGAGCACTGAAAGGCCTTCCCCAAATCCTTCCAGGCATCCTTTTCTAGGAGCCACCTCGATCCAACCCTAAGCGTAAGTGTCTAGGTCGCTAATGGAAAGTAATAAAAAGAAGGAGAAGGTATCGAAACTATATAATGATAGTTAAGTAATTACTTTTAGTGATAAGTCTAGAATCTTTAGTGCGCGAGTTTGACACTAACTTGACCTATTTTTTCCAACGCACTAAAAACGGATAAAAGGCCCGGCCCGGCCCGGTTCTTTTATCCGTGGTTAAACTCAACCAATTGTTAAAAATAGTAACTAATGGTTAAATTTTTGCAAAATGTGTTTTATGTTCAATTGTTTATTTAACTTTGGATGATCAGTACCCGAAATCTAACTGAAGTCAGACCTTACCTGACCAATAATAGGTAGACCAGAGGTCAAATCAGGTAGTTTTTAGGTACCTATTAGGCCGCTAAATACAAACACTAAAACTTTATTGTTTCCAAATAAACTTATATCTTCTTAGAAACTTTTTTATCCTTATTAGCAAAGGTTGATAACCTAATGCCTTAGAATCTTAGCAAAATATTGTCAAAAATCAATGTTTCTTTTGTTTGAAGCATATCAATCATTATGTTATTTCGGTTACCTTGGTCACCTGCGGATCTCTTCATTTATTATTTATTTATCCTCACACTTGAACGCCATACAGCATTTACACCAACGGAGCAAAAAATCACTTCATGAGCTGCCAATCGATTCTGTAAAAATCTCACCGTGAAAAATTGGGTGAAGTGAGCATAGAGTCAATAGAGAGTAACAGCTGTCAATAGTGTCTTTCCCTAGCGTTAGTTGGAATGACAGCTCACTCCACGCTCACTTCACCTAAGTTATTACGGTGAGATGGTTACAGTGCGATTCTGCAACCATCTCACCGTGATAACTTAGATCCTGTGCGCAGTGGACATCGAACGAGTGGCGATGGATCAGCCGGTCGATTCTGTAAAAATCTCACCGTGAAAACTCAAGTGAAGTGAGCTTGATGTGAGTTGTCACTAGTGTCAATCCTTAGCATTATTTGGAATGACAGCTCACTCCACGCTCACTTCACCTAAGTTTTCACGGTGAGATGGTTACAGAATCGCACTGCAGGCACGCTCACGCAGCGTGCAAGTGCAGCATTTCTCCATAGCCCCATCACTCCTTCCATATTGCGCACATTCATTGCGAATTTTTGAAACTCAATGATTTTTCAAATTAAATACATTAAAATTTAAAAACACGGAAAATTTTGAGGTGTCATGTTCATAACCTTTTCCTTCGTTTTATTTTTATGCCGACGAAAAATTTTTACCCTAGGACACAAAACACGTAAGACGTCATACAGACAAGCATCATAATACCTATTATGTTTACGACAATATGAATAACTAGCTTCTGCCCGCGGCTTCGCCCGCGTGGATGTCGGAAGTTATCCCACGGGAACGTGCTAACAGGATAAAATGTATGTGCTTCCCCAGAATGCCATCTATCTCGCGGGCCCTTTGTGGCTAATTACAGTAGAAAACCAATTGTGTCTCATTAGTGGTGATTAAGAGGGTACCTATATGATATCTTTACCTAAGTACCTACCTAATTAAAAAAAAAAACTCAATAACAGAAAATTAAATACCTACCTAAATAAACCTATTTCTGATGATAACTAATCTAAACTCAATAAATAAGCAAAATCCCTAAAAACTAATATCTATACGAATGACTAATCCTACCTAACAGTATTATAAAATAACCTACGGTCACTACGTACACTATCAAATATACTACCTATACTTTAAAATTAAAATCTATACTACGACTCATATAAAAATAAACCTAAATAACTCTAAAAACTAAAAGGAATAAAAATGAACTCCACTGCGGCCGGGTGACCCAACCTACGACAAACTTAGTATTTGCGGTTGGTACAGTACAGACAGTGGTAATCGGGTATAGGGATCGAACCGCAAAATTAAGTTTGTTTTTTATTGTATATACTTTTCCGGAATAAAAAGTACCCAGTGTGGTGCCCAGGATATTGAAGAATAATTATACCAAGTTTCATCGTAATCGAACCGGTAGTTTTTGCGTGATGCCTGAACAAACAGACAGACAGACAGACAGACAGACCGACAGACAGACAGACAGACAAAAATTTTTTTAATCACATTTTTGGGTTCGGTGTCGGTCTAGTAACACCCCCTGTAAATGATTTTTTTGATATTTTCAATGTACAGAATTTTCACTTCTACAGATTTATTATAAGTATAGATAATAAGCTCCTAAGTTTTTCCATTCTGTTGTTTTGGGGTCTTTGTATCATAACGGTTTATAACAATATCTTTTTTATTTAAGTAAATATTTTGACCCCTATTTACGAACAAAATGGAATGTTTACAAGGGTAACCCTTTTTTTATTTAATTTATTCATAAACATGAACAATTTCATCGCTATATTTATACCTGTTTAGATATAACCTGTAAAAATACACATAAATCTTGATCGAGGGTTGAAACTTTATGGTTTCGTATTGAAAGGTCCAGTTTATTTACTTGTCCTCATCCTCTTTGCTCATCAATGCTTTTAGAGTTAAAATTAGTTCATTTATAACATCACGCTCTTTTTCCCCGAGGTTTTAGCTGAGGTGTAGGTACATATAATATTACACCCACATTTCGTCAGATATGATAAGTTCCATGCAATGAGGAGCGATCAAGTATCGGTCAAATCCGTTAATTTCAGTTTTCTTTATTCCATAATGTCTAATTAATTATCTATCTGCTTTTGCCTATCATCATCATCTGCCTAACCTTTTTCCCAACTATATTGGGGTCGGCTTCCAGTCTAACCGGATGCAGCTGAATACCAGTATTTTACATGGAGCGACTGCCTATCTGACCATCACAACCCAGTTACTGGGTAATACGATACCCCTTGGTAAGACTGGTTGTCAGACTTTCGGGCGTCTGACTACGACTGTCAAAGATCCACGAATGACAGCCGGGACCAACGGCTTAACGTGCTTTCCGAGGCACGGAGGGTCTCGCTATGTAAAGATGGTCACCCATCCACAGACCAACCGCGACAAGCGTAGCTTAACCTGACCGATCAACCTGTGCGGCTGTTATTATTTAGCCACGGGCCCCTCACTAACTATTACATACACACATAAAACATGCAAAACCTCACTCCTTCTTCCCATGGGGGTAGACAGAAACTACAAAACGCCAATTGCTATGAACCTTACATACTCTTTTTTCTTCATTTACGTTCTCACACGCACGCCGCCGGTTGCGAGCACTACGCACGTGACCTTTCTGAAGAACATCACCAATAAGGTCACTATTTGTACAGACGCCAGCACATCAAGCTACTACAATCTATCAAATTTTTTTAATCGATTTTCAACTTTATCGCTAAAGCATTAAGGTTTAAGGTTGATTGGGAAAATTTGACAGTTTCGGGTAGCTTGACCTTGGCGTCAGTACATCATTATCATTCGGCTTGTAACAGTCTAAAAACCACATTCTCTTGTCTATAGGTAGGTACAGTCAACAGCAAAAGTAGATGATCAAAATCAGAAATTCAATACTAATGAACGGAGTTCGCAGCTATATGGCAGCTGTACAAGTAGTAAATGTTTGGTATAATTTACAATCACATACTTTTGAATCACTTCGACGCCACACAGTTCTGACGCGAACTCCGTTCATTAGTATTGAATTTCTGATTTTGATCATCTACTTTTGCTGTTGACTGTACCTGACTACAGTGTAATTATTTGCTATTCTGCAAACTCTGTATTTGCACTAATCAAAGTCAATTCACCCAGACCTCGATATTATGTGTAACAAACATAATTATTGTAGTTTTGTAATTACAGTAGTACGGTCAGCGACAACAGTCAACTAAGGTCCTTTGTACACACACGTTTTTCTTGCTGTGAAAAACTAGGGCTTATTCGCCATGTGTAGACATCGTTGTCAGCGTTGTAGGGATCACTATGGAAGCTTGTTGACGGACACGTTTTTTCTACGGCGCGGTTTATACGCCGTGCCATAAAGAAACCGTGCCGTGTACAATGGCCTTATTGAAAGAAAGAAAGAAAAGAGAGAAAATACATTTATTTAACACAGATTGAAAGACACACAATACACCAGATACATACATCAGATAACAACAAAAAAAAAAAAAAGATCAAATAAAAAGTGTAAAGTCCAATGTAAGAAATTAGCAGGAAAGTGTGCCTCACGGCTGCACCAAAAAGGCCCAGTTCAGCAAAAATGCCAGACAACTAAGTAGTGCCTGACGCTGACTTTCAACTGGACCTGCAGTGCGATTCTGTAACCATCTCACCGTGAAAACTTAGGTGAAGTGAGCGTGGAGTGAGGTGTCATTCCAAATAATGCTAGGGATTGAAACTACTGACAACTCACATCAAGCTCACTTCACTTGAGTTTTCACGGTGAGTTTTTACAGAATCGACCGGCAGATGTGTGAGGTGACAGATGTAAATCAGTTTTATACTGCAACGTGACGTGTGTATGGCCACTTTTACTTAACATCTAAACTAACACAAAATTATTCGAGAGGTACATTGTTTTTGTAATAGTGTTGTAAACATGTTTGTATTAGTAGGAATAATAACTGTTATTATTGAAGCTATGTAGGTAATTATAACTTGTTTTCTTTAAAATATTTGTATATCAGTCCATAACGAGACATAAAGATCATAACCCTATTATTAAAACCTACCACGTTAATAAAGGGTGGCGACATCGACGCGCAAACTGTAACCATGAATTCAGCACATGATTTTAGACGACGTAGAAATTTTTCGTCGGTTTTAAAAAAAATATCGGCGGCATTATGTATGAAATAGCAAACTTTTTTTGGGGGATTCCGAATCATGTAGGTACCTCCTGAATCCATGGTACTGTACTGTACTCTGTATAATAACTAAGATTTAATACTCGTTAAATTTTAAATATTTCAGCTCAGATTTAATTTTTAATATTTCGTTCAATAATCAAAACTTAAAAAGTAAAGCGTAAAATCGACTTTAGCCGCTGACGATACCTATTTCCACAGTCAGTGCACTGCACCAATGACCTTCGTCTTCCAACGAGTTTTATAATGATTAATATATATATGCATGCTTTTTTTAAGACTAAGTTTACCTCAATAGTATTTCGCATAGAGATTGAACTTACGATCTAGATCTTTGATAGTCGTTAATAATAGTCCTCAAGACCGTCAATCATGGCGGTCAATTTCAACGGAGACCAGCTTTCGGCGGTGGAGATAATATAGTGCACAAGCGTGTGTGTAGCTGTAGATACAGGTGCACTCTCATAGTCCAATGGGACGGCACACAATCAAATATTTTGTAACAATTTTATGATTTAAAAGAGTGTCCATGGAGTTTCTTGCCCGTTCTTCTCCATAGGTACCTACGCTTTGGAATGGGCAACTAGCTTCATCTTTCTGACTGACCGACCCTTTGACAATTCAAAAGTACCTGTAATTAAATGATTTGAGTTTGAGTTTGAATCCGATACGACCGGAGAGAGATCAGGCGCAGGATCAACGGCTTAACATGTTTCCGATGCTCGGGTGAATCACACCGCCAACTTCCAAACTCCAGGCTGTGACTAAGAAATTCCTACTGGTAAAACCTAATGCTTGCCTGACTTGGGAATCGAAACCAGGACTCAGCAGTCACACTTGCAACCACGAGACCAACGGGGCAGGCCTAACCTTTATGTAACTAGTGCAGATAGCCCCACTATCACCTTACTGACTGGCTAAAGCCCCATTTACATGATGCCAGTTTCTTACCTATGGCATACAATAAAATTAAACATACATAATTATAATAGGGTAGTGTTGCTTGGGTAAAAAAATAATAATTATATTTAGTCCATCAGTTAGATTATCGAAAAATAATGGACACGTATTTTTTCTTTTGTCAATCAAACAAAAACTGACAAAAATAAAGCGCGTCAAAATTTGAGAGTGGGGGGTCGTGACGTCACTTGCTTGCAAAAGTGTCGAAGTGACGTTACGCGGAACTTTAACGGGCGATATCTTCATCATTTTTTATATAATCGACAAAAGAAAAAATACGGGTTCAATATTTTTTGATAATCTAACTGCCGGACTAATTAGATTTTTTTAGGAAAATAGCCTATTACCCATATCAAACACTGATTAGACGATGCAACTTTTATTGTGGCTTCAACTTATGTTATGCCACATGCTATTAAATCGTACCATGTAAACCAACCTCGACAGGACGACACGAGCTTTTCTCATAATATATCGTTCGTCCTGATAAGAAAGAAGACTTACTTCAAACATATTTTTTGTTGCAGAATGTCCAACTAGAGAACAATTCGATGATGTTCGACAGATGGTTGAAGCTGCCGATGCCACTCGACTTCAAGGTGTATGTCTTCAACGTCACCAACGCGGAAGACGTGAACCGAGGGGAGAAACCTATGCTGAAGGAGATTGGACCTTATGTTTACAAGTAAGACTTCACAATTTACATTAAACCTAATTAATGGGGGACGGTGAACAACTGTTGTCAAATAGGTAGCATGGGGTCTAGAGAAGCTTCTGCTACATTTCATCCTGAATATTTGTTTAATAAAAGACACTATTCTTTAATTAATCAAGATAATATTTAAATAATTGAAGATACCATTTAAAATAATAATAATTATCTACATGTAAGTATATGAAAAAAGAATCATAGGACATCCAAAAAATGCGTCTGCATCGCTGTCAACAGGAACAAGTGTCCACAAGGCTGGCAGCATTGCCACGTTGTATGGCGATGCTAATTCTTTGCGCGTGCGGGAATAGAACCCGCAGCGCAGCAGTCAATCGCTTAACCACTGCACCAACCGTGCCGTCATGTATGTCTGCTGCGTTTGTCCGATCAGGGCTTCGTAGGCAGGCAGGGATCAGATAACGTAGCGTAACCCTTAACTACAACTAATTAAACACCATACAACAACGCTCGTTAAATTAAACTGCCCGTAACTTTAAGGGATCATTGTAAATCATCAACGTCATAGGGGAAAACTCAAATTTGATTCACCCCTGCAATACATTACCGGGATAAATCTCGTCATTTAGTTTGATCAACTTTGTGGCACGCTCAATTAACCTTCGATTAATGTTAAAAGTGGTGTGGGGAGAGCAGTTATCGATTAATCAGCATTTCGATCTTGTTACTGACGTTGACTAATGTCAATAATGTGTAGAACATTGACGCGCAAACTGTAACCATGAATTCAGAACATGATTCTGAACAAAGCGATGAAATTTTTCGTCGGTTATCAAAAAAGAACCAGCTGTTTCATAGAAAAACTTTTTTGCAAAAAAAATCAACCGACTTCCAAAAACGACATTACAAACTGAAAAATAACTTAAAATTTCGGTAGTCGGTGTCGTTGGGTTCACATTTTCGTTGTTTGCCACCGACTTCCGAAATTTAAAGTTATTTTTCACTTTGTAGTGTCGTTTGGAAAAAAAATCAACCGACTGGTTGATTTTTTTGAAAAAAGTTTTTATTTTTCACTTTTAAGTTGTAATTTTTACCAGTAATTTTGGTTTAAAAACCAAACTACTGAACTGTTTTGGTTGAAATTTCTATGGGACCATTTGTGAAGTATAACCTTTCCAACAAAAAAAGAATTTTTCAAATCGGTTGGCAAGCAACGGAGTTATGCGCGAACAAACATAAAAAAAAAAATACAAACGTCTGAATTGAGAACCTCCTCCTTTTTTAGAAGTCGGTTAAAAAGTGCAAGTGTCTAGCAATTTTTTTTTAATAACCCTCTTAAAATTTCATCCCAGTGGGGTTCAACATCAGGTACCTACTGAATTCATGGTAACAGGTTTCTCCTCGATGCCGCCCTGTATTATTTAAGCTCGTCATAAAATTCCTGAGAGGTGAGAAAAACACTTTAGAAGCTAGAGAACCTGACTATTCACCACTTCCTAGTGATAAACCTGTTAATAACACATGTTCAAATGGATCTAGTTAAATTGGAACACCAATAATTATGAAATAAAAAGTTGGTTATTTCTGTAAGTCGATTTTGTAAGAAATTTTTTACACCCACATTTTTTTATAATAAATATTTTATTTCAGATCAAATTACAAAATCCTAATGTTAGTAAAAGTCTTAGCCTAATGTTTTTGGTCAATATTTTAAGACTGAGTAGATGGCGCCTGCATTTCTAAGCTGATACCTGAGGCGAAATGCCGAAACAAACTGAGAGGTGGTCTCTATTACAGTTCAAACATTATGCGAGTCTAACAGGAAGGCATGCAGGGCCATGTCTGGAAGGGCCTTTTGAAGGATGAGCCATTGCAGCTTTGAGTTGATCAGTACCCTAATGCCTAACACTATCATTCACAATCTGAATAATTTTGAAGGATATTGCTAATCCATTGCTTCATATGTGCGAAAAATTTGTCTGCTCAACAACGTAAATAACGCAATGAATGTGGTTGAACTGTCAAAATGAAAGCCGTGCAATTACCCTGCTGTCCCGACAGGCGACAGGCATACATCAGTCAGCGTGTAGCTACAGTAATCCTATTTTGGAGAGCTCAACGACTCGTCACACGACCCTAACAGCCGGTCGATTCTGTAAAAATCTCATCGTGAAAACTCAAGTGAGCTTGATGTGAGTTGTCAGTAGTGTCAATCCCTAGCATTATTTGGAATGACAGCTCACTCCACGCTCACTTCGCCTAAGTTTTCACGGTGAGATGGTTACAGAATCGCACTGCAGATATAGACAACAGATGTGTGAAGTGGATGTAGGACATTTGCGTAGGCCACATAGAATTAACTCAAAACCGCCACACAGATATGAAGTCACGTATTCTATCTAGCCCAGATGATACTCACCGGTTAGGACAAATAGATACCCTACGAGTATAATGTGTTCAGCAAACGCTATAGTGTTAAGAGACTAAAAAAATATTTCTTTGCTTATCGGTCACATTAAATGGCAACACTAAACAAAAGTTGTCCTTTGCAAAGTATCAGTGAATACCGATTTGTTTGCCTCTTAATAAATTAACATCGATATGTTTTAAGAAAAAAAAAAAAAAAATTGATGGGTTAGTTTTTTGGTTCCCTATGTATTTTTAGTATTTTTTGGGTTCAAAACAGTACCTAATTGTAGGTGACATTGCGTTCAGGTACCCTGAGTTTATGCAAATATTTAGCAAAAATGCAAAAAAATATATAAAATAACAAGTGACTAGATTGTATTTGGTGAATAATTACCCTTTTTACCGCAGTGCTGTTTCACACGTAGTTACATCAAAATACTATGAAAATGGCTAAACCCGATAAGGTACAAGCTATTAGGTAATAGTTACGTGCATAGCACATGTAGGTAAAACTCGTTAAATGGTTTTCTGATATCGCTTTAACATTATGTACAAGCATTCTAAAAGAAGAAGAAACTATACAACATTTGAAATATAGCTAAGTTTTTGGTCTAGAATAACCAATACTTTCTTAGGTCTTCCTAAGAAAGTCTGAAAGACCACTGATCAATCCTAGCCCGATGTAAAACTACTATTTTATACTTATCTGAAACAAATTCGGCACCTCAAGTTTTATTTTTTATTTTATTTTATTGGGACATAAAACAGTTACACGTTACAATTATAGTAAATAATAAACTAGGGTAGTAGAGGTAAATATGTAACCCACACCAATGACCGCGGAATAATTATTATGGAGAAATAAAACAAATCCACGAATCATCTACTGGAGGCGATTTAGGTTAGGGAGAATTTATAATTAATGTGCAAGCAATTGAATAGTCATTCTTTTACATTTTGTTTGAGATAGTGAAAATATATCAAGATCGAGAAAGTGTGTGTTATATATTTCTAAGAGACGACTGAGGGGCGCCCTTGCACCAGCATTGGTTCTACACTTGTTTGGAACAGCCGCAGCCGCTTGTATTACGGCGAGAGGCGTGCGTGCCTGTTCTGGGTACAATATAACAAAGTTTGTTGGTGATATCAGAGCAGTCAAAGTTGTTATTACATATGCCATGCAGCATCACAGCCGTAAGTAGGGTGCGCCTGGAATCCAAGCCGAGGAGTTTGTATTATGTTAGTAGTTGTGCGTACGATAGTTTTGAACGGTAGCATTTATAAGTAGTGAATGGAGCGTAAATTTTTTTTTTTGACTGTTCAAGATTTTGGTCATATTTATCATATAGAGGACACCATATTGAGGCTGCGTATTCTAATTGGGAGCGTATTAAGATTGTATACAAGATTATGAACGTATGCGGTCGTTTGAAATCAATTGAGGATCGCATAACGAAACCATACATACTTATAGGCATTGTTAATAATGTTTTCGATGTGAAGGTTGAAATGCAATTTTGAGTCAAGTGTAGTTCTCCTAAATCACGAATATGGCCAACCTTTTTTAACCAACTTCTAAAAAAGAAGGAGGTTCTCAATTCGGATGTTTGTATTTTTTTTTTATGTTTTGTTCGTGCATAACTCCGTCGCTTGCCAACCGATTTGAAAAATTATTTTTTTGTTGGAAAGGGTACTTCCCAAATGGTCCCATAGAAATTTGAGTTGATGTTGATGAGTTTCGGAGACAGACAACGGAACTCTTCAATAAATGCCAGCAAATCAACGGCTATTGCTGCTATCGCTTATGTATATTTTGTTTACGCAATCACACAACATAACGTCACGCCTGTACGCTCTGAAGGGGTACGCAAATGTGTTCAGTATACCACGGTATGTACACCCACATTTCTGTCAAAGTTGTTATTGGGGTACCTCTAATCTTGTAAGTATATACGAATTTGTGCGGGGTAAGTACAACTAAAAAGTGAAAAATAAAATCGTTTTTTTAAAAAAAACAATCGACTTCCAAAAACGACACTACAAAATGAAAAATAACTTTAATTTCGGAAGTCGGTGGCAAACAACGAAAATGCGAACCCAACGACACCGACTTCCGAAATTAAAGTTATTTTACACTTTGTAGTGTCGTTTTTGGAAGTCGGTTGTTTTTTTTTCAAAAAAGTTTTTTAAGTGTAGTGCCTTGTAAAGTGTAACAGTATTTAATTACCTTTTTGTTTTTTGTGAATGATATTACCTTGCTCCTAGGTAAGGTTCTTCCGAGGTGCCGAATTCTGATCACCAAACCGCTTGCAAATCGGTTATCGGTAGTCGATAGTGTAGTCATAAGCCCAAGTCTGACAACCAGTCTTACCCTTGAAGTATCGTGTTACCCAGTAACTGAGTTGTGGAGGTGAGATAGGCATGGCAGTCGCTTCATGTAAAATCCGGTGAGACTAGAAGCTGACCCCAGCATAGTTGAGGACAGACTAGGCAGATTGCAGAGTAATTTGTCACTTGGGACTAGCATGTACACGTAGTTTACCTAAATCGTAAAGAATGGTTTTTAACAAAATATGCACCCCGTTCTAGCTGTTTTTCAGTGATTTTTCCTACAAAATTCCTAAAATGCAAAAATCTGCATCAAGCAAGAGATTTAAATAAGGTTGCAATTTACTTCCAATGCATATAAAGTATCCTATCCCGTCAAGACTTTGAACTTGGATTTTAGTATGCTTATATTAAATACTTGGAATGCATACATGAGGTACAAAAGGGGTAAAAAAATAGGAACAAAATATAACCTATATGACATTAAAAACACGATAAGTTATTAAAAAAACTATGAATTTAAAACACACATCAGAGTCCATAACATAACATCAAAGTTATTTGAAATAAAAAGATATTAATAAAATTATTTTATACATAAGATACATGGTACATTAAAAACTTTGTTACAAAAAAAAACAACCGACTTCCAAAAAAGACACTACAAGTGAAGTGCGGTTATTGGAAGAGCTCATGTGCGGTTCGCGGAAGTGCTGTTCAAATCAGTGGAATACCTCAAAAATAACTTTAATTTCGGAAGTCGGTGTCGTCGGGTTCTCATTTTCGTTATTTGCCACCGACTTCCGAAATTAAAGTTAAAAATCACTTTTAAGTTGTACCTACTTACCCCACACAAATTCGTATAATACTACATACATAAAAAAAACTTGAGAGGTGTCAAGGGACACCCGGATGGAACGAAGTATAACTGGCTTGCTTTCTATAAGAGAGAGAGAGAGAGAGAGAGACAGAGAAACACGCGCACGCCGCACGGCTTACAACTATAGCATAGTGTCGTTCCAACTTTTGGTCTTAATTTTTTCCGTCTAGCCTCCTTTCGCAACGCGCGATAAGGAACTTCGTTCCAAAAACAATTTAGTATAACTTGAATATTTACCAGTAATGTTGGTTTAAATACCAAACTACTAAACCGATTTTGATGAAATTTCTATGGGACCAATCTGAAAGTATATCCTTTCAAATAATTTGCCGATTTTGCAAATCGGCTTATGAATAACGGAGTTCTGAGGTAATAAACATAAAAAAATATGTATTCAACCGAATTGAGAACCTCCTCCTTTTTTTGAAGTCGGTTAAAAAGGAACATAGGCGCTTTTTTCTACAATTGCGAAGGATAACAATCTCAGTGAAATTCTAAGGTAATTGCCAGCCATCAATCAACTCCTCCTATCGTAGATATAACTTGATTACTGGACCTAAGTACACTCGAGAGCAATGAATCCGGGTCACTTAAAGAATGTTAAAAATCTCGGAAACTAAAAATGATAGGTTAATGCAATAAATTGTATTTAATAGACAATGTAATACTCTGCACTTGGGTTACTTCCTCCGAGGCGTCGAAACTGATTTGTGAGTTCAGTTCCTGTGAGAAAGCGATTTCGAAGCATGGTGTTCACCAAGTATCGGTCTTCTCGTGCTGTGGTACACCTGGTTCTGCCCGTTCCTGGTCTGCGTAGGTTAGAACCAGTTTCTTCGTAACGTCGGAGAACTCTTTGTACTGTTGACAGCGACACACCGACAGTCCTGGCTGTATCGCGCTGACTCCGGCCGGTTTCCAGCATTGTAAGTATTCTGGTGCATTCTTCAGGCGTAAGCGACATAATTTCAGCTTGAATAATGAATATAGAGCACTATCAACATGGTTTATGTACCCACATAAATGACAGATTACAAACAAAAGCAAAACCAAATGCTGTAATTTCGTAGTTCCATCTTCGAAAGTGGCCCTTTTTCAAATTTGATTTTTTTATGATATAACTTTACAATAACTAAGAAGTTTTAATACTTTCATTTAAGGAGTATTACATTGTCTATTAAATACAATTTATTGCATTAACCTAGCATTTTTAGTTTCCGAGATTTTTAGGATTCTTCAAGTGACCCGGATTCATTGCTCTCGAGTGTATATTATGTCCATCAATCTTGTAAGAGGACTACCTCTCCTTATCTAGAAAGAAACACTGACAGAAAAGTAATCTAGGAGATAATGAGCTTACAAAACATTGGTTTCATTTTCACGAAAGTTGTAAACAATATTTATACAACGTGTTTTTTTTTTATATCGTACTAGCTTCTGCCCGCGGCTTCGCCCGCGTGGCTGTCGGAAATTATCCCACGGGAATGTGCTAACAGGATAAAATGTATGTGCTTTCCCAGGATGATATCTATCTCTATGCCAAATCAGAAGTTCAGTGGTTTAGGCGTGAAAATGTAACATACAGTTTCAAGTTCAAATCCTCCCCTTAAAAACTGAATTACCCCTTTTTTTTGCTGCTGCCCCTGCTTTTGCCCGCGACTTCGTTCGCGTGGAATAGTGACTTCACCAATAGATGACACCGACTCTTGACCAATAGATGGCGCTGTATGTCCGGAATAAATTTTATTTTTTATTTTATTTTTTTTAATAAAAACTATCCGATGTCCATTCTCAAGTTCCAAACTATGTCTGTACCAAATTTCACACAAATCGGTTCAGTAGTTTAGGCGTGAAGCAAAGACAGACAGACAGAGTTACTTTCGCATTTATAATATTAGTTTGGATTATTTTCGGTCAAAAGTATCAATACTGATTTTCGAGTTACTCGGACCGCGCATTCAATTTCTTCCACAAAAACTTAACACCCCTATATCCCTCTTTGAAGGGTAGTTTTGTAAAACTTATAATGATAAACTTTATTACTTACTTAGGCAAGTATTTTTGCCAAGTTTCAAGTTTATTAACTAAATGAATAAGATTTTTCATATAAACTGTATCCCCCGCTTTTCACCCCCACGGGGGTGGAATTTTGAAAAATCGTTTCGGATTATTCATAACTTGATTCAAAGATTATTTATACCAATTTTCGAGTTAATCAAGCCACGCATTATAATCCTCCCTTGTAAAATTAACTACCCCTTTTCAACCAGTTAGGGGTAGATTTTCTAAAAACCCTGATACATGTTACTCTTTATTTTTGGTCTTAAGTATAAACACTGAGTTTCGAGTTAATCGGACCGCGTATTCAAATTATTCCACATAAACTTCAACCCCCCTATATCCCCCTGTGAGGGCTAGTTTTGAAAAACCTGTAATGATAAACTTTATTACTTACTTAGGCAAATTTCAAGTTTATTAACTAAATGAATAAGATTTTTCATATAAACTGTATCCCCGCTTTTCACCCCCACAGGGGTGGAATTTAAAAAAATCGTTTGGTATGTATTCATAACTTGACTCAAAGATTATCTATATTAATTTTCGAGTTAATCAAGCCATGCAGTAAAATCCTCCCCTGAAAAATTGACTACCCCATTCCAGCCCGTCAGGGGTAGATTTTCAAAAAACCCTGATACACATTATTCTTTACTTTCAATATTAGGTATAAATACTGAGTTTCGAGTAAATCGGACTGCGCGCTAAAATTCTTCCATACAAACTTTGAAACCCCCCAATCCCTTATTAGGGGGTAGTTTAGAAGAAAAAAAACTGACAGTCTTCATAATTTATTTTGGTAAGTATTCGTGCCAAGTTTCAAGTTTATTAACTCAAGGAATAAGATTTTTCATACAAACGAATTCCCCCCTTTTCACCCTCTTAGGGGTAGAATTTCGAAAAATCCTTTCTTAGTGGATGCCTACTCTTCACGAAGAACACACCCTCCAAATTTCATGTCTCTAGGACCAGCGGTTTAGGCTGTGCGTTGATCTATCAGTCAGTCAGTCAGTCAGTCAGTCAGGACTTTGAATTTTATATATATAGATAACTCTAGGGATGACCCCCTAGAGTTATGGGATATATGGTTTTTTTTTTTATATCCCATAACTCTAGGGGGTCATTGTACTCATCATTATGAACAACTTTTACTATGGGACCAAACCTGAAAGCGCGAAAAAAATCAGCTGTTCCCTACATTTATGTTCGTATAACTCGTCAAGGTTTGGTCCCATAGTAAAAGTTGTTCATAATGATGAGTACAATGACCCCCTAGAGTTATGGGATATAAAAAAACACGTTCTATATTATCTATGTAAAACCTAATTAATTAATAAAAATAACAAAATTATATCCTAACTTAGCTAAAACTATTCACAAACTAAATTTTGCGTCGAAAAATTCATCCGCATCGCTGTCGACTGGTAATGTACCCAAGAGACTTGCGGCAGTACCTCGTTGTATGGCAGTCGTAGAGTGATATTATTATCTATCTTAACTTTTCATTGCAATTACATCGTAACTTAATAGGCAGCTGTGCTGCTGGGGAGTTGTTGCGCAATTTTAAGGGGCGTTGAGTGGGCGTTTTGGTGGACTTTCTTACGTAATTTTGATGTTCAAAAGTGCTAATTCTTAGCCTGGAATAAAAAGACTTTTGATAAGAAATCAATTTTACAAAATACATAAGTCTGACTTTTTATTGAATTCAAGCCCCAACAGGCTTTAATAGGTACATAAAAAAATATTACCTCAATTCATAAAAGGTCTTTTAAGTTTTTATCAAAAGCAATTTCAGACAGCTGTTGACCTGAATTTGGCCTATATTTAATGGTATTTCTGTTTGCTTAAAAGCAGCTTCGTCATATAAACCCAGTTGCCATGCTTTCCTATTCATCTCCTTCGCCACTTCCACGGCATCGAACCGCAATCGCTGAACCGCCTCCGGATTGAAGTGGGAAGATGTAAAACACACAAATTCTACAACCCCCTGAGGTTGGAAGCGTGAAAGATATGAAGCTGTGGCACAAAGTTAGTCCCACCTCTTTCCTCAATCAACCAATCAACTCAGCCTATCGCAGTCCACTGCTGGACATAGGCCTCTTCCAGGCTGCGCCACAACATCCTGTCCTCCGCCTTCAGCGTCCAATCTCCTTTGTAATTCTTTTTTTTTTTAAACATTGCCCCACAATACTCACATACACCAACAGCCAGACCCGGAACAACTACTTGTAGGCCATACAAATATTTGTTCCGTGCGGGAATCGAACCCGCGACACGCAGCGCAGCAGTCAATCGCTTAACCACTGCAATAACAAATTCCAATTCAATAACTACAACCTCTTTTTCTCTTTTCAATCGCTAGCGAATAATATTTATATGCTAATTGCTAATGCTCTCAATTAATCTCATTCATAAACACAGAAGGTGTTTAAGGTGGCTAGTCGATATTTTTTCCATACAAATTTCGGGAGGGCATTACTCCACTGTTTGACATTGTACATCCAAAGTTAAACATGATATCGGTTTGGAAAGGGAGAGCCGATCTTAACTGTAATATTCTGATACTATCTTTATAGGACACGTTGCTAGGTGAGCGTGCTTGTTGGCCATACCCAGCTGTAAGTTCGAGCTCGCGACTAGTTCCACCTTAAATCCGGGATTGTTTGAATAACACATTGTTTTCGATACCGGAATCGAAACAATAAAATTAACGAACCTTTTATCCAACCTTGATTCTTTAACAGTTGCACAATACTCGATTTAGGTATATATTGTTCTGATATGTGTGTTATTTTCAGAGAGATTTGATTTCCTGTCTTTCCCTTCCGCAATGCGAATTTGTTCCTGAAAAATCAGTAACGAAATGTTTTTGTGATTTAATTTAGTATATAAGTCCTTGATAGGTCTTTTATATAAAGAATTTATTTAACTACATTAGTTATCTGTCGATATGCCAACCAATATCTTCACTTTCATTATACTAACATGTTGATCATTGATTCTGTTGTTACATCATGTTTGCAATTATGAATTTTCATTAAAATGATTAAGTACAACAGCTTTTGTGATCTCTTGATATTGTTAAGTATTAAATTCATCAATTTCCGAGAAACAGACATTACTTTACATTATTAAGTAAATATCAATTAACGTCAATAAAATTAAATTAAATTTATGTATTTGCTCAGATAACAATGATCCATGATTATGTTAGTTACATAATTATAATTAAGCTACTAAGTTAATTAATTAAATGATGATTATCTACTCTCTTTCTAGACAGTACCGTGAGAGGACGATCCTGGGCTACGGCGCCAACGATACCATCAAGTACATGCTGCGCAAGCGCTTCGAGTTTGATGCCGAAGCGTCTGGTGGACTCACAGAAGATGATGAAGTCACTGTCATACACTTCTCTTACTTGGTAAGGGACATAATTTTTGCTATTTTTGAACCAGAAATCACCGATGAACGTAATTAAAACATCATTCTGTCTCTATCATCTTTAAACGATTGACAGAAACAGAACGATGTTTCAAATTCGTTTAGCTTTAAATTCATTAGGGACCTTAGCACACCTTCGACGCGAAAATAATCATGCGAAGCCGCTAAAAGAATTCCGCTGCGAAACATTACTACATTATGTCGCGTTTCGAGTAGCGGAATATAATAATAATAATATCCCTGGGCATTTCACACAGCGCCATCTAGTCCCAAGCTAAGCAACCTAATGCTTGTGTTATGGTAACAAGATGGCTGATAAACTAATTATATACATTTTTTTTTGTAAATACATACATATTATAGATAGAAAAACACCCAGACTCAGAACAAATACATGTAGGACTTACAAATATTTGTTCTGTGCGGGAATCGAACCCGCGACACGCAGCGCAGCAGTCCGATCGCTCGACAACACGACAACACGGTTAGCGACAACACGGTTAGCAGTGGCTGAGCAACATGAGAATATCATTGAACAACAGTTGAAATGTATCAAAGGGAGCAAGTGTCGTCGCTTTTAACTTAGTAAATACAGAATAAGTCTACTCCGGACTTCTTAGGTTAGTCGCGGAGATGTACCCAGCTTCCGAGCAGATCAGTGAAATCACTCGGAAAAACTCGATGGGGTTGTGTCGTTTAGTTACCGAGTTCCTATGGCCATCTTCCAGCTCCATCATCAGACCCTGGTTACCATCTAGCAACAAAGTTCTCGTCAAGACGGTCAAACGTGTCCAAACTCAATGGGGTTGTGTCGTTTAACTACCGAGTTCCTATGGCCAACTTCCGGTTCCATCATCAGATCAGCTCCATGTCATAATAATTTTGCATTGTCATCCGATTTACACATGCATGCAAAATTTCAGCTCAATCGGTTGAAGATATCTGCTTCAAAATTGAGTTGTAAGATTCCACCCAAACATACATACATAAATACATTGCAAGTTAAATAAAAGCTTGTAAAAGGGATAGAATTATAATAAAATCTGTGCGTTAGAGTAGGCAATTTCGCTTCTGTCTCGCTTGTCGTACAACAGACAAGTCATGGTCGGTTTCGCGACGGAGGTTTATACCTGCCTTAATGATTTGTGGGTCCTTAGGGCCGGTTGCACTACAAATCACTTAATATGTATGTTTAGCAAGCAAGCAAGGGACATCGTGTTAATTAGTAACTGGTTTGTGAAGGTCAGATAGGCAGTCGTTTCGTGTAAATACTGCATCTGGTTAGACTGGAAGCTGACCCCAACATTGTCGGGAAGAGGCTTGTTACGAATAGAGTGGCGGCTGGAAAAGTGGGGTCAAGCGTCAAGATTTTCCGAAAGTGCAAAGTGCTAAATTAATACTAATCGTGGTTAAAGCTTTTTCAGTAATTAGGTATATTGTAAATGTGTCATTCATCACCGGTATTTTTGCGGAGCGGGATTTCAGGTCGAAAATGTCTCTTTTAACAAAAAACAAACACATACATTCATGTTATGTAGCTTGATGAAGGGGCTTGTGGCTAAGTAATAACAGCCGTACGGGTCGATCGATCAGGTTAAGCTACGCTTGCCGCGGTTGTTCCGTGGATGGGTTACCATTTTCACAAACCAAGACCCCTTCGTGCCTCGGAAAGCACGTAAAGCCGTTGGTCCTGGCTGTCATTCGTGGATCTTTGACAGTCGTTATGGGTCGTCAGTAGCCCGAAAGTCTGACCACCAGTCTTACCAAGGGGTATCGTATTACCCAATCACTGGGTTGTGAAGGTATTCAGCTGCATCCGGTTAGACTGGAAGCCGATCCCAACATAATTGGGAAAAGGCTAGGCAGATGATGACATTAATGTTATGTAGGAAAAATATATTAACGACCCAAGAGATGAAACGATCCATCATATTTTTCCTGTAAACATTGGTAATTGAAAATCAGATGCGGCAGGTAAATAATTTTAACATCACACGGAAAAACAAGCACTTCATAAATCCGAAACTTCTTGCCATATAAAAACGTGCAGGCTTTCCAATATGTTCTGAACATGGTTCCGCACCCTAATTGCGTAACACACGATCAATCAGAATCTGAATCATTTTGAAGCAAATTGCTAATCCATTGCTTCATAAATGAAACTTACCTTTTGATTTTCCTAATTGAAACTTACCTTTTTTATCACTTTACGGACTTTAAAACTGATAATGATATGTGTTTCAGTGAAGTCATGTTCTGATGCAAAAATACTACCTATGTATGAGTATATCTAACGCGTCTTTCCTTATAAGGAGTTTATTGTACTTATTTTTACTAATTAATCACATTGTCGGCACTATAGGTCTATTGTAAGAAACCAATTGTCTTAAGAATTATATTGTTTGTTTAAGACTGTTTGATGCCAAAAAAAAAAAAAATCGAAAAATTTGTCTGCTCATCACGTAAATAACCCAATGAATTTAGTTGAACTGTGAAAATTAAACCGATTCCGATTGATCGTGTGTTACGCAATTAGGGTGCTGAACTTAAAAGAATTACACTTTGCGGGACACTAAGCTCAATAACAAGAAGACTACTTTTGTGTCTCCTTTAGTGTCTTACAATGGGTTAATATTGTACTTGGTCAAATTTATTAAATTCCCTTTGTCCCCTTTAACGGGGACATGGCCTACGGGGACAACGGGAATACAGGAAAAAGAAATGCTGGATTATTGGAATTTTCTTTATAAATGAAGTTGAACTGGAGTAAACTTTAGGTACAAAAGGATTCCTTCCACTCTAGAAAACAAATAACTGATTGAGTTTGGCCCTCCAAGGCTCAATATTGAGGAAGGGAAATAGCCGGGACCTTCCCCAGGGGCAGATTTGAAGTAGAAAAAGGTCGATGTACGTCTTCCTGATTCAATCTAGCGACAATTCTTTGTTTCTCACTTGTAACAGACGACCTAGTCTACGAGTAAACTTATAATAATATTATATAGAGGTATTTGTTTGTTTGTTTGTGTAAGAGCAACGGCAACCAGTGGCAACGGCCGCGACTACCGAGTTGTAGGTCATAGGTTTGAAACCAGGCAGGCGCTTTACTTTGAGTAAATGACAGTAAGTAGTAATAATGACAGTGAAATAATTTAAATATTACTATTATTAAATAAATAATTAATTTGTATGACATTACATTAATTTAATATCGAAAAATATTTTTATGATTGTTATTATGTGTTTAATTGAATTTTATGATTGTATACATTTTGCATGCCTTACGGTAGAATCACTTGAAACATGTAAGTTTTTATACCACCATTGTAACAGTAAAAATAAATGATTTGATTTGATTTGATTATTTCATCACCACTGCACTCAAAACGGTGAAGGAAAACATCGAGAGGACACCGTCTTGTCTTAGAACCAAAAATTTGAAGACATGTGACATCTACAAACCCGCACTGGCCCCGAGTGGTAGATTATAGCCCACTCCCTGGAGTGCTTCATCAGGATGAAGAGAGGAGGCCTGTGTCCCAGCAGTGGGAACATTATTGGCTGATGATGATGATGATGGTGATGTTTGTATGGTAGGGGGTAATCTCTGGAACTCATCATCTGCCTAGCCTTTTCCCAACTATGTTGGGGTCGGCTTCCAGTCTAACCGGATGCAGCTGAATACCAGCATTTTACATGGAGCGACTGCCTATCTGACCTCCACAACCCAGTTACTAGGTAATACGATTCCCCTTGGTAAGACTGGTTGTCACACTTTCGGGCTTCTGACTACCCGTAACGACTGTAAAAGATCCACGAATGACAGCCGGGAGCAACGGCTTAACGTGCTTTCCGAGGCACGGAAGGGTCTCGGTATGTAAAGATGGTCACCCATCTACAGACCAACCGCGGCAAGCATAGCTTAACCTGACCGATCGACCTGTGCGGCTGTTATTATTTAGCCACGGGCCCCAAACTCTGGAACTACCAGTTGGAATTGAAAAATTATATTTGCATTTGATAGCCCAATTCTTGAGGAAGGCTATAGGCTATTTAAAATCAAGCTATGACGCTAAGGAGCCGAGCAAAAGTCAAAAAGAACGCGAAGCGAAAACGTGATAGTGCGGGCAGGTGACGCGGACGAAGTCACAGGCAGAAGCTAGTATCTGATAACTGGATAAGTGGGACACAAAAGGAACTCGATTCCTAAAGATAGTTCCGTATATGTAATTGGATTAGAAGTGGTCTTAAACTTTCTGCGAACAAATTGATATTCGATTTGCGAGTTTTATCTGTTCTGGAAGGTTTTAATATAATTATTTAAACATAACATACATGTCAAAACATAACATATTACGTCTGTGATACCCGAAACGCTAGGCAGAGGTTATGTTTTTAAGTCCTACGAAAAAATATAATCACATAATTCTATTTGTTCTGAGCTAAGATGATCGTGGATGATAAATTGATGGATGGATCGGTTGATGTTACGATGCTTTGGGGACGACAATGTGCAACCATGGACGTATTTCTGCTGAATAGCATAATCAGCCTATAATGTTCCCACTGCTGGGACACAGGCGAGAGGACATAGGCCGTAATCCACCACGCGGGCCGAATGCGGGTTGGTAGATGTCTTCGAATTTTTGGTCCCAGGACAAGCCGATTTCCTCACGATGTTTTCCTTCACCGTTTTTTGAGAGCAATGGTGATGAAATAAATTACATAAAGTAAAGCGCCTGCCTGGGTCCACGACCACGACCTACAACTCGTAAGTCCTAACCTAGTAACCCTTACCACTGAGGCACCACTGCTGCACCTCTGTTGAATGCGTCACCACGTCAACGCTGGCTGTCTCTGAAACCCAGCGCTGGGACTCTGTCTAGTACCTATACTACAACAACTAACAAGTTGGAGTTCATCTCTCAGCAAAGGACCCTAGTCCTAGCATTATGCTGAGAGATGAACTCCAACTTGTTATATATTTTTATGTGTTTGAGTTTTTTTTAATGCGTCATGTTTGCCGCAAATAAACGTATTTTCTTTCTTTCTTAAAAAGAGACAAAGATAATGAAAATTTTGTATTTAGCATTCTCTATCTCTTCCTTCCAGGCTGCCTTGCTAACTGTCCACGACATGATGCCAAGTTTGGCGGGAGTAATAAACAAAGCACTGGAGCAGTTCTTCCCGAGCCTCGAGGATGCCTTCCTGAGGGTCAAAGTGAGGGATCTGTTCTTTGACGGCATCTTCTTGAGCTGCGATGGAGATAATGCCGCTTTGGGTAAGATTTTATTTGTTTCATTCGAAAGTACTCCATTTTTAACGGGGGTTCTAACGGGGAGGGGCAGCGCTTAGGAAGTCCTAAGCGCTGCAAATTTTCACATGCACCTGGTGTCCTGGTGTCCTGGTGTACCTACCCTGCTGGCTGATTCACTGTTACAATCATATAATCAGTACTCGCTGTCCCATGAGACTAGTGGGACATCATTTAAAAAATATATTAATATTAGTTAAAAATATGTTAGTATCAGTTGTCCCATGGGACAAGTGGGACATATAATCCCACTTGTCCCATCATGGGACTGGGTCAATGGGACTAGTGGGACAGACCCAAAATTTCGTTTGGTTTGCGAAATAAAACTATCATATGACACAACTGTATTCCCCAAAGGTGTAGGCGGACCTACATTTAGCTAGGTACGTTTAAATCGGAAAAGAAGCGACATAGCGTGCAGAGTAAGCAAACTGAAGTAGCAGTGGGCTGGTCATGTTTGTCGAAGGACCGATGGCCGGTGGAGCAGACGAGTCCTGGAGAGGAGACGAGTCCTGGAGAGGAGACCGCGTATGACGTGGTCTCCAATCCAGGACTCGTATGACGCGTAGGACGCATATGCCTTGGACTCGCTAAAGAAGGTGGCTGAGACAGACTGGATGCGGAAGACGGAGGACAAGGGGGCCTACTCCGAAGTGCAAAGTGCGAATGTTCGGATCGGACCGACACATGACCGAACCGAATATTATTGAAAAATGCGAAAAAAGTTCGGATCGGTTCAGTTGGGTCGGGACCATGGTCAATATTCGAAAGAGTGTAGGAGTGTAGGATCGGAACCGACCGAACCAAATAGTAACTTCGTAGCAAGAAACGGTCGAACATTCGGCCGATACTACTTCGGAGTAGGCCCCAAGGTGTTGTGGCGCAGCCTGGAAGAGGCCTATGTCCAGCAGTGGACTGCGATAGGTTGAGTTGAATGTTTAAATTTCATGTAATGGGTTGAGTCAGCTGCCATCAGTTGCCCCCCCGGTGGGTTCCCGCATTGTCGAGGCGGAGGGGCTCAGTAGCCGTGGCGAGCTGGGCCACGGTGAAGCTAAGAGGAACCCCAGCGGGGGCCGCTCGTCCGGGCTGTGCGGTTTAGCCCGACGTAGCGGCCCACGGGTAGGTTGCGGTGCCGCTTGCGCGACATCGTGACCTACCTGAGGCGGGCCGCGATGTCCCCCGTGAGGGAGACATTGCGGCTGAGGATAGAGGCCGCGGCGGGAGAGGCTCTCCCTCCTTCCGCGGCCTTGACGGGGCCGCCACCGTATGATGGCGGACGCGGCGGGGCCGCAGGGGAAGAGGAGTGTCGGTGTTTCGTTGCCGCTATCCTCTGCGGCCGTAGCTCCCCCAACGCGGGGGGGCATGTGGGGCCTGCCTCTTAGGTGGGCGTGGAGGCCAGCAGGCAACGGGTGCGGGGGCTCCGTTGCCTGTTTTGCACAGGCCTCCACCTTGTGGGACGGGAATGGCCAGGTGTTCCCGGCCAATCCCGTAGCCCCCCAACCTGGGGGGCATGCGGGGCCCGCCATACCATCTTGGCGGGCGTGCGCCGGGAGGGCCGTGGAAGTAATTGATTTCCCATAGCCCTCCCATTACGGCGTTTGTAGGAACACCGCTGAGTTTTAGTGGGTATACTGTCCTTCAGAAGTTCCGACAGGGAGTCCCACATACCCCGTCTCGGTCCCCCGCGAGACGGGGATGCATAAAGCATTTCTCAGCGAGAAAAAAAAAAAAAAAAATAGCTGCCATCAGTTGGGTTGACATCCCTTGAATCCGTGTCTATATTATTTGAAAGACTTACCGTACGATGTAGTTTCTGAATTGTTATATTAAACAATTTTCCGGCTCTGCGTTATTCGTTCGTAAAAAGTAGACAAGCAACAGCGTCTTCATAAAACGGATACCTTTCATTGGTTTGCATTGGACAAACTCACTATTCTTAGCTCGGGAAGCAATATCTTTTAAGTAAGTGAAGTTACATGAGTGAGGTGCACTTTTCTTAAGTAATTTTCTGCACGCTCTGCCGCTGTATTCCTTCTATATTTTATACCTTACTTCCGCACAATATCATAAACCGCTGTGCCATATTTTAAAACCAACTCGTGTATTTCTAGGGAAACTGCTTTACGATATCAAATATGAGATTCATGTAATAGGGTGCTTTTAAACCGCACAGGACGGGAAATGACTTGAGATGCATCTTGAATAATAATATGGTGTGTTCTATTAAAATATATACCTTGTTCCAAAAGTATCTGCTGAAAAAGTAAACAAATGGATCAAACAACATAGGTAACTGTGGAATTGTAGATGGTTTATTCGTAGTGCCACTTATCAATTGAGGGTAATTTGATAATTTAAATACTTCAACCCAATGTTTAATTTTAATTTAACTTAGAGATCTTTTTCATTTGAGATTAATATTATAACCTCAATTTTCGTCGACCCTTTTTCAATTGCTTCGAATTGATTAATATTATTCAAAAAAGGTGAGATATAAAGCCTTTTAAATAGATGAACGTGTTACTAATTCCCTTTAGAGAGTGATTCTGTAAGAATTTAACCTGAACAGGATTTGTTTACACCCTCGTCAGATAGTTTTGGAACAGACCACACTCCAGTGCATGTGGTAGAATTATTACGGAACAAAAAAGTGGGATGAGCAGTCCAGAGATTGATTGTTTGCTGTATCAACTGACGAACTTTAGATTAACAAGGATCAATGGCAACCGAAAGCATTTATGCTAATGGCAACCAAAATTGAAAAATGACAATGCAGGTTTATATTATATCTTAGGTGCCATTCATGAATTTCATGATTTATGAAATTTTAATAGTTTTGGCTACGTACGCACTGACAGGTGGCTTACGAGAAGTGAATGGAACGATCTAGAATTTTCGCAACCGGCCGCACTACGTGCTTGATGCCTTCGCTAGTCGCCTATCATCATTCACATATTCCATCAATCGTATCTTTGGTCCTCCCCTACTCTTATAGCCATCAAAATTCATGCTCAAAACTTTCCTCACGACATTTTCCTCATTTCTCCGTAACACATTTGTGTAACACCACACATCCCTATTAGCATTCTCATCTCAGCTGCATGCTGATAAACTATCTATCACATAGACAAATATACCTTGTTGTTTCATGACTTGCAAGGGACTTTCAACCTTAGGATATTAAATCAACTACGAAATAGATTAAAGTTATTTGAGGCAAACAATATTAAAATTCAAATAAGCATTCCTTCGGAGTTTCTAAGTCGTAATATTTTGTTATTTTTGTCTGTTGTTTTTATGGTTATACTTTATTTCTTACTAGCTGCTGCCCGCGACGTCGTCTGCGTGAAGGCTCTACAGCACCAAAAATACCTAAGATGCCAGTGTCGCTATAGCATTATAAGTAAACAACTTTTAAAATTGCATTAAAATATAAGTTTTTTTGCGAAGCAAGTGAAGCGAAGCAAGTGAAGAGAGTTATATGGGAATCCTGCTGAGTTCAGTCATAAGATGTGACTGAAGGAAATAGAGAAAATAATGCAAGAATACATTCCAGGACACAAAAGAGTAAAAATACGTACAAAGGTATCATACCTTACAACACTTCCCTATAAACTACGTTGGTAGTTATGCTGCCAGGAGCCAAAATGTAAAGAGAGTCAGGATTGGTGACGCGAGAGCAAGTGACGTACAGTTGCCCGTGTGAGAAGCAACTCGTCCTGAGGTCGACACCCGCTGCCCTCAGTGTCTGCCCCTGCGACTTATTGATGGTCATCGCGAAGCAAACATTCACGGGGAACTGTACGCGCTTGAACTGGAACGGGTAGTTATGAGGTATGAAAGGAATGCGTGGTATAAATACTGCCTCGCCGACGCCACAACCCGTAAGAATTTCCGCCTCAATGGTGTGTCTGTGGAGCGAGATGACTTTAAGGCGGGTCCCGTTACACAACTTCGGAGGAGATAGGTACAGAAGAAGCATAATCGGGACACCGACCTTCAGCTTGATGGTATGCGCTGGAAGTCCACTTGCTGACAGGGAGTTCAGAAATTCCACGGGATAATGTGTGGCGTTATCTTGCTCGTCTAAGCTGGATACCACTCTACCGAGAGACTCTGGAAGCACCACCTGTCCACCTCTCTCTTCTGGTAGAGTGCCTTCGCCAAGACTTAGAAGGACATCGGAGAATTCTTGAGCACATGCATTGCCGCCGAGCTGAGCTCTCATATTAATGGTCAAGCGCAGCGTACGAACTCGTGACCAAAACGAAGATCGTTTCAACGAAGCATTCACCTCGTCAGCCCTCGATCCCCGCGTCACCACGGGAAGCGTTTGCCGGAAATCGCCACTGAACAGAACTATGACACCACCCATCAAATGTTCGTTCCTGCGGATGTCCTGCAGGGTTCTGTCCACGGCCTCAACTGCCTTCCTATTGGCCATCGTACACTCATCCCATACGATCAGAGAGCAATCCTTGAGCACGTGTCCCTTATTGCTGTTACGTGACACACCAAAAACAGGCGTTTCGGCGCTCTCTAAATCGATGGGAATTTTAAACATGACATGTGCTGTCTTGCCGCCCGGAAGTAGTGTGGCAGCGATTCCCGACGACGCTACAGCAATAGCAATTTTGCCTTGCCTCCTGACCTCTGCAAGTATGCCAGTGGTAACAAATGTTTTTCCTGTTCCACCAGGAGCATCCAAGAAAAACATTTTACCCTGGTTTTGCCCAACGCTTTCAAGGACGGTGTCATAAATGTGTTTTTGCTCTGAAGAGAACAAAGCGACATAGTCATTTCGTATGATGGTCATTTCGCCCGGATCGTAATTTGTCTCAGCGTTATACTCCCGATTTCCACGGTCTTTATACGGTGATGATGTGGGAGCTGATAACCCATATTTGATCAGTGGATTGCCGCCGATAGAAATGACCACATCTTGAAGTGAACTGAGACAGGTGTTCAGCACGCGTTCGTCAGTTACTTCGACTTCATCTCCAGTAACACGCCTCAAAGCTCGTAGAAAATCTTCAGACAGATGATGGCGATACTTCTCCCACAAAGCTACCAGGTTCGCGACTCCACAAAACACCAAGATGACGGCAAACAGATGACGCATGCAGCTGGGACTGTCACTGACGCTCGCCTCCGCGAGGGTGTCATCCCAATTTTGGTCACCGTCGAGAAGGTGACGTGCTACGCAGGCTGCGCGGTAAGTGGGATACTCCACGCCATCAAATGTCCTCAGAAAGGCGAAAGACGTTGGGCCTCGGACAGTGTGAAGTAACAACCGCAGAAAATTGCATTCGCCATTATTCGGATGCACGGTATAAACCCTACCCAATGCGGTGTCCTTGAAAATTTCCGGAAAGCCTTCCACAGCACCTCCTCGTCGACGTCGGTTAAATACACCCCTTTGCTCGTCGTACGTCTAATATGAAGGCACCTCGTCATACGTAAGGGATCTGGCAAACTGGTCGACTTCACAAAGCGTGTTTTTTTAAATTGTCTTCCTCAACTCTGCTCAAGATTTTGAGGGTTTTGTTGGAACTTGAATTTGTCGAAACGAACTATACCATACAACTTTTATGAAGAAAATGCACATTGCCATCTATGAATTTTAAGAATAACTAACTACTAACCTCGCCAACATGATCAAATTTAAATTATTTATTTCCAAAAAGTGTTAACATGTAACTTGATTTGATTTTTATGAAATCTCATAGATGGCGCTGCTTCAAAATTTTCATTATACTAATAACATTAATTAAACTATATTTCTCTGCCCAAGTTACTTAAATGGCGTAGTTTTTATAGTGTAAAGCTAGATAATAGCATGGCTTACTCAAAAACAACATTTAAATATGCGTCGTTAGATTACACGCTGTGACAGAATACGTAGGTAAGAAAAATAAAGATTCACAGCTCCTCCCACGTAGGTGATAGCGTGAAAATATGTTTCCAGAGTTAAATTATGGTTTAGTAAATAAATAACATGTCATTTTGTGCATTCAATTATTTTATGCATTAAATTACGAACAAAAACCTTTTAAAATCAATATTGCTTACCTCCTATAACATACGGCGTGATAATATGTAGCCTAAAGCCTTCCTTGGTTTACAAAGAACATTTTTGGTGAATTTCAATTCAATCTATCCAGTAGTTTTGGCGTGAAGCCGTACCATACACACAGACAAACAGACAAAAATTCTAAAAAGTCACTTTTTGTCATCAGTTACGTTTTTCTAACAAAAGCCACTTATTTTTTCTCGAAAATTCTCAATGTACAGTTTTTCTTTCGTTACTGTTTTATTATATGTATAGATTATATTAATTCACTTTGTTTTCTTTGAATGATTTTCATGTTATGTTTCTTAATTTATTTACCTTGTCAAACTTACTGTACCTAGATTATAAATAAATGATGTGGTCTCCTGTAATTGTGCACTTGTGCTTGTCCCTTTCTATGTATACTTGCATGTAATTATGTAGCCTCTGTTGGAGATTCCATAAATAATTAAATAAAAACCCCAAAGGAAATAGTAAAATAAATAAAATTCTAGGTCAAAACTACCACAGCACGTATTGCCTGACCACTTTGGGCTACCCATATTGAATGCGGACTCTAAAAGGTTGACCCAAGGTCGATGTCCCCTACAAAACGTGTGGAACTTCTATTCCTGATTGTTTCAATTTCTTTTCATTACAGGCCTTGTGTGCGGTAAAATAAAAGGAGACATGCCGCCTACGATGCGGCCAGCTGAAGGAGCAAATGGATTTTATTTCTCTATGTTTTCTCATGTATGTAATTATTTTGATACCCTAATCAATTCTATATTATTATTTTCTATAACCACGGCTTTACCAAATAAATTGGTCCTGTGGGGTAATTGCGGAACACACTATCAGTAGGTACTATCACGGACACTTCCGCCTGATCACCACTAAGTTCATTTTTGCTTGCACTCAAAACATAGAAGCGCTCTCTAGCCCCGCCCCGTTGACCTTGAATAGACGAATGAAAGATAAGACGGGCCGACTGCACTGTCGACGCGGTGACGCACGCGCCGCTCGAGATTTATTTTTATTTTCAAATTATTTTCAAACTACTGCTATTACCTATTTATTATATTATGGACTAGCTTCTGCCCGCGACTTCATCCGCGTAGATTTCGGATTTGTGACAAGATTGCGTATCTCAAAAGGAAATCAAAATAACCCATAAAAATACAAAATATATTTTTTTTAAGTAAATAGAAGAAGATGTATTTTTTAAACTTTGCGAAAAATGAAATCAATATAACCCATAAAGATACATAATATTTTTTTTTAAATAAATAGAAGTAAGAAGATGATTTTTTTAAACTTTGCGAAAATTATGAAAACTTTATAACACTATACAGATCATGGATGTGATGTAAATAGTTATATAATGACTTGATTTTTGATTTTGTAAACTTATCCTGCACGTGCACGGCCTCGGTAACGCCCACTTCGCAACGGGCCGTGCAGCAGAAATCGTAATATTTTAATTTCGCCATAACTTCAAAACCAAACGACCAATTTTAATCATTCAAGGACCAAATATTATCTACATAAACTGTACTTACTGATGAAATAATTTATTTTGATAAGGATGAATAGCATGAGTAAAATAAATGCGTATAAATGTAGTAAAAAAAAATTCAAGATTTTTAAATAAAAAAATGGTTGTTGTGCCTCACTCGACATAGATAGGTATAGTGTGTCGCGGACTTTTTTGTAGATATTTATAAGATCTACAATTAATTTGAACATTTTATGGTTCTATCTTTTATAGTTTAGGCAGCGTACGCAAAATAAGTAACTTTTCTGGTTGATTTTTTACACCTTGTGTCCGAAAAACCCAAATATCTTACGGAACCCTATTTTTTTCCAAAATTAAATTTAGTCTATGTTACTCATGGATAATGTAGCTTTCGAATAGTGAAAGAATTTTTTAAATCGGTTCAGTAGTTTTTGAGCCTATTCATTACAAACAAACAAACAAAGTTTTCCTCTTTATAATATTAGTATAGATAGATCTGGGATTCGTTATTCGTTAATTCGTTGAGTTAATAATACATTTTGTCTTTATTTTTCTAATTAGAAATTTGATTTGATAAATCCTATTGTCGGTTAGGCATTAATTAAAAAGTAAAATACAATTTTGAAGTTTTATCAGTTTTATTTATTTATTAACTGAACTGAACAAAGATATTCATAAAATATTGGACATAGTAAGTAGGTAAAACACACAATTAACAATATTCAAATTTTCTAAGGCTTTTTGCAATTTTCAGTTCAGTATAAGGTTGTATGGTAATAAAAAAATTCAAGACATGCCCTTCAGAACATATAATTGAACGCGTTAGAACGCGGGTTTTTTAAATTTAGAACTAGGAAGTTGGTGTGGCCTAGCCTTCATTTCATAAGCCGTTGGCGATTAAGTCGCTAAAAACTTAACGAGAAAAACAATGTCCTGTATAAAAATAAATTCCGGGAGCTCTTCTCTCGGATAAACTGTGAGCACAGTTGGCACCATTACGTTTTGTAATAGTTCGCAGTAAGTTTCACCATTTACTCGCCCTGGGAAATGGACAAGCTCTCCGGGACCATCAGCACTCATCCAGCCCCACATATTAGCGCATATCCTTCCAGAATCATGATTAGGAATCACGTTTCTAGGTAGGCATGTTTGAGTAATGCGAGTGATGCATCACGCGTAATATCACCCGAGCGCGTACTGTAACATCACACATTACTCGACTAAAATAAGCATCACACCATCACACTAAACATTACGCGCGCGGTAGCAGCGCAGTAGCTCGTGACATGACTCGCAGACTCGCTCGAACCGAGCCCTCCCGAACGCATCGCATCGGCAATGTTCGGTTTATATCGGAAGTCCAGAACTAGGCGCGTGCGATTTCGTATTTCGCCCGGTCAGGTGACTTATTATTTAGAACTCTATTTTTATTATAAAAGGGTTTATATTTCCTTGACACCATGTCTTATTACACTAGAACATTGCATTACATTAGAACGCGCGATGGTGTGCTATCGCATGGCGCGACATCCTATCATCACGGGTGATGTTTGAAGTGATGGTGTAATGTAATATTACTCGGCACGAAATGTAATGACATATCACATCACTTCGTGGTGCACTGTTTTGCACTAGTCTATTTCTAGGTTCGTAGCGTGTATTCATCACGCGCCACAAGTGTCGACGACAATGTTGGCTCGACGTAAAACATTTCTCATCTGAGAATATAGCGCTTGTGAAATAGTGTCTACCATACGTTGGAGGTTATCAGATATGGACGTGGTGCCCGCGGCCTATCCTCTAAGACACCCTCTTTTTCATGGCGTCTGATCCACAGCCGGACAGTGTTTCTCTACAAGGAATAAATAGTCTAATAACAAGTGGCTTCATTAAAAAAAAACTGACTTGTTTCAAAAAACCCGACCGCAACAAGCGACGAAATAGTTCTAAACAAATCAGTTTTCAGGTTTCGTCCATACTAAAACCCTAGTCCCAACTTTCTCGGTCCGTATATATCTACCTCCATGTATAGCTAGAAGGCGCACAAAGTACTGATGGTAAGAAAAGTGCTTGTATGGTTTGTATTTATTTTTATTCAGTCATCAATTCATCATTCAGTTGTAAATCTGCACCATTTTTATAAATAAACGTTATTATTATGATCTCCTTTATTTCATTTAAATACTTACAAAATACATTTTTAAATATTTTTATAAACAAAAGGATAAAAAAACATTTAAAAAGTAGTAGCCCACCGGTATCGGGAACAGGGTCCAAGCTACCGGCGGTCAGGGCTCCAGAGAGAGGAACCTCCTGACGATGCGAGCCGTGTCCAGAAGTACCGCTTTCTGAATCAAGTCCTTGATCCAGCTGCCCAACGAGAGCCTCCTCAGGTGTTGGTCGAGGCTCTTGGCTATTAAGCCATTGGCTGTCACAACTATCGGAACAATGATCGCTGAGTCCACATCCCACATGTCGACAACCTCGCGAGCCAAGTCAAGATACTTGATTTGTTTATCTTTCTCGGCTTTCACGAGGTTATTAATATTATATCACAAATCACAGTCTGTATATAAATTAATTTAAACTCTCGTCTGACATGTTGCTGACACACATGTTACTGATACATAAAATGACTTGTTATCAGTTGCACTGGGGCATCATTGTAATGTCAAACAAAGAGATGCTTCTTATCTTATCTTATAAGTGATGAGAGAAAGACCTCTATGTAATTACCGAAACCCGCTAGGTATAACAAAAGTATCAAAGGATGCCACCGACTTTTGCCCACTGCGGTTATTGAATTTTATGACTCTTTTGTTCGGCTTAGGCTTATTGTAAAATTTCTAGAAATGAATTATTTAATAATTAGTCACTACCTACTTATTTGCACGGAATTTTAAGTAGGTTGTTATTAACCAACAAAATACTTTTTACACAACAATGGCAAGCATTTTTTTAATTAATACCAACTATTTTTATTTATTTATTCATATAAAAATTCGCATTGTGTTTAAATTATGCACATTAATTAATTTATAACGGCTAAAAATATAAATTATGAATTTCAAATAGTAAATTTCACTGCAAATAATTATAATCAATAACATTGAAACAAATAGTGCGTGTGTGAGCGAGAAAGTATTCCGAGTTCGCCCGTTACAACAAAGCAGTAATACATACCACTCTCATAAAGGTATAAGTAATTGCTTTACTAAGTATATAGTGATAAGTATAACCAAGATGTAAAATCTAAATATTTGCACGGCAGAAATGCCGAATATAGTAAAACCGATCTTATGTTAGCTACCTATATTCTTGCAAATAAGTCAGTCATTCATTCAAGTTTAAAAACTCTGAATATTTTTTCTGCTTGTTCCTCGTTTAATTATTTTAATTATTGTCATGGTAAATTGTGTGGTTTTAAAATACCTTAATTTATAAATAAAACTTTATTAACGATGCACAGTGCAAAGTTTATCATGCAAATGTTATCTTGTGTAAGTAATTGAATACTTTCTAGTTTGTTTTACATCAATAAAAGTATTAGATAAATAAATAATAATATAATATATTTATTCAAAAAATTATAAGGCATAAAAACCAGTACAGTTTTAGTTAAATTTAACAAGAAGCAAAAAAAAGAAAAAAAATTAAAAAAAACAAAAAAAAATATTATTATTATTTGTTTTTATTACTATTTTTTTTTTGTTTGTTTGTTAAATTTAAGCAAAACTACCAATTTTTATGCCTTATAATTTTTTGAATAAATATATTATATTATTATTTATTTATCTAATACTTTTATTGATGTAAAACAAACTAGAAAGTATTCAATTACTTACACAAGATAACATTTTCATGATAAACTTTGCACTGCGCATCGTTAATAAAGTTTTATTTATAAATTAAGGTATATTAAAACCACACAATTTACCATGAAAATAATTAAAATAATTTACTCAAGTAAACAGCTCAATGGTCAATATTCAAAAGGTCCTGTAAGCGCGCCCATGTCAAATAGTTCGTCCGTAAAATTAAAAAAAGGAGTACACTTGATACGTCACTAAGCTGCGCAGTGCAGGTTGCAACTAACTGCGTTATCGCTTTCCTAATAGGCCAAAACTTTTAGGGGGCGTGGTTTGGCGCCGCCGCAGGATTTAGGCAAAAAATTTTTTAAGTGAGCAGGCGGAAAAGACCGCGATAGTACATTGCTACTGATACGATTTCATTTTGACAATTCAACAACATTCATTGCGTTATATGAAGCAATGGATTAGCAATATCCTTAAAAATGATTCAGATCGAGATTGAGATTGATCGTGTGTTACGCAATAAGGGTGCTGGCAAGGGCAATAAGTAAGCCCATGTACACACGGACGTAAAAATATCGCGGCGGGATATTATCCCGCACTGGATTTTCAACTTTCGGTGTTGATCCGAGGGTTGAGGATCCAACAGAGCGCGTTAAAAAAACACACTGTTGGATTTTCAAATCTCAGCGCTGAGCAGTGCTTTGAAAATCCTGTGTGCGAAAAAAAATCGCCGCGACTGAAATGCGCCCGTGTTCACCTGGGATTATTTCTTGAAAGACACTTCTCTTTCTTATAATTTCATCATCATCATCAGCCTACAGGACTCCACTGCTGAAGATAGGGCTCTCAAATAGCACGCCATTCAACTTTATTCTCGGCAACTCTTATAATTAACACCTGTTCTAGCCATAAAAAGTTTTCTAATTGCCTAATTAGGAAACTTTTTAATACCTACTCCATCCTTAGGGATGCTCATAAATCCTCTTAAACAATTTCCAGATGAACCGTTCTGAAACAGGTCCCTACGAGATGAACCGTGGTCGAGACAACGTGTACGAGCTCGGTAACATAGTCACCTACAAGGACCAGCACATCATGCAGATGTGGGGAGACAAATACTGCGGTCAGATCAACGGCTCAGACTCGTCCATATTCCCCCCGATCAAGGAGGGCAATGTGCCCAAGAAACTTTATACTTTTGAACCGGATATCTGCAGGTAAATTGAAAAAACTTCTTCCGAATGTAGCTACTAACGGTTATAAGAGACTTATGCCCGGTTTCTGAAGTCCTCAGATAAGTTCTCGGCGTTAGAGCCGGCGCCCACTGGCGACACGGCACGGCAAGGGATTTTTATACGACTAATAGAAAATAGAACTTAAACGTATGACAATAATTTGTCGGCACGGTTGGCGCAGTGGTTAAGCGATTGACTGCTGCGCTGCGTGTCGCAGGTTCGATTCCCGCACGGAACAAATATATGTATGCCCTACAAGTATTTGTTCCGGGTCTGGCTGTTTGTGTATGTGAGTTTAAATGTTTGTAAACGCACCCACGACACAGGAGAAATTCCAAGCGTGGGGCAACGTTAAAAAAAAAGTTCTTTGCTTAAACATCCCTTGCCGTGCCCTTAAGCGGCGTCGTTGATATGATAATTGACTCCAGTAAAAAGAATAAGGAAAGGAAAGCAGAAAGAATAAGGGGCCTTCAGACGTGGTACGTTGTAATTTTATTACAACGTACCACGTTTTAACGAAACATCATCATCATCATATATCTAGCCTTTTCCCAACTATGTTGGGGTCGACTTCCAGTAACCGGATGCAGCTGAATATCGGTATTTTACATGGAGCGACTACCGATCTGACCTCTACAACCCAGTTACTATTGGGTAATACGATACCTCTTGGTAAGACTGGTCGTCAGACCTCCGGGCTTCTGACGACCCGTAACAACTGTCAATGATTCACGAATAACATCCGGGACTAAAGCCTTTTATTTCCTAATTCCCATTTTTACTCGTGGAACGAAACATGGAAAGAAATATTCTAGCAATCAATTCAAGCGGTTCTAATAAGGGGGCATTAGGACTGCTTCCGCCGATCCATATTAAAATCATAATTTAAGAGGTGCTTAAATGATTTAGGGATTCCTTCTTTTTACGGTTACGATTATCAATCGTAGAAAATAACGTTTGAAGCGACTAGTTGAATACCTATTTACTGATTTTTATTTAAAAGAGGGCACACCAACCCGCCCTGGGCTCGCGTGGTTTATTATGACCCACTCTCTCTCACACAGAGGAGGCCGGTGTCCCAGCAGTGGGAACATTAACGGCTGATTATGCGTATGCTTATTTAAAAGTGCTTCATAACACGGTTAGCGCAGTGGCTGAGCGATCGGACTGCTGCGCTGCGTGTCGCGGGTTCGATTCTCGCACAGAATAAATATTTGTAAGTCCTACATGTATTTGTTCTGAGTCTGGGTGTTTTTCTATCTATAATATGTATGTATTTACAAAAAAAAAAAAATGTATATAAGTAGTTTATCAGCCATATTGTTACCATAACACAAGCATTAAGTTGCTTAGCTTGGGACTAGATGGCGCTGTGTGAAATGTCCAGGGATATTATTATTATAACAAATTTTTTTATGTCTATAAACATCACATCCGCCGAAAAAATACATTACCACCCGAATACCTAATTCCTGACGTTTTATTACTCCCAAACCAACAATTTTCCCTTCCTTATTGCCTAGCAGACGATTTACAACTCTCAAACGATTAAATGGTCCATAACTTTGCTCCACAGGTCCCTTTACGTAGATCTTGTCGGCAAGAAGGAGATGTTCAATATCAGCTCGTACTACTACGAGATCTCAGAGTCAGCGTTAGCAGCAAAGAGCGCCAACCATGACAACAAATGCTTTTGTAAAAAGTAAGTATCTATAAGATCGATAAAGAACTTAAAAGTAAGTTAAATTGATGATCCCGGCACAAGACGTATGAAGAAGTATATAGGAAGTCACCAACACACAAAAAGGTGTTTTTTTTTATAAAAGCTTTGCCCTACCCTAGGAATTTCTCCTGTATCGTGATGGTGCTTTAACAAACATTTAAACCTATACAAACAGCCAGACCCGGAACAACTACTTGTAGGTTATACAAATATTTGTTCCGTGTGGGTATCGAACCCGCGACGCGCAGCGCAGCAGTCAATCGCTTAACCACTGCGCCAACCGTGCCGACAAAGTGTAAAACGGTAAAACATTTTGCAAATCTTTCGGTTATCAAATCTACTATTCTATGGAGCTGCATGCTCTTTTACAAGTAAACCAAAATAGTTTAACCATCAGTAGGTCATCACCTCATCACCTGCCTAGCCCTTCCCAAATATTTTGGGATCGGCTTCCGGTTTAACCGGATGCAGCTGAATACCAGTATTTTACGTGGAACGACTGCCTATCTGACCTCCACAACCCAGTTACCGGGTAATACGATACCCCTTAGAAAGACTGATTGTCAGACTTTCGGGTTTCTGACGACCCGTAACGAATGTCAAAGATCCACGAATGACAGCCGGGACCAACGGGTTAACGTCCTTTCCGCGGCAGACTTTTTTTTAACCATGAACCTACTCATGAACTCACCTTCGAGAAAGTAAAGAATCAAGCTTAAAAACCTTTCACCTCTTTCAGGAATTGGAGCGCGAGTCACGACGGGTGCCTCTTGATGGGCCTGCTTAACCTGATGCCGTGCCAGGGCGCGCCCGCCATCGCCTCGTTACCTCACTTCTACCTCGCCTCGGAAGAACTGCTCGAGTTCTTCCAGTCAGGAATCATGCCCGATAGAGAGAAGCATAACTCTTTCGTTTATATTGATCCGGTGAGTAAAATCACATTAGCACCTATAGATGTACTGCACCAAAAGAGATAAGTAACCAGGGTCTTCGGATATAGTTGAAGTTTAGTAAGAAACTGATGGACGTTTTCGAATGAAATTTAATTTAATTAATAAAAAAAAAACTTGAGAGGTGTCAAGGGACACCCGGATGGAACGAAGTATAACTGGCTTGCTTTCTATAAGAGAGAGAGAGAGAGAGACAGACAGAGAAACACGCGCACGCCGCACAACTATAGCAAAAAGTGCCGTTCCAACTTTTGGTCTTAATTTTTTCCGTCTAGCCCCCTTTCGCAATGCGCAATAAGGAACTTCGTTCCAAATGGGGAGGCCTTTGCCCAGCTTGAGCCACGATATGGGATATCAAAAAAAAATCTCTACCGCAGCAGTCTACAAACTGTGGTGAAAAATCCCTTGGGCAGAATAGCCTCGTGGCTAGTGCAAATTAGGTTCAATTCAGTAACACCTACTAGCCGTGACTAGTAGCCGTGGCGTAGCCAGTGCGACACTAGCCGAACTAGTGCGACACTAGCCGTGACTAGTGCGACACTAGCCGGGACCTGTGCGACACTAATCGTGACCAGTGCGACACTAGCCGTGACTAGTACGACACTAGCCAGCACCTGTGCGACACTAATCGTGACCAGTGCGACACTAGCCGTGACCAGTGCGACACTAGCCATGACAAGTACGACACTAGCTGGGACCAGTGCGACACTAGCCGTGACCAGTACGAGACTAGCCGTGACCAGTGCGACACTTGACTCAATAATAATTCAACCAGATAACAATACGTGTATGTAAATGTTAATAAAATTATTATATTTTTACAGACGACCGGCGTAGTCCTGAGTGGTCTAAAACGGTTGCAGTTCAACATTGAACTGCGCAAGATTGACATCATCCCGCAGCTGAAGAGCGTGCCTACTGGCTTGTTCCCTATGCTGTGGCTTGAAGAGGTATGTACAAAACATTCACCATAACATAGTCAGCTTATAAAGTTCCTACTGCGGGGACACAGGCCTCCTCTCTGCTCTCTGTGAGCGGGCGAAATCCACTATGTGGGCCTAGTTAACCAAAAATTCGACGTTGTTCTACCAACCCGCACTGGGCCCGCGTGGTGGATTACGGCCCACTCCCACTCACACTCGGCCTGTGTCCCAGCAGTGGGAACATTATTGGCTATTTATAGGGTAACGTTGCGTTTGACGTTCACTTACCAACGACGACGATTACGATTTTCCAACAGAAAATTTCTAAAAGCAGCCCGGAGTCAAGTGGTTAATATAAAAACTTGAGAGGTGTCAAGGGACACCCGGATGGAACGAAGTATAACTGGCTTGCTTTCTATAAGAGAGAGAGAGACAGACAGAGAAACACGCGCACGCCGCACGGCTTACAACTACCTATAGCAAAAAGTGTCGTTCCAACTTTTGGTCCTAATTTTTTCCGTCTAGCCCCCTTTCGCAACGCGCGATAAGGAACTTCGTTCCAATAGTCGTGTATTACCGACATGGGAGTCATGGGACTAATAACATGGAAAATGTCGTACTCCATGGAAATTCACCCTAAGATTTTAGGGAATATAGAAGTATGAAGGTACGGTCAGCGACACAAGTCTACTGACACACAATCATCATCTAAATTGACAAAAAATGGTTCCATACATCATATTTCAGCATTTTAAATATTACTAGTCCAAAAGTTCATACAAAAATCTATAGAAAAGACTTTTAACATTTCGTTTTTTAATGAAAACCTAATTCTGACTATAACGAACATTTCAAAATAAGAAAACTTGAGAGGTGTCAAGGGACGCCCGGATGGAACGAAGTTCAAAGAGAGAGAGAGAGACAGACAGAGAAACACGCGCACGCCGCACGGCTTACAACTATAATAAAAAGTGTCGTTCCAACTTTTGGTTTTGGAATTTTTTCCGTCTAGCCCCTTTCGCAACGCGCGATAAGGAACTTCGTTCCAAAAAACCTTATCGGTCCTTATCCACCAACCCGCACTGGGCCCGCGTGGTGGATTACGGCCCACTCCTTCTCACAGAGACGAGGCATGTGTCCCACCAGTGGGAACATTATCAACTGATTATGCTTATGCTTATCGGTATAGCCGTTCTCAAGTGATGCGCTTACCAACGAAGAGCAATTTATTTTTATTTATATAGACAAATATAATATGATTAAAAAAAATCTAAAGTCATCATCATCTGCCTAGCCTTTTCCCAATGTATGGGTCGGCTTCAGTCTAACCGGATGCAGCTGAATACCAATATTTTTCATAGAGCGACTGCCTATCAGACCTCCACAACCCAGTTACTGGGTAATACGATACCCCTTGGTAAGACTGGTTGTCAGACTTTCGGGCTTCTGACGACCCGTAACGACGGTCACGAATGACGAATGACAGCCGAGACCAACGCTTAACGTGCTTTCCGAGGCAAGGTCTTGGTATGTAAATATGGTCACCCATCCACGGACTAGCCGCAGCAAGCGTAGCTTAACCTGATCGATTGACCCGTGCGGCTGTTATTACTTAGCCATAACTGAAGTGTTAATCACCTTATGTGGCTCCTATCTATATACAGGTGTCATAAAGTTTATGTTCAAACTAGAACAGAAAATCTGTGCTGGCAGGTTCATAAAGGGCACATAATTCTCCTGAACAAGCGGTATGCATGCCTAAAGCCGCGTCCTAGCCGAAAGTGACAGTCACGCGAATATGCGATCGCGATAGTTTTACATATTATAAATGAAAGTCACTTTTCGCGTACATACCTGTGTAACCGCGTTGTTTTACTAAACTACGAAACGAATTTTGATACGGTTTTTGCACTTTTTACCATCATTTCGAGAATTCACTCCGGAAGGTTTAGGTGTATACAGGGTGTTATTGACAGCCCTCCACAAAAACACAGGATTGATTCAGCTCCTTATTCTGAATCATATCCCACTGGAAATTTTCTCAGGAAAAAAAAAAAATTATGCCGTTTTTTCTGCTGATATTCCTTTATTTCAATGTAAAATTACGTTCTCTGTGTGCAACACTCCATTTATGTAAATAAAACAGCTGAAAACAGCCTCGCTCAAGCTCGCTGCGCTGCCGTTCGCTACGTGCGTTTTGCCATGGTAACGATACGTTGCGTGTGAGGTAATAAAACAAATCTGGTTTTTTGGATTCCCTTAATGTTCCCGAAAGAATTACATGTACCGGTCATCTTAATATGATGTACTGAAGCCACCCTATCAGTTTGCGGAGGGCTGTCAATAACACCCTGTATATTACATTAGTTATAAACTTACATAACTAAAATAAAGAAATCTCCACGTTTTGTCAAGTCGTATAAACCGTGCAAAGCAGGGTTCGGGTTACTAGCTAGTGGGCTAGTATTCATATAAAAGAGCGCGGCGATCGCGTACCTACTCGTGCGGTAGTCGGTTTAGGTTAGCAGTCGCCATCTCTCGGCGCGACCACGCGTTCGAGTTCGCCGAACAAAATGAACGCGGCAGTTGGATGGGATTACGGTTTTCCGAACAAATAAGTGACTACTTGCTGCGCCCTAACCCTAGCCATAGCCTATGGGGTAATTGCATAACACACAAACAGTAGCAATGGTTTTCATTTTGACAGTTCCACAATATTCATTGCGTTTTTTACGTTGTTGAGCAGACAAAGTTTTCTAACATATGAAGCAATGGATTTGCAATATACTTCAAAATGATTTCGATTGAGATTGATAATGTGTTATGAGTGCTGCTGTAACTGTGTGTACCTATATTGTGCAATAAATAAATAAACGCGACGACCGCGGATTCGCGCGACCGTTCGCTTTGGTTAGGACGCAGTGTTAGGCTACAGTACTTACATGTTTCTGAGAACTCTATCCTAACTACCTTCAAGCCTCAAGGAGAATCCTTTGTACATAAGTTTCTTACCCTAACATTCTGTGCCCTAACTCGATATTTCCGAGAAACATCCGCGTGTTTATAGCGCTGAATATTCTGTATTTGACGCGCTTTATGCACGTGCACATTTTCTCGGAAATATCGAGGTAGGGTAAGAAACTTATTCTGATAATAGCGGAGCTCGCTATTATTTATAAAAAATCCACTTTTAGGAACCTCATAAAAGTTTAACTATACATTATAATGATATACTTAACACACTATTTTCAATTAGCACACGGAAAAAAAGTTATGAAAGCTAAAAAAACTACTTAAGTACGAGTATGTAAACTACTTGAATAATATACTTCCATTTAAATGAATTGTATAATAAAGATAGATATTATACTGAGAGGCTTCTGCCTCTCACCCCGAGAGGCTAAAGATAAAGTGCTTCTCACTTTATCTTTGAGATATGCGAGATAAAGGTACTTAGGTACTTATAAAATTAGGCTTTTGGGTCTACGAAAACAGCGATTACCTATATTTATTTTGTAAAGTGTAGCCAGTGGGGTGACAAAATCGAAATAAAAAATCAAGTCATTTATTCAAATTAGGCTGAGAATCAGCACTTTTCGAACGTCAAAATTACAAAAGACAGTCCCCCAAAAACGCCCGCCCTTCACTTCCTTCGACTGGGTACAACTTACTACTAGTTACTACTGTCAAACCATGGTAGCATGGTCATTTGAAGATTTCCCATCCACCAAAAAAAAAATACCTATCTATATCTGGTTTTAACGTCCCAATAATCTATATGAGTAGCGTTCTGTATGATTATAATTATTATACTGACAGTTATAATATACTGGCTACCATCAGTAGGTAGCTATCTGTCAATAGGTTATTGGGTTCGGCCATAGAAATGCTTATATCTATGGGTTCGGCCGTAAGACATTACACCCGAACAGTAATTATTGGAGAACATTGGCTCTGGATCTTTGGATGGATGGATTGTGTGAGGAATGATATGAAAGAGAAGGGAGTGAATGATAGCGTGACGGTTGACAGGGGAGAATGGAAGAAGAGAACGTGCTGCGCCGACCACAAGCAACATGGGATATGGGCAGGAAGATGATGAATTAATGATCTCTGGATCTTTGTACTTGTGATATTTGTCTGTATAAGTATATAAACACACTCATCGTGCTATAAACAGCAACATTTAAAACATAAGCATGATCAGCTTATAGCGTTCCCACTGGGTCACTGGCCAAATGTCTGTAAAAGAGAGTGGACCATAATCCTCTACGTCTGTCCAGTGCGGGTTGGTGGATGTTACGTGTCTTCGATTTTTTTTAAACATTATTGGAACGAAGTTCCTTATCGCGCGTTGCGAAAGGAGGCTAGATGGAAAAAATTAAGACCATAAGTTGGAACGACACTTTTTGCTATAGGTAGTTGTAAGCCGTGCGGCGTACGCGTATTTCTGTCTGTCTCTCTCTCTTTGAACTTCGTTCCATCCGGGTGTCCCTTGACACCTCTCAAGTTTTTTCTTTTATTTCATTGTCCTTTTTCTTCTTTCAGGGAGCAACAATACCAGCCTCAATACAACAGGAGCTTCGCGACTCCCACAAACTCCTGGGCTACGTGGAAGTAGCTCGATGGTTGCTGCTCGCAATAGCTTTAATAGCGGTTATAGCGTCAGCTGTAGCGATCGCTAGAGCCAACGCGCTGCTCTCGTGGCCACGTAACAGCAACTCTGTTAGTTTTATATTAGGGCCCAGCGTTACACAGGTTAATAAAGGAAATTGATAGAGAGATGTGTTTTTTTTTAACTATTCTTTTTCTTATTTCGAGAAATTTAAAAGAATAGCCTGTTAAGTTTGCAGATGATAAACTACGAAACTTCTAAAGCCCCAGTCAGGATGAATGATGTGAACTGCTTGGGAATACAAGAAACTACTTACTTAGAATGGTAGAATGTACTGAAAACCAGCGCTGGGGCTCTGTCTCGTATAGGGTCTTAGCATTATGCTGAGCGATGGCCGTTTTGCGTGAATGTGACGCATGTTTACCCCCAACTTGTTTTTTTTTTGTGTTTTTGTCCTTTTTTTATGCGTCATGTTTGCCGCAAATAAATGCTTTTTCTTTCTTTTTTTTTTTTTACTGACCTGTAACGAAACATTGTTTTATATTATGTCCAAAGAAACATATTTATGCTATTCTATTCTACTTTTTATCGTACAGACACCACACCAGCATTCCAAGCTACAATCTGTCAAATTTCTTTAATAGATTTTCAACTGTATCGCTAAACAATTAGGTTCAAGATTGATTGGGAAAATTTTACAGTTTACAGGTAGCTGGATGTGCTGGCGTCAGTACAAACAGACTCTAAAAATAAAAAATAAACATAATCCGTTTTATTACAAAACAAAATCTAACTTTAGTTCTAGCCTAAATCTTTGAACCAGTATTTGTATTTCGAAGTTTATTTCGAAGACGAGAGTTCTTAATACTAAAATGAAAACTTAGCACCGAACTAAACTGTAGGTAATTTTTGTATAACGAACTGCATTTCTATAACAGTTAGGTTCTTAATTCAATAACTGACGCGGTGGTTTAATAAAAGAAAAACCTTCTTTTGTAATAAAGGAGAATGAGTTAGTTATTACAGCTGTGAATACAGATGCTAACCTAGCTTCCAACTTCGCGAAACACTGAGGCAGTACTTCTATTGATCTATGTAAATGAAACTGCGCTTTGCTAACGAGCAAATGGAAATTAGGAGCTTCCACTTTCTAACTGACCGACTCCTAGGCAATTCAAAAGTACCTAAAAATGGTTTAATGAAAAAAAAGGTTGAGTTTGCGGCAGCAGTAATTTTTTTTTTTTTTTTTGTTATTCTACATTGTGTCCCACTATTGGGCAAATACCTGCCCTTTTTCCTTCCAAACCTCCCTGTCTTGTGCGATCTCTGGCCATCTTGGCCCTGCAAACGTTACCACATCGTCACACCACCTTCGCCGTCGTCTACCTCGACGGCGACGTCTTCCCTCAGGCGTCCAGTGAGTAACGATCTTTGCCCATCTCTCCGGGTGCATTCGTCCCACTCAAGTCCGGCCCGCTCCGTAACTCAAGTAGCGGATGCTGGAGAAAAAACAGCCAGGCTGAAAAGGTTCCATATAAACCCTTAAAAATGAAACACAGCAAATACAAGATCAGCAGTTTATTTTTTATCAATCGCTATCAGAAGCCGTTCCCCGTCCACTGGACTCTTTGTCGCTGTCCATCGGTTCATCCACCTCCATCTTCGGCGTCATCTCGCCGACTGTCTTGATGCAACGAATTGTGTATTTGTTGAAGTCACAACTGGGGACAAAAAGACATGATATTTTTTTATTATAAATTATATTTATATTATATTTATAAATTATATTTTGAGCAGTGGTGGCTCAGTGATAAGGGTCCCGACATACGAGTTGTAGGTCGTTGTTTCGAACCCAAGCAGGCGCATTACTTTGTGTAAATAATTCATCACTACTGTAGGGACTACAGGTAAAACTGCTCTCAAAACGGTGAAGGAAAACATCGTGAAGACACCGGCATGTCCTAAAACCAAAAATTCGAAGACGTGAGACATCTACCAACCCGCACTGGACCTGCGTGGTAGATTATAGCCCATTCTCTCTCGCAGAGAGGAGGTCTGTGTCCCAGCAGTGGGAACATTATAGGCTGATTTATTTATTTTATTTTTGTAAATTGGTTGTAACTAACATTTCTGCACATCACATGTGTACTAAATACTCGTGGTACACATCTGCCGAAGCCTTTGGGGAATACAAACGTGCTATTGATAGAGAGGTCGGTGTTTCCTATAAGACTATTCTGAGAAGAAACACAGTAACAAACTCGCACACAAAGTCCAGATATTATCTTGGTCAGATCATATAACAAAATCCATCAAAAGACCAGATGATCGTTTGATGGATTGATTAGTGACTGAGATCAGTCACATGCACATATCGCGCATATCGTAATACGCAGGTTTACAGCTTTGTAGGTCAAAGCCATTTATCTATCTGTTTAAGCTACCGGCAGATAAATTTATACGAGAAACCATCAGACAGCCATCAATTCGCCGTCTAGTTGGAGATTTATAGAGATGGGTCAAGACGGGTCGGGACGAGTTTGAGATTGTTTCGGTGTTCCTTCTCAGTCGGATAGGAAACCTCAACTAATTTAAAAAAATATCTTGACGTGTAAAAGTGTTTGCTAAAAACCATCATCATCATTTGCCTAGCCTTTTCCCAATTATGTTGGGGTCGGCTTCCAGTCTAACCGGATGCAGCTGAATACCAGTATTTTACATGGAGCGACTGCCTATCTGACCTCCACAACCCAGTTACTGGGTAATACGATACCCCTTGGTAAGACTGGTTGTCAGACTTTCGGGCTTCTGACTACCCGTAACACTGTCAAAGATCCACGAATGACAGCCGGGACCAACGGCTTAACGTGCTTTCCAAGGCACGGAGGGGTCTCAGTATGTAAAGATGGTCACCCATCCACAGACCAACCGCGGCAAGCGTAGTTTAACCTGACCGATCGACCTGTGCGGCTGTCATTATTTAGCCACGGGCCCCTATAAGAAATAATATGAATGAATATTATAATATGGATGAATTCGGATGATTTTTCTTTCTTAATATTTGTACGCCTTATGGCAAAACACAGAGAACCTATGTAAGTGTTGTAACATCTCACACACTGTGTACCTATGTTTACAAATAAAGATTCTGATTCTGATTCTTTTACGGAAAGATCTGAAACATTACAAACTTAGACAGGGATGGGGAAACTTTTTCCTTCGCGTGCCAATATAATACTAACGAAATATATGGCGGGCCAAGTTGTTTCATTTTTGGCTATGTTAATTACTGAAATAAAAATATTGCACAATTATAAAAATATTGCAATTGATTGTTCTATACAAGCTGGCCATTGCCAATGAGAATGAAATTACTAACAATACGAAATATTCTCTTGATTTTGGTTTGATGGTCGCGGGCCGGATTTCAAGCCTTCGCGGGCCGGAGATGGCCCGCGGGCCGTAGTTTCCCCATCCCTGAACTAAGACGTAGGCCATCGATATGTCTACGGCTGCCGCGAAAACGTCCCTCTCTTGTAGTTGAGCACCGTACTCAAATGGTACACGAGCGGCACGTTGTCGATGGCTCCAGTTGCCTGTGCCTTGGACACGTGCCGCTCGCTCGTATGAGCACCAAGGAACCACGTTTTCAATTTTGTAATTTTACGAAGTTTTCTAAATATATTTTATCCATCTCCATGTCTATCTAGGTATTCAAAGATTTTTCCATAAAACTCATACCTACATGGCTTAGGAACCCAATACGAGCACCTTCCTTTAAAATCGCATAACTTTATGAGATAACTACATGTAATATCATATAATCTTAAATTTTGAAATCAGACTGCAGTGTCTGTTATCAATGTTATCAGACAAGATGACGGATTGCTGGCGAGTACATTACTAGTTAACTCACGGCCTTGATTTAGTACTTTGACGTACTTAGTGATAAAACAGCTGATGACGGTCGTTTCACTGCGGTCTGCTTTATTTTCAGAGGGCCTAGCAAGAACACGCGGAGAAAACGTAATTCATCATCTGCCTAGCCTTTTCCCAACTATGTTGGGGTCGGCTTCCAGTCTAACCAGATGCAGCTGAATACCAGTATTTTAAATGGAGCGACTGCCTATTAAATCTGACCTCCACAACCCAGAGTAAACGCAATTACGCAACGTAAATTCAGACTATTCTGAAATTTAAAATACTTGCTACGCACGTTATATGAGGGCTGCTAATTAGGTATGTATCCGGAACTGGCCAGTTACAGAACAATATTAAAAAAGTAATTATAACATTTAAAAAATTGAACTCTTTGGCTGAAGAATACAAGTTGTTTCATGTAACTGTCATTTGTTTTCCTTTATAGCGTCATTTTGAAAATTGCGTGTCTTTATCACCATGGATTTAACTCGTGAAAATTTTCGTGCTATGATTTATTACGATTTTCGGCGAGGGCTAACTCAAAAACAATGCATCGATCAACTCACTTTGACTTTTGGTGACAAAGCACCATCGAAAACTACTCTGTATTTACCGAGTTTAATCGGTCTGTGCTCACGGACATGTGGCTACAGTACCACTAGAGGCTCGTAAAACGGTTAATTCGGAATGGTACACGAGCATTTGTTTGCCAGAAGTCTTTAAAGAAATTAGAAAGAACAAGCGACTACGCAGAATCCTTCTTCATCATGACAATGCTAGCTGCCACACATCGGCCGAGACAACTCGGTATTTGGAAGCTCAAAATATCGAATTAACGGGTCATCCGCCGTACAGCCCTGACTTGGCCCCCAACGACTTCTATTCATTCCCAACCGTGAAGAACAAATTACGTGATCAACGTTTTTGGAGCCGTGAAGAAGCCATTGATGCGTTCAAAATGCACGTTTTGGAGATAGGTACGTCAATCCGAATGGAAAAAGTGCTACGAAAAGTCCAACGTAAGTATGCAAAAGTTCATCGATCATCATGGCGAATATTTTGAAAAGCAATAAAACCATAATAAATGCTATGTTTGTTTCAATTTGTTATTCCGAATACATAAATAGCAGCCTCCGTATTTACTTCATAGTCAGTCTATATTCTTGCCGCTGTTGGAAAATAAGGATCAAAAGTCGTGACGTGACTTAGGAACTGGTAAATTCTTAGACCTTTTAAGAGGCTTTCGTATACGTGTTTTCTTTCAGTACGTTATAAAGACCTTATTACTCCAAACTTTATATCCATTTGCATTGTTCCAAAACATTACAATTTTACTCTTTGAAAGAATATACGATTTTAAGTCTAGTTGATAATACCTACTAGAGCTCTTTGCCGTCAAGAATTTCTTTTTACTTTCTTATTTTTTGCTCATTCTTTGACTACTACGGATGGAAGCAGTTTTGAAAGAGACGCTAGTTAGCATTTTTGATCTCGGTGTAAAATGCAGAAACTAAAACCCCATTTCTTACTTTCTTTCCGTTTTTTAATGGATCAAAACAAGAAAATTTATCTTTTGTTGAGTGCCTTTAAGTATGCCACACATATCTCTATATAGCAGGGACATCGACGTGCATACTGTAACCATGAATTCAGCACATGATTCTAGAGCCGCTAACGAAGAAATTCGAAGATTATCAAAAAAAAAAATCTGATTTTTCATAGAAAACCTACGCGGTCAAAATGTACTGGGGGCCTACTCCGAAGTGCAAAGTGCGAATGTTCGGATCGGACCGACACATGGCCGAACCGAATATTATTGAAAAATGTGAAAAAAGTTCGGATCGGCTCAGTTGGGTCGGGCCCATAGTCAATATTCGAAAGAGTGTAGGATCGGAACCGACTGAACCAAATAGTAACTTCGTAGCAGGAAACGGCCGAACAATCGGCCGATACTACTTCGGAGTAGACCCCCTGAACAGCAATTTTTTTTTTATTAACTTAATAATTGGTTATAAAAAAAGTCAGGTCCAGAATCATGTACTGAATTCATGGAAACAGGTTGGCGTCGATGTCCCTGCCACACCCTATGTTAGAGGAAGATTGAAATTGGCACCTGTTACAGAACAGTTAAAGGGAATCATTTGTCTTGAGCATTTGATGATGAGGGATGAAACGAATGTGACTAAAAGAGTGATGAATAAATGTTGATGAATGGAGAGGGAGAGGAAGGTCAAGGAAAAAAGAACGGATTGTGTGATCCGATATGAAAGACGAAAGAAGTGAGTAATCGTGTGACGATTGGCAGGGGGGAATGGAAGAAAACAAACATGTTGCGCTAACAACAAGTAACACGGACAAGGTCCCACATGATGATGATGATGATGATGAGTGTCTTTGTCACAGTCTTTTAATTTTTAAACTGAACGAAATATTGAAATGTTTAATTTTGCATACACATCAGCTGAGACTCGATTTCTTTTGCTCACGCGATACGGAATCAGCTGGATTTTTATCACGTGCAAATTTAAAGAGTCAACGGAGACGAAACGTGAAGGTTAAGACGACACGTGAAGTTAACATTTTGTAGGTGATGACGTAGCATATTGGGACATGCTGCTAAAATGATGTTGTAACCAATATTTTGTAACAATATTTTGGAACGAAGTTCCTTATCGCGCGTTGCGAAAGGGGGCTAGACGGAAAAAAATTCTTAATTTTTTCCGTCTAGCCCCCTTTCGATGTCTGTTGTGGAGGGGGTATGAAAGCATTGTTGCGTTAAACGTTCAACGCTCCTGGGGAGGGGGAATAGAAAGAGACAGCGAGAGTGGAATAAACAATATGATTTCACCAAAAATTTCCCATTTTCATTTCCACATTACGAAGTTTCACTTCTACCGCGCGGAGGGACTCCACGCACTATTTTTTTTTATAATGACTTAAAATCATGGGTTGTGGAGGTCAGATAGGCAGTCACTCCATGTAATATACTGGTATTCAGCTGCATCCGAAAGACTATGATGACTCTTAAAATCAGTCAATAATTTTTTTGCTGCGTATCTTCGTTTCGGATGGGCTGTCAATAAGTTTTTGCAATAGGTTTAACAATGCCTATTCATACACGAATTCGCAGGGTTGGCATTGAACTGTTACGACTTAGAGGCCAGAGACAATAGCATATTGCACTGCAGTTTAGCCTTGAACTTTGAGAGGTACTCAACTAACACATAGTGAAACTTTATACCCTTGATGTAAATATAGAATTTGAATATCTTCAATCTAGCTACCAGGTTTTTTTTTTTGTTCCGCCTATACAGTCCCAGTGCCAGGCAAAGGCCTCCTCCCAGGCCCTTCCAGGAACTAATTTCCCGCGCCACCTCGAACCACCAACCAACCTTCGCGGTAAGCGTCCAGGTCATCTCGCCACCGCTTTCTGGGCCGACCTCGGCAGCGCCGTCTATCTTCAGGCACCCATAGTAGGAAGACTTTTGCCCAGCGGTCATCCAGCATACGGCTGATGTGACTCGCCCAATTCCATTTGACAGCCTACTTGCCCACGTCTATTACCCGTTTTGGAACGCAGCGTGGTGTTCCGAATTCTGTCCTGTCTCTTTTTACACCCAGTATGCTACGTTCCATCGTCATCACCAGGAAATACAGCGTAAAAAGAAATATGAAGTCGGTATTCAACAACGAGTCTATACAAGCTGTTGTTTTGCATTAACGTCCAATTTCAGGAGGCTGTTATGAAAGACATAAATAATCAAATAAAATTAAGATCACTGGTACGAGTAAATAATGAATACATACTTGTTTTGTTAGTTATTTAAGTTTGACAGTATTTCAGAATACACCACTTTGAAAGAACAGAATCGCGTTATGGTATCGTATAAGCGGCCGCGTTTTTATGTTTGTGTAAAATGGCAGTTACAGTGCGGTCTCACACAGCCGCGTTTTAAAATGCGTGTCCCACACATGCCGATTTCCAAACATTTGAAACAATAATACCTACTTATTTTATTATTGATTCGTGTCGAGAATCAGTAGCATAGTTACCTCTTTGAATTTGCGAGGATGATTTGACACCAGAAGGCGTATTCTCGTAATTTAAAACGTTAAAAATCTAGTCGCAGTCTCAAACAAATGTCAAAAACATGTCAAAATGTAGGGAAATTTGAGGTAGGTATTTTTGACAGCTTGAAACTGAGATCAGACTGTGAACGTTTTTAAAATTACGAGAATTGCCCCTCTGATGTCTTGGTTACGCAATAAAATACGCCACCCGTCTGTCGTATGTGACGTCATTTTCAACTCGGTTCCGAGTAATTTTTCACGTTCAGGGGCAAAAAGTCCAATTCTCAAAATGTCCAACGGTGTCAAAATGTCCAACGGTATCAAAATGTCCAACGGTGTCAAAATGTCCAAATACCCAAAATGCCCAATGGTCACACGGAGATAAAAAATATTGACAATTACGCGAACAATTTATCTTTAACACTCGTAAACAGGGTTTTATGAGAGATGGCAATAGTTTTTTATTATTATTATTTAGATAGCCCTAAAGCCCTTTTGATATGCTTACAGGCAGCCGGCAAAGGGTGAAACTGGGTGAAATCAGTGAAATCTTACTACACCACAACTGCCGTCCGCTGTCAGCGAACCACCCAGCAGCCTGAACATGTGCAAAGACGATAACTCGAAATAGTCAAAAATTTTTTTTTTAAGCAAATTGAGAACCCACGTCAACTTGCCGTGTTATTCCCATTTTATACAACTGTCTAAGAATGACAGTTGTGATCTGAATATGCGGTCGATTTGAATTGGTAATCTATTTGCTTAACAATTTCCCTGACTTATCATTTCACCCGTATAAGTTACGATCCCGTAGGAATATCGGGATAAAAAGTATCCTTTATGTTAATCCTGGTTATAAACTATCTGTGTGCCAAATTACATCCAAATCCGTTCAATAGTTTTTGCGTGTAAGAGTAACAAACATCCATCCATCCATTCTCACCAAATTTTCGCGTTTATAAGATTAGTAAGAAGTAGAATATAGTAGGATTCAAATTAAAAAAAAAACACTACTTACATCTTACTAATCTGCGAGTACTTAACAGTGAGTACTTTCTCTAAGGCCAGTAACACACTGGGCGGGAATTTCCTCCTCTTCACGGTCACTAGGGCCTTCACCCATAGTAGCAGATGTTCTAAATGCCTGCTGTCTTCAAGTAAACGGGCTATTGAGTTCAGTAGGCGGTCTGCGTAGTCATCGTCAAGGGTGGCTATTGTTAGGTTTACTGTGGGAGAAAATAAAGTTATTTAGTTTTACTCGTAACATGAAATTCATTATCAAATAGAAATACTTAAATATCATCATCTGCCTAGCCTTTTCCCAACTATGTTGGTGTCGGCTTCCAGTCTAACCGGATGCAGCTGAGTAGCAGTATTTTACATGGAGCGACTGCCTATCTGACCTCTACAACCCAGTGACTGGGTAATAGGATACCCCTTGGTAAGACTGGTTGTCAGACTTTCGGACTAAATACTTAAATGTATGTGCAGTAAAAGAATTTAAAAGGTTAAACACATTTTACGTGCATAGTACAGTCATGTAAGTATTGACGTATAAGTCTTATCTTATACAAGCTTTGTATAAGATGAGACCTATGTTCGTATGTTTCCAGTTACAAAAAAAGTAATCCATTTTTCAACACTTGCTGCCATCGGCATCGGATGAAGCTGAAACTTTACATACCTATGTAACTTCAGTGACAATTCAATAATATGGTACTACTAGCAGCGCCCCGCGGTTTCACCTGCATAAGTGTCGATCCCGTGGGAATATCGGAATAAAAGTATCCTATGTGTTATTCTGATGTACAAGCTATAGTACTGTAAAGTTTCATCAAAATCCGTTTAGTAGTTTTTGCGTGAGAGTAAAAACATCCATCCATCCATCCATGCTCAAAAACTTTTTGCGTTTATAATATTATTAGCATAGGATTTGTCTTGACGTTATTACAATAAGGGCTGATTTTTCCAACGCCAGATAATTTTATCCAATTAATCATTTTGAATATTTGACAGTTCTTCCACACAAAATCTAAAGGATGTCAATTTTATAATATTAATACCCACTTCCCTCCTCCCCTTTATTCCACGAATAAAAATTATCTGTCGATAGAAAGATCTGCCCTAAGTATGTAGCTGTCACTCTATAGCAGTGGTTCCCAACCAGTGGTCCGTGGACCACCAGTGGTCCGCAGAAGCTAAAATGTGGTCCGCGAACGATTTTAAATTTAGCGGGCGGTGAGCCGTTGGTCGCCGAGCAGTGAGTGAGAAGAGCGCGGGTGGAGGGGGCGGTACGTCGGGCCGCCGTATGTAATTCCTATTAAGTTTTTAATGAAAGTTTCAGTTGGATTATTACAGTTTATTTTTATTATACCTACATAGTGGTCCCTGCTAACAAGAATAATATAAAAGTGGTCCCTGACCAAGAAAAGGTTGGGGACCCCTGCTCTATAGAGATATACTTACTGTCATTGGCCGGAACAGCCTCCACACACTGCTGTATGACAGTGTGCTCGTTCAGTTGTAAGGCGGCGACTAGAGCGGAGCCCCATGCTTCTTGAAGCAATAACTGTTTCACTGCGTATGGTGTTGAGCTAGCTTCAAGACGGTATGGCCTGTTGATGTATGAGGTCATTAGAATAATATTTAAATAAAACGAAATACTACAATTAGAACCAACGAAGACCCTGTTCATAAGACAAAAATCTCTCTTTACAACCTTTCACAAGCTAACAAGCGACGACACAGGTTTTTGAAAACTAGGTAATGTCTGTGAGCCTCTAAGAATCGCGTAAAGAAATACCTATTAGGTAAAATTAATTAAACAAATGTTGATAAACAACAACTCACCTGAACGTGCCATCAATGCCTGCATTCTGGCTGTATATCAGTAGACCTTCCGTAGCGGCGACTGCGAAACTGTCTCCAGTTGGAGAGAACCTCACGCAATGGACTCGCACCTAAGGTTTGTAGAACAAGTATTTTAATAATGTTGATGATGTAAAAGTTAGAGAAGTGTATTCCAAGTTCCTGCACGTTATTTACTGTTTTCGGGAGGCTGGTAATCTGTGTGGCAAGTTTTTCTAGTGCAAATATCTCCTACAAAAGATTTATCAGCAATTGTGATCTATTCATATTTTTGGGCGTTGTGGAAGAGAAATAAATGTTTGTTTTACTATTTTGGTAACACCACAGAACATTATTGGTTTTAAATTTAAACTACTTACCTCTGGCTTAACCCTCCTGTCAGCCATATCCCCCTCCTTAACTCCAGGAAGCCGCACATTGACGTCACCTCCTTCCAAGTCGCCTCGCTCTTCAACCAGCGCCATGTTGCCGAACTCTGTCATCAGTCGCCGGTTTATGAAGTCCTGGTAAAAGAAAGATTATAACTTTTATCTTCGAAAATGTTAGCACATGGGCCTATCCCAGATTATATGCTAATAAGACATATGATTATGAAGTACGAGCTGGTGTCCGCAACTCCACGTCAATACGCGTATTTTGCGTACGGTTTTTTTTTATATGATTAATCGTAAAAAGTTTTTGAGAAAAATCTTAAAAACGTTGTTATAATGGGCACACGTTTTATTTATTTATTTATTTTAGTACAATGAAGGTTAGTGCAATTTTAAGAGAGCAGAAGGCCAATTCTCGTAATTTAAAACGTTCAAAATCTAGTCGCAGTCTCATCTCAGCGACAAACAAATGTCAAAAACTTGTCAAAATGTAGAGAAATTAGAGGAATTTTTGACAGATTGGGACTGAGATCAGACTGTGAACGTTCTTAAAATTACGAGAATTGCCCCTTTTTTTTTTTTTTTTTTGAGGATGGGAAATCATCAAATGACTCCTCCCGCTCTGGGTGGAGCAGAAGGGAGTGTCAGACTTTTACTGACTAAAACCCACCCGTGTTCCTTCCTTAGCCCTTTATGTTCCAGGGCAGCGGTAAACCCTTTCGGATGGTCCCGCTACCCGAGAATTGCCCCTCTGATTATGATAAATGAAATTCTAAGAAGCCTATTTTTTAAAGTCATTATTTGCATTTTTTCTTAAATAGAATATTACTCCAAATAATATTAATTCCGCATACTCACATTAACAGCATCCAAAGATCTATTCTGCGTGATAACGAACTTCTTTATAAGTATAGATTCCCTCACACTGTACAGACAGACGTGTTTCGAGTTCCCGCCGCCCAATATGCACGAACCATCGGCTGAGTAGCATATAGTTGTGAAAGCTCTGTGAAAATGTTTGATATTTAGTCATCATCATAACCTCTAAGGCTGAGATCTACTTTGCTAAGTAGCAAGCGTCTCATACGAATATTAACGTTATACGCATGTAAATAATGTTCAGATTCATATGTGGGATGTGATCAAGGGTTTCATACTATGAACCCTATTTTCATGCAAATAATATTCATAAACCTACAGGCTAATAAAATCGAGCATCAGTAACTTTATTCAAATAAGGTTAATTTTCGTATGAATCGCTATTGAAACTAACTTGAGTAATGTCTAATTACGCTTTATAGATCTCAGCCGACTAAGGTTATTTATTTTTGACTTTATTTTAGGGAACGTAATGTTCATATTTGTTGGGCAGTGACAACCGAGCTGCACTGCGCCTCACCAGATTTGTGTGCCAGCCCTCAGAGGGACGACTACTTTAGATACCTATGTATAGTCGCTATACTTACCACTTTCGACAACAGTACCCTATAAATTGAAGATTCACTAAGGTTAGATCTATTTAACTGTCACATTCATAAATAGATCTCATCGTTTTATGACGTGTAAGTGACATTAATCCTAAGGGTGGTAAAGCAATTACGAGGCCGACTATACGACCGGACAAACTAAACCTTGTGACCGGATTTGTTGTACTATTACACGAGGATGCTTAGGTAACACTCACTTAGTCTTCAGCATCTTTTCAGGCGTGATAAGATCAGTTTCAGCTCTTCCCGACCCGAGGTCGTTCCTGCCTTCAATGCTGCCCGTCTGGTCGCCAGTTGTGGTGTTGAAGAATGTTATGTTGCCATCTAAAGATGATACTGCTATCTGCAAAAAGAAGGTAGAGAAGGCGATAGAAGATAATAAATATAATTTTAATTATTTCACTACAAACGTCACACAGACATAATTTGAGATATTATTGGCGTAAAAGGGAGGGGGTTTTTGCTCAGCAGTTTGTGGGAAAAGCCTGCAAACGGTTCATATAATCTCTGATCAATATAATAAACAAAACGTATGTACTACTACAATCTGTCAAATTTCTTTAATAGATTTTCAACTTTATCGCTAAAGCATTAAGGTTCAAGGTTGATTGGGAAAATTTGACAGTTTCGGGTAGCTTGACCTGCTGGCGTCTGTACACATTTTTTTACAGCCTAAATGATAAAACTTCGTGTTACAACGTTTTGTGTGTGCACAAAACGTAACACGAAGTTTTATCACACTTAATTTTTTTTTTACACACACCTAATTTATCAAACCGTTTTTAACACATAATCAGCCTATAACGTTCCCAATGCTGGGACACATGCCTCCTCTCTGTGAGAGGGAATGGGCCGTAATCCACCACACGGGCCCGGTTCGGGTTGGTACGTTTTGTGCATTATATGCCAATCTAACGAGTTTACAGGGTTTACCCAAAAAAGAACATGTAAAAATCCAGAACATTAAAAAAATTATGACGAACGCGGGCGAAGCAAAAAGTATGTGTAAGCATGCGGCTGTTTGTAGTGTTGCCAAATTCCACAGGAATACTACATGAGTTGTACGTGTATTTAATTAAAAAGAAGTAGTAAAACTTACCTCTTCGCCGTCAGGTCTAAACGCAACTTGCAGACCGTCTGACGTAAGCTGCACCGTCTCACAATCGGCACTGGTTTCGATACAGTTCCATATCTTAACGGTCTTGTCCCAACTGGCCGACACGAGGCGCGAGCTGGCGAGTGTCGGACTGAAGGTCACGCAGGATACTGGCGCTTCATGGCCTCCTAGTACCTGAGGAAGGAATTGTTGATTAGTTAAAAATTTGCTGGTTTGGTAAAGTAAGATTTTTTGTAGTTAATTTAAAATCTGCGCAAACCTGAAACCTAGTACCTGCGCAAATTAGTGGCAAAGATACAGAGACGAAACTTAGCATAAATTTAGGCTTCGATCTATCAAACTCAGTGCATATTGTCGTGATTTTGACAGACCGTTGCGTAACCTTACGCTAAGTTGTCTCTGTGTATATCAGCCCAAACTGCCCAAACTTAATCCCGTATTACAGAGCCTCACTCAAGACTCAATCATTACTTCAAGCTAGTTTCAACAAATCTAATGGCTCTAAACTAGTTTTAAGTAATGCACGGGCCTTAGACTCTGCCGAAACTGATCATAAAGTTTAGCCGAATTATTATTCTTATTAGACTACAAAACCACGACATACTCACATCCAAAAGCTTGCCAAACTTGATAGACCACAAGAATATCTCGAAGACGTCCTGTCCGCCCGCCGCACACAACTCACTGCTCGCGTCTAAGGCGACGCAACTGAACTGTACCAGGCTTGGAGATGTCAGGGTACGGAAGTTACGGTATCTGGAAATGATGTGTTATGTTTAGTGGGGTATGGTTGGGTTTTGATTGGCGAGGTAAGTAAGTTTTTCGGCGAGTTTGTCATGGTTGCATCGATTCACGTCAGATTTTTTCTGTCGGTAAAATAAATACGACTCGGATATGAGTTTCATATCGAAAGGAGTTTAGTATGACGGGTATAATCACCCGCTTGACGAATGCAGGTGTTTTAGGGACTAACCACACTTATTCAGCGCTGTTCAGCTTTTGTCCATAGAAAACAACAATTTTGTATGGAATGCGTACGCGGTCGTAAAGCTGAACGGATGCGTACGCATTCCCTACAAAATCGATGTTTTCGATGAAGTGTGGTTAGTCCCGTAATCTTCACCCAGTATATTTTTTAGAAATTCTCTAAGTAGTTTTTAATTTTTTTGTGGAGTGAAATTCGAATAATGGATATCTTTAAACCAGCTATGGACATTTTCAACACTCTCCAGCTAAAAACAAAATTCAAAATTCTATGTCCCTACGGTCTAACATGTAGCCGAAATAAGTCTCCTAGCACCGATTTACAGCCTTTTATTACTGCTATTACAAATCCTATTTATATTACAGATATAAAACAATTAAGACTGCTTCAACTGTATGTACTAGGAGTTAATTCACACGGGCCGCATTTTGTATAGTTAGTCTTGGTTGTTCATAAAACTTGTAAGTTATTACTAGTAATTTTATTTTTCTAAGCTATTCTAACTATAACTACACTATTGTATAAGGTATGGTAAGCCTGTGATGCCGTACGCAAAATACGCGCATTGTCGTGGAGTTGCGGACACCAGCCCGCTGTACCTAAGCCTGTAATGATAGTTATATGTGTTTTTAAAATAAATAAAAAATCAACTCACCTAGTCAAATCATAGCACCTAACTGTGCCATCCAAACTGGCCGACACAAAGAACTTCTTATTAGCGCTAAAAGTGATACTCGTCACCGTAGACTTATGTTCATTGAAGGTCACAAAACAGAAGCCATTGGTCGTGTTCCATACTTTGACCTTTCCGTCATAACCTCCTGTTACAATGTATAGTCCGTCTGGGGAGTAGGCAAGGCAGGTCATGTCTAGGGAGTGACCTTGTTGCTTCATTACGTATTGTTCACCTGAAAATATGGATTTTAAGTTAAGGGAGTAAGGTTGCAAGTTGATTGACTGTTATTTAAAAATGATATGGTTTGTGCTCGTTTTTTGCCATTGGAAATGGAGCTTTATGTTTTAAACACCTGTAAGACACAGATAAAAATTTGATTCACCACAAACCACACGATCATGCAACGAAAATATTCAAAACAGCGAAGACTAAGACAAATTCCATTGAAATAAATTTAAAAAATATGTCATCAGCTAATTCTGGTAAATGAGCCCTTCGCATTGACGTATCAATCAAATGTGGAAGTGAACTTGATTGTAAAAAATTAAGTTCATTTTTAATCGAATGAATGGATGAATATTAAACGTTTTATTGAACTTTACACTAAATTAGTTTCACTTACTCTGCCACTCCCAAACCAGCAGTTGTCCGATGTTAGGACAGCCGAACGCTATCCAATCCCCGGGAGATGATATGGCTATACTGCTGATCCTATGTTCTGATATGCTCAGTGTGTGGATGAGATTCACATCTGGCATCTCGTGAAGGAAGAATATGCCAGTTGAGAAACCTGGAAATGAGAATTTTAATATGATTTTACCAAAGAAAAGAAACGTCTTTTTGTGGCCCTAATAAATGAATATCTTTCTCAAAAATTCGTCAGAAACAAATAAGTAAATATTCCATTCACTTTTCGTCATCGGCAAAAACTCGTCAGAAACCAAAATAAATATTCCATTCTAAAATTGAATCTGCCTTATTACAAAAACTGGCTGCTTGATGGTTTATAAAACCTTGTTTTGTATTATGACTTACTAAGAAGTAAGTGAAAATAGCCTGAATAGTTAATGTAGACAAGGAGAATAAAGTCTTTAGTAATAAATGAATGAGTAACTATTACTAACGTCCTTGCAATTTTCGAAAAAAAGGTTCTTTGCCTCGCAGTCAGACATTTACAGGTTAGGCCCCTCGCCCACGGCGACTTTTTGTAGCGATGCTGTCGCGCGTTCGTATCGATACAGTCGCGATGCGGTCGCTAGGTGTTTACCCTCGCCCACACCACGATTCTCAGTCGTGATGCAAACGCGATACTGTCGCGCCTTTGTTCTCTCCCCGATGTCGTCCGACACGGTCGCGCGTTTGCATCGATAGAGTCGCGATGCTGTAGCGCGTTGGCATCGCTTCTGTAGCGCGTTGCAAATGCGACCAACGCGCGTTTATGAAACGCGCGACAGCATCGCTACAAAAAGTCGCCGTGGGCTAGGGGCCTGAATGTTATTATGAGAAAGAGGAAAATAATAATTATTTCATCAATACATACCTGTGACCAACATCTTAGTATCCTTATGATACTGCGCGGCAGTAAGCTTGACCTTATGATGCGCTCTCCGTATATCATCTCCTATGTAATGCCGGCCTAACTTTTTATATAGTAGTTTCTTACTGTCTTCCGTTTTGATTTCTTTTTCTGCATGATCTGGTTCATTGTCACTTTCCTGGAAATTAAATATTTTGTTCATTAAAGACACAGTTCATTACAGTCACATTCCGAAAGCTATGTTCAAGTTCTATGTAAAAGGCGACGAGCCTATTAACCGGGCATAAATCAAAAAAGATTGCTACTGAGAAATTCCTGGTAGAAAACAGAATATCACTTAGGGAATTAATGATGTGAATATTAAATTAAAATTTGTCTAAGTGTATTTTTGACATATTCTATGTGTATTATTAAAATTTGTCTATTTGTATTTTTGACATATATAATTAATTATAAAAAGAGTATATAATTAATTATATAATGATTATAATATATATACAATTATACATATTATAAAAAGAGTGATAATATTAATGAATCTTAATGTATATTGAGATGAGTGATAGTATTAATTATTTATAATGTATTTTGGCATGAGTAATATTAAGTGATAATAATTTATTTTGACATAAATAATTATATTAATGATAAAATTGATTTTGAATGACTACTAGATATTGTACACCCTAGATATTGTACTAGATATTGTTACAAATGAATGATAATACAATGAATGAATGATATATTTATTTGCAAGAATATAGGTAGGTAACATAAGTTCATAAGAACTTTGGGTTTCACTATATTCGGCATTTCTGCCGTGCAAATATTTAGATTTTATATCTTGGTTATACTTATTGCATGCAGTACACATTTAGTAATTATCAATAACATAAAATACTAACAATAATTTCATAATTTTGGATGACAATGCAATTAATAAAATTAAAGTAAATACAATTCTAGTCATGTAAAATAATAATTTATATTAAAAATAGCTATCAATAATAATGATGTCATGTCAAAAAAAATGAAAATGTTTCAATATTACTTATAATTATAAGTAATGTAAATATGTAGATGTCATAATAATTATAATAAATAAGTTTTATATTTTATAGTCAAAATAATCATTGATGGAATAAAAACACCTCTCACACGGTTGTGTGAGAGATACTGGTTAATTATATAGCTTTCTATTAGATTCTAAATCTGTAGCACTTCTAGATCTTTCGGCTAAGTGATTATATATTTTCACCGCCATGGTATAACAATTTTTGTTGCATACTTTAAGTCTATTACGCGGGACTACTAGTGGTTTTTGTACAATTTTCCTCTTTGACATAGCCTTGTCATCTTTTTCAAAAAGCGAGTACCTAGTTGTTTCTTACAAATCGAATCGAATTCGATATAGTATTATGGTAAGAACTACTTTTCCACCTGTAGCAAACAATAAATGAATTTGAATTTGTATGTGGGGATCAAACTCAGCAACACCACTAGACCACCAAGGCAATGAACTCATATTTTCAACATTAATTAAAGTGAAACTCATACAAATATATAAAATAGTACTCACATACTCCTTATCCTTCTCAATAACTGCCTTCTCATCAACCTCATCCTCACTTTCTTCATCCTTTACCATCTTACGTTTCTTGCGGTGAGATATCTGAACATCGGACACCACCAGATCATCAATATCAATGTTAGCCTCCCACAAACAAATCTGACCATTCCTGCTGACAGTTATCAAGTCCAAACTCTTCTTCTCAAAGAAAACTCCTACTATCTTATCCGTATGACCGCTGAGGGAATACATGCTTAGGTTGTCTAAGTAATCTATGGTATAGATTTTAGTGGTTGTGTCTTTGGAACCAACTGCCAGGAGTTTGGAGCAAGGAGACCAGTCCAGGCAGGTTACTTCGTCTCTGGCTTTCTTGAAGACTCGTTTCATGACAAATGAGCGGAATTCTCCGGTGAATGTGCATGGTGCAGTCATTATGAATACTGGAATAGAATAAATACAACAATTAAATTTACTGACTTTAAGTGCTTTATTGGTTTGTCAATTGTCACATTGTAGACTTAAGATATTCCACCTAAAAAAAGCTTTTTAGTGAAGAATTTGTCATTATAAAACCATCACATAAGTATGTAGTTTAGTTTTTTGTTTACCTACTGATGTTAGAATATTCTTTTATTTGTTTTCTTATTGGAGGTATGTTGTAATGATTGCTTTTAATTTTGACGATCTTTGTTTGTTAACCAACTACAACAACAATCCATACAAATATTATAAATTCGAAAGTAACTCTGTCAGTAAGTAACTGTTTTCACGCCATAAACACTGAACATCCTGGGGAGAACATAGGCTACTTTTGTCGCGGCAGCACATTCCCGTACGATAATTTCCTACATCCACGCGGGCGAAGCGGCGGACAGAAGCTAGTAAACAATATTATCACTATACCTATATCATCACAGCAAGCTGCAAAGTATTTGCCGTCCGGACTAAACTTGACGGCATTCACCTGTTGCTTGAACTTGTACTTGTGTATTACTGTGCATGTCAGTAGACTGATCATCTGGGCCTCACCCTCTAGAAAATACAAATATGTGTGTTAGATACAAGCTTTTATGTTTGATGGGAGTATATTGTAATAGCTTTGCTTACTTATTGTAATTAAGGTTTGTTAACATAAGATTTACAGAAATAAAATGGGAATATTGATAACAGTTTCATTTTGATAACAATGTTTTTATTTTTTTGTGAAAAATGGTTACTTTCATTACATCCAATAATAATAATATGTCCAATTCTTATCGGGTCTATATTATTGATAAGAGCTGGCATGGGAAATATTTCCAATGCCAGCTTAACATTTTCAAGGGCACTATACGGCTACCGTGTTCAAAACAATAAAGCTTCTATTGTCTCGTATACTGTGTCTGAACCTGTTAAGTCACCAAGTCAGCAAAAGAATGACTTTTTACATTTCCAAATTCCATACAAAATATAGGATAGTCCACACTATGAAATGCTATACATACTTTCATTGACTGCCAACAAAGTAGATCCATTGGGTGACACATCAACCGCTGTGTAGTTGTAGTAGCTCTCGAATGAAAGTGTGTTGCTTTTGTTTCTAAAATAAATAAATTATAACAATTAGTCAGTTGTTTTTATTAATGACTAGCTGACTCGACTAACGTTGTCTTGTCCCATAGAAAATGCACTTTCAGCTTTTCCCAGCAACTTTTTAAAAATTTTTTTCCATGAAAACATAATTTGGATTGTTATGATAATTTTTTAAACAAACATGTACCACGTCGGTCCAACTATTCTGAAGTAATACGCTTACCAACTAACAGCATTTCATTATTACTTCTAAATAACGTATCTGAAAAGTAAAAGATTATTCTCATTTTTATACTTACTGTTTCAAGTTATATACAGTTATTTTGTTTCCTACAGGGCTTATGACACAGTTTCCATCACCAGTGAACAAGATATCACCTCTCCGGTAAACTGTACCCAGTAAATTTTGGAACTGAAACATTCAGAAAGGTTATGTTTAGAAACACCAGAATGTTATTTAAACTGTTTTGAAAGCATTCGGCTTAGAAATTTACTGAAAACATGAAGTTACATGTTTATTGAATTTAATTTTGGCAGTTTTATTGAACAGAGATTCTCTGAAAGAGAGTCTCTTTCTATTAAAATTTTGTAAACAAAGACCTTAGCAAGTGTAAACCTACAAACAAATATTTTCTTATTACCTTGTAATGAAACTTCATTTTGATGACTGGGGACTAATTTCGTTTATGTTAGTTAAATTTATTATTTTAATTACACATACTTTTTCCCTTATATTTTTTAAATAATATTTACGCAAACGAAACCAAAACTTTACAGAAGCATGGGCAGCCCGGCCGCTCGCAACGTGAAGTTTTTGACATTGACATAACCGACACTGACAGAAGAGACTAACAACTAGCGGTGGAAACTGATGTCTAAAATATCGCTATTTACAGCATCAAAGCGAGAAAGCATTATACAATTTGCCACAAAAGAAAAAGAGAAAACATTTATTCAAAATCACGTGATAGTACAAACTACATTCCCAAAATCGGATACAATACGCAATAGTCCGCGATAACCGGTGGATTTTCAAAACGAATATAACATTAACTTGGACATGTATCCAAATATTTTAAAGTTACGAAGTTTTTTGACAGATAAATGATGCCTGACGCATAAATTATGATTTCTTCTATAATTTCCCTAATTTAATTTCCCTGTACCCGGGATTACAAACTATACATAGATAAACTCACGCTTTCTACCCATAGGGGTAAGCAGAAACCCGGTTGGGTTCTGTGGTTTCTGCTGCCTACCAGGCTTAGCAGGTTTGCTACGATCCTCTTAAAGGCCTACTTACGTACCTATGTATGTACGGACGCCAGCAGGTCAACCTACCCGAAACTGTCAGATTTTCCCAATCAACATTGAACCTAATGGTATAGCAATAAAGTCGAAAATCTATTAAAGAAATCTGACAGATTGTAGTAGCTTGATGTGCTGGCGTCTGTACACACGGCTACACGTCAATCTATACAAAACCAGTTTCTCTTGGCCTCACTTTGTATGATATTTTCTCACAATGAACGGTCAGCCAATACTGGTTTTGCATAGCTTGATGTGTAGCCGTGTGTACAAACTATACTTTTCATCTAAGTATAACATATATATCGTAACTTTTTAACCTGTTTCACTGTCCCATTTATTTCAATCAGGTTTTTATTTCAATTAAACCACCTACGGTCTTTAGAATGGAGAAGGAGTCAGCTAATCAGTGAGGCTATTGCCCTTTCCAATGCCAAACTTACGTCTAGAGAGAACGTAAAGACGCCAACAAACAAGCTCAAATCTGTAAAATTTCTTTAATAAATTTTCAACTTTATCGTTAGAGTATTAAGGTTCAAGGTTGATTAGGAAAATTTTACAGTTTCGGGTAGCTTGACCTGTTGGCGTCTGTACATGTATATCCAACTTCATACAAGCACCTGGGCGTCTTATGCGGTGTGTTGTATGTGGTTGTATGCGTCGCTTAATCTAGCTAGCGTGTACATATTTTATCACGGAATGACCTAGTTATCTCATACAGCTCATGGTCATGTTAGCTCAATAGAAGAGAATAAAAGTACAATTTCAAAGGAAACACCAGACCGCAAGACGGCAACTGTTACTGAGGCTCTTGTCTGGCAAACGGAACAACTGCAGCAGAAGGAACAGTACTCAGTGAGCAGTAGTGTAACTATTATGTATGGTTCAAAGTGAGGCGGTTAGTTCTTAGTCAGGCCCGGAGCGGAGGTCTGCTAATCCAACAACGCACCCGCTTAGGGCGCATTGTTGGCTTAGCAGACCTCCGCTCAGCCTCACGCAGCCCCTCACGCACGCACGCACGCGCGTACGCAGAGCCTCAGTCAGCGAGAGGATTTCAGGATAACATATAAAGTTAAAAAGATTCCGAGGGGCCTCACGCGTCCAAAGTTTATAGGTTTCCTCAACTCATTAAAATATTTAGATATTACCTACCATTCATAAGTATGAATGGTCAAAAGCAAATTTAACCAAGCCAATTTGAGGTTAGGTGCTAAAAATATTGAACTTGCTGCACTCGCTTTTCTAGACCAGTTTCTCTTAATTTTTTGTAGTAAGTACGTAAACATGATAATGATTATGAATTAATCCCAAAAATAGCATAGCGTAATACTAGATATTTTATGGGGGACACTTTGTTAACTGACCATGCAAAAAAACCACTGATTTGCGGTTAACTGTACAATTCCAAAGAAAGAAGACAAAGAAAAGTAGTTGTAAAAATAGGTTATAAATAATAACATCTTTAATTTCAAAACAATACTTTACTGTGGAGTCTCGGTGTTTTGGTTCGAAACTTCAAAAAGACAACTAACCAATTATGATAGGCTCAATAAATAAGGAACATAGTAAAACACTGATTAGAGATATATTATGATTATTAAAATTAGTAGTTTGATGTAATTTTCTAAAATAAAACCAACTTGAAATACCGTTAAAATATTACTAAATAGTAGGTTTCAAAACATAGTAACATTATAACTTAATCAATACAGAATTAATTTTAAGTTTCAAGTTAATATTTTTCTTTTAAGCCTAATTAATTAATGAAACAAACTTTTATGATTATTAATAACTTAATTTTTAAATACTACATTTTGGTATTATGCCTTATATAGAAAAAAATTAACCAGTTAAAAGTATTGAAACAATCAAACAGTACATGCGCACAAGAAAAGTGCTGGCCAGCGATCCACATCAATGATCTACGTCATAACGCAGCCAAATCTTTAGCTCAGGATTGGCTGCGCATTTCGGAAGTGACGTATCAAAACCAATCAGAACTTAGGTCATATCGAGCACTGCCTTGAACATCAATCGTCATATGACCCATTCTATCGAGTCTGCAAAGCTTGAGCCATATTTGTCTGTGCAAAAGTAGTTCCGTGGAGTGAGTGTGTGCAGATAGTCATCACAGTTTTTGGGACCTGTAAATACTCCCTCAATAAACCTACAAAATGGCGGAAAACCCAATCTACGGACCTTTCTTTGGAGTTATGGGGGCGGCGTCTGCTATCATCTTTAGCGGTATGTATTTTGTGGTCCATTATCGTACAAATGGCTGTCTTGAATGTTATCGATCTCCCTAAATGGGTTACAGGATTTCAAAAGTTAGTGTTAAAATGTCAGGAATGCTTGTGGTAAACATTTTAGACGATCTTGCTTTAGTATTCTCGTTCGAATCTGGTTATTTTAGGAGCACTAATTATAGTAGTAGCCGCACCTTGCGCTTTACGTTATCCCTATGTAAAATTATATAGATATGCATGACGAAATGATTCGATTGTAGCAGTATTTTGCGGAAAAGGGGTGGTTTTCAGGGCGTTGTTTTCGGGAACAAAAATGTGAATCATTTGTCATGTGATTAATTGGTGGTCTTTCGGTTGGCAGCACTGTTGAAGTGGCTGCATCGGCAACAAAAGAGTTCGAATGCATAATGATTACTACTTGATTACTCTTTTTGGTGTCAACTACTCTGAAATTTTGAGCATGTGATTGTTTTGTATGTTTATAGAAAAAAAATTATTCACGGGAAAATCCCTTTACCACCCATTTGATGATACATGGAATCAGTAATGAGGAATTCCACAATTAACATTCAATAACTTGAATATTGTGGAATACAATGAATTTCATACATAATTGTGTCAAGCCTTAGTTCAATACAACTAAGTTAGTTCTTAACAGTCTGGATAGGCTGATAGTAATGTACAGGAAAAACCTAGCATTACAAGGAAATAAATGAAAAATCTATGGTGTTATTCATCACATGACCAACCTATCAATCATGTGATTGAGTCAGCTGTTCATTCATGTAGTAACTTTACTACAATATACCATTACTACTTTTGCCAATTACATTCATCACAAGACTGATCCTAACAATGCAAAATAACCAAAAAGTACTTTTAAAAAAAAAACTGGATTTCAAGTCATCACATGACTGCTCAAGTACAAGAAGTACTGTTTAAGAAATTCTCAGATAAGTATTACGGATCCAATCAACACTATTACAAGTACAATGCCGGTAACAATGGAAAACCGACTGATTCAAATTCAAATACAAAATTCATTAGGACAGTATTCATTATTAAATCGTGAAGGATTGAATCACATGACTCCTTGTGTACTTAACAGTAAGGTTATGTCATGTGAATGAAAAAGACTACAACTTGTATCAAAGAGGTTCTATTACATGCTTCTATTTTGTCTATGTTCTGATGTACAAATACTTCTTAAATAAAAATGGTATCCTGGTTTGTGATTAGGGAACAATGGATAGTAATGGGAATGTATTCTCTATGTCCAAAAGGATGCTCTTTGGTTAGTGTATCCTCGATTACCACCGTTTATCAGTATCCAAACAATGTACCCACCAATATCATGTGACATTTGAGGGTGGGTACTATTCCATTTCATGTTGTCTTTCAAGTACCTAAAAAGACGTATGATTATTCTAGAATAATTGAGGATAACTTGAGGTAGCCTCAAATTTTATAAAATATCCATTGCAATAAAAGGGGTGTGGCAATTCAATCAACATAGTGCAACTGAAAGTTAATAAATAGGTCAATGCCTACTATCATTGGGGGTGAACAAACCCTCATCCTCTTAGAATCTATCTCTTTATTAGACATTATACATAAAAAAGGAATATAAATCTACACCCTCACAAAAAATCAAACCTTTTTGAATTGAAATCAATGTTCACCCTATTCTTACATACCTTGACCTCTTTGCTCACTAGCTTTAGAAGTTTTAGAACCATGAAGTATCTTACTAAACATTTCTACTTGTATGATTTCAGCGCTAGGAGCTGCTTATGGAACTGCCAAGTCAGGCACCGGTATTGCCGCCATGTCGGTGATGCGGCCTGAGCTCATCATGAAGTCCATCATTCCCGTTGTCATGGCGGGTATCATTGCCATCTACGGTCTGGTAGTGGCTGTCCTGATTGCAGGATCCCTGGACTCCCCCTCCAACAATTACACCCTTTACAAGTAAGTTTACTTGAATTTATATTATTTTCTTTATATAGTCATCGATGATAGCAGTGGTGGCCCAGTGGAAATGCCCATGATTTAGGTAATTGTACATTTAAACCCAGGCAAGAATTTAACTTGTTGTAAATTATTTCATCACAACTGCGCTGTAACTGTCAAGGAAAACTTTTTAAGGAAACCCTGTAGCAGCAGATTGTTCTAGAACTAAAAATTCTAAGACATGTGACATCCACTAACCCAAACTCTCTTAGAGAGACCTATCTCCAATCAGTAGGAACAATAGCCTGATTCTGATAGTAATAGTTAAAAGTCATGTGTCCAGAATGATACTGTTTGTTTCTTTGCATGTGACACTGATTATATTAACATGAAGTAGAATTAGTCAGGTTGGAAACCTTTTGCTCCCACACATCTCAAGTGTTGGAAGTTTTTCAAACATACCTACAATAGCCATTTGTCATACCTATTTCACAGTTTGAGCTTAGTATTTTTTTCATCATACCTTATTGAAATTGGTATTGTTGGAATTCAAGTACACACACCATTGAATTATTATTATCATAGTGAAAGCACACATTTTATTGTTGATGTTATAATATATCACAGTTGGTTCATCAAGAATTGATTAAAATGGCGTCAATTACTTCAATGTGTTACACACTAAGTACAAACATGTGCATGATTCCAAGTAGCAAAGTTAACAATCTTGTTTAATTGTCTTATCAAAGACTTCAAGTCAGATAGTAGAACATAAAAATCTGTTTTAACTGTCCTCATTGTATTTATATTATACCTAGACTGGAAAAATGCATTCATTCTTCTAGTTTTTGCACCACTGTCACTTTTTATGTCAGTGTCCCAATTACGCATCAATGGTTTCGCTAGTTTCCTGTTAGCTAAACTTGAACAAGGTTACATAAGCAAGGCTATTCATTGCAAAGTGTCGTTACGCATTTTGTAAGCGTATTATGATGATATTTAGTCGCGACAGAAGGCTATTGAACTCATCTGAAACAAGTTCCCACAATGCTAATTCACAATGGAATGAAAGATCTTTGCTTAACAATGCAAGGAAGATTTTGTTGCGCCTATTATCTGCCAACACACATAATGGCTGTTTGGTATACAAATCAATCACTAGAGAAACATGACTGAATATTACATAAAGATCATCATAACAAAATATTACGTCTAGAGTTTATTGGTCCCCATACCCTATTTTTTAGTATTACATATCTTGGCGTCAGGCCAGGATGTGCTTCCCGACAGTATAATTCTAGCTCTCAGACTTTATGTCCTCAATGGGTGGAATGACTTCCATGTCTGGTACCTATACCAGTCACACTGTGTAGCCATAATGCTCTATTGATCTATTTTTTTTTCTTACATCTTCAGCAAAAAATATTTAATTAAATAACAGTAATAATGCATTCTTGTACTTACAGTTGAGTAAATACAAAAAAGACAGGCATGAAATAAAGTCATTAATAAATTATCTTTCTTGTTCATGCGTTCGAAAATAATTATTTAGAGATTTTTAACTTTCAGAAGTCTCTTATAATTTCGATTTCCATACCAACATTTCGGAAATATTCGCCGGTAAAATGACTAGATAAGAGCGATCGATCAAATTGATAAGACTAAAAATGTCAGGAATACTTGGATGAAGATTGCACAATCAATTATCTGGATTTTTTTACGAGTATTCAATTCATGACGGGATTTAGATTTAATATCCCTTGACAGGAATCCATATTCATTACTTACTGACCTACTTCGCAAGTATGACGCCATCAGTAATGTATTCAGCGTAACCTATATAAATCTTTCATATTATTTTGATTCCAACACCATGTTCAAAAGTAGCTTGGACACAGTAATGTTAGGATTGATTGACTATAATTACACCCATGGTAGCTACGCACGAGTAACATTATTTGGATATTTTTATTTCATAATTGCTGTGAACCACAATTCGTGCGAGCATGTTTCATGCTATTGACCTCGAGACTAGTTTTTTGTGTAACGACTTGTCACATGTAGAAATGAAATGGAAGCAGTTTGTAAACGTGTACAAACATATTTCTAGTACCTAAGGTTGTAGGTTTCCTTAATAGGTTTTCGAATTAGATCGTTTATTAACAAAAGTTATTGATTTGGTCTTTATTGCAGTGTTGGTTTTAATGTAGATCTCTGTTGGTCTGTTCCTACTAAATAACAACATGTTGCTCTTTCATTACCATAGATGTATTAATGAAATCTGTGTGTCTTTTCAGAGGGTTCATCCACCTGGGAGCTGGCCTCGCCGTAGGTTTCTCCGGTCTAGCGGCTGGTTTCGCCATCGGAATCGTAGGAGACGCTGGTGTCCGTGGTACTGCACAACAGCCCAGGTTATTCGTCGGCATGATCCTTATCCTCATTTTCGCTGAAGTATTGGGTCTATACGGACTTATCGTCGCCATCTACCTTTACACGAAACAGTAAACGCATTAAGCACACTCTTACTCCCGTCGCCCGTGCTCCGAGTTTCTATGCCACAGAATCTGCTCAGTCACTCAGTCGCGCACAGGAAGTCGTCGCCGGTAGCGACCCGACCCGCATAGGGCCTCGGAGCACCTCAAAACATCTTGTATAGTACTTGTTGGTTACTTGAACGTTAATCATTTATATGTTTTCGCATATCTCCGGCCCGGTGCAGCCTTGATGCTGCGGCCGCACCGCGTCTAGAGACGCGAATTGTATAAATAATTTTTCTATTTCAATTTTATAAATATAACGATCACTATTTTCGAATCCCAATCATGGTTTTACAATTTAAATGCTACCGTGCGATGACGGCGTAATTTATTTCTTAATTTATTACCGCATTTTTATTTTGATTTTCGGTGACAGGATTTTCACCTATCGACATATCAGAAGTTTATTTGCGCGTTTACACCCCCTCGCGAACGTATCTTCGTACCATCCGACGATATCACTTTTAGATTATTTTAGCATTAAGGCGAAACTAATGTACAGTTAGAGTAGAAATTTAAGTCCAAACAAGTTATCTTAATAATTTATGAAACATTTAAACCCCCAGGGTACTGTGTACCGATGTCTATCGCTGAGAATGTTAAGGTAAAACCTGGCTTAAGTACCATGCTACATAGCTTTCAGTGTTATAGTGGATGTATGTATCCTAATTGTACTGTAATGGGCCTGTAAAATGTTATCCTCTTTCGAGTGGCTGTTGATAAATTCAGAAGCGAGTCACAAACATTGTATTGCCAGGAATCAGTAAATAAACATGGTTTGTACATTCCATATTATTTTGTTTCTACTTGATTATACTGTGTGTTTTATTTTCCTTTTCGGTCTTCATGCGAGCAATATAAAATAAAGTATTCGGAAGGCGGATGCTTTCATGACATTATATAGCAACTATCGCATTCAAATTATAACTATATAATATTAAATATTTAAATAGTATTACATTTCTGACGACTTATAATGTGAAAAAAGTATTTCAAAATTTATATTTATTCTGTATACCTCATAGTCGAAATGATGTTTGAATGATTATAAATTGGTAAGTAAAATACGTTTAGGTAAAATTGTATTTTATTTTAGGTTTCATGTTAGAGAATGTTATAATCTTTGGTGTTATTGAATGAATTGTGTTAATAAAATATTTTGAAAACAACTAATGTAAATTATGAATCAATTGTTTCACTCTAGTCCATTCACTTTTGGTTTGAAATGCATTTACCCTTTTGGACCGATGCGATGCAATGCTGCTTTGAAATCAACATTTAACTTACATTTCACTAAGTATTAGTATATAAAATCAGATAATTGACTCATTTCATTCTAGAAAAGGTTATTCTTGAAAACATCTGAGAAGGTAACAATATTTTGTAAATCTTAGATTTCAAAGTAGCTAAATTATTTTATTACACTGTGGGTGTGTGGATTGACCTACATCAACACCTTCACACACGAGTCAAACTACTGAATATACATACACGCAAAAACTATCTATATACCGAAATCGATTGCTTATGTCCGTAAGGATTGAGGAGCCACATCAGATTTTTTAAATCTGATCTCACCATTATTTAGCAGCAATGTAGCTGATTTTGCAGCACGAATTCTAGATTTAGCAGCAAAATATATCACTAGTTATATTAATGCAAAAGTGGCTCCTCAATCTAAACATCTGAATTGAGGAGCCACCTGGAACTCGTTAAGTAATAGATGAATATTTTTGAAAATTTGGTATCTTTTAGCAGCAATTGTGCATATTACCTTCTAAAAATTTAGCTTCTGTAGCGCTAAAATGAAAGAAAGTACAACACTTTTAGTATGGCTCCTCAATCTAAACTCAAGAGGTGAATTTCTATTGGATGTGAGCGATCAATTAATATATTCGACATAATGATCATTTAGCAGGTGTTGTGTTTGTTTTTGCAGTATAGGAATGAAATAGTAAAACTGTTTAAATTTTCTAGAAGAACGCATTTTCTTTGGCTCCTCAATCCTGACGTTCTAATTATATATGTTTGACTGTAGCCACCTGAGATCTCAACGGAATCTAAAGCCAGAGATACTAACATTTAGCAGAAATGTCTGCTAAATATATCTGCACAGTTCAGCAATGTACATACTTTGGATTCTGAAAAAACAATACTTAACTATTTTCTTGTAAATTCAGTGTGAAGGGTGACCATATTTTACTCGTATTAATGAAACCAGGATAGTAATTTATTAAATTTATATTTTCATAACAGGTTATATCTATCGTACCTACGATTTGGTTATTTAGCAATCAATTTCGCTATAAGTTATAGAATGTGTCATTTTGTGTATATCACCGTCAGGAGAAGCACTGATCAGCCAATATTCTTTCATTCTATAACTTATAGCGAAAGTGATTGCTAAATAACCAAATCGTAGGTACGATAGATATAACCTGTTATGAAAATATAAATTTAATAAATTACTATCCTGGTTTCATTAATACGAGTAAAATATGGTCACCCTTCACACTGAATTTACAAGAAAATAGTTAAGTATTGTTTTTTTCAGAATCCAAAGTATGTACATTGCTGAACTGTGCAGATATATTTAGCAGACATTTCTGCTAAATGTTAGTATCTCTGGCTTTAGATTCCGTTGAGATCTCAGGTGGCTACAGTCAAACATATATAATTAGAACGTCAGGATTGAGGAGCCAAAGAAAATGCGTTCTTCTAGAAAATTTAAACAGTTTTACTATTTTATTCCTATACTGCAAAAACAAACACAACACCTGCTAAATGATCATTATGTCGAATATATTAATTGATCGCTCACATCCAATAGAAATTCACCTCTTGAGTTTAGATTGAGGAGCCATACTAAAAGTGTTGTACTTTCTTTCATTTTAGCGCTACAGAAGCTAAATTTTTAGAAGGTAATATGCACAATTGCTGCTAAATGATACCAAATTTTCAAAAATATTCATCTATTACTTAACGAGTTCCAGGTGGCTCCTCAATTCAGACGTTTAGATTGAGGAGCCACTATTGCATTAATATAACTAGTGATATATTTTGCTGCTAAATCTAGAATTCGTGCTGCAAAATCAGCTACATTGCTGCTAAATAATGGTGAGATCAAATTTAAAAAATCTGATGTGGCTCCTCAATCCTTACGGACATGATTGCTTTGGGGTGGGTTTGTGTTTGTGGGTCAAAAGGGTCGTAAGAAGTATTCGGGAACTGGAGAAACCGTAAGTGTATCGATAGGGTTGTACTATACCTACCTAATCTGATATCTCGGTGAGTGCGGCATTTTTGGACAACGACTTTAGGGTGATCTAAAAAATTAATTTAGTGGGATGGGTAATTGGGGGGGAGGGACATTGCCACGCGGTTGGGTTTGCCGTTGGACCCTTTAGGAACTCTGCCTCCGCCCTATCGATATAAATCTTTGGAATGTCAAACTATTTTGAGAATCTAATATTATGCGAATAAAGGAAATAATCATGTCTGCTAGTTTTCCAAAAATAAAAGGCCCGTTTTGATATTGACAGTTCTAGTAGGTACCTAGTTAATAAAGATCAAATTCGCAAAACACGTATTGTTTGTATGAAACTGACAGGTGTCAAGAACGCATTCTCAAATGTCAAAACGGGCCTTTTTGGCTGCACCGATTTTAATGAAATTTGGTATGGGGATACTTTGAACTCTTGCGAACATAGGTAGGCACAGTTGGCTATGCGGGCGGAAGCTATTTAAAGCTTTCAGTGAGGAAAAAAATACCTTGACGAACACATTAGTTACGCGACGGGGCGCGGGAAACTGGCAAATATCCCCTTTTTTTTATTAGTAATGGCATCTCGTAGGTCCAACCTAGGAGATTGTCGTCTGCGTAACCGGATTTGCCTGTGGGTGCCTCAATATCAAGGCAGGGCTTTAAAAACTAGTGACTACACGTACCAGTAAGGGCAAGGGCACCCCCCATGTGTGGGCTGAGGGCGTCGCAGGGGAAGGCAGCAAGGGACAGGCTGGACCTCGGAATTATTTAGGGACTCCGCGGGGTTGGTCATAGACTAATATATATAAAATGAGGGCTTGGTCGAGGCGGACATGGACTGGGGCGTCCGTGTATTCCCGTTCGTCCCACCGACTTCGTCCCCCTGGTGGGACGAACGGGAATTGATTATTTTTTTTCCCGATCGTCCCACTGATTTTGTTGGTGGAACGAACGGGAATAAATTATAATTTTTTTTTTGAGTCCCATTGGTCCCACCAAATAATTTCAGACTGGTTGTTTGTGATAAAAAAAACAAATTTTAAAATAAAAATCAGTCATTTATTATGGAATAAAAAAATCACAGTTAAAATCACAGAATCAACTTAGGTATCAAAATACACTTAGGCTTAAACATTAAAATAAAATAAAAAACTCTCCCTAAAGCTAAAAAATATTATTAAAAAATCTGTAAATGGAGCTGATAATTAAAAGAAGTCTGTAATATTATCACAATTGACGTACTATCATAAGAACCACTTTTCAGTTTTTTTTTTTTAAATATAATTAGATACGTACTTTTTAATGATAAAAAGAAACTGTATCATCCTAATCATTCGTGTGATGATAAGATCAGTTTAATCATTAATTTTACACATAAATAGCGTCATTAAACTATCACAATTTCAAAACCAAAATAAAAAAAAACAAAAATATCACAAAATCAAAATATAGTTGAAAGAACATGATCATAAAACATCATAAAGAGTAACAATAATAAAATTTTCACATGTATTTAAGAAAGTAGTCGAGTCCTTAAAAGTAAGTAATATTATTGTATGAGGCACATATAAAATCAACGTATCTAATACAAATATGTATCTACAACCATTGGGCACTTTGCTTATGATTATAATATTTACGTAAGTTTTTCTAGAAAATGTCCTACGGTTATTTCTGAAGTAAGAAGTTGCATTTGGCAATTCATAACATATTGGTCTGTCAAGATTGAATGCAGCTTACGCCGTTTTGGACTTTGTTTTGCTTTCACGCTGTATAAGTTAGAGTCTTGGTGTAACATCGTAAGCAATTTTAAAATATTAGGTTTTTTTTTTGCCTATAGCACTATTTAATTTATAATGCCACCCTTCTGCAAAGTTATTGGTGCGGTGTCGTTTACCAAAACTGCACCACACTTTTACAAAATTTGGTTGAAGCCACTGCGATAGCATGTATTGCCGAAATTTTTCACTTTGGCTATCATCGGGGCTTTCGCCAGCGATATAAAACCAGCCTTCAAAAATACGTTCCTCGGGTAATAATGGAAGCACCGCACTTGGGCTACTTGACGTCTTAAAGTTTTATTTTTTGTTAGACTTAATTCACGGCCTTTCCTCCAAATAGCGTTATTAAAATGATAATAACAGCCGTGGACACTTATCTCCGGAAAAATCGTACGAATAGCAGACATAGCTGCTTCTTCAAAATCACTGGTAAATGCTGTAGGATTCCAATCCTTGATTTGAGATTTAACGAGTCTGAAAAGTATCTCGTATGTTTCTTTTTTACGGTTTGACATTAAAGCGTACAATAATGGCGTCATCGCTGTGCTTTGATTATCACTCCCTAAATCACCATGAACCGTGTAAAGCTGTTGGAACGGTGGTGGACAACTCTTAAATGTACCGTCACCAAATAAATTTTTTAAAACTATTAATTTTTCTTTAGCTTCTTGGGAACAAAAAATCAGTAGTCGTGTGTTACAGTAACAGTAATCTGCTAACAAAAATGATTGAAATTTTTGAGGAATCTCAACCGTTTTAACGTCATTAAAAGTGATTTTACTAATATTATTAGTGCTATTTCGATGGCGATACAAAGAGCTTTTAATGTTTGCGAACTTGGGAATATCTTTAGGTAAAGTTACCTTATCAAGTCCTTCGTCCAACATTTTCGAAACTGTTGCATGAAAGGTTGTTGGTACGCAAGGTACATCATCAGAAGTTATTTTCTTCTTGCATTCATCTATATGGATGTCTATTATGTTTTTATTGAAGTCCGGTGTACAGGATGTATGTGTGGTTTCCTTCAAAATTTGATCATTCTGCAATAAAAGTGCATAATTTATTTACCTATTGTCTGATTTTGCATTAAAAATAGAAGCTAAAAAAGTACCTACTTACTTTTATAGTTAAGGTCCCACTGCACTTATTCTTCCTTCTAAGATGGCATTCCCATGCAACAGCTCCGCTTTTATATTGCTTTTTCCTCAAAAATTGATATCCAGCACGCAGAAGCACGATTCCACCTTTTCTATGGATATTTAGTGGGCGAGAGGGTATCTTGATTCAAAGACGTATTAAGATGATCTGTGTTTATTTGATAATTTGTCCTATTTATATTTACATTCACTTTGGTACAAGTAGTGCTTAGCCTAAGATATACATATTATTTATAACCAGTAAGTAACCACCACATTCGTCAGATGTCGCTCGATGCGCCGCGCATGCGCGGAGCGCGCATAATTCAACGTCGCCCGGCGCGCGCCTCGCTCGCTAGACTATAAGTAGAGGCGGGCGCGCCGCGCGCGTCCTTTTGCTCGGGCTGCCGGCGTTGCGTGAAGATCTCTGCGTGTCATCGATTCGTGTGTCGCCGTGTCGCGCCGCGTGGCTTCTACTGCGTCGTGTGTCCACCTCTGCTGCTACGATGATCTTCACGCATGTCGTCAGCCTTGAGCCCAAACCGTTCTTTTCAGAGCGAACTTCTTGTTTCTTTACGGAGTCACGTTATCACGTACGTCCTTTTCAGGGCGGTCTTCTTCTCTGTTTCTTTAACTGGTTTGTCAAACAACGCAGGGCAGGTATCGGTTTATGCAGGTGGTACGGTACTGAAGGTAAAGGTATGTGTTGGTTCTGGTACTGGAGGTAAAGGTATGCGTTGGTTCTGGTACTGAAGGTAAAGGTATGGTAAGTGACTGGCTTGTGTCACTACATAACTCCCCTCTAAGCGAAGCGTACGTTGTGTTTTACCGCGCGGCCGGATCGAGTTACGTATGTGTCGCGCGGTGCGCTGGGGGTCGATGACCGCGGGTCGCCGGTCGAAGTTGTTGAGCTGTTTGTGCGCGATGCTTGTTGTTGCGCGCATGTTGTTGCAGACGTGGTAAACTCTTCTTCGTTGAGTAGGTGCGCTGGCTTAAGTCTGTCTATTGAGACAACTGTAGTTCGAAGTGGCATCTGTATGGTGAAATGTTTGCCATCACGTTGAATCACCTTGAACGCACCGTCATAAGGAGGGGTCAATGGACTTCGCACGGTATCATTGCGCACGAAAACATGAGTAGATGTCATTAGGTCCTTGTATACAAACGTGCTCCTGTTGTTGACACGTGACTTGCTGCTCGGTGCGAGTGATGCCATTGTTTCGGTCAGCTGGCGTACGAATTCTGCGTCTTCATTTTTCGGCTGTGTAGGCGCGAAGAAATCTGATGGTATTCTCAGTGTCGATCCGTAGGTCATCAGGGCCGGGCTGACTTGTGTGTCTTCACGAAGTGCTGTACGTAGTCCAAGCAGCACGGTCGGTAATTCCTCGCTCCAGCCAGTGTATGCCGGCGCCTCTCGCCATGAGCGCGGCCTTCAAGGTTCGATGCCAGCGTTCGACTTGACCATTTGCTTGCGGGTGGTATGCAGTAGTTCGAATCCTGGTGATGCCGAATTTCTTCATCAGTGCATTGAATAACGATGATTCGAATTGCCTTCCTTGATCCGTCGTTACACGTAACGGACAGCCAAATCGCGATAACCATCCCTCGTAAATCGCCTTAGCGACGGTGTCGGCGGTGACGTCACGAATAGGTATTGCCTCCGGCCATTTAGTGCAGCGGTCGATCATTGTTACTAAATATCTGTAGTCGTTAGATGGCGGCAGTGGTCCCACGATGTCAACGTGAACGTGTTCGAAACGCGATGATTTTTGGAACTCGCCGAGTGGACTGATAACGTGACGTTGAACTTTCCCGCGCTGGCAACCGATGCATGATTTCGCCCACAAACCAACTTCTCTGTTCATACTTGGCCAAAAAAACTTTGTAGACATTATTCTTCTTGTTGTTCGCACACCAGGGTGACTTAGTTCGTGTTGCGCTTTGAATGCTACTATACGATAAGTCGCTGGTAAGTATGGACGAACGTTGCCGGTCGATGTTTCACATATGATGGGTCGTTGACCTCCGGGCAATGTGATAGGCGCAAACTTTAGACTTGGGTTTGACATGCAGCTCTTCAGTTCTTCATCATTTTCTTGGTCTTGAGCGAGTTGGTTATAGTCGATCGTGGAATGTGACAAGTTGATTTCTTCGATGCGTGATAAGGCGTCCGCTGCTTCGTTCTTATCACCGTGAATGTATTGGATCTTCGCACAGAACTGACTAATGTAGTGTAGCTGGCGTTCTCTTCGTGGTGTATCGCTACTACTCGGTGTTCTTGTCAGCGCGTAAGTTAGAGGTTTATGATCGGTGAATATTATTAGGTCACTGCCCTCTATCAGCCGACGTAGATGTTGCACTGCGGTGTACATCGCTAATAATTCACGATCATACACGCTGTAGCGTCGCTGCGTCTCACTCATAGTTTTTGAATAAAATGCCAGTGGTCTCCAAACGTTGTCCACTTTTTGTTGAAGAACGGCGCCGATGCTAGTATTCGATGCGTCGGTAAATAAACATAGCGGCGCGTTAGGTATCGGGTGAGTCAGTGTCGTTGCCTCGAGTATGCTTTGTCGGCATTTCTCAAAGGCTTGTTCTGCTACTTGAGACCATTGTATCGGAGTTTTGTCGTTCTTCTTACTGTTGTGTAGGTATTTATTTAATTCGTGTTGGTACTCGGCTTGATGAGGTAAACAACTACGGTAGAAGTTTATCATTCCTAAGAATCTTCTTAGTTCTTGCACTGTTTGTGGTTTCGGATAGTTGACTATGGCTTGTATTCGTTCTTGAGTAGGTTTGATTCCCTCTGATGACACTTCGTATCCGAGGAACTCGATGTTTTCCTTGTCAAACTCGCACTTGTCGATGTTAAGACTGACGCCGTAGGTATTTAGGCGTTCGAGTACTAGTTCCAAGTGGCGGCGGTGTTCTTCCTTATTTCTCGAGTGAACGAGCAGATCGTCGACGAAACAGAATACGTTGTCATCTAGTCCTCGTAGAACCTCGTGCATGAAACGTTGAAAGGTTTGACCGGAGTTTCTTAAGCCGAACGTCATGCAGGTGAATTCAAAGAGTCCAAATGGTGTTATTATGGCTGTTTTTTGAGCATCTTGTTTTGCGATAGGTATCCAGAAATATGCCATTTTCAAATCGAGTTTTGAGAATATTTTCTTTCCGTGAAGTTGGTATGTAAAATCTTGAATTCGTGGAATGGGGTATCGGTCGGGAACAGTGACGGCGTTAAGTCTTCTGTAATCGCCGCATACTCGAAGTGATCCGTCTTTCTTCTTCACGATGTGAAGTGGACTCGCCCACGGACTGTTTGACGGTTTGCAAATTCCCATCTCGATCATGCGCTCGAATTCGAGTTTTGCCGCCTTATATTTGTCAGGCGGTAGAGGGCGCGGCCGTGAGTAGATCGGCGGCCCAGTTGTCTCGATGTGATGCGTGACGTCATGCTTGGCTGGAGTTTTGAGTGTCATTGGTCGAAGTACATCTGGATATTTCTTCAGCAGGTCGTGATGAGTGTGGTCGCGGTTGACCATGTAGATTGATTCTTCTTGGCTGTTTACTTTCACGGCGTTTACACTGAGCTCGGTTACACGGTCGATGAGTTTTCTTTGGTGCAAATCCACTAACAGTTTATGATGCACTAAGAAGTCGGCGCCCAGTAATGAAGTCTTCACATTGGCGACGACGAAAGTCCACTTAAAACTTCTTCGTAGGCCTAGGTTGAGCTCGAGTGTGCGCTCTCCGTAGGTACGAATCTCTGTTCCGTTTGCCGCGAAAAGTTTGTAGCCTGCATTCTCCGCCGGTCTTGGATATTTCTGGTTTCGAGCGGCTAATACTGATATGTCGGCTCCCGTGTCGATAAGAAATTTCTCTCTATTATTTATGTCGATCACACATAAACGGCGGCTTGGTTGGTTTACATCGACGCCCGCCACTGTCGATGTACTTTCTAGTTTTCCCGCTTTGCTGCTAAAGAACACGGTGCTTCACATTTCCGTGCCCTGTTGCCGTACCGGTGGTGGAAACGGCACATCCAGTCGGGATCGCCGGGCTTGCGAGCGTTATCATTACGCTGCCTTGATTGTGAGCGTGAGCGGCTACGATGCGCGGAGTTTTGGCGGGAACGGTGATACGACGATTGTTGATAGTTGCGGAGCTCGGCGACTTCGAGTGACAATTTCTCAATTTGTTTCGTCAGCATATTTATTTGTAGGGTCGTTATTGCGTTTAACTGCACCTCATTGCCTGCTGGACTTGTTGTCGAAGGGTTTGTTGTGGAGACTGCGGCGACTGTAGCGGGTTCAAAATGCTCCATCATGTTATCTGCCATTGCAGCTAGCACCTCGAGCGATGACTCGGTGTTGACGGAGAGCACGGCGCGAACTTGTGCGGGCAGCTGGTTGAGCCACATAACCTTCAGCGCTTCATCAGATAGTAGCTTGCCACTGAGGTCTCGCATTTTACGCAGCAGCTGGCTTGGCTTGTTGTCGCCGAGTTCGAGGCCGCTGAGTAGCTTCTGTAACTGCCGGTGGTCTGACTCTTGGTACGTTGAGATGAGTCTGTCTTTGAGCGTGCTGTACTTGCCGGTGGTCGGTGGGTGTAGGATGATGTCTCCGATTTGTTCTAGGTCGCTGTTGCCGAGTAGCGGGACGACGAGATTGAATTTCTGCTCCTCACCTATCTTGCTGGCAGCAACGGCGGCTTCAAATTGCGCGAACCACAGGCGCGGGTTTTGGCGCCAAAATGGTGGTAGTCGTGCCGGAAGTGATATCGTCGCCACGTCGTCGCTCTTCTCTGTTGTGATGCCCTGAGCATCGCTAAACTCGTCGTTCTTCATGCTGATGGTTCCTCTGATATTCTACTGGGATCTTGCAGGAGTTCGATGTTGCAGGAACTCGGGCTTCGCTTCAGGAACGTGTTCGGTTTCACGGGGTTACCAATTTAGTGGGCGAGCGGGGATCTTGATTCAAAGACGTATTAAGATGATCTGTGTTTATTTGATAATTTGTCCTATTTATATTTACATTCACTTTGGTACAAGTAGTGCTTAGCCTAAGATATACATATTATTTATAACCAGTAAGTAACCACCACATTCGTCAGATGTCGCTCGATGCGCCGCGCATGCGCGGAGCGCGCATAATTCAACGTCGCCCGGCGCGCGCCTCGCTCGCTAGACTATAAGTAGAGGCGGGCGCGCCGCGCGCGTCCTTTTGCTCGGGCTGCTGAAGGTAAAGGTATGTGTTGGTTCTGGTACTGGAGGTAAAGGTATGCGTTGGTTCTGGTACTGAAGGTAAAGGTATGGTAAGTGACTGGCTTGTGTCACTACAGATATATTGTAAACAGCTTCCTGTACTACTAGAAGGACCAGGTTGCGCTTTTTGTGACATTGTTGAGCTCTAAAACACGGAATTCAATAATTAATTAACATAAAACATAACATCACGCCTTGTTGTTAGGCAGAGGTGTACACCACATTTCAATAATTACAGACTTAGTAATATAATTTAGGATGATATTTAAAAATATGTGTATAATAAAATAGACTAGAAACATGATACCATACATTATTAGCATAAATTAATAAGACATGAGATGAAATGTTATTAAGTATGTAGGCAATCTAATAATATTTATAACAAAAATGGACTTACATCAGTAGTCTTCCACAAAACTCATGTAGAATTATTATTACATTAACACCCGTGCAGTTTCATTATTTTGTCACCACTAACCCGACCGGTATTATTTTTTAGAGGGAGAGAATGTCAGGTTAACCAATAGGGTACACGCAAATAAAACAATGTTATCGGCACTCTTTTGTTAAGTAGCGGCATCGCCGGCGCATCCCGCCCGACCCATGTAATATTTAGTATGTAAACATTTTAAATGAAACAATAATAAATTTAGGATATGTTTTACATATATTTACATATAAAACACTTACAGAACGGTTTATGTTGTAAAATAATTATTAAATCCAACTAAGTAACTAATTTGGCAAGACAACGATTAACATTTTATGCACAATATTATTTAGTGGGACGAATGGCACTAATCCAAGGACATATTCCCATTCGTCCCTCTAAAATCCCGAGTGGGACGATCGGGAACAAATTTAATATTATTTATGTAAATTCCCGTTCGTCCCACCAGGGGGACGAAGTCGGTGGGACGAACGGGAATACACGGGGGCGCGTGGGGGCGTCCCGGCGGACCTCGGCGGCGACGACGGAAAGACGGCGGTCGGGACTCCTAGTAGCCTTTATTAGGCTACTCTCTTGGAGGAGGTAGTGGCGTCGTCGAGGATGGTTAGGGTATGTTTCGGTCGTCGAATCCTACTTTTGCGGGAGGGAGTGTATCGGGCGGCCGCTGCAATCAGGGGGATTGGAGCGCTTTATAACAGAATCGAAGAAACGCTTTGAGAGGCATTTCATAAACTGCTGAATAGTGGGCATTCTGAGATCTAAGTGTAGATTCTTAATTGCGGACATAGAAGGGGACTCCCTTGACCTTTTCGAGGGAAAGCGGTAAGGGTCTGCATCCTTTGGAGATATTGTGGGGTGGCGTGTGTGCGAAGACGACGCGACGAAGCATAGATCATGATGGGACGGATGGATGACCGCGGAGTCAATGCGCAATTTGTACTCTAGTGACAACTTGCTGCGGGCGATGATCAATATGAATGCCTACAGAGAGTGAACGAGCCGCCTTTATGTGTATTGTGCTCCCTGAAGCTAAGGTGGTGATCAAGGATCACAAGTATTTAGCTTGCTTCCCCCAAGGGATCGGTTTGCATACATAGTCATCGGACTGGAGGCAAATACAAATAGTGGAAGCGCGTTTTTGTATGTAGATAATTTTTGAATATGACTGGGCCCGCGTGGTACTTTATGGCCCGCTCTCCCTCTCAGAGAGGTGACCATGTCCCAGCAGTTGAAACATAGGCTGAATATTGCATTTATATCTGTAATTAATTTGTATGGTGCACATACATTAAATTATAGAATTATTAGATAGTTTCTATTCTATTTTGCATGGGACTTCATAACGGCGAAATGTAGGTGTAATAGGAACGGTTCAACTCTACGTAAAGCGCAGGCCACACTAAACGAAGTTAGATAAGTTCGTTTAGAGCTACTAGCTACCGCGTGTTTCCATACTTCAGTGAGCCGAAGTATGAAAAGACACTGTAGCTACATGAGTGAAGCTAAATTAACTAGTTTCGTTACAAGTGTGGCCTGCTGCGCTTAACGCTTCGGGAAAACAGTTACGTTATGTGGTGAGGTCATGAACATTTTTTTAATGATCATTCACACGTTGAATGGCAATGCTGATTTTTGAAGAGTGAAGAGTGGCCCAACCGCTTGGAGATGTCTCGAAATACTTGATGAGCACTCGGATCTAGTGTTTCAATCCCAAACGGCTCAGACAAATAAAAAAGCGGGGAACTCTCAGCCAGCGTCTGTTTTCCCTCCACGTATAACCCGTCAGCCTTCAAAGCAAGAGTGAACGGGTATTTTCCATCTTCCATCGCTTTCCACCAGTTGAAATGAGGTTAAGAGCTAGCCCATTTCACAACAAAAAAAGAAGAATGAAACACACTTCATGAACGATACGTTGGGTACACGTCATTCATTTCTGACTTTGACATTTATTTTGAATTTTTGAGGTGGCAAACGTCAAACACGATTTACTCATTCCGATAAATTAGAATTTTGTGGTGAATTTTATTAATAAGTTTAAAAAAATGAAGTTTAAGCTTCTTTTATTTCTAACAACAATCCTTACTTATTATGAAGGATCGGCTCAAACACGAGGCAAAGGGGTAAGTTGGAGTATTCTTGTTGATTATCATACCGGCGTTTTCTTGTTAACTTTTAATCTAGAAGAGGCAATTAAAGCTGTTTAATTTAATTTTAAACACTCGATAAGGAGCTCATTGCATCCCACTGCATTTAACCGTGGTTTTAGTCAGATGATGGTTTATTTTTATAGCCTCGTAAACTCAAACTTCAGTGGTCAAGGATTTAGGGAAAATAGATGATATACCTATTGTATGGAATATCACGAACGGAACATTTCCATAATAACCGTGTAATTTGTATCTGTTAACATCTCAAATCATGTTAATGAGCCAAGCTTTGCTTAACTTCACTTAGAAATTAAAGGCTAAATAAATAAAATAGATTTGGGTCATCTTAAATCTGAGGCCATATTAAGCACTGGGGCTCTGTTCATATTTTTAACTTAAACTCATGCTCTTGCTTGTCTATAATTACAGGATTTAGAGGTAAGTATATAAATATAAGAAATTATTTAAATGAATGGGATAAAAACATTTGATTTATAAGAAAGACAAGAAAGCATTAGAAAAATATTTAACACTTTATTCTTTGTCATTTCAGCTTGAAGATAAAGTGCAGCAGTTAACAGACTTAACAGCCAAAAAGTCCATAGTATCTCTGAACTTAAACAAATTCAAGGAGTATGTGAAATCACCGCCAAGAGATTACTCCTTCATTGTAATGTTTACTGCGATGGCACCGTCGCGACGATGTGCCATCTGCCAGCATGTGTATGATGAGTACATGATCGTAGCTAACTCGTTCAGGTTCTCACCAGCTTATAATAACAAGCTGTTCTTCGGTATGGTTGATTTTGATGAGGGTTCCGATATCTTCCAAATGGTGAGTGATATTTTTTACCATTTTAGTTTGTTTGTTTTTGTAGGCCTTTCTGTTTTACTGCAAAGGCTTCCTCCATAAACCTGGCCTTGTCTTCTTGCTAATGGGAAGTTTGTTGGAGTTTGTGGATTCTTATGTGTCCAAGTCTGCATAATATAATCACTATAGCCTACTCGTATAATCTTACCTAAACGGGTCCCTTATTGGAGATGGCTTATTAAGGCTTTACCAGGAAATAAAAAATTATCAATGGGTGCTACAATTCTCTGCATGCATGAATGCACATTTACAATATGTTTTTTTTTTTATATCCCATAACTCTAGGGGGTCATTGTACTCATCATTATGAACAACTTTTACTATGGGACCAAACCTGAGATCCCCCTAGAGTTATGGGATAACAAAAAAAACACGTTGTATATTTAATAAGTCCTAAAGAGAGTAAGGGAGGAGGTGTCAAAGGGCACACAGAGACTCAAACATGTGCTGTAAAGAAATAAATACTATTTTTTTTTTGTTACTGTGACAAAAACACCAATAATGCCTATTTTAAGAAAATTTTTGAGATTTATCTGCACAATGATTTTACACACACATAATATAATTCTTATTCTCAGCTACGTCTAAACACAGCACCTGTTATCATGCACTTCCCAGCCAAGGGCAAGCCAAAACCAGCTGACTCAATGGACTTTGAGAGATCTGGAATACATGCAGAGGCTATTTCCAAATGGATTCAAGATAGAACTGATGTTCAGGTAATCAGACATATTTTTTTTACTATTGCTTTATGTTAATTCATCAGTTTGCCTTCAGGTTGTACCTAGTTTTAGCTGTAATATTATTGTGCCATTTTTTTACGTGTTTTTTTAATTACTTTAATTAAAACGGTTTAAAACCAATTACAGTAATTAAAGATACAATTTTGCGAAAAACAGATGGTGATATTCTGTAGCAGTCTCTTTCGCTCTCTGAAACACTGGTGGCTCGAATATGGCCTGTCCTGACTTGTCCAGTTATAAATTAGTTGAGAATACTGATTAAAAATCTTTTATGCTTCCTGAGAAATAATCTAACAGCAATATCAGAGTCTGATCTCAGTCTATAATTTTCACAGTCTGATCTCAGTCTCAATTTGTCAAAAGTACATCTAATTTGCCTGAATTTTTGTCAAGTTTTTGTCATTGATTGTTGCCGAGATGAGATTGTGAATAGTTTTTGAACATTTTTAATTACTTGAATTGGCCTTCAGCTATCCATAAAAAATATTAATGAAATAATTGCAGTATTTAATTGCTAATAGATTTTAAGGCTATTACAAGAATTATGATCACAATACACGCGGCAGCCTATTAGTAAAGTATAGTAGTGCACCTTCGAATTTCGAAACATGGAGATTATTTAATTTGTGTAGCTTATTTTAATAAAACCTAAGTAAAAATGTCGAAGGCGAAGGTAATATCAAAACGATTCATATTTCTGTACCTGTTATAAGTAAATTTCAACTTCGCGACTGAGGAATCGCGAATCGAGTTTTCAACCTTTACGTACCAAATATCGGCTTGACATCATGATTCACTGCAATTTAGTCTAGCAAATAAAAAATCTGAATTTAGTACATTTGTGTATGCAGTACACTGTGTAAAAGATGGCTAATGGACTGGGTGATCTGGTTACAAAAACTGTATCGTATCTAAATTGTTATTTTCAGGTCAGAATTTTCCGTCCACCGAACTACTCCGGTTTCGTGGCATTCTCGATGCTGTTCATCTTAATAGCCGGTTTCCTGTACCTACGCAGAAACAATCTGGAGTTCCTCTACAACAAACAAATGTGGGCAGTTTGCGCTGTATTCTTCTGTTTCGCTCTTGTCTCTGGCCAGATGTGGAACCATATCAGAGGCCCACCATTCTTCCATCGGACTAAGAACGGACCTGTTTATATTAATGGAGGTTCCCACGGCCAGTTTGTTCTGGAGAGTTACATTGTGGCTGTTTTGAGTATCCTTTTTAAAAGAACTCGTATGAAATCATTTTTCAGCGGGAAATTGCGGAAATCTTGACCTGTGTATACTTAAATAAACATATAAATGAGCAACGTTTAGATACTAGCCGAGTACATATGCCTCCAAAAGTCAGTTAACATTTTTCTACTTCAGCTGTGATGCCAAATTATAATTTTTAAATAACAAAATAATCAGGCTAAGGGATTATTTTTTATGATAAGTCAAAGATTGAATTAGTCAATAACAACGTTATAGCATTTCAAACATATGGATCACTAGAATTTTAAATCAGAATGTGGGTTGTCACAGCTGAGGTGGAAAAATGTCAATTGACTTTTGGAGGCCACTGTAGTTACGAATGGGCACGAATTCACACATGTAAACGACTTCGCGTGTATGTATTCGCTAGTCGCCACGAATATTCACCTGCTCTCGATGACTAGGTGACTCGGAGACTGAATACAGATAAATGTGTAAACGCGTAGTATTGGTCCACAAATAGTGCGGCGAGTTATTTAGCAAGCTATGCCTCCTATTATTAAGTGGCATTTAACATCGAACACCGGTATGTAAGCATCGTAGCAGATGGTGTTCTGTAGTTTCTGTCTACCCCCATGGGAAGAAGTTGTGAGTTTATGTACCTATGTATTAAACATCGAAAGAATAATTCATAAAGTTCCTTTTGAAGGTCGAACAATAAAAGTTAAACCCCAAAACCGCATTACTTTACGAGCGGTAAAGTATAGCGCTTTTGGGGTTCTGCTATTGCCAGGACCCATCCATCATGAACTAGAGTCCGAAGACTAACGTTTAGGCCATGTCAGTAATTAAAAAGTTTAATCACGTTTAACAGGCCGAAAGCTCAGAATCAGCAGCTCACGACGACGACGACCACTATAAAAGACACCACTGTTGAAGAAAACCCGTCGTCAAAGTGGTCGAGAATGAGGGAATTTACGCCTATAAAGGAAACCCTAAAAAGAAGAAAATGGATTGATAATTATTTATTAAATTTACTGTCACCAGAGTTCGACGTGGGTCTAAATGAACGTGGCGAAATACAGACGTAGCGCATTATATACTTAAATAATATAAATAAAATAAAAATCTATGATTATTTTTTATTAAAGATAGTTTAATTGAAAATCGTAAATATTTACTATACAAATCAAGAATAGAAAAGGGTTTTTAACATTCAAAAGTGGCGTTTGATGGCTTCAACTCAGCCACTGCTGGATATAGGCCTCTCCCAGGCTGCGCCACAACACCCTGCCCTCCGCATTCCGCGCGCGCGGCTTAGTTGAAATAAATTATTTGACTTTGACTTACGCTTAGAATTGAACCTTGCGGTACACCTAATCAAATCAGCGATTTACGATATTTTACGCTATTATCATAACTTTAACGATGGTCGTTTCCATTAATCCTACGTTTATTGCAAAGATTAAGCAGTTGGACTAAGCTGAGATTAAAGTGTTACAATAAAAGCAATATTTTTCCTGAACTACCGTATCAGATGGCGCAGTGGTTGTTGGCATGATTCTTATGATAGAAGCGGCCGGCGGGGTCAAGAACACAGAGATCGTGCGCACCCAGGCTGAGGGCAAGCGTCGGCGATTCCAGTCGATTGTGGGTCTGATCCTGGTCTGCGTGTTTTTCTCTCTTCTGCTGTCCGTGTTCAGAGCTAAGACGCAGGGTTATCCTTATAGGTATGTACTAGTATTTTGTATGTTACCAGGACGCGTAGCATGACCACCATATAGAAACGGGTTTTGTCGACCGAAGAATAGACAAAATGACAGATTGTAAACAGATTTCTAACGAAATCTGTCATAAAACCCTTTTGGTGGTAATGCTACATATGCGTGCTGGACAAGAAAATAATGCGTGTATAGTAAATATAGCTTGACAGATGTATAACGCATTCAAAGAAACGATGCATAGAATGTGTAAATGATGATATGGTTAGAAAGGGGGTGACTACCGAGATGACGACTAATAGAGAAGTATGGGGATAAGGAGAAATGAGAATGATGATTTGTATAACGCATTAATTTGTTTCATACAAAAGAGTTATATCAGTATTATTCTTGAGATAATTATGCAGCCACGATTCAGTTACCTAATGAAACTAAAATAATGCTTTAAGTATTTTTCATTAGTAGGTATCTATATTAGGTCTGAAAGGTGTGGTGAAAGTTACTGGGCTCGAGTCCTAACAAGGCAATCGATCCGAGTTCGACTTCAAGATTATGAGACCGTCCGATTTCCTTATCAACGGTTTAACTGGGTCAACCATTTTTTGCCACTTTTTCACGCTATCCTCCCATATGCATAAAAAAGTATCTAGTAATATTTTTTTGTTTTTGTTACAGCTTCCTTTTCAAGTGAGGAGTTCGAATATTAGTAAGTAAGACCGACGTATTAAGTCGAAGTGTGTGTGTAATTGTATTTACATAGGGGTGTCCGTATTTGTTCCTCAGTTGGTCAATAAACTTGTTTCTATTTATTACAATGTTTTTATTTCCTTCTTCATGTCGGGGGCATGACTGTATTTCAGATCTTGTTGGTCTAAAACTTCGTCACTTCGGTGGCGTCGTCGGGAGTAGCGCAGAGGTCACTTTAACTGCATGTTTTGAAACACGGAGGAGCTGCAGCATAGTTTTTAGGGTTCCGTAACCAAAGGGTAAAAACGGGACCCTATTACTAAGACTCCATTGTCTGTTTGTCTGTCACCAGGCTGTATCTCATGAACCGTGATAGCTACACAGTTGAAGTTTCACAGATTATGTATTTCTGTTGCCGCTATAACAACAAATACTAAAAACAGAATAAAATAAATATTTTAGTGGGGCTCCCATACAACAGACGTGATTTTTTATAGATAATGGTACGGAACCCTTCGTGCGCGAGTACGACTCGCACTTGGCCGGTTTTTTATTTGCTAGGGATGTAGTGACGGTGAGAATAATCTAGAATTAGAATTACTACCAAAAGCTTAGAAATCATCATGTTACTGATTTTCCTTTACTTCTCTAGTCCAACGAATTCGGTCTTTTGAATATTTTCATAAATATTCAAAAGACCTTTCATATTTTTAAAGAGGCCATGCTTTGAATTTTAATAGAAATAAAAGTGATTAGTACACACGGCTACACGTCAAGCTATACAAAACCAGTTTGTCTTGGCCTCACTTTGTATGATATTTTCTCACAATGAACGGTCAGCTAATACTGGTTTTGCATAGCTTGATGTGTAGCCGTGTGTACAATTAGCATAGGGCATCTGATTCTCTGTCCGACTCTTTTTGATAAGGATAAAGAGGGTGCAATAAAAATATCCGAATAACGATTATTAAAAATATATATATTAATTTGTCATTAAAATCTAAAATAATTTAATTGCCTCTCTGGCTTATCTAGGGCGAGGTCTTAAATTACCAACAATGCATCGAATGCGTTGGTTTCCTATATGTGACAATATAGACCCATTGCCCTTTCTATTATTAAATTCGTCCAATAATTAATTTAAAAAATAAATGCTCAGTCTTCTCAATTTAAAATCGCGCGCCGAATTACAAAACGCGCGGGAACACTGCATATCTGTTGGTGGGGTACTTTTCAAAAGACTTCTTGTACCATTCGTGGGCTTGGATCGCGGTTTGGATCTGAAATGGGAATACATGACATTAAAGAAACAAACATGGTTTTCCATTCAGTTGCCTCATTGATCTTCTAATACGCATGAGAATAATTCAGAACTACAGATCGTTGTTCTTGAATAGACAGCTGTGCTGCCGGGGAGTTGTTGCACCACTTCTTCCCAGCGAAAGCACTAGAAAGTGGTGAAAGGCGGGCGTTTTGGGGGACTGTCTTTTGTAATTTTGTCGTTCGAAAAATGCTGATTCTTGGCTTAATTTGAATAAATTACTTTTGATTGATTTGGTTCTGGAAGAGATTCATCCCACCATAACATATTTGCATGCAATGTTTACAGGATTAATCCTCGAGTTTAACAGTAACAAAGTTTGTAAAACCCAGTAACTACAGTAAATTAAACGTCCATATTCAATCAATCAAACTATACATCGTAACCAATGCAAAGAGTAATAAAACATCAGTGGCTGTATTTGGAATTTTAAATTCACAATTTCTTCATAAATCAGTGCAACTAATGATTTGTTAGCAATTTGCAGAATTAATATCCTTTTCCATCGGAACAATAAACATTATTTATGATCCCTAATCTTTTCTGAAATTTCCAATCTAGACCAACAACAACAAAACAACATGAAAATTAAAACTTGGATTCCCTAAACTACCCTAAATAAGTTGATACAGAAGCACTGAAAAAAAAAAAAGAGTAAAACACTCAAATTCCTTTACCTGATTACCCAAAACCCACAAATAGATGCAGAAGAAAGTCTTCGTCGGGACTAGCATCAGCAGAACTGTGTACATTACAATCTCACACATCCTATGCGGACTCGAAACATACTCGAACATCCTGCCGTGAGGTATCTTATGTTCTTCAGTCACAACTTCGCCAGATTTCTTGTCTTTGCGCAAGTTCGCGAAGATGATGTTCGTCTTGAACTGTTCGTACCACGTGATCAGGAATATGACCGTGCAGGGGACGGCTAGGATGGTTGTTCGGAGGTCGTTCCATTTTATCGTGTCGGGTTGTTGGTGGCCTGAAATGATAAGAAGTAAATAGGTTAAGCATGGATTGAGAATTAGGTTCTGTTCGAGCGAATTTTTTGTCACATCTGACTCATCGTTTCCGATAGAAAACTACTCTCAAGCTCTTTGGCAGTTAGCCACTCAACTGACTAGCTAATATTTTGACCACAACATCCACCCAACTTATTGAGTTGCCCGAAACTCTGACAACTAGTCTTACCAAAGGTTAGGTCTTATTGTGTTATCCAGTTACCAACTTGTGGCAGTCGCTCCATGTAAAATAATGGTATTCAGCTGCTCCTGCATCCCATTAGACTGGAAGTCAACCCCTAATGTCTATAATTAAGGAGCTGACTTTCAGTCTGACTAGGCAGATAATGAAATCCACCAAAATAATTCTGTCCTTTTCAAATTTATATTTTTGTCTTCTACTCACCACAAAACAGGGGTGCCTGTCCAACAACAGCGATGATACAGGCGAAGTAGTGTATGATGCCTGCAAGGTAGTGACTCAGGTTCATCTTGCTGGCTTTTGCAAACACTTGCAAGTAGTATGTCTCATACAGCCGCCTCGTACACTGTATTGTGAGCAGAGTCATCGCTATAAGGGCCGCTGTTACAGAAACTGGAAAATAAATTGAAGAAGTACCTAATTAGTTGAGTTTAAATTTTTTTATGATTTATTTCAACAACTAGGGTTTGCCTGTGACTCATAGGTGCCTGGGTGAAGCATAAGTGCGAAATGATTGTACGGGAATGTATATACTTTATCCTAACCCAGATATTGTTGGAATCTTGTCAGTCTACTTGTTATACCAAATTTCAGTTAAATCTGTTCAGCCGTTTAAGTGTGAAAAGGTAACACACAACAGTTTCTTTCTGGTAATTATAATATTAATATGGTTGATTACCTAGATACCTAAGTAGGCTTCCTAAGCTGTTCTGTGAAATTTTATGGATGCAGCTGAGGTCATCATGTGCACATGATTTTGGATAGGATTTTTCAAAATGGTCACATGGTTTTGGCGATAGTATATGTAAATACAATGCAGCCTGGGAGAGGCCTATGTCTGGCAGTGGACTGTGATAGGCTGAGTTGATTGATATGTTAATACTGAAAAAAACAGGTTCTAAACCTCATAGTCATTAATCATTTACTGGCTTAGTAGCTAAATAATTCAAATGGCCAAAAAAGAATTGATATACAGAATGAAGAATGATTTTTTAAACATTATATATTGTAATGTCAACAGTATTCTTATGGTACTTAATAAATTGTGCAAGTAATAAATAAATAATTACATTAAATTTGCAAACTAATGTTTTTAAATAAATAAAACTGAACTTTATTTATGCTAAGAGGATTATATCTGACCTGTTGGCAGAGCATTATGTTTAAAACCTTATTTAAATATTCTTACTTTTTACTCATGTTTTGTTTATGTACAGACGCCAGCACATCAAGCTACTATAATCTGTCAGATTTCTTTAATAGATTTTCGACTTTATTGCTAAAGAGTTAGGTTCAAGGTTGATTGGGAAAATCTGACAGTTTCGGGTAGGTTGACCTGCTGGCGTCCGTACTTAAACATTATATTATTATGAGCAATGAAGAATGTTGTGACATAGGTTTTGCTATTATGCCAAACCTTAGAGGCCTCAGCACTCATTGAATACAAACGGTCTTAACTACAAGCTTTACATATTAATAAGTCTGTTGCAAGATTAAGAGTTCCTAATGTACTAGATGTTGATTCTGGCTAAATTTGAAAAAAAAAAGACTGTTTTTCCGTTTGAGATTAAAATTATATTGAAAGTTTTATAAATAAACTTTAATTTACAGTTTATTTAAATGAGAACTACTTTTGAATTTTGCCATAAAGTTCAGTTAAGCTTAGAATTATAAAATTATATTGATTAATTACAAGGTGAGTAACTTTTTTATACACACTTAATTCGTCTAAATCTGGTCTTGACATGATTAATAAGTGAAAGGACTCAACATGGTATACTTTTACATCTATAGAGCTGGCTTTAAAAAACAACACAAGCAGTATGTATTTTGCATTAATTTAGCAAAAATAATGAATTATAACACTAAAGTTCACTTACCAGACGGTTCATTTTCCTGTAGCAGCACCTTCAACACGAAATGAACAGGGAAACTCACAGTTATCCCCAAGAAATATACCACAAACATATAGGACAACATAGAAGCACTAAATAGTGTTGAAAATAAATAAAAATGTCTGTAATACGCCTTTGGTATCTCAATAACATGCAGGAAATTGGCGTCAGAGCCTTGGTAGGCGAAGCTCCCATACCTGTATCCCTTTATTATAAAAGCAGGAACATATTTCTCAAAGTTATTAATAATAACACCGGTAAACGTTACTGCGAATGCAAGGTTCAGGAATATAAAATCTATAACGTTGATATAGTCGTCCATGTTTAATGTTTGTTAAAAAAGGCAGTGGTCTGTACGTGCGGTGATTGTAAACACTCCTAAGACACGAATACAAGATCTAACGGGATACCCAATCATTATAACTTTCGCCGCTCTACATTCTTGAGTTCAGATTCTCGTGCTTTTGACAGTGACACTCTGACTGAGACAGCTGATTCTGACACTTGACAGCAGAACATCTAGTTGCCAGTATTAAACTTTTTTATTCTACTAATTTCACATTCATTCAGTAAATTAAAAACAAAATGTAATGGTGTCTAATTGATTCATGAATTTACGTTTTCACACGAAATCCGCTATTATTTTTAAGAATTTCGCAGTGACCCCAAACAAATTGGGATAAAAGCCGGAGGAGGATTATTTAAGATGATGAAATATTTAGATTTTTTTTAATAAATATATTTCTATGATTTCGTGAGTAAAATATTATTTATGAAAATAACTACGTGATTTTTTGCAACATTCATTTCACAGAATGGGGAGTGTACAGACGACGGTCATGTGTTTTGAATTAAAGGAATAGTCTTTTCAGAAATAAGTAAATCAAAAGACTTTAAGGTGTACTTTAAAACGACAACAAACATTTGACACATAGACAATACACTTTTTTACACTTACTGTTCTTAATGAGTATAAAGTAAAACACATTTTATATTAAATAGGGAAATATGGCATATCTTTCTGGTGGGTAGTCTTTAAACGTTTTCTTGTACCACTGCTGAACTTCTATTGCAAACTGGATCTAAAAAATAATCAATAAAAGTTAGTCGGACAAAAATTAACTTTTTTCTTTATATCTCACAAAAAATACTAACTTGATTGGTCGCAACCCACACGAATATAACAACATGCGTCTTCGTCTGCATCAGCAGAGCCAATGCCAAGTAGATCAGTACCTCACAGAATCTGTGAGGACTGGACGAGTATCTAAACAGACCTCCTTGAGGGATGCGGTAATCATCGGTTACAACACTACCGGTTTCTTTGTTTTTTCGCAAGTTGGCCAGGATTTTATGCGAGTGGTGTTGTTCGTATGACGCATATAGGAAAAGAAGGATGCAAGGTGCAATGGCTATTGTTGTTCTGATGTCGATCCATGTCATGTTGGTTCTGGTTTGTTTGCCTGAAAAATTTCAGAACAGAATTATTTTATGTTATTTCTGTTCAGGTTAGGCGACATAAAATAATAACAATGTTTCAAGATTCAGTGAAAAGCCTATCTATAGTTTATCAAAAGTAAGTATTTACAGTTTAAATTCCTTAGGGGGCATGAGTTAGTCCCGTCCGTCCGTACCTACCTACTATAAAAAAAGTAATTCCACTTACCATAAAACAAAGGAGCATGTCCAATGATGGCTATGATACATGATCCATAGTGAATAAACGATACTATGTGATGGAATATGTTCATCTTACTGGACTTGGCGAATACTTGCATGAACAGAGTCTCGTACAGTCGCCTTGAACATTGGATTGTGAAGAGTATCATCGCTGTTAGCGCTGTTGTTCCTGACACTAGAAAAGGATACCCCCCCCCCCTTTTATGGTGTACTTAATAAAGAATTTTTTATCAATATACCTATAACCGAAAAAAATAGGCGTCAATAATAATCCAGCTCCAGTGTTCTAAAAAGTGGATGCGTAACGGTTTTTGGAAAAAAATATTCTTTTTGTTTCAACTTACCTGGTTCATTCTCTTGTACTAATGTCTTAAGTCCAAACATTACAGACTGATTCACATCCACGTCAAATAAATACACTAATATCATATAGACCAAAGAGGAAGAGCTAAACATCGTCGCAAAGAAATAAAAATGACTAAAATAAGACTTAGGTATCTGTATAAATCGAAGACACTTCACCTCTGGCCCTGTATTAGCCAAGTTCCCATAAAAAACAGCCTTGTTCAGAAATGCTGGCAAATATTTTGCAAAATAATGTATGACTGTTCCCAAAAAATTTATAGTGAACATTAAAATTAAAAATATAATTTCCAAAATGTCAAAATAAAAAGCCATGGTGTTAACGACTAGTTCGGAACTCGTGTCAAATATGAATGAGTGGTTGGTTATGTGTATTATAATGGTTATTATTATGATAAGTAACTATTTGTTATTTACTTATAGGCTTAGGGCAGTTGCAAGTCTCAGTTATCAGTACGTAGTAGATATGAGCGCCGCCGGCCGATGGTCAATATTCCGGCTGCGGCGCGCCGATTTTTAGGGTTCCGTACCCAAAGGGTAATAAAAACGGTCTGTCTGTCACCAGGCTGTATCTCAAGAACCGCGATAGTTAGACAGTTAAAATTTTCACAAATTATGTACCTATTTCTGTTGCCGCTATAACAATCCAAACTTCCAAACTATCCAAACTAATATTATAAATGCGAAAGTAACTCTGTCTGTCTGTCTTTCTGTCTGTCTGTCTTTGCTTCACGCCTACGCCTACTACTGAACCGATTTGTGTGAAATTTGGTACAGACATAGTTTGGAACTTGAGAATGGACATAGGATAGTTTTTATTACAAAAAATAAAATAAAAAATAAAATTTATTCCGGACATACAGCGCCATCTATTGGTCAAGAGTCGGCATCAATTCAGTACTGAAAATTCATCGGAAAAATGTAAATAAATAGTAAGAACTATGTGGGTAAAACCAAAAATCTGCCGGAAGTCACTATTCCACGCGAACGAAGTCGCGGGCAAAAGCTAGTAAATACTAAAACCAAATAAAATAAATATTTAAGGGGGCTCCCATACAACAGACGTGATTTTTATGGATAATGGTACCCTTCGTCCGCGAGTCCGACTCGCACTTGGCCGGTTTTTTTAAGTCTGCGGCGGCGGCGTCGCCGTCGGCGGGTGGCCTTCATTTAGCTACTTTAATTTAAATAAAACAATAATTTACGTATAATTAAGATTTATTATTATTTTGACGTGACATACTGAATGGACAAGCAAGATTTTTTTTTAAAAGAAAAAACAAGGTTAAAACATTCCTGTTAATCAATAGTAAATTATGAACTTAAACCACGCTTTAATTACATTATTAATAAAAAATAATTAAATATTTAGTTAGAGTACGAAATTGCTGATTTGTACTGAAACATTGAAATTCGTTTTTTTTTTTAATTCATCATATTATTTATTTATCAAAATAATTAGGTACCATTATTATCTATACATTGCTGCCATCTAATAGGAAGGTCATTTATGCCTTTGCGATAGAACTCTCGTGATCTAGATTCGACAAACTGTGTAAAAGCATTCTGTACTGCCTCCTGAGAAGAAAAATTTTTATCACGTAGAAAATTGACCAAATCGCGAAAATAATGGTAGTCCGTTGGAGCAAGGTCTGGCGAATACGGAGGGTGACGAATGGTTTCTAATTGCAGTTCCTGTAGCGTTAAAACGGTTTCTCGTGCTGTATGAGGTCTCGCGTTATCATGGAGCAATAATGGTGAAGATTGATTCGTGAGTCGGGGCGACACTAGTCGACCCATTGCGACACTAGTCGAGACCGGTGCGACACTAGTCGAGACTAGTGCGACACTAGCCGTGACCAGTTCGACACTAGTCGAGACCAGTGCAACACTAGTCGACCCATTGCGACACTGGTCGAGACAGGTGCGACACTAGTCGAGACCGGTGCGACACTAGTCGAGACTAGTGCGACACTAGCCGTGACCAGTGCGACACTAGTCGAGACTAGTGCGACACTAGTCGACCCATTGCGACACTAGTCGAGACCGGTGCGACACTAGTCGACACCGGTGCGACACTAGTCCAGACCAGTGTGACACTAGTCGACACCGGTGCGACACTAGTCCAGACCAGTGTGACACTAGTCGAGACCAGTGCGACACTAGTCGACCCATTGCGACACTAGTCGAGACTAGTGCGACAGTAGTCGACCCACTGCGACACTAGTCGAGACTAGTGCGACACTAGCCGTGACCAGTGCGACACTAGTCGATACCAGTGCGACACTAGTCGACCCATTGCGACACTAGTCGAGACCGGTGCGACACTAGTCGACACCGGTGCGACACTAGTCCAGACCAGTGCGACACTAGTCGAGACCAGTGCGACACTAGTCGACCCATTGCGACACTAGTCGAGACTAGTGCGACACTAGTCGACCCACTGCGACACTAGTCGAGTCTAGTGCGACACTAGCCGTGACCAGTGCGACACTAGTCGAGACCAGCGAGACACTAGCCGTGACCAGTGCGACACTAGTCGAGACCAGTGCGACACTAGCCCAGACCAGTGCGACACTAGTCGAGACCAGTGCGAAACTAGTCGACCCATTGCGACACTAGTCGAGACCAGTGCGACACTAGCCCAGACCAGTGCGACACTAGTCGAGAACAGTGCGACACTCGTCGACACCGGTGCGACACTAGTCGACCCATTGCGACATTAGTCGAGACCAGTGCGACACTAGCCGTGACCAGAGCGACACTAGTCGAGACCAGCGCGACACTAGTCGACCCATTGCGACACTAGTCGAGACAGGTGCGACACTAGTCGACACCGGTCCGACACTAGTCCAGACCAGTGCGACACTAGTCCAGACCAGTGCGACACTAGTCGAGACCAGTGCGACACTAGTCGACCCATTGCGACACTAGTCGAGACTAGTGCGACACTAGTCGACCCACTGCGACACTAGTCGAGACTAGTGCGACACTAGCCGTGACCAGTGCGACACTAGTCGAGACCAGTGCGACACTAGTCGACCCATTGCGACACTAGTCGACCCATTGCGACACTAGTCGAAACCGGTGCGACACTAGTCGAGACCGGTGCAACACTAGCCGTGACTAGTGCGACACTAGTCGAGACCAGAGCGACACTAGTCGACCCATTGAGACACTAGTCGAGAACGGTGCGACACTAGTCGAGACCAGCGCGACACTAGCCGTGACCAGTGCGACACTAGTCGAGACCAGTGCAACACTAGTCGACCCATTGCGACACTAGTCGCGACCGGTGCGACACTAGTCGAGACCGGTGCGGTGCGAGGTATCCAGTGAGCAATGTCAGCAAGCAATGCCCGAAAAATCAAATTCAAATAAAAAAAAAACAAATCAAATCAAAAAAAAGATCCAAATCAAAAAGAAAAAAAAAAAAGAAAAAAAAATCAAATCAAATTAAGATACTCCATAGACAGATTAGACGTGATTAAAAACATGACTACTAAAAATACTTCAATTTACGTCAGGCGCTGACTAGTTTGACAGGACTAAACTAAAATTTATCTTTTGTCCTTTTCTAAATTAAATAGAAAGAAAAAGATGCATTGAACTTAAATTTAGTTTAGTTTGTGAACAAGGGAATCGGCGCCATTGTCATTTATTTTAGATATGAAGATTGTATGTAAACCTTAAATTAAATTACAGTTTTTCTTATTAGTTTAAAAAAAACAGTTTAAACAAACTTTTCTCATCGACTCACTCATATTTAAAATTTACTAGCGGCAGGTTATGGTGCAATAACACCAAAGACTGCCTTATCTGGCAGAAGTTTGTTACGTTTTTTTTCGTATACATTTCACCTCCGAAAAAAGTCGCTCAGAATATACAGAGCTTCCAGGAGACGATAAATATATTCGAGCCAAGTAACTCATGTTAGAGAACTTGTCATTATTCTTAGACCACCAGCCATATGGACATAGGTCTTTGAGTAGCAGAACTTCATTGAGATATCTGTCTAGCTCTGAAGCAATAAGACTTTTGGTTTCTTCTATATATAGTTGTAACTTTACTGCTGCTAGTTCCTCATAGCAGCTCCAGAACGTTCTGTGTATGTTTTCGTTATTGGATGATGATGTGGATCTCTATGCTACCTGAACAACTTCTTCATCACTGCTTGAACCAATATCCTCGCTCCTTCTTACAAATTCTGCCAGGAAAGTTCGTCTGATCATAAGTATGATCAGACGAACTTTCCTGGCAGAATTTGTACAACACAAAAACAAAACAAAATGATTTTTTTACACCAGGTAACGTACTTACGTTACCTGGTATAAAAAAAATCATTTTGTAGCGCGGATCTATCAATGTCGCTACTAGACTATAGCACTTGTCATCTTCAATCCCCCGAAAACGTCTATCCAGTCCTTCTTTTAGTGACAAACGCATTGTGTTCACATTAGAACAAGATACTTGAACTTCTTCTTTGGTCAAATACCTCGAAAGAATCGTAAAGTTGGGAATGACTTCTGATATGCAGGAGTAGGAAGAGCTCATCTTTTTTGTGATTTCTTCAAAAGGTTGAAGTAAGGCAAGACATTCTTTAAGGAGATCCCATTGTCTCTCTGTCAAATTTTGAAAATTTATTGTGCTACTGTTGTTGTGTTATGTAATGCGTAGGTAAACAAGTCACGACGTGTCGCTCTCGAGAAAGCGCTTGAAATTGAACCGAAGTTCGGCCGAAATTCGGCCGAACTTTTAATTTTAACCGAATGTTCGGCCGAAGTTCGGATTCGGTGCAAACCACATTCGGCCCATCTCTAATCTATATAAATAAAAATGGATCTTCGAAATGTATGTACGCCCATAACTTTCGAACGATTGCACCAAATTGGATAATTCTTTTTTTTTTGTGTTCGTTATTGTCAGAACAAGGTTTGTATACAAGGGTTATATAATTAAATTAGACTCAGTAGATGGCGCTGCTTTTTCAGGTGGGATGACGTCTGCCGGGTCCGCTAGGTTCTATCAATCAATCAGCGTTTTACTTATAGGAGTAGTGTAGGAGTAGTGTAGGAGTAGGTTAGGAGTAGGATAGGAGTGGTGTAGGAGTAGGGTAGGAGTATAGATCAGGTCCCCCTATCTTCCGCAATCACGCGAACGAAGTAGCGCCGGGCAGCTAGAAATATATATGGCAAAACAACGTTTGCCGGGTCAGCTAGTGTATGATGAAAGTAGATAGGTATTGCGGGCAAATATTGCGTGTATAGGCAAATCCGCATAAATCATGATATACCTCAAGAATACATACCTACCAATTCCATGTTAAACCTACCTACACACTCATTTCAAAAACCAAAAAATGTCGGGTTGGCTAACCTCGCGCATATGAGTAATCACGACACATTCAATCAATCATTCAATCTTTTAAAAATAAAGATGGCGATCTTAAAATAAACAAAACGCAATCATCGCTACCAAGTACCGACATAACCATAATAATCCCGCACCCATGTCATACCAACAGAAAAGTAAAGATTACGTTTGTACACCTGTCTCGTCACATACGTTGGGTTTGACAGCATTTTATTGGATCCCTGATTTCCTATTCAATAAGTTTTCGGGGCTTACATTACGGTGTGTGGTGGCCCGTGAAATGTTTCGGTCCAGTATAATACTCGGCGGGGTATGTGACTAACTCCGTTATAATGATGCCAGACTTATGATGGAATTTTAATTTGGAAGTTTTTTGATTTGGAACGTTGGCAGTTCTGAATTTTGGATTTGTGTTTATTACCCCTGGTAGATTCTGGGTAGATTTGGAAATATCTCCATGTAGATGATAAAAGTTAAATGCGATCGTTGGTATTTCCAAGTTGGGTCAAAGTAAGCCTGTCAAATGTAATAAGGTATACCTATGACATATATGACTACAGTCAACAGGTGATTATATTTTCGACCAAGTAGCTTATCTTCTTTCCTTAACGCCACTTTCAAACCACTGCGCCCTAATCAACTCAGTTTCCATGAAAAACCGCTGTCATTAACCAAAACAAAAAACTATTGTCCGCAAAAGCCACGACATTTACAACAAAAAAGTAAAAAACCATTGTTCGTTACAATTGTCCCCATAGTGCGGGGAAACAATCGCTAATCGATCCTTCCTAATCGATACCACTCGAATAGTTCAATTATCGGCCACTATTAATCATTTCCCTCTCTTTCGGGCGCGGAAATCTTTTCAGCAACAACAATGAACACTCATCACAAATGACTGGGCCATTGTGTCCCAGCTCTGCGAACGACGTGTACCGATAATTAATTAATAATTAAGGGCTACTCCATTATCCTATAATTAACGAGTTTCATTTCTTTAATGTTACGGTCCATTGTGATGTATGAGTAATTCTATTGTTTTGTGGTAAAGACAATAGGAAAAAATCTTTAAAAATGAGAAGGAGGCTTTCTGACAGCTAACTTGAGCGATGAGTGTGAGAAATGGTAGCTTACTTTTAAAGGGACGGGTGACAGAGTTCCCCTTTTGCAGAAAAACGTATTCATTTTAATTACCTGGGTAGCTACATACCCCTTTATTTAAGTAAAGTAAAGTAATGATTATCGACTGTTTAACCATACATTTTGACATTTAAACGTCTCTTAACTTTAACCAACGTTTATAAATGAACCCTTCATTACGTCATATTATAAACTTACTCCCCGATAAAAGTTCACATTGCGCTTTAGAAAAGAAGACTCTTTTCTAAAACGCAGTAGGTAGGTGTTTTTTCGGAAACTCTTAGCCACATTTCTAATAAAAGAACTCACAGACAGGTTCCCAGATCGAAATAAGAATACTAAACTGCCCCGTCTAATGTATACATCAAACGTTACTGCCAATGTAAGCACGAACATGGCACGAACCATTGAAATTAGTACGCGACTCTCGAGAGAATAGAAACACAATTTCCATTGAAACGCTTCACGCTGATACCTGGCAGTTCCAGTTTTCTTCGTGCCGCTTTTGTCCGTCTGTACAAAGCAGAAAATACAGAGAACCCAATCAGGGATCTGTCTAAATGTCCGACGATCGGACGGGTGAGGGTTAACGCAACGAATTTTGAAATATCCTTATATGTAAGTACGTTTTCTTTGGGTTGGAATAAATTGTGAATCGCGTTTTGATGCTATTTTGATTGGGTACCTACTTAAAAAGCATTGTAATTTGAAGTGGGTAGCATCACATTTCGATCATCAAGATTTTTTGTAATGAGAAATTCTTAAAGTCCGTTCACAGTTATTTTACCTCTGACAGCAGCTACTTAACAGCAACCTTATTGTCCTTTTGAACGCCAGAGCATAAACGCACGCGCGTGCCCTCCACGCCAAGCCACAATTTCACCGCAAATACCTACAAAAAGAATAGGGATTCCAAAATGACTGAATTGTTTATTTCGATGATAAAGTGCACCACATTTTTTGTCACATATTTGTGTCGTTGGCGTACAGGGCACGAGCTTGCTTGTCACGTATATGTGACAATGGCGTTCATAAGTTTATAACGAGAATATAGATCACTATGATTTTGACAGACTTGTCAGTGGCAACAACCAAACGTCAACCTTATTTGAATGAGCACAAAGACTACAATAGTATACTGTCTAAATTAGCATAAAGATCACTGTGATTTTGACAGTGATGCAAAATAAGAGATAAAATAATTGTGAAAGGACTGTAATAAGTTGTATTTACTAACAATTAATGAATAAATAAAACACAAAATAATAAATTATATGACTAATTATCTAACTAGGTAGGTACCTATACAAATAAATACAAAAACAAAAAAAGACACTTACGCGTCGAACAGTAGCCAAGTTTTTTATTCAAGGTGTTCTTATATTATATACAACTTTGGCTTTGGCTAACCAAGAAAATTACTTTCATATTTAAAGTGATAGTAATAAAAATATTTTTACTAAAAATAAGTTCGTTATAAGTTTTTAATGTTCTTACAAATCCTGAAATCTAGCAACACTACGAGTCTAGGTACGCTGCGTAAGTAGCAGTTTTCTTTTTCACGCCATTTTCACCCCGACATCCATCGGACAGGGCTTTAGACATTCCCAATCGATTTCATTCATGCAAATTGACTGTTCGGTCGTGGTTTGAATCGATTACAATGCGTTATTGAAATCGAATTTGTTTAAGGTTGGGTGGATTGGAGTACGGTTACATCTCTATACTCATTTTTTAGAACGAATTTCGTTTGAAAAATGAATGAATATGAAAAGAATATATTTATATTTTATGTGTGTGATTTTTTTGGTAAAGTAACTTGCACGCTATTTTTTAATGTATACGATAACTAATTCTATGTTATTTAATTATTTGAATTATTATAGGTGTCCTTTAGAGCTTGTTGTTGGTAAACCGACCGACTTTTGTTTATGTTGTCCTTGCTTTAACTGACTCAAAGAAAACCAATCAAAGGTAGGTATAACAACCTACAATATCAACCGTGGAATATACATCACACCGTAAAATTTTGAAAAAAAAAAAAAAAAAACATTTGATCCATCGATTTATGTTCGCATAACTCGACATAATGTATGGATCAACTGATTTTTTTTTCACGATTTCAGGGTTGGTCCCGTAGTAGAAGTTGTTCATAATGATGAGTACAATGACCCCTTTTAAGGATTAAAACGATCAAAATTTAACGGTGTATGAATCCGGCCAGCACCCTAATACCTATGAAGGATATTGCTAACCCATTGCTTCATATGTTGGAAAAAAAATCTGCTTACCAACGGAAATAACGCAATGAATGTTGTTGAGCTGACAGAATGAAAGCCTACTGTCCTACTGTTAGTGTGTTACGTAATTTGACGACACGGTTGGCGCAGTGGTTAAGTGATTGACTGCTGCGCTGCGTGTCGCGGGTTCGATTCCCGCACAGAACAAATATTTGTAAGTCCTACATGTATTTGTTCTGAGTCTGGGTGTTTTTCTATCTATAATATGTATGTATTTACAAAAAAAAAAAATGTATATATGTAGTTTATCAGCCATCTTGTTACCATAACACAAGCATTAGGTTACTTAGCTTGGGACTAGATGGCGCTGTGTGAAATGTCCAGGGATATTATTATTATTAATTACCCCGCAGTTTCTGACTCTCTCGTTTTAGTGAAAGTTATTCTGATCCGACACCCTCAATTTAAACCACTGATACCTATCTACCTAGAAATTAATTAGTGAATTAAGTGGTGGATCCGATTTAGAGACAAGACCGGAATAACTCTCTAATGGTGCCCATGGGAATCTTTTTCGTGACAGCATTATTCCTCCTTTTATAACTTTATGAATAGAGATAGAAGATTAATAAGAGAAGAGATATAAGATTGAAGTTCAGAGATTAGGAAATTATACAGACACGTTATGCGTATAACTATAGGTACTTATTACAAAGAATTTTAAGCAGCGATAAAATATTAAAATGTTATTGCTGGTTGTTATTGATGTGATTACTTAATATCGTATTTTTTTGTCAATTAATCATAATTTTATTATAGAGCCGGCAGTATAGGCTTATATTGCCAATGTTGTTGTCGAAAACTCAAGTGAAGGAGCTTGAACTGAGCTGCAGTGCGATTCTGTAACGATCTCACCGTGAAAACTTAGGTGAAGTGAGCGTGGAGTGAGCTGTCATTACAACTAATGCTAGCTAATGCTAGGCAGCCCCGGATCTAAGGGGGGGCAAACAGGGGCACTTGCCCCGGGCGGCAGTTTCATGGGGGCGCCAAATCCTTGAGACAAGAATTCGAAATATCGAACAAATGAAGCCTCTTTTCCTACAATCTCATAGGTTTTTATCAAGTAATCGAATCTTAATATAATATGCTTGAAAAACAAACTTTTCTATTTCCATACACCCAGTTAGTTTTTGAACACATACTAAGTCATTTATGAACGCATCTTAACAGATCAAGTAAATTTTTGAACGCGTGCGTAGTGTCCGTGATCTTTCTGCCAGGGGAATCCCCGTCACATCTATATGAGCCGAGCCGAAAAAATTCAAACAGTCGAACGTCAAGTGACAACACTGTTTGTTTATGTCGTTGATTGCGTTTGCGAGTAATCAGCGTTAATATAATAAGTAATTTATTAGTGAAATCATATATTATCGTAGTGGAAATCAACAATTTGCAAGAATTACAAATAGGTAAGAAATAATTACATATTAGAGGTATATTTTTATGGGTGCTTTTTTTTGTTTTTTTTTTTATGTAAGTTTTATGACTATAGATTATAGAAACCAGTTAGTGGGATATTTTAATTTACTGGGTTTTTTAGTATTGTAGTTATAAGTAAACTCTACAATCTTCAAATAAGTAAAATCTTCAAGAAGAGGTAACCAGAAGTACCTATAGTTACTAAACATTGCAATCAGGACCACGTTTCAGTGAGCTTCAGCTTTCATCAAACTATAGATACATATTATTTATATTTTTAGGTTGGAAAAACCAAGCCATGAGCGCACCAAGAAAAAAGCTTTCTGGGGCTGAAAACAGAAAGAGAGCAAAAGATAAAATTGAAGATGCAATGAATTCGGCACAAAAATGCTACTCATTGGCAGTTTTAACAGTTTTTCTCAAACACTGAAGGGAGGGGGCGCCACTATCAAGGTTTTGCCCCGGTTCGAAAAAATCGTAGATCCGGGGCTGATGCTAGGGATTGATACTACTGACAACTCACATCAAGCTCACTTCACTTGAGTTTTCACGGTGAAATTTTTACAGAATCGACCGGCTGTCGTTCTATCTGCCGATCGATTCTGTAAAAATTTCACCGTGAAAATTTAGGTGAAGTGATCGTGGAGTGAGCTGTCATTCCAAGTAATGCTAGGGATTGACACTATTGACAGCTGACTCTAAGATTACTTCACCTAAATTTTCACGGTGAGATTTTTACAGAATCGATCGGCAGATAGAACGACAGCTCAGTTCAAGCTCACTTCACCTAAGTTAACACTGTGAGATTTTGACAGCATAGACCGGCCAGGACTGCACCCTAATTGCGTAACAGACTATCAATCACAATTAGAATCATTTTGAAAGATACTGCTAATCCATTGCTTCTTATGTTCGAAAAAATTGTCTGCTCAACAACGTAGGTAAATAACGCAATGTATGTCGTTGAACTGTCGAAATGAAATCCATTACTACTGTTAGTGTGGTACGCAATTGCCCCGATTCACTCTCAAAACATACGTCTTCGAGGTTCATTCAAACTTGAACAATCGCACCACAAAAGGAAAGTATTCTGTAATCAGCAAACATAAATCGAGTAACATATCGATACTCGATTCCTTGTATCAATGCTTGCATCGATCATCTAAAGCGTAATGTTGCCATAAAATTGTGCATATCGTTATCTGTGGGCTGTTAAAATTGAAATAACTTGGAACGTAAATGGTGGAGATATGATTACGCATCCTAGCCGTCACATTGTGTTTTATTCGATATATACGTGTTTTGATGTTGATACTTATGCATGGGATCTGTTAGACATATTCAAACAAAATAATGAAATATTATAAAATATTTATTTAGCTTTTTGTGCATACGAGATGTCACTTATAGGAGAAAAACAAAAGAAAATGTAAAATATTTTAAATTAAGGACAATTAAAATAAAATATAAAAAGAGGTTTTATACCTTCTTGTTGTCTCTAACAGGATCCTTGTTGATTTATACCTACCAAAGAAATTAAATTATTTACTATCTTAAATCTCTTTGATACCTACCAACTACAATTTGGAATGGGCAACTACAGTTTTATCTTTCTGACTGACCGAATCCTTGAAAATTAAAAAATGCCTATAATTGATTTAATTTTTCCTAAATGCTTTGAGTTGAATTTAATTCACTAACAGTAGCAATAGCTTTCATATTGACAGTTCAACAACATTCATTGCGTTATTTACGTTGTTGAGCAGACAAATTTGTCGAACATTGAAGCAATGCTTTTGTATGTACACAATGTTTAAACAAATAAAGAAATCTTATCTTATCTTATCTTATCTTAATGGATTAGCAATACCATTCAAAAATATTCAGATTCTGATTAATAGTGTGTTACGCAATTAGTGTACATGCTTTAGAAAATTAAAAGGTCGCGATGCATACCTACCGAGTTCAAAAGACTTGGTCCTCATTTGTAATAAATGATATTTATTTCTGTAAATGGGTTCATAAACCATTTATCTACAACTTAAAAATATAATATGTCTTAAAACTAGGTGATTCGGTGTTTCCTATCCGACTACCCTGAGAAAATACATCGAAACTAACTCAGAGGTCACAGTCTCTTTATTAAAAAGTGCTCTGTGGTCTCTTTTAAAGTCCAGACATATTACCATTATATGGTGTAGATTAATAATAATAATAATATCCCTGGACATTTCACACAGCGCCATCTAGTCCCAAGCTAAGCAACCTAATGCTTGTGTTATGGTAACAAAATGGCTGATAAACTACTTATATACATTTTTTTTTTGTAATTACATACATATTATAGATAGAAAAACACCCAGACTCGGAACAAATATATGTAGGACTTACAAATATTTGTTCTGTGCGGGAATCGAACCCGCGACACGCAGCGCAGCAGTCCGATCGCTCAGCCACTGCGCTAACCGTGTTGTCAAAACCATGCTGACATTAAACCATGCTGATTAGTGTCTGAGACGGAATTTTGAGAAAAAACCACACAAGGAGTGGTTTGATAGAGTTGGAACATTCATTGAAGTTAACTCAAAAACTACTGAAGCAAAGTTAATAAAGTTTATATGGGAGCACCCCTGAGCACCTTATCAATTAAATTTTTTTTTTTGTAAATCTGACTATATATGACGGAGTTATACACCAAAAAAAAAACAAAAAAAAAAAAAACATATACAAACACCCAAATTGAGAATTTCCTTCTTTTTTTGAAGTCCGTTAAAAAGAAGAAATGTACAAGACACTACCTATTTGTTTATACCTATACTAGTCAAAGATCGCTCTAGTTATAAGCAAGGCGCACTCCATAGGCCTACAAAAAACCCTTATTCATTAATCATTCGCATCCACTTCATCTTAAATCGCTCATTCAATCTTTATTAGCATTTCCCTTTGATCTCCACTTTTTCAAACGAGCGGGTTTTTAATTCAGCTTCTAACCATTCTTCAAACATTTATTCCAGTTCGTAATTAATCTGAGTTTGACAGGCGTATTTGTGTAGCTGTACCTACTTGTAAGAGATATTCAGAGTTTATATTTTGTAAATTTGAGGACTTTGTAGGCCTTGTAGACTTTAGATCTGTAGACCATTTTTATTTGATTCAGTATCTGATACTTGTTGACAGGCCTACGCTGTCCTCCCATACCTACTGTAATTTGAAAACATTGTAAAGGCAAATATTTTGAAAAGAGTAACCGTGGAGTTTCTTGCCAGCTCTTCTCCATAGGAAACGACCAATTGGAACCGTGCACCTAGCTTCTGACGTTTCATAAGTGCCCATGAAGATTTATATGAAATAAAATATTTGTATTTTTAATTACAATCAGGTTTGGAAAATATATTTGTAGCTAATTTTAGTTTAAAATAATAATACATATGTACATGTATTATTGTATAAAATATTTTGATTTTGTGCCTCTGGCATTACTTTACTACTTTGTAAATTCAGGGAATTTCATTGTTTATCAAATTGACTTACCATAGGTTGGTAGTCAATTTGATAAACAATGAATTTTAAATTGTTCGTGTAGTTATGCAGGGCCGTCTTCTTCTTTTTTTTTCTATTGGAGGCCCTGGGTAAGGATCGCGGAGCCCCTGAGTAGATAAGTAATAATTCATTTTCATTACGAAAAAATTTCAAAAAAAGTATTTTGCTACAAAATCAATAAAACCAATAAATAAAACATAAAACGTACCTACTAATATTTCATAGGTTCAGGACTAGAAACTTACTGTAAATTGCACTGATTTTGTCATTAAATGCGTAGAATGGAACGGCGGCTGCAAAGAATGATTTATACATTGTGTTGATTACGTTGTTGACCAGACAACTTTTTCGAACATTTGAAGCAATGGATTAGCAATATCCCCCAAAATGATTCAGATTGAGATTGAAAATGTCTTACACAATAGGGTAGTTTCCTGGGTAAAAAAATAATTACTATCCATATTTAGTCCGTCAGTGAGATTATCGAAAAATAATGCACACATACTTTTTCTTTTGTCAATCAAACAAAAAATTACAAAGATAAAGCACGTCAAAATTTAGGAGTGGGGGGTCGTGACGTCACGCCAAGCTAAAAAGTGTAGCAAGGCAAGGCAGGCAAGTGACGTCACGCGGAACTTTAACGGGCGATATCTTCATAATTTTTTTATATAATTGACAAAACAAAAAATACGGGTCCAATATTTTTGATAATCTAACTGATGGACTAATTAGATTTTTTTAGGAAACTAACCTATTAGGGTGCAGGTAAGAATGGGCCTCTGAATTGCAATGAACGTTTTAGTCTGCGAATGATGATAGAGATAGTCCCTTTATAAACAGTATGTAAGTCGAATGAGTAAACCAACACATAGCAGACATGCTCGTATAGCCTTATCAAAGAACTGACAGCACACTTGTGCACTGCTCTGCATCGCGTCGAGTTACTTGTTAACCCGTTACATGACCCTCACGCTCTGTGAACATGTATTTTTCACTCGATTTAGTATCGACTAATCTCTTGGGAAGACAGACTATATTGCGAGGAAGTGAAGAAAGATTGTTGGCTAGATCGACACAGTTCTTGTATAGCATTTTAGATACAATAATATTATGACTATTGTATCTTTATTTTAAAACTAACTGACCCAACAGACGTTCTCCGGTTCATTCAATGCTTCATAAAAAACTCCCATATAAAAAAGGACGTTCGGTTTTTCCCGAATCTGAAACTTTTCCGGGAATTTTTTTCCAACTTTTCTTTCTTACAAATCCGTTAACTTACTACTTCAAACTTTTTTTTGATCTCACTATCGGCTTCAGCACTCTCGATAATCATGACGAAAAATTTGAAATTTTTTGCAGCTGTCATCTTGGATTTGCACTTTGACCACAATATCGGCTTCTGCATCCTCGAAAACCATGAAAACTAACTCTCTCTCTATTATTATTATGTAATAAAAAGTCGCATGGAGGGAACATAACGCGTTTTCGTTACGTGACGATTTTTCCAAGTTTACTCCTACCGCAAGCTCCGTTAAAGAACTTCGTTCCAATAACTATAAAGTGCACTGTTCTGATTTGTCGTTTCAAGGAAAAGAAACGCAAAGTAACTCCGCGGTTACTCTTTATAACCATGTCATGGACATGTTGTGTTGGGGACTCACTCTACCCCAGAGGTGATAAACACATGATCGATACAAACATCTTCCAACTTAACCATTACTTACTCGTGTCGTAAAAGGAGCAAGTTAGCAGACACTTAGGGGTATAAGCACACCCACCCAGTGAAAGCGATACAATATGATAGGAGATAGCGATGAATTAACATGTTTTTTACAAGGTAGGTAAAATATGCTGCATAGAACAGCTTTACCAACATAAAGGTGTTGTATTCAGCATATTTTACAAAATTGATGAATATTTTTTTCCTTTGTTTGTTTTTTTTTTTTTTGTTTTTGTTTTTAAGATGGACGACGCCGCCGAGGTCGGCCTAGAAACATATGGCAAGATGACATGGGCTCCTACCGTGAGGGCTGGTCAGAGGGAAAAGAGTTCCTGGAAGGTTTTGAGGGAACCCTTTGCCCAGCAGTGGAACAGATTAGCTAATAAAAAAAAAAATCTTAAATTAATTTGATTTTCCAAGTGTTACGCTCGCTCATTGAAATCAACATTATTGGTTTGTATATGACAAAGTGGAAGCTTGGAATGGCTGTTGGTTTTTAAAAAAAATTTGCTCCGCCATACATTTTGACTGCGTAGGTTTTATACATATAGATTTTTCTATGAAACAACTGATATTTTTTTTGATAACCAACGAACAATTAATTCATGGTTTCAGTTTGCGCGTTGATGTCTCTGGCGACATTTCTTAACATCGCATCGCATCGCTTAGCTTCCAACACCTACATACCCTAACCCCGCTCTAGGGATGCGGAAAGACCGTAACAGCAACTAAACCACTAAAACAACTGAGTGGCCGCGGTTCCTCAACTTCTTATTTAACCGAATCGAAGAAATTGTTAGAGGTCCTTAGGGAATGGAGGTGTTAAGTAAGTGGGTTAAAAACTACGTATAACTTGCTTGCTTAGTTTCTTATGGGGGTGTTTGTCATCTGTTAATTCTGAAGTAAGATGTAACTACACTGAGAGGTCTAAGTAGGGCTAAGGTTGGTATAATAGAGGGCAGAAGACATGAGTGCTTGATACGTAGCTAGTGAGTTTCGTATAGAATATACGAAAGTTTAGATTTGTTCCAGCTCATTGGCAATAGGCTAGCTGCCTAAAAAAATCTAATTAGTCCGTCAGTTAGATTATGTTTCAAGAAATATTGGACCAGTATTTTTTCTTTTGTCAGTAATTATATGAAAAATTATGAAGATATCGCCCGTTAAAGTTCCGCGTGACGTCACACCTTGCTACACTTTTTAGCAATGCGTGACGTCACGACCCCCTACTCCCAAATTTTGACGCGCTTTATTTTTGTAATTTTTTGTTTGATTGACAAAAGAAAAAAGACGTGTCCATTATTTTTCGATAATATAACTGACGGACTAAATATAATAATTATTTTTTTACCCAGGAAGCTACCTTATTGGCTCTACTCTCTTTTTAGGGATATTTATTGTAAAGAAGCATGACAACCAACTTAAATTGAGAGTTTAGTTAGACAATCTACAGGCTTTCATTATTTTTAGATCTAAGACCATTTTCCACTTCAGTACCCAATCTACGAGTATTTATTCCTATACTAGCTTCTGCCGATCGATTCTGTAAAAATCTCACCGTGAAAAGTTAGGTGTAGTTTAGCATTAGTTGGAATGACAGCTCACTCCACGCTCACTTCACCTAAGTTTTCACGGTGATATGGTTACAGAATCGCACTGCAGTTCGCGACTCCACATCACCTGTCTGCGCTATCACTTCACTTCACATCACCTGTCTGCGCTATCACTTCACTTCACATCACCTGTCTGCGCTATCACTTCACTTCACATCACCTGTCTGCGCTATCACTTCACTTCACATCACCTGTCTGCGCTATCACTTCACTTCACATCACCTGTCTGCGCTATCACTTCATTTTTGCTTAGCGTTCTTTCTGACTTTTTTTTCTTTTTGCTCAGCATCTAAGGGCTATAGCGTGATATTAAATAGCCTATAGCCTTCCTTAAGAATTGAGCTACCAAATGCAAATGAATTTTTCAAATTCGACTGGTAGTTCTAGAGATTACCCCCTACATACAAACAAATTTTACCTCTTTATAATATTATTATGAGTACATAATATATTAGTATAGATGTATCCCGTTGATTGTGAAACGGAGTCGGAAACAAAAAGAGGTAAAAGTTTTTGCTCACAACAAGTCGGCAGTTCGCTGGGAACAGGAAAGATGCATTAAAATTCACTTTGAAGTAAGTTACTAATGAAACGGTTTCAGATTAATGGTCGTACGGAGTTCTTGTGTCTAACAATAGGTTATGGAGGAATTGGTATTATCAAGTTATGGAGTTTGTTATTTATTTATTTACTAGCTGCGCTCCGCGGTTTCACCCGCATAAGTTTCGATCCCGTGGGAATATCGGGATAAAAAGTATCCTATGTGTTAATCCTGGTTATAAACTATTTGTGTGTCATATTTCAACCAAATCGTTTAGTAGTTTTTGCGTGAAAGAGTAACAAACGTCCATCCATCCATTCAAACTTTCACGTTTTTAATATTAGTAGGATTGGATGAACAGAGGCTACATAATTACATGCAAGTATACATAGAAACTTTGGGGGAGGCCTATGTCCAGCAGTGGACGTCTTTCGGCTGAAATGATGATGATGGTACATAGAACGGCACCCTAATTGCGTAACACACAATCAATCGGAATCGGTTTAATTTTGACAGTACAACAACATTCATTGCGTTATTTACGTGTTGAGCAGACAAATTGTTCGAACTTATGAAGCAATGGATTAGCAATTTGCTTCAACATGATGCAGATTACGATTGATTGTGTGTTACGCAGTTAGGGTGCCGGACAAGCACAAGTGCGCCCTTCCAATTATAGGAGACCGCATCATTTATTTATAATCTAGGTACAGTAAGTTTGACAAGGTAAATATGTAAAAATAAATAAAAAACATAACACGAAAATCATACAACCGAAACAATGTGAATTACGTAATAACTGCATAATAATACTAATTAAAGAAAAAATAATGATAATAAAAGACAACAGACAAAAATAACAAAATATTAATTTGAAGATGAAGATTTCCTTCCCTCGTTTAATTTTAATTTTTACATATACTAACATATGCAGTCGACTGCCTCGGACACCATGGCCTATCCTGCAGCAAGAGCGCTGGACGGATGGCAAGGCACGCCAGCATTAACGACATCATCCGTTGGGCTCTTGTCTCCGCCGGGGTACCAGCTGTTTTAGAACCCAATGGCTTGGCACGCGACGATGGAAAGAGGCCAGATAGAATGACCATAATGCCTTGGAAGTTGGGCAGGCCTTTGGTGTGGGATGCAACCTGTGTCGACACCCTCGCGCCATCCCATCTTCCTAGCACGGTGGGCTGTGCTGGGGCGGCTGCTGCAGGAGCAGAAAACCTCAAACGGCGCAAATATAACGACCTTATTGGGAGCTATATGTTTGAGCCGTTTGGGGTTGAAACACCGTAGGGCCTTGGGGTCCGAGTGCTCATCGAATTTTTCGTGACATCGCCAAGCGGTTGGTTGACTCTTCACATGACCAGACCAGGCTGGCCTATTTTTAGCCCAAAAGAATCACCATTGCCATCCAACGTGGTAATGCTGCCAGCCTTTAAGGCACTTATCCCATTGACAGTGATGCGGACGAATTATTCGATGCCCAATGAGCTCCTGCCTTTTTCTATATTTTTTCGTATTATATATTTGTATATAGTATATACTAGCTTCTGCCCGCGGCTTCGCCCGCGTGGATGTCGGAAGTTATCCCACGGGAACGTGCTAACAGGATAAAATGTATGTGCTTCCCCAGAATGCCATCTATCTCGCGGGCCCTTTGTGGCTAATTACAGTAGAAAACCAATTGTGTCTCATTAGTGGTGATTAAGAGGGTACCTATATGATATCTTTACCTAGGTACCTACCTAATTTAAAAAAAAAACTCAATAACAGAAAATTAAATACCTACCTAAATAAACCTATTTCTGATGATAACTAATCTAAACTCAATAAATAAGCAAAATCCCTAAAAACTAATATCTATACGAATGACTAATCCTACCTAACAGTATTATAAAATAACCTACGGTCACTACGTACACTATCAAATATACTACCTATACATTAAAATCTATACCTACGACTCATATAAAAATAAACCTAAATAACTCTAAAAACTAAAAGGAATAAAAATGAACACCACTGCGGGTGACCCAACCTACGACAAACTTAGTATTTGCGGTTGGTACAGTACAGACAGTGGTAATCGGGTATAGGGATCGAACCGCAAAATTAAGTTTGTTTTTTATTGTATATACTTTTCCGGGATAAAAAGTACCCAGTGTGGTGCCCAGGATATTAAAGAATAATTGCGTGATGCTTGAACAAACAGACAGACAGACAGACAGACAGACAGACAAAAAAATTTTTAATCACATTTTTGGGTTCGGTGTCGGTCTAGTAACACCCCCTGTAAATTATTTTTTTGATATTTTCAATGTACAGAATTTTCACTTCTACAGATTTATTATAAGTATAGATTAATGTTAGTTGTTATTTGTTTAACTTGAAATAATATTAAAAAATAATAAAGTTTACTAACGTGGCAATGCCGCCAGTCTCTTGGGTACATTACCAGTCGACAGATGTGGAGGAATATTTCGATATTTTAGTTTTTTTATATATCTATGTAAATAAAAATGAATCACCGAAATGTATGTACGCGCATAACTTCCGATCGACTGCACCCAATGGAATAATTCTTTTTTTTTGTGTTTGTTATTGTCAGGACAAGGTTTGTATAGAAGAAAATTAAGTAAATCGAAATCGGGATCGAAACTTATGCGGGTGAAACCGCGGGGCGCAACTAGTTTTTCATAAAACTCTTCACATTGTTGTCATTGTTTTGTTGTTGGTTGTTCTTTCATTTGTTGGTCTTTTTGTTGCAGGTGCGACTGCTAAGCTAAGAGTGGGTTGGGTTCGACCCTCGGGTTGGGCAGTGTCGAATTGGTTTTTCCTATTAGGAACTGCTATACGTACCTACATAGATTAGTGCTTTTTTTTTTTTTTTTTTAGGATGGGAAATCATCAAATGACCCCTCCCGCTCTGGGTGGAGCGGAAGGGAGTAGAATAGAATAGAATATTCATTTATTTGCTCACAATGTAGGTATTTACAATAAGGTGGTTACAATAATATGAAAGAATCCTTGTACATTCTACCATTTTGGCATGCAAATATTGATGCAATTCATCAACAAACATACAGACATTGATGCAACTAAAATTTTTCAGCTAGAAAATCCGATACGGATACGGAGTAGTAACATTTATTTATTTACCAAAAGTGCAGTTAGTTTCTTTTTGAAAGTTGTTACTGGTTCCTCTTTTATGGAATTAGGAATGTGGTTAAAAATAGAGTGTCAGACTCTTACTGACTAAAACCCACCCGTGTTCCTTCCTTAGCCCTTTATGTTCCAGAGCAGCGGTAACCCTTTCGGACGAGCCCGCTATAGATTTGTGCTTAGTTAATACTAATAGGTTTGCTCCCCTTTTACATATCGACATTGGACTTATAGCGAAATGCTGATAACTATACAACTCTGCCTCCCCTTTCTAGAAATAAAGTCGTAATGTTCTGTATCCCTCCAGCATTTACTTAAAAACACTATCTTCTATCTACTAAGTAATGCAAGTATCCATCTCAAGTTACATTTTTATAACATCTGAATATAAGACGATATGGCTTGAAATGTACTCTAGAAAATGTACAGTATCATTGCAACATTATCTAGATAAATAGGCTTTCGCTTCTAGGCATCAGATAGTGCGTGGGAGGACAGTAAATCAACTGGAACTAGACACTGGCGCTATTATCCTCGTCGGCACGAGTTATACGAGATGCCTATGCCTTAGTCGAAAGATTATACGTACATCATGGTTGGTAGTGGGGCTGACTTACGGGGGCGTTTTGGTTCCGTATCCAAAGAGTGCCAATAGGACCGTATTACCAAGCCGCCGCTGATCGATCGTCCGTCCGTCCATCCGTGCGTCCGTCCGTCTGACTATCAGCGGGCTGTCTCATGAACCGTAATAGGTAAACAGGTGAAACTTCCACAGAGTGTTTATTTCTACTGCCGCTATACGATAAAAATAAAATAATGTTTAAAATTAAAAGGGGTTTGTGAAACGTGTTTTACTACAGTAAAGGATTTGTAAGTAAGTAAAATTATAGGGGTGAATTTATAATTTTACTCAGCTCCTTTAACCCGAGTATGCAAATTATAGGGGTGCATCTATACTAATTTTACTCAGCTCCTTTAACCCGTGTATGCGCTCGGGTCTAACGTGCCCGGTTATCAGTTTTCCGGGTAAAGCAAATATGTACAAAGTCCAAGTTAAATTGTTATAGTTTGTAGTTGTTTAGGGTGACATACATTCAAGGTCTTGCCCTTATCTAGACCATTCATTAGACAAGTTGTTATACAGGGTGGCAGGGATATCGACGCGCAAACTATAACCATGAATTCAGCACATGATTCTGTACCTACATTGAAATTTTCTCGAACAAAGAAATTGCTGTTCCATAAATTTGGACTGCCTAGGTCAAAAATCAACAGTTTCATAGAAAAGAGCAATTACTTTTCTATGAAAAGGTTTTTTGTTCGAAGAAAAATTTTTACGTTACGTGGTGGGTGTGTCTGAAACGTGCTGAATTCATGGTTACACAGTTGGTGCGTCGATGTCTCTGCCATTAGATATTGTTTGTAGGGAACATATTTCGACTTTTTTTTGTTGGTAAAATGCCTCTATATGTGCTCATTTTTTTTTAGAAATTGTTAATAGATGCTCGTTTTGATATGATGTTTTTAGCCTGATAGAGGACGTGAAAACCCTTAAGGGGTTCAGCTTTCAATCTAACCGGCTTCCAATCAACTAATAAAAAAGGAATAACCTTAGTAAGTATCTTAATAAGTATATATTGGGAAAGGCATCTTATCTCTGGGGCAATATAGATTGCATAAACTTTCTCATAGAGTAATAATGACTTTAAAACTCTTCCTAGACCTCAAACTAAAAGCTAAACCTCGATACTACACATCGGCATCACAAAATACATTTTCCAATTCATCTTAGTGAAGCCTCGTGCTCATTTCAATTACATCAGATCCGGCTTCCAAGCTGAAATCGATAGCTGTAATCAGACATTAGACCGTTAAATCCCTAGATTGTACTGTCCGGGAGATGAAGCCTGGAAGGGAATCCCTTTCATGAAGCTATTGCCATTCTACTACTATTTAGGCTGAGGGTATTTTATGATTGTGCAAGTTAAGATTTTTTTAGGATGATTGGAGAGTTTTATGAAGTTATTCTATTTTTTATCCGTTATTTTCTCTTTTCTCCTACCACCTTTCCCTGTCCAGAGTTGCCAAGGACCAGTCTTTATTAAAGGAGTCCAGCTCATCCGGCCATCTCCGTCTGCACCTGCCAGGCCTTTGTGAAGTTATAGATTAATTTTAATATGTCTCTAATAGTTTTAATAAAAGAAAAAAAAAAACTTAAAAGTGGCGAAATAAATCCGCACTGGGATGAACACGATGTATCACAATGTAACATAATGAGCATGGACATGGTTTAAGTAATTGGCAAATTTAAAAGCTATTTATCTCAACATCATAATGAGAAGAACACTATGAATGATAAGCTGAGCAATGATATGATAAGGCAACAACAGTGCGGTCTTAAAGAAGATGTGGTGACCAAAATTGATAAGAGTATGCTTAGATGGTTTGGTCATGTTGAGAGGATGAGTGAAGGCGACTAACAAAAGGTATTTACAAGGCAGATGTGGGTGGAGACGCCCTATATAGTAACCTTATTGGTGATGTTCTTCAGAAAGATCAGGTGCATAGTATTCGCAAAAGGCGTGCGGCGTAAACGAGGAAAAAGGAGTATGTAAGGATCGTTGTTGTGGCATGCTGTAATTCCTGCCTATCCTCATGGGAAGAAAGCGTGAGTTTATATAAGTATGTACAAAGAGAAGATTTAAAAAATAAAGTTTTATTTAAACTCACTCAGTTGTTTCTCTACAAAGCACGTACTGTGACAATGTGGAATAGAACTTCACCCCGCGGTCCCGTAAATAAGACATTCCTTGTGAAGGTGTGAAGAAAAATAGACGTGCACACCCCTAGGGCGCCATTAATGAATTGGACTGCACGTTAGGACCGCCCTATAAATATTGTCTTGGCGAAAACATCGTTAGTGTCCAAGTGTCTCAAATAAACGACTTTTTTTACAGCTTGTAACATTTTTTTTTAGGAGATTGGCGTGGATTGTTGCGGAGATAGTGATGAAGGAGTGCATTATTTTGGACTTCAGAACTGCAGTGCGATTCTGTAACCATCTCACCGTGAAAACTTAGGTGAAGTGAGCGTGGAGTGAGCTGTCATTCCAAATAATGCTAGGGATTGACACTACTGACAACTCACATCAATATCACTTCACTTGAGTTTTCACGGTGAGATTTTTACCGAATCGACCGGCTGGTTGCGATATGTAGGTATTCAAGAATACTCAACAACTCATCTTAGAAACTCTATTATACAAATTGAATCATCCGTCTTACCATTTGGGAAAAATGCCTTCCGGTATAAATATGTCGGAGATGGTATGTCTGTCTCTCGTTAGCATCAGGCATATTTTAATTACTGTGGGCGTACTATGGGTAGTGTTGGTTTTTTGCACAATAGAAACACGGTTTACAGTTCAAATCAGATTATAATTTACGAACAAGTTAGTCACACTAGCGAATCACGCACTGTAGGTACACATTTAACGATACGGAACGCGACAGTTTCTAAGCACATGTTGTTCGTTCGACGACCAATGTTTCGATGATTCCCGGAGCTCTGCTTACACCGTCCTTTGTAACGGTCGCTCCCACCACGAACTCAGGCTAGACTCTGTCTAACGCCACAAGATGGCGCTAGCGTTCCGAATAGTCAAACGAATGACTCCGACACGGCCATCCTGCTATACACACGTCCTCGTGTGCTAATCTGTAAAGAAACATACCCGCAAAGTATCACATAGCTCGGCCACTCCTGACCACATTTGGTACAGGCAAAAACACAATGAAAACTCGAACAAACTAACAATAGCAGAGTTCAGAGCATTACCCACTATTTGATTCCCAAATCTCAAGATTACAATCAAAATAATCAACTAAGATGCATGTGTCTCATACAATCTAGTAACCTCCAGTTACTCAACTCGTCAAATTCATTTGCGCATTCCCATCGAATCGCCAAGTCACTCCTGGACTTCATGGTTTCTCACAAAACCCCACACAACACACACAACTTAATCTCTACTCTGATTCATCAACAAAACTATTACTGGACTTTCTTCAAATTCGTTAGTAATACTCTGATCCAAACTATCATCGATAACAAAAGATTCCTCTAAGCCTTAGTAATAATTGGTCAGAAACTATATCAACTAACTCGTAGATTACATACAACGCTCATGGCCTGGCTACCGCAGCAGCTAGTGACACTCATGCCAACCATATCGTCATTACCTCAAGTGATACGACCAACACACATCACTTCACATAGAGTCTACGACTCCCAGGTCATTACAAGACCAACACAACAATAGTCTCCTTTGAGACCCGGGGCTGTACCACCAGCTGCCCATTCGTCCCCTGAACAACTCACAACCGAGTTAAGTTACGACTACAGACAAGTGCGTACAGTGTGACCTAATAGCCATGGTATGTGCTCTACTACTCGGTGGAGGAACTCTCCTCATCGTCTTCTACGTTTAACTCGTTAGGAACACTACATACTTAGAGGCATCGTTTGTATGTGAGCGTACTTAAACGTACACCTAGAGTTGAAGGCTTTTTGAGTATTGATTCAACCCGAGTAATGTAAACAAACTTTACTTTTCTAATCATAGCGTAATTCATCAACCAGAGCCATGTAAACAAATTTTGACTATCTAATCATAGCGTAAATCATCAACCAGAGCCATGTAAACACATTTTGATTATCTAATAATCATAGCGTAAATCATCAACCAGAGTCATGTACCATCGTTATCCACATTAACAATCATTTTTATCACTAAGAGCCTTAGACACCTGGAAACCCACACACGAGTAAACCACTCTAACGCCACGGCTCTCCAGCCGACCAGCAATCGCATTGCTCTCACACATCCAGCGCATGGATCCGTGTGCATCACCCTGTGACACCACACTACGGTCTCTCTAGACCACGACCTCCGCCAGAGACAAACGCCCATCGCGCACCCACGGACTACTTGAGTTGCCTCAAGAGACACCGATTTCTACCGGGCTACGACTACGTATTGACTACTGGTACGGTCGACTTTTCTACGGCCGATAGAGAACCCCTACTCGCGTGCTTCCCATAATGTAGGCTTGCTCATCACCACAGTGATCACTATCTACTTCGACTGGTACATAACCTACTGGCATCTTTCTTTGCCTATTGTGAGCATACTTGTGAGAGGAAGAGCTCTAAGTAACTAAAACTTCAATATTTCACGTACTATCATAACATTACTTTGCTAGTAAATGTCAGGTAGAACATAGTAATAAAATTTCAAGCTGTTGCTCGCTAATCACAACACAACATGATTTGTTCTGTACTGAATACACATGTTTGACTAATACCGGTCAATGCAACAACGTTATTAACCAGTTTGCCACTTAATTTGGCCGCACAACTCGCCTTTACTAACGAGCATTCAGCACCAGAATCGTAAACAAAACAATACAGCTCACCTTTATTTTCCAATGTATCTGAGGGTAGTTGTACGACGTCCACTCGCCGTTCACGACTTCCAGCACGTTGTCCACCATCCGCTTGGCTTGGCTGCAACTACTTGTGCACCCGGCTGCGATATGTCCTGGTTTCCCTCACTTGCAGCACACGAAAGGCTTCGCTGACGGCTGCGAGGCTGCTTGGCTCGATCCTTAGTCACTCCACGTAATTCCATGGTATGCTATTTGCGATAGTCACGTTGATGCTGCTCCTTTGTGCGTCTTACTGATGTTGTTGTTGTTGTGACTAGTTGACCACCTTGCAGTGAATTTTTGGCAAAACAAATCAGCTGTTGCGTTTGCACACGCCGTATACTGCGTGTTCAACGTGTACGGGTACGTGATACGTCGATCTCAAACGCCGGTTAGAGATAGTCTTCTTTTTTTCAAACATGGCGGTAGACGCAACAGTCGCGTCACTCGGCAAAGGTATTTTTGCATACAGCCTATGCCCAAAACAACATGTATCATGCTCGCGCATCCGTATCAGCTTTGTCTAGGTCGAACTTGGACAGATCCACACGATTATTTAATTAGCGTTCGCATGGTTGCACTTTGTTTTTCAAATGTCAACGGTCACTTTCACTACAGGCGTTCTCATTTTGTGCATAAACCAACACGAATCCCAGTTCTGATGTCGGAGATGGTATGTCTGTCTCTCGTTAGCATCAGGCATATTTTAATTACTGTGGGCGTACTATGGGTAGTGTTGGTTTTTTGCACAATAGAAACACGGTTTACAGTTCAAATCAGATTATAATTTACGAACAAGTTAGTCACACTAGCGAATCACGCACTGTAGGTACACATTTAACGATACGGAACGCGACAGTTTCTAAGCACATGTTGTTCGTTCGACGACCAATGTTTCGATGATTCCCGGAGCTCTGCTTACACCGTCCTTTGTAACGGTCGCTCCCACCACGAACTCAGGCTAGACTCTGTCTAACGCCACAAGATGGCGCTAGCGTTCCGAATAGTCAAACGAATGACTCCGACAAATATATAAATATTATATCATCATTGTACCTGTATCTTCAATCAACTCATCCTATCGCAGTCCACTGCTGGACATAAGCCTCTCACAGGCTGCACCACAACACCCTGACCTCAGCCTTCTGCATCCAGTCTGTCCCAGCCACCTTCTTTAGGTCTTCGGTCTATCAAGCCCTCTCAAAAATATTTTCTATATGAGGATCAATTTATTTTTTCTAAATCTGATCACAGGGGCAATTCTCGTAATTATAAGAACGTTCACAGTCTGATCTCAGTCTCAATCTGTCAAAATTATCTCTAATTTCCCTACATTTTGACAATTTTTTGACATTTGTTTGTCGCTGAGATGAGACTGCGACTAGATTTTGAACGTTTTAAATTACGAGAATTGACCTTCTGGTTAAACGCCGAAAGGAGCCCTATGCTATCAAGATTTTCTATTAGTTCACTATGAAATACATACATTTGAAGTTTTGCAAAAGTTTTATAATAAAACTTGCTCATTCATGTCAGGGCACTTGTCCAAAACAAAAGGAAAACAGCCCTATCTACATATCTTAATAAATTCTAGAGACATAACTATAACATATACAAACTTTTTTATGTCGGTAAAGCCATCCTTTGATTCCGGGGTCGAACATTGTCTGTTATCGTGTCCCCCAAATTTACATATTTCATCGAACCCACAGTCGGACCTCAAAACTTTTTTGCCAAATTCGATTATTCTAAACGATATTTTTCTGATATTGTGCTTTTGATATTTGTTTTTTCTAGTCCACAATATTTTATTGTCCTTATCTTTTATTAAATTCTGTATCTTTTTGTGTCCACAGTTTTTTGTTGCTGCAGATGTGGCAGATTTTTTGTGGAGGTTGAAAGGAAAATCAGCATATTGTCCGAATTCCCAAGTTGATGCAAGTGTCAATTCGGAAAATAGATATGCGGGCTCGAGCCCAAATTTTCCTAATCAAAAATTGTGCTCGAGAAACCACTGACATCTTACCACTGAGGAAAGAATACTACATTTTTAGTTCTCGCTATCATCATCATTTCAGCTGAAAGACGTCCACAGCTGGACATAGGCCTTCTCCAAGCACCGCCACTTAGGCCAGTTCTGTGCTTCTTGCAACCAGCGTATTCCTGCGGTCTTCACAAAGTCATTGGTCTACCTTGTGGAAGGCCTTCCAACGCTACGTCTTCCAGTACACCGGTTCGGTTCTCACTATCCTTAAATATAAATACCGTCTGAATATTTGATAATATTATTATTATATTCATAACATTAATTACATACACAAAAGCATCAACTCCTCTTTAATCTTCCATTGAATATATAGATTGAATAGATAATGGGTAGAAGTTTCATTAAGCGTTCGATCTGTGTGAAGATCGAACGCTTAATGAAACTTCTACCCATTACCGAAAAGTTGGGCCAGTATAAATCAATATGATCTGTTGAAATCCTCTTTAACAAATCAGGGAGCTAACTACCCATATTTAAAATTCGTTAGCGTCCAAAAGGCTTAAATCCGATTTAGTTTAGTAAGGTTGGCAGCAGCTCAAACGAGCTTCCGTGTGATTTAGAACGAAGCCAGCGTCTATGTTTGAACTTCCAGTGCGAGGACTTTAAAATGGCGGACGAGTGTGGACGTTGTTATGAGTATTTGTTGCAGAATCATAGCAGCGTTGTAAGTTACAAGATTGATTTTCGCAAAACATACTTTAGATAAGAACAAAAAAACGAGTAAGTTGTCCTGATAATTGATTGGGAGGATAGCTTAATCTTTCAAACTATCACTAAGAGTACCTACCAAATTACCTTCGACTGTTCTAAACAAAACAAGATCTATTGTAGAGACAATCATGGTGAGGAGCATTACAAAGCATGTCGATGTCATCAAATGACGACGAAAAGGCTTACCAAACCTCCAAAAAAAAAACTGTTTTTTTTCTGAATTCTTTTTCTGGAGATTTTGGTTTTGAAGATTTTCAAAGTGCAAGCGATCATTCCACAAGTAATACGCCACCCGTAGGGCTCCACACTCGCACAGCGTAGATTCTTGCATGGCGCTTACTTAGCATTGTCCAATAGCGAATGTTTGTCCAAATATTTGAGTTTCGGCTACAATTTGAGGTGAAGTAAGGCGCTCTATTGAATCAGATGACGTGGTATTTTGATTGTTTGAAGACAGTCTCAACAAGAGATATTCCTTGTAAAATAAAACTCAGATATTTGTGTTCAAAAGGAAATCGTCGAGGTAATGTTTGCAGTAAAGTTTCTGAATACGTATGAATATTTTTGTTGCAAAATGTTTGTTTTGAGCACTGATGATGATTCCAAGTGGATCAGGGTCTACTAATAAGTCCATCAACGTAGATACGAGCCCATCCGAAAGTCGTAGATCCGTGAAAACACAGACTACAATATAATATAGGGTACAAAACAAGTGACAAATTCAATTTTCTGACGGGTAAAAAAAAACACGTCGCGTGTAGGGACTGTCATATCGTGTTGTCATTCATTTTTAGTTCGGGTCCCGAACTAATCTTATTAATCCATAAGTAATACCAGGCATCTAACGCCCGTAACATCGGCCGAAACTACGAACTTCGTGCTTATGAAGTAGACCGCCAGGAACACGTGCTGTGTTCAAAACTCTGCTTCTTCTTGGCTGCGTTCTTGTTGGTCTAACTTGTATTATAAATCATGCCCGGGAACTTTGGTTAATCTTTTATTTAACTAGCCCATATTCGCCCACTGCTGGCCAAAGGCCTGCCTACTCTCCACTTCTCTCTGTCCAGAGTGCCAATCTTTGTTAAAGGAGTTCAGTTCTCGATTTCTCGAAAATTATAACCGGCGATCTATTCTGTAAAAAACTCATCGTGAAAGCTTAGGTGAAGTGAGCTGTCAATAGTGTCAATCCCTAGCAATATGCGGTGGATTGACAGTTCACTGCTAGCTCACTTCACCTTTGTTTTCACGGCGAGAATTTTACAGAATTTACCTACTAAATACACCGTTAAATTTTGATCGTTTTAATCCGTAAAAGGGGTCATTGTAGTCATCATTATGAACAACTTTTACTACGGGACCAACCCTGAAATAATGAAAAAAAAATCAGTTGATCCATAGATTTATGTTAGCAATAACTCGATATAATGTATGGATCAACAGATTTTTTTTTCTCGGCCATCTCAGCCTGCAGGCGGGTTTATATGGGTATCATGCAGAGAAATAACAATTACTCAGGCAAACATTACAATATCTTGTTACACACTAACTAACTGGCTGGTATGATAATGATGGTTTTAACAAAACCTAGGACAGTTCCGAAGCGTCTTCACTGCTTGATCATCAGGATAAGGAATGCCCGACCTGGCGCGTTCCCTTCAACCTGGAAACCGACAGGAGAAACGCCACGAATCTGTCAAAGCACGTCAGTTCTAGTCTTCACAGTTGCCGCTAGGTGGCGTGCTTTGCTTTGTTGTAAACGTCCATTGCCGGATGCGACATATAGGTACATACATAGATAACAATTATCGCGAAATATTAACTTATTTCATTACAAAAACATTTAACATGCAAAACCGAGTGGTTTACACTAAAATTAATTTAAGAATGCTATTTGAATCTAGGCCAAAACTAAATGGTCCAATTAATTTTCAGATAAAATTACAAACACGGCGTGTATTTTGGCTAAAATTCTGTGTCTAATATTATTAGGGTTACCTTCGCCTTCTCATGTAGTAAATGTCTAAAAAATGTACTGGCATGTTCGTTTAAAAATGTTGTTAGGCGGGACTGGTAGGGTCTTAGTATTTACTTTTAAAATATCGTTTTTAATGTAATTTTGTTAGTTTTAAACGCTCCTTTTTTACTGTTTGTATTTCCTGTGCGTGTCCAGTTGAAATATTTTTCTTTTTTTCTTTCTTGTTTTCTGTGCCTGTTCAGTTTTTAAATTATATACTCTTCGACTGGACATATAGCCTGTTTCATTATAAGGGTGCCGTAAAGTCTTATGTTATCTACAAAAGATCTTGTGAAATAACCTGAAATGCAGCGGCAGTTTTGCTAATCAAATGGATATTATTTGAAACCTAGACAGAATCCCAGTTTTAAATTCAGGATTAACCCTTTTAAACTATGTTTCAAATAAGAACCAGCATTACAAGTTCCTGAATGAAACCAAAGATGAATAAGTATTCAAATAAAAGCTATTGATACTTCGTGCAGTTCTTGAAAAATGTATGGGCGTTTTACTTATACTCGTATATCAACTTTACAATAATTATTAATATATATATATTATTATTATCTAGGGTAGGAATTATTGTTGATGTATACATCTTTTTGAGTATGAACTCAAAAAGATGTGTCGACAATCATTCTACAGTCATGGAACATAATTTGAATGTCTACAATTTATGATCCATAATACTGTATCAATGTGAGGGGCCCGTGGCTAAATAATAACAGCCGCACAGGTCGATCGGTCAGGTTAAGCTATGCTTGCCGCGGTTAGTCTGTGGATGGGTGATCATCTTTACATACCGACACCCCTCCGTGCCTCGGAAAGCACGTTAAGCCGTTGGTCCCGGCTGTCATTCGTGGATCTTTGACAGTCGTTACAGGTAGTCAGAAGCCCGAAAGTCTGACAACCAGTCTTACCAAGGGGTATTACCCAGTAACTGGGTTGTGGAGGTCAGATAGGCAGTCGCTCCATGTAAAATACTGGTATTCAGCTGCATCTGGTTAGATTGGAAGCCGACCCCAACATAGTTGGGAAAAGGCTAGGCAGATGATGAATACTGTATCAATGTGTAGCTACAATAAAGTACTTTAGGTAGGCGCTTTATTTTGTTTTAATTGTTACTATCATAACGGCGAAGGAAAAAATCGTGAATTCGTGAGGAAACCGGCATGTCTTAGAACAAAAATGAACATGTGATATTTACTAACCCGCACTGAGCCCGCGTGGTGGATTACGGTCGACTCCTTCTCACCGAGAGGAGGCCTGTGTCCCAGCAGTGGGAACATTGTAGACTGATTATGCTTATGCTATGCTAATAAAGTACTTACCCAATGTGGAATATAAAAAATAATACAATATTATGGAGCAAAGATTGTAGACAAATAAATGAATTCTAGTCAACGTATACCTCCTTCTTGAGGGTGACTGACGTAGGACAATACTTTTGAATGGCTATCTACATAAAAATACAGTGATATCCATGATATAAATACTAAGAACATATACAAATTTGTTGTACCTACAACAAGTATACGCTTCTACAATAAAGTTCCAAGCCCCGTTCAAGATCTAAGCCTTAATAAATTCAAATCATTCATTAAACGTAAGTTGTGCCAGAAAGCCTTTTATACCGTTAAGGCTTATATCGAGGACAAAAAGGCTTGGGATTAAGCTGCTTCCAATTTTTACATATTGAATGTTTTTATTTTTTTGTTTTGTTGTTGTTTTTTTTATATACACTTTGACATTAATGAATTTGATATATACTATGACATTTGCTTACTTTGTAAAGTATTCTATTATTTTAATTATTGTGAATGTGAAGACTATGTGGGCCATTTTATTTTTTATTTTTCTCTCTGTTCTGTTAGTTTTTGTCATGGTCTGGCAGTTTGAGTAATTAATGTGGCTTATCCAAATGTTCTATCTTTGGTATTGTTCGTCGAATCGTCGAGCTCCTTAAGTTTTGAGTTGAGCTGCACGATTTCTGACATATGCGTGCACTGACTGGACAGATCCTCTCAATCTGTGTGGTTCTTTCCTCAAAAGACCATCTCAGACATCGACCTACATGGTCTTCATATGATCTGACCAAGATTATGTCTGGACTTTAAAAGTGACTGTGAACGTCTGAGTTTGTTTCGGCCTTTCTTCTCAGACTAGTCAGATAGGAAACGCCGACCTCTTCTAGTTTTAAAATATGATTGACGTGTAAAAGTGTTTGTACAAACCTACTTACAAAAATAAAATCATTTATCATTTACCAGGCAACTGCCTGGTAGCCACTACGCGGAACTCCACGTTGTTGCCTCCCTGAAGAATTGCTACTCATTCGTATTTATGCATCGAAATACAGAGTGGGATCCTAAGCTGTTGGCAGGCCGCCCGAGCCAACTGTCTGGTTCTAGTTTTACTCTTCAGAGAGTTTTGTGGACTATAAGCAGAAGAGCTTTAAAAGTGAACCTACCTTGATTGTAAACACTTCATATGGCTCGTGGTAACATTTTTGAACTTTCCTAGGTACTAGAAGGTATCGCTAACATTGACATTGATTTCTTTGGTGTCCGAAGAAAGTGGTGAACAGTCACACAATAACGGTCTTAATATAGAGCCGTTTTTTGTCACATTGATGTCAAATCATCATCTGCCTAGCCTTTTCCCAACTATGTTGGGGTCGGCTTCGAGCCTAACCGGATGCAGCTGAGTAACAGTATTTTGTATGGTGCGACTGCCTATCTGACCTCCACAACCCAGCTACTGGGTAATACGATACCCTTTGGTAAGACTGGTTGTCAGACTTTCGGGCTTCTGACTACCCGTAACGACTGTCAAAGTTTCACGAATGCCAGTCGGGACCAACGGCTGAACGTGCTTTCCGAGGCACGGAGGGTCTCGGTATGTAAAGATGGTCACCCATCCACAGGCCAACCATGGCAAGCGTAGCTTAACAAATTGTAGAATTAATAGGTATGAGAGGACCGCGTAGGCCTTTTAAATTTAATTTAAATCTTCCCTTCTGTTAGCGCATCAAAATGAAAGGGCTCTAATATCAAAGGGACCTAATTAAATATTAATTATAATCACAAAGGTGAACATGAAAGTAGAATCAATTCTATTAAGAATCGATTTTAATTTCATCTTTCATGTTCTTTGTGGTATTAGTAAATACCAATGTAAGAAATTACCTACCACAAGTAATTTATTGTAGGACTAGCTTTTGACCACGGCTTCGCTTGCGTGGAGGTCGGTATGAGTATTTTAGTAGCCTAAGTTACTCCGTATAACATCAGCTATCTGTTAGTGAATGTTCCGTCAAAAGCGTTCCAGGTGTTTCGGAGATTAGCCGGAACAAACAGACAGACAGACAGACAAAAACTTTCATATGAATTTAGTAAAAAGCTGTTATTTTGACATTACAAACATACATTTCAATTTTATTTATTTGTTTGTATAGATAGATAGCGTTTACGTTTATTTTGGCGAAGCTTCTGAAATTGCTTTACGAAATAATTAGGTTTGGGAGTAGATAATGTTCGGTTTTTGTTTCTGTGTGTTCCATTTTAATTATTTTGTTTTCTGATTCTTGATCTAAATTATATCATCTATCTTATAATAATAATAATCTTTATTATGATACACATAAGATTCACGATATACAAGAGCAGATGTACAAAATAACATAGGTATATCTACTTACATAAATCTACACGGATTATGTAACCCTGCCTCCTAAACTAGGTAGTCCTGTATCTTAGGAGACAGTGTTAGGCCATACTGGGCGATTAGTCATGTAGGTATAGCAGCAGCCATGGTGTTTAGCGCAAGGGTGGTTAAGTAATGGGTGTAGGTACTATGCCAAATCGAATACCAAATAAAGTAATACATTTGTGTGCCGGTGTATAAAAGTGATTGAGTGTATGTGTGTGAGTGAGTGATCGATCTAAAGTTTGTGTAAGTGTATGAGTGGTGAGTATGGGAGTGAGTGCGTACCTCTAAGGGTGGGTATGAGAGTGAGTGTGTGTATGCAGGGAAAAGGGTTGGTAGATGAGTGAGTGATCGTGTGTTGAGTGTGAGTCGGGTAAAGTATTTTTTTTTGGGATTATTCTATGAATGTAAGTAAAGACTCCTACTTTGCTCGGAACATGTATCATCATCATCAGTCTATAGTAGTCCACTGCTGGACATACACCTCTCCTATTGCACGCGATTCAACTCGATTTTCGGCAACTCTCTTTCAGCTGCTGCCAGCTGGACGCCCTCAGGCTAGGTGGAGCGACGATCTTCGCAGGATAGCTGGTGGCAGCTGAACAAGATTTTCGTGGCTGGGGTAGACTGGATGCGGAAGACAGGGTGTTGTGGCGCAGCCTGGGAGAGCCGTATGTCCACCAGTGGATAAAGTGTAAGTGTTTTCGCGGCACTTTAATTTTGAGTTAAAACCTTTTTACTCAAATCATATTAAATCGAAGCAAATCAGTAATTAAGCCTGATTGGTGGGTATCAAAGGACATGTCAATTATAGTTTAACGAATATTACTTACCTACAACATTTCCTGCAAAACTTTAATTAAAGTAATGCTGTGCAGATATTTAAACTCATTCACGTAATGTCATATGAAAAGCATCAAAAAGAATACGGTGGGAACAAAAAAGCCGTACATGAGAGATTTTATATTTTTATTTAACAAAGCCAACGGGAGGAAGGTAGCTTATGCGGTGTAGAGCATATTTTTGTGACTGGTTTTCTATTTTTTCCCCCGCATGGAATGAAAAAATAACATACCTACGTAGATTCAAGGCATTTTTACTTGGTTGTTGATGGAAAGTTCAGGCATCACTTAGTGATACCATCAGGATGTTCAGTGTTTTGTGGGAGAGTACATTCGTGACTCTAATCTTGCTGAATGGAATTATCTCTGCCTTCTTTACCTTCTGCTGAAAATGTGGAACCTTCTTTTCATTCATCAGTCATCCCACGACGATCGTGAGAAAGTGGAACGCGGAACTATAACGGGCGATATCTTTTTTTTTTTTTGAGGATGGGAAATCATCAAATGACTCCTCCCGCTCTGGGTGGAGCAGGAGGGAGTGTCAGACTCTTACTGACTAAAACCCACCCGTGTTCCTTCCTTAGCCCTTTATGTTCCAGGGCAGCGGTAAACCCTTTCGGATGTTCCCGCTACCCACGGGCGATATCTTCATCATTTTTTAAATACATTATGTAATTGAGAAAAGAAAAAATACGGTTCCTATATTTTTGGATAATCTAACTGACGGACTAATTAGATTTTTTTAGGAAACTAGCCTATTCTCTTAATTATGTAAGCCATATTATTATCGAAATTACATAGGGTGACTTGGGCCGTCTCATGACTAAAAGTGATCTTTTATAGACAACCTATACAGGCATGAGTGTATGTATTTAGTTACTTTGACAAAGTTGGCTCCATATTTCATCCATATCACAATCTTTTGCGGTCCGGTTTTATATCTACAGCTAGTTCATGTTCGCACAAATTATAAACGTACATTTTCATTGCCATATCAGCGGAACAAAAGGTTTAAAAAAAATAGTAAAAAACATATTTTTCTGCCGCTTAGTTACCCGCAGCTCAATACGAGTGTCAGTTAGTGGAAAAAAATAAACTTTTTTTTTGTTTTTCGTAAATACAATGTGACCACCCATCAAATACTGCCCGCGGTGACGTATTCACGTTACATTCGAACAAATAGCTATTCTTTATAAGCCTATGACATTGCAGCGGCATTTTTGCGTACATTTTTTAATCTATGGCACGCATGGACTGCTATTTTTTGAGCGTTTGAACATGGCTCTGATATTTGAGCTTGGTATTGCTAGGGATAAAATATACTCGAATGGAAAATTTGTTGCAGTGTTAGTCATGCATTAAGTGTACTATTGCCGAATTTGAATAAATTTGTGTTTTTTAAACAACTGGAAAATCTTTCAGCTTGTTGGAAAATAAATTCAACCACGAGTGTTATTTTCCACAATGATAAGGAAATTTACCTGAAAAATATTGATAATATTTTGTCGATTTCATGATTTTTGCCTGCTGTTAGAGTCTGAAAGCATCCCTACGAGGAATAGGTAGACAACATAAAACAAAAAAAATAAAAATAAGGATTTATCAAAATTAACTAACCTGCACCCTAATTGGGTAACACATTTTTATTTACAATTTGAATCATTTTGAAGGATATTGCTAATCCATTGCTTCATATGTTTGAACAACGTAAACAACGCAATGAATGTTGTTGAACTGTCAAAATGTAAGTCATTGCTACTGTTCTGTTAGTGTGTTACGCAATTACCCCGCCATTCTAACCTTCACTAGAAAATCACAGCTCACTGACGATAACCTAACATATAATAAACCTACATTTTCCCTCTTCAACGTACTACATTGGCTCAAGTTCTGGTAGATATAATATATGTACAAGATAAACCAAGTATTAATTCACTGGAGTACGTTTGTGCCATGTTTGTGCCCAGGTGTACAGTTACCGTTTAATTAAAAACATGGCCGGCTACATACTTTTATGAATTTAAATTTCATCCCTCTACGAAATTATAATATTCATTTTATTCGGTGTACTGCCTTTTGTTTGTTGGAAGCTGGCTTCTTGAGATAAATTAGTTTTTATTTATTTTTTGCCAAATTATGAACGTGCATCTTTATCCCTTTGTAGCAGGTCTAAAATAGAAAAAAAACCTCAATTTTTTAAAATCGTTTATAAAAATACAATTCGAAAATCGTGCTAACGTATCAAATGCTATGCAAATTGAGTAACTATCAAATATGCAAGTAAGTGAACGTATTTACATATATCAATCAGTATTAATCGTCACATAAATGGGATTCCATTGTATAAACCGTCCAACTGCGAATTTAATTTTTGGTCGGCAATCGAGATTTTGAACTAAAATGCATCGCTCCCTATCATTGGTTGAAATTTGCATGAATAATTTCAAAGCGTACCCACTGTTTTACTGGACGACTCCATTTTCACTGTCAATAGGGTTGCCAAGTTAACAGCTGCATGATTAAATAAAACAACATACACCTAATGTACTTTTTCTGGGGATAAATAATAACAAAGTGGATGGGTGACCAATTGACCATCGATTAGGTATACATATAGCAGTACGTTTTGACTGTCCCTTTCAGAATCAGTGGGTGCATGTCGTGTGTAGGTGTGGCGAGTCATGGCAAATTATAAATGTTTAGGTATGTAATATGTAATGTGTACTAGGTTAAGGTTTCTATGGGTCTATGCCACCCGAAATAAAGTTGTTATTATTATTATTATATATCAAGATAGTCCCGTGCCTCGGAAAAAACGACTTTGGCCCCGGCTGTCATTCATAGATCTTTGACAGCCGTTACGGGTAGTTAGACAGAGCAAAATCTGACATCCAGTCTTACCAAGGGGTAGAACGATGCAGAACGTTAAAAGCGTCCGTAATGAAAAGATAAAAAAAAAACAATTCAAATATTAAATTAAATCAAAATAAGCCATGGCAGCAAAGAGTTGACCTATTGATGGCGCCCGTTCACGAACATGACGCATAGATTAGCACCATTCAGCTCAACCATTTTGAAGGGAGCTAAATGATCCAACACATGCGCCACCATCAGCGAGACATTAGAGTGAGCATGACATACTCACAGGCGCCAAGGCACATTCAAGTCAATGAAAGACGTACCCATTAAATGGTAGCTTTATAGTATGTACTGTACGGACGCCAGCAGGTCAACCTACCCGAAACTGTCAGATTTTCCCAATCAACCTTGAACCTAATACTTTAGCAATAAAGTCGAAAATCTATTAAAGAAATCTGACAGATTGTAGTAGCTTGATGTGCTGGCGTCTGTACATAGTACTCACATACGTTCTATGCAATTATATGTACAATACTAGGAGATTGAATTTATATAATGCAAAAATAGTATTTTAAAATCTTCAGCAACTCCAACAGTATGTAGGTAGGGTAGGCGTGTGTGAAGTATTTAAGGCGTGTATTGAGGTATGTATAGAATAGGATTATGGAATACAGGAAACATCGAATTACGGTACGATCGTAGCCATGTCGTTTCTGAACAGCAAACAACATTTTACATATTTTCTGATATTTAAGTCACATTCTTATAAAAGTGCAAAAAAGAACAATAGGTAATGAGTTTCACTCATAAGATTAAAAGAAAAACATTTTCGTAATGGAAACCAAAAATATCAACGAATTACTTAGAAGAACAGCAACTATTACGAACTTCACTTATTTTTTTACACTCTTAAATATTTTTCACCGAAAGAAGTAATTTTCTTCCTCAAAACTTGGTAGCCCTAACAGGATGTTCCCACAAATTGTCACCCAAAGTGGTCCAATGTGGGCGAGGGGGAGGCCGGGTCTACCCGGGAGGGCTTCGGGTGGATTTTTTCGGGATCGCACGTTAGGGCTCTCGGCAATTTAGCTAATTGCAGTTCATTTTCACTTCATTTTATTCGCATAAAGGTTTATGTGGGGATCAAAGGTTTGAGGGTCGCGGCTTTAATGGATCATGAATATCTGTATGTTATTTGACTAATTAAGATTTTGTGCATACACTCGTGTCTGTGAAAGGTTTTTGGGAAATTGGAAATTGAATTCCCGCTTGCGGGAGAAATTAAAGGAAGTCGGATTAGCTGTCATAACGAGACTGGGTACTGTCAAACGTACCTTGTTACAAAGCTAGATAATTTTGCTACTGGCTTCAGTTGATTTTCGCGAAAAACCATATCTATCTAACATTATCATCAGCCTAAAGCAGTCCACTGCTGGACATAGGCCTCTCCTATTGCACGCCATTCAACTCGATTTTCGGCAACTCTTAACCAGCTGCTACCAGCCATCCGGCGAAGATCGTCGCTCCACCTAGCTTGAGGGCGTCCCACCTTACGTTCACCGATTTGCGGTCTCCACTCAAGAACGGTCATCGGTTCTACGGCTAATATAGCTGGCTCATTGCTACTACAGCTTGCTTATTCTGTGAGCTATGTCGGCAACTTTGGTTCTCTGCCGGATCACCTCGTTGCGGATTCAACTATCTAACATCAACTAAATAAATTTCTTAAATTCACTGACAGACAACAATCCTCTCAGCCTCTATCGCAGTCCACTGCTGGACCTAGGCCACTGACAGGCTGCGCTACAAGACCTTATCCTCCGTCTTCCTCAACCAGTCTGTTCCAGCTACCTTCTTAAGGACGTCAGTTGATCTAGCTGACAGATAACGCACTGCCTAAGCTGCTGGGTCTAGAAGCTTCAAATTTTGCGTAGGTAAGAGTTCCTTGTGTAACGAAAGTGAGCCCTAAGGAAGGATTTCTGAAAATTCATCCTCTAAAAGGACTAAATAGGGGATGAGAGTTGGTATGGAAGTTCGTCATTTTTTCCGATGGGAAGTGCCATCCACAGAGCACTTTATAGTGCCATCTGTCGCCCGACTTGTGTGCTATAAAAGTTATCTTTAATACCACCATTCACATGGATTTAATGAATAATCATGAAAGTTAATCAAATCATTATAATACATGCCTCATTAATTTTACGTTCAAAAAGTGCTGATTCTCAGCCCAGTTTGAATAAATGACTTTTGATTTTGAATAATGTATCCACCAAAAAAATCGGAAAAAGTTAAACAATCGGCTAAAGTTAAACAGCCGTACAGTAGTTAAGATAAGAATGTATTAGTGAAGAGAAGAAGCGTTATCTCAGAGGAAGCTTATAAGATTTATAAGATAAGAGGTTCGCAGCTTAGTTCAGTTAAGTCAGATCTTGGCAATTCACTCGCAGATACACAGGGAATCTGTGTTACTTCGCTTTGAGTTTTAGTACGAAAATCGTTTCAACACGTGTCTTTGAGCAAAAGTAGATAGTTTATTTGATTATTTTCCTACTTTGAAACGTTCTTGATTGAGCAACACAGGAGAGACATTTGTCTAATTTTTTAACAGTTTTCATTCCTTTGTCAACAAATGGCAGAACATATCCGGCAGCGCAAAAGTATTTATCTTAACAAATGAGGTTAACAAAGAGACAAGGAGTAGGTAACAAGGGAATAAATACATAAATAAATCTTTTATTGACCAAATAAAAGATTTATTTATGGTACGGCACCGGTATGAATCGACTACTTACACGATAAGAATAGTTGGTCGCCCTAATTAACTCAAGACAATGTTCATGTTCTTTCTCCAGAATCAGCTTACTGACAGGTTATTGTTATTAGTATTAACTTATTTATTTATTTTACTTCAATGGTCCTAGTTTTTCATCTGTGACTCAAGTGACAGCTATGTGACCAGAACCCAGCTATGCATAAATATGTAAGCTGTCACTAGCTGTCTTAAGTGTAAAAAAGGGGCTAAGCAGAATTCCTTGAAATTGTTTCATCAAAATATTCAAGGTATTTCTTCCAAATTATTAGAAATTGAATTGTTTTTAGAAAAAACAATGTTTGATATTATTTGTATAACTGAACACTGGTTGAAAGATTATGAAATGCTGATTAATTTTGAGAACTACAGTGTGGGCAGTTGCTTTAACCGAAAATCCATGCTGCGTGGAGGTTCATTAATTTTAATTAAAAATTCTATAAAATATAAGACTCGTAAAGACATAGTTAAACTATCGATGGAACATAGCATTGAACTGTCCTGTGTTGAGCTAGATAAGCATTTTATAGTGTGCGTATACAGACCTCCAAACTATCAAAACTACTCTATTTTTGAGTCAGTAATGGAAGATGTCTTGGCAAAACTTGCAACTGGTAATAAATCAGTAATTATTTGTGGTGACTTTAATATTAATATTTTGGAAATCAATTCAAATAGCAATAGATTATTAAGCCTCTTTAAATCATTCAATCTGTCAAATGTGTTTTTGGAACCAACACGAATAACTACGGCTACTGCTACATGTATTGATAATGTTTTCTGTTGCTGCGAATATCTAGAGAAGGGCATTGTAAATTATCTCCCTTCTGATCACAGCGGTCAAACCGTTTATTTTAAGTCCAACACACCAATCCAAATAGTGCAGATTCAAACTAGACCAATAACATTGAGTAACTTGAATAAGTTTAATATAACTTTAAATAGCAAGTTAAGTGTTCAGGGCCTAAGTATGACTAATGGTAATATTTTGTATAAAGAATTATTTTCATTGGTACAAACAGAATTCAATCATTATTTTAAGAAGAACTCTAAAACTATTTGCCCTAAGTTTTTATTCAGTGACTGGGCAACTAAAGGAATCAGAAAAAGTAGGGATAGATTATTTGAACTGTATGGCCTTAAGCCGTATATTAACACGGATACTTTTAATAAGTATGTTGCTACTTATTCTAAAACTTTTAAAAATATCTGCAAAGCAGCTAAAGCTTCATTCATTAGTAACAAGGTTAAATCAGCAGACAATAAAATAAAGACAGTTTGGAAGATTATTAACAATGAAACGAACAGGAACAAAACACGTAATACTGATTTCACACTTAACACTCCCCACGGTCTCATTAGCGATAACATCGATGTTGCTCAGGAATTTACAACTTTCTTTACCAATATCCCAATAAAAACTACAGAAACGTTAAATTCCTCGCCCGCACTAGCTATAGAATTATTGAGAGCGAATGTCTCAGCCTGTAATGTGGAATTTAAATTTAAACATATTGACCCTATAGTTATTATAAAAGCATTCAGGCAACTTAAGATCAAAATTACCGAAGATCTGTGGGGCATGTCTACTAAAGTTTGTCAATCCATTATTGAGACAATTGCACCCTACTTAGCTTTAATATTTAATTTGTGTGTAGATCAAGGGGTATTCCCGGATTTAATGAAGTTCAGTAAAGTTATTCCACTTTTCAAATCTGGGGACAGCAAAGACACAAATAATTATAGACCCGTATCGGTTTTGCCGGTTTTCAGCAAGGTGTTTGAAAAAGTAATGTTAAATCAAATGCTCAATCATTTTAATCGTAACAACATCCTACACGATCAACAGTATGGTTTCACCAAAGGACGTTGTACAACTGACGCCGGTGTCACCTTATTAAAACACATCTTTAACGCATGGGAAGAGGCACAAGATGCAATAGGCATCTTTTGTGATCTATCCAAGGCATTTGACTGCGTGAATTACGAAACACTGCTCTTGAAACTTGAGCATTACGGACTGGGTAAACTAGCTGTTAGCTTAATAAAATCATATTTAAATGACAGATTTCAGCAAGTTCAAATAAACGGTGTGAATTCATTGGGTTTAAAAGTCAAAATGGGTGTGCCGCAGGGCTCAATATTAGGGCCGTTCCTATTTTTAGTTTATATAAATGATTTACCTCATTTACTAAAAACCCGACCACAAATGGTGTTATTTGCTGATGACACATCACTCATTTTTAAAGTGGATAGACGTGCAGAGCAGCTTGACGACGTAAATAATGCTATGCTTATGGTCCATAATTGGTTTACTGTAAATAATTTAGTATTAAATGAGAAAAAAACTAAATGCATTAGATTCGCTTTACCGAATGTTAGAAGTAGTGAATGTCACGTTGTATTGAATAGGGAGATACTTGAATTCGTCGAAAGTACGGTTTTCTTGGGTATCACGCTTGACTCAAAGCTGCAGTGGGGTCCTCACCTAACATCACTTGCAGGGCGGCTAAGTTCAGCCGCTTACGCTGTCTGGAAAATCCGTCAATTAACAGACGTGGAAACCGCAAGACTGGTCTATTTTAGTTACTTCCATAGCATCATGTCTTACGGTATTTTGCTGTGGGGACGGGCTGCAGATATTGATTCTATATTCATTCTGCAAAAGAGGGCTGTCAGAGCCATCTACAATCTCAGCAGACGCGAAACTCTAAGGCAACTGTTTAAAAAAATTAACATCATGACGGTTCCTTGTCAATATATATACGAAAACATTATGTACGTTCGAAAACATCTACATCTTTTTAGTAAGATAAGTGACAGGCATAACTTTAACACTAGGAATAGGAACAAACTAGATCAACCGAGCTTCAGATTGTCTAAAGTAAAAACTTCTTTTATGGGGTACTGTGTAAAATGTTATAATAAAATACCACTCGATATTCTTCAACTAAATGAGAAGAAATTTAAAACATGCATTAAACGCACACTATGTAGACAAGCATATTATAAGTTGGACGAGTATATAGTAGATAAAAATGCTTGGCTTAATGCTGGTCCTGCTCCACAGGCAGTTGGGTTTACAAGTTGATCACAATTTCAATATTTGGAGGAGATGCTTCCCCTTTTTGTTTTTTTTTTAGTGTTCATTTTATATAATCAGGATTTTTAATACTTCAGTATTAAATACCTCTTCATGATTGGTAGTAATTTTTTTTTCTCTCATCTCTTAATTAAATTGCAAACTATAGTTTTGTATAATTTAGAAGCATTTTTGAAAATTTTGTAAATGTAAGAACCATGGATCCGTTTTTTATGTTATTTTGATGTTGACTTGAAAGAGCATGGCAGTTGAGAATATGTCATGCTCACTTAAATGTCTCACTGGTGGTGGCGCGTGTGTTGGATCATTCGGTTCCCTACGAAATGGTTGAGCTGGGTGGTGCTGATCCACGCGTCATGTTCGTGAACGGGCGCCATCTGTTGAGACTGGTCATCTCTTAACTGCCAGGGCTTATTTTTAATTTTATATTTTTAATTTTATATTTTAATTTGTTTCTTAACATTGTTCTCACATATAGAAGCAATAAGAATAATGTAACCAGGATTTTGTAAAAATGTCTTGATTTAAAAGAGTGTCCGTGGAGTTTCTTGCCCGTTCTTCTCCATAGAGATCTACGCTTTGGAATGGGCAACTAGCTTCAACTTTCTGACTAACTGACCGACTATTTAATTTTGACAATTCAAAAGTGCCTGTAAATGGTTTAATTGAAATAAATGATTTGAGTTTGAGTTTGAGTTTGTCACGCCCTTTATGCCTGGAGGCTTTTATTTAGGTAGTAAGTTTTTATTTCCATTTGAATTAATTATTTTTCAGCTTGAGTACGTATAGTTTTTATTATATTTGTTGGTATATTGGCGTGGCTAGCTGACATATTTTATGGCAAATAATTTAAGTTTCTTGTAATGTTAATGACTGAACATAGATTCCTAGTATTGTATACATGCACTATATTCTAACTGAACAGACAGCTGTGCTGCTGGGAAGTTTGTTCCGCCACTTCTTCTTCCCAGCGATAGCACTAGGAAGTGGTGAAGGGCGGGCGTTTTTGGGGGACTGTCTTTTGTAATTTTGACGTTCGAAAAGTGCTGACTCTCAGCCTAATTTGAATAAATGACTTTTGATTTTGATTTTTTTTTGAATAGTGTTCTTACATTTCCTTATAACTAAGTAGGTACAAATAAACTACTCCTAAGATTATTTTTACAAGGGAAACATAATTTTATGTTTTAACTCGGCGCCATTATCTACATAATCAATTAAGGTAGATAATATCGGCATAATTTTTAGATCGTATTCACACAGTAGCTACCTACTTCTTGTATTTATATTCTACTAGTATTTATCTTAACAAATGAGGTTAAGGTGGATGCTCCAAGGTAGCCCGCGAAATTCAAACTTTCTTACGTTTTTTGCAATTTGCTGGTCAGTATATTATCTTCGACACACATTTTCAGCTCCTGTAAGCTATTAAACTGCCTCCAAATTGTAATCAAAACCCCACCTTCCACCACTCCCATCCCCAATCCCACATCAAGATACGCCTAATTCACCGTTCCAATATAGCTTAGTTTCAATCGACCGCCTTCGTTCGTCCGTGACGCGAATGCACGTTGCCGGCCGAATACAGGAGCGTTGCGACACAGAGGAGATAGATACAGAAGGCCGGGTCTATACAATGCGCGATAACGCACGCACTCTCAGACACGCGTCTACGTACAGACGCAAGCAGGTCAAACTACCCGAAACTGTCAAATTTTCCCAATCAACCTTAAACCTTAATACTGTAGCGATAAAGTTGAAAATCTATTAAAGAAATTTGAGAGATTGTAGTAGCTTGATGTCTGTACAATACGCGCCATAAACCTTGGTGACTGAAGTTATCGGTTGATAGAATTTTTTCCATTTGATACGGACTTTAAAAAAAGGAGTTTGTATTCGTGTTTCTTGCCCGTTCTTTTCATAGCTCAACTACGTTTTTGAATTGACAACTAGCTTCTTTCTGATTGACCAGCTCCTTGAGAAATTCAGAAGTGCCTGTGATTGGTTTAATTGAAATATAATGCTTTGAGTTCGAAGCGTTTCTTAATGCCTGACACCGACTTAACGAACACGGAGACGAGCAGCGTGTTGTAACATAATGTACATACTCGCAGTTACCTTCAATCATTCCTCCAGGTCAGAACAAGCATTCTGTTACCGTTAGGCGCTAATCTGATTATTCCTCACGACACGTTCTATCCACAATCAGTACACAGACACAGCTTCCAACTTTAACATTAGACTATGATGATTTAGTGTCATCCAAGGGTTGGTAATTTCGCCCACATTGATGGATATCATTTTTCCTATAAACACTATACTTCTAATACAAAATAACTATAGATTTTATTGTATTTTATTATGACAGCTTTAACAACGACGTTTAATACGTCGTCATAGCAACATACCTTTCAAATTCTTACCGGCCTGTATCTTTTTATATGCAAACTTAGTATGTACTCATGTAAAAGAAGTACTGGCCGAATTCCTAACTCAAATTCATATTTTCTACATGATGTTATTCTACGAGTTAACTTTATTGATCCACGCAATACAAGGATCAGTTCTGGCTTCGCCTCTAAAGCGAACACTACAAGGAGCCTGATACTCCAGGGCCACCTATCCCAGGAATACCCAGCGTACCTCTCCGCTCCGGTACCTGACGGACCCTGCCTACGCCTCCGTCCTCCGTCCTCCGTGAAGAGGGCTACTTCATCTATTGGGCCGCACCTCACCTGAGGGCCGCCTCACCTGACGGGCTGACAGCGTCTCCGCCGTGCCTCTCTCTCCTGCTGCCGTGCTGCGTTCTGGCCTGCTGCGTGGGCCCTCCTGTCCTCACCTGACGGGCTGACATCGTCTCCGCCGTGCCTCTCTCTCCTGCTGCTGTGCTGCGTCCTGGCCTGCTGCGTGGGCCCTCCTACGGGTGTCCTCCGTGTTGCCACGCCCTAGCACCTGTCATCACCTGTTCCTGCTCCTGATCCTGGATCGGCAGCTGTACCTGCCCCTGTCGCCAGCACCTGCCTCGCGACTACCTCCTCAACCCACCTGTATCTTCACCTCAGCCTCCTCAACCCATCTATCTCGCATCGTCACTCATACACCCCACCTCCACATACTACACACCACTCTTCAGTCCATCTCCATCCTTTTCTTATAAATATATATCTTTAATTGTCTTCTATCTCCCTTTCTTTTAATCCTTAACCTATAAGCTTAGCTTTCCTTGTCGCTACACGACAGTGTACTTTACTATAGCGATGGAAAACGCACTCGCGACTAGTCTTTTGGCATAGTTTGAGATAGCCGTACACGGTATGTTTTCGTGTATGTTATATGCGTGCGCTCGATGTAGATACGGACTACAGAACCGGCCTTCTGTACCCTAGGTAACCTGTACCTAGGTAATACGCGCCGGTGTCCGCAACTCCACGTCAATGCGCGTATTCTGTACCATATAATATCTACTCTATGTCTGCGCGCACTGCAGCTTAGAATCCGTATTAGGAGCACGTATGATGCATTTTCTTTATTTTTCGTTGTACGGAATATTCTGTTGCCGAAGGTTGTGGTTATGGAAATCGTGATTAGGTCTTAGCTTGTTGAAGTGGAGTTTCGAATTGGTTGTGTGGAATTTTGAATAATAGTGGAGCTATGTAGGTGGATGTATTGGATTTGATACAGAAGATTGAATTTTGGGGGTGTTGGGTTCAACTTTAATGAAAGCTAGGCTGGCTCAAGAGCGGGATCAGCTTATATTATATTGTATATCGGGCTGGTGTCCGCAGCTCCACGTTCAAAACGTGTATTTTCTCTCTTATAATAATCTATCTCATAAAAAACTATCTTATGATAAGAAAAAGTGTTTTTTAAACCTAATTGCTTTTATTTTACTTTATCCAGGTAGTTGAAATGCAGCTGAAGAGATAAACGATGACAATATTTGTATGGCGAAGAAAGTCGTGAACAAATGCCAATTTGATTTGAAGCGACTCTCATCTGCTACACCTTTATCTTTAGTCACACAGTTTTCATTTTCCTGAAAAATTTGTAGGGAACTATGAAACAAGTTGAAATGTTCGTCTTACCCACAATAATGGTAGTAAGTACAGTTCCGTGTGCTGACACCGAAAGCCGATTCAATATAGTCGCCTTCTCGTTTCAACCGAGAATCAAACGTGACGAGAATGCCCTCCGTATTATAGTTTATTTCCCAACTTATTCCTGTTACGGAATATTATTTTGTGGGTTCTGCTGAGAGGTTTTGGTAGGTTTTCAATGATTGTAGATTGGGTATGTCGTTGTTTTTTTTTCCTATAATTTTCCCACTGCTGGGACACATGCCTCCTTTCGGTGAGAAGGAATGGGCCGTAATCCACCACACAGGCCTGGTGAGGGTTAGTAGATGTCACATGTCGATGACATGCCGGTTTCCTCACGATGTTTTCCTCCACTGTTTTAAGAGCAGTGGTGATGAAATAATTTATACAAAAAAGCGCCTGTCAGGGATCGAACCTATGAACTACAACTCGTGAATCGCGGCCGGGACCGCTAGGCCACACTGCTCAATATTCAGATTTGACGGTCACGGTCCGTCCATGCAATTTTTATTACCAAGCTATAAAAATCCAGATTGAGGTATTCAGCACTTGGTGGTGCCTGACAGCACCCGATGAACATAAGTAAAAATGTATTTCCTCAACTCCATAATAACAAAACGTATAGAATAGGATACTTTTTATTGTACGGACGCCAGCAGGTCAACCTACCCGAAACTGTCAGATTTTCCCAATCAACATTGAACCTAATGCTTTAGCAATAAAGTCGAAAATCTATTAAAGAAATCTGACAGATTGTAGTAGCTTGATGTGCTGGCGTCTGTACATACACCATACAAATTACAGAACTTAAATTCAAACTCAATTTCAAAGACAACCTTTGGATGGGTTAAAATGAAGGAGAGACAAATAAATAGTAGGTAATCTGTGGTGTACCATTTACATTATACAATTAATATATATTTTATATTAATAATTGTATATTATGCTATCGAATATTGTAATTTAGACTAAGAAGGTATTTGTATAATTCTTAATATGAACTCTACAATCTAGAACACACATCAACATCTTTTCCTTTCTTCCCCATTTTGGGACACACATCAACATTCATCCCCTTCTTCTCAATCCCGAGACAGACTTCAACATCTTTCTCTCGCTTCCCCACTGCCTCAGCCTGCCCTACATTGTCTGGCAGCACATCGTCCGAGGTATCTGGCAGTAGTGTCACTACGCATGCTGTTAAAAGGGACAGGATGCCCATGATAAGTGATGGTAGACCTGGCCAGTACTCCATCTGCAATGGAAAGTATAAATAAATTAAAGCAGCACACGTATGCCCTCTGAGGTGGACTGATGGGCTGGTGGAAGTCGCGGGAATTAGCTGGCAGTGCAGCACCCTAATTGCCTAACACACGATCAATCACAATTTGAATCATTTTGAAAGATATTGCTTATCTATTGCTTCATATGTTCGAAATATTTGTTTGCTCAATAACGTAAATAACGCAATGAATGTTGTTTAATTGTCATGTCATAATGATAGCCATTGCTACTATTTCTTTTTATTAATGACATTTTGTTTAGCTTAATTACTTTGCATGTTACCATATTTGTATTTCTTAAGACAAAACATAGCGTACTATTTATGTATGACCTATTGTATACCTATGTTATACAAATAAACTTTATGATTTATGATTGTTAATGTATTACGCAATTACCCCGCAGGACTGGTATTGCGGTCATGCTTGGCACAAGCTTACATCCAGCAGAGGATGTTTTTCGCCTGATGTAATGATGAATAAATAGTAAAATGAATAATTTGTACAGGTCAAGTTCTTTCATGGTAATTGTAGAGGGAACTATATCTTAGGTTTTTTGGTGTAATAAACGTATCATACAAAAAATCAAGAAGGGTATTTTTTATATAACACTAGAATCAGTACTCGGTAGTTTCCCGAAATTACTGAAATTGACAGTAAAATTGCAGTGAGAATACCTTGGTGCTTTATTCCGAATGTCTGTGAAACCGTTCTTAGGTTCCCGGGATAAATGCGGCATGATACAGGCAATGATCGAATGATTACTGAGAATATCTCGGTATTTTAAGAAATGTAATGCACGAAATGTAATGCACACGAGCGTAGCTACCTTTGTTGGTCTGAGAAAGATTGTTGTACAAAGATCGTCGATCTGTGTACTAAGGTCGTCGAGTACAAATTGATATGCTCGACGACTTTAGTACAGTCAGCGTCAATAATATCGCGATGAACAGACTGTTCAAAATGATCTAAGCAACTATGAAAATGAAATATTAACTCAATGACACAAGGAATATTTCAGAATGAAGGCAGTACACGAGAACTGTCATTCTGACAAGAACTTTATCCAATTGAGACAAAGTTTAATTTTCTTAGTTGTTGAGATCATTTTGAACAGTCTGTTCGTCCCGATATTTTTGACGCTGACTGTACAAATATCTTTACAGATTTTGCCAAAAACACAGACTTTTCAGCTTCTTTTTACGTGTAAAAAGAAGCTGAAATATAATATTTCTAAAACCATTCACTGCATTCGTGGAAGATATTTTGATATTCTCTAGAATAAAAAACTAAATAACTTACTAATAAAGGTGTCTGTGGAGCTATAATGGCGGCGACTCTTCCCAGAGCTGAGCATAATGCATGCATAGTGTTTCGAGTGTAAGTAGGAAACAATTCTGATGTGTATATGTACACGATACGTATTGCAACGGTTGAGGAAAACTTTCCCGAAATGTACAGCAGTATGGATAGCCAGGCGTACTCTGTGGAAAATAGAAATATTACTGGTATTCCTGTTTTAATTATGCTGATGGCTTTTTATTTTTGAAGTAAACATTTTCTAACCAACTTATATTTTCCTGAAATTTCTTTAACTAATTAAACTCATTCCATTCAATTATAATGCTACTTGTTTTTACCATACCTGTCGGCATTACCGAATGCGCCATACAAAAGGTTCCAGTCAGTAAAAACGAAAATATCAACGGTTTCTTTCTCTTGCATTTCGTCAGCAAATACAAAATGGCTACACTCGCGGGTATTCCACTCGTCATCGTCAACCCATAGTTCAGGTACTTGTTCCCTTTCAAGGATACAGAGTTTATTAATAACGAGTATGCATTGAACAGTGCGGTAAACCACATGCAAATACAACACAGCAGTCTTAAAAACAATTTCTTCGACGAAAACGTCATCTTCACCAAAGTCTTCAAGCTCACATTTGAAGAGTTCTCTTCGCATTTCAAGTTGGACAGTTTCACTTCGTCAATTTTTATTTTGTTCGTCCTAGCTGCTTGCCTGATCATATCATCGACTTCCTTTTTCTTACCTTTGTTCAGTAGCCATCTTACACTTTCGTCCATCCAGAATATATAGAGGATAAATAGAAGTCCTGGTGCGTATATGGCTATTAAGAAGATTCTCCAGTTTGGTACGAGCCAGGCTATGAGAGCTAGTGACATTCCGGCTATAGTTGCGAACATGCTGAGAACGAATATGATTAACGGTCGATGTTCCTTTGTGACCGTTTCTATGGCTGAAACATAATATTATGTCATGAGGTTTCACAAGGGTTTTTTTTTTGAGGATGGGAAATCATCAAATGAGTCCTCCCGCTCTGGGTGGAGCAGAAGGGAGTGTCAGACTCTTACTGACTAAAACCCACCCGTGTTCCTTCCTTAGCCCTTTATGTTTCAGGGCAGCGGTAAACCCTTTCGGATGTTCCCGCTACCCTGGCAGGCTTCGGCCCTATGGGGCCCCGTCCCTTTTGCTGACATCTCTTTGAGGCGCGCGTGGAACAGGTACACGCCGTCCGGCACGGGCCTAGTCCTGATCGGACGGAGAGCTACCCATTACTCTCCGCCCGCAGGCCCGCGCCGCCACGCGCGCCACGCTGAGGCGTGAGGTGGGTTAAGGGTTAATACAAAAAATGCAGAGAACAAATTACATTTAATTTTATGTATTTTAAAACAAAATTGTGTTACTGAATCCCAAAAATGTAAACTGAGCCCTTTCGTCCCTTTCCGTCAACTTTTTTTTTTTTTTTTTTCATCATCATACACACAACTAGTACTTCTGACCGTGTGTATAATTCCAGTTTCCTCATATGTGATAGAATAATTCTACCTATGCCAATATTTAAGGCATAATAGTTGCTATCAAAGTTCCCAATATTAGTTTAGCTGCCACATATGAGCGACACAACCCAGCAACGGCAACGTCGCTCGCTCCTTACCTTCTCCGAAGCAATAATTTGATTTTTTTGGCGCGAAAACTGTTCTTTCTTTATTACGTGGAAACTACTAGGTCTAGAGATTTGAAAATTTTGCTGCCTATGTTAGCCATTATTCCTTAATTTTTGAGTTATAATACATAGGTAATCATATCTTCTTTCGTTCGGAAGATATGACATGAGCAGCTGGGGTGCCGTCACGCCAGCTTACACATATTTATCGGTTTAATAACTCATAGAGTATTTTGACCAGAGATTTGAAAATTTTGATGCCAATAGCAGCTATTATGCCTTATTTTTTGAGCTATAATACGTAATCATATCTTCTTTCGTTCGGAAGATATGACATGAGCAGCTGGGGTGACGTCACTCCAGCTTACACACACGTTTTTGATCGTAGTTTCAACACTTTTTAAGTATTATTGTTTAGTTTTTTCCTTCCTTATGCAGCTATTATGCCTTATTTTTCTGACTATAGTGCAAAACCCTAACCTCGCTGGTTTGCCTGTATTGAATGAGGAAGCTGGGGTGACGTCACTCCAACTAACACACACTAAACGACTCATATTAACGAAGTTTTTGTGGCAGCTAAATTGAGACTGGAAACTTTGATTGCAGCTATTATGCCTTAAATATTGGCATAGGTAGAATTATTCTATCACATATGAGGAAGCTGGAGTTATACACACCTTCTGACCGCGACTTTGTCCGCGTGAAATTTCTTGTTCCCCCACTTATCCCGTCGCATCGCATCGCATCGCGTCGCATCGCCTGCCTGCGATATTACTTCGTTTTCGCTCAGCGTTCTTTCTGACTTTTTTGTTTTTGTTCGGCTTCTAAGGGTCGTAGTAAAATAATAATAATAATATCCCTGGACATTTCACACAGCGTCATCTAGTCCCAAGCTAAGCAACCTAATGCTTGTGTTATGGTAACAAGATGGCTGATAAACTACATAAATACATATTTTTTTTTGTAAATACATACATATTATAGATAGAAAAACACCCAGACTCGGAACAAATACATGTAGGTCATACAAATATTTGTTCCGTGCGGGAATCGAACCCGCGACACGCAGCGCAGCAGTCAATCGCTTAACCACTGCGCCAACGGTGTCGTCAAAAAAAAATCTTAAGTACTCCTTATAGCCTTCCTCAAGAATTGGGTTATCAAATGCATAAATAATTTTTCATATGCGACTGGTCCTTGTTCCAGAGATTAGCGCGTTCTAACAAACAAACTCATCATCTGCCTGCCTTTTTCCAACTATGTTGGAGTCGGCTACCAGTCTAACCGGATTTTACCGGATGCAGCTGAATACCAGTATTTTACTGTACTTATACTATAGTACGGTACTGGTACTTATATTATAGTACGGTACTGGTGCTGGGTTGTGAAGGTCAGATAACCTTCACAACCCGGTAGGTAACTGGGCAATACGATACCACTTAGTAAGACTGGTTGTCAGACTTTCGGGCTTTTGACGACCCGTTACGACTGCCAGAGATCAACGCCGGGACCAAAGGTTTAACGCGCTGTCCGAGGCACGTAGATGTCTTCGTATGTAAAGATTCACCCATCCACGGACTAACCGTGGCAAGCGTAGCTTAACTTGATCAATCGACCGCCAAACTCTTCAGCTTTATTATTGGTATAGTATTTATAATAGATATACTTTTTTTAATTTCATCAATTAAGACCCGAAATGGTCTGGATACACTTTTTGGTGTATTTAAACATAACAACTAAGAAACAGGGAATTGGTTACCTAAAGTGAACACAGCAGAGTAACAGTCCCCCAGCCAAGGTTCCACAGTCTCGAGAGCGACGTACAGCCAATACGAGTAGACCACGCTCTTCCACAAGCCAACCACAGCGCAAGCTACTGCCGTGAATATTATTACACTCTTTCTGCCAAATCTGGAAGAATACAAGTTTGGTCATCGGAATTATTTAAATGTAGGCACTGCTAATCATGCTGGATACATTTGCATCCAGAACGCACGGCCATGCTACGCACGAATGTGTTGACAAACAAATGATACGTGCAGCTAAGCGTGTAATCCACACGTAGCAGTGGAAGGTAGATGTATACGCGACGACAACGCGTACGCAAGACAAACGCTCAAAATGAACTGGCGAGGACATGCTTAGAAGAAAGGTAGCAGAGTTGGTTACGGTTATGTGAGAGTATATAAAATAAAACTATTTTATACCTTCAGACATAAACAACTCATATCCCAGAAAGGAACATAACAAACGGTTGCACATACTTATGATAACAATGGAATGTTTTGCAGAAATTATGAACTGAATCATCTCAGCTAAAAGGTGCGTGATTGTGTTAAACTGAGCATGATTGCCCATGTTTAACGACGTACTTTAGCCAAAAATAATGTGAAACAAATATAATGCTGAACACACTATTTGGTGTGAATAAATTGCCATTTTTATAAAACGTTTACATTATAATAACACGCATTTCCTGCTGAGCCTCTAAAAAGGGATAATCATGAGAATTTGATTAGGTAAACGACAGAGCCATTCTGTAGATTGATAAGTATTGTAACAATATTACTCCTCACATAACGTGTTGTTTTGAATAACTTACCTAATAACTTTTATAAAAATATTTATACTAAGTATGACTTTATTGAATGAATTCAACCTAGGTACTGAAACTACTTCCGATATAGCCAATAAACTTGCATGTTACCATTCTTATTAGCTCGTTTTGTTTTCCACTGCTGGGCAAATACCTCGGTAGCGATTTCCCCCATCAGGCGTAATTTAGGCTTATTAGAAAGCTAAATAGTAAAACGTAAACGACTGCTTCAATTCTTAGATCAGGAAAAGTGTTTTGGGTTCAGCCACTGAGAAATTCCTGATAACTGGCAAAATTTGGGTGCATTATATGCACCTATCCTATGCCTCATCCTTTGGGGATTACATGTGTGATGTTATTGAAAGAAATAAAGAAAGAATCAATTGCTTGGTTGGGTTGTGTTATGTAGTTGGGATTGGCAAACCAGTTGCTATAAGAACTGTAAATAATTACAAGTAGGTAAGCATAATTTTGAATTACTTGTCTGATAAAGGTCCGACAAAGAGCAGTCCCATCATATATCCAACGCTGTGCATCGTGCCAACGAGGGTCCTCTTCCAGTCCTCACACCCAAGATTGAACTAAAAAGAGAAAGAGAATTTTACAAAACTACTAATCTTGCGACATAGTCCTCATAATATGATCTGCCTGTTACATTGTATGGACTTTAAAAGAGACTATGACATCTGCACCCTAATTGCGTAACACACGATCAATCGGAATCGGTTTCATTTTGACAGTTCAATAACATTAATTGCGTTATTTACGTGTTGAGCAGACAAATTTTTCGAAGTTATGAAGCAATGGATTAGCAGTTTGCTTCAAAATGATTCAGATTCCGATTGATCGTGTGTTTCGAAATTAGGGTGCCGAGCTTGTTTCGGTGTTTCTTCTCAAAGTAATTGTTGAGAAAACACCGACCTCAAAAAATACGTGTAAAAGTGTTATTTTTAACCAATTTACGAAGTAATTATAATTTATTGCAAATCCAGTTACTCGTTGCGATTCTAAAACGAAGGGGGTTCAATAGGTTGAGCCCCCTTCATAAAAGATAGGATTTCGTACCCAAAGGGGTACAGAATAGTATCTTTTTGTTTTGTACTATCTAACACTAATTAAAAAACTCATCAGGTTAAAAGTAAAATAGTCACGTTACTATTATTAGTTAAACTATCGAGTTTTTCCTCGATACCAATTTGTTCATGTGCATCACTGATGGCATTGAGCTATAATAAAATGACTGTCCCGTATTGGCCAAAAGTGATACCATGACAATACTAATAGATCGCTATAATGGCCGTGATCGAATATAGCCTGATTACTACGTTTGGCAAGTGGATTGGTCATAGTAGCATGGCGAAGGTAAGGCATATGAGGAAGCTATGGACTTTCCTCTTCAATATATATCCGGTCATATGAGGAAGCCATGGACTTTCCTCTTCAATATACAGCGTGGCGCTTTAATGGAGACATTAATTTAACACACGTATACGGTTTTGCGTTGTAGTTTTATGAATATACTTTAATTTAATTAAACATTAATATTTATTTATTTATTAACAATTTTATAAAATAGCATCTTAGAGCAACCTGACTTAAAGAACTGTAGCGCAGGGGTCATTTGCCGGGGTCACGGATCATAACATCGCATCAATGTAATTAAAACAATTAACGAGCAAAGAGAAGGCGAATTGAAGGAAAGAGAGAGAGCCCTATGTCGGCGCGCGGCGCAGGTGGAAGTTTTCAAGTTACGATTTTTTTTATGTTGATATAATTTTTATGATTACTGGCCACTAGCCCTACCCGTGTGTTAAATTAATGTCGCCATTGTAGCGCCACGTCGTATAGCCGGTCATGGAAAAGAGGTTGTATTGGTAAAATGAGCCAACATTGACCTTCAAACATATAGTAGATTTTTTAAGTGCATTGTCCTACTTTGTGGTATTAGTGTATATTAGTGCAATCACTGTGACATTATGTGTGTTTACCTAAAACTATCAAAAGCTGCATTCTAAGAAGAAATATACTTAACTTGCGATCCGGCCCAGCTTTGCACGGTTGCTATAGTAGTGATATGGAGACATGTCAGAACATCGGGATTTCTGTGCTTTATCTAAGTTTTACCGGTTAAAAAATGTATTGAACAAACAGACGTTAAGAATGGTGTACTTTGCACTTGCAGATTCGCTAATGAGCTATGGACCTCTTGTGTACGGGCGAACCTTTATTACATATTTAAAAGATATTAAAAACATACAAATTAGACTGATAAAGTTTCTGGTTAGTAAAGATGTTTAAGATAAGTGCAACAAAGAGTATGATAAGTAATTTCCCATCTATAAAATTGTATCCATAGATATAAAGGTAGATTATTTGGTAGGTCTGGAATATTATTATAATGATGAATATAAAGTTAATGTTATAAACAAGTACAACACAAGTAGGGTTACCAGAGAACAAACTGGTTCTTCCACAGATAACAAATTATTATGGTAAGAGAACATTTAAGTATTTGGTACCTAGCTAAAGTGTTTAACAAAATAGATTTACTAAGAGAAAATGTCAAAATTAGTAAAGAGATAGATTTACTAAGGAAATTAAAAAAACAGTATTCCGGATAGCAAACAGAACTAAATACAGTGTATATGTATAAAATAAGTAGTAGGTATGTATAATATATAAGTAGTAGGTATGTATGTAAGATGGTACATCGTTATGTATAAGAGCGCTTCTCGCCGTCAAACGTAAAAGTTTGGCGAGTTTAGAATTAAGAACACCACTGTATTGAAATATCATTGAATAAATAAAAAACATTTATGTATTATACCTACACATAAACCTTCCGGAATAAATGCCTGCTCTAAAGATTCATCGCATCAAAATCAATTAAGGATTTTAGAAGATCTTAGCGGTCAAACAGACTAACACGAAAAGCGACATCGTAAAAGTGCACTTAACATTTATATAGACGTAAAAGTCTACTTACCTCAGCTACAAAACTGTCAGGTCTATCATAAACCCACTCGTCACAATCAGTAGCATTTGATACATCGAAGTCGTCTTCATCACATGTACCGTTATTTTGAAACACTTTGTATTTGTGACATTTCAAATCGAAACTTGTATTAAAGTTTAATTTTGATAGTTCTGTGTAACTGCAGTTTGGGTATTTACACCTGAAAAAGAAGTAAATAAGAAAGTGACAACCACATTTAAAACAACTCTGCCATCATTTTAATTCTATGACCTTTATGATTTGTACCTACTCGTTCGTTTATTTAAATTGCATTGACATTTTATTTTATTCTAATCTATTCTTATTACAGTATTAACATGACTTTTTTTTCGTTTATCCTATTTTTTATTGTACAGTCAGCGTCAAAAATATCGGGACGAACAGACTGTTCAAAATGATCTCAACAACTAAGAAAATTAAACTTTATCTCAATTGGGTAAAGTGCTTTTCAGAATGACAGTTGTCGTGTACTGTCTTCATTGACGCTGACTGTACAATATGTCCAACAGTTTACTACTAAGGTTCGAGATGAAAACCAATTATTGCAATAAGCATAAGTCAATTGTTATGTGCACTACATATCAGCATTTGCTGACATAATGCGGCCGTTACACATAAATTATTTTAAGATAGCAGCAGTGCGATTTTGTAACTATCTCACCGTGAAAACTTAGGTGAAGTGAGTGTGGAGTGAGCTGTCATTCCAAATAATGCTAGGGATTGACACTACTGACAACTCACATCAAGTTCACTTCACTTGAGTTTTCACGGTGAGATTTTTACAGAATCGACCGGCAGGTTTCGATGTGAAGTAAACAAAAATATAATAGACTCACCTGTAACCAACATTTTCAACAGCAAAAATATAATTTGTACTATGCCACATACTACCAAAAGATAACATTCCAAGTAAGAACATGAACTTTAAATGATATCGTCCATATATTTTTAATTCACGTAACACACTTTCTAAATCCGTTACTTCTTTTGAATTTTTTACAACATCTTTTGTAAAAGATTCCATTTTCTCTTCTTTTGCTGGTTTCCTTTCTGGTTTGTCTTTAAATTCTATTCTCTTATCTTCGTGTCTTGGTGTTGTATCCTTTCCAACATCTTTTGATTTATTTTCTTCTCCATTTTCTGTTCTCATGTCTACAGCACAACTAAAGATGTTATTTTTATCGCGAGTAATGTTGTACTAATGCATTTAATTGTTTTAAAGTTGAGTACTTTATTGAATGTAGAGGACCATGTATGTTTTCGTTATCGGTAATCAAAATAATATGGGAGTGGAGCCGACGGGTTGACGTGCTCGCAGAGGCGCAGATGAGTCTCGATGATTAAAGATCGGTCACTTGTAATTTTGGGGGGTCTCGTGTGTTCTGTCGACTCTGCTGCTAGTTTTAAGTCATTATAAACAGCTTATGAAATTTTTTGCACATTTCTATTATTAGAAACGATTGTTTTAAATTTTACGCTAACGAGTCATAAGTTGATTGATCTTTTAAAATAACTTTTTGTAATATGCTTGCTTCTTCATATATCTATTGTCACAGGCACGTGATGAAAGCCGCGGGCACTGCTAGTCTGTTGTGATAATTTTTAGATAAAACTTTTTATTCACTGAATTTTAAATGACTCAACGTCAGTATTGGGGGAGGAGGCCTATGTTCCATATGTGAGGACGTCGTTCGGCAGAAATGATTATGATGCATAACAACGTCGACATTTAAAGTAAATTCTACATGGTAACTTCTAGTATTTGTAAAGATATTTTTATAAATCCAGCCATGTGGAACGAACGGCAGCTGCTTCCAATTACGCACGTTTTTGTCAGCTGTTTTAACATAGTCTTATATTTATGCATGCAATTTCATATTTTAATTGGTATGTTCTCCAAAATCAGCTTGTTTTGGAAAGACAGGGTTATGTTTTTCACTCGTATCTATGTATCTTTGTATATGGAATTCTTTATACCTTGAAGCATCTTGGCTCGATGTATTTTGATATATGACATCTCTGTCGACTCAGTTCGCGCGAAGATTATAGGTTTTGTTTTGTAAAATCCGCCAATAAGTAATGTCTTGAAAAAAAAATAGTATCATGGCAATGTGGGGTGTCAAAGTAAAGGGTTTGAGGAGATGATTCCAAATATAACACACTAAGGGCCGTATTACAGAATCTTAGGCAAGACTCAAACATCCCTCAAGACCAGTTTCAACCAATCAAATGGCTTTAAAAGAGTTTTAAGTAATGCTTGAGTTTTGAATGACGTTCTGTAATACGGGCCGAAAAGGTTGAAAATGAAAAACATTGTAAAGTCCAAAAACCCGACTGCAACAGGTAATAGTCTTCCATATTTTTTTTTCCAAAAGGAAGTGTATTAGCCCCGATATTAGCCAGTCAGTTGGGTCGGTTTCTGGTCTAATCGAATGCAGCTCATCACCAGTATTTTACATGAAGTAAATGCTTATTAGACATTCAAAATCCAGTTACTGGGTAGTAAGATATCCCTTGGTAAGACAGGTTGTCAGATTTTTGGGCTTCCGACTACCCGTAACGACTGTCAAAGATTTACAACGGGGCCCGTATTCCCGTAATTTAAAACGTTCAAAATCTAGTCGCAGTCTCATCTCGGCGACAAACAAATGTCAAAAACTTGTCAAAATGTAGGGAAATTAGACAGATTTTTGACAGATTGAGACTGAGATCAGACTGTGAACATTCTTAAAATTACGAGAATTACCCCTCTGATAGCCGGGACCAACGGCTTAACATGCTTTCCGAGGCTATCAAAAACTTTTATTATATGAAAAACCATTTATGTTATTATATTATATATTGTTAATAATAAAGTCTCTGCCATATAATAATCCTGAATTAATATTATGTTGACTGTACATATTCTTTTCATTACTAGCATTTTAATACGTCATATTGTTAAGTTGATCATAATAAGTAATTCGTACGTTAAACTCTGTATTTACAAGCTGGCCTCTTATTCTATTGAAACTCTTATTGTTGTTAAAGTAGTAACTATTTTTGTGTCGAACAAATAAGTGCCTAAATTTTTTTTACGTCCAATTAACTTTGGTTTGTAAAACTCTTACTAGTTTTTGAATATTTTTACATTTTATTTTTATACACAACGGTAGAAAAAAGGCAAAAGCATTTCATATAAGTATTATTATTTTGTTTTTCTCTCAGTCTTCAAGTGACACACCAGTGGCAGAAAAAAATAATAATAATAATAATAATAAAAAAAAATATAGGTAGTATTAGCAGGTAGGTTGTGGTATTTAAAAATAAAAAAATCCTTTTGACCTGTCGGTACAATTTATACGAGATCATGTTGTCAAATTCAAGGTATTATTAAAATAACGTAATAATACAACGTGTTTTTATTACTAACAATATAAAACTTCTTCAATAACAGCCAAACAAACGTACAACATACAACACTGATGTTAAACAATCTGCATTATAAGACCCTAACTAAAGTCTGTTCCAACAGTGCCTGATAAAAGTGTAAACAAACCCGGTTCAGGTTAAATTCTTACAGAATCACTTACTAAATAGAATTCATAACACGTTCATCATCTAAAACGTTTTATTTATATCTCACCACTTTCTCCAATACATTATTTTTTAAATGATAAATGCTAGAGAGTTCTGACCAAGTGGTAACGGCGGCGACTTACGAGTAGGTAGGTCGTGGGTTAAACCCAAGCAGGCATTTTACTTTGTCTACATTATTTCATCACCACTGCTCTTAAAATGGTGAAGGAAAACATCCTGAGGAAACCAGCATGTCCTAGAACCAAAAATTCTAAAACATCCACCAACCAACACTGGGCCCGCGTGGTGGATTATGGCCCGGTCCCTCTTACAGAGAGGAGGTCCGTCCCAGCAATGGGAACATTATAACATCATCATCGACAAAACTGAGGTTTTTAGAATTTCGAATTTAAGTATTAAATTAATCAAATCAAAGCAATCAATTCGTATGTAAATTGGCATCCACATCTGATTCATTTGTTTACATTTTCATCACATACTTCTGCAACAGACCATACCTTAGAAAGAACAGAGATCGTTTACAATACACCACCAATCAAACTACCTAAGCAAAGATTTCGAAGCGCTTCTATCCTTAGTACTAATACGCTTAGAGCCTAGTGCTTCGGCTTGCTGCACGGTATCAGGTAACACATCTTCAGCTGTGTCCGGCATCATCATCACGATGAGGGCTGTGGTCAGTGAGAGGCCTCCGATGATCAGGGACGGGAAACCTGACCAGTAACGGATCTGGAAACCACAAAAGTGTGGATCAAGATAATGTTAGTTGGGGGTATACCAATATTCTACTTCTCATCATCTGCCTAGCCTTTTCCCAACTATGTTGGGGTCGGCTTCCAGTCTAACCGAATGAAGCTGAATACCAGTATTTTACATGGAGCAACTGCCTATCTGACCTCCACAACCCAGTTACTGGGTAATAAGCTACCCCTTGGCAAAACTGGACCCGTAACGACTGTCAAAGATCCACGAATGACAGCCAGGACCAACGCCAATGTTCTAACTTCTATCGATGTATTTTGTACTGTTATCCAAAGTTAGTAAAGTGATTGCGTCATCAAAAAGTGCTATAGCCAGGATATTACTTGATCAAGGGACCAAGTATAAAGATACTGGAAGGTTCTTAGAACCTCCTTTGAGATTCCTTTCCTTTCCATAATTAGGTCGTGCGTGGGTACGATACCCACTTATCCAAGTAAGGCTATGTTTATATGTTTTTGCTGGAGGAGTCCGAGACATCTCTCTTCACCTAAACGTGAAACTCTGTACTTACCAATAAAGTAGTCTGCGGTGCGAGTATAGACCCAATCCTTCCAATTGAAGAGCATAGAGCATGCATGGTGTTCCTTGTGTAAGTAGGGAACAGTTCTGTGGTATACAGATACACTGTGCCTGAGGCTAAGGCTGACATGAACTTGCCCGCGAAGAATAGTGATGTGGATATTATAGGGTAGCCTGGAAGAAGAAGAGTTTGATAAAAAGTTAATACCTAAGATCTGAAGGCCAATTCTCGTAATTTGAAACGTTCAAAATCTAGTCACAGTTTCATCTCGGCGACAAACAAATGTCAAAAACTTGTCAAAAATTCAGGGAAACGAGGTATTTTTGACAGATTGAGACTGAGATCAGACTGTGAACTTTCTTAAAATTACCAGAATTGCCCCTCTGGTTTAGGTATCTAACACAATTTCTCGAGAGATTATTATTTTGGCTGGTGAAATAACAGGTACATACCAAAAAGTTAATTGGTGGTGGTAACCACTTTCCAACTGGTCATCCAGCTATTAATCTGACTAGTAAATATTTACTGCTAGTAAATATTAACTGTTCAAAAACGTTTTTGATTTATGTATCTGTCAATAATACCTCTAGACCCTAAGAAATCAAGCAAAGGAACTGGAGGAATTTTTATTTTTCTCAAAATTGTCGTATCAGATTTTGATGTCTCTTTGCACAATGGTAAAGATGGGGTATCCCTACACAGATCTATTGATTGGTTTATTGACCACTTTTTCACAGTCTCCTTTGGTAGCATGTCATGTTTAACTCACCTTTCGGTACAAAAGACTGCACAACACAAAACGAGCCAGTCATCACAAAAGAAAATATCAGCGGCTTTTTCCTCTTAAACTTCATCAAGATGAACATCAGCAGCAAACTGGCTGGCAGATCAGCGAACGACGTCAACGCATAATTCATGTACTTATTCCCTTCTAAGGAAACTGAGTTTATTAACAAACCGTACTTGTTAAACGTTGCTGTAATCCATGCGCATGCACAAGCTAAGAATCTTAACAGTAACGTCTTTGAAGTGATAGTCATTCTCAGAAGAGAAATCAAATTAACACTAGCATCTGATTCTGTCTTTCCACATTCAATTTTGTCTAGCGTCGTTTCATCGACATAAACATTGCTGATTTTTGCTGCTTTTCTTAAAATATTCTTTGCTTCTTTTTTCCTTCCTTTTATCAACAGCCATCGGACACTCTCATCAAGGAAGAACGCGTAGAGGATGAAGATCAAGGCTGGCGCGTAGATGACTCTTAAGAAGTGTCTCCAGTAGGGGATCAACCACGCGACTAGTGCCATGATCATCCCTCCAATGGACATGGATCCTATCATCAAGGGGGCGAAGAGAGCTCGGTTTTCTTTTGCCACCATTTCTACACCTGAAACCGGTGAAATATATACATTTTTTTAATAATTCAAGAATTCATCGTGCCACAGAGCGAACTGTAAGCAGCTGTTCACACGGGGCCGTTCTGTATGATATTTAACGGTAAAAAGCTGGGATTACACACACGTCAACGTGTCACTGTTCATATGGTTAAAAACAAATGTAGTATAAAACTGTCAATTCTCTCAAGTTCGTTATTATGGGTTTAACAATAAACATAATATTGTGTTACCTCGAACAATGGAATTCTTTAAGTTAATCTAGTTTATAACTGTGCCCTGGTGAGGGATCGTGAGAGAACCTGGATATAATGTTCCGACATCCGCAACATACACAATTACAATTGACTTGTTATAAAAAGCTTTCATCATTATCATCAGCCTACAGCTGCGCAGTCCACATACGTCTCTCCAATTGCAAGCTATTCAACTCGATTCTCGGTAACTCTCATCTGGATGCTACCAGCTACCCTGCGAAGATGGTCGCCCCATCTAGCTTATGGGCATCCAACCTTAAGTATGCCGATTCTCGGTCACCACTCAAGACATCTACCCATCACGGGCATCGGTTCTACGGTGAATATGGCCGGCTCATAGCCACTTCAGCTTGCTTATTCTGTGACCTTACTCAAAAACTTTGGTTCTCTGCTGGATCACCTCGTTCCGGATTCGATCCCTCAGAGAGATTCCAAGCATAGCCCGTTCCATAGCTCGCTGAGAGACAAAGAATTTATGAACCAGCCGTACCGTAAGTGTCCATGTTTCGGCTCCGTAAGTCGTAACAAGCAGGAGATACTGATAAAAAGGTTTACCTAACATATAATTGGGTGAATACGAATCTCCAAGCAGAGCCTCGACCAGCTCAAACGCCACATAAGCCCAGTAGGACACAGCCACACTTCTGGCGAGTCCCATGATGGCACCAGTCACTCCCGTGAACACTATCAGCTTCTTTCGGCCTATCCTGGAATTTGATACATTAATTTGAGTCAAACTGTCCATGGTTGAGTCCTCCATATCTTTATAATGGATTCTATAATATTTCTCGGAGAACTCTGATATACTATTACTCTCTCTCTCTCTCTCTCTACGTCACGTAACCCTACAAATATTGTAAATACTTGAAAATAGCTAAAATTTTCGAAAAAAAAAAATCGTAACTTCTCATCCTTTTTTGCTCTCATATTTTTTGACGTCTGCTTTATTGAGCTTATTTACTGTTTAGTTGATGTCTGATTGCTAAGATACGAATATAGAAAAAGATTAATATAAAAAACAGAAAATACGTTTATTTACGAAACGATTTTTGTGCGTTTTTTTTAATGTCGCATAACAGAACACAAACAAGTTGGGGGAAAACATGCGTCACATTCACGCAAAATGGCCATCGCTCAGCATAATGCTAACACCCTATACGAGACAGAGCCCCAGCGCTGAGCTGATGTGCAGGGGGTCTACTCCGAAGTAGTATCGGCCGAATGTTCGGCCGTTTCCTGCTTCGAAGTTACTATTTGGTTCGGTCGGTTCCGATCCTACACTCCTACACTCTTTTGAATATTGACTATAGTCCCGACCCAACTGAGCCGATCCGAACTTTTTTCGCATTTTTCAATTATATTTGGTTCGGCCATGTGTCGGTCCGATCCGAACATTCGCACTTTGCACTTCGGAGTAGGCCCCCTGCATACGATTAGATATAAATAAAAATTAATTATTAATAGCTTACTTATCGGAAATTGGTCCTAATAGTAGAAGACCGAGCATGTATCCGAAGCTGTGGACTGTCCCAACTAGAGCTCGCTTCCAGTCTTGACAGCCGAGCTGGAACTAAAGTAATCATAACTGAACACTGTAGTACTTGTATCTTAAATTAAGTACCTGGTGAGATGAGAAAAGATCTACATTTAACAGCACTTTGGTCGGTAGAAGTTTACACATAATATTGGCATCAGCTGCACCTTGGCACCCATAATAATATCAATATTTTACATATACCGATAACCTTCATAACAATATTAATGGGCAAAATCGATACTCCAAGGAGAAACAGATACTAAACTTTTGGATTTCTGACTACTCGTAACAACTGTCAAAAATCCAAAAGGTAGAAATAAATTGGAACACAGAGAAGTCTTTATTTGGAAAGTATCGCCACTATACCCTGTCCATTACGTTAACCGTTTTTTGACAGCTGTCTTAGAACGTACATATTCCAGATTACGTAAAAGTTAACTTTAAAATGCGTAATAAAATAAATATATAAACTGCCTTATCTTATTGCATTATCTTATTTATGGCTGTTTACATACATTATAAATTATAATACCGTACGTGTATCAAGCAATGTGTTGTGTGTTGCTGCAATCACTAGTTCCATCTGTCAAAAAACGGTTTACCTAATGAACATAAAAATAGATAGACTATGCTTTTCTACGACCATTCCATAGTCGTAGAAAAGCATAGCCTAACTTCCTATTCAAGGACGCGGCTACCATTTAGACAAGAGTCCCATAATAAGTACTAAGTGGATACCAAGTATACTTACATCAGCCACAAAGCTAAGCGGGTCTTCATAGACCCACTCTTGACAATTCTCTACCTTCGACACATTGTAGCTATCTACTGAACAAGTGCCGTTTGAATCTGTGAGCTGGTACTTATGACACGTGTCGTGAGTCAGGTTTACCGCTAATTGTGACCACGAGGTGCTGTTCCCACATTCTGGGTATTTACATCTGGAAATAAGGACGATAAATCAGTGAACTCGAATTATTGAGGTTATTCCATTTAATTTACATTATTGGTTAGGCATTTTTCGCATTAAAAAAAAAAAAAATGAACCGGCGAGGGCGGTTTTCGAACCCGTGATTATAAGAAGCGTACCGCGCCGTGCTCTGATCCTTCGGACCAGCAGGTTTCGATTCCACGATGTTCGCGGTTTAAAAATATTTCATCACAAACAGAAATCGTCTATTTTGTTTTGCTTACACGTGTAGGCAATTATGCCTACACGTGTAAGCAAATGGGTTTGTCAAATGTCTACCTAGATTAATAGGTAGACATTTGACAAACCCATAGTCAATAATTCTCTGATAACTATGGAAAGACATTGATAACTAATTAAATTAAAAGACTTAACTCGGGGTAAAAATTGAAAAGTTGTTTTCTGTTTTCCGTTTACGTTTTGATGAAATAATACAAAGTTGTTCTGTATAATATTGATAAAGCATAGAGCCTTCCCAAAATCAAGGCACGACATCTCACGACAAAACGCGCGGGTTTTCAAGCAGCCTTGCCTTTCATGAGTTAGTAAATATTTTTTCGGTGCTGTTTATGGTGCCCCTCGAGACCTAATCCGGAACAGTTTATCATTGAATATGATGGAATACATAAACTTATATCCATATACTCCCTAACTAAACACGAAGTCAAAATCAAACTTACAGATTGGTTGCAGAAGTTAACGAATGACGAAACTGAGAATCTTATTACAATTGTCTCTTAAATGAACTAATGCTGTATTTAAATTAAGGCGCTGTTAGTTTAATTTATTTTGTGTTAATAAAAGTACCTGCACGACACTTAATACCAGTTGTATATCATACCTGGAGGAACCTTGGCTCCTAAAACACAGGCTTTTGGCCTAGTTTAGGAGGCATCAGTTCGCCCTTTAATGTGACTCTAATTGTACAATATATTTTTAATCCTGTGTACTTATGTATGTTTTCAAAGTGTACAAATAAAAAAATATATTATAAAAAAATATATATATATTGATGATGATGCCTGATACCGCTGAAGAAGTACTCCCGGACACAGCTAGAGAGGCAGAGGCTGGTGGTGCTAGAGAAACTATTAATACTAAAATGAAACGTATTCATAGCGAAGAAGTTGTTCCTCTTTTATTTGATATTCCTTGTATCCATTACATAACACCATGGATGGTTAAAATGTTTTTTTTTTTAAATTAAGGTTTATTATTATAAGGGAAATATTTAAATGATCCTCTAAAACTTATTGACCTTCTAATCGCTTTTAAAATTAATGAACCGCTAATAACTTTTTGGGCTTTTAATGCACACACACACACACACACACCAGCTGCAGTAGTATTTTTAGGACCCCGAAATATGAATTATTTGACGTCCACAAAAAGAGATCTATGCCTTCATTATATTCAAGAAAGTTGTTCATGAATATTTTTAAGAAAGCTAAATCGGAATTATTTAAGTTTCAATTAAAAACATGCTTTATTATAACTTACCTGTAATCCACAATAACGACGGCAAAAACGTAGTTCATGCAATATAAAGCATTGCTCATACAAGCGAATATCAGGAAGGGCATGAATCGCAAGTAATACGGTCCCAGCGGTCGCAGTTTTGATAATATCTTCTCTAACACTACATCTTCTTTATGCACTTCTTTAATTTCTTCGGTTGCCGGTGCTTTAGTCTCTAAAAATATTTCTTTTCCTTCGAACATTGCTGTTAAAAATAATGGACGGGTCAAGTTTTTTTTTCTTAGGTATGTAACTTAACTATTAAACAGAGCACTATTTATAATAATAATATCCCTGGACATTTCACACAGCGCCATCTAGTCCCAAGCTAAGCAACCTAATGCTTGTGTTATGGTAACAAGATGGCTGATAAACTACTTATATACATTTTTTTTTTGTAAATACATATATATTATAGATAGAAAAACACCCAGACTCGGAACAAATACATGTAGGTCATACAAATATTTGTTCCGTGCGGGAATCGAACCCTCGACACGCAGCGCAGGTGTCAATCACTTAACCTCTGCGCCAACCGTGCCGTCGAATTTAGATACCTACTTGTCAATTAATATTTACAATAGCACTCCAAAATTATGTTTATTTCGCAATTAGGTACACATAATTTTCATGATAAAAGGAAACGTGTTAATATTTTAACGAACCTGATCAATAAAAATAAGAATTTTATTTATTGGTATATTGGTTACACTTTAAAAAAATTAAAGAAAGAAAGAATGACGTTTATTTGGACACAATAAAAAAAAAACAATAAAAGGGGAAAATAATGTTTTAAGATAAGTACGCCACTTATTAACACCTACTTACTTAGTTAGTAATTATTTATTTACTTACCTATTTATTTTCAAACACTTTTTAGTTAAAAAATAATAGTTAGTTTAATGTTTCAGTCAAACAGTCTTCAATACAATGATGTCAATTTTACTGCAATAGGAAATAAGAGCACGACTGCAAGCTTGCATTTGCGTGCGAATTCCTCTAATCATAATAAACAAGACCTAATTTAACGGCATAGAGTTTAATTTAATAGTGTCGGACTTACGCGACGGTAAATGCAACTTTGTAATTAAGATAATTTGCTGCGACGGCATGGTTTAATTAGAACGCGTAAATACATATAAAACCTACATTGCATATGTTATGTATTACTGATTAACAGTGTCTATGATCAAAGTAAATACGTTGACTAGGTAATTATGACGTACCTACAAAGTATTTAGTCTAATGCGGACGTGCTTATTTCTGCTTCAAGGGCATAATAAATTAATCTAGATTGGTAATAAAAAAACTAGCGTATTACTACACAAGGAGAAAACCGAAAACCCGAGGTCCAAGTAAGCAGAAGTAATTCTAATTGGCCTATCATCAGAAGGGACCCCGAGACCGAAGAAACTTGCTGACATACATCGTTCAGTAGTATCTACGCCATTAAAGGTTCACTTCGTAATCTATATTTTCGTAAGGCTATAGGCTATTTAACATCACTCTGTGACATATTTTCGTAAGGCTATAGGCTATAGCGGCAGTTCGGCCCAACGATGAACATAATGCATCCATCGTGTCCCTTGTGTAAGTAGGAAATAGTTCTGATGTGTACAAGTACACTATGCGTTTGATACGGTCGCCATGAACTTACCAACAAGGAATAGAGATGTTGATAGTATTATCTGACCCGCAGTAAAAAATGCTTCATTTGCTAAAATATAAAATGTATCTTATAAACTTACTATACAGGGTGCCAGGTAGTGGGTTCAGAATCATGTACTAAATCCATAGTAACAGGTGGCGCGTCGATGTCCCTGCCATCCTGTATATTATTACTACCTGCGCCTTGCGGCTTCACCCGCATAAGTTTCGTTCCCGTGGGAATATCGAGATAAAAATTATCATATATGTTAATCCTGGTTATAAACCATCTGTGTGCCCAATTTCATCCAAATCCGTTCAGTAATTTTTGCGTGAAAGAGTAACATCCATCCATCCATCCATACAAACTTTCACGTTTATAATTTTAGTAGGAAGTAGGATAAAAACATGTTAATTCACTGACGAAGATCGAATCGGGCGAAAACAAAACACTTCAGTCAACAGAAAATAAATATAAGCGGAACCCTCCTTGTGAATCTCTTCAACAAGCTCTATAGCGCAACTAGCCGGAAGTTCCGCGAACGTTGTCAAAGCAAAGTTAATGTACTTATTCCCTTCTAACTCCACTGGATTTATCAACAAAGTGTACTTGTTGAACAGTCCTGTGATCCACATGCAGACGCACCCCGCGAACCTAAGGACCAACTTTCTTGAACCAACCGTCATTTTGAAAAGGGCTATCCAATTCGTTCCACTAGCTCCTTCTTCACATTCTTTCTGATCTAATTCGGTATCACTTATATGTATTTTGTTTATTTTTGCAGCGTTTTTTATTATCTTATTAGCTTTTTCCTTTCGTCCTGTGATTAATAGCCATTGAAGACTTTCGTCTAGTAGAATGGCGAATAATAAAAACAATAAGGATGGAGCATAAATGGCGGAAATTCCTCCAGTAGGGAACTGCCCAGGCTATGAGAGCCATCAATATTCCTGCTGCCGACGTACTAGCTGTCATTAGCGTGATGAATGAGACTCGATTCTCTTTTGTTACCATTTCAACACCTGGAAAGTTGTTTATTTCAGTAGTTTTAAAACATTGTCGTTTGCTTTGAAGAGAAAATGTTAATCTTGAGAGCTCTCGCTTTTAAAGTATGTTTTAATATTTATGAAGTATTCATATTAAGTTTGAATTTTTGAGGATTGTAGGAGAAATTCTATATAGGTATGTATTTAAGCGAGTGACATTTTTAAAGAAGTAAAGTGGAAACACATGTCAGTGTCTGCATTCTTTTGAATATTGTGTTGAAACTTAATTCTCAGTCATTTCAATTTGTTGCTTATAATCCGTTGATATAAAAATGTTAGCCTTTATAATCATGAGCCAGTTTCTTTTATGATTTAGACTTACCTAACATAAATGTAGAAGAATAAGTGTCGCCGAACCAGCCGATCGATTCTGTAAAAAATTCACCGTGAAAAGTTAGGTGAAGTGAGCTTAGAGTGAGCTGTCAAAGGTGTCAATCCCTAGCTTTAGTTGGAATGACAGCTCACTCCACGCTCACTTCACCTAAGTTTTCACGGTGAGATGGTTACAGATTCGCACTGCTGATCTTCAATCAACTCCAGAGCCACATAGACCCAGTAAGACTGCGCTAAGTATACTTCGCCAAAGTCCAATGAACGCTGCAGTTAAGGCCGTTACTATTATCAGTTTCTTTGTCCCGATCCTACAAGAAGAATTAGCAGTATTAAGTTATCATGATCATAAACTGACGCCTTCTTTCTCACCGGGGTAGAAAGTACAGACCGTCAACCGCTTCATACCTTTATTTTATTTTTATTTTATTTATTCAGGGACAATAAACAGCTACAATATGTGTTGGTACAGAGGAAAGATAAAACATAATATTAACAATATTGCAGCCCACTACATTATCCGCATATTAACAAGAGAAAATATGATAATGAGTGCCACTAGATAGGTAATAAATAATGAAGAAGAAGATGAAGATTTTATGATGATTTTTTTTATGAAGATTTTTTTATTGCCATGAATGTCCCAGTGCTGGGCAAAGGCCCCCCTACTCTTATTCTACCTCTCTCTGTCTGTCTTTATTAAACCAGTTCAGCTAATATAAATTTACAACGTGATTATTTTTCATTAGACGGATTCTGTTTTTCTTTCGTCTGGTTTTGTACTTGCTGTACCAGACATGATAAAAAAAAAAAAAAGTTAAATTCTGTATTCATGAAAGATTTATTATAAAATTGTTTCAGCTACGCAAGAGAAGGCTAATTTTAGCCGTGAATAAGTAAATTCATGATTCGTTTAATTGGTATTATTTACAATCGGTTGTGCACGTTCGTTTTTTCAGTATCGATATGCTTATTACGAGTAATCAGGAATTAATCATAGTTTTAGAAGGTCAATGACAAAACAAGCTGCCTTAGTATTTTTATCAGAATTCTACATCAACACAAATGTCAAAATTATGTTTTTTTTTACCTTGTGCGTTTGCACTGGCAAAATAGGTATTTAGGCAGATCCACATTTTTGCAAGTGCAAGAACTGCGCGGTTCGCGTGCATATTAGAGGCATAGTATGGACATTTTGGACACGTTCACGAGCGGCCAGCGACGGGTTTGCGTGTAAGTTATTATATTCACGACGTGCACATATTCCTGATTTTGCTAAGTGTGTTTTGTTTTGTGTGTGTTGTGTTTGTGTGTGTGACCTTGCTAAATTAGTCACTGTCACTGAAGCACAAACAATTCATACAAATCAATGCTCGCGAACTAAGTACGTGTAAGCTGTTTGCGAGGTGCGCACACGCAGAGTATGACGCGTCCATACCCGTGAGGCGCGTAACGCGCACGTTTTGTGCGCGTGCGCTGCACGTATCTTATGCAGGTGCGGATCCACCTATTAGGTAAATAAAAACATTTTGAAATGTTTGTTTTCTGTCAATGTATCGACCGATTTTCACATTGTCACATAACTTGTTGATCCGAAACTTGTTTGACTCATAGTTCTTGACATGTTTTCCAAATCAATTTTACTAATAAAAAAATTCTGTATGAATCTTGCAACATGTTGTCCACAACATGTTTATTTTTTTACCGTCTTATCTGGAAATCACTAAACCTTACACTAAACGCAAGCTTTAGACAAGTTTCGAGATAAGAACAAACAGTAGTGCGAACACAAACACGACAAATCTCTAAACAAAACATAGTTATCTATAGGATATCTTTCTAGACAGTGCGAACGCAGCTAACCACAAATCTGGGGGCCTACTCCAAAGTGCAAAGTGCGAATGTTCGGATCGGACCGACACATGGCCGAACCGAATATTATCGAAAAATTCGAAAAAAGTTCGTTTCGGCTCAGTTGGGTCGGGTCGGGACCATAGTCAATATTCAAAAGAGTGTAGGAGTGTAGGATCGGGACCAACCGAACCAAATAGTAACTTCAAAATCAAAAAATCAAAAGTCATTTATTCAAATTAGGCTGAGAGTCAGCACTTTTCGAACGTCAAAATTACAAAAGACAGTCCCCCAAAAACGCCCGCCCGTCACCACTTCCTAGTGCTATCGCTGGGAAGAAGAAGTGGCGGAACAAACTTCCCAGCAGCACAGCTGTCTGTTCAGTTAGAATATAGTGCATGTATACAATACTAGGAACCTATGTTCAGTCATTAACCAAGAAACTTAAATTATTTGTAACAGTAAACGGCTTCGTAGCAGGAAACGGCTGAACATTCGGCCGATACTACTTCGGAGTAGACCCCCTGGAGATCTGTCTTAAAACTTACCTACTCATATTTCGTGCAGCATAATCAGCCTATATCGTTCCCACTGCTGGGACACAGGCCTCCTCTCGGTGAGAGGGAGTGGGCCGTAATCCACCACGCGGGCCCAGTGTGGGTTGGTAGATGTCATATTGACACCTTGTGAGGTACACTGTTCTTTTTTTGTTTACATTGCCTGCAAAGAATTCAGTTGAGTAGTAGTAGACAAAAAAAATATACAGGGTGAAGGTCCAAAAAGTCTGTGATCCCAAAATAACTAGAAGTAAACAAGCTTCGATCAATAATAGTACTAGATACTAGAAGCGCTTCAAAATCGGCCCGAAAAATAAGACCACAAATACTTTTGTGGTCTTATTTCAAATTAGTATGTTTGTAACCTTATTACTTAGACTTTAAGTTTCATTTTAGAATAAATGACTGAAAATTTAAAAATAGAATGATTTTATTTTCAAGCGCATTTTAAATATATTTTGCAATGGTAATTAAACTTTATGTTTTAGCATTAAGGTTTATAATAAACTGAAGTTGTTAATATTATTCAACTTTTTCTAAGAAATGTAGATGTCTACGTGTGTGCAAACGTGGCCACTTGAGCGACTGATTTTTGTTCCTGATCCTTAATCTACTATCGTACTATTATTGATCGAAGCAAACAAGTCAGTGTTGCTTGACAAATGTTTGTGTCCCGGGCAGTGAGAACTTTACAAGCTGATTATGCTGATTATGCGTATCTCACAAAATGTCAACTCTTACAAATATACACACACACAATATACCTGTATTATTGTTTTTGTTTAATAAGGACTAAATAAACTAAATTTAGCAACAGCCTTTCAATATCCAATCTTTCCTCAATCACCATCTTTCACTCTTACTTTCAAATGTTTTGTTTTAAAATTCTGAATTAGGTTGAAGTCGACCGGACTGAATATTAACTAGTTTAATTTATTTTTCAAAGATTAGATTCTCAATTGTCTAGTCTCAAATAATTTAATGCTATGTAAGTGTAGGATGAGTATTTTAATGTAAGTCTATGATGAATGGAATGTAACGCATGAGAGAGAGAAGGAACGACAGTGACAGAGAGAGAGAGAGTGGAGGAATGGCGGATCAGCACTTGAAGGGAACGGTTGTAATTTTTTATGGAGAGTAAAGACGAAGATTTAATAAATTATAATTAAGAAGATATAAACTGTTTTCAAGTCATTTTACTTGCCCCACAATCCCCATTCCACATAAGTATATTTAAATTGTCTTATTGTGGTTAGATAATGGTTAACCAGCGACTAACTTCTAAGAATTTATTTTCGGTAAAACACAATATGGTGAAATGAATATTCTAGCAAAAGAAAATGTCTTTTGGATATTAGGGTACCTAATTGGGCAACCATGCTCATTTTGGCAGTTCCACAAGATTCATTGCGCTATTTACGTTGTTGAGCAGACAATTTTTTAGAACATATGAAGCAATGAATTAGCAATATCCGTCAAAATGATTCAGATTGTGATCGATAGTTGTGTTACGCATTAAGTTGCACACCTAGATACTCACATCGCAATTTCACCCGCAATTTCTTATAAAAAAATAATCCTATTCTTCACAAAGCAACTTTAAAACCCTATTATGCAATTAGAAATTCCAGTTATTCAACGACGTCCGAGTTTATTATGAGAAAAGTTGGAGCGGTTGAATCTGGTTGAATAGTTCTTGACGCCTAACACAAACACTGGGGTCATCCTGGACGCCGGTTTACGTTGCACTCACAAACTTCACTTTGTTATAATTGAGTCTGTTTCAAGTTAAGATCAGTCTAAAGTCCAGCTTTCAGGGAATTCACTCAAAATTTTGAATTAGCAATGGAGCTGCTGTGGAGGATAATTTTGAATGCACTGAGTTGTCGGTGGATTGGGATTTGGGAGTTGGTACCTTGTTGAAGTTTTGAACTGTGTTTATATGTAGTAACTTTTGCACATTGCTTACTATTGCTATTGCTACCGGGATTAAAAGTACCCTATGTGTTAATCCAGGTTACACATTATCTGTGTGCCAAACATCCAAATCCGTTTTGCCGTTTTTGCGCCAATCTGAAACATATATCCAGACAAATTATAAACACTTTATTTTCTGCATCGAATCGTTTCCACACATCACAGATTTTTTTTTTAAATATTCAATGTAGGTACAGTTTTGATTTCGTTCACCAAAGTGGACTTAGGAATTTTTCGAAAAAGTCCACTTTTGTATTTAGGGGAGTTTAGTTTTAGTTTCAGTTTTCAATTATTGAAAACTAAAGAAAAAACAACTAAGTTTATTGACTCGAATAAGGTGTAGATCTGCCGGTCGATTCTGTAAAAATCTCACCGTGAAAACTCAAGTGAAGTGAGCTTGATGTGAGTTGTCAGTAGTGTCAATCCCTAGCATTATTTGGAATGACAGCTCACTCCACGCTCATATCACCTAAGTTGGCGGCCATCTACCTGTATGGTCCGGGTTGGCGGCCATTTTGTATTCAGCCTGTTCCCGCCATTTTTACAATATATATGTTGGTAATTTATGCCTATTGCCGAAATTCTGGAGACTTTAGTGAAAATACGTACCTACATAATGGTCTTTATATCGATATCTTTCGCAGAATATTTCAGACCCAATTCTCATTTCAAACAAAGTTATGTCCTTAATTAAGAATGTTCAACTTAAAGATAAATTGAATGAAAATAATGGCCCCTTAATTATTCAATTGAAATGACATGTACTTAATTTATTATTAAGCTTTTAATGCCTTAAGTGGTTACAATATTTTCGCAGAAAACTTGATATTTTGCAGACATTCGTTCATTAAAATAAATTCATCAAGCAATTAAGTTAAATTTTCAGCATTATTTTCTCTTCTCTGAGTTTTAAGCAGTCTTGCAGTGAAACGTCACTCTATTTCGTTACTTTTTATTTAGAGCGCCTACTGAATTTTTAATAGCAACTTGAGACAGTATTGTGTAAAATTGTTTTTACTATTTGCTAGGTTATTTTTGGTGAAAAGACAATTTTCTGGTTATTTTCTTAGTATAAAGTGGAACTTCTTTGTGATACCTACTGGCCATAGGTACTTATGTATTTCTAAAGGCTTGTTCAATTAAACTTTTTTATTATCAACAATTAATGGGTTTGTGCTCTTAACATGTGGTGGTAGAAACTTTCATCAGGCTTCCAGAACCGGATGCTGGTACCTAAGCCTCATATAACAAAGAACACCAATCAGCTTATTCTCGTTGCCCAGCCTTAATCCCGAAATCCAGGCAGTTACTCAGAATTGTCTAACAATATTCCACACACTACAGCCCGATAGTGACCCTTCGAGGAAATAGAACCAAAGATCTTATACACAGCCTGCACCCATTAGAAGGCAGTAAAAGTCAGTCAGCTTGAAATTAAAATAAAATATATTTCAAAGAGATTACCCCAAATTACTTTCATCTCAAATCCATACTGATTTGAATCTGACGATCGGATTCGCTCATTGGACTAATGAGGCCCTAATTGGACGGCTCGGTGCTCGTTCTAATTGCAATGGCCATTAAACTTCATTGTCATGCAAGCTATGGCGTGTAGCAGACCACTTGTGATTGTTTTTTGGGGTAAGTTTTGGGTAATTACAGTTCTAGGATATAGTTTGGTATTTATTACCCTTACAACGTGGCTAGTATGGAATGAAGAGTTCAGAATCATAGTTGAAGTAATTTTGTAACAATGCACCAATAATATACTTATTTTTAGTTATTTATTACAAAATTGTAGCGTTTAGAAGGGCAATTCTCCTAATTAAAAACGTTCAAAATCTAGTCGCAATCTCATCTCGGCGACAAACAAATGTCAAAAACGTGTCATAATGTAGGGAAATTAGAGGTATTTTTGACAGATTGAGACTGAGATCAGACTGCGAACGTTCCTAAAATTACGAGAATTGCCCTTCTGATCTCTATGTATTAGAATCTGGCCATTCGACGATGGCTTCCATGTACAAACTAGGCAAAGGTAAAATGTTGCCAGAATAATAAATAAAATACTACAGAAACATAATTAACTGTCGGTATATGTCCTTTTTTATGTAGGGCAAGTAGATAGAGATATGCCATAACAAAATATCATAAAAATGCCATAAAAAAAATCGAAACTAATCTTTTTCCATCCCTGGCCCTAAAATAACAAGAACTCATTACAGTTGTAGAGAAAATCCCAGCAATTTCCTGTGCGGCCATCCAAGCAAAACATATAGGACTGATAAAAGAACAGATCAATTCAATTCTCAATACAAAACCACTTTATAGGAACGCCAAAGATGAGACGGGATCGTTGTGAGGCACAATGTCGGCGATGACGTGGGTACTGAATGGTACGGCTTGTGGTTCCAGCCCCTACCATTGAATTGGCTGGGAAAAAATACCGTGTTCTTAGACAGTGGGTACTGCAGTATGTGTTTCGTATTATTATTGTGTTAAAATCATACAAAGTTAAAAAGTTAAATAAAGACGTTCGCTTGGAATAAACGCAGAAAATATAACATATTTTCTGCGTTTATTCTAAGCGAACGTCTATGTTATCATAAAAAAAAACTCTTCCAAACAAAAACCTAATACAAACATTTGAAATCTCATTCTGCTTTACTGTTCGAATGTAACCAGAGTTATTTTATTGCCACCCAGCACTACATAAGGTCGACTTTTGCAGACAACCTTTACTTATAGACCTACCGACAGATTTTTGGAGAGACCCAGTCAAAGCTTCAGTCTGTTAGCTATTTGATTATTTTTCATCAGTTTATATTTAAAAATTAGTTTCAAGTTTTTGTTGAAACAATAATAAATCGCAGTGTTATTTGAACAAGAACCTAAAAAACCAGTATCAAAGTCACTTTAAGGCTAATCAAACATAATATTGCTGATTTCTTTAGCTCATATTTTTAAAATTAACATGATGCAGGGAAATCTAGAGAGTCCATTTGTCAGATAGGTACATACAGCTCCAGAGAAACCTCACCCCCTAGAAATGTATAAAAAGCAACATCTATCAAAGGATGATACATTGGGTAGCGGGTTCGTCCGAAAGGGTTAGGTACCGCTGCCCTGGAACTTACAGGGCTAAGGAAGGAACACGGGTGGGTTTTAGTCAGTAAGAGTCTGACACTCCCTTCCGCTCCACCCAGAGCGGGAGGAGTCATTTAATGATTTCCCATCCGCAAAAAAAAAAATAGGATGATAAACTACGATGTTTACGAGCGCGCCATCTCTGTGACAGCAATGAAGTTAGTGTTCTGTAATTATTGACATAACCAACATCAGCATAATTATTTAGGCAGCGTGGTAACTGTAGGGCGATAGCGGGGTGTTGCAGGTTGAGAGGGGAAGTAGATGCTTACAAGGCGGTCTTTCTCTTTCGGAATAAATATTCACTTATATACTTACGTAGTATTATTTATTATTCTTATGGTATTCATTAATATATCAACCCAATTCAGATAGCAAACATCTATTTACTGATAAAACTGATAACTAATTTAGTTTTGATGATATCACAAGAGAACCAACATGTTACTCACGTTTGAAACAAACAGAACAACAATTTACATCTCTCGAGATTTATCAAAACTGTTTACAAAAAACTATTACCTAACTATAAAAAAACTTAACTGTAACTTGTGGGGTCAAACATACTAATAACGGAGTGGGTAACCTTCACTTTCTATAACTTCTTCTAATCTTGATCTCATTCCATTTACCATATTAAAACAAATGTCACTTAATCGCATTAATTCCCAAGTTCTCATAACCTCTTCATCTAAATTTTGTCTAGTTCTGACTTTACTTGAGTCCCAATTAAGCACCATTTGACCCCACAAATTTTCTATCGGGTTTAAGTCAGGGCTTTTAGATGGCCAATCAATCAAAGTTATGTCTCTTTGTGTAGAAAACCACTCCATAACCGGTCTTGATCGATGCACCGAACTATTATCTTGAATAAAATAAATGTGTCCATCAGGGTATACGTTGCGCACTGTTGGAATCATCACGTCTCTTATGATTTCCATGTAACGTTCGCCATTCATTCGAGCGCCGACTTCGACAAGCTCTCCAGGACCCGTTGAAGACATCCAAACTCAAACTCAAATCATTTATTTCAATATTAAACCATTTACAGGCACTTTTGAATTGTCAAAATTAAATAGTCGGTCAGTTAGTCAGAAAGTTGAAGCTAGTTGCCCATTCCAAAGCGTAGATCTCTATGGAGAAGAACGGGCAAGAAACTCCACGGACACTCTTTTAAATCAAGACATTTTTACAAAATCCTGGTTACATTATTCTTATTGCTTCTATATGTGAGAACAATGTTATGAAACAAATTAAAATATAAAATTAAAAATATAAAATTAAAAATAAGCCCTGGCAGTTAAGAGATGACCAGTCTCAACAGATGGCGCCCGTTCACGAACATGACGCGTGGATCAGCACCACCCAGCTCAACCATTTCGTAGGGAACCGAAAGATCCAACACACGCGCCACCACCAGTGAGACATTTAAGTGAGCATGACATATTCTCAACTGCCATGCTCTTTCAAGTCAACATCAAAATATCATAAAAAACGGATCCATGGTTCATTTACAAAATTTTCAAAAATGCTTCTAAATTATACAAAACTATAGTTTGCAATTTAAATAAGAGATGAGAGAAAAAAAAAATTACTACCAATCATGAAGAGGTATTTAATACTGAAGTATTAAAAATTAATCCTGATTATATAAAATAAACACTAAAGAAAAAAAAAGAAAAAGGGGAAGCATCTCTTCCAAATATTGAAATTGTGATCAACTAGTAAGCCCAACTGCCTGTGGAGCAGGACCAGCATTAAGCCAAGCATTTTTATCTACTATATACTCGTCCAACTTATAATATGCTTGTCTACATAGTGTGCGTTTAATGCATGTTTTAATCCATCCCCAATATCCTGAAAACACACAAAAGTTTTATTGCTATACCCTATACATATAAAAAAGACAATGTCATTGTCTTGTTATGTCATGTAGGTTCCTTAACAGTTTCGTTAGAGCCTAATATGAAATAATGATAACAGCGCTAATGAGTCATTATAATTTATCAAATAAATAGTATTTATATTTTAATCAAGTGAGTAGGTGAATTTTAATATTTAATTAAATTAACTATTGCTTACCCAGCGATAACCTGCCACTAGTCCTCAAAGGTAAAACATTTTGAGGGTTGTAGCGTTCGCCTGGTCTTCGCCACAGTATTTTACGTCCATCTTTATCGGACTTAAACGTCTTTTCGTCGGTAAAAATGACTATTTCGTTGTCCCAATCTAAATTCATATATTGGGTTCAGATCCTGGCTTGACGATGAGCTTCGGTTAGTTCAATTTTTCTGGCTGGTTTATAATTATGGATCCCAGCTGCATGTAAATGTCTTCGAACAGTGGTAAGCGAAATGCCATGTCTTATAGCACTAGATCGGGTGGTTGTAAAAGAATCCGTGGTATGGCTATTAACAATATCACGATGACGGTTGGATTGATTTGTGTAAGCAATCGGACGTGGCCCTTGGCGGTTACACTTCACTTCACCAGTTTCTTGATACCGTCTCACCCATAAACGAACTGTGTTTCTCTATAAGGAAGTAAATTAAAAAGTTAGATTTCTAATGGAAAAAAAAATTAAAATATAAGCGGATTATAATTTAGATTACACTTACGTCGACATTTAATTCTCGAGCAATACTCTTTAAACTTTGATTTTGTTCCCAAAGGACGATTATTTTCACTTTTAAAAAGTTACTCAATCGATGCATGACTTTATTGTAGGTAATTATAAGTCGTTATTCAAACAGCACAAGCAGATGAGTAATTATGCTATGATGCGACTTCATGTTTTACTTGACAAAATTATAAGCTTACCCTCAATCTTCTTCATTATCTATTTTATTTTATATATGTCTCGGCCAACATGAATCATGTGATCGATGATTCATAAACATATCGATAAATTTCACAACTACGTTAAGTAACTGATTGGCGCAGAGGTATAGCAGCTTGCCTTGTGAGTTATAAGGTCCAGCAGTGCGATTCTGTAACCATCTCACCGTGAAAACTTAGGTGAAGTGAGCGTGGAGTGAGCTGTCATTCCAACTAATGCTAGGGATTGACTGACACTACTCCTATATCTATGGACACTACTGACAACTTACATCAAGCTCACTTCACTTGAGTTTTCACGGTGAGATTTTTACAGACTCGACCGGCAGGTTCGCTTCTGACTTCGGACTATAAGATTTTATTAAATTTTAAAATTCTGTTATGAGTTTATAGAAATTTGTAGAAAAAGTAGAATGTTTGTGGAACACGTTTGGAAGTTTAAAAATATAATATGTAGGATGTGATGGATATTACCTAGCGGGCGCTTGCGTGAGCGCCGTCAGTTTTTTTATTTCTAGTTAGAATATCTTAGCAGTTTCATTGATTTCACAGAGATGGCGCGCTTTTATACATTTCTAGGGGGTGAGATTTCTCTGGAGCTGTATGTACCTACATTTAAATGGTTGAGGCGCACACAAAAACACCATCCTATCCAATACATTAAACATGATCGAACTCACAAACTAAACCATACTTAATGATTTCATTCACGCTTCGACGTTAGTTCTCATATATTTTCAAGGGCCACCGCTAGTAGGAGCCACGATAACTGTACAGGAAATAAGGGCCCACCCGAGCCTCTATACTGCCTCGGAAAACATTCGGCCTGATTGGCTCCTGGCTTACGGCAAGTGGGTGACCACGGATCACTTTCTAGGGATATGAGAAAATTGTGTACGCGCTTTTTTTTGTCGCGGTTCAGTGATTACCAAGTTTGAGTGAATTGGGCTTATTTTTTTTCTAAAGTGCTTTAATTGGATGGATGATGACTTTGCCTTTGAGGTGGCTCCTTTAGCCAAATGTAGGCTACATTTGGCTATAGGAGCCTCCACTCGAAAGAAAAGATCATGATTTCGCTAGCATTAAATTATAGTTGCTTCTTAGTACCGTACTAGGATTGTTTATTGCCACGTCAAACTTACAACATATTTTGGAATGGCGAAAGCCATTCGCTATGCACGTCATAATGTTAAACTACGTTCAACAGGACTCCCATACCGTTTACCATTTATCCCAAATTCCCAACAATCTAAAACTCTTTAGGTAAAACCTTTTTTTTCGCCCTGAGAGCTCAATTCGGGGGTATACTCCCTAAGCACGAAATCCGTAGTTCCGGTCAAAGTTAAGGGCATTTCATACTCCGTATCACTTATGGACATATATGTATTAGTTCGGGGCTCAAACTAAGAATTCATAACAATACTATTAGACAGTTGTCCCTACACCCGGTGTGTTTTTACCTGTCCGAAAAATTTAATTAGTTACCTGTTTGCCGGATTAACTACTTCGAAAGTAGACCCCCAGGATTCGAAGGTTTGTAAAACTTTTAGCACCTACGAATTTGAATACTCCAAACAGGACAGAAATAAACTAACACATAACACAAGCTGTAACAGAATGTCCACATCCAAGTTACCAACTCCCCTACGTGTGGTACACGGCGCGAAAATAGTGTAAGTTGATCGTTTCCTTTTATGCCACAAGCTTCCAAGTTTTGAGTCCTCATTGGAACCTTATACATATTATCGGTTTATAATAAAATGTTATGACTATCGCTACTCGTTGTCATGGCTTGGCTTCACTCATATTTCGCTGGTTATAAGGTGGCTCACAAAATGGGGGAATGAGCAAATATTGTATTCTGTTGTGTTTATGTTTTTGTTGGGAGTGTTTTGGGAGTCGAGTGTGTTAGAGAGTTGAAATAGACTGTCTTTAGAAAATGGATTGAAATTTGGATTAACGAACAGTAGTAGCCATTCTCCGTCAAAAACCCCAATAGAAATTAAGTAGCATAATCGATCTATAATGTTCCCACTGCTAGGAAACAGAGCTCCTCTCTGATAAAGGGAGTGGGCCGTAATCCACCACGTGGACCCAGTGTGAGTTGGTGCCCAGTGCGGGTATGTAGAAATTGAGTGATTGACTGAATTTATAATTGAATTATTATTAATGTTTCTGGCTTCCAAACCTTGAGGGGTTTTCCAAAATCTAGCACTAATGCTTGGCAGCAAACATAAGTATGGCGGTTGACTTCCATAAAAGCTTTGCAATTAACATCATAAAGAGCCTTGTTCACCATGTCAGAACGTAGCCGATACTCAACTCGAATGACCGAATAGGAATGAATAGCACTTACTGTTTTACAAGCACTTGTACTCGAATGATACATTACTTTTATGGGTGCTCCCAAGTCTGGTATCAATTCGTCTCTAGTGTGACTTTTATTGTGGGTAGTATCGCTAAAGTACGACGTACGAAGAACGTAGTGTCACTCTGGATACGTTGACCGTGTAAATGATGGATCCGAAGACGTACATAGGTGCGCTCTGCGGTATTTTTTTACTATACATCTAACCTAAATTGGTAAATTTTAGTAGCCGTGTTTTTCTTCTTCTTCTTCGGCTTGGCTCAGAATTTGGCTACTTATTTGGCCACTTATATCACCAGCGTCCATCAGCTCCTGTAGCGTGCAGCTGACAGCACACGCAGGACCCGATATTTAGTGTCCCATCGTTTTTGGAATAGCACCATACACTGCCGTGTGTTTTTATTAATACCTACTCATTAGCCTTTTAACCTTGACAATTCAAAAGTGCCTGTAATTGGTTTATTTGAAATAAATGCGAGTTTGTACTCTAAGGGGGTACCGATAATGTTGGTCATAACCTGTACATACATAAACTCACGCTTTTTCACATAGGGGTAGGCAGAAACCATTACTAGAAATACGTTTTTAAAGTTGGAAGAAGGAGTGGCTGAGCGATTGGTTTGCTACGCCTCGAATTACAGGTTTGATTCGCATGTAACAAACATTTGTGTGACTCCCCAATATAGCTATTTTAGCCCTGTTTATGTGAGCTTCATGTAAGTACGTAAACGCACCTCGTAGAAAAACTCCATGAGCAACAAAAAGATATTTCGTTCTAATCCGGCTACTGCTGTGGCTCAAACGCTGACATTTAACTCTTTAAACAGCTAGAAACAACACTAACTTTAAACACTTTAACACTTCAAATGCGATATGAAATACTATAACAGTTGAAAATACCAGTTCCGAGGAACAGTGTCTGCAATTCCCACGTTACATGGATTACAGCGAGATTGTTCTAGTACTCGTCCAGTTTGTCTACAAACTGGAACTTGGAATATTGTTGTCAGATTGTGTTAGATAAAAATATAGACGAGATTGTGTGATCTTGTGAGATTGTTTTCTTCGATGGTTGAACTGTGATTCAAGGTGTGGGACTAGCTTTCTCAGGTTTGCTGACACGTAAAATTCTCGATAGAATACGGTTTGTTTATTTATACCTACTTATTGAGTTTTATGTCGAGTCTTTGTATTCACTGAATATTAATTTAAATAAAATAATATTTTAAACTTCGATTGAAAACAGTATTAGAGATCCGATGATTGCATCAAAAACGGTCGGAAAGATAAGACTACAAGACGTAATCATCATCATCATCATCATCAGCATAGAGCAGTCCACTGCTGGACATAGGCCTCTCCTATTGCACGCCACGTAATACGAGTATGAATACGTAGACGTCATGTTGTTGCCTTATTTTGCAATATAGTTTTTTCAACCTTATTGCATAGAAATTATGTTTTATTTTTCCATAGATATGTAGCGGTATCTACAACGCCACATACGAACAACGCGTCATACTGACGTCACGCAAATCCTGCATCTCGCAAGCAGAGTTTACAGCGCAGTTAGCATAGATACAATTTCCCAACATCAATCGTTGGGCAAATGCCCGCCAGACACAACACCCGTCTGGTCGGAGGATCCTCCCCTTTCTATGGAGGATGAGTGAACTTTACACCCTGTTCCTCATGCCCCCAAACTGGTGACCCCGAGTATGAACGTCAGCGCAGCCTTCGTGCAAACACTTCAGCGTGACGTCATCATCATCACTCCCGCAAGCTTCAGCGCCGAGTCACCCAGCCAGCCAGCATCCACGGCTTCAACGGGTATCCTGACCACCAGCATGCAGCGTCCGCGCATACCTGGTCATCACCCTCAGCCTCATCAGCAACCTTGGCACAGCACACTGCACCTTCGGCCGGTCAACAAGCAGAGCACCCTCTCCTGGTCGACGCAGCAGCCAGCCTCAACCCGGCGCTGTACGACATCCGACGCACTGGAGTATAACGCAGCGCCACCCCGACTCACTGGGGACATCTCCGCAGACAGTTCCGACTCACCGTGAACTATGCGGCAACCGGTTCCGACTCACTGGAACCTCAGCTGGCCTGGCAAGCATCGCAAGATACAAGACTCAGCCCATTATCGACCTCCGGTCTCCGGAGGGGAGTGATGTAGCGGTATCTATGCTAACTGCGCTGTAAACTCTGCTTGCGAGATGCAGGATTTGCGTGACGTCAGTATGACGCGTTGTTCGTATGTGGCGTTGTAGATACCGCTACAGATATTTTTAATCTCGTTTTAAAGATACGTTTACTTTTGCAAACGATAATAAACTTTATGCTCGAATCATCATCTGCCTAGCCTTTTCCCAACTATGTTTGGGTCGGCTTCCAGTCTAACCGGATGCAGCTGAATACCAGCTATTTTACATGGAGCGACTGCCTATCTGACCTCCACAACCAAGTTACTGGGTAATACCCCTTGGTAAGACTGGTTGTCATACTTTCGGGCTTCTGACTACCCGTAACGACTGTCAAAGATCCACGAATGACAGCCGGGACCAGAGGCACGGAGGGGTCTCGGTATATAAAGATGGTCACGCATCCACAGACCAACCGCGGTGGGCGTAGCTTAGCCTGATCGATCGACCTGTGCAGCTGTTATTATTTAGCCACGAACCCCTCTTTACTTAAACTTACTTTACATAAACTTAAAACTTTATGCTTTAATGGTAAAGTTTATAATCAAGTTATATGCAATCGCGTCCACTTACCCAAGAGATGTGTTTTTGTTGCTAATCCATAATCTAGTGCTATTTTTGTTTGAAGATTTTAAAAGTGGTATTCGTCCAAACCAACTTTTTTTTTTCCTTGGAAAATTAAATAGGCTGACAACAGTAGGCATTAGAACATTTTATTGACAGTAGAACATTTTTTTTGTACCTAATGTAATAGTTTTCCATTGTATCGTAAGCGTAATGCTTTGTTTCATCAAAATAACGTTGACCACGATTTTATGAAATAACCAAATACCACAGTACACACCTACCTGTTAAATATCAGAAAACACACCACATATCAAAAATTTACATAAAAACATAAAAAAATAGCTCGTGGCACCGGCTCATCCACTTGTAACCCCGGCGTGAAGCTCCAGCACTCTCGAGCACTTGTTCCTATTAAATTGTATGTTTTTCTCTTTGGCTATACAAATGTTTTATTCCCAGTTCCCAGTGCGGGATGCCCAGTGTCTAGTGCCCAGTGGGGCGCACTCGATGGGTTGATAGCTCTTCGGGTTGAAGAGCTCGTTTAGAGTGATGGGAATTCTTTGCTTTTTTTTTAAAGCAGCGTTTTGCACTGGCTCTCAATATATTTTTTGTTGGTTTCGGTAAAAAAATTGTGCAATATTTATATGAAACATTGGTCAGGCCTGCTATAATAATAGATCTTTCATCAATAACTAGTTCACTTTAGCTACTCAAACCCATAATCCAATATCTTTGTTTCCATGTCCTACAATAGTCCTACACCAACCGTGGGTTGTCCTTGGGTGCACTTGCATAGTGCGTACAGGGATAATCGTCGGTTGGTGCCTCATTTCATTAAAAAGTCTAACGGGCCTCTGCGAGTTGGCTTCGGCCCCTCGTACGCCTTCCAAAGGTCCGGGACCCCAGGGTCCCAAGAAATATCAAAAGGTAGACTCCAGAACTAGGGATTTATTTATATTTCTGTAATACGTAAGTATTTTGGTAACATTGTTACTTAGTTCACTATTGTCGCTTTCTACAAAGTTGGTTCGTTATCGTTAAAAAGTTCTTGGTGAAATGTTAGGTACTTATTTATTTTATGTTATTTTCTTTTTGAGTTTCGACATAAACGGAAATGATTTCCTCTTTCTATACAACTGTATAAATTAAAGATGGCCCTTGAAACTTTTTCCAAGTCCTTAAAGATCTTGTATCCCTAACACAACATCCCTGACATGTGTAATATGTAATTTAAGGCACTGACCAAAGGTAGTCACCGTAAAACGCTCAGTTTTTTGTCGTACAGTCTGTCATCACAATTATCTGACCCACCCTAAAAACAAACGAATTTGGACCCTCTGAATGTAACATTAAGGTTTATTCAATTTATATGAGCTTAACAGACAAGTGCTCGAGCACTCTAAGGACAAATACAGTAAAAATACAGACACGCAAATTTGATCTTTAACACGTAAGGTTAAGGTAAACCCACCCAACATTGTCGGAGCCACCGGCATTATATATCATTTTGTTAAGCTATTTTAATCATTATCTCGTTGACATTAAAGTTGAAAAGCTTTTAAGTCACACTACATAATTACAACCCAATCATTAATTTCGCGTATTTCCAACAAGTTCTTGTGGCTTAGCGGTTTGATGCTGGATTGGCAAAGAACAACATGTGGGTTCGAAAATACAGTCCACCTATATTATAAGTTTCTTTTTTAATTTGTTTTCATTTCTACAATATTGCTTGCATTATTAAAGAACGACCAATATGATTTACGCCTAATAACTTATCTTGTAGACAGGTGGGTAAATTGAAAAACTTTAAGTTCACAGAATTTATATTTACCAAGAATGTTTGGAAACGAAGTAAAAAATATATTTGCTTCGTGAGGTAGATAATAAATTCATCTAAGTGACAAAAGTTACACTACGCCTAATAGCAGTGACTGCGCTCACACATTTGTAAATCGTTTCACATAACTCGATAAGTATATTTAAGCAATTTGGTGTTACCAAACATAAAATCATATTTTTACATGAGTAGAATGTTGGAATTAGAGAGATTGGTCATCGACTTAATATAGCAGTAAGTGTTTTTTTATACCTATTTTATTTTATTGATTGTGATTAACGAACGCGTAGTTGGCTATTTTACCATTACATTCACTCCTTACAAGTTACATACACGGTTCCAAAAATGTTTTTTTTTTGTTTTAGAGAAATACGGTCAGTCTATGCCTAAGACGTTATGGAGACAATGGAAATATTCAGCGGATTCGTCCAGGAGCAAAAGCCATCAAGTATAGTCCCGAATTCGAACGCCACCGTTGTTTCAAGTCAAGTTGAAAATCCATCTTTTGCCCATTCGTGTAACCGCAATAAACCACAATATTTCAGTGGAAACAGTGAGAAGGCATTTACACGCTGCTGGGATAAGGAATTATAAACCGGCACAGAAAATTGCATTGACACCTGCTCATCGCGAAGAAAGGGTCCGTTTCGCCCAGGAATATTTAAATTTTATTTTTTTTATTTTCTATTTTTAAACACACCATGTAAGTAAATGCTCAATGGATTGATTGTTAAACCATTAAAATGTTGCAGATTATGTGGTGATGTTATTGTTATAAATAGATTGTTTCTATTTAAATAACATGTTTATTCACTACATATAGGCAGCTATAAATCTGTAAAGCATTTCACACATGAATTAATTTTCTCGATAACAAACTTTTAAGCATAAGCATGCCTTGTTTAATGTTAATAAATGGTTAGATTTGATTATGGCATATTAATATAAAATGTAGGTATATTAATTTGGAAATATATATGAGCATTTACTTATTTTATCTTACCTAAGTGTTTTAATGAAATAATAAACATTTTAAACTTGCAACTTTTTAATTTTATTTCTATACAAACTGCCCGTTTAAAAAAACAAGATCCTACGTCGTCCATTAAAGAAATGTAAAAAAAAGTGTAATAAAAAAAACAGCTGAGCAAAAAGCTACATTTAGGTTAAACTCGGTTTCGAACGTAGACAACGATGAACACCGCACTACCTTAGTGACCACAAGACCAACTCAACTCTTACAAGTAGCATTGAAATTTGATCTTAGTTGTTATGCTAGACGCAATATTCTAAAGAATTTGAACCATATAGTATACTTTCATAAAGTTTATTCTTGGACAGCACAAGCAGCCAACCTTTTCCTCGTGCAAATAGATTATTTTGTATTTTAAATAATCACTCCATTGAGACATGATAATAAAAAAATCTACCTACAAAATAGAAAATAAAAAATGGTAAAGAGACGTTGTTTTTGTAATTTAGTAAGACAAGGTCAAATATGTTTGAGCGTAGTCACTGCATACCCTAAGTAGCATTTGAATACCAGTTTTATAATAAATAATATTTATTTTTCAACTACCCACTTATTACAAGTTATGCGAAAATATTACCATTTTACAAAGTTTATATTTGAAGATTATCCGTCTATAGTTCTTTATAATAATACAAGAAATAGTTTTGGAATAAATTCTAAATTGAAAGCAAAACAATGTCATCGTCGCAGGATTTGATCTCGCACCTTAATTTTCTCAGTCTTACACACAGACCACGAGACCAGAATTACTTGAACGCAATCATTAAAATAAGCTATTACACTAATTATATTATAACAAGTAGTTATAACATATAACCTAATGCTAACGTTATAAAGATGAAATTTGCGTGTCTGTATTGATTGTAAGTCCTCGTGCACTTGTCTGTTAAGCTCATATAAATTGAATAAACCTTAATGTTACAGCCAGAGGGTCCAAATTCGTTTGTTTTTAGGGTGGGTCAGATAATGTTGACGAGGAACTGTACAGTTAGGGCTATTGGTACATATTACAAGCCAGGAAAATATGAGTGTATTGTCAAATTTAAAGTTCAAAGAAAAGACTTATTCAAAAATATTTCAATAAAATAATAATTATCATGATAAAACAATCGTATAACAGAGCTCAATTTTTTTCTGTCGCATTGTTCTCAAAATGATGAGCGTAAACTATCATAATTTATGTAATGATAATAAAGGAAATTCAACCTATTAATGTAATGACCGCTGGTACGGTTGTTACATGAAGTATGACGCGAGAAAATATGTTTTATCGTCTTTAGATATCGATACCAGTCATGATGACATGATCACAAATAAACTGTATGATTTGATTTGATTTGATGAAGTTTACACAAAATAACTGATTGTTTTTTCATGTTGCCAGCTAATTTAATTTAACCCGTATATTACACCGAGCTGTGCATTTATTTTTTAATTTAATTAAATTTGCAAAATTACTTTTATTTTGGTGGTTATTCGATCCAACAGACATCGTCACACATTACTGTTTTGAAGCTTATTTGTTCCACTTTTGACAAACCCCTAAATATTTGCTTCTTACCGCGCCTTAAAGGAGATACGACGATTTTATCAAAAGAGGTCTTATTATCTCTAGTGCGTGGGTATGCGGGGGAGGAGATGTAAATAAATAAAAAATCTAATCAAATCAATCTTTATTTCGGACAATGTTACATATTACAATGTACCGACCATATTATCACAAAAAATATTTAAGAACTAGCTTCTGCCCGCGGCTTCGCCCGCGTGGATGTCGGAAATTATCCCACGGGAACGTGCTAACAGGATAAAATGTATGTGCTTCCCCAGAATGCCATCTATCTCGCGGGCCCTTTGTGGCTAATTACAGTAGAAAACCAATTGTGTCCTCATTAGTGGTGATTAAGAGGGTACCTATATGATATCTTTACCTAAGTACCTACCTAATTACAAAAAAAAAACTCAATAACAGAAAATTAAATACCTACCTAAATAAACCTATTTCTGATGATAACTAATCTAAACTCAATAAATAAGCAAAATCCCTAAAAACTAATATCTATACGAATGACTAATCCTACCTAACAGTATTATAAAATAACCTACGGTCACTACGTACACTATCAAATATACTACCTATACTTTAAAATTAAAATCTATACCTACGACTTATAAAAATAAACCTAAATAACTCTAAAAACTAAAAGGAATAAAAATGAACTCCACTGCGGGTGACCCAACCTACGACAAACTTAGTATTTGCGGTTGGTACAGTACAGACAGTGGTAATCGGGTATAGGGATCGAACCGCAAAATTAAGTTTGTTTTTTATTGTATATACTTTTCCGGGATAAAAAGTACCCAGTGTGGTGCCCAGGATATTAAAGAATAATTATACCAAGTTTCAACGTAATCGAACCGGTAGTTTTTGCGTGATGCCTGAACAAACAGACAGACAGACAGACAGACCGACAGACAGACAGACAGACAAAAAATTTTTTAATCACATTTTTGGGTTCGGTGTCGGTCTAGTAACACCCCCTGTAAATTATTTTTTTGATATTTTCAATGTACAGAATTTTCACTTCTACAGATTTATTATAAGTATATATAGATAGATAAAATTATTTAAGAATATTATTAAAGCACTAACCAGAGAGCATATTTTAAGCAGAAAATGAAATAAGCAATAGATAAATTTATTCCAAAAGATAGTTCAACGCGTCATAAAAGAAAAATCGACAAGAAAACCATCAACAAAACACAACACAACAAAGAAAACTTTTATTTAAAACACTAAAAAAATAAAAATATGAAACGATGATCAAATAAAAAGGCATATATTTACCTGTTTTATTGGCACGACCCTTGAGGAGTCGTGCGCCGTACCTGCCGCCATAACATTTTTACGAGCTTCACATAAACTGGAAACAAGGTTCTATATCACTTTATATCGTTTCTTTTGTATTATTTAACGCCTCCATTCTTCTATAAGGGCGTATAACTGTAATATAAGAGTTTTATAGAGGGAATAGGAAAGGTTTTTCTTATTTTATTGTCGATTGGTTGTTTAGTTGCGAATTAGTAGTAAATGTTAGGTTAGATAAAGTATTTGGAAAGGTTAGCCTATTTTTGGTGTTATTGTTGTTTATTTATGCCAGAATATAAAAGTCTAGGGCAGGTGAAGGTCAAGTTTGATCAACAAATGCTAGCCTTGGCATTATTTCAGTTAACGCACTTAATATACCTACAGAATATCGGATTCTGTAAAAATGTCACCATCAAAACTTAAGTTACTTGAGTTTTCACGGTGAGCTTTTTACAGAATAGATCGGCTGATTTCTGGGATTGAAACTTTTGCCAGCACTTCACCTAGGGGAGCCCACGAGAAACTTTTGTCGCAGCAACCAATTTGTCTCTCACATCAAGTCTACGGGTTTGTATGCTGTCTTAGTCGCGTCGCTACATGCGCCCATTTTCATACAAACCCCTACTGGTTTTACACTTACAAATTAGTTGGGCGCCCCTCACTAAGTTTTCACACGATGAGATTTTCACAAAATAGACCGAATGGAGTTTTCCTTATTAGTTTGTTATCCTTATAGCTTATACAATTGTATCAAACAGCTTAAAATCATTGTAAATATTATGAGAATTGGAAAATATCCTAACTAATATTATAAATGCGAATGTGAGTCTGTTTGTTTGTTACCTACGCTTTCACGGCTAAACGGCTGAACCGATTTTGATGATTTTTTTATGGGTACTTTGAACTAGGAAGTATAGGAAGGACATAGACTTAATTATTATCGACATACCACGCGGGTAAAGCCGCGGGCGGAAGCTAGTTCACTATAATTCGATTATACTTGAGTCTTTCAATCCTTGACATCTGTATGTTAATTGCTTGTAAAATTAGTCTCAAAAATATTTTTTATTTATCAACAAGACCCTATATCCCCATTCTGTTTACTACTAACATCGCAATTACCCTAATGTACCTCGATACAATGCAATGGTGCTAACTGTGCTGAGCGTGCAAATATTTTGACTAGAATATTGAATTTCGTAAAGGTGCGTCCACAACGTGTGCAATCAAAAGCGAGTGTGTCAATTGCATTACAAGCTTATCTTTCTTCGCGAACTTAAGTAGTTCTACTAGTAACTGACTACCCCCTTCTAGTTTACGTTTAGTGTAGTTTAAATAAGACCGCCACTGTGCCCATAGATAAAATTGTATAGCTCTTTTGTTTAAAAATGTTGGTGTACAGTATATTCTATGTATTCTACAGCCGGTCGATTCTGTAAAAATCTCACCGTGAATACTCAAGTGAGGTGAGCTTGATGTGAGTTGTCAGTAGTGTCAATCCCTAGCATTATTTGGAATGACAGTTCACTTCACCTAAGTTTTCACGGTGAGATGGTTACAGAATCGCACTGCTGTACTTCTAGTGATTGATTGAATACTTCGCTTTGGATTGGTCGGAGTTGTGTTAGAAATGACTTAGGTACAGACACCAGCAGGTCAAGCTACCCGAAAGTGTCAAATTTTTCCAATCAACCTTGAACCTTAATACTTCAGAAGTAAAGTTGAAAATCGATTAAAGAAATTTGACAGATTGTAGTAGCTTGATGTGCTGGCGTCGGTACTTTCAGACTTGAGAACAAAAGAACGTTAGTTTTATCAGTTCTATCTTGAAGAAGATTTCGAAAGTGTTGAAAATGCAGCTTCTAGCAGCGGCCGCTGAGATCTCCGTGCTCTGTTCTGGAAATAAATATAGTTTAAGAGAGAACCCGTCATCATCATCGTCTGCGCCTGTTCCTAACTATGTTGAGGTTGGCTTCCAATCTAACCGGATGCCGCTGAACGATTGCCTATCAGACCTCCACAACCTAGTTACTGGGTAACACGGTACTGCTTAGAAAGACTGGTTTTCAGACTTTCGGGCTTCAGACGACCCTTAACGACTGTCAAAAATGTACAAATGACACTCGAAATGACAGAAGTAGAGAGTTCCCGTAACAGTTGGAATTGGATCGCACCATAAACGACTCGTTTGATGTTGTAGTCACCAACCAATATTACAAAGTTTACATTCACGCGTTACATAGCTAATGTATTCCGCGAAGTCACTTCTATTTACGCGGCAAGTTATAACATGACGCAATTAAGAGGTTACATTGAACATTGGCTTAATAAAGTGACGTGTTTATCTTTGGAGACAGTTTGATTGTCAACTAATTGAATTGGATGAGAGGTAGAAGCCTTCGCGAAATTTTCGTTAAACCCTAAGTAGGACTAAGTAATTTTGATAAAATTAGTTTATGGATATGGTTTATGGAAACGTTTTCTAAAACGTGTTTTACTCTTTATTTCTATGCACTTTCGTTCCGAATCGCAATAGCTGACAGTTTCCAAAAACCAAAGGGCTAAAAGAGAGTAGGTAGTGGTGGCCCAGTGGTAACGGCTACGACTTACGAGTTGTTGGTCGTGGGTTCGAACCCAGGTAGATGCTTTACTTTGTGTAATTTATTTCATCACCACTGCTCTCAAAACGGTGAAGGAAAACGTCGTGAGGAAACTGTTGCATTTCATAGAACCAAAAATTCGAAGACATGTGACATGTACCAATCTACCATCTGCGATTGGTATCGATATCTCTAAAACCTTAAAATAAAAAATATATTAAAGACTAGCTGACCGGCAAACGTTGTTTTGCTATATACATTAATTCTAGCTGCCCGGCGCTACTTTGTTCGCGTGGTGTCCTACCCCCTACCCTACCCCTACACTACTACTACACTACTCCTACCCTACTCCTACCCTACTCCTACCCTACTCCTACACTACTCCTACCCTACTCCTACCCTACTCCTAACCTACTCCTACCCTACTCCTACCCTACTCCTACCCTACTCCTACACTACTCCTACCCTACTCCTACCCTACTCCTACCCTACTCCTACCCTACTCCTAACCTACTAATCCTTGATAATCCGAGTAATGTGGATATTTATGTATGTTGTCGATTCAAAACCCTTAATTTAATATGTACTTCAATTCGAGTGGACCCGAGTCTACCGTACCGAAGGGACGATCGTTAAATGTTTGACAGGAAAGTAGGTATATAGAACAGTTTATATGGGAAAATGAAATTGTTGTTTTTACTATCTTCCTCGCTTCCATATTTTCTCACCGTTTAAACCTTCCCTGGACTACGACAAACATTTCAAAACCAAAATCAGCTAAATCGGCCCAGCCGTTCTCGAATTTTAGCGAGACAAACGAACAGCAATTGATTTTTATATACATGGATGGATGGATGGATGGATATGTTTTTTTTTTATGGAGGTTAACGGCTGCTGTTAGTGTTGGCATTTGAGATATGAGTTTAGAAAAACTGTTTTTCTTATGTTTTATCGTGCTTAGATATAAATACCCTGTAAAGTTTACACGTCTATAAAGTTTACATAAAAAAAAACAGATTTTTTAAACTGGTTTTTCAAATGTTTACAAAAACAGCGTTCTATGACCCCGCAAATAACCGACGTCTGCGGAGTTTAGATAGCTTATTTAAAATAACCCTCTATAAAGTGAACTGATTCACCACGTATAGCCTGTTCATAATTCTACATATTTCAAAGTATAATCCATCTCGATACGATGTATATGAGGCGAACAGGTGCGGCCACCCCGATATTGAAATTCAGATTTTTATTTTTGCATATGTAAAATAAACACAACTGGTGTAATATAATTATGTGAGCGTGGCCGCACTCAAATGCATATTTATACTCGAGCCAATGGACTTCTGATTTTGATGGTGTTTTTCCAAAAATAGACTAAGTTTTTATCAAATACTTTCATGTTTCTGATACCTATTTGCGTTTTTGTAAAAAGATTTGAATACTTATTTGTAAAGCGATAAACTAAAAGACCAGTGTTTAATTAATTTAGCAGGTAAACAGCATTTTTTTTTTAACTTTGCCCCACACTAGGAATTACTCCTGTATCGTGGGTGCGTTTACAAACATTTAAACTCACATACACAAACAGCCAGACCCGGAACAACTAACTGTAGGCAATACAAATATTTGTTCCGTGCGGGAATCGAACCCGCGACACGCAGCTCAGCAGTCGAATCGCTCAGCCACTGCGCCAACCGTGTCGTCGAACACGCATAATATTAGGCCTGTAATCGCCGAAAGATTAGGCAGTGGTGTTCCTGTAGTACATCCACATTTCGCCATTTATGTTTAAGTCCCATATGTAATATGGGGGACGTAAACATAAATCGTCCCGGACGAGCCCATTGCAATCAATCGAGCAAAAATCCAGACTCCTGAGGGGCAATTCTCGTAATTTTAAGACCGTTCACAGTTAGAGGGGCAATTCTCGTAATTTTAAGAACGTTCACAGTCTAATCTGTCAAAAAATACTTCTAATTCCCCTACATTTTGACAAGTTTTTGACATTTGTTTGTCGCTGAGATGAGACTGCGACTAGATTTTGAACGTTTTAAATTACGAGAATTGGCCTTCTCATCTCAGTCTCAATCTGTCAAAAAATACCTCTAATTCCCCTACATTTTGACAAGTTTTTCACGTTTGTTTGTCGCTGAGATGAGACTGTGACTAGATTTAGATTAGTTCCTAGCTAATCTATCAACACTGTAACACTGTAATAGTGTCATACTACTGTAATACTGTACCAACGTAGGTACTGTCGAATCACATTACTGTCACACAGTTGTTTGTCGCACTAGCGTGATGTCGAGCTTCAGTGTGTCGCACAAGCGTGCATTCGAACTATGGTGAGTCGCAGTACAGTTTTGTCACACAAGTGTTATTCGCACATTCATTTGTCGAGCTCACGTAGTACACTCGATTTTGAACGTTTTAAATTACGAGAATTGGCCTTCTGGCTGCTACTGAGGAACAGAAAATCTTTTTACAAAGTTACTCTTCGCACGTGATATCGACTTAGTAAAGAATAAAGTTTGTATGCAGGTGAAAGGCAGGCGATCGGTCAAAGCTTTAATGGCTGTTAAACCAAACTGCTGTATGAGCTCCTGGTTAGTTCATGTAATGAAGCGTAGTCGTACGTTACCTCTGGGTGTAGGGAACTACAGTTTGACCGTCGAGAGAATGCGTTCCTGACAACTGCGACAGTTCTAGTAGCTAATAAAGATCAAATTCGCAAAACACGTATTCTTTTGTATAAAACTGACAGGTGTCACGAACGCATTCTCTCGTCGGCCGAACTGTAACGTTAAACGGACTTCTTAAGTCCACAAATACCATATTTAAAACATCATTCTGTCACTCATCAATCAGTTGTCAGTCATCATTCAATAATTTGAACCAACCATCAGGACCAACGGCTTAACGTGCTTTCCGAGGCACGGAGGGGTCTTGGTATGTGAAGATGGTCACCCATCCATGGACCAACCGCGGCAAGCGTAGCTTAACCTGATCGATCGACCCGTGCGGCTGTTATTACTTAGCCGCAAGCCCCTTCTAAGCCATTGCTTCATATGTTCGAAAGAAATTGTTTGCTCAAAATAAATGTTGTTGAACAGTCAAAATGAAAACCGCTGCTTAGTACAGAGTAACATAGTAATAGTAGCTATTGCTGTGTTGTTAAAATTGTGTAACACAATAAATGACAACTACCCAAAACACTTTAATATTTTTTTTGAATTAGCTGATTAACTTACTCAGCTGATTAACTCCCGAAGTCCCAACTAAGGCAGTTCATCCACATATACATTTCCAAACCACATGTACAGCCGTTCCACTGTGTACAGTCATGTACAGTGAGTACAGCATTACAACGCGTCGCACAGCGGTGTACATCGCACGGTACATTGCTGACATAACTAGCACATAGTCCCGTAGCCTGGGTATGTCTGCAACACAGCCGTGTCTGTACATGGGTAGCGAGGTTTGTGATAATGTTCAGCCGGTCTATTCTGTAAAAATATCACCGTAGACAATTTCATTTTAATAAAAAATCATACAACAAAAAAGATATAAACTTAAATCAATAAATGTGATATTGTCTACGTTATCTTTGGCCCATGCCACAGCTAAACGTGGTGAATTAGTTACCTGTCTTCCTGATATTAGGAAAAAAGACGTGAAGATATGTATGGTATTTATAATGTATTTCCTTTACGTCTATAATGCAAAATAAGATTATGAATAAAATGTCACGGACGTTTCGAACCGACATACTGTCGAACTAATGAGCAATCGCTGTAGGGTGTTTCGCACAAACGTTACATCGCACTAATAAAGCATCGATGTAATAAAACATCGTACAACTGAATTATCGACATACCGATACCGTGTTCGATATAATAAAAATCGAATTAACAACTTTCGAATACTCGTAGGGAACCCGTGAAAACTTAGGTAATAGTGTCCCTAGCATTATAAGGTAGAATGACAACTCACTTCTAGCTCACTTCACCTAAGCTTTCACGATGAGAGTTTTGCAGAATAGACCTACTGGTGTAGCATTGGTAATTGTTGGACAGGTATCCTTTTGTATTCCTTGTCCTTGGTTAGGTAACTGAAAAGTTTTGTGGTAAGGAACGTCTGTACTTTTCCCCATGTGGTTTTAGTTGTCAGGAGTCGGACATACCCACGGGACATACCCATCCAGAGTACCGTGTACCTGTGATGGCCATTTTTAGGTTTATTTATTTTATTTATGTATAATTTATTGTACACCACAAAACACATAGCATAAAAAAAATACATGAAACACTACAAAATATACAATGGGCGGCCTTATCGCATTACTGCGATCTCTTCCAGGCAACCTTAGAATGGACAGTGATTTTCTGAACTTAAAATGAGACTGTAGTTGGTGCAAATATTATGTATACAATACACTAAAATAGATATATACATACTATGTATACAAGCAACGAAAAATAAAAGAAGACTGTAGATGATTGCAGTTAGGACAACAAGATCACAACGACAAGTAGTGCTCCTTTACAAGTCTTTTGAACACCTGTAAGACTGCGCGCGTTTTATTTCAACTGGCAATGCATTCCACAAACGAGCGGCCTGGACAGTAAAGGACAGTAAAGGTTTCTGTAGCATAAAGGTGCCAAGCTTTAGTATTAGGGTCCCGGCCCCATTACTAAGGCTCCGCTGTCCGTCCGTCCGTCTATCCATCCGTTTGTGTGTCCGTCTGTCTGTCAGCGGGCTGAATCTCATGAACCTTAACAGGTAGACAGTTGAAAATCAACACTGTGTGTATTTCTGTTGCCGCTATAACAACTAATATAATTTATTACATACATTCAAGAAACGTGTTTTTTCGGCGTTTCTTGCCTTGTGGTACGGAATCCTTTGTGTGCGAGTCCGAATCGCACTTGGTTGGTTTTTCGCACATCTGGATGTTATCTCGTATCAATATACGAGATAAAAAAAAATAGCACGCTCAAAATAGCACGGGAACCAATGTTCCCGTGCTATTTTGAGTAGAAATAAGGTAGACTGGTATTGATGGGTTATTTTTAAATGACAAATGAAAACGGTGCAGTCTAACAATAAAAGTATTTTTTTAAACAAATGTTTTGAGTGGAAGGTGTCCCAAAAATAGCTAGGCATTTTCTGACCCCTAAGATACAGGCAAATGCCTAGTTTGGGGGTTATCTTCCAATCTATTTTCATACAAATGATGATTATTAATAAATACAATTGAAATTTGTTCACAATCAATAACAGATCCAATCGCCACAGCCAACGCAAATCATCCCAATACCCAAAACTCATCCAGTATGATAAGTATAGTCAACACACAACTCTTGTGCCCGGTATCATCAACAACCCTGATGATATTCCGCTCGTACATTAAAATAACTGCGTGCTGCAATAAAATAAACCATTTGTTTTACTTCAGTGCCCATAATACAGAGCTGTTGCTACTATAAATTTGAATTAAAACTTTTATCCATTATCGTGGCACGCACAAAATGGCGGCCCCGCGTTTTGTTTTTGACAAACGTACAGAAATATGGGAGTGCTTATCTGTGGATTTGATTGCTTTATGTAATTGTTATTTTTATGAGGGTATGTTTGAAACTGTATCGATACCCGCGGCGGCGGGTCAGACGAAATTAAAAGGAAAACCAAATAAAAAAATAAAAATAACTAAACACTATGATTCGATAAACGAAAAAAGGGATGAATGAAAGGCAATTGCATGCAACTGAGATAAAAATGCTAAGTAAGAGGGATGTTTGGTATTACACGAATGGATAGAAAAGAAATGAGTACATAAGAGGAAGTCTGAAAGTGGCACCGGTAACTGAAAAGTTGTGTGGAAATCGGTTGTCATAGCATGGGCATGTGATACGGAGAAATGAGGAAAATGTCGTGAGGAAAATGTCTTGAGGAAAGTGTTGAGTATGAATGTTGATGGCTATAAGAGTAGGGGAAGATCTAAGAAACGATGGATGGGCTGAGTGAATGATGTGGTTAGTAAGGGGGTGACTAACGAGATGACAACTAATAGAGAAGTATGGAAGAAAGAGACATTTTGTGCCGACACCAAATAACTTTTTTTTAATGATATATACCTGTGCTTGATTGCGATCCCGCCTAACTTGGATAAGGGCAGGTGAATGATGATGTGATTCGATAATTTTAACAGTGGTCCGGTGGTGTTTAATTTTGACAGCTACTAATCAATTGCTTAGCATCCTCTTAATAGCGCTAAATAGCTTTTATGAATATGAATTTTGCTAATCAGTTGCTTAGCAATTAATTAAAGTTTTATGAATTAAATGAATTATCTTCATTTTTCGCGAATTTTTCCCTTGTTTTAATAGTTATTCGCAATTCGGGGCGGAGATAAATCAAATATGATAAAAATCGGTCCAGCCGTTCTAGAGTTATGAATGGTATAACTAACCCGACTTTGTTTTAAATATTTACATAGATTATTATCTCAGATAATTTGAGCTATCATGTGCAGATAGTTTTCCACATCTTGTTCACCTATGCGACCATTCCTTGTATCCTGTATGCTGTACACTTCGCTTTCAATTAAACTCTACAGTAATTGTTGAATGCAGGTGTCAGATCCCTTTAGCTTCACAGAAACGAGCCCTGACATTGCCTTGTGTGAGGACTGGGGCACTGAGGTAGGTGTCTCATGCTAATTTAATTGGTCAAACGTCTGGCCGAACTAAGTTGTCTGCAGATAAGCCTAGTTTTGGTACAAAGTTGTCTTGCTGTAGAGATTTATGTTCATACAAGAAATACATAGTGATGCGACATAATTATAATTTGAGAACAAAGGTATTTTTCTTTGTTTTGAGTTATTTTTTTATCCTTTATTAAAAATAACCACGTTCGTTATAATTAATTAGATACAAAATAACACTAATAAAAACTAACTTATTTTTTTACGTTTAAAATTAAGTGAGTACCTATTTACCTATTTGTCTTATGTAAATAACAAAAAACAAAGGAAAATTGGTTTATTTGTCACAGAAACACGCACTTACAAAATTATTTATTTATTTGTTTAATGCACAATGTACACCCATGTACAAGTAACCATAGTTACACGCTAGGCTGAAACTAATGAGTACATGACCCTGTTAGGGCGCAGCAAGATAACTTTAAACTAATAACATTTGTAGTGAGTATCCATTATATAATATAACGTAGAAATATCAGTTAACATGAATAATAAAGGAAAAAGAAAAAAAAGAACTAGATAAAGATAATTCAAGACAAGAAGAAAGACTACCAAGACTATAAAGACTAGGCAACGGCTGAGCAGATCAAAGGAGGTATACCTTTACCTTATACCTTTTACCAATTAGTCGTATTCACGGTCTCAGAGAACATAATTAAAGGTAGGTAATATAATTAAAAATATAGAAAGTTAAGTCGTTCGATCAGGTTAAGCTACGCTTGCCGCGGTTGGTCTGTGGGTGACTATCTTCACATACCAAGACCCTTCCGTGACTCGGAAAGCACGTGGTCCCGGCTGTCATTCCTGGATCTTTGGATCTTTGACAGTCGTTACGGGTCGTCACTAGCCCGAAAGTCTGACAACCAGTCTTACCAAGGGGTATCGTGTTACCCAGTAACTGGGTTGTGGAGGTCAGGTAGGCAGTCGCTCCATGTAAAATGCTCGTATTCAGTTGCATCCAGTTATACTGGAAACCGACCCCAACATAGTTGGAAAAAGGGCGGCAGATGAATTAAAAATAAAGAAATCCGTCTTTATTAAGATTTAACATTCAATCTATTCCAAATTCCGCACCCTAAGAGAAACTTAGGCGCCAGAAAAACGTAACTTTACTTAAAAGAAAATTCAAAATATCTTCCTAAGGTACTTAGGTAAGTTTACAACAAAGATTACGTTCGATAGAAATAAATTCGGAAAATATTCCTTTAATAAAATTTCTTACTTTGAAGTTTGCTCCGGTATCTACAGAATTTAATGGAATATTACAAATTGTTTATACTTAGTAGCAAATCCATCAAAGACCTTGTGCTAGAAAATTCTTTTTTAATTATATTAATTTATTTTGCCATAATTAAATACTTTAATAAAGATTGGTCTTTGGTAGCTCGACACAGAGAGAGAGATGGAAAGAGTTTAAGGAGCCCTTTGCCCAATAGTGGGGACTGAATGGCTGATAACAAAATGTGTGAGCCAAAATAATCACCACGTGGAGCCCTGACACAGTTAGAAGGCGTCGCCGCAGACCCCGTAGAAGATGCGGACAAACTGGACAAAACAAATGACCAGTCGTCCACTTTAGCCCTGAATCGAAAGAACTGGAAATCATGGGGGGAAACCTTTACCCAGCAGTGGGATGATGCAGGCTAACAGTAATAAAATGTGAAAGATTGTACAGAGGAAAAGAATATGTGGAAGAAGAAGACTATTTATGAGTCAACCCAAAAGAAATGGGTACAGGTCAAGAGGATAATCATAACAAAGGAAGAAAGAAAGAACAAAAAAATATTTATTGCGACTCGCACAGGAAGATTATAAAACTAAACACAATCAAAAATAAAAACAAATTATATAAAAAAAAAGTAACAAAATGAAAACTGAAACAGAGAGTCCTGTACGAGGCCAAAAAGCTGCTATCTCAGCATGATACTACGACATTAAAAAAATAAATGTCCCAGCGCTGGTATTCTGATAGGGGAAGAAGGCCGAATGGCTAAAAATCACTACCCGTGGTCGTCGTGATCATTGCTTATATAACGAAACTATAATCCAGGGAGTCTCGGACCGGACCGGCCGAAAGTACTTGATGTGTGAAAACAAGTGTCAAATTCACAGCCAGGCAAAAATACAGCGACAGTAGGGACAACTGACAATTCGTGCTATCATTCGTTCTTAGTTCGGACCCCGATCAATTCCCGTAATTATTTAATTCCCCAATAAAAAAAAAACGTTCAAAATCTAGTCTCATCTCAGCGACAATCAAAGTCATAAAGTCAAAAATGTAGGGAAATTCGAGAATTTTTTGACAGATTGAACCTGAGATCAAACTGTGAATGTTCTTAAAATTACGAGATTTGCGTCTCTGATGTCCGTATGTGGTATGGGTTAGTAAAAGCCCGTAAAATCGGCCAAAGCTACGGACTTCGTGCTTAAGGCGTGAGCTCCCTGGAGTTTTTCCAATTCGCGATTTTATTAGGTTATGTGGCGGAGGACAGGGTGTTGTGGCATAGTCTGAGAGAGGCCTATGTCCATCTGTGGACTGCGCTAGACTTAGTTGATTGATTGATTGAATGCGACATATTTTCTATCTATGTACTGACGCCAGCACATCAAGCTACTACAATCCGTCAAATTTCTTTAATAGATTTTCAACTTTATAGCTGAAGCATTAAGTTTCAAAGTTGATTGGAAAAAATTGACAGTTTCGGGTAGCTTGACCTGCTGGCGTCTGTACGTAAAAACTTCCCCAATAGATTACCAAATCAACAATTAGGTGAATATATTGAGTTACTGCAGCTTGAGTTAATCACCAAAACCTATCCCTCCTAAAACGGTCCGTAGATCTCATTTACGTTAACCAATCACAGTTCCTACTCTACAGAGGAGTCCTCATTGTTCTTAGGCACTGTCCATGTGTGACTCCAAGCGGAAATGAACACGATTACAATCTTGATTACATCACGTGCATATGTAGGTACCTACATTCATACTGCATCAGTAAATTAACTGGGTAATTATGAAGATAATAGGTGACGCGGGCTAGGCCTGTATTTCATAATATGGTAGATAGATTTGTGGAATTGAAACCGCGACACATTGCGCTGAAGATTTAGTAACTTCCTGGCTGGTACTGCAAATTCAAAAAAAAAAAGAAAGAAAAATATTTTAATAGGGACACACACAAGAAATACAAATACCTAGTAAAAAATAAGCATGTTACATTACAAAATAAAAAATTAAAAAAAAGACCTGTGAAAGGCCAAAAAGGCTCCTATCTCAGCATATGCTGCGATATTTAAAAATCTATACCGCAGCGCGGGTATTCTGATAGGGCCAACAACGTACGTAGTTACTTCACTGACAAATTAGCGTATGGAACTGGTAACCATGAGGACCCAACTAAATAAGTGCCTATACGTCCCGTGCCTCGGAAAGCACCTTAAGCCGTTGGTCCTGCTCCTGATCTCTATCCGATTGTGTCAGATTGCCGTCCCATTGAACTATTGGACTATCTGCCACCAAAGAAGCATCTCCCTGCAGGGTGTAACCTTCCGTGGTCCACTTGGAAGTCCCTGAACCGTCTCTGGACACAAGTGGGAAGATGTAAGTCTAACCTGGTAAAGTGGGGCTACTTTGACGGAACGGCAGTAGGGTGTGATTGAGGAGCTATGTCGCAAAACCATGCTCCACCTCCTATCCTGCCCTCTGTGTCCCAAAACATGCAGCCAAAGTGACGTCTGCGCTGCCACTGACGACGTCGTGGAAGTGGGTGGTTTTGGGCTAACGAGATTTAAAATTCAGTCGTGCCAGAGACGAGAAGAAGAAGAAGGACAGAGGGAAGAGAGAATGCACCGTCCTGCTTCTGCGCATACATTTGTGCACTATAATATCTCCCGCGCCGAAGGCTAGTCTTCGTTGATATTGGCCATCATGACCGAAATATGTTCTGGAAGACTATTATTAGTGCCTAATATAAAGAAACAAAACTTCTGAAACAATAAAACCTGCAGGAAAACCGTAAAAAACATTCATTGGTGCGTTCAGTGTATTCAAAACACAGTGTACAGAATTTATACAAAAAAACTTTATTATAAATTCAGTTTTTAAAACAACTTTATATACCATGTTTTAGGCAAATAAATATTATTTCTATTTCTAGTAAACAATTCTACTAAACAATATTAATCCCTTAAAATATTCCTATATAAGTATTCTGACGAATCGATGGAAAGTTGTGTAAAACTTTTGGGGCTCGCAATTTCCCCTTTCACTTTTGGAGTTATTGAAATATTTCAATCGGATTATGGAAAATATTATGTTCAGTAGAGCTGCTGTGGTCTGTTAAATACTTGCTTTGTTTATTAATATTCAATGTTGGTTATTTTTTGGGGAATAATTTGAGTTGCGTTGACTGTTCGAGTCGATTGATGATAGCACCTTTGTTGTGGTCCAAACAGAAGTGAGGAGAAATGTATAGCTGGAAAGTTATTCTTTTATTTAATTTATTTATTTAGGATCTCCAACTCCAACCCCAGCATAGTTAGGAAAAGGCTAGGAAGATGATATGATGATTTAGAGTCTCCAACAAAAGATATACTTTCGCAATACATTACACATAAATAAAGGGTAACATCAGCCGATCAATTCTGTAAAAATCTCATCGTGAAAACTTAGGTGAAGTGAGCCTAGAGCGAGCTGTCAATAGTGTCAATCCCTAGCATTAGTTGGAATGACAGCTCACACCACGCTCACTTCACCTAAGTTTTCACGGTGAGATGGTTACACAATCGCACTGCAGCAGGTATTTATTATGATCGTAAACTCAGAAGATTTCTAATGCTTTGTCGACCTCAGAGACAAAGGTTTATATGTTTCTCGAAACAGAAAACTTATTCAAAAGAAGTTAAGTAATTGGTTACCAGGAAAAATCTGAACGTGAAACGACCCTCTCCAAAAATTGAATGCATCTTCATATCTATGATCAAAGACAAGTTTTCGCATAAATTGTATATGAGGATATACAATTTATGCGAAAACTTGATCATTTGTTCAATATAGTAAGGGGTTACTATATTGATCTTATCCTATACAAGCTGTTGTTTTGCATCTTCGTCAAATTTCAGAAGATCGTTATGAAAGACATAAATAATCAAATAAAATTACGATCCCTGAATAATG